>OX422215.1:150309076-151559076 GCA_949130495.1 Sambucus nigra
AGCATAAAATTCATCAAAAGTTTCATTATCGTTCATTTTGATAGTTTCAAATTGAGTGGTGAGGTTTTGGAGTTTCGAAGCTTTAACAACACTAGTTCCTTCATGAGTTAGTTGTAAAATATCCCAAGCTTATTTAGCGGTTTCACATGTCATAATACGTCAAAATTCATCCGGTGTGACAACGTTAAACAAGGAATTCAAACCACGAGAATTAAAATTAGAGAGTTTAAACTCATTCTCAGTCCATCTATCGGCCGGTTTGGGAACACGTTTATTTTCAACTAAGTGAGTTTGTGGGGACCACCCGTTAGCAACAGACATCGAAACTCTCTCGTCGATACATTTTATTGCCGATTTCATTCACGCTTTCCAATACGCGTAGTTAGAACCATCGAACATAGGAAATTTAGAAAATGGGGAAAACTCCATTTTAGCCAAAAAATATTTAAGGATCTTTAACGAAATAATTTATCATTTTGGCTCTGATACCAATTTGTAGAATGCGGAACCCCCGATTTTAAACTCTTTTAAAATTATAATATTTCCTTTTTTCTGAAATAGAGATGAGGAAGCGTAAAGGTGATGGTTCAACTTAAATACCAAAATTTTAATTTCTATCTAAATTAAAATTAAACACAAGTGAAATATGATGAACACACATACTAATTTCAATTTAACTTAAACAGCATTAATTAACCCAAGTCCTAGAAATTTGTCTGAGTCATATTTTGCAATATTATCAAGTTAGGCCAAACCAATTTTAACAATTAAAGTAAATGACTTGAATTAGTTGAGTAAACATTATCCAATATTAACTAAACACCAAATTAAACATGTAGTGATTAAACTAAACCAATTTTATCTTTTTACTTAAGCATGCGTTCTAGGTAATTTTGCAAAGGATAAAATAAATAATTAATCCACTACGCCGCGATGTACGAGGAAAAATCCACAACGGGAAACAACCTCGGACGGCCCTAGCCTAAAATCCACTAAGTACGGAATTTACCATTACAAGACAAAAGACTTACATCACATGACTCGATCCCTCTCAAGCCTCGATGCTCCTTCTTACAAACACCTCCACCTAGCGAATAACCCCGGAGTTCCCCTGCAGTCTCGGAATCCACCGATCGAACTTTATGTGGTCACCGTCACCCAAAGTAGGAGCCTTTCTACAAGTGGGTAAATCACGAAAACCTCTTCTTTTTTCTGGGATTTAGAAGTAAACCCAAACTTCTATTCAAACTAATGTAGAGATAAACCCGGTGCCAAACTCCAAGCAAGATGTATATATATATATATATATATGAACTTGGATGAATAAAACTATGGGTGAAAACTAGAGTGATAGATAAATTTTACTTTGAAAAATATCACTCAAAACTTGATCTTTTTCTCTTTATAATTTTGCTCTCAAAACACTCTCTAAGAGTTAGAAGAATATGAAAATGATCATGTATTCCCGCACATAGATATTCAGCAAAACGTAGTGGGGTAAAACCAAGTGGGAAAGTGGGCAAAACTACTTAAAACTGCCAAAACTTGTTCCCGCCAAATCTCGTTCGAACGAGTCTTCTAACGAAGTTCTTGTATGAACTCATTAGAAGCTCGTTAGAAATCTCATTAGAATGATCATCTTGTTCGAACGACGTTTCGAACGAAGTTCCAGTATGCCATAATGGGAAGTCATTGGCAATCTCGTTCGAACGACTTGTGGTTCGAACGACAATCTCGTTCGAACGACACTTCGAACGAACTCATAGAATGTTCAAAAATTCTTTTTAAGCCCAGAAACTTTTATATACTTTATATAAAAGTTTTGGTCGAAACCATTCTGAAAAGAAAACGCAGTTTTAAAAGCCTAACACCCAATATAAACTGTTCGAAGCTCTTATATATATATGTAATGCATTCATACCTTAGGAGCATAGAACCACTGTTGATGACGTTGAAACAAGGCACATAAACCACGGCATTTTGATGAAGCTTTATACACATGGACTCTACGTCTTTAACAAACACGTCATAGGCTTGAAAGATGATCCATATACTCTATCCTATGACTCAAACTTGGGAGCATGGAACCACTGTTAATGATGTTGAAACGAGGAACATAAACCACGGCATTTTGATGAAGCTTTATACACATGGCCGCTACGTCTTCAACAAACACGTCATAGGCTTGAAAGATGATCCATATACTATATCCTACGACTCAAATGTTTTTGTCCGAAATTGGGCCAAAACTACAAAGGACTCAATTGGAAATTTGTGTCCTTATAAAGTTTTTGGTTGATTACTAACACTGTGTTTGTGATTGTTTGACCTAATTGAAGTCATTTCATTGTATTATTAATTCCCCTTCGAGGCGGGCAAATGGAAGCATTATATATTACCGAATTAATGATTTAGATGGTGATGTGGAAGAGGATACTCATGGGTTTTCCATTAATTTTAAGGGTAATGAAGTTGATGAGTTGACTCGTAAATTGGAAGAAGTGACTAGCCTTAAGGATATCATTGTGTGTTTGAGGAGTCCGTTGGATGGGAAACTTCACCAGCTTCATTTACACCTTCCTCCGAACAAAGTGATTATGAACGTTGTTGTAGTTCATCCTTTGTCTAATGGGTTATCAAGGACAGGAGATTATGATAATCATTAGATGATACATTGAAGTGGGAAGAGACATTGTAAATGATAGCTTCAATTTTATTCATTTATTCGTTTCTTTTGAGAGTGTAGTTTTTCCTTCGCCTTCGTTTATTTTTGTCCCCTCCAAATTGTAGCTAATTTTAACGCTAGAAATTTTGAGAACCTTTATAATAGAAAGAATCATGGTTTAATTCTCTCATATTAGGGAGTAGCTAAAATTGTTGTGGGAACATATGAAATGCAAAAATGATTTTTTTTATGATTGTGACGTGTTTGGAGATTTATTCAAGTGTGGAGATCCCAATTATATTAATTATTTGATTAAAAAATTATATTTCACTTTAATTACCTATATTTTATCATTCTTGGTATACCAGTTTTCATGGTCAGTATCCATAATTTTCCTATCTCAATATCTATGTGATAATATTTTGCGTTTTAATGATGTTTAAGCCTTAAAAATTGTGCTCTTATCATTTTTGGTAATCTATTATGTACCTCTAAAACGATGGATTAGAGGAGTTATGAGCATTTAATATATTACCTATTATATTTTATAATATCTATATTATAATTATTTTATATTCTCACAACCATAAATCTATAGAGGCTTTACAAATACCTAGACAATCTCTTTCTTCATTCACACGACGCCTCTTGAAAACCATCCATTTTATCTTCCACCCATTTCATGACCTATTGCAGAGTAAGCTCCAAAAGCACAAAACACAAAAGCATAAAACTCCAATTATAAATTGGGTCATATGTTAGGTTTTGGGTAAAACATTCGTGTAAGATTTGTAATTTTAATCCGTATAAACATTTTTATTCTCTAAACATTTGTGTAGCCGGTATATCATTGCACAAATTTTTGAAAGATTTTTTTACTGTACTAGTTGTTTGGTATATATTTTTTTATTGTTGTGTTTGGGTATAGATTATATTGTTGGGTTTAGATTATATTGTTGTAGAAATTGTTGGGTATATAACTTTTTCATTGTTCAACAAAAGTTGATATGATCATAGTATTACCGATTTTTTTATTATTGTATAATTTTTTTATTGTGTTGGGTTATCGTGTCAGGCTGTGTAAAATTGTGCCTAATTGCTTTGAATTTTTAATATTATGCTATTCGTGGTGTGTTTTTAACGGGTCGTGTTAGATAAAAAAACACAATATCGTATCGTGTCGTGTTCGTGCCGGGCAAAATCAAATTTTGTCATGTCGGATCAGTCCCAAGCATGACCCAATAGCCCAATTTTCCATCAGTAGGTTAGTGTCTTCTATGCTATATTCAAAGGACTGTTGGGAACTCAAAAATCTTTTAAGTGGAGAAGATATCCACAAGACTGTTCGTGTGCAATATCCCTTGGCCAGTAAATCGGAGTAAGAATGAATAGTTTTTAATTTGAATGCTAGACCTTTTCGCCATTTTATATGTACATTATTTATTAATTTAAGTATATTGTATATAAAAATAAAATTTTATCCCATAATTATGTTGTATTTTATTTGTTCTTGAATTATTCATGTATTGCTCGAGTTATCTACATTCAAATAATTTTTTTTTACATAATTTTTAACAAGTTTATTTATTTTTTATTTTTTTGATGGACCACCCACGCTCAAAAAATGGACTCTAAAATCTGAGTGGATTAGTTGTAAGATTCATTTCAACCCGCCATGTTAAAAAAATTGTTGATGTATGCTTACTTTTTTTTGCTCAAGCATAACTTTACTATTTTCTTTTTGTTTATTAAATTAGTTGGGTTCACTTTTAATAAATTTATTTACTCTCTTTAAGGAAATTTAGAATTTATTATAGATAGAATGTACTTTAAATTTCATCCACTTGAGTTTTTTATTCACTAATGTAAACCCATATAATTTATTTATTTATTTATTTATCCACTTGCTATCTTTATTCATGTTTACCCATACAATTTAATTTACAAAGTCTATAGTGATTTTATTCCTTAAATTATATACAGTTTTACCTATGTTAGTATAAGGTTTAGAATTCTTCACCATGGATTATGAATTTATAAATTTGACCACACTAAGAAATAATCCTAGTATCCAATGTTTGTTTTATACTTGGTTCTTTATTTCGTTAGTTTTATTTTTTTAGGTTTGTTTTAAAAAGATCACATATTCAGACACAGTTGCGCCATCAACCCATTTAAAGGGTACGCCCATTAGAGCATAATGTGCCCTTTAGTTGTGGCTTACTTTTATATTATATATATGCATAACTTTTCACTTAAGTTTTTAATATATTGAATTAATGTCTGGAATTTGAAATTCTTGACCCTCACTAAGTTATTGATTGGAACATTAGTGGCTTTTATCAATGAGGGATTATTGTAATGAGTTGTCCATGTTTCCACCACTCCAAGTGTCCTGTTAACCCTCACTAAAGAGCGTTAAATTTAGATACTTAGGTTTACACTTTTTATTACTTATAAAAATCATTGTAAGTGCAATTGTATATCATAATGTGCCTATACACTTTTCTGATTCTTAACTCCAGGGGATACATTTAGGCCAATTACTCTTTAATTTGGGTCCTTAAGCCCTAGTTTCATGAATGGAATGCAGGCACTTTATACTATTTGGCACACTTACTTCTTTTATTAAGTTATGCTGAGTTGAGTTTGTCTCATTAGTAGTCATGTTTTGCCAAAGGATATAAGGACTATGTTCTATTTATTTGCAAATAGCACCTCGAACTAGCTCAGCACTGCCAAAATTGGATGAGCAGAAATGTGACCGGGTTTGTAGGTTTTTATTTCCATATTTAGTGCGGTTTTTAAAGATATATTCATAGTCACTTCCATTTTTTTAATTGTGTGTCTTATTGTAATAATTATGGGACAAGTATTTTAAAATTAAACTAAAGACGTTAAAGATGTGTGTGAAGCTTTTGCTCTACTTGCACTATTTATTGAATTGTTCGATATGGGTTATGTATTCATGATATTCTTATGTATACGTATACAACTTACTTAACAATGTGTGGGAATTGTTTTCTTTTTTTTTATTCAAACTTCACTATATTATTATATTGTTTTGGATTGTTCATCGTGACTTTTGAATTTATGATTTATTGATCCTCATTTAAATCTTTTATTCTGAAGCGCTTTTTTATAATTATTACTTATTTGTTTTGTTCTATCTTTTTAAATTGCAGATCATTAAATAATATTATAATACGATTGTGCATCGCGCGGGGTACAGGCTAGTAATGTTAATATCAATATCTCACTCATGAAAACTGACTTTTAAATTCCATCAATTGTTCTTAGGAGTGAAAACGGATATTCAAAAATCCGAATCCTTTCAGTATTCGTATCTGAATTTAGCAGATATTCATCCGAATAAGTAATCGAAAGAGCGAATTTTTATACACGTTTTAAATATACAAACAAATATTTATGGATACGGATAATGTTGATATCCGTGATGGATAATTTTTACTATCCATATTTACGGATACCTATTTTTGCGGATAACCGAATTCGTAAAATAATTATATTTATTTTTTATTTTAAATATTTTTAAGGAAATAACATAAAAAAATTATGGTATAAAATAATATTAATATTAATATAACATAATAACATCTAGCATAATCTTGAGAGGCATTATAATAGTTAGTGTAATAACAATAATAGGGTAAATTTCAATTCAACCTTACCTTTTTCATCAAATTCGCCGACATTAACACTCACACCACCCCACTCCAAATTTTGGGACTCTCCCTATTTCCCTCCCGTGAGTTTTTCTTCCCTCACAAATTCACAACACTCTATCAGATCTTGAAGAAATCCAACAGACTACAAATCCCTATTTTCTTCTCGATTTCATCAGATCTTCCCTCACCGCACTATACTAGTGAGTTTTTTTTCTTGATTTCATCGAGAAAGTTTTTTTTTTTTTGGGGGGGGGGGGGGGGGGGGTCTGGTGTCATCAGATTACTGCGTTTTTTTAGGTTTTTCTGGTTCCATAAGATCACTACATTTTTTGGGTTTCGTCGGATCATTTGTGGTCATAACCGATCGTTGTGATTTTTGCATTTTGTCAGATCACTTGTGGTTTCGTAAGATCACTGCATTTTGCATTTTTTGATGCTAATTGATCACTGTGATTTTGATGCTATTTGATCACTGTGATTGTTTTATGCTAATTGATCACTGTAATAATGTTAATATCAATATCTCACTCTCGAAAATTGGTTTTTAAATTCCATCAATTGTTCTTAGGAGTGGAAACGGATATTCAAATATTTGAATCCTTTCGATATTCGTATTTGAATTTAGCAGATATTCATCCGAATAAGTAATCGAAAGAGAGGATTTTGATACATGTTTTAAATATCCAAAAAAATCTATATGGATACGAATAATGCTGATATCCGTGATGGATAATCCTTATTAGAGATGGACTATCCATATTGATGGATATCCGTTTTACGGATATCCGAATTCGTAAAATAATTATATTTATTATTTATTTTAAATATTTTTTAATTAAGTAACATAAATATGTTTTATTGTATAAAATAATATTAATATTAATATATGAGAGTGCGCTTTTTGTTCAACCGGAGAAACAAATTTAATTAAATCCAATATTTAATTATCTTGATTTAAACACACATCAAAGTCAAGCATCTAAAGGTGATAGATAGATTCCACATTCAACATATTCACTTCAAGCAAAGATCAATCACACACAGCAAAATAGAAAAAATCCCCAAAGGGGCGACATCTTTTTATTTCAATATGTTTTGTAAACACTTATATACATAGAGAAATACAGTTTGACAAGGAAGACCCTCAGGGACAGATTCGTTATCGTCATCCAACCCTCTTCTCAACACAAGATGCTCCACAAATGGGTATTTAGGGTTTATATTGATCCACAAAAGGAGTATGATGTTTTTGTGAATCTAAAAGTGTTTAGGATTGAAAAAAAAGTTATGAAGACTTGGTGTATTAGGTCGTGAAAGAGATCCCTCAAAGACTTAAACAAAACTGCGAAGTTGGAATTTATAGAAGAAAACAAAATCTGATGTGCTGGATTTTCTGAACCCATCGGACTGGTACCAAAAGGATCATCGAATCGGTCCAGGCAGATGACTATTCCTGAATAAAATAACTAACCGGATCGGTTCATTTTTCTTCAACTCCGGATCGGTCTGGTTAGAAAGTATTTTCTGAATAAAAAAGCTACCCATATCGGTTCGATTATTTCCAGATTCGGATCAGTCCAGTCTGCCAAATTATGCAGAGATTTAAAGATCATAGGATCAGTTCGATTTTGGGAAAAAAATAGATCGGTCCGGTCTTCCAATCTGTTTAGAGTTCTTTATACCATGACACGATGAAGACCTATGCACGATGTTGAATATGATGACAATGACACGCAATATTGATGAAATGGGTGCGTGAAATAATGTCGAATTTGGATTGAGGCCGTCAAAATATGATCGACTTGAGACGAGACGATTGTAGCGGTATACGACATATGTTCTAGAATCTAGGATAAATCTGAAAGTCTAGATACTAACCCGAACATTTATAAAACATATCCTTACAAATCTCTTCCTATGTCTATGCCGGTGCATACATAAAAAAATTTGAATTATGTTCCCAAAAAAAAATGTCATACAAAGTAATATCCCCATTAAACCCAAAAGCTGGAAATACTAAATGGATGACATGTCTTCAATCATCTTCAAATCTTCAAAACTCTTCAAAATTTATTTGTCCTCATTGAGGTGTGAAAAAAAAATCCTCAATTTGGTATCTACACACACGAGGTAATAAATAGATACCCATGACGCACAACAGTTTGATATATAATAATAAGAAAAATGAAATATCAAATTAAGCTCAAATCATTAGAAAATTTAAACTAACTCCCCCATAATTCTTTCTCCCCCTTTTTATGATGTCCCTAAATAGACAAAAAGAAGAACATGAATAAGTTCAAATGGAGATTGACACAAGCAGAACCACTTTCTCTTTTTAAATTTTCAAAATTTTTCTTGCAAAATATACAACACGGAATCACACCAAGAAAAAAACACTAAAAGAACCAAGTTGATGATAGTAGACATGTAGGGTTGTGAACAGATACGACAGGAAAATTAACACTTACAACTATAACATATGTGCACGATGAATGTTGGATATTCCTAACAAATGAAGTCAACATCTTCCTTAGGTGTAAAAATTGTGGAATTAAAAGAATGTAACTCAATCAAATCAGCAAATCAAAGCTCAAAGTGATTTACACACCAATAACATCCAAAACATTTGAAACGCTTTTTCATAAATTTCAAGGACATGCAAACCCGTTTTTCATTTATTTCCATCCAAACTCCCTCATAAATAGTTAAACATTATATTTTTCTTTTGAGGTAATGAAACTAAAACCTATTAACCCATTTGATTAGGCATATTTGTCTTTTTATTTCAACTTAAATTTTTTGGGCTCTTTTTCAAATGGTGGCTTTACGACGAGTAAATTTTGAACTCTCGCATCCCTTTCCCATGATTCACTCATCATATTTTGTTACAATTAAATACTCACGGTAAACGGTTTTACAAGCACTACTATCTTGTCAAGTTTTATCCCATTTTGGTCATTGTATAGACAGAATCGAGATGGAAACACTTAAGCCAATATGGGAAAGACAAGTACAATACTCAAATAATTCCATGCATTTGTGCAATAAAGGGGTTATGGAGCCAAACATGTATAAGATATCTCTAATCACATCTCGAAGACTCCAATCAATGTAAAGCACATGGATGAAATGATGTAGCATCTCAAATCACTATCAAACAGTCACGTGGAATATGAAATGAAGTTGTGACTATGGATATCTTAAATGTCCATCCACAAATGGTGTAAACAATATAGAAAGTTATTTTTGTGTTTTTCAACAAATTTCGGAAAAGAAAATCTTTTTGGATTTTTCAAAAGTTTGTAAAAAAAATCTTTTTGGATTTTTTGAAAAAAAATAAAAATCAAACAAATAAAGATACACATGATACAATCTAGAGAGAGGAATCAGAGGATATGAACATGAAAAATGCATCCTACTCTAGACATTATTACCACCCCTCAGTCAATTGTGAAAATAACTAAAGATCTCCTAAGACTCTTGAATCTAAGGGAATCTAAAGGCTTCGTGAAAATATCGGTTAACTAAAGGTGGGAAGATACAAAACTCAAGGATACCATCTTTTCTTCTACAAGCTCACGGATAAAGTGCTCGCATATCCAAATGTGCTTTGTGTGAGAATACTGAACTGGATTACGAAATATGTGTATCGCACTCGTGTTATCATAGGAAATAGTCATGGTGTTGTGCTCTTGTCTCTTAGTTATCGCACTCGTGTTATCCCATAATCCTCCAACATTTGCTTTATCCACAAAAGTTGCGTGCAACAACTCCCGATGGCTATGTACTCAGCCTCTGCAGTGGACAAAGAGATGGAGTTTTGCTTCTTGCTTAACTAAGAGACAAGAGCATAACCAAAGAAGAAAAACCCACCATCAGTGCTCCTATATCCATCTATATCAACGGCCCAATCGGAATCCGAATAGGCAGACAGTCAGTCATTGGTATCAAAGGAATACCAAATGCCGTAGGAAAGAGTCTCACTGACGTATTTGATAATACGTTTTAGAGCG
The DNA here is from genome assembly GCA_949130495.1 of Sambucus nigra. Taxonomy (NCBI): domain Eukaryota; kingdom Viridiplantae; phylum Streptophyta; class Magnoliopsida; order Dipsacales; family Adoxaceae; genus Sambucus; species Sambucus nigra. The sequence goes on from OX422215.1 coordinate 150,319,447, forward strand.
AGTAAGTGTCACTCCTTGGGAGATGCCTGATAACGAGCACAGAATCCAACACTCAAGGCGATGTCGGGACGAATAGCAGTCAGATAGAGAAGACTACCTATCATACTCTGATCAAGGTTTTCTCAACATCCTTGCCTCAGTATCCTGTAATACCCCATATTTTTATGATTTAAATAATTATGGGATTAATTATTATTGTGGGATTAATTGAATTAAAATGTGAGAATTTAATTATTAATTAATCCGGATTTAAAATAATTATTAACTAACATGCCAAGGGTTAATACTTATTGATTGAATATTAGCGTGTGATATTTGATATAGAACTATACACTTCGATAATTTTTCAAGAATAACAAATACTACGATTTAGTAAATTAAGTTAGACGCGCGTGTGAGTCGTTTCCGGACTAATTTAATAGAATAAAAAGATAAATTATTTTTGGTAACTCGTATGGTCATTTCGAGTGCCCCATTGAGTCCGAAAGGGTCGATATAGTCAGAATAGTATACTCGGGTGTTTAGTTTGGGTCCCAACAAAATTTTAGGCCTAACCGGCGCCCCGAGAAGGCATTATGGTAAATTGTATTTTTGGGTTTAATTAATGGACGAAAAATGGGAGTTATTTTATCAACCACGAGAGGTCTATTAGGGTTGACAGATACAAAAAGTAAAGAACGGCCACAAAGGTTGTGAGGGAGAACAAATCCCAAGAGGGAAGGCCTAATTAGCACCGCCTTACACAACCATCACCACTATCGCGTAGATCGGAACAAGAGGAACACGCCCATACCAGCAATATCAAGAAATCAGGCGACTAATTCAAGGCAAGAGTTTATTACTTGCTTTTATTTAGCAATAACCATATTCATGTTAGTCTAGGGATGATATAAGCATATATATTGTTCATAAAAGTGATGAAAATTAGAGATTTAGGATGTATGATTTGAATCTGAGATTCATTAGATTGGACCCTTCATGTATGTAAGATATAAATCACGTTTTGATTCACTTATGTGAAGAACAAATCTGGAAATCATGTGCTATTGAATAAGAATTTGAAGAACTAGGGTTTTTGTAATTAATTTGGAGATTTCATATTTCTTTAATGATTCGTAATGATTTAATTATTCTAGGATGTTAGAATCCATGTGTAATGGTTAGGATTCAATTTGGGACTAATTGATTGGAGTTTGGGATTATAATTTAGAGGTTTTTGGGTTAAAAATGGTCGAAAATGTTGAAATTCTTGGTAGAAGACAAAACAATGTGTCTCACGCGAAGGTCGTTTGAGCGAGATAGACATCTCGCATGAAGTCACTTGAGCAACACATGGCAGTCGTTCAAATGACATTGACATCTAGTTCGAGCAACAAGGTGAATTTTTGGGAAACTTCTTAGGGGCAGTTTTGGAATTTTCCAGCCTATTCGAGTGAAAGAAATTGCCAGTTAACAAATTTGAAATGAGGAAGTTCTATGAGGAAGTATGTGAGTTTTATACTTTAATTAATCCGAAAAGAAGAGTTACTTCGGAAATTACTAGAGAGTTGTGGTGATTTTGTAATACTATAAAATACGTAATAATTAGAATGAAATACATATCATAAATATACAAAAAGGCTGGGAGAATACTATAAATATTAATGGGGTGTGAGGATACCTATTACATGCTTAATATTATGTGTATGATATACCTAGCTGCTTCCCATCGTGGGAGGTTGTGTAGAGACAGTCTTATCCTGGGTGACCTTCGGGGGGATTATTGACTTGTATCTCAGAACATAGGACTATGAAAACTTATTTGTGAGTTGATAAATCAGCTGACTATGGGAGCGTAAGTATGTGTGTGACCCATAGGTATGTGGACTATGTTCGCCTCCACTATGTGTGTTTTGTGTATATGGTTCGTGGTAGACTTCTGAGACGATAGTCCTTATTGGAGTACGAGATGTACCGGGACATGATAGCAGAGCATGCAATGCACTACAGGTCTAACCTTGGGGTGTTGTATTGATATATGTATATTATAGTGATGGTTATATGTATGAATACTTGTGTTACTCCTACTGTGAGATAATCGTAGGTTAGCAAGGTAGTAAATTCTTAAATCACGTCAATTGGGAATACTTAACTTAGTGTGATAACAGTTAATCGAATTAATAATTGATGTAGTTAATAATGTGGAAAGCTGGAAATCACGGGTTTCTACTACGAGGTATCATTAGGAGCATAAGGCTTTACCTAGTTTGAAGTATTACATATGGCTAGGGTCGATTAGCTGTACATTAGGCGTGCATGTTAACTGAGAGGTGAGAATCTCATGTGAGAGTTCGAACAAACATGCATTTGATTCTTGCTTTAATTCAAATTTTAAATACTTGCTAAAATAAATATTTTTACACCTCAGGATCTGACCCGTTTCTTGCATCTCTTTTCTCCCTTGCTATATATATGTATTATATCAGGTGTTCAGCCACAGTGACACCAAACTTAGAGATTTAGATTGCTTGGCATGTTGCAACTGTTGAGGAAGTTGTAGGTCTTTGCATTAGATGCCTCTATCATTTCACTCAGCTCTAGATAGACTATCCATTTTGGGCATGTGCCGCCCATTCCTTAGACATTTTATCAGAGATTGTATTCAGTTTACTTTCTTTTCAATTCTTTTGGATTTTTTTTATTATGGTTGTTGGTTTAGAGTATTGAAATGGAATGTTTTATCCAACCTTATTTATTTTAGTAATGGGATTCAGATTCAGTATTTATATTAATAACTTTTGTGGTGGATGGATTATATTTAAATTCTTGGATTAATAATTGAATGATTATTTTTTTTAAAAAAGGGAAAAATAATTTGACACTAGAATAATTAATTATGAGGTTACTCTGATTTCGATGGTGATGATGAGAATGAAGCAACGGGACATTCTATTTTAAATTTTATAAAGGACTGATCACCCGATATTTAATTGGGAGGGGTGTCACAGGTGGTATCAAAGCATCAGGATCTAGAGTCTTTTAGGATCTGTACGGCTTATCATGCTTTCAGCTTAGCGTTCTTTGATATAGAGCCTTATTTTTAGGATTGTTGTATTCTTGATTATATGTTTATGTCTTTAGATATTTGAGATTTAATGATAACTGTTGACTAACAAAATTATTTCTCGTCTCAGATGCCTCCTCGACGTTCACCTAAGGACAAGAATGCTCAGCGAGAGCCACCCCCAGTTCTAGTTCCAGGCATGATGAATGCTAAGGAAGTTGTTACCATTGGTGCACAGATAGTTAATAAAGCATTGGAAGTGGTACAACAGGCACCACCATAGGCACCAGTAGTGGTGCCAACACCTGCCCACATTTTTCCTATTGAATGGGAGAGAGTTAGGGATGCCTTTCAGAAGGCACGACCTCCAGAGTTTGAAGGTAGTTCTGACGTGGTGATTTCTAACTAGTGGAAGAAGGACATACAACGACACCTCTGTATGTATGATTGAATCGAGGTCCAGAGGTAGGTTTTGAATACCTTTAAGCTGACAGGGGAAGCCTTACAATGATGGGAGTCCACTACTACTACAGGGGAGAGAGATCTGTTGATGATTGGTGATTTCAGGGTGCAATTTCACTGCAAGTACTTTCCTTATGCGATTCAGATTGATATGAGGCGGAAGATACTAAACCCCACACAGGAAGGGAAGACCGTAGATGAGTACGAAGAAGAGTTTACCAGGCTAGTTAATCTGGTACCAACAGAGGTACCTACTGAGGAGAAAATGATACAGATGTTCATGGATGGCCTAACCTAGAGGATTAGGCAATATCTTCTGGGTAACCTCTCATTACAGACCTATACTGATGTGCTTAATGCATCACTAATGCATTTCCAGGACCACCACTTCAATATGAATTGGAGAAAATGAGTGGGGGAGTCTAGCCAGTAAGTCAAGATAGGAGGTAATGGTGCCAGTGGGGCACAACCAGCTTAGGGTCAGTAGAGACAGGTTGATCAGAGTTCCCAGCAAGGGGATTCTAAGAGACTCAGGTTAGGAGGTTTCCATCAAGGTCAGGGAGGTTTGAGGCCTAGCCAGTAGGGCAAGCATGGCCAACAGGGACATCAGGGCCAGTAGCACTTTAGGCAGGGCCAACATGGCTAAGGGGGAGGTGGAAACGACCAACAGGGACGAGGACAGTAGGGGTAGCGAGGGGGAAACTTTGATGGGAAGTGTTTTATATGTGTAAATACTAGCCACAAGAGACATGACTGTCCTGAGAGGGGAAGGGCCCCACAGTAGCAATAGCAGGGTGCTCGTCAGGAGCCCCAAAGACCAATTTTTCCTGCCACCCTCCCAGCACCACCTTAGATGCTAGCACTGCCAGCCATTATAGAAGTTCCAGTCCACCAGGGACAACTTTAGTATCGAAGGGTTTGTAACCTCCATCAGGCCGTAGCCACAGAGCCTCCACCTGTGATTGAGGGTATGTGTTCTATCTAGAGGACTATGGGAAGTATTTTATTTGAAACGGGGGCCACACATTGTTTTATTGCCACGAGGTTTGCACGTGCTATGGGGTTATTAGTTACATGAGAGAATACTGTTACTTGTGTAGATTCAACTCTGGGTAGTGGTTCACCGATTTTCTTTACATGTCTAGGGGTGGGTATAGAGTTTGGGAGACTTACTTTACCGGTCGATATGCTCGTATTAGATATGTCTGAATATGATGCGGTTATCGGTATGGAGTGGCTTATTTCATAAAGGGAAATTATTCATTATTTTAGTATGACTATTATTTTTGCCATGCCTGATCACGAGATGTTCCTGGTGGAGATGCCTCATCCTGAGGGAGGATCGTCCATTCATTTGCATTATATAGAGTAGGAGACCTCTAAAGAGGTAGTGATACCGCTTGATTCGATACCGGTGGTGAGGGAATTCGCTGATGTGTTCCAGGATATTCTAGGATTTCCAACTAGTAGAGAGATACACTTTATTATAGATTTGATGTCGAGCACTCGACCGATTTCCTGCGCATCATACTGTATGACCCGAGTAGAGATGAGGGAGTTACGGGATCAGATAGAGCAGTTGTTGGGCCATGGGTTTATTGGTAGAAGTACTTCACCTTGCGGTTCCCCTCTGCTATTTGTTAATAAGAGAGATAGATCGTTACTATTATGTATTGATTATCGAGAGTTCAATAAGGTAACGATACATAATAAGTATCTGTTGCCCCAAATCAATGACTTATTCGACCAGTTGAAAGGATATGCCTTTTTCTCAAAGATTGACTTGAGGTCGGGATACCATCAGTTAAGGATCAGGGAGTAGGATGTGTCGAAGACTGCTTTCTTATCGAGATATGGTTCCTATGAGTTTTGGTTTATTCCTTTTGGGCTAACCAATGCCCCAGCCGTGTTTATGGACTTGACGAACATGGTGTTGAGCGAGTTCCTAGATCAGTTCATCATTGTCTTCATAGATGACATGCTAATTTACTCCCAAGCTGAGGAGGAGCATGCCCAACATTTGAGATAGGTTTTGTAGACACTGCGCCAGCACGAATTGTATGCAAAAAATGAGAAATGTGGATTTGGGTGAAAGAGGTTCAATTTTTGTGGCACATCATTTCGGATAGAGGGACATCCGTAGAACCGGGGAAGGTGTCAGCGGTTAGGGAGTGGGTATAACCCACGACACTGACATTGATACGTAGTTTCTTGGGCCTAGCGGGATACAACATGAGGTTCATTTGGGGATTCTCTAAGATAGCAGGTCCATTGACTCATTTGACTCGCAAAGGGGTGTCCTTTATCTGGGACGATGCCTGCCAGTTGGCTTCTGATCAGCTGAAAGACAAATTGACTTCAACAGCAGTGTTAGCACTGCCCATGCCAGGAGTGGAGTATCTAGTCTACACAGCTGCATCATTACTAGGACTTGGGGGTGTGCTTCAGCAGGAGGATCAGGATATAGCTTATGCTTCCCATAAGCTTAAGACTCATGAGAGGAACTACCCCACCCACCACTTGGATTTAGCGGCAGTTGTGTTTGCACTTCGGATATGGAAGCACTATCTCCTGGGGGAGAAATTTTGCCTATTCATGGATCACAAGTCACTACCGTACCTCTTCCCGCAGACAGAGTTGAATATGCGTCACCGTCGGTGGCCCGAATTCATGAATGATTATCAGTTCGATATCCAATACCACCCAGGAAAGGCTAACGTTGAGTCATAGGCTAGTGGACGAGAGGGTCGAGGTGTGGAAAGAAAAATGGGAGAAATTGGGACACCAGGATGCTGTGTACCGATCATTTATGTCTACGATGACAGTTATGCTTCAGATTGTTACGAGAGTAGTACTAGCACAAGCAGCGGATTCATTCTATCAAGATCGGATTAGGCAGCTTTTAGTCGGTGGAGCTGTATCTTATTTAGTGAGTTGGGAGGGTGGTTAGCGATTCAATGGGAGACTCATTGTTCCATAGGGGGAGTACCTTCGACATGAAGTGATGACGGAGTCTCACGGACCTCTATTTGTGGTATAACCCGCTGAGGACAAAATGTACCTGGGTATGAGGCAGAAATACTGGTGGAGCAGAATGAAGAGAGACATCACGAAGTTCATCTCCAAGTGTACCACTTGTCAACTAGGAAAGTGGACCATGAGGGGCCACCGAGTTTACTTCATCCGTTAGAGATCTCTACGTGGGAATGGCAGGGCATTTCCATGGACTTCATTATCGGGTTGCCTACTTCGCAGAGGGGACACGATTCTATATGGGTTATTGTGGACCGATTGACGAAAGTAGCCCATTTTCTGCCAGTCAGGACAGAATATACAACAAGACAGTATGCTTAACTATTTATTACAGAGATAGTGAGACTGCATGGTGTGCTTCTTAATATCATGTCGGATTGAGACAAGATCTTTGTATCTCATTTTTAGGAGAGTTTCCATGAGGCTATGGGTACCGAGTTGTAGTTGAGTACAGTGTATCACTCGCAGACCGATGGGCAGACTGAGCGTACTAATCAGATGCTAGAGGACATGTTGTGCATGTGTATCCTTGATTTGGGGGAGGTTGTGAGTACTGTCTTCCACTGGTGGAGTTTGCTTATAACAACTCCTATCAGTTTACGATTGACATGGCCCCGTTCAAGGCATTGTATAGTTGACCTTATCGTTCTCCAGCGTTGGCCAGAGGTGGGAGACAACAAGATACTCAGGCCAGAGGTAATTCAGGATACATCGAGAAGGATCGAGATTATTTGGGATCGCATATGGGTTGCCCAGGACAGACAGAAAACCTACGCCGATGCTAAGAGGTCATTCCGAGAGTTTGCAGTGGGGGACCAGGTTTTGTTGAGAGTATCTCTGATGAAGGGAGTAATGAGATTTGGGAATAAAGGTAAATTGTCTCTGAGATACGTAGGACCATTCCCTATTATAGAGAGGGTTGGACCAGTTGCTTAAAGGCTTGGGTTGTCGGAGCACTTGCATCGTATCCATGATGTGTTCCACATTTCATCACTGAGGCGGTATCTTTGGCATGAGTTGGCACACACTCACATCACGATTGAGGATATTGAGTTACATCCACACAGTTCATATGAGGAGAGACCGGTGGCTATCCTAGATCATAGTGAGAGGATGCTGAGGTCAAAGGTAGTTCCACTTATTCAGGTGCAATGGCAGCATCACAATGTGGAGGAATCTACTTGGGAGCGTGAGGCGGATATGCGTGAGAAATATCCATATTTATTCGTACTAGATATACCTTATTTTTTGAATTTCGGGACGAAATTCCGTTATTAGGGGGAAGCATGTAAGACCCCATATTTTTATGATTTAAATAATTATGGGATTAATTATTATTATTATGGGATTAAATGAATTAAAATGTGAGAATTTAATTGTTAATTAATTCGAATTTAAAATAAATATTAACTAACGTGCCAAAGGTTAATACTTATTGATTGAATATTACTATGCAATATATGATATGTAACTATACACTTCGATAAATTTTCAAGAATAAGAAATACGACAGGTTAGTAAATTAAGTCAGACACGCGTGTGAGTCATGTCGGGACTAGTTTAATAGAATAAAAAGATTAATTATTTTTGGTAACTCGTATGGTCATTTTGAGTTCTCCGTTGAGTCCGAAAGGATCGATGTAGTCAGAATAGTATACCTGGATGTTTAGTTTGGGTCTCGGGGTAATTTTAGGCCTAACCGGCGACCCGAGAGGGCATTATGGTATATTGTATTTTTGGGTTTAATTGATAGACAAAAATTGGGAGTTATTCTATTAGCCATGAGAGGTCCATTAGGGTTGAGAGACACATAAAGTAAAGAACGGACACAGAGGGTGTGAGGGAGAACAAATCCTAAGAGGGAAGGCCTAATTTGCACCAACTTGCATAACCATCACCACCATGATGTAGATCGGAACAAGAGGAACACACCCATACCAACAACATCAAGAAATCAGACAACTAATTCGAGGCAAGTGTTTATTACTTGCTTTTATTTACCAATAACTATATTCATGTTAGTATAGGGATGATATAAACCTATATTGTTCATAAAAGTGGTGAAAATTGGAGATTTAGGATGTATGATTTGAATCTGAGATTAATTAGATTGAACCCTTCTTGTATGTAAGATAGAAATGACGTTTTGATGAACTTACGTGAAGAACGAATCTTGAAAGCATTCGTTCTTGAATAAGAATTTGAAGAACTAGTATTTTAGTAATTAATTTGGGGATTTCATATTTCTTTGATGATTCGTAATGCTTTAATGATTCTCGGATGTTAGAATCCATGTGTAACTGATAGGATTCGATTTGGGACTGACTGATTGGAGTTTGGGATGATAATTTATTAGGGTTAAAATGGTGGGAAAATGCTGAAATTATGGGTAGAAGATGAAATAGTGAGTCTCGCATGAAATCGCATGAAGGTTATTTGAGAGAGATAGGCATCTCGTGCAAAGTCGCTCGAGCGATGCATGGAAGTTGTTCAAACGACATTGCCATTTGGTTCGAGCGACAAGGTGAATTTCTGGGAAACTTCTTTGGGGGAGTTTTGTAATTTTCCAGTCTATTCAAGTGAGAGAAATTCCCAGTTAACAGATTTGAAACGAGGCAGTTCTATGAGGGAGTATGTGAGTTTTATACTTAATCAATCCGGAAGGAAGAGTTACTTCGAAAATTACTAGAGAGTTGTGGTGATTTTGCAATACTATAATATACGTAATAATGAGAATGAAATACATATGGTAAATATAAAAAAAGGTTGGGAGAATATCTACAAATATTAATAGGATGTGTGGATACCTATTAAATGCTTAATATTATGTGTATGACATACCTAGTCGCTTGCTATCGCGGGAGGTTGCGTAGAGACAGTCTTATCATGGGTGACCTTCGGGGGGATTATTGACTTGTATCTCAGAACATAGGACTGTGACGACTTATTTATGAGTTGATAAGTCAGCTGACTATGGGAGAGTATGTATGTGTGTGACCATAGGTATGTGGACTATGTTCGCCTCCACTATGTGTGTTTTGTGTATATGGTCCGTAGGAGACTTCTGGGCCGATAGTCCTTGTAAGAGTACGACATGTACCGGGACATGATAGCAGAGTATGCAATGCACTACAAGTTTAGCCTCGGGGTGTTGTATTGGTATATGTAAATTATAGTGATGGTTATAGGTATGTATACTTGTGTTACTCCTACTTTGAGATAATTGTAGGTTAGCAAGGTAGTAAATTCTTAAATCACGTCAACTGGGAATACTTAACTTAGTGTGATAACACTTAATCGGATTAATAATTGATGCAATTAATAATGTGGAAAGCTGGGAATCACGGGTTTATACTATGAGGTATCATTAAGAGCATAAGTCTTTACCTAGTTAGAAGTATTACAGATGTCTAGGGTGGATTAGTTGTACTTTAAGCATGCACATTAACTGAGAGGTGAGAAGCTCATGTGAGAGTTCGAACTAACATGCATTTGATACTTGATTTATTTGAAATTTTAAATACTTTCTAAAATAAATATTTTTACACCTCGGGCTCTGACCCGTTTCTTGCAGCACTTTTCTCCCTTGCTATATATATGTATTATATCAGGTGCTCATCTAGAGGGACACCAGACTTGGAGATTTGTATTTCTTGGCGTGATGCATCTGTTGGGGAAGCTGTAGGTCTTTGCATTAGATGCCTCTGTCATTTCACTCAGTTCTAGATAGACTATCCATTTAGGGCATGTGTCGCCCATTCCTTAGACATTTTATCAGAGATTGTATTCAGTTTACTTTTTTTTCAATTCTTTTGGATTTATTGTTAGTATTGTTCTTGGTTTAGAGTTTTGAACTGGAATGTTTTACCTAGCCTTATTTATTTCAAGATGGGATTCAGATTCAGTATTTATATTAATTAGTTTTGTGGTGGATGGATTATATTTAAATTCTTGGATTAATAATTGAATGATTATTTTTTTTTAAAAAGGAAAAATATTTTGACACTAGCTTAATTAATTATTAGGTGGTTATTGAGGTTATAATGATTTCGACAGTGATGCTAAGAATGAATCAACCGAACATTCTGTTTTAAATTTTATAAAGGACTGATCACCCAATATTTAATTGGGCGGGGTGTCACATGTCCTTACTAAACTTTGTATATGTACTCATTGGTATACGTGTGTGCTTAGCAGAGTCCATACCAAATTTCTTCATGAGATCTCTAGCATTCTTGGGTTGGGAGATGAACATCACATCCTCTAACTCACGAACTTGGAGACCAAGGAAGAATGTAAGTTCACCAACCATGCTCATATCAAACTCGCTCTTCATCTCCTCCTCAAATATGTGAGTAAGATGGGAGCACGTGGATCCAAAGACTATGTCGTCCACGTAGATGAGGGCAACCAAAATAGCATCGCCATCTCTCTTGAAAAATAGTGTCTGATCAACTCCCCCTCTTTTGAAGCCAAATGCTAAGAGATTTGACGTAACCCTCTCGTACCAAGCACGGGGTGCTTGCTTCAAACCATACAGGGATTTTCTCAGATAATAGACGTGTCCTAGATGGTTAGGTTCTTCAAAACATTTCGATTTTTCTATGCATACTTCTTCCTGTTGAATACCATTCAGAAAGGTACTCTTGACATCCATCTGATATAACTTGAAGCTCAAATGGCATGTAACGGCGAGTAATAAGTGGACGGACTCAAGCCTCAAAATTAAAGCAAATGTCTCCTCAAAGTCTACACCCTCAATCTGTGTTTAGCCCTGAGTGACTAACCTATCCTTGTTATGGATAATCATACCATTTTCATCTATTTTATTTTTGAAAATTCACTTGGTACCAATCACGTTAGTCTCACTAAGTCGGGGAATAAGTTCCCAGGCACCATTCTTTCTAAACTAAAGCAACTCATCTTTCATAGAAGATATCCAGTGTACATCCTTGAGTGCTTCTTTGTAGGTTTTGGGATTGACTTTGAACGTGTAACAAACATGGCTGACAACATTCTCTAGCTGAGCATGAGTCTTGACCCCTAGAGCGGGATCTCATTGAATAGCAGTAGGATCATGACTCTTTCAAACCCAAGCAGGTGTGTTCCCTAACACAAGAGTAGGGTCCACCCTGGGTGTGTTAAGGACAAGGGGATCATTACCAGAACGGTCTTCATCCTCACAAAAATGGCTGGGGTAAATTAACCCGAAGGTTCGTCATCTTGCATGGTGACATTAATCGACTCCATAACCTTAGAGTTGCTCAGGTTAAACATCAGGTATGCTCTACTATTCGATGAATATCCTAACAACATTCCCTCATTACTCCGAAAGTCAAACTTTCCTAATTTCTCTCTATCCCGTAGGATGTAGCATTTACTCCCCAAAACACGAAAATATGCCAGGTTGGGATTTTTTTCAGTCTATAATTCATAAGGCATCTGAAGTGTGTGAGGACGCAAGTAAACCCTATTCACCATATGGCATGCAGTAGACACCGCCTCTGCCCAAAATCTACTTGAAACTTTACGACCAATGAGCATAGATATAGCCATCTCCTGAAGCGTCTAATTCTTCCTCTCAACGATCCCATTTTGCTGAGGGGTCTTTATGGCCGAAAACTCATATTTGATCCCAAATCTATCACAGTAAAGATAGAATTTAAGCTTCTTTAATTCAGTGTCGTTGTCACTATGCATTCTGTTGATAGTGACACCGTGTTGGTTTTGTAGGACACATCACTTGGTCTTTAGGAACTTTATAGCCTCTGATTTCTCCCTCAGAAAAACCTACGACGGAGTATCTAGAGAAATTATCCACCATCACGATGATATACCTCTTACCACCTAGACTTTATGTACGAGTAGGACCAATAAGATCCATGTGAATTAACTCAAGTACCCTAGAGGTAGTAATGAAATTCAACTTCCTGTGGGGGTTAAGAATTTTCATTCCCAACTGACAGGGTCCATAAGCTGTGGAAGTTGGTATTTCAAGAGATGGTAAGCCACGTAAAAGGTCCTTTTTTACTAATCGATATAAATCTCTAAATTTCACATGACCTAGACGTTCATGCCACAAATCCATAGGAGTGATTGTGTCACTGTTGTAGATAAATGAGGACTTGGGCATTATCCTATAGCAATTATCTTATGTCCTCACCCCTTGAAATATAAGTTTACCAGCTTGATCATAATCATTACAGGCATTCCCCTCAAACTTAACTACAAAGTCAGTGTCGCACAACTAGATGATGGTAAGAAGGTTTGCTTCAAAGCTTTGATGTACAAAACATTCTCTAACTTAGAAAACCCTGGTATTTTTATGGTACCTCTTCCTATAATGCTAGACCATCTCCCATCACCAAAATTGACTTTACCTTCCTTGCGATCCATTAAGGAGGTAAAAAATGAGACATCACTAGTCATGTGTCTAGAACACCCACTGTCAAAATACCACTGTGAGGTATTTTGAGCTTTCAGAGCAACATGAGAAATAAGAGCTTTGTTGACATTTTTAGGTATCCATGTGAAGGTAACCTTTTGTTTTCCCTTGTTGTTGGTGGTTCTAGTTGCAAAGTTAGTAGTATCCACAGATGGTCTAGATAACCGTTGGAATTATCTCAATAAACTATGAGAAGTCACGACTAAAAACTCAATTTTCTCTCTTATTGTCATAAGATTACTCGTAGGGTGTGATGGAGCATAAGTACGTCCTGTCCGACCCAAACTATAGCAAAACTCTGTCAGGTAGCCTTTCCTCTTACAATAAGTATAAAAGTACATAGTCTGAGGCCTATCTCGATTTACTTTTCTTATCCAAAAAACTTTCTTGGGTTTTGGTGGATGATGATAAGGAATCTTCGTAAACTTAGGGACTTGTCCATGTTCAATTTGTGAGGTGGATGCACCATCCAAACCAATTTCAGACCTCTCACCAAATCCTAATGCAGGGGTGAGGAGCATCTTTCCCATCTTTCCAGATCTATCCTCAATATGAACCTTGACTTCCCGTGATCTTTCAAGATCATGAGTAAGCTGGGCAATAAGGGCTTCCAGAATTTTACGAGTCTCTTTAGATGCACAAAAGTCTCTCGTCAGATTAGACACTTACTTTGTCAAGTCCCCTTTGACTTTCTCCAAACTCTTCTCTTCCTCTCCACACAAACTACCTCTCTCTAAACAGGCTGCCTCTCTCTCTCAACAAAACAGACTCTCTCTCTCTCTCAAAGAAGTGCACAAGGAGGACTCACTCTATCTCATCTCTTCTAACTCTTTCTCTAACGCTACAATCCTAAGAACTATACCTTTATTACTCTTTTTGGTTTTAAATAAATCATCATAAGCGCGACAAAGGTCACTCTTGCTCTCACTCCCTGCATCCTCTCTCTCACTCTCAATGTCAAGATGTCCATGCGAAGAGGCATTCGTCATGAGGTGCATCAGAATCTCTCCCATGTCTAGCCATGAATGCAGTGAAGTTGCACTCATACGGTGATTATTCTCCTGAATCCACTGACTCGAGCTCTCTTTCTTCACTCAGGGTAGCATTAAGAACAACTTTACCTTTTTCTTTGGCTAGTCTGTTCAGCCTTATAGCACACTCAAATGCTCTATGACCCTTACCGTCACACTCATAGCATCTCTCATCATTTCTCTTGGATGTGTCTTTCTTTTCTTTTTCAACATTCTTAACATTTTTATTTTCCTGAAATTTCTTTTTATCATTAACCTGGCCACTATTTTTTAACTTGAGAATTTTTTTGAACTTCTTTGCAAATAAAGCCAAATCATATAAATCGAAGTCAAAATTAGAATCTATCGTATTTCCTCACTCCATTTAGATGATTCTACCCTCCTCCTAGCTGACTCAATATTCTTTTTAGCTTGGGCTTTAAGAGCTATCCCTTTATCTTTTTCTTTAACAGCTTTAGGAAACATATCTATTTCATAGGTTTGAATATCACCTACTAATTCTTCAAAGTTAAGAGTGTTCAGATTTAATAAATAATTTAACACAATGGCTTTAGGGATAAATCGCTTAGGTAAATAATGCAAAATTTTCTTAATTACACATGCATTAGGAATGTGCTCACCAAGGTAGAAACTAGTTTTAACTATATCAGACAATCATTCATAGAATTCATCAAAACATTCAATCTCAAGCATAGTTATAATCTCAAACTATGTAGTTAGGTTTTGCAGTTTTGATTCTTTAACAGCATTTGTGCCTTAATGGGTAAGTTAAAGAACATCCCATGCTTCTTTAAACGTGGTACACATCATTATGCGTCGAAACTTGTAAGGAGTGACGGATCCAGAAAAGGCACTAAGCCCTATAGAATTATACGTGGACCATTTAAATTCATCCTTGTTCCATTGAGCAACAGATTTTAAAGTTGTCACGTTTTCAACAGTGACAGTGGGAGGGGTCCACCCATTTTAGACAAGAATCCACACACGTTCATCAATGGCTTTAAGAGAAGATTTCATACGGGCTTTCCAGTATGCATATTAGACTCGTCAAAAATTGAAATTTTGTTAAATAATTTTTCCCTTTAAACAAACGCCTTTTCAAGAAATCAATTTATAAAGAATTGATATTCAGAAAAAAAAAATTTACAAAAAATTACACAGTTAAATTGTGTAATTAGCTCTGATACTAATTTAAGAGTGCGTTTTTGTTCAACCGGAGAAACAAATTTAATTAAATCCAATATTTAATTATCCAGATTTAAACACACATCAAATTCATGCATCTAAAGGTGATAGATTCGACATTAAAATATTCACTTCAAGCAAAGATCAATCCCACACAACAAAATAAGAAAAATCCCCCAAAGGGGCAAAACCTTTATATTTCAATATGTTTTGTAAACACTTACATACATAGAGAAATACAGTTTGACAAGCGAAGACCTTAAGTCACCGGTTCATTGTCGTCAACAAGAGCTCCCTCAAGATGCTCCAAGTTCAGTTGTGTAGAGAACCCTCTTCTCAACACAAGATGCTCCATGGATGGGTATTTAGGATTTAGATTGATCCACACAAGGATTATGATTTTTTATGAATCTCGGAGTGTTTGGGATTGAAAACAAACTATGAAGACTTAGTGTATTAGGTTGTGAAAGACATCCCTCAAAGTCATAAACAAAACAAACTCCAAAGTTGGACCTGTTCGAAATGGATCACCGAATCGATCTGGGCAGATGACTATTCGTGAATAAAATAACTAATCGGATTGGTTCATTTTTCTTTATCTTCATATTGGTCCCTTCAGAAGGCATTATCTGAATACAAAATATACCCGAATTGGTTCGATTATTTCCAGATCCGGATTGGTCCGATCTGCCAAATTAAGCATAGATTCAAAGGTCATCGTATCGATTCGATTTTGGGAAAAATTTGATCGGTCCAGTCTTCCAATCTATTCAGATTCCTGTATACCATGGCACGATGAAGACCACTACGCCTGATGTTGAAGATGATGACCATGATGCACAATGTTGAAGAAGATGGGTTAATGAAACACTATCGAATTCGGATTGGGGCCATCGAAATATGATCGTGCTGAGTCGAGATGACTGTAGAGGTATACGACATATATTCCAGAATTTAGGATAAATCTAAAATGCCTAGATACTAACCCGGACATTTATTAAACATGTCCTTACAATATAACATAATAACATCTAGCATAATCTTGAGAGACATAATAATAGTTATTGTAATAACATTAATAGGGTAAATTTCAATTCAACCTTACCTCTTTGATCAAATTAGCTGACATTAACACTCACACAACCCCACTCTAAATTTTGGGACTCTCCCTCTTTCCCTCCCGTGATTTTTTTATTCCCTCACAAATTCACAGCACTCTATCAGATCTTGAAGAAAGCCAAGAGACTGCAAATCCCTATTTTCTTTTGATTTCCTCATATCTTCCCTCACCACACTCCACTAGTGAGTTTTTTTCCCTGATTTCATCGAGAACGTTTTTTGGGTGTTTTCTGGTGTTATCAGATTACTGCATTTTTTTGGGTTTTTTTGGTTCCATAAGATCACTACTTTTTTTCGGTTTCGTCGGATCATTTGTGGTTACAACCGATCATTGTGATTTTTGCACTTTGTCAAATCCCTTGTAGTTCCGTAAGATCACTGCATTTTTTGTTTTTTTATGCTAATTGATCACTGGGTTTTTTTATGCTAACAGTTATTTCTTTACAGTTCATTTGAATATTTTTTTACACTAACAGTGTTTTTTATGCTAATTGATCACTGGTTCTGATTTTTTTATGGGGATAATTATATTTAGGTCCCATTTATCGGGTCAACATTCTTATAAGTCCTATTGACTTTTCAATAATCAATAGGTCATATTCCAACTTTTTAGGGAATTTTTTTACCATTTTACCCTTTTATAACTAATCATCCGTAACTTCATTTAGGAAGTTACATAAGTGGTTGGACTTTTTTTTTAATCTTTAAATGATCATAACTTTTGATTCACAAATCCGTTTTTCGCAAAATTACTATTTTTGAAATCTGCTCGACGAGATCTATCAAACAAGATCCATGAAAGCTAGAAAGTTCCAAAGAAAAAAATTTACACAAACAGTAAACTTTACTGTATGCATTAGAATATGAAATAATTATATATATGTGACATTTTCACAAACAAACAGTAACATTTACTATGGTAATACTACACAGTATATATATATATATATATATATATATATATATATATATATATATATATATATATATATATATATATATCCGGTGGATCCAGACCTTATTTTTTCAAAAATACCTTATATTTAAAGGTTCGCGCTAACGGCATCCAATCCCTACCACCATTGTTGGAGCTTCAACGACATTCGTCAGAGCTCTGATTTGGGGTGGGTAAGGGTGGCATGTGGTGCCGCTGGCGCGGACCTTTGAAAATAAGAGACTTTTGAATAAATGGGTTTTGGATCGACCGGAGTGTCATGGGGTGCCACTGGCGCGGACCATTGAAAATAAGATTGGATATATGGGATCTTGATACTCTTGAGCACCGATTTGGGATGAGTAGGAGTGGCATTAGGTGCCGGTGGCGCAGAGCTTTAAAAATAAAAACATATTGAATATATATATATGTATATATATATATATATATATATATATATATATATATACACACACACACACACACACACACACACACACACGGTAGATCCAAACCACTTTTTTTCTTCAAAATTACGATATTTTCAAATGTTTACGCTAGCAACATTCAATCCCCACCACTACCCACCCCCATTGTCGTAGATTCAACGACTTTCATGAGATCTATGATTTGGGTTGGTAGTAGTGGCATAGGGTGCTGCTGGCGTTTGGATCCACCGGAGCTCCGATTTGGGGTGAGAAGGGGTGGTATTGAGTTAGGTTTATATCTATAACATTTTCACAAACATTAACAATTGCTGCGTTCATATAACACAGTATATATATATATATATCCAAACCTCTTTTTTCTGATATTATCTTATTTTTAACGGTCCGCGCCAACGGCATCCAATCCCCACCACCACCCACCCCCTTTATCAGAGCTCCAACAACCTTCATCAGAGCTCTGATTGAGGTGGCATGGGATGCCGATGTAACATTTTGACAAATAGTAACATTTATTATTTGTGGAAATATTACAGAGATAAACCTAATCCAATGCTACCCCTACTCACCTCAAACTGGAGCTCCGGTGTATCCAAACCCCATTTATCAATTATTCTCTTATTTCCTAAGGTCCGCGCCAGCGGCACTCCATGTCACCCCAAATCATAACTCTGATGAAGGTTGTTGGAGCTCCGACAATTGGGGTTGGTGGTGGTCGGGATTAGATACCGCAAGCGCGGGCCATTAAAAGTAAGACAATATCAGAAAAAAGAGGTTTGGATCCACCGTATATATATATATATACTGTGTTATAACACAGTAAATGTTAACGTTTGTAAAAATGTTATAGATATAAACCTAACCCAATGTCACCCCTACTAATCCCAAATCGGAGCTCCAGTGGATCCAAACTCCATTTATCTAATATTCTCTTAATTTCAGAGGTCCGCGCAAGAGGCACCCTATGCCACTACTACCCACCTATATCATAGCTCTGATGAAAGTCGTTGAAGCTTCGACAATGGGGGTGGGTAGTGGTGGGGATTGAATGTTGCTAGCGTAAACCTTTAAAAATATGGTAATTTAAAAAAAAAAAAAAAAAGAGGTTTGGATATATATATATATATATATATATATGTGTGTGTGTGTGTGTGTCTGTGTGTGTGTGTTATGTATTATTAACTCAGTAAATGTTACTGTTTTTGAATATGTTTTATATATATTGTGTAATATTAACTCAGTAAATGTTACTATTTGTGAAAATGTTATATATATAAAACTATTGCATAAATATATTAACACAGTAAATGTTATTATTTGTGAAAATGTCACGAATATGAATATAATATTAACTCAGTAAATGTTACTGTTTGTGAAAATGTTATATATATAAAACTATTGCATAAATATATTAACACAGTAAATGTTATTGTTTGTGAAAATGTCACGAATATGAAAATGTCACGAATATATTAACACAGTAAATGTTATATATATATATATATATATATATATATATATATATATATATATATATATATATATATATATATATATATATATATATATATATATATATATCCAATATGCTCCTATTTTTAAAGTTCCGTGCCACCCCTACTCACCCCAAATCGGTGCTCCAAATGATCCCGATTCCATTTATCCAATCTTATTTTCAAAGGTCCGCGTCAGGCAACAATACATGATACTCCGGTGGATCCAAAACCCATTTATTCAAAAGTCTCTTATTTTCAAAGGTCCGCGCCAGCGGCACCACATGCCACCCTTACCCACCCACCCCAAATCGGATCTCTGATGAAGGTCGTTGAAGCTCCAACAATGATGGTAAGGATTGGATACTGCTAGCGCGAACCTTTAGATATAAGGTAATTTTGAAAAAAATGGGTTTGGATCCACCGTATATATATATATCTATATAATAAAGTAGAAAACTTATATATGTCATAAGATACAACTATGACATCACAACATGATTTTATCATGCAATGCCTATTTTGCCCTTAAAAATTTTGGATTCCCCCTCTTTTCTTTCTCACTACTTAATTCCCCCCTTTCACTTTAATTCAAAGAGAAGGCTACTTTGGTAAACACACGCCAAAATACACACCTTCTCATGACACGCCTTTCATTATCTTCTGTTTCCTCAACACAAACCTATTACTCTCTCTTTCCACACCCTCGCACACCTCAGTCAGTTGTTGCTTCCTCCCTCAGGTAACCTTTGGTCTCCTGTTTTCCCTTATCTTATGCACATAACCTCCATTTTAATTTCTCCCTCACTCTTACAATTGCACACTCACAGATAGTTTTTAGATCCATGTGGTTTCTTATGTTAATTCTTGCAGGTTTCAATTTCTTTTTGTTAAGGCTTTTAGGGTACAAATTTGAGGGCTTATGCAGATCCACGCGGATCAGTTAGGATTCATTTGTGGGTTTGAGTAGGATCAATTTTTTTTATGATTTTTAATTTTTAATATTGGGTTTGATTTTAATTATGGTGTTTATTTTTTATTAGGTTTCAAAATTTGATTTTGGGCCTGATCATTTGAAACACATGTCCGATCTCTATCAAATTTAATCTTGATGTTTATGTTTTTGTTTTACTTTTCTAATAATTCATTTACACTTTTGTAGTGCTCATTTGTAGATTTTTTTTCTTCCAACCCAGGGTATGCGCATTTCAGTTTTGTATTTCCAAATAACATTCATGAAGTTTGGTATTTCTTGAAAACACTCATGAGTAGTGATGAAAATTTTGAATTCTAATGTTGCAAATTAGTTTGGGTTTTAGGGTATATCGATTTTTGGGCTTATGTTATACTAATTTTAGGTTGTTTTGTAGAATCTAACCTTTGCACAGGTATATATGGTATCTATAATTTTCAGTTTGTAAGTGTTCTTTAGTTCTTTCTTGATTAGATGTTCTATGTGTGACACAATAGTTCCTTTTATGCATTACTCGAAAGTAATACATGGATGTTTTAAAAATATTTATGCACAATTTGTTTTTGTGATTAAAGAACGAACATAGTAACGGTGTTTATAGTTATATCTTTAAGTTTTCATTGACAAATGTTCTCAAAACTGAACAGAGTGCTGCATTGTTTTTGTCTATACACTTGCTTCTTTCTAAATTTCTCTATTCTTAATGAGTTTGTGATTCTTTAGTATATTCAAGTTGATTTTCTTAGCGATAATTTTTATCCCACTGTAATTTCGGCCCTATAATTCATGTTTTATCTAAAGTAATGGCAGCTATTCATTTTTAAATAATGGTATCAATGATTATTTAAGCATTACAACTGCTACTTATGGTCATATGTAAAGGGTTCAAAGTTTCAATATTCTTTGCTAAAGTTTTCTTCATTTATGGTTTTGTAGTTTTTTTTCTTATTTACCAGAATGGATCTTCTATATTAGATTTTTAAGGGTATGAACTCATAAATGAATCAGTTGTAGGACCTTTTGTATTATTATGATCCCGACCTGTTATTAGTTGTGGAATTATAAAAAGTCAAGACTACTTCAAGCATGTTTGATTCTCTTGAAGTAGTTTTCCATTGGCATAGCTGCATAGCTATATATTATCCTAAGAAAATGGTGAATGAAAGTCACCTATGAATATTGAACTGCTCAGGTATTAACAGTCAACCTTAATGAACAATTATTGCTCCTCATTTTCGATAACTAAAACAATAATATCTAATTTGCGTCTATTATAATATCTAATGTTCATGTTGAATGGCATACTCTAGATTTGGTCCAGGTACAACACTTATAACATATGGTTCAGGCACAACACTTAGAATAGATGCTTAAGGTACAAAAATTGCTATAGTTGGTTCAGGTACAACATGGTGGGGGGGGGGGGTATTTGTACATTCTCAGACAGAGCCTTTTGGGGTTCGGGTGTAGTTTAGGTGTGTATTAAGGGACTTAAGGACTTTGAGGTAAGGTCCAGGCAAACTGTGTCATTTGTTGGGTTTTGGTTTGTTTCATTCAATGTAATTGGTGCTATAGTTTGTGTGGCCTGATATTTATTTTAAAATTATTTTTTCTGAACTTTGATGTTATTTTAAAGATTGATTTAATGTATTCAAAGTAATGGGCAGAATTGAACTGTTCGTAATTTGGTTAGCGTGGGTTCCATTCCAACTTATCATCAGAGTACCCAATATTATCTTTTAATATTTTACATTGTGCGTGGTTTTGATTATTGGTTATTTTATGTTTTATACAGGTGCGCGAGTTTGTGAAAGCAAGTAACTTATTGGTAGTTTCTGATATTGAGTTTGCATATGGTTCTTCACAATGATGGTGCTACAGTCCAAGAAAATTTCTGAATTTGTGGAACGGATAGTATGCTGACGCGACTAAGAATTTGTCTCAGAAATGCGTTCACTCTAGGCTCAAGTGCAAGCCTGTCGCTCAAGTAATAAACCCGGTAAGTCGGGATCGTATCCACAGGGATCGAGATTGCCAAATAGTAATAAGAAAAATTATTAAATCTTGAAATGATTTCGTAAAAGAAACGAAAAGATGATTAACAATTGGGAAAATTTCTATTAAAAAATTACTTAAGAAAAACAAACTGAAAAGTGCAAAAGAAATTAGATCTGACAAATGGGAGAAAATAGGGTAGGGTACAATCCCTCAATCCTTAACAAATTACCGTATAAAATACTAGAATTGTAAATTAAAATTATTGACTAGATCCGGTCTTTATACATTCTAAGCATTACATATATGAGGGATCTAGCCCGCATCTTATGAAATCAAAGATAGATATAAAGCAGTGAATGAATCCAATCTTTATATATTCTAAGCATTACGTATATGAGGTTCAAGCCCGCACCATACGAAATCAAAGATAAATATAAAGCGGTCCCTTCACGATTCAATCAATATTTTAATTTAACCTCTATTTTCTACAAAAATAATTTGCCTTGGATTGAGTTCATGTACCCCAACCCTTGGGAATTTAGCTACTCATGATTTGGTTCAAGAATAAATTCACACACAAAATTATGGATCTACAAGACATGGGAAATAATTTGCAAATAATAAAACTAGAGAATGGAAAGATATTACTTGAATTCAGCAACAAAAAATGGAATTGAAATCTTCATGAAAACTCTTGAAGGAATATAAAATTTTCTCTCAGAATCTAACTCTAAAATTTAATCTAGCACTTCTAACCTACTCCTAACCTAGCCTCTCTCTAGCAACTCCCCTCTTCCTGAATTTGACTCACTCTCTCTAGAATTCAACTCCTCTCTGAAAATGAGGTAGGGCTTGGTCTTTTATAGCACCAAGTTGCACGAATTTGGCATCAAATTTCTCTTGTGGCACAAGTTTTCCAAGAGTTGCACTGCATTAAATGCATAATTAATTACAGAAATCCGCACATCCAGACTCTTCATTATCGCGCAACTTCAAAACATCGTAACTTCTTCACCGTAGCTCGGATTGAGGTGCCGTTTTTTCCAGTATTCTTGTAATTTAGATCTCTTAAACTTTATAGTTGGCCCCACCTCCGGACTAAGGCTGAAAAATTACGAAAATGCCCTTCAACTCTCCATTTCTTGGTTTCTTTCACCGTTTTGAGTTCTCCTTCGCACTAACTTGCATGAAAAACCTGTAAAACACATGAGAAATACACAAAACACGAAATACTTGCCAAAAAAGGTTAGTAGCATATATAAGAGACAAATCCAAGATATTTACACTACACGGGATCATAAAAATACCGAAATTAAGGGGATAAATGTGAAGAATATGTGCCTAATCACGCCCCCTAACTTAGAACTTTGCGCGTCCCGAGCAATGTAAATGAAATTAGCCAAAAATCCACTCTTGAAAATTCTTTTATTGAAATAAAATTCCACTTTCGCAGGCAAGCGATTGCATTTAGCGTATGCAACAAGCCTTTAAACCCCTAGGTTACCCTAGTAGGACGAGTTTTGTCTCGTGAGGGTTTGCAGTGAATACACCCACAAAATTCTTTATTGAATCAAATAAAGATCAAAATACTTAAAAATTGTACAATTTAAACTTTTTCGAAAAATACTCACCATAAATTCATATTCAACTGTCTCAAACCGTAGTGTGTGTGTGCGAAGCCAAAAATTAAACCTCAAATTTCCACCGATTGAGCATTACGTTACTTTCCGAAAATTCGTTTTGATTCAAATTCTTACGGATGCACTCACAAACGAATCACTCGGATTGTGGTTATTTTCTCTCGGTATGCATGATATAAAGAGTAAATATAATGGACACAAATTCATGCATACAAAATTGAAAAGAAGGAAATATATGGTGAAAAGATCTCATCATCGGAATACAATTACAATGAAATGGGAACATCACCTCTAATTCACACCATTTAATCTCTCATTTTATCTTTTCATGTCTTATCTCTCCACGCGGTAACCAATTTCGCCATTCGGACTCCGTTGGGACTTTCTTGGGTCATAAAGTGTAAAGGGTAAAAATGAGAATAAATGGGCTATTCGGAATTGGAAAATTTCCTTATGATGTCCATTAGTGCTTATTTTTCGGGCATTTGCTTATTTTTCTCTTTTTTCTTTTCTTTTTCTTCTCTTCTTTTTTTTTCTTCTTTTTTCTCTTGCCCCTTTTTATTGCTCAATTTGGACATACTTGGTAAATTTTCTCAATTTTCACAATTTCGGGCTATTTGGGTTTTTCGGGTTATCAAATGAAAGGAAAAATTTTATTTGGCTCAAAGTGGGTTGCAAAGGGATAATTTTTCACATCTTTTTATGGCTAATATTTTTGGGTAACAAACGAGGGCCTACTTCATTGACCAAATTGCTAATCACATTACCATATGCATCTCGAGATTAATTAAGTTTAGAGATATATTTAGCCTGAATTTCGAGATAACATTTCACACATTTCCCATAACTGATCAAAACAAAGGATTGAGATCATCAACGACTTATTAAAACGCTGAAAAGAACTTTGAGTTAATCATAAACACGGATTGATTTAAAAAACTCAAAAAAATTGAAAGGCTCGAAATCTCACCGGGTTGGACTAATCTCCACACTTATTCATAAAGTCGTCAATTTTTTTTAAATTTTATCTTCGGTCAATTTTGGCTTAGTGCATTATGATTGTTAACAATTTGAGACTTTAAATAGAATAAAGGTGACATTTTTGAAAAATTTAAATTTAAATTTTAATTTATTTTGAAGAAAAATATTTTTGATTTTTTTCAAAATTTTTCAATTTTTTTTTTTATTTTCAAAAAAAAAAACACACTTGGAAAGAACATGTGATCGAATCAATGAATCTAAACAATAAATGGGAAGAATATCCCACACCCCCTAACTTAAATGTTGCATTGTCCTCAATGTGAATCAAGAACACAACATAAAGAGAGGAAAAGAAAGATATTACCCAAATGGAGCGATCCCCGATGAGTGCGAGTCCATTGAATCTACAAAACATGTTAGAACCAAGCATAGCAAAAAGAATAACAAAAACTCTAACCCTCAAAACTAGACTATAATAAAAGAGAAAAAGAAAAAGAAAAATAAACTAACTATTTACAACCTAACATTTGAACAGCTAATAAATCATACACTAAAAGTAAAAAAATTTGAGGGTCCACCCAAAATACAATTTGACTTTGAGGGATTAATGGTGTACCCTCATTAGGAAGCATGCCTCCCGAAAATTAAGAATTCCATTTGAAAAACGGAAGGCATGTGCAAATTTTAAAAAATGAACCATCACCAATTACAAAATTTAGGGGGATAATGAAGGATTTTGGTGCATAAGAGGACAAGTCCCATTGGGATCCAAGAAATATAGAATCACGTTCCAAAGATTTTTCAAGTAGTATGGGGAGAGGGGCACACAAAAAGGAACAATCCATATTAGAAAACAATTTAAGCCTAGAGTGCTTGTCCTCATAAACCGGAAAAGGATCCTCTTGTTGCGTAGCACGTGTGTTGGTCTCTAAGTCGGACGATATTTGAGTCGTATCTTCAAGTACCTCCGAAGACTCAAATGGTATGGGTGAAGGTTTGGGAAGGAGGAATGCATCAATTCTATTGTCCCACTCGCTTTCGTCCAAATGACAAATTGAGGCCCAGAAAGATTGGACTTCATCATTAAGGCTTGCATCTACCTGTCCAAACTCGCGCTCAAACTCTGCTAGGCTCAACTCCTCTAGCTCTCTCTCTTGCTTGGTGTCCTCAAAAAATTTTCCCTCAAAATTTTCAATTGGATCTGGTGGAGTGACACGTCTAAGTGTGTGGCCCGTAAGATGAAGCATCTCAAAATAACATTCCCATACAAGAAGCGGATCAACATCCTTAAGACATTCATCCAATTCTTGTGATGGATTTAATGGTTCGATAATAGTGGGGACACAAGGAGACAAATGATCCTCAACCTCAGTAGATTTTGCAATATTTATAATAGGTTGAGATTCAAAAGAACTTGGATCAATTTCAATGATTTCATTCTCAAAAGTATTAGGTGAAGCGCAAGTCTCGACCTTTTCTAAGTTGTCCAAATAATCATTCAACTCCTTGCAAGTTGCTATAATTTTCGACTCGAGAACAGCACGGTCATCAGATTGCTTTTGTAGATCAAGTAAGAGTTCTTCCAAAGTAGGCTTTCTTGGTTCTAGCACCTCGAATTCCTCATTTGGTTGAAAACTTACTTCATCTTCAAAATTATCGGAAAAAAAATCCTCATTGGGTTCAAATAATGCATCTAACTCTTGCTCCCAATAACGATTTTTTTCGCGATATTCTTTTTCAAGTCTTTCTTCTTCAAGCAATTGATTTTGATAAATTTGGAGTTTCTCAGCACTAGGCTTATATTTAATATAATCATCTTTAGTGATATTGATCCAATGGCCATAAGTCTTGAGTGCCTCCTCTTCCTCACTATTAGCATAACAATTAAAGCCACCAAATGAGTTAAAATAAGACATTTCAAAATGGGCAATTCAAGAACGTGACACCCATTTTTTTTTTCAATTTTTGTTATATATATATATATATTTTTTTTTTCTTTTCGAAATCACTTGTAAATAAAAATAACTTTCTTAAAAACTTAACAATTTCAATCCCCGGAAACGGCGCCAAAAACTTGACGCGACTAAGAATTTGTCTCAGAAATGCGTTCACTCTAGGCTCAAGTGCAAGCCTGTCGCTCAAGTAATAAACCCGGTAAGTCGGGATCGTATCCACAGGGATCGAGATTGCCAAATAGTAATAAGAAAAATTATTAAATCTTGAAATGATTTCGTAAAAGAAACGAAAAGATGATTAAAAATTGGGAAAATTTCTATTAAAAAATTACTTAAGAAAAACAAACTGAAAAGTGCAAAAGAAATTAGATCTGACAAATGGGAGAAAATAGGGTAGGGTACAATCCCTCAATCCTTAACAAATTACCGTATAAAATACTAGAATTGTAAATTAAAATTATTGACTAGATCCGGTCTTTATACATTCTAAGCATTACATATATGAGGGATCTATCCCGCATCATATGAAATCAAAGATAGATATAAAGCGGTGAATGAATCCAATCTTTATATATTCTAAGCATTACGTATATGAGGTTCAAGCCCGCACCATACGAAATCAAAGATAAATATAAAGCGGTGCTTTCACGATTCAATCAATATTTTAATTTAACCTCTATTTTCTACAAAAATAATTTGCCTTGGATTGAGTTCATGTACCCCAACCCTTGGGAATTTAGCTACTCATGATTTGGTTCAAGAATAAATTCACACACAAAATTATGGATCTACAAGACATGGGAAATAATTTGCAAATAATAAAACTAGAGAATGGAAAGATATTACTTGAATTCAGCAACAAAAAATGGAATTGGAATCTTCATGAAAACTCTTGAAGGAATAGAAAATTTTCTCTCAAAATCTAACTCTAAAATTTAATCTAGCACTTCTAACCTACTCCTAACCTAGCCTCTCTCTAGCAACTCCCCTCTTCCTGAATTTGACTCACTCTCTCTAGAATTCAACTCCTCTCTGAAAATGAGGTAGGGCTTGGTCTTTTATAGCACCAAGTTGCACGAATTTGGCATCAAATTTCGCTTGTGGCACAAGTTTTCGAAGAGTTGCACTGCATTAAATGCATAATTAATTACAGAAATCCGCACATCCAGACTCTTCATTATCGCGCAACTTCAAAACATCGTAACTTCTTCACCGTAGCTCGGATTGAGGTGCCGTTTTTTCCAGTATTCTTGTAATTTAGATCTCTTCAACTTTCTAGTTGGCCCCACCTCCGTACTAAGGCTGAAAAATTACGAAAATGCCCTTCAACTCTCCATTTCTTGGTTTCTTTCACCGTTTTGAGTTCTCCTTCGCACTAACTTGCATGAAAAACCTGTAAAACACATGAGAAATACACAAAACACGAAATACTTGCCAAAAAAGGTTAGTAGCATATATAAGAGACAAATCCAAGATATTTACACTGCACGGGATCATAAAAATACCGAAATTAAGGGGATAAATGTGAAGAATATGTGCCTAATCATATGCACGCACTAATCGAAGAAAGTTTCCAACTCCAATAATTGTTGGCCACATGGGATCCCATTGTTGACCTCTCATTCTCGCTCTAAGGTACTTTTCGACACTCCTACATTCTCTCTAATTGAGAAAATTAGTTTTCTCTTCTTAAAGAAGATTGAGAAAATTAGTTTTCGTCTAAATTGTGTCCAGGGCTTCTTGAATGCCTTACTTCCATGTGTGTCAGAACATTTAACTTTTTGATTCATTTAACTTTTTGACATTAATAATAATAAATATAAGGATAGTGGGCCACATTTTCTATTAATTCTCTTGCCTTCTTGCTTAATTGTATTATTAATGTTACTTTTATGTATGTTCTTACAGAACTATTTGTTAAGCACATAAACTTTCAATGAGTTAATTACTTTTGGAGTTGAATGAAATTTGCTGGAATGTATAAATTTTGACATTAATAATTTTGTTTTATTGATTTTGTTGTTTAATGAACTCAGTACCGATAATAATGGTGGTGATTGTTGCCAGAGCTCGGGAATCACCTTTGAGAGAGTTGTGTGTACCCAAATCTGCAGAGACTGCTGTTGTAGTATTGATTTGTTATGGTATAGAAATCTTAAATATTTCATTTGAAATATATAACTTCTATTTTTCTTTACAGTTAATATACACTTCACTATAAAGATATTTTATAACTTCTACTGATTGACTTATATTTTAGCAATTTGTTGGGTGTTAGTGGCTTTGAGTAATATTTTCGCTCCATTTCAAAATTTGTATGGGTGTTAGCATTGTTTTTTTTTTTTTTTTTTGGGGGGGGGGGGGGGGGGGTCAACATATATGGGGTTTGATTTGTGGCTTTTTTTTCTTCTTAATATTAACCTTTTATAAACATTGCACTGCATTATCAGTTATTTAGAACTTATAATTCCCTAATTTAACTGCCAGATAGCTAAATTGAGTATAATTCCTGTATCCGTGCTTACTGGAAGTTTTTCTTGCCAAGATCTAATATTCAAGAGACAAAACTCAACATTGGAGTTTTTCTCATGGTCTCTGCAATAATATGTAAGTTGTCCATTCCTTCATATAAGTTTTTTTTTTTTTGCAACCTTTGTATACTATTTTTTGCTCTCATTGGACGTAAATAGTAACATAAAAACATTAGGTGCTATATTTTGGAGCTAATGCTATCATTTAAATAGTGGTGGAATACAAATATTACTTCACACTACCAGTTAAAAAATTGTAGTTTGATCTGTTATCATTTAATTATTTAACTATTTGCTCAATATCAATTAGTTTTGGTGTAATGTTAAAATCAGACAACCACTTTACCCATATTTTAAGGCATAACAGCTTACTATAAACTAATTCATACACATGGCATGGGTGTATAATTTGGAGACTTGAGTGTTTAGTAAGATGTGCTCCATTGTTCTTAGTTTCTATCTCTTAGTACTCCTTGATACACTTTTTTTAGATCACATATAAAGCCATCTTACCATTGGACTCAGTTGCCAATATGTTTCAACATGCTACTGCTAAAGGCACTTCCCTGCTCCAACAATGTGTAGATGCAGCAAGTAACAAGGCAAATAAAGGGGGTGGTCTGCAGGGGGCAGGTCATTGTCAAAGTAGTAATTGAGCTGCATGATAAGTATACGGTATATGTGAATGAGTGTTTTTCAAACCACTCTCGCTTTCACTATGCTCTTAATGATTTGAGATCTTCTTCAACAAAGTTTTTACTGGTAGTTCAAGTGCAGAACTACCGGCTTCATTATGTGATAATTTCCTTGAGAACGGAGGGGATGCAAAATTAAGTGAAGAAGCTATTCGAAACTTGCCACATCGATGGAAAATTCGAGCCAAAGAATATAGAGCTGATTGTGGGTACTTGCCAGGTTGCAACTTTGCTGCTATTCAATGATAGAGATAGATCAAGTTACTCTCTCCCCCTCTTATGGATGAAAGAAAGAAAGTTGTTGAAGATGTTGATAGGGAAAGACACTATGCTATTGATGCCACAATTGTGAGCACCATGAAGAGTCAGAGAGTCCTGGGTCACCAGCAGTTGATTTTGGAGTGAATTGAGCAGTTAAGCCATATGTTCAAGCCTGATTTGAAAGCAATTACGAAGCGCATTAAAGATATGATCACCCGGGAGTACTTGGAAAGAGACTAGGAGAACCCAGATACAGTCAACTGCTTTGAACCACATGTAAGTTTATACGGATTTGCCTGTAATACACCTCTTTAAATTCCTTGAATACGATGATATCTGTAGTTGTATATACTTAATTTCTCGCTTGATTAATTGGTATGTTTGAAGATTTATCAAACTTATTTTCAGTCGAGATCTCAAGAGCATAAATTGAATTGGTAGGTAATGCGTAATTCATATAATTGCAATGATTTAAATGAAAATTGCAGATTGTAAATAATTGTGATCACATTTTTATGGATAAAATGGGGGTTATGTCGAGGCGGGTTTTGCCCATATGTTATAACCTCTGTATTTTATGTCCTTCAATGATGGAAGGTCAAGACAGCCTGTCAAACACTATAAAAAGCTTCTAGATGATATCTTCCCTCGCTCTCAAGTCATTAAACTCTTTTCTCAATCACAAGACTTTACAATTTTGTTCACTCTCAATGCTTACCAATCATTTTCATCTTTAGTTTTAAAGCTTGATGCTGGAATATTTTGGTCAATCCACTATGAAAACAGTTGTGAACTGGAATTTTGTCGTCAAAAGAAACCTCTTTTTTATTTGGGAAACCTGCTTGTGAAGGCATTACAAAGGATTCTAATTTGTCCAATATCATATTGCAGAATGCTGAGCCAAATGATGGGAAAATCATAATTCTTTGGAAGTATGCTTCGAAAAATCCTTTAGAAATACCTAAGGTTTGGATTAGTTTCCTGTTCATTTGTTTTGTAAATTGGTTTAATTTTTTGATAGATTAATTTGTTTAATTTTTCAGGTCTTTTTTTTTGTATAATGTAAGTTCATTACCAAAATCATGGGGATAACAAAATGATATATGACATATACCTATTTGCAACTCGAGAATGCTTATAACATATACCTTTTTTGCAACCTAAGAATGACGATTTAAACAAATATGTTTATAATTTATACATGTTTGCAACCCGAGAATGCTTATAAACGACTTTTGTCAATTCATGGTATTTGGGGTCGATTTTATGTCATAAACTCTTTGGTATATGTTGACACCAAACATACTCTTTAGTGCAACTAATAGCATTACTTGATGAAGTGCCTCTTTATCATAAAACTTTATCTATTCTATTAGTCTCTCTCATTTAGTTCAAATCTAAATTTTGCATAAGCACTCTAATGATTGGGTTTAATTGATGTCGGCAGGTTTATTACAACATCTAATTAGCTTTTGCTATTGTTTTCTAATTGTTTTTGCTGCTGCTTTTTTCTAATTGTTTTTTCCGCTGCTATTTTCAGTAAGTAAGGTATAAGCATAATAGTGTGGTGAATACATTTTCTTAGTAAGTTGCGTAAATGTTGTGTTTTGAAGAAGAGTAAGGCCATGGATTAGTTTGGTGAATAATAGTGTTGATGCGTGTTGCTTGATTTGCTAATAATTTTAATGATTAACATGCGTTTGTAGGGTTATTCAACTCGAAGGGAGAAGAAGAAGAAGCTCGGGAAGAAGATAAAGCATCATAAGAAAGTTATTCGTAATAAAGTTTATGGCACATTCGATTACATAGTTATTGTATGCTATTTTCCAGAAATTACAACGGGGTGCCCGACGTGTGGAAGGAGCTTCTGTATGCAAGGTGGATTGTCTCATAAATTTATAACACACACACACCTCCATATTAACCAAAATCCCAAACTCAATAATATCGATCGAGTCAATTTACGTGTTCAAATTGTATGTATATTACACGAGGTTCGCTTTGAAATAGACATTTGTATGGCGATGAAGATGTGGAGTTGGCGATGAAGATGGAGATGAAGAGTAGAAAAGAATTGGCAGGTATGTTTACAAATTTTGCGCGCTACTTTAATAAGGTGTTCGGATAATGAAATATTATGGTGATCTATGCATATTAGAAAGGAAATAATTAAAACTATAGTTACTAAATTGGTACAGAGAAAATAAGGCTTATATTATTTTTGCATATCTACACGCTAATGCTTTATTGTTCTTTGTTATTCCATAATGCAGGACCATTGGATTTCAAGGAGAGATGATGATGATGAAGTGATTAAAAGATTCATTCTCTCCAACTATATTTTTTTTGTTACATAGGGTGGATAGGCCTATAAACAAAGCGAGCTTTGTATAAATTTTGCAAAGTGTGTACACTTAGTTGTGTTATAATTTTTTTTTACTAAATTATGATATTGTTTATATGAAGTCTAGGATGGACTATTAATATTGTTATTTGAGTAATTTTTCTTTGTTAAACAGGGTGGATAGTCCAAAAAACAAAGGGAATTATGCCCAAATTTTGTAAATTATTTATACTTAGTTATTTGTGTTATAAAAAAACTTTTTGACTTATTTATACGAAATTTTTGCCGTTATGTAATTACTCACTTTGGAAATTTTTACGATTTTGTGATTACGTAATCTGGAAAATTTTCATCATTTCGTGTTTACGTTTTTTGGAATATTATCAGCGTGCCTTCAGGCACGGGCATACCCTAGTGTATATATATATAATGTTACTGTCTGTTTGTGAAAATGACACATATATAAAATTATTTCATATTCTAGTGCATACAGTAAAGTTTACTATTTGTGTAAATTTGTTTCTTTGGAATTTTATAGCCTTCTTGGATCTTATTTGATAGATCTCGTCGAGCAGATTTCAAAAATAGTAATTTTGCAAAAAACGGATTTGTAAATCAAAAGTTATGATCATTTAAAGATTAAAAAAAAAGTCCAACCACTTATGTAACTTCCTAAAGGAAGTTACAGATGATTAGTTATAAAAGGGTAAAATGGTGAAAAAATTCCCTAAAAAGTTAGAATAGGACCTATGGGATTATTGAAAAGTCAATAGGACTTATAATAATGTTGACCCGATAAATGGGACCTATGTGTAAAGACCCCTTTTTTATGCTAATAGTGATCTCAACAATTGCAATTAATTAAGTGGACCCCCCCCCCCCCCAAAAAAAAAAGAATATTTTTAACAGGACATCTCAGTAATTCTTTGAATATTTTTTCGGATATTTTTTGGACATCTCACTAATTTTTGTTCTAATGTTTGTGAATGTTTAGAAACAGTGGGATGATCAAACAACGGGATGACCAAACATAAGTTGAAGAATGAAAATGCTAGTTTTTGAAATTTAGAGGACCAATTTGGGTTGAAGAAACTTTTATGTACAAGAAAAACTCATGTTACATATATTATTAAACTCGTGGATTTATCTTTCTAGTACAAGATATTGGTGAAATTTTATTTGGTTAAATTAGTATTTTCAAATAATAAATATGCCTTAATTTATCTTTATGTATTACTACTGACTTTGTGATTTGTGAGTACGTGAATGCTTAATTGGACAAGGATACAAATGAAATAAGAATGACACATTTCAGGAACTTAAGAGGTAAAAAATATCTTCCCATCTTTATTGTATATTATTTTCTTTATTTTCTCATGTAATATTTTAATCGAGTTACATTTTCAGGTAAGATGATGCTTCACTTCACTTTTATTCAAACATTAGAAAAATTGACGAGGATACAAATTTCAATGGGGTATTATAATTGAATAAGAAAATACACATTAAAGGTTAGTACTTATATTTGAACCTTCTTTTATAATTTAATTTGGTGTTTCACACATTTTCTATATCCTAATTGGAGAATTATATATTTAATTCAACGATTAAATTATTGTTTAATAAGTTATTTATGTCTTAATTTATTTATCTTAAATAATAAAAATAGATAAGTATATTATCCGAATCTAGGAAATCCGAGAGGATACGGATAAGGATAGTTGAAATTATAATCTGGACGGATACGTATACGGATACATGGATACTACGGTATCTACTTCATATTCATCCGTTTTACACCCCCGATTGTTCTGAGACCCTAACGTGATTATTTACAACCCTCTGGTGATAACCCAAATTTACATTCTTTGACAAAAATATATGGGTTTCCCAAATATTATTGATTTCTAAATTCCGTCAATTGTTCTAAGACCCTAAACTGATTATTTACAACCCTATGGTGATAACTCAAATTTTCATTATTTCCCAAAAATATATGACTTTCCTAAATATTATATATTTTTTCACCACATCAGTTCTTTTGTTTGTTCACGATGATTTTAATATTCATATTTATAGTTTATTATATGCCAAACTCAGTGTATAATTTATATGTGTGGATATTAGATGTATGATTCAGTTTTATTACTAATATTCATGCCTATGTTGTATTAAATGTCAAACGCATGTTATAATTCATTTGTGTGGATATTAGATTTATGATGTAGTTTTAATATTAATGTTTATATATAAGATGGAGTAGATGTCAAACGCAGATCATAATTCATGTGTGGACATTAGAATTATGATTCAATTTTTGAAAACTAAAATTCCTGTTTAAATTGGATTAAATGTCAAACGCAAGCTGCAATTCCAATGTGTGGATATTAGATGTATGACTCAATTTTGAATATCAATATTCATTTAAGTTGGATTATATGATAGGCTATATTGCATATGTATGGATATTAGATATCGGTTCAATTTTAACTCTATGTTCATATTTATTGGATTAGATATCAAATACATTCTATAATCTGAAATTGTGGACGTTAAATTTGTATATGAGAATATTTATTGTTAGTGTATCATGTGAATTCACTTAATCATAATTTATAGTTTTGGAAATCAAATGCGTAATCCATAAATATAGTAGTTATAATTAATTGAATATTAGTGGGTGACATATTTTTTATTGATATTATTTGACGTCAAACACATATGCAATGATTTTTAAAATTAAATAGTATGGCACAAAATTAAGTATCCTAAAAAAATTCAATAAGGCTTAATGACCTAGTGCATATAATGACATTTTGCGCTAATTTAACCATAAAGAATTTTGGACCCTTTATGTGTAATTCGATCCCCGTACATAAGTTTTGATATTATGAATGGTGGTATAAAAGTAAATGATTTTATGTCTTACTGATTTATTATTAATTACGTAATATCTTGTGCAAGTCCCTAGTCTGTTCCGTTTTCACATTACAACAAATTTAAATATTTCACGAATTGCAAATTAAGCAATAGACAATAATGTAATTTATTTTTGTTTTACTGGTGTTTATGCACCAATATATATGTTTATCACTATTTTTTTATAATGTAGGGTTTTGTGTTCATTATAGTGCTTCATTCTAGAGAGGTAAATATTAGACCTACGCAATCATATCATGTGTGCATCGTTTGCTTAGGGGTCCATTTATAATATTGAATGCTAGGATGTTGATACTTTATAATGTTGCATACTTATTATTATTTTTTCAATCATTATGATTCAGTGGACTACATGTCGAATTATAATATTTGAGGAAAAGTTATGGGGTGATATATATTTTTGGAAGGGGGTAAATATAAGCCATGAATGACAGACATCATAGTTTCTTTCATTATTATATTACAAATTAAGTGTATGAAAATGTCAACATGTAATTTAGTTCATTACTCATGCAATATTTAACGAACACGAGTGAAAAAATTATGACTTGTGTATCAAACTTTTTACTTAATATAATATTCATATTACGAAATGTTTGGTAATCACCATAGTGACACAACTAGAAAATAGTGAATATTAAATGTAAAGATAAAGATGGTAGTAGTAATTGATGATGCTTATAATTGTAAATATATTAATGCGGTATATTGAGTTGATTTCTTCATGAATAAAGATTATTCTTAGAGGGAATTAATTCTGAGTGGTTGAATAGACATCAAGGATCATGTACATCCTAATAAAATAATCCACAAGGATCATGTACAATTCTGAGTGGTTGATATTTAAAGTTACAATTGAAAAAAACCATGACTATGCACTATATCTTATTAAGTTATTAATGTTGTGTTGTTACAGTATAAGAAAAAAATATTATTTATTTTTAGTTTTGAAATTACATTTTTCTCGATTATTAATACATCAAAATAAATGTTCTTAGCACATATTACTTTTTTGATTTTTATAATAATCATGAGAGTTTTGGATAAATTGATATCATGTTGGGCAAGAGCTAAAATTTGTGTCAGAATATATGAAGTGCAAATATGATTTTTTTTTTTTGTGTGTGATTCTGGCGTGTTTGTCGATTTGTTTGAGTGATAATAAGGATATATTGAACCAAATTTCTCTAAACAATTGATTATTTAAAATCGGATTAATTATACTTAGGACCCTCGAACTTTACCATCCGAACTTTCGATTTTTATACCTACCCCCTGAACTTTCAACAAGACTTCAAGTACCCCCTACAGTTAACACCGTTAATTTTTTGAAGGAAAAGATGGTCATGTTCCATGAACATGAGGGCATTTTTTTTAAAACAAAATAAAATGGTTATTTGGTAAATATACACACCAATATTAAGATTAAAATGATACCTTCTACTCAAACCCTCTATCCCAGCAGCTATGACTACCATCTTCGTCTCTCTCTCTCTCTCTCTCTCTCTCTCTCTCTCTCTCGAGCGCGCTTGCGGGGGGGCTTATCTTCTTCTTCCTCTGTCCCACAACACACATAAATACATATAAACACAAACACACACACTCACATATGGACAAACGCACAATATATACACACGAACACACATACACGAAAATAGATCTAGATTTAAATCTTCATATGCTTTAAATCAAAGAAGAATCCATAGTTTGTACTGAATTGGGTTTGAATCCATGGTTTGTAATTCTTTAAATGTTTCTCTGGTTATTTAATCACGATGTTTCTATTTGAATTTGAACCAGAACCTGGTCTCTCTTTTGTGTGCATCCAACTTCCTTCCTATGTTTTTAACTCTAGTTATATGTTCCTTTCCTACAAGAATTCTTGGTTACCACTCTGTTTATTTACTCTGTATCAAAACATTAAGACTACACAGATACATTCAAACTAAGAGCCAGTAAGGAAAATGTATGCTTCCAACAATTGGGGAGACAAATCTTCAATTTATGGCTCAAAGTTCGATTTTCTCTCAAAATGCCTGCTTTTTGGAGTTTTTGTATATAATTTTGTACGTTCTCGCTATAAGAGTTATATTTTTACTAGCGCTTAGAATGAGAGATACTTATGTCTTTATTAAATGTTTTTTTTCAAATATTTTTTGTATCATTTTCATATTTTGTAAAAGATTTTCGCTTTTCCATTGTTTTTATATATATTAGGATTTTTCCAATATTCTGTAAAATATTATACATATTTTTGCACATTTTCATATAGTTGTGTAAACTTTTTTAGGATATCTTTTTTTAATTGAAATTTTTCATTTTTTTCCTGGGAAATTTGTTATCGTCGGAAGTTATTTTCTATTTTTCGATTTTAATAGTTTTTTAAGAGTTTCATAGAATATTAAAATGTTTTTCAATATATTTTGCAGATTTTTTGTGTAATTTCAAAACCATTAAAGGTTAAAAAAAAATTTGGAGATCTTTTTTTAATTGAAATTTTCGACCTTTCTAAAAATTATTTTTACATTTTTTTTTGTTAATGTTGTCTTTATTTTTCATGCAAGTGTTTTCTATTTTTCACAAAAAAAAATTAAGTTTTTTTCAATATTTTTAATATCCTTTAAAAGTTTTTCTATAAAGTCCAAAATATTTTAAGTACTTTTTTTCCCTTTTTAACTTTTTTTTTCTTAAATATTTTTATTAGCTTCCAATTTAAAAAAATTTCCAATAATTTCCAAAAAAAAAAATTGTAATTATATGGTTTTGCAAAAATATTTTTAAATGTTATTCTACAATTTCTCTTTTTTTTTTTAATATTTTATTTTGACTTGGACTAAAATACCCTCATGTGCATGACATATTGCATGCACATGCTAGCCTTTCATTAAAAAAAATTAACATGATTAGGGTTTCAGGTTAACTTGAAGCGTTTTTAAAACTTTGGGTTGTTAAGTCTAGATATTTAAAGTTCGAGTGATAAAGTGAGGGGGGATAAAGTTCCGGGGGGGGGGGGGGGAGTGTAATTATCCCTTTAAAACCAATATACTTTCATAAAAGTTTTATAATTTTTTATGCATAAAATAATGTATTTCAACATTTTTTTTAATGAAAATGGATTGTTTGCGATAAATAAAGAGTTTCCAAGGATTTAATGTACTTTACCATATATTTAGTTCAAAATTTATATTTTTCATTCTACTTATTTTTCATCATTCTTGTTATGTCAGTTTTCATGGTCATTATCCACGATTTTCCTATCACAATGTCTATTTGACAATAATTGCACAATTCGTAGTTCAAACACAAATATATTTCAAGGTTCTTGCTTCAAAACTTTGAGACATTATTAAACAATGTCGTATGTTATAATCGCGACAACATATTACCCTTGGATTCACTAATCAGGTATAGTGACTTGGTTTGACATTGATCTTTCTTGCATATAACGATACGAGTCTGCATTGATGTAGAGGGAATCTTATGGGGTGAGAGAAGGAAAGATTCCATCTCGTTTTAGAGCATCCACGGTGGTGATAGGTAACTTTAAAGAAAATAAAGCATATATTGCCTCTTCTTAAAGGTAAACTCTACACTGGTGGAGTACGAATATTTTATAGAAATGTTGCCTATGAAATAATGTTGTTCGTAAGAAATAAAAAAATATTTCTTACGAATAACATTTGTTCGTATAAATTGTTACAAAAAACATTAGCTCATAGGTATAAAAAATGTGATAAAAAATTATTATTTACATTCGATACGAACTTCATTTGTCCGTATAAATTCATTTGTTCGTAGGGATTGATATGGACAAATGAAGTTCGTGGAAATCCTATGAACTAATGAATTTTATTGCAAGGGTTTGCAAAATTTGCACTCATTCTTCAAATTTGGAGAATGGCTACAGTTCTAGTTGGAGGATTCATTCAAAAAATTTCACCACTCTAGGCATCTAAATTTTTAGACTTAGGAAATTTCTGGGCATATTATATCACCAATATGATGCTCTTAGAGGATTGGGGAGGATATAAAGCTTCGTCTCTTTCACATAGTGGATACAACATATTGTCACATCATTTTCAAATTTAATATAATTGGTTGCATTACATAGATTTTTCTATATTTATTGAATTTGCACCTTATATTGGGGATTGTTGGATATTTTTATATCTAATATATCAATTTCAAAATAGTGCCTCTCCTTTTTCTATTCTCCACTTGGCTTGAAATTGATGATGCAGTTAGGAATTTAACCCCTTTACAAAAGTATCTCTTTATAAATATGAGAAGAACAACAACGAACTATCTCTCTCTTGGCCAATAAAGGTACTCCTAAAGGTAATATATCTTCCACTATTTTGATCATAAACTAATAAACATTCCTTTGTTCGTTTGTTAATAGGAATTGGCATACAATTACTGAAGAGAAAATTTGGCATACCAAATCTATCTCAAGATTTTGTGTCTACCATATATTGAGTTTTATCTATAAGAAGAAAATTTGTATATTTTTTAAAAGTAAGGTGAGATTTTTAGGTTATTTGGGGAAGAATCCTAAACCAAAATTAGGGGTTTCAATTGTCGACTTCTTTTACAATTTTGATTTTCGACACTTAATAATGGAACTGACTTTTCTTATTTCATGTTTGTGAATTTTGTTCTTCTATTTGGACCATTTCTTTCATTTTCTCTCTATCTGTCGAGATATACGGAATAATGAGTTTTCTTCTTTTAACTTTAAGTTCTTGATTAGGTATTATGTATCTCATTTATTTTCTAATCTCTCTGATATGAATATTAAGAATTCCGTTTCATTCTTCTTATTTGAAATCTCTTCATTATACAATTGGACAATTAAGTTCACAGTAAATTTTGTGTTCCTACAATAATTCTCGGTTTTGAAAAAAATCCTGATGAGTGAAGTTTTACATCTAGAAGCTTTACTATAATCATTTGTTTCAATGTAAAGTTCATAAATTACTTGATTCCTTAAATAATACAAGAAACTTTTAACAGGTGACTCAAGAGGGGTGAAATGTTTTTTCCCTTCCCCTATTGTACGTTACATTCGATGGAAGAATATTAATTTAGTTGTTAATTAAATTTTGTAATCATATTGGTAGAGTCTATTGAGGTTTATTTTTTACATGTAAATTAGATGTTTAGTTTTTAGCCTTATGTAGATGATTGCATTGTTTATAGTCTTACAGAGCTTTCATGTAATTGATTTTCAGTTTTGTCCTCCACCATTAATAATTTTCTAATTTTTTTGACTGCTCGTGTAACATCTAAGCATTGGATTCTAAAATGCAGTAAACTTTCGATATTACCACAATACCATGTTAAAATAACAATTTCATTTGTATTAATGAGTTAGAAAATATAAAGAAAATTAGTAACACCATATTTTCATGCTCTAATTTGGATTATATTTTAATTTAATATTCTATATAATCAATTTTTTACGTAGTTTTTTTACTATTTTGTTGAACTTAAATCTTAATGTTAAACCAGTAAATTAATAAACAATATGTAAAAACACCTATTATTCCATTTTTTTAACTTAGACAAGCCTTTAATGTTTAAATTAATCTTCATCAT
Source organism: Sambucus nigra (assembly GCA_949130495.1). Classification (NCBI taxonomy): domain Eukaryota; kingdom Viridiplantae; phylum Streptophyta; class Magnoliopsida; order Dipsacales; family Adoxaceae; genus Sambucus; species Sambucus nigra. The sequence continues at coordinate 150,360,557 of OX422215.1, forward strand.
TCTTAATTATTTAATTAACACAGTATCATATGTAAAAATCCTTTGGGAACTTTTCACGTGTTGATATATTAGGAATTTAAGAGTTTGCATTTTCACTTTGGATCTATTAGAATATTATTCCACCTGAATTATTCCAACTTAACCATGTTATTAGTATAAAGTATTCCAGTACAATAATGTAAATTATAAGTATCTAAAATAATACTAAAAGTTCTTTCCATACTTATTCTATTACTTTCAATCCAATATTCATTTTATGTGAATTTCTATAGGCCTATTAATTGTTAGGATGAGACTATTTTCATCATGCCTAGGCTTCAACACCTGTACCACTATATCATAACTATAATTGTTACTATAAAACTTTACATGCCTACATCATATTATATTCTTTTTCTGTACAACTTAGCCTTTACCTTTATATAGAGGTTTAGCTAATAAAAAGATTGTATTTCATTATCTATGAATTCTCCAAATGGAAAAAGGATTTCGACTATTTCTTATATAGTCAAAACGATTTTATTCAACACCTCTCCAAATTCTCATTGCCTATCGATATCCTTCTTTTAACATTACTTGGTTTTATGAATAGGCACTAATTCAGTGATAGATTTTGTTAATGATAAATATATTTTTTCTCTGAATATTGACATATTGTCATACTTAATAGTCCAAAATCTATTTTCATGTGCTATTGATAAGCACCTAAAAAGTGTATAATTTACACCTCGTATAGATGCATTTTAGTCGATCATTTTTAATAAAAATGACCTTATGTTCATATTTGTTTATTTCTCAGGTCAATATGATGTCGCGGTATCAAATATTACTAAATTGGTTTGCGACACAATAGCGGTCAAAAGCATGAAACGAAGAAATCAAAGCACTGAAAAGTTTGAAGTCTAATTTGAGCTCGCCGAAATGAGTTCCGATGTCCCGACCTCGAACCAAACATAAACATAAACCTACACCGAGCCCAGTCCTTCACCCGAGCCCCGTGTGTGTTGAGTCTTTATTTTTATAAATTTTTAGATTTTTATTTTGAGTCATTTCTATTTTTAGGAATTATTTTTTATTTTTCAAGGTATTATTTTCTATTTTTTCTATTTAATTCTTTTTGATTAGTTTGTTTTATTTTTATTTTTATTTTTATGAATTGTATTTTTTGGTACAACTCACTCACACACAATTCACTAACATATACACTCACCCTAACTCACTTATACCCAACACACGCTACACCTTAATACACCCTACATCCTCCCAACTTATCTTCAACCTCACACCTATTTCTCTCTCTCCAACCCCATTAACCCACAAACAAATGATCACCCGCCTTATACCTCCCAAACCAATCAGCAAACAACCCCGATCGAAACATAAAACCTGTCAGCGAGCTCCTGATCCGGCGACCATCAGCATACCGAAACCTAGCTGATCTACCTCTGGCCATTTCCTAACCCCGAGGCTGCCCAAACCACCAAAAACCCGAACCTCCCTTTATCCCCCACTATCCACAACCCAAAAATTTGCCTCACCAACCAGGATCATGACCCAAGCCACGAACCCGCGAATCAGCATCCCCAACCCGGCCTGCCCTGCTCGCCGATCCATTACCCACGACCCCAAGTCACGAAACATTCTAACCCGATCCCCGGTTCCCGAACCAAACTCGTTGCCGGCCACACCACTTAAAAATCCAAAGCCGATTTAACCGCATCCAAACCTCTTGCCATATCTCCACAAAATAAGGAAAAAACTTAAGCCAATTAAAAGAAAACCCACGTGAAAGAAAAGTTCCGTAAGCCTCTAAAATATACCTTGGCTTGGTTTTTCTTCAAATCCCAAAAATCTCTCAACCCAAAACCAAAGTCGTGGATATGAAATAAAAGGGGAATATCACTATAAAGAGGGTTATGATATCAAATGCAAGAGACTACTCACACACACACACACACACTACACACACACACACACACACACACACACACACACAGAGAGTCAAATTTTTGTACATCTTGTAAATAAAAAAATTCAGAAAAATACAAAAATTTAGTTTAGTTTAGAATAATTTTTTTGTTTGTTTTTTTAGTCTTGGTGTAATCAAGTGATGAAATTCGTGACGAAGGTTGGATGAATGTCGAGATGCGTTTCAAGAATATGATTCGACAGGAAAAATTATTTACCGTATTTCTTCTTCTTGTTTCATTCTATATTATTCTTAACATACATTTGATTATTTAGTCAGTTCATAATTTTAGCATTTATTACTTAATTTTCCCTTGCATTTGTTTTAAGAATATATATATATTAAAAAAAATGAAATTACAATTTTTGACATTAATTGTTTCACCTTAGAATTTGGATTGATACCCGTACTTACCGCAATACGAGTTGTTTTAAAGAAGTTTTGTAGGTAATTCAAGGGATTTTGAGATTGACTTTTGAAGATAACGACCATACGCAAAAATCCTCTTATCAAATTGCGCCGTTGCCGCATTCTTGGCGTGGAGAAAAAGTTGAAGAATTCTAATTTTTTTAGTTGTAGTTATTCTTTCTCCCTCCTCCTTAAACTAGTTGTATGGATTTTTTACACTTTGAATTTATTTGGGTGCATTTTGACACCGATTTATTTGTAATAATTATTCATAAAAAAAAAAGCAAAAAGAAAAACCGGACAAGGTGGAGAAAGGGCGTCCAAAGGCGAAGATTTCGAAGCCTCTCTACTTTGTGTCAGGAGGACTCCCGGGGACGACTAAAGTTAGGCGAGATTCCCCCTGGTCGACTCAACTCGGTCTTCACCCCACGTATGTAAAAATTGTGGGAGGTACATTTCTTTATCCCTCGCGAATCTCCTGTTAGCGAGTCAATTTTTGTGTGTTTACTTCCTCCTGTGTGCTTTTAATTTCTGCATCGAACTTAAATTGAATGGTTGATGAATTAATTTACCTAAGACCTGGACCCGGTCATTGAAGCAATAAGAGATTTCATCACCCGACTCACTCGTTTATCTATTGTATTCTACCCTAGCTATCATTAAATTTCAAACGAATCAACTAGCTAGCCAGTAGGAACACATTTTTGCACTAGGCGATCACAAAGCTAAATTTCATGATTTTTGTCACCCGCCGACTTAATTGAAATTCGACTACCCCTTTCACTAATTTTGAAGATAATAATTGGCTACCTGCTCGTTTGGATTTTCCTTGACTCATGTGTGTTCAATTCAATTCTTTAGGTAGTCGGTTTTAATTAGTCCGTCCAAATCAATAGTCAATTTTCTCCCCTTTTCCGAAAAATCCCAAATATTTTCCTTCTTTTTAAAAATATTTTCAAAAATACCAAAAAGATTCTCTTTTTTTTTCATATTTAAAATGCCAAAAAGATTTTCCTTTTCTTATTTTCAAAAATCAAAAAAATATTTTCCTTTTTTTTCTTTCGAAAAATATTTAAAACTCCAAAAATATTCCCCTCGTCATGGCCGAAGAACGTCCTTTACGGGAATACTTTAGTCATTTCCCATTCTCTCTAAGCTTGTTTGATGTTTAGCCCGAATCAAACCTCCATGCCTTACTTCGTAGCTTTAACTCTCAAACACCAACCGTTGATACTCATGCATCGTCCGCGCACACATATCATCTTCCATCGCCTCCGGTGATGAGTGTCAACCCATCCCATGCTTCGTCGTGCACACACTTCTTTCTAGTTGATCACTTATCCCATGACTATCCATTTATTTTCGCTCCATCTGAAGCCACCATGGCCCAAGTCTTTCCAAATTATATTCTTTTGGAACCACCCTCGGTGTATTGTCATGACATATCTAATGTCGAGGAGTATGAGAACCCAGCCTATTCATGGAGGCCTTATCACCCTTCCATGTAATATGAATCCCAACGCCATGTTGTGGATATTTACGGTTTCCAACAGTCATCATTGCAACCTCGTGTACCTCATCCTTATCAGTCCCCTTACTATGCTACTCATTCTAATCAACCTTTTGTCTCTCATGAAAACACCTCTCTTGAGTATGACAAACTTGACCCCATCCCTCACACTTCATATGAGCATTCTGCTCATCGTAGTGTCTATAGTGAGTTGTGTCCACATCCACCACCACCGCCACCCACCGACATTTCACCACCACCTTGCACATCCAATATCGAGAACTTCTTGCACAATTTCTTCCTAAAACACGAGCAAACTCTTAAATCTCAAACTGAAGCCCTTCAATGGCTTGAACAACGATTAAATGAATTTGAGTGTGCAAACGAGTCAGATTTCACCCTAAGTCAACCCATTGTTGCACCCGTATGGGATGATTATGCGTCATCTTGTGCCACTGATTATGAGTGTGACCAATGCTATCATCCTGAGAATCTTGAAATTGAGACCACCCCGTGGTCCGGGCCACAAGTTGACAATTGTATTTCCATAACCATTGATTATGATACAGATCCCACACCACCCTACCCTTTCGAACCCACCATTGAGGTCCGGCTTTCCTCTTGAATAGAATCCTTATTTATGCCCGAGCCTACACCTTTTGATCATTTCATGTGTGTTCCTAAGGAACAAAGTCCTTATATGTTAGCTCTGACTACGAGTGCTTCCGACTATACTATGATTGAATCCGAGATAGTTTATACCTCTCTAGATATGGATCATGTCCCAACACGCTTAGCTCATGTTGAGTCATCTATTAATTATGATTCATTTATCTCAGATTTGGATGCCTCGTTATATTTTTCCACCACTTCTGTTGGTGACTTTCGGGTGGATACGTTGATCACTCCCTCGTTCACTTTCACACCTCCTCTTTCGCGTTCCCCTGAGGATCACTCCGAGCCTCATGCGGAGTGTGTATTCCCTACTATCGAGTTAGATCATCTACCCCTACCCTTTGTCCCACCCGACCCACCTATTTTCCATACCACACCACCACTTGGTTTGCACCTTGTTATTTCACCTCACCTGTTCACATCTAAGCATTTTGGTCATCACCTACACCCACCCTCCACCCTAGTGAACCACGATCCCATTTGTGAACTTTTCATCGACCCCATCATCCCTGTGAGTATTTATGCTACTCTCCTCATACGTGACATCGAGCTGGTTACTCTATGCACACCACTTGCTTGTGGTGTTGATTTTTTCTAGCTACATCTCCCTAGTGTGTCACGGTGTGACCATTATCATCATCCATTTATAGAACGATCGTGTACCTTCTCTCAGTCCCACCCTATCCCTGTTATCAAACCCTTCTGCCTCCCCATCCAATTCGGGTATCATGCTTATAGGGCCCTTATTTCCCTCACCTTTCGGCTCAATAAGGCCCGTGATCGATGCTTATTATCCCCTGCTTTCTCATCCTTACCCTGATACCCACCCATACATGGTCCATCAATGTTTTGCATCGAGTGATGCACTTTTCCATACAAGTGCATTGACTTCTTCTAGCCTGTATCCACTAAGATTAACGCTTCTGTCTTGTTTGGGGGTGATTTTCATCACCCAATTTTTCTGCCACCCTTTGCTTTCATAATTCTTCTCCATATGGTGAGAATGGTCTGGTCTGGCTAAAGACGTTAAACTTAGCGCTCCCGGGAGGCATCCTGTCTTATATGGTTTCTGAGTATGAGTCTTATCATGTTTGGGGTTGGTGTTTCACATCACCCATTACTTTTCACATGCTTTATAGACTCGTATATATTTCTGTGTTGCATATTTTCTTTAGGTTCCATCTCTGCTCCATTATGTGGTACAATTTCATTAGCTATTCTTTTTGGTAATAAATTTCCTACGTAATGCTTTTCATTTTTTATGTATCGTTTTACACATCGAGGACGATGTTCTCTTTTGTTTGGGGTGGGCAATTTATCAAAATCGTACCTCTTTGAAAAAATTTCAATAATAAATAATTTCAATTTTTTTTTGCAGTTCAACAAAATTTGTTATGACATGAATTGTCTATCATCCCTCCTTTAGAAGTCTCGGAATACCCGTTCTCAACCCTAAAATTACTCCTTTACGATAAAATTAAATAATACCTCTTAAAAGCGTACTTGCACTAATTTCTAGACTCAGCAATTTGCACTATCACTTTTACAATCAAAACTTGAAGAGTAATTATATTCTTAAGATACCTTTAAAAGATCACTAGTGGTGACTTAAACCCGTGAGATTTGAGTTTTTCACTTTTTTGAAGGTTTTTACGTATCTCCGGGTCACAAGTTGACTCAACTTTCTTTGGGTACCACACTTAGTCGTTGCACGATCTCATTATTTTTTAAAATTGGGCTTAATCACTAGAATTACATTACTTTAGAGTTGTAAGAAACATATGTCTTATAGTTTGTCTCGAGCAATAAACTGATTTTACCATACACTTGCCATTTTCCATATCACATTTTCTATCCATATTTTCCCTATCCGTATATATCTCAAATACCATCCATATGTCAATTCCCATCATTACCATCATTTTTGTGAAAAAGAGTGTTTGAAATTATGAATGTAAATTGTCTTCATTTTCATTATGAAAAGAAAAAATGCATCGCAATAAAAAAGGGAAAAAGAAAAAAAAGACAAAAAATAGAAAAAGAAGCAGAAAAAAGAAAGAAAAAAGTAGAATGGAAGAAAAAGAAAGCATACGATCATAAATTCAAATGCTGAAGACAATAGTTATTCAAAATTTGTCACACTCTTCTCAAAAACCCTATCATTCATCTTTTTCATTTCATTATCCCCGCATACCTTTCATAAACCTCATTTTTACCCTTGGTAAAGTGTTCAGGCAAATGAGAAGTCAATATGGTGAATAACTCGACATTCTCAACATAGTGGTTAACAATCCTTCATGAGATCATTTTTTTTCATATATCCGTCATTTTCAATAAAATGTGTGAGACGTTTGAACTCGTTTCCCTTTACTCACCTCCTCACACACTAGAGAGATACACTTACCCAATTCTCAGAGAGTTCGATTCACAGGGATATATCCAGTGAGAATTAAAGTCAAAGCGTTGATCCTATAGAGGTTATCTAAGAATTACTCTAATGATACTTAAGATTATTCGGCACTAACCCATGTTGAGTTTTAGGAAGGATTACGTTTTTGGTATTGATTAATTTTATATCTTATTTTGATAGTTGAATACGGTGTTCCTTAACATCCTTTTTAGTTGGGCTGTACAACATTTCATCGTCAAAATAAGAGACTGTATTTTAATAAATTTTGAATTTTGTGGGTATATTCACTGCAAACCCTCACGAGACACCACTCATCCTATAGGGCAACCTATAGGTTTTACGGTTTGTTGCACATGCTAAGTGCAATTGCCAGTGCCTGTGAAAGTGGCACACTTTTGGTTACTTAACTCCGTATTATCTCTATTCTTGCTCGATGATTAGCAATGTTCTGTTTAGGGGTGGTGTGATAAGCACCCAAAAGTGTATGATTTATGTCATCGTTTTTAATAAAAACGACCTTATGTTTGTATTTGTTTATTTCTCAGGTCAATATGATATCGCGATATCAAATATTACTAAATCCACGTAATTGCGACACAATAGTGGTCAAAAGCATGAAACGAAGAAATCAAAGCACCGAAAAGTTCGAAGTCCAATTTGAGCTTGTCGAGATGAGTTTCGATGTCCCGACCCCGAACCAAACCTAAACCTACGCCGAGCCCAGTCCATCACCCGAGCCCCGTGTGTGTTGAGTTATATTTTTATAAATTTTTAGATTTTTATTTTGAGTCATTTCTATTTTTAGGAATTATTTTAGATTTATTAATATTTTTCTAGGTTTTATTTTCTATTTTTTCTATTTATTTATTTTTTATCAGTGTGTTTTATTTTTATTTTGATTTCTATTAGTTTTTAATCTTTTGTCTTTATTTTTTTTTATTAGGATTAGTTTTTTAGGAATTTATTTTTAGTTTTATTAGATTTTTAGTTTTAATTTCTTTTCTTTTATTTGTTGATTTTTTTTTATATAGATTAGAATTTTATTTTTAGTTGATTTTAATTTTTTTTAGTTGGTAGTTTTATTTTTAGTTAGTTAGGTTGTTTTATTTATTTATTTATTTTAGTACAACTCACTCACACAAAAATCACTAACCTACACACTCACCCTAACTCACTCACACCCAACACACCCTACACCCTAATACACCCTGCATCCCCCCAACCCATCTTTAACCTCACACCCATTTCTGTCTCTCCAACCCCATTAACCCACAAACAAATCATCACCCAACTTATACCTCCCAAACCAATCAGCAACCAATCCCGGCAAAAACATACAACCCACCAGCGAGCTCCTGATTTGGCGACCATCACCATACCGAAACCTAGCCGATCTACCTCTGGCCATTTCCTAACCCGATGTTTCCCAAACCGCCATAAACCCGGACCTCCCTTTATCCCCCACTATCCACAACCCTAAAATTTGCCTCACTAACCCGGATCGCGATCCAAGCCACGAACCCGCGAACTAGTGTCTCAAACCCGGCTTTTCCTACTGGCCGATTCATTACCCGCGACCTCAAGTCGCTAACTGATCCTTGGTTTCCTAACCAAACTCGTTGCCGTCCACACCACTTAAAAATCCAAAGCCGATTTAACCCCATCCAAACCTCTTGCCATATCTCCACAAAATAAGGAACAAAATTAAGTCAATTAAAGGAAAACATACATGCAAGAAAAGTTCGAAAAGCCTCTAAATAAACCTTGACTAGGTTTTTCTTCAAATCCCAAAAATCTCTCAACCCAAAACCAAAGTCATGGATATAAAATAATAGGGGAATCTAAATTTAAAGAGGACCCTGATATCAAATGCAGGAGACTACAGAGAGAGAGAGAGAGCCAATTAAATTTTTATACATTTTGTAAATAAAAAAATACAAAAAATTTAGGTTTTTTAGAATCATATTTAGGTTTGTTTTTTTAGTCTTATTGGTGTAATCAAGTGCTGAAATTTGTGAAGAATATTGGATGAATGTCGAGATGCGTTTCAAGAATATGATTCGACATGAAAAACTGTGTACTGTATTTCTTCTTCTTGTTTCATTTTAAATTATTCTTGGCATACATTTGATTATTGTGTCATGTTCTGATATGAGAATGTTAGGCTAAACACTATGTTCAAGGGGTGGGATGCACTATTTAAGATATTATATTAATTAATTAATTTCATTCATTGCTATATTTCTAGGTTAATTAATTTAGAATTGTCACCAATTAATTTATGTAACGAGAGTTAGTAAATCAATTATGCAAATTAATGTTTGAATTTAGGAATCGAATTAGAGATAGATTTTTCCGAAATTTGAATATTTATTATGTGTTGAAATTTGAGAATTCATGTGACATTTTTAATTTTAGAGAATTAAGGTGAAGGTCATGTTCCTTCTTATATTTGGATTTTTAGAACAATGCTTATTAAGTTTAGAAATCTAGTCCATGTGGTACAATAACATTTATAAATCTAGTCTCTGTGGCACAATACCTTTATTTTTTTGGTCCGCGCCAGTGGCACTATTTTTCACCATTTTTCATGGTGTTTTTAGTACAGGGACTAAATTTATAAAATTATATGAAGTGTCCTATTTTTATACACTTTGAGCACTATGAGGACCTTTTTCCAAAACCCCCTTTTAATTTTTAATCGTGTGACATTGTTGAAAATAGTATAGTTCTTAATTTTTAATCGTATGACATTTTTAAATTAGTTTTTTGAAAAACATATTATTAAATTTATAATTTTAACGGGAGTTAGATTATCGATTAAATATTATCTCGAAATATTTCAAATTAATCAATTGAGAAATTAAAATAATTGGTAATGCGGTGTAATCCCATCTCTCGACATTCTCACATTTTTCAATTCCGGTTGCACATTATTTTTTGTTATTTACTCAGTTCGTAATTTTAGCATTTATTAGTTAATTTTCCCTTGAAATTGTTAAAAAAAATTAATAAAAAATTGAAATTGCAAGTTTTCACATTAATTGTTTCACCTTCGAAGTTGGATTGATACCCGTACTTACCACATTACGAGCTGTTTTAGAGAAGTTTTGTAGGTAATTCAATGGATTTTAAGATTGGCTTTTGAAGATAATGACCATACGCTTAAAAAGCAAGTTATAATCTATGATGGATCTAAACCGTCCAAATTGCATTGAAAGAGTTGGGTTTCACTTGAGGATTTGATTTTGTGCTAACCATGACATGGTTTTTTATATTTTAATACTATAATAAATAATATTATTCTTTTCCATCTTCCTCATCTATCTTATGCAACATAATCAAATGCCATTTGTTTAGTTATGTTATTTTTAGAACTATAATTCCCCACATACATAATGATGGCATAAGGTGTTGTAAAAAAAAATGAAAATATGAATGCAATGATCCGTAACTACACCATATTTTTCCTTATGTACCCACCAAGATGATAATAGGAATGTGGTAAGCATGACTATTTCCTTGCATGAGCATTTAAGTTCAATTATTCTCGTTCTGATTATGTATAGTTTACATAAGACCTTACAAAAAGCATGGGCATTCAATGAGGATAAAATGTATTAAGTATTATAAAGTGGAGTACATGAGTTACTATTACTTAATAACTGAAGTATGTGTGTCGCATCATATTTCATAGTTTTCTCTCGTTTGCATGTACACGGTTTATTACTCAAAAACTAGGGTATCCACGTGACATCATATTCTTGTGGTATTCATATGGTATCCACGTGGCATCGTATTCCATTATTTTCCCTCATCTGCATTTACATGACCAATTTTCCACTAATTCATTTCATCTCCAAATACTTTATACAATTGATCCCCATAATACCTTAAATATCTCTTCCTTCTAAGGCATATATTCATTTCTCTACACCATTCTCTTTAATTGAACATTCATACTTTTCATTTCCTTTATAATAAAATTAAAAGAGAATAAGTTTGTGTCCTTTCCCCTAACAATAGATTAAATGACCACTCCTATAATTTAGAAAAAATGATTCGAATTTTTCAGGCTTACTCTCTTCTTCTCCTGTTATTATTTAAAAGAGTCAATAATCAAAACCTGTACTAATATAAAAAAGGATCATACCCTTTCCATCATAATCATCAGTGGATGATAATTACTACATTAATGAACCCAATGACTGCTGGGAATACATTGGAAAATAATAGTCTCGAGTGGAATGGGAGCTCTAATTTAAGATTCTGCACCCCATAAGAATTAGGCCACTTCGATCAGTCTTTATGTCCTAGTTGATGTTGAAATAATTCACTCTATCTCATTTTGGTTGATGATGTGAATTCAGATACGGAGGCCTAATAATTTTTCCTTGTAGTGAACCGATAGTCTAGTTTTTTTTTGTTAAAGATCGACCAACGTTCGACGATTCAGGGATTGTGTCCCACTCTCTAGGCCGAAAAATGTCTCCAATCGATCAGTGGTGTTTAATATTCATATATACTCTAGTTGATTTCATTTTGAATGAGTTCTATGATTTGGGCTTGTAGGTGAGTCAATTTTATGGTGTTGGCGATAGTATAGGTGGCTCATTGTGTTTGGCAAGTGACTGGTAGAAGTGTGGTGGTGCAAAAATTAAATTAATGAAGACCTCACACAAACTAACGTACATTGCTGATAAATATTATTAAGGAAAAAAAGTAGTTGAATTGTTTGAGTTTGAATGGGATTCGTCTGCTTCATACAAATGGATTTTACAGATTTGGGGTTGATGGAGTTTCGTATCTTTGTTTGGATGGAGCGTTGGTGCTCTCTTTGTTTATGGATTTTATAGGTTTTTATTCAAGGTTGATCTCTCTCTCTCTCTCTCTCTCTCTCACTCACTCTATCTATCTATCTATCTATATATCTATCTGTCTGTCTGTCTGTCTGTCTGTCTGTCTATCTATCAATCTATCTATCTATCTATCTATCTATCTATCTATCTATCTATCTATCTATCTATCTATCTATCTATCTATCTATCTATCTATCTATCTATCTATCTATCTATCTATCTATCTATCTATCTATCTATCTATCTATATGTGAGAATAAATGGGATTGATATTGTTTATTTGGGTTTGGTTAAATTATTTTGAGTTAGTTGTTGACGTGTTGCTAGTATCCTTTTAGAGCTTTGAGCGGTGCTATTGACGCTTATCTGGGGTTTGAGTGTATGGATTATAATTGTCTTTTGGTCTTTTGACTTTGCTTTGGTCCATGTAAATTTTTTACGATTCCCCTAAAAAAGTAATTTAACTTCTTTCTATAATAAGAGAGTGCTTGATATGGGTCATGTAAGACTATGAGAGAAAAACACAATACCATCCTAAACATTTGGAAGTAGGGAAACAACACCAAACATACTTAGTTGGATGAAAATATCTCCATGTTTGATTGAATGTTTTCTAGATGGAAACAAATTTAAGAAGTCAATATCGTAGTAGTTTACTCTGAAAATAGTTCACAAAGTTTTTAACACAATGTTAAAGATTAAGTGGTTTCTGGATTACCTAGGTTTAAAAAAAAAACTAATCTAATTATTTATCGTGAAACCAACCATGCAAGCATTAAGAATAAAGGCAATAAAGTTTGACATTATTATTTTTAACAAGGTAAAACCTCAAATATGAGGAAACATCCACAGTGACCTCTATGCCACAACCCAAATGCACTAAAAGCAGTTTACAAGAATTACAAGCACATGAACAAAAACACACAAGGTCCTAAAGCTAAAAGACAGAATATAAGTACTCCGAAAACTCCTTCACGATATCTGATTCTGATGTTTTTGATTATCTTCGTCGTTCATTGTTTTAAGTCCTGGTTCATCATTATAGTGGCTTACTCAAACAAGATCTTTCAAAGAAAAAAACACTTCTATGTGTTCGTGTGAGAGTGATGGTGACTGTGAAGTGCCTAAGTATGAATAATGTAACTAATGTCACGCTTAAAATTATGCAACCAGTCCTATGAATTACAAATTTTCTATATGAGATGCAGAGTTTCGATTTCAAGAAAATCAGACTTCTCAACGAAAAATATCTCAGATCTGAAGTTGGATCTTAACAAAAACATATCTAACCTCAGACTTTATTTCTGTACAATTTTTTTTTGCAAATTGTAAAACTTTGTTTCAAGATAAATTTTTAGATCTAAAAACATAAATGGTTTTCGAAGTCTCTTTTTCCAGATCTTGAAAATAGAGAGGTTAGATCTACAAAAATATGCAGTAAAAACTCAAGATACAATAAGAGAATGTATTTCTTTAATAGAATTATATAAAAACACCTAATATCTAAGTGAATACGTGTCTCATCAATATTTCTCACAATATTCAGAAAGAAATATGAGAAAAACTTATGAGAGTGTGTTTCTAATGGATATAACTTTTGAAAAGGGTTTCTTCTATGAACCAAACTCAGTAATACTCCCCAGAAAACCAAAGAATTTAACTCACACATATATGGTTTTTTTAGAAGTGTTTTTACATAATGCATTTGGAGGGGTTTTGTTTGAGAAACACAATAAACCTTTTCTTTTCTCTCTGGTTCTCTCTCTCTCTCTCTCTCTCTCTCTCTCTCTCTCTCTCTCTCTCTCTCTCTTTCTCTCTCTCTCTCTCTCTATCTATCAATCTATCTATCTATCTATCTATCTATCTATCTATCTATCTATCTATCTATCTATCTATCTCTTTGAGAATAAATGGGATTTATATTGTTTAAATGGGTTTGGTTAAATTATTTTGAGTTAGTTGTTGACATGTTGCTAGTTTCCTATTGGAGCTTTAAGCGATGCTATTGGCGCTTATGTGGGGTTTGAGTATATGGATTATAAGTGTCTTTTGGTCTTTCGCCTTTGCTTTGGTCCTTATAAATTTTTTATGATTCCCCCAAAAAAGTAATTTAACTTCTGTTTATAATAAGAGAGTGCTTGTTATGGGTCATGCAAGAATATAAGACAATAACACAATACCATTCTAAACATTCGGAAGTACGGAAACAACACCAAACATACTTAGTTGAATGACAATATCTCCATGTTTGATTGAATGTTTTCAAGATGGAAATAAATCTAAGAAGTCAATATCGTAGTACTTTACTCTGAAAATAGTTCACAAAGTTTTTACAACAAAGTTAAAAATGTAGTGGTTGCTTGATTACCTAGGTTTTAAACAAAAAACCTAATCTAATTCTTTATCATGAAACCAACCATGCAAGCATTAAGAATAAAAGGAAGTAAAGTTTGACATGATTATTTTTAACATGGTAAAACCTCAAATATGAGGAAACATCAATAGTGACCTCTACGCCACAACTGAAAATCCACTAAAACTAGTTTACAAGAATTACAAGCACATGAATAAAAACACACAAGGTCCTAAAGCTAAAAGACAAAATATACCTACTCCGAAAACTCCTCCACGATATCTGATTCTGATGTTTTTTATTCTCTCCGCCGTTCATTGTTTTAATTCCTTGTTCTTCATTCCAGTGACTTACTCAAACAAGATCTTTCAAAGAAACAACACACTTTTATGTGTTCATGTGAGAGTGATGGTGACTGTGAAGTGCCTAAGTATGAAGAATGTCACTCACGTCATGCTTAAATTTATGCAATCAGTCTTGTGAATTACAAATTTTCTATATGAGATGCAGAGTTTCGATTTCAAGAAAATCAGACTTCTCAACGAATAATATGGCAGATCTGAAGTTAGATCTTAAAAAAAACATATCTAACCTCAGACTTTATTTATGTACAATTTTTTTTTTGCGAATTGTAAAACTTTGTTTCAAGAGAAATTTTTAGATCTAAAAACATAAATGGTTTTCGAAGTCTCTTTTTCCAGATCCTGAAAATAGAGAGGTTAGATCTACAAAAATATGCAGTAAAAACTCAAGATACAATAAGAAAATGTATTTCTTTAACAAAATTACATAAAAACACCAAATATCTACGTGAATACGTGTCTCATCAATATTTCTCACAATTTTCAGAAAGAAATATGAGAAAAACTTATGCGAGTGTGTTTATAATGGATATAACTTTTGAAGAGGGTTTCTTTTATGAACCAAATTCAGAAATACTCTCGAGAAAACCTAAAAATTTAACTCACACATATATGTTTTTTAGAAGTGTTTTTACAAAATGAATTTGGAGGGGTTTGGTTTGAGAAACACTATACACTTTTTCTTTTCTCTGTGGTTCTCTCTCTCTCTCTCCCCTCCCCCCCTTGTGTCTATCTATCTATCTATCTATCTACCTATCTATCTATCTATCTGAGAATAAATGGGATTTATATTGTTTATATGGGTTTGGTTAAGTTATTTTGAGTTCGTTGTTGACATGTTTCTAGTTTCCTATTGTAGCTTTGATCGGTGCTATTGACGCTTATGTGGGGTTTGAGTATATGGATTATGATTGTCTTTTGGTCTTTTGACTTTGCTTTGGTCCTTATAAATTTTTTACGATTCACCCAAAAAAGTAATTTAACTTCTTTCTATAATAAGAGAGTGCTTGATATGGGTCATGTAAGACTATGAGAGAACAACACAATACCATTCTAAAAATTTGGAAGTAGAGAAACAACACTAAACATACTTAGTTGAATGAAAATATATCCATGTTTGATTGAATGTTTTCTAGATGGAAATAAATTTAAGAAGTCAATATCGTAGTAGTTTACTCTGAAAATAGTTCACAAAGTTTTTAACACAATGTTAAAGATTAAGTGGTTTCTGGATTACCTAGGTTTTAAACAAAAAACCTAATCTAATTATTTATCATGAAACCAACCATTCAAGCATTAAGAATAAAGTAAGTAATGTTTGACATGATTATTTTTAACATGGTAAAACCTCAAATATGAGGAAACATCCATAGTGACCTCTACGCCACAGCTAAAAATCCACTAAAATAAGGTTAGAAGAATTAGAAGCACATGAACAAAAATACACAAGGTCCTAAAGCTAAAAGACAAAATATACCTAATCCGAAAACTCCTCCACGATATCTGATTCTGATGTTTTTGATTATCATCGTCGTTCATTGTTTCAATTCCTTGTTCATTATTCCAGTGACTTACTCAAACAAGATCTTTCAAAGAAAAAACACACTTTTATGTGTTCGTGTGAGAGTGAAGGTGACTGTGAAGTGCCTAAGTATGAATAATGTCACTCATGTCACGCTTAAAATTATGCAATCAATCCTGTGAATTACAAATTTTCTATATGAGATGCAGAGTTTCGATTTCAAGAAAATCAGACTTCTCAACGAAAAAGATGTCAGATCTAAAGTTAGATCTTAACAAAAATAGATCTAACCTCAAACTTTATTTATGTACAATTTTTTTTTTGCAAATTTTAAAACTTTGTTTCAAGAGAAATTTTTAAATCTAAAAACATAAATGGTTTTCGAAGTCTCTTTTTCCAGATCTTGAAAATAAAGAGGTTAGATCTACAAAAATATGCAGTAAAAACTTAAGATACAACAAGAGAATGTATTTATTTAATAGAATTACATAAAAATGCCTAATATCTACGTGAATACGTGTCTCATTAATATTTCTCACAATTTTCAGAAAGAAATATGAGAAAAACTTATGAGAGTGTGTTTCTAATGGATATAACTTTTGAAGTGGGTTCTTCTATGATCCAAAATTAGAAATACTCCCGAGAAAACCTAAAAATTTAAGTCACACATATATGGTTTTTTAGAAGTGTTTTTACACAATGAATTTGGAGGGGTTTGGTTTGAGAAACACTATATACTTTTTCTTTTCTCTCTGGTTCTCTCTCTCTCTCTCTCTCTCTCTCTCTCTCTCTCTCTCTCCCCCTCTCTCCGTATCTATCTATCTATCTATCTATCTATCTATCTATCTATCTATCTATCTATCTATCTATCTATCTATCTATCTATCTATCTATCTATCTATCTATCTATCTATCTATCTATCTATCTATCTATCTATCTATCTATCTAAGAATAAATGGGATTGATATTGTTTATATGGGTTTGGTTAAATTATTTTGAGTTAGTTGTTGACATGTTGCTAGTTTCCTATTAGAGCTTTGAGCGGTGCTATTGACGCTTATGTGGGGTTTGAGTATATGGATTATAATTGTCTTTTGGTCATTTGACTTTACTTTGGTCCATGTAAATTTTTTACGATTCCCCCAAGAAAGTATCTAACTTCTTTCTATAATAAGAGAGTGCTTGATATTGGTCATGTAAGACTATGAGAGAAAAACACAATACCATCCTAAACATTTGGAAGTAGGGAAACAACACCAAACATACTTAGTTGAATGAAAATATCTCCATGTTTGATTGAATGTTTTCTAGATGGAAATAGATTTAAGAAGTGAATATCGTGCTAGTTTACTCTGAAAATAGTTCACAAAGTTTTTAACACAATGTTAAAGATTAAGTGGTTTCTGGATTACCTAGGTTTTAAACAAAAAACCTAATCTAATTATTTATCGTGAAACCAACCTTGCAAGCATTAAGAATAAAGGCAGTAAATTTTGACACGACTATTTTTAACATGGTAAAACCTCAAATATGAGGAAACATCCACAGTGACCTCTACGCCACAACCAAAATCCACTAAAATCAGTTTACAAGAATTACGAGCACATGAACAAAAACACACAAGGTCCTACAGCTAAAAGACAGAATATATGTACTCCGAAAACTCCTCCATGATATCTGATTCTGATGTTTTTGATTCTCTTCGTCGTTAATTGTTTTAATTCCTTGTTCATCATTCTAGTGGCTTACTCAAACAAGATCTTTCGAAGAAAACACACACTTCTATGTGTTCGTGTGAGAGTGATGGTGACTGTGAAGTGCCTAAGTATGGATAATGTCACTCATGTCACGCTTAAAATTATGCAATCGGTCCTGTGAATTACAAATTTTCTATATGAGATGCAGAGTTTCAATTTCAAGAAAATCAGACTTCTCAACGAAAAATATGGCAGATCTGAAGTTAGATCTTAACAAAAATAGATCTAACCTCAAACTTTATTTATGTATAATTCTTTTTTTTTTCAAATTGTAAAACTTTGTTTCAAGAGAAATTTTTAAATATAAAAACATAAATGGTTTTCGAAGTCTCTTTTTCCAGATCTTGAAATAGAGAGGTTAGATCTACAAAAATATGCAGTAAAAACTTAAGATACAACTAGAGAATGTATTTCTTTAATAGAACTACATAAAAATTCCTAATATCTACCTGAATACGTGTCTCATTAATATTTCTCACAATTTTCAGAAAGAAATATGAGAAAAACTTATGAGAATGTGTTTCTAATGGATATAACTTTTGAAGCGGGTTTCTTCTATGATCCGAAATCACAAATACTCCAGAGAAAACCTAAAAATTTAAGTCACACATATATGGTTTTTTAGAAGTGTTTTTACACAATGAATTTGGAGGGGTTTGGTTTGAGAAACACTATATACTTTTTTCTTTTCTCTCTCGTTCTCTCTTTATCTCTCTCTCTCTCTCTCCCCCCCCTCTCTGTGTCTATCTATCTATCTATCTGAGAATAAATGGGATTGATATTGTTTATATGGGTTTGGTTAAATTATTTTGAGTTAGTTGTTGACATGTTTCTAGTTTCCTATTAGATCTTTGAGCGGCGCTATTGACGCTTATGTGGGGTTTGAGTATATTGATTATAATTGTCTTTTGGTCTTTTGACTTTGCTTTGGTCCATGTAAATTTTTTACGATTCCCCCAAGAAAGTAATTTTACTTATTTCATAATAAGAGAGTGCTTGATATGGGTCATGTAAGACTATGAGAGAAAAACAAAATAGCATCCTAAACATTTGGAAGTAGGGAAACAACACCAAACATACTTAGTTGAATGAAAATATCTCCATGTTTGATTGAATGTTTTCTAGATTGAATGTTTTCTAAATGTAAAAGTTGATACAACTTCCATAGCTTTAGCTTGGTATTTTAACATCAATTCTCCCTTTGCTGCATACAACCCAATAATTTGATTTACAATTAATTGTGAATCACTAAATACAATGACTTGCTCTGCACTCAAGGTTTTGGCCAAACTAAGTCCCATGATCATAGCTTTGTATTCAGCTTCATTGTTGGAAGCTTTAAACTGAAAACATAGAGCATATTCAATATCAACTCCATCAGGACTGTTTAGGATTATCCCTGCTCCACAACCCGTAGTACACGAAGAGCCATCCACGTACAAATTCCATACAGGTACATCATTATCAAACTCTTAGTCTGACAAAGTTTCTCGATGGAATATTTGATACCTCCTTTTATCTTCCTCCATCATTGGGCAATTACCCGATGCTTCTCGCTACTCGTTGTCTATCTCCTCTCGCAAATCTACTAATGGAAGTTAGTTGGGGATTATCTTCGATGATCCCATAACATCCACGAGTTTCCCTGCATTAATCTCCTGCTTGTCGGGTGTGTTCGAGTAAGTAAACTCCGCAATGAAGTCTGCTACTGCCTGCCCCTTGAGTGATGATCTAGGCTCATAAACTATGTCGTATTCACCAAGTTCTACCGCCCAGTACATCAATCTTCTCAATTTTTCCGATTTGTGAAGAGCCTATGTTAATGGCATTTCAGTATACACTAATATAGTATGGGCTTCGAAGTATGGCCTCATCCTTCTACTTGCTTCGATCAGTGCTAATGCCAGCTTTTCAAACCTTGGATATCTGATCTCTGCTCCTCGAAAAGCTTTGCTCGTGTAATACACTGGTTTTTGTACACTGTCCTCCATTCTTATTAACGCCGAATTGAGTGTGCTCTCTAAAATCGCAAGATATAAGTATAGTCTTTCTCCCATCACTGGTTTGGATAACAGTGGAGGTGTCCCCAGATATTTCTTTAACTCTTGAAAAGCCTCCTGGCTTTCATCATTCCACTCAAATGTTTTTCGAAGCGTTTTAAAAAATGGGAGGCATCTGTCTGTTGCTCGTGACACAAATCTGTTATGTGATGCAACCCACCCTCAGAGACTTTTCACCTCCTTCTTCGTACCTAGAGATCGTAGTTCCAGTAGGGCCTTAATTTTCTTAAGATTCGCCTCTATGCCTCGTTGATTAACAATATACCTAAGAAACATACCTTCTCTCACTCCAAATATGCATTTGGTGGTATTCAACTTCATTTGATATTTCTCCAGCTGATCAAAAGTCTGGCCCAAGTCAGCTAAATAATCAGCAGCTCTCTTACTCTTTGTCAGCATATCGTCAACATAAACCTCCATGATATGGTCGATTTGCTATGTGAATAATTTATTCGTGGTATGTTGCACCTGCATTTTTAAGTCCGAATGGCATAACATTATAGCAATAAGTTCCCCTTGGGTTAATAAAAGGGGTACTTTCCCTGTCTTTGGGTTCTATCTTAATTTGGTTGTAACCGGAATAAGCATCCATAAAGCTCAATAATTCATGCCCTGATGTAGAATTCACCAGCTGATCTATTCGGGGTAAGGGAACGTGATCTTTTGGGTAGGCTGTATTAAGATCAGTGAAGTCTACATACATCCTCCACTTATTGTTCTTCTTCTTCACCGTCACAACATTTGCTAGCCAGTCAGGATACTTGACATCCTCAATAAAAGAGGCCTTCTGCAATTTTTCAACTTCTTACTGTATGGCTTGGTTCTTCTCTAGGATGAATAATCTTCTTCGCTGCTTTACTGGCTTGGCCTCCTTATCAACCTTAAGGTTATGGTACAGGAAAGTCAGATCTATCCCCGGAATGTCTTCATGACTCCATGCGAAAGTCTTCTTCCCGTGCCTTAGAAATGCTACCAATTCTTATTTTATTGATGGGTCTAACGATGCCCCAATTTGAGTTATTCATTCTGGGCGTTCATCGTTCAGAATGATGTTCTCCGTAGTTTCCACAACCTGACCCTTCACAACCCAAGATTCATCTCTAGGGTCCAAAGTTTCAATCTCTGCATCTTCTGTCTCATCCACCTGATATGTGGTAGTCTTCTTCCTAGCTTCCTCCAGTTCTTCTTGCTCGGTAGATGAATAGTAACATTCCCGTGCTACCTTATGATCTCCTTTCACAATTCCTACTCTAAAATTTATTGGTAACTTCAGACATTGGTGTATAGTAGATGGCACTGCCTCAAACTTCTTTAGACCTACCCTCCCCATGATGATGTTGTAAGCTGATTGGACATTTTTGTCCATTACAAAAAAATGTACTCTTTCTGTTATGCAAACAGGCCATGTACCAATAAGCATGTCCAACTTCATTGTCCCAAGTGGAAAACCTTCTCGCTAGTAAAATCGAGGAAGGGCCTATGATACGGCTCCAACTGGGCTAACTTCAGATTCAAGCTGTCAAAATATGGATATAACATGATATCTGCAGAGCTACCATTATCCATCAATACTTATGAAATCATCACATCCTTCATCCTCATCTTGATTACTAAGGGGTCATCGTGAGGATACAATACACCTTCCAGATCATTTTTGGAAAAGCCTATGACCACCTTATCCCTATTCACCTTCCTCGGGTGATGATCTTATGCCAAACTTATGCGTTGTATATAGGAACAAGCTTGGGCCTCATTGAGGTATGCTTTCTATGACACCCCGACTAATTAAATACCGGGTAGCTACTCCTTTATTAAATTAATAAAAAATGCCAGGTTGGTTCAGTTAATAGCATCACTGTCGAAAACATTTTAATGATTACTAACCACCTAGTATTTAAAAGTAAGTTGTCAAATTTTAAATTAAATCTGATTAACATGCAATAAAAGAATTATGAAAGAATGTCATAATCATTCACCATAAGGAAACAATAGAATAACCAACAGTTAATAAAAAGTCTGGAGGAAAACTCCTCACAACAATCCCACAACTGAATTAAATAAAACTGCATCCTGAATTAATTACATGCCAAAAGTCCGAAAAATCTGAAATATGAAATGTCTCTACTAGAATTGGGCGACATGCCCTACAACTGATGAAAACTGAATATAGAGTCAAGATAGATGAAGCGTCTACTAGGAAAGTCATGTAATTTCCACAAACAGCTACATCTCGTCACCTGAATGAGGATCCTAAGCATGGTGTCCTTGTGGCTGGGCACCTAAAATGGTTTTTACAAAAAGATAGATTTGAAAGCAAACGGGTCAGAGCCTGACAGTTGAGAGTATTTAAAAAATAGCAAGTGTTTTAACAACATTAAAACAATAAATACAAAGTACATGTTAGGAAGTGCACTCACATGAAATACTCACCTCTCGACTAACTTGTGCACTCCTAACGTACCGTACCCATCTAAGTGACATACCTATCTAACCCAGCTGTAAGAAGTTCTACACTTATTACTCGATTCCCATTTAACATTCTAGCGTTATCAATTAAATAGAGGGCTTAACTTAAATTCTCAAATTTTAAAGTATTAGTAGTACAATTTACCAAAGGTTATCTCCCATATTATTATTCTCAAAGCGTTACTATAGTGATTCTCACATACAAACATAACAACTCTTTTCATTTAACCGTATATTATTCACATCTTAAATATACAATATAAGCACCCCGAGGCTCAGCTGCGGTGCACACATACTCTGCTATCCATCCCGGTACATCACGTACATAAGGATTACAAATTTCGAATCTCTCAGGAATTGTAAGATTAAGCACAACACACGAAAATGGAGGCGAACATAATTCAACATATCCATGGGTCACTTAAATACCTACGCTCCACAGTCAGCTGATTTATTAACTCACAAATAAGTCATTCTAGCATTTTGTTCTTAAGGTACCAATCTAACTCCGGGCACACAAGGATTAGATGGCCCTAAGCAAACGTAAACCTCCCGTGATAGCAAGTATGGTAGGTATGTCATACACATAAAATTATATACATATACTAAGAATGCACACATCTTAGCTATTACCATATTTTTATAGTGGTATACTTCTCGTTCTTATACCCACACACTTGTCCCCGGTTTATATATACACGTCGTCCATTATTCTCACGTCGTAGATAGTTACTCGCGTTCTAACCCATAAATATCATTTGGTTCAAACCACACTTCTATATTTTACTCCTCAATATATTCCAAATGTCCCTATTATAACGATTAGACATCAAGGAATTGTCATCTCTACAATTAAACAAGGTAACGGAACACTAAAAGTCAAAACAGGCCAAAAAGGCCAAACTGTCAGCTCGTTAGAAGTCTCGTTTGAACGAGGCTGTTCGAACGAGAGTTCGTTCGAACGAAGTGGGCATCTAATGAGATCTTGTTCGAATGAAGGGCATCGAACGGACATTCCTCTCGTTAGAAGTAAAACTGTCAACTCGTTAGAAGCTCGTTCAAACGAGTTCGTTCGAACGACCTGGGCAGGTCTTCTAACGAGAGGCCAGTTTCGAGCGCAGATTTTCTTAATTCGATTTTTCCAACTTCTCTTCACCTCTAATCTCATATAAATGTCATTCCAACAAGGTTTCAAGTTTTCTAATCATCCCTAATCATATTAAATTCGTATAACAACATTTAGATGGGGTTTAATCATCCCAAATCACATCTAATCATCAAATCTCCCCAATTTTCCCCAATTTTCAAGAACATGAACCCTAGAAATTTAAAGTCTTCCATAGTTATAATTAAATCCGTTTTTGGTGATATAAAAGATGAAATTCTCTTAGTTCAATCATCTAATAACAATTCTACATGCAATCCTACATTAAAATCTGAATTCATAACTCCGATTCTATGGGTTTTATAAATCTCCCAACAACAATACAATTATATAAATTTTCCTACACATGGAAGAAGCATTCTTTGCAAAAATGAAATTAAACCACTTGCCTTAGATAGTTCTCTGAATTTGATGTTGGTGAATGGATTGATTTCCTCCTCTCTCTATGGATTTCTCTCCCAAAGTTGAAGATGGTGGTTTTCTCTTTGGGAACTTCTTCTAACTTCTCTCCCACTTCTCCCTATAACTCCCGTAGCCCTCAAATGAGTTAAATGCTGGTAATGGCCTAGTGGGTTACAAAATAACCTAATATTAAGTCCCAAAATTCGTTGGTTATTATTCCCAAAATTTCAAAATTACCAAAATACCCTTTTAAGTTGCCGGTATGGCCCGAAAATGTCCCGGGACCCAAACTAAACCCCCGGCTAGTGTTTTCTGACTATTTCGACCCTTCCGAACGCGTTGGCGCACTAAAAAAGACCATACGGTTAATTGAAATAAAATTCACTTTTTAATTAAAATAATTATATTCCTGACGCGACTGTCACACGCGTCCCAACAAAATTTCCAAATTTCCGTATTTCAATCTCACGACAAATTTCATAATTCAATATTCACATATAGCCATATGTACTCATTAAAATCAAATACCAACTCGTATCTCGCTAGTATTTTTATCCGGATTAATTCTCAATTAATTCACATTTAATTTAATTAATCCCATAAATAAATATCGATAAAAAATGCGGGGTATTACATACTTCCCCCCTAATAACATAATTTCGTCCCGAAATTCGGAACTAGAAAGTACCTGGTAAGAAAAACTCTGGATAACGTTCGCGCATCTCATCCTCGCAATCCCATGTGGACTCCTCGACATTATGATGTCGCCACTGAACACGCAGTAACAGAACTATCATTGACCGCAGTTTTCGCTCACTTCGGTCCAAAATAGCAATCGGCCCCTCTTCGTAGGAGCTATCGGGCTGGAGATCGATGTCCTCCAAAGCAATCTGAGAATGAGCCAAATTGTCTCTAAGATATTTCCTTAGCGAGGAAATATGAAACACATCATGAATCCTGTGAAAATGCTCAGGTAACCCAAGTCTATATGCAACAGACCCAATCCGATCGATGATAGGAAATGGCCCCACATATCTCGGTGGCAACTTCCCCTTCTTCCCAAATCGTATAATCCCCTTCATAGGAGATACTATGAGTAAAACCTGGTCCCCGACTTGGAACTCCCTGAAGAACCTCTTCGCATCAGCATAGCTCTTCTACCGATCCTGAGCTACCCGAATGCGACTCCGTATTAATTATATCCTCGCCGAAGTATCCTGAATCACTCCCGGCCCAAGTAGTTTGTTGTCCCCCCACCTCCAACCAACATGCTGGGGAACGATAAGGTCTACCGTACAACGCCTCAAATGGAGCCATGCCAATGGTGAACTGGTAGGAGTTGTTGTAAGCAAACTCCACCAGTGGAAGATACTGCTCCCATCCACCCTCAAAATCAATGATGCACATATGCAACATGTCTTCCAACATCTGATTTGTACGCTCGGTTTGCCCATCGGTCTTCGGGTGATACGCCGTAGTCAATCGCAATTCCGTGCCCATGGCCTCCTGAAAACTCTCCCAAAACCGTGAAACAAATATCTTGTCTCTGTCAGACACGATATTTAGGGGCACACCGTGAAGTCTCACTATTTCTGCAATAAAAAGCTGAGCATACTGTCCCGTAGTGTAGTCTGTCCTTACGGGTAGAAAATGAGCAACTTTGGTCAACCTGTCCACAATTACCCAAATGGAGTTGTGACCTCTCTGTGACGTGGGCAACCCCGTGATAAAATCCATGGATATGCTCTCCCACATCCAAATCGGGACCTCTAATGGCTGTAGAAGTCCTGTCGGTCTCTGATGATCCACTTTTACCAGCTGACAAGTGGCGCATTTAGAAACAAACACGGCAATATCTCTCTTCATCCCGCTCCACCAATACTGTCGTCTCATGTCTTGGTACATTTTGTCCCCATCGGGATATACCGCGAATCGTGAGCCGTGCGACTCTGCCATCACCTCGTGTCGCAATTCCTCCCCTTCCGGAACTACCAGTCTCCCGTTGAAGCGTAATCCCCCATCTGAACCAACGGTATAGGACTCGGCTCCCTCTGCTAATAATCGAACTATCTGCTCCTGACCGAACGAGTCATCTGCTTGTGCCTTTACCACCTTCGTGACAATCCGTGGCATAACAGTCATCACAGATATGAACGATCGGGCCACTGCATCTTGGTGTCCCAACTCTTTCCACTTTGCCTTCCACACTTCTGCCACCTCATCTACTGGTCTACGGTTCAACGCATCTGCTACCACGTTAGCCTTCCCCGGGTGGTATTGGATATCAAACTGATAATCCTTCACAAACTCAAGCCACCTTCGCTGCCGCATATTCAACTCCTTCTGCGTGAATAGGTATTATAGGGACTTGTGGTCTATGAACAATCAAAACTTTTCCCCCAAAAGGTAATGTCTCCAAATTCGAAGGGCAAATACCAGTGCCGCTAAATCCAAGTCATGAGTGGGGTAATTCTTCTCGTGAGGCTTTAGCTTACGGGAAGCATAAGCGATGGCCTGACTCTCCTGCTTCAATACACCTCCAAGTCCTTGCAAGGACGCATCGGTGTAGACTAGATACTCAACTCCCGGTCTCGGCAATGCTAACACAGGTGCTGAGGTCAACTTATCCTTCAACTCATCAAATGCCAACTGACAGGCATCACTCCAGATGAATGGCACACCCTTACGAGTCAGATGTGTCAAAGGACCCGCTATCTTGGAGAAACCCCGAATAAACCTCCTGTAGTATCCTACTAAGCCCAAGAAACTATTGATTCCAGTCGGTGTTGTGGGCTGTCCCCACTCCCTCACCACGGATTCCTTCCCCGGATCAATAGATATCCCCCGATCGAAAATAATATGCCCCAAAAACTGAACCTCCTTCAGCCAAAACCCGCACTTCTCATATTTTGCATAAAGCTCGTTCTGACGTAGCGTCTGCAAAACCTGCCTCAAATGCTCGGCGTGCTCCTCCTCTGTCTGGGAGTAAACCAGAATGTCATCAAAGAAGACAATGACGAACTGATCTAGGAACTCTCTGAACACCCTATTCATCAAGTCCATAAACACGGCTGGAGCATTGGTCAAACCAAAAGGCATAACCCGAAACTCGTAGGAACCATATCTCGTTAAGAAAGCAGTCTTCGAGATGTCCTCCTCCCTTATACGCAACTGATGGTATCCTGATTGCAAATCAATCTTTGAGAAGAAATAAGCTCCTCTCAACTGGTCGAATAAGTCATCGATTCGGGGCAACGAATATTTATTCCGTATCGTGACCTTATTCAACTCTCGGTAATCCACACACAATCTCAACGATCCATCTCTCTTTTTCACAAACAACACAGGGGCACCCCACGGCAAAGTACTCCTCCGTATAAACCCATGACCCAACAAATGCTCAATCTGGTCCCGTAGCTCTCTCATCTCAGCTGGAGCCATACGGTAAGGTGCGTGAGCAATAGGCCGAGTGCCCGGCGTCAAGTCGATCACAAAATCTATCTCTATACTCGGAGGTAATCCAGGTATATCGTGAAATATATCGGCAAACTCTCGAACAACCGGAATCGAATCAAGTGGTATCACCACTTCCCTAGAGGTCTCCTCCTCTATATAGTACAAGTGAGTGGACGATCCACCCTCAGGTCGAGGCATCGCCACCAAAAACATCTCCTGCTCAGGAATGGCAAAGATAATACTCCTACTGAAACAGTCAATCATGGCTCGGTACTCAACTAGCAAATCCATGCCAATAATTGCATCATACTCAGTCATATCTAATACTAACATATTCATGGGTAAAGTAAACCTCCCGATATCTATACCCACGCCTCTACATACAAGGGAAATCACGGAACCCCTACTCAACGGTGAGTCTACACAAGTAGTGGTGCTCTCTGCAATGTCTAACAACCCAATGGTGCGTGCAAATCTCCTAGCAATAAAACAGTGTGTAGCCCCCGTGTCATATAAAATACGCCCCATAGTCCCCTGAATAGAGAACACACCCTCAATGGCTGGTGGATCCTGTGGGGCTGCGACCTGCTGGAGCTGATACACTCTCCCATACTGAAGCTGCCCCTGCTGAACTGGGACTGCTAGAATGGGTGGTAAGCCTGCCATCTGCGATGGTGTTGGGAGGGCGGCGGGAAACATAGGCCTCTGCGGTTCGTGTCGAGCACCCTGCTGCTGCTGCTGTGGGGACCTGCCTTTATCAGAACAATCCTGACGTTTGTGGCCCATCTTACCACAAATGAAACACTTCCCTTGGAAGTTTCCCCCTCGCTGTCCATGCTGACCACGACCCTGGTGACCGTTACCATTTCTGCCCTCTCCTTGCTGGCCCTGGTGAAATTGCTGCTGCTGACCATTATGACCCTCCTGGCCCTGCTGGTCGTTCGGACCCTGATGGCCCTGCCGGAAACCTCCCTGTCCGTACCTAAAATTCCCCGATCTGAACCTCTTATGATCCCCCTGCTGGGAACCCTGGTCACCCTGCCTCTGCCCCTGAACATATTGTGCCCCACTGGCACCATTTCCTCCAGTCCTGCCCTGATGGTTGGACTCTCTAGATCTCTTTCTCTCAGCCATGTGAAAGCGGTGATCCTGGAAGTGTAACAGTGCAGCGTTAACCACGTCAAAATAAGTGGTCAACGAAAGGTTCCCTAACAAATGCTGACGGATCTTCCATGTCAATCCATCAGTGAACTTCTGGATCTTCTTCTCTTCTATCGGTATCTCGTCCGGAACAATATTCAACAGATTTGTAAATTTGGCCTCATACTCGGCCACAGTTTTACCCTCCTGTCTGAGATTCATCAACTTCCTCCTCATTTCCGTGTGAACCGCTAACGGAAAATACTTGCGGTCGAACCGAACCCAAAACTCCTGTATCGTGAGAGTATCTCTCTCCTCCACGGTGGTAATAGACTCCCACCACTGCAGTGCAGACCCTACTAGCTTAAAGGTAGCTAGTATCTTCTTCTGGACATCGGTGCACTCATACATCCTCAAGTGCCGCTGAATGTCTTTCCTCCACTGACTCGAAACCACAACATCGGAGCTACCTGCGAACTCCGATGGTTGTGCTTTCTGAAAAGCATTTCGTACGCGCTCCCAAGCAGACGGGAATGCATGGGTCAGAACTGGCATGGCTACTGGTGCCTGAGGTGGTTCCTGCTGAACCACGGCTAGTGCGGCATTTATCGCCTAGGCCACAATGGCTGCAACCTCGGCGACATTCATCGTACCCTCAACTGGTACAGGTTGTGGTTCTGGCATTGCATCCCTGGGGACCCGTTGTGCACGTCGTGGAGGCATCTGAAACAAGAATAATGTTTATAAGTTCTCAGTTATAAACTCAAAATAGCTGAAGAACGAAGCATATACAAAAGAATACAACAGTCCTAAAATATAGGGCTCTACATCAAAGAAAGCTCAGCGGAAACATAATAAGCCGTACAGATCCTAAAGGACACTAGAACCTGATGCTCTAATACCACCTGTGACACCCCGACTAATTAAATATCGGGTAGCTAATCCTTTATTAAATTAATACAAAATGCCAGGTTGGTTCAGTTAATAGCATCACTGTCGAAAACATTTTAATGATTACTAACCACATAGTATTTAAAAGTAAGTTGTCAAATTTTAAACTAAATCTTATTAACATGCAATAAAAGAATTATGAAAGAATATCATAATCATTCACCATAAGGAAATAATAGAATAACCAACAGTTAATAATAAGTCTTGAGGAAAACTCCTCACAACAATCCCACAACTGAATTAAATAAAACTGCATCCTGAATTAATTACATGCCAAAAGTCCGAAAAATTTGAAATATGAAATGTCTCTACTAGAATTGGGCGACATGCCCTACAACTGATGAAAACTGAATATAGAGTCAAGATAGATGAAGCATCTACGAGCGAAGTGCTATAACTTCCACAAACAGCTACAGCTCGTCACCTGAATGAGGATCCTAAGCATGGTGTCCTTGTGGCTGGGAACCTAAAATGGTTTTTACAAAAAGATAGATTTGAAAGCAAACGGGTCAGAGCCCGAAAGTGGAGAGTATTTAAAAAATAGCAAGTTTTTAACAACATTAAAACAATAAATGCAAAGTACATGTTAGGACGTGCACTCACATGAAATACTCACCTCTCGACTAACTTGTGCACTCCTAACGTACCGTACCCATCTAAGTGACATACCTGTCTAACCCAGCTGTAAGAAGTTCTACCCCTTATTACTCGATTCCCATTTTACATTCTAGCGTTATCAATTAAATAGAGGGCTTAACTTAAATTCTCAAATTTCAAAGTATTAGTAGTACAATTTTCCAAAGGTTATCTCCCATATTATTATTCTCAATGCGTTACTATAATGATTCTCACATACAAACATAACAACTCTTTTCATTTAGCCGTATATTATTCACATCTTAAATATACAATATAAGCACCCCGAGGCTCAGCTGCGGTGCACACATACTCTGCTATCCATCCCGGTACATCACGTACATAAGGGTTACAAATTTTGAATCTCTCTGGAATTGTAAGATTAAGCACAACACACGAAAATGGAAGCGAAAATAATTCAACATATCCATGGGTCATGTACATACCTACGCTCCACAGTCAGCTGACTTATTAACTCACAAATAAGTCATTCTAGCATTATGTTCTTAAGGTACCAATCTAACTCCGGGCACACAAGGATTAGATGGCCCTAAGCGAACGTAAACCTCCCGTGATAGCAAGTATGGTAGGTATGTCATACACATAAAATCATATACATATACTAAGCATGCACACATCTTAACTATTGCCATATTTTTATAGTGGTATACTTCTCGTTCTTATACCCACACACTTGTCCCCGGTTTATATATATACGTCGTCCATTATTCTCACGTCGTAGATAGTTACTCGCGTTCTAACCCATAAATATCATTTGGTTCAAACCACACTTCTATATTTTACTCCTCAATATATTCCAAATTTCCCTATTATAATGATTAGACATCAAGGACTTGTCATCTCTACAATTAAACAAGGTTACGGATCACTAAAATTCAAAACAGGCCAAAAAGGCCAAACTGTCAGCTCGTTAGAAGTCTCGTTCGAATGAGGCTGTTCGAACAAGAGATCGTTCGAAAGAAGTGGGCATCTAACGAGATCTCGTTCGAACGAAGGGCATTGAATGAACATTCCTCTCGTTAGAAGGCAAACTTTCAACTCGTTAGAAGCTCGTTCGAACGAGTTCGTTCGAACGACCTGGGCAGGTCTTCTAACGAGAGGCCAGTTTCGAGCCCAGATTTTCTTAATTCGATTTTTCCAACTTCTCTTCACCTCTGATCTCATCTAAATGTCATTCCAACAAGGTTTCAAGGTTTCTAATCATCCCTAAACATATTAAATTCGTATAACGACATTTATATGGGGTTTAATCATCCCAAATCACATCTAATCATCAAATCTCCCCAATTTTCCTCAATTTTCAAGAACGTGAACCCTAGAAATTTAAAGTCTTCCATAGTTATAATTAAACCCGTTTTTGGTGATAAAAAAATTGCAATTCTCTTAGTTCAATCATCTAATAACAATTCTACATGCAATCCTACATTTAAATCTGAATTCATAACTCCGGTTCCATGGGTTTTATAAATCTACCAACAACAATACAATGTAATACCCCGTATTTTTATGCTATATTAATTTGGGGATCTATTAACCTTAATGAGAATGTTTATTTAATAAAAATCTGGAAATTAATTATGTTATAATTATTAACATGTCGAGAGTTAGTAATTATGGGAAACTTGTTGGATATTACTAATGAGCATAGTGATATAGTATATTGGTTATATTGAATGTCATACGTGAATTAAATGACTATTTCGGAAATTTAAGTTGGGACGTGCCTGTGTCACGTCGGGACTAATTTTGTTAATTAAAAAGTAAATATTTTATAAGTTGTTCGTATGGTCGTTTTGAGTGCACCAACGCGTCCGGAAAGGTCGAGATAGTCCGAAAAGTGTACCCGGGAGTTTAGTTTGGGTCTCGGGGTGTTTTTAGGCCTAATTAGTGACCCGGGAGGGCATTTTGGTCATTTTACAAAATAGGGTAATTAAACCCACGAATTTTAGCAGCCTTTATCAGCTGGTTAGGCTAGACATTTAGGGTTAGAACATTCAGAACCCTAGAACGGCCATTGGAGAGGAGAGGAGAGACCTTTCAAGGAGATTCAAGGCCAAAACACCACCGTTTGCACCGCCGTCACCACCAACGCGTAGATCGCGAGGAGGAGAACGCCACCACACCATAATCAACAGGAAATTAGACTTCTGAAAATCCCAGGCAAGTGTTTATCTTGCGTATTTCGTTAGTGCAATGTTCATATTAGTTTAGGATTAATTAGGAATGTAATCCATGTAAGAAAACCCCAAATTTTGATAGGAAGTTGCATGTAGAGAAGATTAAAACCTTATGCTGGAAACTTTTGATGATATAGATGTATTACCCACGAATTTTTGATGTTAGATTAGGAAGAAATTCTGGAGAAAAACTGAATTGAATCATAGTTATGAAAACTTTAGGGTTCTTGATGTTTAGATGAGATTTTGGGTTGTATAACCATGATTAATGATGTATACACGCATGCTGAACGTTAAAAACATCTGGAATTATGTTAGTATGTTAGTAGTAGAATTTATGGGTCGATTAGTGTTGGAAAATATGGAATTTGATGAAGAATTTTGATGAATCCCGTAACTGCAATTCTGCAGAATTTTTGCCCAGACCTGCTTGATTGATCGATCGAGCATAGAGCATCGATCGATCGAAGGTTCGATCGATCGAGCCCAAGCTGCAATCGATCGACCCCTCCTGGAAGACTCCTATTTCCCTTGGTTAATTATTTAAATTAAGTTTATGGTGAAATAATCTTTGGGCATCTTAAATAAAAGGATTTGGGAGACATTGAGGACCAGTAGGGTATATGGATAAATGTTAGAACCTTTAATATTCAACGAGAATGATATTTATGGGATATTTACCCTAGGTTGTTAGATTTATAAATTTTAAAGGGTGAGGTGCATAAGAGAGTTACGTTGGAATCTAATAAAGTCACCTACTGAATTTCATATTTGTGGGGTTATAATCCACGAGTGTTAGGTAATAAGTGAGAAAACCCTTCGAGTTAAGGTTAGGAATAAAACCTTATGCGAAATTCTTTAAGTGTGAAATTAAGAATAAACGGTATAATTACGGGTGATGAGAAGAACCTATATTAATATGATAAAGTGGTATATTTATATGATTGTGTGTACATATTTTATATACATGTGAAAATCATACCCACACTACTTGCTATCCCTGAGGTTTCTGCGCTGGGACAAGTCTTATCTCGATGGGACCTTTATGGGGGATATTGACTTGTACACTAGAAGATAAATGTCCTTGGTACAGGCTATCGATGAGATAGTTCAGACGGTCCTAAGAGACGCCGGTATGTGCCACCCTCTTATAGACTTGGAATCTATGCTTCGCCTCAATATTGTTTGTGCATTTATGTTAATACAATTCGAGAGTGATTCCGAATGTATTCCCCTTAATATGAGTGACATGGGGCTTTGGATAGTGGAAGTATGCACGCACCATAGTTTATTTCGGGGTGCTGTTATATATATATTATACGAGTAGTTAATATATATATATATATATATATGAGATTATGATATTTGAAACTGTCTACTGAAATTTGATAAGTAGAACATAGTTGTTGACTCATATTATTAAGTACTTGTTTTGAAAAAGTATAATATGTCACGGTAAAACTTTATGGATTTTATAAAGTTAAAATGGAGGACTTTGATTACTGTTTGGAACATTCTTTTAAAATGAAATCGTGAATTGTAAATCTTGTGGGTAATCTAAGTTAAGTTAAATCTTTTAGAAAGTCAAGTGCGATAGCTGATAAACGAACCGCTGGGAAGGTTAGTGCGATAGGTGTGCACATTAGAAGAGAGGTGAGTATTTTTTTCTCAAGAGAGAGACGCACTAATATGTTGTTGCATTGGCCTGTATCAATTTAAATACTTGCTAAACGTATTTTAAATCAAACACACTTTCGGGCTCTGACCCGTTTCTTTCTCTCTCTCTCTCTCTCCCTCTCTCTCTCTTGTATATATATATGTATATTTTTAGGTGCCCAGCCACAGGGGCGTCTTGCTTAGGATCCCTTGAGAAGAACGAGCTGCAGCTTAGGTGGGAGTTGCAGGTCACTTGAGTAGACGGCTTCTGTTATTGACTCCACTCCTATTACTCTCATTTATTGGGCACGTGTCGCCCCTTTTCATCATTTCATTTGTTGTTGGGATTTTTATATTTCAGTTATTTCCAGTATTGTTCTATGGGATTTATTCAGGATGGATTTGTGGTTTTAGTTCCAATTGTTGACATTCGATTGATGAATGGTTTAGGTTATTTAGTTTATTATGGTGTGATTTCTTAATTGTAGAAATGTGATTTTAGTTAAATAAATCTTTTTCGTTAATTAAAATTTGGAAAGTTTGTATGAAAATGTTTTTGACACTTAGCTTAATTATTTAGGGTGTTAAATTGGAAAATTTATTTTTATCGACAGTGATGCTGAGAATGAACCAACTGTTTACCTTGATTTAATTTAATAAAGGAGTGATCGCTCGGTATTTAATTAGGCGGGGTGTCACAGGTGGTATCAGAGCATCAGGTTCTAGTGTCCATAGGATCTGTACGGCTTATTTCGCTTTCAGTGTAACTTTACTGCTATAGAGCCCTATTTTTAGGATTGTTGTATTCTTTCTTTTACGTTTAAGTCTTCAGCTATTTGAGATATGATAATAACTGTAGACTAATAAACTTGTTCACGTTTCAGATGCCTCCGAGACGTGCTCCGAAAGATAGGCGTGCCGAAGCCGAGCAGCCAGCAACTCCGGCACCAGGCACAATGAATGCGAACGAAGTAGCCGCCATTGTTGCTCAGGCGGTGAATGCCGCAATAGCGGTGATTCAACAGGCTCCACCCCAGGTTCAGGCAGTGGCGCCAGTACCAGCACAGCTTCCATCCGTATGGGAGAGGGTTCGGGATGCTTTTCAGAAAGCGCATCCCCTTGAGTTTTCTGGTAGCCCCGATATTGTTACAATCAACCAATGGAAGAAGGACATCCAGCGGCATCTCCGAATCTATGAGTGCACTGACGTGCAAAAGCAGTTGTTGGCTTCCTTTAAGCTGGTGGGAGCCGCATTACAGTGGTGGGAGTCCACTACTACTTTGGAGGAAAGGGACACGATCCCTATTCAGTTGTTCTGGGAGCGGTTTGACCGCAAGTATTTTCCACTCGCAGTGTAGACTGAGATGAGGCGAAAATTACTAAATCTGAAGCCGGAGAACCTTACTGTAGCTGAGTATGAGGAGGAGTTCATGAGACTTCTCACTATTGTGCCGGATGAGGCACCCACTGAGAGCAAGAAGATTTTGTTGTTTGTCGACGGGTTAGCTTCGAGGATCCGTCAGCACCTTATTGGGAATCTATCCCTGAGTAATTTCACTAACGTACTCAATGCAGCATTACTACATTGCCAGGATCACCGCTTCCATCTTCAGGGAAGCAAGAGAGCAGGAGAGTCCAGCCAGCAGGGCAGGACCGGGGGTAATAGTGCCGGTGGGGCACCAACTCATGGACAGACTCGTCAGCACGAGCAGAGTTCCCATTAGGGGGACCCTGCTAAGCGATTCCGTTCAGGTGATTCTAGGCAGGGATTCGGGGGTTTGAGGCAGGGCCATCAGGGCCAGCCTAATCAGCAGGGCCAGCAGGGCCAACACCGACCGCAGGGACAGCAGCAGGGTCAGCAAGGCCCACAGCGTGCCCATCAGGGCCAACAGGGCCAGTGGCGTGGAGGTAACGGCCAGCAGGGTCAGAGGGGCGGTAACTTCAAAGGCATATGCTTTGGGTGCGGTAAACATGGCCATAGGCGCCAGGATTGCCCAGAGGGCGATAGGGCCCCACAGCAGCAGGGAGCCCGTAATGAGCCGCAGAGACCACTCTTTCCACCTGCCCTCCCAGCTCCAGCCCAGGTGCCAGCCCTACCAGCCATCCCAGCAGCTCTAGTGCAGCAGGGGCAATTGCAGTATGGACGTGTCTATAACGTCCACCAGGCAGCAGCTCCACAGGCACCACCCACGATTGAGGGTATGTTTCCTATCCATGGTACTATGGGTCGGGTATTATTTGATACGGGGGCAACGCATTATTTTATAGCTACGCATTTCGCGAAGTCCTTAGGATTGCTATCCACAGCAGAGAGCACCGTGACGTGTGTCGACTCACCACTGGGGAGTGGGTCACTTATATTCTTTATATGCCGGGGAGTGGGGGTAGAGATTGGTAGCTTGGTATTACCTGTTGACATGTTAGTCTTAGACATGCACGAGCATGATGTGATTATCGGTATGGATTGGCTCGCAGCTTATAGAGCCATGATTGATTGCTTCGGTGGGAGCATTGTTTTTGCCATTCCGGGGCAAGAGATGTTTGTAGTGGCGATGCCTCACTCAGAGGGAGGTTCGACCGCTCATTTGTATTACATAGAGGAGGATACCTCTAAGGAGGTCGTGATTCCCTTAGATTCGATCCCTGTCGTCAGGGAGTATTCCGATGTGTTTCAGGAGATACCAGGCCTACCGCCCAGTCGTGAGATAGACTTCGTTATAGATTTATTGCCGGATACGAGACCTATAGCACGCGCACCGTACCGTATGGCTCCGGCAGAGATGCGAGAGCTACGAGATCAGATAGAGCAGCTGTTAGGTCAGGGCTTCATTCGTAGGAGTACCTCACCTTGGGGCGCTCCAGTCCTATTTGTAAAGAAGCGAGATGGTTCACTGAGATTGTGTGTGGACTACCGGGAGTTGAACAAGGTCACGATACAGAACAAATATTCGTTGCCTCGAATCGATGATCTGTTCGACCAGTTGAGGGGAGCAAATTTCTTTTCGAAGATTGATCTGAGGTCGGGGTACCATCAGTTACATATTAGAGAGCATGATGTTTCAAAGACTGCTTTCTTGTCGAGATATGGGTCCTATGAGTTCAGGGTGATGCTGTTCGGACTCACAAATGCCCCAGCCGTTTTCATGGACTTGATGAACCGAGTATTCAGAGAATTCTTGGATCAGTTCGTCATCGTCTTCATAGATGATATCTTGATATATTCACACTCCGAGGAGGAGCATGCTGAACACTTGAGGCAGGTTCTTCAGACTCTACGAGAGCATCAGTTGTATGCTAAGTACGAGAAGTGTGGATTCTGGCTGCGAGAAGTACAGTTCTTGGGCCATGTCGTTCCTGAACAGGGGATTGCAGTTGATCCGAGCAAAGTGTCAGCGGTGAGGGAGTGGGGACAGCCCACAACACCGACAGAAGTGCGTAGTTTCTTGGGATTAGCTGAATACTACAGGAGATTCATTCGGGGATTCTCCAAAATAGCGGGTCCATTGACGAATCTGACTCGCAAAGGGGTACCATATGTTTGGGATGACGCTTGTCAGTTGGCTTTCGACGAGCTGAAGGGCAAGCTTACTTCAGCACCAGTCCTTGCTTTACCGAAGTCAGGTGTAGAGTACCTGGTTTACACCGA
The DNA here is from genome assembly GCA_949130495.1 of Sambucus nigra. NCBI lineage: Eukaryota > Viridiplantae > Streptophyta > Magnoliopsida > Dipsacales > Adoxaceae > Sambucus > Sambucus nigra. The sequence continues at coordinate 150,398,159 of OX422215.1, forward strand.
TGCGTCCTTACGGGGACTTGGGGGAGTACTTCAATAGGAAGAGAAGGCTATAGCTTTTGCTTCCCGCAAGCTTAAGCCGCATGAGAAGAATTACCCCACCCATGACCTGGAGTTAGCAGCGATCGTCTTTGCATTGAGAATTTGGAGGCACTACTTATTGGGCGAGAAATTTCGTTTGTTCACAGACCATAAGTCACTGCAGTACCTGTTCACTCAGCGAGAGATGAATATGCGTCAGCGCAGGTGGTTAGAGTTTGTGAAGGACTACCAGTTCGATATAAAGTATCATCCGGGAAAGGCCAACGTAGTTGCTGATGCGTTGAGCCGTAGACCGGTAGACGATGTAGCGGACATCTGGAAAGCAAAATGGAAAGAGTTGGGTCACCAGGACGCAGTAGCCCGTTCTTTCATATCCGTGATGTCAGTCACGCCCGAGATCGTTACGAGGGTGATACAGGCACAGACCACAGACCCGTTTTGTCAGGAGCAGATTGTGCGACTTCTAGCCGAGGGTGCTGAGTCCTATTCTGTTAGTTCTGATGGAGGGTTGCGGTTTAATGGGAGATTAGTTGTTCCAGAAGGAGCGGAGTTACGTCATGAAGTGATGACTCATTCTCACGGGTCCCGATTTGCAGTACATCCGGGAGGTGATAAAATGTACCAGGACATGAGGCGTCAATACTGGTGGAGTGGGATGAAGAAGGACATCGCCGAGTTTGTGTCCAAGTGTTCTACCTGCCAGCTGGTGAAGGTGGACCACCAGAAACCGTCAGGATTGCTTCAGCCGTTGGAAGTACCCGCGTGGAAGTGGGAGAGTATTTCCATGAGTTTCATTACAGGGTTGCCTATATCACAGCGGGGCCACGATTCTATCTGGGTGATTGTAGACCGTTTGACCAAAGTGGCTCATTTTCTGCCAGTGCTGACAGATTATACTACGGGTCAGTATGCTCAATTGTTCATTGCTGAGATTGTCAGATTACACGGGGTGCCCCAGAATATTGTGTCAGATAGAGACAAGATTTTTGTGTCACGTTTCTGGGAAAGTTTTCAGGAGGCTATGGGTACCGAGTTGAGGTTGAGTTCAGCTTACCACCCACAGACAGATGGACAGACAGAGCGTACTAATCAGATGTTAGAGGATATGCTACGCATGTGTGTTCTCAATTTTGGAGGAGGTTGGGAGCCACATCTTCCACTGGTAGAGTTTGCTTATAATAACTCTTATCAGTTTACGATTGGTATGGCCACATTTGAGGCTTCGTATGGCAGGCCTTGTCATTCTCCAACTTGTTGGCTCGAGGTGGGGGACAATAAGTTCCTAGGACCAGAAGTGATTCAGGAGACCTCCGCAAGGATTGAGATAATCAGGAGTGGTATTCGGGTAGCCCAGGACAGGCAGAAGAGCTACGCCAATGCGAAACGGTTCTTCCGGGAGTTTAATGTGGGAGATAAAGTGTTATTGCGTGTATCTCCTATGAAAGGAGTGATGAGGTTCGGGAAGAAAGGGAAATTGGCCCCGAGGTATGTGGGACCATTTCCCATCATCGAGAGGATTAGGCCGGTAGAATACAGGTTGGGATTGCCAGAACATTTACATCGCATCCACGATGTATTCCACATCTCGTCGTTGAGACCATATCTTCGGGATGATATGGTCCATACTCACATTGCGATAGATGAGATTGATTTACAGTCTGATAGCTCTTACGAGGAGAGACCAGTGGCTATTCTAGACTATAGTGAGAGGAGATTGAGGTAAAAAATAGTTCCACTTGTGCGAGTTCAGTGGGAGCATCATAATGTGGAGGAATCCACTGGGGAGCGTGAAGCAGATATACGCGAGAGATATCCAGAGTTGTTTTTACCAGGTATGACTTATTTTCCGAATTTCGGGACGAAATTACGTTATTAGGGGGGAAGTATGTAATACCCCGTATTTTTATGCTATATTAATTTGGGGATTTATTAAACTTAATGAGAATGTTTATTTAATAAAAATCCGGAAATTAATTATGTTATAATTATTAACGTGTCGAGAGTTGGTAATTATGGGAAACTTGTTGGATATTACTAATGAGCATAGTGATATAGTATATTGGTTATATTGAATGTCATACGTGAATTAAATGACTATTTTGGAAATTTAAGTTGGGACGTGCCTGTGTCACGTCGGGACTAATTTTGTTAATTAAAAAGTAAATATTTTATAAGTTGTTCATATGGTCGTTTTGAGTGCACCAACGCGTCCAGAAAGGTCGAGATAGTCAGAAAAGTGTACCCGGGGGTTTAGTTTGGGTCTCGGGGTGTTTTTAGGCCTAATTAGTGACCCGGGAGGGCATTTTGGTCATTTTACAAAATAGGGTAATTAAACCCACGAATTTTAGCAGCCTTTATCAGCTGGTTAGGCTAGCCATTTAGGGTTAGAACATTCAAAACCCTAGAACGGCCATTGGAGAGGAGACGAGAGACCTTTCAAGGAGATTTAAGGCCAAAACACCACCGTTTGCACCGCCGTCACCACCAACGCGTAGATCGCGAGGAGGAGAACGCCACCACACCATAATCAACAGGAAATCAGACTTCTGAAAATCCCAGGCAAGTGTTTATCTTGCGTATTTCGTTAGTGCAATGTTCATATTAGTTTAGGATTAATTAGGAATGTAATCCATGTAAGAAAACTCCAAATTTTGATAGGAAGTTGCATGTAGAGAAGATTAAAACCTTATGCTGGAAACTTTTGATGATATAGATGTATTACCCACGAATTTTTGATGTTAGATTAGGAAGAAATTCTGGAGAAAAACTGAATTGAATCATAGTTATGAAAACTTTAGGGTTCTTGATGTTTAGATGAGATTTTGGGTTGTATAACCATGATTAATGATGTATACATGCATGCTGAACGTTAAAAACATCTGGAATTATGTTAGTATGTTAGTAGTAGAATTTATGGGTCGATTAGTGTTGGAAAATATGGAATTTAATGAAGAATTTTGATGAATCCCGTAACTTAAATTCTGTAGAATTTTTGCCCAGACCTGCTTGATCGATCGATCGAGCATAGAGCATCGATCGATCGAAGGTTCGATCGATCGAGCCCAAGCTTCGATCGATCGAGCCCAAGCTTCGATCGATCGACCCCTCCTGGCAGACTCCTATTTCCCTTGTTTAATTAGTTAAATTAAGTTTATGGTGAAATAATCTTTGGGCATCTTAAATAAAAGGATTTGGGAGACATTGAGGACCAGTAGGGTATATGGATAAATGTTAGAACCTTTAATATTAAACGAGAATGATATTTATGGGATATTTACCCTAGGTTGTTAGATTTATAAATTTTAAAGGGTGAGGTGCGTAAGAGAGTTACGTTGGAATCTAATAAAGTCACTTACTGAATTTCAGATTTGTGGGGTTATAATCCACGAGTGTTAGGTAATAAGTGAGAAAACCCTTCGAGTTAAGGTTAGGAATAAAACCTTATGCGAAATTCTTTAAGTGTGAAATTAAGAATAAACGGTATAATTACGGGTGATGAGAAGAACCTATATTAATATGATAAAGCGGTATATTTATATGATTGTGTGTACATATTTTATATACATGTGAAAATCATACCCACGCTACTTGTTATCCCTGAGGTTTCCGCGCTGGGACAAGTCTTATCTCGATGGGACCTTTATGGGGGATATTGACTTGTACCCTAGAAGATAGATGTCCTTGGTACAGGCTATCGATGAGATAGTTCAGACGGTCCTAAGAGACGCCGGTATGTGCCACCCTCTTAGAGACTTGGAATCTATGCTTCGCCTCAATATTGTTTGTGCATTTATGTTAATACAATTCGAGAGTGATTCCGAATGTATTCCTCTTAATACGAGTGACATGGGGCTTTGGATAGTGGAAGTATGCACACACCATAGTTTATTTCGGGGTGCTATTATATATATATTATACGAGTAGTTAATATATATATATGAGATTATGATATTTGAAACTGTCTACTGAAATTTGATAAGTACAACATAGTTTTTGACTCATATTATTAAATACTTGTTTTGAAAAAGTATAATATGTCACGGTAAAACTTTATGGATTTTATAAAGTTAAAATGGAGGACTTTGATTACTGTTTGGAACATTCTTTTAAAATGAAATCGTGAATTGTAAATCTTGTGGGTAATCTAAGTTAAGTTAAATTTTTTAGAAAGTCAAGTGCGATAGCTGATAAACGAACCGTTGGGAAGGTTAGTGCGATAGGTGTGCACATTAGAAGAGAGGTGAGTATTTTTTTCTCAAGAGAGAGATGCACTAATATGTTGTTGCATTGGCCTGTATCAATTTAAATACTTGCTAAACGTATTTTAAATCAAACACACTTTCGGGCTCTGACCCGTTTCTTTTTCTCTCTCTCTCTCTCTCTCTTGTATATATATATGTATATTTTCAGGTGCCCAGCCACAGGGGCGTCTTGCTTAGGATCCCTTGAGAAGAATGAGCTGCAGCTTAGGTGGGAGTTGCAGGTCACTTGAGTAGACGGCTTCTGTTATTGACTCCACTCCTATTCCTCTCATTTATTGGGCACGTGTCGCCCCTTTTCATCATTTCATTTGTTGTTGGGATTTTTATATTTCAGTTATTTCCAGTATTGTTCTATGGGATTTATTCAGGATGGATTTGTGGTTTTAGTTCCAATTGTTGACATTCGATTGATGAATGGTTTATGTTATTTAGTTTATTGTGGTGTGATTTCTTAATTGTAGAAATGTGATTTTAATTAAATAAATCTTTTTCGTTAATTAAAATTTGGAAAGTTTGTATGAAAATGTTTTTGACACTTAGCTTAATTATTTAGGGTGTTAAATTGGAAAATTTATTTTTATCGACAGTGATGCTGAGAATGAACCAACTGTTTACCTTGATTTAATTTAATAAAGGAGTGATCACCCGGTATTTAATTAGGCGGGGTGTCACATACAATTATATAAATTTTCCTACACATGGAAGAAGCATTCTTTGCAAAAACGAAATTAAACCACTTTCCTTAGATAGTTCTCTGAATTTGATGTTGGTGAATGGATTGATTCTCTCCTCTCTCTATGGATTTCTCTCCCAAGGTTGAATATGGCGGTTTTCTCTTTGGGAACTTCTTCTAACTTCTCTCCCACTTCTCCCTATAACTCCCGTAGCCCACAAATGAGTTAAATGCTGGTAATGGCCTAGTGGGTTATAAAATAACCTAATATTAAGTCCCAAAATTCGTTGGTTATTATTCCCAAAATTTCAAAATTACCAAAATACCCTTTTAAGTTGCCGGTATGGCCCGAAAATGCCCCGGGACCCAAACTAAACCCCCGGCTAGTGTTTTCTAACTATTTCGACCCTTCCGGACGCGTTGGCGCACTCAAAATGACCATACGGTTAATAGAAATAAAATTCACTTTTTAATTAAAATAATTATATTCCTGACGCGACTGTCACACGCGTCCCAACAAAATTTCCAAATTGCCGTATTTCAATCTCACGACAAATTTCATAATTCAATATTCACATATAGCCATATGTACTCATTAAAATCAAATACCAACTCGCATCTCGCTAGTATTTTTATCCGGATTAATTCTCAATTAATTCACATTTAATTTAATTAATCCCATAAATAAATATCGATAAAAAATGCGGGGTATTACACTTTCCTCTCCGCAGTGAGATCTCCACCTCCTGCATCACCACCTATAATGACATTACATTCAAATGACCCAAACTGGATAGAAAATACCTTGCGCTCAGGTTGCCTTGGCCTTTTGGGGAGGTTGGGATCATCTTTCGGATCATCTTCGTGGTCTCTCTTCTTGTCATCTTTTGATAGATGAGGACACTTAGATCTTTTCCTTCCTCTGTCGCTGGTCTTTCCACCACTTTGATGGTCAACGTACTTGGTCAGTTTCCCTCTCCTAATGAGTGCTTCGATTTTATTCTGGAGAGTTATGCAATGTTTGGTTGTATGGCCATGGTCTTTATAGAACTCGTAATATTTGGACTTATCCCTTTTCTCAGGCCTTCATTTTCTCTGGCCAGGCTAGCTCCTCACTGTTCTTGATCTCTTCCAGAATATGATTTATATCTACTTTTAAGGGAACATAATTTCCATACTTCCTCATCTGCTCCAGCGTTTGTTTGCCCTTTGACTCCTTGCTGCCACCATTGTTCTTCGGATCCTTCTTCTCATTTTTACTACCATCATCCTTAGTCTCCTTACTGTCTATATTCTTCTTCACAGTCATGGCGTCCCCGGCGTTCATGATCTTGGATGCCTTAGCCATCAATTTCGCCATAGTCCTGGGTGCATCCTTGGCCAAATTATAGTATAACTTGTTCGGTAATAGACCAATCATCAGAGCAGTAATTGATGTCTTATCCTCGTAGTCAATCACCTCAAGTTTCTCGTTATTAAATCGAGTAATATAATCCCTGGTGCTTTCTCATGTCTTCTGTCTCATGCCTAGTAAGTATGCTATTCTCTTAACTGGTTTTGCTCCAAAGCAGAAATTTCCCATGAATAGCTCTGTCAGCTGATGGAAAGTGGAAATCTACCCTCGAGGAAGATTATTGTACCACATCTGGGCTGACCCGATGAGAGTTCCTAAAAATGCCCTACACCTCATCTCATCAGGAACCACTTAGATATCGGCAGCAACTTGGTATTGCTTTATATGGAGGACAAGATCAGTTTTTCCATCATATTTAGGTATCCCTATAGGAGCTTTGAATTTTGGTGGTGTGGGAAAATCCATAATTGCCTGCACGAAGGATGACCCTTAGACAAAAGTTCTTTGTAGAGGGTTCTTAGCCTTAGACATTTCCCGTAATCTGTCTTCCAGCCTTTGGATAGAACTTTTCATGCATCGTTTCCCACTTCAGACCTATCTGCTCGAGCAACTGATCATGCCGAGCTTTCCTCTTGGGACATTTCGTTACGGATTATTAGGCGTGATTGGGCAGAACCTTCCCTTAGATCATTTGGTCATTAAGAATTCCTCGATGCAATTCTAGGAGGGTTTCTATTCCTCCTAGGGCCCAAATGATCAAAAGAAGAGACTATACTCAACCTTTCCAGAGCGCTAGTCCGTTCTGGAGTTAAAGTCACATTCCGGTGAGAATCTGTAGCTCACACAGAAGAAGTCCGGCCTGGTTGATACGAAGGATCGCTGGACCTCTCAGTACGATAAGAATGAGTACGCTTGGATTGAGAAACATCTGGGAACAACGTACGTCGGGTTCTTGAAGATGGCAGATGGGTGTTTCTTTGAACGCTTCATTGTCCTGACTGGGCAAACACTCCATCAAGAACGGTTTGTATAAGCTGACGCATGGTTTCTTGCATGGTCGTTTTCCCTTGGGCTAAATTGGCCATTATGCCAGTTAGATCTTGCATATTTGGGGGAGTGGAAGGGTTTGGAGGGAATCCAACAGTGTTTCGATTACTGGATTCTGCGATCTCAACCATAGATGATAAGTTTTTGATGAAAAATGTTAAGTATAGTCGCTTTCCCACAGACGGCGCCAATCTGTTGATGTAAAAAACTGGATGCAATCTAATTAATTAATCGCAGATAAAAAATGAATAAATAAATAAGACAATGGATTTTTAAAGTGGTTTAGTCTTATAAAAATGGCCTACGTCCACTCTTGTTGTATTGTTGATTGTTTGCTTCAAATCTCGATAACGGGTTTACAAAGAGATTCCAAAGTTCCCTTCTATCATAGGGTTACCATGTATTTATAGCCTTGAGGCTATACATATGAAAAGGCAATGTTCTGTCATTTAGTAGACATATACATCTGTACAATAAGAATTCGCCTTATATGTGACGTTCATTGAATGCGTAGTTGTCTTTTAGTTTTCCTGGCTAGTTGTTCTGCACGTTAAGTACCTCAGACCGCTTGACTAGCTCAGAACGCTTAAGTAGCTTGGTGAAAGTATGTATTTTCCACATAGGTTAACACATGTCTTCACGTAATTGGTCCACGTCAGCTGACTAATTTTTGTATCAATAGTGATGTGACACCCCGCCTAATTAATCCCGGGTGATCAGTCCTAAATCAAGTTAGAACAGGTTTCTCATTTGGTCCATTCTTAGCATCACTGTCGTTTATTTAAATTACTAACCACCTAAGTGAGAAAAACCAGACTAGTGCCAATTTTATCTTTCATTAATTAAACTAAAACCCATACGGAAATTAAAGCAATAAAACCATCACAGATAATTGAACTAATCATTCCACAAGTAAAAATAATTAACCGAATAAACCATCGGTCCAAATAATAAATCCCATAAAGACAAGAATAGAAATCCCAACAAGTCTAAAACAAATAAAAGGAAAGTGAACGACATGCTCGAATAACTAATAATGAGTCTCTACATTATGAATGAAAGAAGGAGGCGTCTATCAAATGTCCCGCAACATCCACATATGCTGCAGCAACGGATTTCCTGGAATCGAGTCAAGTCTGGCGTCCCTGTGGCTGGACACCTAAAAGGTTTTTAAAATTTTTTATAGCAAGGTTTAGTATCCAAAACATTTGAAAACATTTAGCAAATGATTAACTTGCAGTAATAATAAATATGCATGCTCTTCATATTTTAGTTAGTGTCGCACTCTCTTGAGAACTTTCCTTGCCCCTCCTCTAATGTGCACCACTAACGCATTAAATCATCACCTAGTTATCTGTCTCATGACTAGATAATTATTAAAGTCTCCTTACACTCCTCCCTACTCTAACCTGAGTATAATGTGATTATGATTTTTAAGTCATGAGGAACATCAACTTAATTAAATCATTTCCCTTTTTAATTCATATAACTACTCCACTCGTTATACATATACAACAACTCATGCTTGTATTTATTTAGCCTGTATATAATAATCACCTAATTATATACTTAGAATTTATTGCAGCATTCACACACATACTGGAATACATAAACCACTAATATCCACCCGAGTAAAAGTACTCCCCGGATATAATTTCTCTAAAGTGCTAGTACACTAGGTATATTCACATATCCCATTTATCCAAGTTAGAATCTCTCACTAACTTGGTTTAGTATATGATTGGAGGCGGTCATATTCCTTTCCGGAAAGTGAGATGCCCCTCACCCCCTGTAACGGACGCTATGACCTGGGAATCTACTCGCCCTACTCCTCAAGCTAGGGGATTCATCCACTGCGCGTAACCTCCCCCTATAGCACTAGAGTATAATAATATCTAACCACTGATATTAAGGCATACACTATATATATATACTATCACATACCGTATATATATATACATACATAAAAATGTTCCAGCTACACCGTGTACTAACCCGTGACACAAGCCTATTCCATTTTTATTATGAGGTTATTACCTAACTCGAATTATTAATAATAGCACATTAATAAATTCAGTCACTTTTAATGTTGCCCTCACCATTTAATTGGACTAAATCTCATAGTCCGAATTAACCTCACCCGAGTCTAAATCCCGACTCTAAATTTCCTAGTCCATTACTACGTAATATAATTTACCTCGATGTCACTCAACCAATTTTGACGTGTCATCCAAATCTCTCCTCCCATCTCCTAATTAATTCACTCACATTTAATTAGGTAACCCCATGCATTAATTTCTCAACAATAATAAATTGCATAACAACTTTTTTATATAAATCTCATCCTATATAGATAAAATGGGCGAACTGTCCGTGTCTGCCTACCGTCGATCGATCGACTTCATGACGTCGATCGATCGATCGAACAGGTACTCGTCTTCTTCGCGAAGATGGACAGCCATGGGCGAAAATCTGCAAACGCTAATTTCCTTCTACACTGAAACTCAGTCCCTTTTTGCATTTGTACATATTAGGAAACCCATTAGGGATCTCCAGAATACTCATCCACATCAATAATTCGTCCATTAACTCCAATTTCTAAAATTTGGGGAAAGTTTCACCATTAACCCTAGGTCCATTTATACCCCAATTTCATCATCAATTTCGTTTCCAAATATGCAGATAACATTCTATCAGATATGCAATAATTCACCATTATCAGATTTTACCAGAATTCACACCCAAATTTAGTAAATCAGAATTGTAGTTTTTCAAAATCCCAAGTTCATCCCATTTACACCCAAAAATGGATTTCTACATAATCACTACACATGAATATGAATCGAAAACAGATTTAATGCTATTGCAAGTTATCCACTTGCCTTAAGGTTCGTAGAGTCTGAATTGGAGCTAAATCCCAAGGTTGAAGATGACCTTTGATGGCTCTCTTTGATCCCCAATTTGGCTTTGGCTACTGTTAGGGTTTCCTAACCCTTAATTTTCTTTCTCTAATTAAGTTCAGCCACCCCCTTATTTCTTTTTATTAGATTAATTAACTTAATCCCGTTTTTTGACTAATGGGCCAAGCCCAAGTGACCCAAATGTCCCCGAGTGGGCCCGGCTATGTCTAAAAACGTCCCGTGACCCGTTCACTACCCCCGGGTACACTTTTCTGACTATCTCGGCCCATCCGAACTCAACTGTATCCTCAGAATTTGCATCCGAATTAATTTATAAAATACTTATCCCCCACCCCATATAGTCTTATACCGACTTCCGAATGTGATAAGTACCTCCTCGTCACTAATACTCGAGGCGACGTAATTACATTATTACTATTCACTTAGTAAATAAGTTTTCGCTAAATATTAACCATTCAATCCCAGATTAATATTTATATACATTATTCTGTTCTAATTAATTCATTAAATTACAACACACTAAGTAATTTAGAATATCCGAATTAATTAAATTAAATGTACCAAAAATACGGGGTGTTACATACTCCCCCCCTTATAAAGGAATTTCGTCCCCGAAATTAGATAGTACCTGCGTTGAAAAGTTTTGGATATTGTTCCCGCATATCCTCCTCTCGCTCCCAGGTAGACTCGTCAACATTGTGATGACCCCACTGTACTCTAACCAATGGAACGACCTTGGATCGTAATTTCCGCTCACTATGATCCAGAATTGCTACCGGCCTCTCCTCATACGAGATGTCTGGCTGTAAGTCGATCTCCTCGAGCGGAATATGCCAAAAGGCTCTCTCGCTCCTTCGATATTTCTTCAGCGATGCCACATGTAATACATCGTGTATTCGCTGAAGATGATCTGGTAATCCAAGCTTATATGCCATCGGTCCCACCCTTTCAATAATAGGGAAAGGTCCTACGTATCGCGGTGCTAACTTACCCTTCTTGCCGAACCTCATCACCCCTTTCATAGGGGATACCCGGACTAAAACCTGGTCCCCAACTTCTAGCTCCACATGTCTTCGAGAAGCATCAGCATAACTCTTCTGCCTGTCCTGAGCTATTCGAATCCTTCCTCGAATCAACTCTATCTTGGCAGATGTTTCCTGGACAATATCCGGCCCCAAGAGTTTGTTGTCCCCCACCTCTAACCAACAAGCGGGTGAACGACAAGGTCTCCCGTACAGTGCCTCAAACGGTGCCATGCCAATCGTGAATTGGTAGGAGTTGTTATACGCAAACTCTACCAAAGGAAGATATTTCTCCCATCCTCCCCCGAAGTCCAAAATGCACATTCTGAGCATGTCTTCCAGCATCAGATTAACTCTCTCAGTCTGTCCGTCAGTCTGTGGGTGATACGCTGTACTCAAGCGCAACTCCGTGCCCATTGCCTCCTGAAAGCTCTGCCAAAAGTGGGCAACAAAGATTTTGTCTTTGTCTGATACGATATTTATCGGCACTCCATACAGCTTAACAATCTCTGCTATGAATAGCTGTGCATAACGCATCGTCTCAAAGTCTGTGCGTACCGGTAAAAAGTGGGCTACCTTGGTCAACCGATCCACAATAACCCATATGGAGTCGTGACCCTTCTGCGATACCGGCAACCCTGTGATGAAGTCCATGGAGATGCTCTCCCACTTCCACACGGGAATGTCTAACGGCTGTAGCATCCCTGATGGTCTCTGGTGGTCAACTTTCACAAGCTGACACGTGGCACATTTCGAAACAAACTCCGTTATGTCTCGTTTCATCCTTGCCCACCAATACTGCCTCCTCATATCTTGGTACATTTTATCCCCACCGGGATGTACCGCAAATTTTGAACCATGGGATTTTGTCATAACGGCGTGCCTTAAATCCTCATCCTCTGGCACCATTAACCTCCCATTAAAACGTAGGCCTCCTTCTGAGCTAATTGAGTAACCTTCCGCTCCCTCGGCTAACAACTGGCACACCCTATCCCGGCAATTCCGATCCTCTGCCTGAGCCTTCACAACCCGCATAATGATCTCGGGTGTGATGGACAAAGCCGACATGCAAGCCTTTGCTACGTCGTCCTCATATTGAAGCTCTCTCCACTTCGCTTTCCATACCTCCGATATTTCCCCAGTCGGTCTTCTGTTCAATGCGTCTGCTACTACATTGGCCTTACCAGGATGATACTGGATATCAAACTGGTAGTCCTTCACGAATTCTAGCCACCGCCTTTGTCTCATATTCAGATCCTTCTGTGTGAAGAGATACTGAAGTGACTTGTGATCCGTGAATAGAGTAAACTGCTCTCCTAGAAGATAATGCCTCCATATCCTCAAAGCAAAAACGACCGCTGCCAACTCTAGGTCATGAGTGGGGTAATTCCTCTCGTGGGGCTTTAGCTTCCTGGAAGCATAAGCTATAGCCCTTTCCTCCTGCTGGAGCACACCCCCAAGACCCCGTAAGGATGCGTCTGTGTAAACCCGATACTCTAGCCCTCCCTTTGGCAATGCCAGCATGGGTGCAGATGTCAACTTGTCCTTTAGCTCGTCGAACGCTAATTGACAACTATCATCCCACTTGAAAGGTACCCCTTTCCGAGTCAGATTCGTCAAAGGTCCTGCAATCTTAGAGAATCCTTTAATGAATCGCCTGTAGTAACCAGCCAAACCCAGAAAACTGCGCACCTCGGTCGGTGTCGTGGGCTGTCCCCACTCCCTCACCGCTGACACCTTATCCGGATCCACTGCAATACCCTGATCTGACACGACGTGACCAAGGAACTATACCTCCCGTAGCCAGAACCCACACTTCCCGAATTTGGCATAGAGCTGATGATCCTTCAGTGTCTGTAGAACCATGCGTAAATGCTCTGCGTGCTCCTCCTCGGTACGTGAGTAGATTAGGATGTCATCAATGAACACGATGACAAACTGATCTAGGTACTCCCTGAAAACCCTATTCATGAGGTCCATGAACACAGCTGGTGCATTGGTGAGCCCGAAGGGCATCACCCTGAACTCATACGATCCATACCGCGACAAGAAAGCGGTCTTAGGAAAATCCTCTTCTCGGATACGCAGTTGATGATACCCTGACCTCAAGTCGACTTTGGAGAAGTAAGACGCCCCTCTCAGTTGGTCAAATAAATCATCAATCCGAGGCAACGGATACTTATTCCGTATCGTCACCTTGTTCAGCTCCCTATAATCCACGCACAATCGGAGTGACCCATCTCGTTTCTTCACAAACAACACCGGCGCACCCCACGGCGATGTACTCCGCTGAATAAAACCCTGATCCAGTAGTTGCTGAATCTGCTCCCTCAATTCCCGCATTTCTGAAGGGGCCATTCGGTAAGGTGCCCGAGCAATAGGCCTCGTTCTCGGTGCCAAGTCTATAACAAATTCGATTTCTCTGCTGGGTGGTAATCCTGGTATCTCCTGGAATACATCCTCAAAGTCCCTCACTACAGGGATAGAGTTTAAAGGAACTGCCACTTCCTGCGAGGTTTCTTCCTCAATGTAGTATAGATGAGTGGTTGAGCCTCCCTCTGGGCGAGGCATCGTCACAACAAACATTTCCTGTCCCGGAATGGCGAAGATAAGGCTCCCACCGAAGCAATCAATCATGGCTCTATAGTCAGCGAGCCAATCCATACCGATGATCACGTCATGAACATGCATATATAATACCAACATGTCCGTAGGTAAAACTAAACCGCCAATCTCCACTCCTACTCTCCGACATATAAAGAATATAAGCGACCCATTTCCCAACGGTGAGTCGACACACGTAACAGTGCTCTCTGCGGAGGCTAACAACCCTAAAGCCTTCGCGAAATGTGTAGCTATAAAGCAATGAGTGGCCCCCGTATCAAATAATACCCGACCCATAGTGCCATGGATAGAGAACGTACCCTCGATCGCGGGCGGCGCATGCTGTGCTGGAGGATTGGGAACGTCCCGAACGTTATACACACGTCCGTAGTGCATCTGCCCCTGCTGCTGTGGGGCGGGTGGGGCTGCTGCTGCTGGCGGCATCTGACCCTATTGCCCTTGCTGGGCACCCTGTTGCTGGCCTCTGCCCCTCTGCGGGCACTCCCTCTTGAAGTGTCCTGGCTGGCCACAGGAGAAACAGCGTTTCTGGTCGTCACCCTGCCGTTGGCCCTGCTGGCCCTGACGTTGCTGGCCCAGTTGGCCTCCCCCGTTGTTCCCTTGGCCCTGACGGCCCTGAGGAACCTGCTGTTGCTGATTAGGGCCTGGTTGCCCCTGTCTGAACCCCTGTCCTCCCGGTCGGAACCCACCAGGCTTAAACTTCTTAGCCTGATTCCCTTGCTGAACGATGACCTGCTGCTGTGTGCCACTCGTCTCACTACTAGTGACTGCCTTGCCCTGCTGGCTCGTCTCACCTGCCTTCTTGTTCCCCTTAGCGTGGAAACGATGATCCTGACAATGTATAAGTGCGGCATTAACGACATCTGTATAGGTCACCAATGCCGGGTTTCCAATCAAGTGCTGCCTGATTCTCCAAGCCAGACCATCCATGAACTTGGACTTCTTCCGCTCCTCATCGCTCACCTCGTTTGGCACAAAGTTTGCCAGACGGGTGAACTCCTCCTCATATTCTGCCACTGACCTGTCACCCTATACCAACTCGCTGAATTTATTTCTCATCTCAGACTCAACTGCTGGAGGGAAGTACTTGCGGTCAAACCGCACCCAGAATTCAGAAATCGGCATCAAATCCCGCTCCTCAGCGGTGGTCACGGACTCCCACCACTGTAAGGTTGCCCCTGACAGACGAAAAGTAGCCAGCATCTGTTTCTGCACCTCTGTACCCTCTAACATGCGCAGATGGCGCTGGATGTTCTTCTTCCAGTCACAAGCCTCAACCACATTGGTGCTACCTCGAAACTCAGGTGGGTGACCCTTCTGAAAGGTCTCCCTCACTCGCTGCCAAGATGGTGGCCCCACTGGAGCCTGAACTGCTGGAGCCAATGGAGGCGGTGCCTGGGGCTGTGGAAAATGAGCTGCCATAGCTCGCATCACTGTCTCGACCGCTTGGGCCACTATCACTGCCACCTGAGTGGTAGAAATCAACTCGGCCGGTGGTGGTGGTGGCGGTACCTGTGGCTCCTGTCGAGCCTCCCTCACCTCATCTCTAGCCTCAGCCCTCTGCGCTCTCTGTCTCTTTGGCGGCATCTGAAATAGATTGAATTGTATAAGTACACAATTTATACAAAACTAATAGCAGAAATACGATATCTCACAAGAGGAAAATATAATCAACAGTCCTAATAATAGGGCTCTATAACAACTGAACGCTACGCTGAAACGTAGAAAGCCGTACAGATCCTAAGGACACTAGAACCTGATGCTCTGATACCATCTGTGACACCCCGCCTAATTAATCCCGGGTGATCAGTCCTAAATCAAGTTAGAACAGGTTTCTCATTTGGTCCATTCTTAGCATCACTGTCGTTTATTTAAATTACTAACCACCTAAGTGAGAAAAACCAGACTAGTGCCAATTTTATCTTTCATTAATTAAACTAAAACCCATACGGAAATTAAAGCAATAAAACCATCACAGATAATTGAACTAATCATTCCACAAGTAAAAATAATTAACCGAATAAACCATCGGTCCAAATAATAAATCCCATAAAGACAAGAATATAAATCCCAACAAGTCTAAAACAAATAAAAGGAAAGTGAGCGACATGCTCGAATAACTAATAATGAGTCTCTACATTATGAATGAAAGAAGGAGGCGTCTATCAAATGTCCCGCAACATCCACATATGCTGCAGCAACGGATTTCCTGGAATCGAGTCAAATCTGGCGTCCCTGTGGCTGGACACCTAAAAGGTTTTCAAAAAATTTTATAGCAAGGGTTAGTACCCAAAACATTTGAAAACATTTAGCAAATGATTAACTTGCAGTAATAATAAATATCCATGCTCTTCATATTTTAGTTAGTGTCGCACTCTCTTGAGAACTTTCCTCGCCCCTCCTCTAATGTGCACCACTAACGCTTTAAATCATCACCTAGTTATCTGTCTCATGACTAGATAATTATTAAAGTCTCCTTACACTCCTCCCTACTCTAACCTGAGTATAATGTGATTATGATTTTTAAGTCATTAGGAACATCAACTTAATTAAATCATTTCCCTTTTTAATTCATATAACTACTCCACTCGTTATACATATACAACAACTCATGCTTGTATTTATTTAGCCTGTATATAATAATCACCTAATTATATACTTAGAATTTATTGCAGCATTCACAGACATACTGGAATACATAAACCACTAATATCCACCTGAGTAAAAGTACTCCCCGGATATAATTTCTCTAAAGTGCTAGTACACTAGGTATATTCACATATCCTAGTTATCCAAGTTAGAATCTTTCACTAACTTGGTTTAGTATACGATTGGAGGCGGTCATATTCCTTTCCGGAAAGTGAGATGCCCCTCACCCCCTGTAACGGACGCTATGACCTGGGAATCTACTCGCCCTACTCCTCAAGCTAGGGGATTCATCCACTGCGCGTAACCTCCCCCTATAGCACTAGAGTATAATAATATCTAACCACTGATATTAAGGCATACACTATATATATATATACTATCACATACCGTATATATATATACATACATAAAAATGTTCCAGCTACACCGTGTACTAACCCGTGACACAAGCCTATTCCATTTTTATTATGAGGTTATTACCCAACTCGAATTATTAATAATAGCACATTAATAAATTCAGTCACTTTTAATGTTGCCCTCACCATTTAATTGGACTAAATCACATAGTCCGAATTAACCTCACCCGAGTCTAAATCCCGACTCTAAATTTCCTAGTCCATTACTACGTAATATAATTTACCTCGATGTCACTCAACCAATTTTGACGTGTCATCCAAATCTCTCCTCCCATCTCCTAATTAATTCACTCACATTTAATTAGGTAACCCCATGCATTAATTTCTCAACAATAATAAATTGCATAACAACTTTTTTATATAAATCTCATCCTATATAGATAAAATGGGCGAAGTGTCCGTGTCTGCCGACCGTCGATCGATCGACTTCATGGCGTCGATCGATCGATCGAACAGGTACTCGTCTTCTTCGCGAAGACGGACAGCCATGGGCGAAAATCTGCAAACCCTAATTTCCTTCTACACTGAAACTCAGTCCCTTTTTGCATTTGTACATATTAGGAAACCCATTAGGGATCTCCAGAATACTCATCCACATCAATAATTCGTCCATTAACTCCAATTTCTAAAATTTGGGGAAAGTTTCACCATTAACCCTAGGTCCATTTATACCCCAATTTCATCATCAATTTCGTTTCCAAATATGCAGATAACATTCTATCAGATATGCAATAATTCACCATTATCAGATTTTACCAGAATTCACACCCAAATTTAGTAAATCAGAATTGTAGTTTTTCAAAATCCCAAGTTCATCCCATTTACACCCAAAAACGGATTTCTACATAATCACTACACATGAATATGAATCGAAAATAGATTTAATGCTATTGAAAGTTATCCACTTGCCTTAAGGTTCGTAGAGTCTGAATTGGAGCTAAATCCCAAGGTTGAAGATGACCCTTGATGGCTCTCTTTGATCCCCAATTTGGCTTTGGCTGCTGTTAGGGTTTCCTAACCCTTAATTTGCTTTCTCTAATTAAGTTCAGCCACCCCCTTATTTCTTTTTATTAGATTAATTAACTTAATCCCGTTTTTTGACTAATGGGCCAAGCCCAAGTGACCTAAATGTCCCCGAGTGGGCCCGGCTATGTCTAAAAACGTCCCGTGACCCGTTCACTACCCCCGGGTACACTTTTCCGACTATCTCGGCCCATCCGGACTCAACTGTATCCTCAGAATTTGCATCCGAATTAATTTATAAAATACTTATCCCCCACCCCATATAGTCTTATACCGACTTCCGGATGTGATAAGTACCTCCTCGTCACTAATACTCGAGGCGACGTAATTACATTATTACTATTCACTTAGTAAATAAGTTTTCCCTAAATATTAACCATTCAATCCCAGATTAATATTTATATACATTATTCTGTTCTAATTAATTCATTAAATTACAACACACTAAGTAATTTAGAATCTCCGAATTAATTAAATTAAATGTACCAAAAATACGGGGTGTTACAAGTGACTTATCACATGAACTGGATCTTCAAGTTTCTATAAAAAGAAACGACATCTTGTTCTAGTGAGGCGGTTAGGTGAGAGATTAAAACCAAGAGGATATGAAAATATGAACTAGAAACTCTAAACTCACACGTATATTTTATGGGAAGAAATTGGTAGAGTTTTGATTGTATCTACAAATTTTTCTCTCTCTATCTCTTTTTTTCTTTTTCTCAGACCTTTGTCTCTCAAAATATTGTAATTGTTGAGACAATGGGTCTTATTTATACCGGTGGTGGAAAGATCTAGAAACTCTAGGGAAATCAACGACTGTGATTTATTTGACTATTTGAATGCAAATCTTGTGGCTTACAGTGCACCGCACAAACTAAGGTTCTGATTGGTTTATTTTAATGAGATAAGGTTCAACCAAGAATACTTGCATACCTTTGATTACATTTGATCGAACGTTCGAGGTTGAAAACAATGTATGTGAGTATGAGGAAACACAGATCCATTCGCCCAAAAATCAACACGTGTACGGTTACTATCAACTCTCATACGCGTGTTTTGGAACTTTATAAAATATCATTTGTACCAACAATATTCTCAAACGGGTTTAGATTATACCTAAGACAATTTTTAGGCTGAAATAATATTTATAATTTAAGCCCAAACAATTTAAAAGACAAATTTTAATTTCTTAAAAGTATATTTTAAATGTTTTAAAAATTCCTAAAAATCTTTTAAAATTGTAAAAAAATTATTTTAATCCAATTTAACATACACACCTCATATCTGCAATGAAATAAGAAAAAATGCAATCCTAGTGTGCTGTGTCGTTGGTTTTCTACTTGATGATCATTTGATCTATGCTGAAGTATGCAATTGAACTTCCTTGAAGAGGCAATGAAAGTAATAGGATGACTCAAATTTTGTCTTCATTTCCAAACTAGACGAGCTCTTATATAGTATAGACTCAAGTGAGTCAAATATATAGTGTGCTTCAATCTCCCCCTTTGGAAATGAGAGACAAAATCTTCTTTGAGTCATCTAGGACTCATAGTGATAAAAAACAAAATAAGAAAACCTCATTCCAATACAAAATTCTATCTACCCCAAATCCTAGAAATGAAAAAGTACATAACTCAACTATATATAAACCAACACCCTAAATGAATTCGACGAAAGTAATGGTACTGAATACTGAAAAATAAAATAACTCATGGCTAAGATCAAGGATGTTAGTTGAATTATACAAGAAATGTTCAACATGGACGCAAATATCTCTCCCCTATTTTGTACTGAATAGACGAAGGGTGAATAATCACAAATAATCATATCTGAAAAATAAAATGAATTAAGCATCCTAAATTATATAACGTGCCACTTCACGGATCACTTACATTAAAAAGATATAGGAGGCATCTTTTGTTATTTTTCAAATGACCGTGCCCTATATCCCTAAAGACCAATTATAAGAATGAGAGTAATTGGAGGATATAATATTAGGTGATAAATCTTATTCAAGCATTACCATAACAGTGGATTTTCTTAATGATTCAAATATTATGGTATCCAAAGGTTTAGTAAACAAATCAGCTAATTGATATTCAATAGGTAAATAGTTAATCTCCAATTCTTTCGATTCAACTAATTCTCGTATAAAAGGATGTCTTATTTTAATATGTTTGGTATGGGAATGTTGAATGGGATTCTTAGAGATATGTATGCACTTTGATTATCGCAGTAGAGATGTAGTTTTTCTTTATTAATGACATAAACACTTAATATTTTCTTAATCCACATCGATTAAGCGCAACAACTTTGAGCTACTATATATTCTGATTCGGCAGTGGAAAGCGAAGTGCAATTTTATTTTTTACCACTCCATCCTACCATATCATTACCTATGTAATAACAGGCACCTGATGTGCTTTTGTTCTCATTAGAACATCAAGCCCAATCGGCATCGGTGTACCCTACAATTGTGCTAGAGGTGTCGTTTGTGTACCATATGCCTAAATTTGTTATGCCATTAACATATTTGATAATTCATTTGACACATTTCAAGTGACTTTCCTTAGGGGCATTTTGGTAACGTGCACAGACACATACAACATACGTTATATAAAGACGCGACGATGTGAGGAATAACAGGGTAGCTATCAAACTTCTATATAGAGTAGGGTTTATAGGTTTCCCATGTTCATCTTTAGATAGTTTTATTAAAGTACTCATGGGAGTCCTAACAACTTTTGCATGTTCTAAACCAAACTTTTTCACTAACTCTATAACATATTTTGATTGTGAAATGAATAAACAATCAGATTTTTGCTTGACTTGTAGTCCTAAAAAATACTGTAGCTCCCCCATAAGCGACATTTGTAATTCCCCGTGCAAAATTTTAGAAAATTCTTTAACCTCGGTAGGGAAAGTAAAACCAAATATTATGTCATCGACATAAACCTAAGCTATTTGTTAAAATGTTTTACAAATAATATCTGATCATTACCACCTCATTTAAACCCTTAATTAATTAAAAAGGTTGACATGCGTTCATATTAAGCCCAAGGCGCTTAATTTAAACCGTAAAGAGCCTTTTTCCATCAATAAACATGGTTTGGATAATGAGTATCAATAAAGCCTTTCGGCTATTCAACATATCCATTTGATAATGTGTGAATTATAAGTGACAAGCGATGGCCAAGATTAATCAAACAGATTCTAGGCGAGTAATAGGGGAAATTTTTTCCTCGAAATCTATACCTTCAACTTGAGAGTAACATTCGGCACCTAATCTGGATTTGTTTCTAACTATCATCACTGGCTCATCTGTTTCATTTTTAAAAATCCAACGAGTTCCAATAACCCTTTCACTTTTTGGACTAGGTATGAGATACCACATGTCATGACTTTTGAATTGTACAAGCTCTTCTTGCATTGCACTAGTCCAAAATGAGTCATTTAATGCTTCATTTACATTATTTGCTTCAATTAGAGAAACAAAGCATGCATAATGAGCAACGTTACGTAATTGGGATCTTGTACGGACAGGATCTTCAGGGTTTCCTACAATATTATCTAAGGGATGATCTTTAGATACCCAATCAGGTACTTCAGGTGTCTTAGTTGGTAAAGGATCAACTATCTATGGAGTGTCATAAGTAAAACTATTATCAGACACCTCCACTGTAGTTGGCCCTTGTTCCTTACTCTCTACATTAGTGTCACTTACTATCACATTTATCGATTACTTTATGACTTTGGTGCGAAAGTTATAATTACAGTAAGCCCGACTATTAGGGGAGTAACCCAAAAATATTGCTTTATTGCCACAGGTTTCAAATTTAGAAAGTTGTTCTCTCTCTTTACAAACGTAGAATATACTCCCAAAAGTTTCAAAATATTTTAAGTTGGGCCCTTTGCCATAACAAAGTTCATAAGACATTTGTTTGGTATTTTTTCTAAGTTACACTCCGGTGATAATATGACATGTTGTTTAAACTACAATAACCCCAAATTATTTTGGCAGGTTCTTAGCATATATCATTACTCGAGCCATTTCTTGGATTGTGTAATTTTTAGGCTCGGTAACTCCATTTTTTTGAGGTGTTTTAGGTGCACTAAACTCGTGTAAGTAACCATTACAGTTATATTATTAAATTGTGCCTAAGTCTTTAAATTGACCTCCTCTATCGCTAAGAATTCTATTGACTTTGTTGTCCTTTCATCTTCAATTCTTAAAAGAATTTTCAAAAATTCTCTAAACGTATCGTATTTTTTCTTTAAAAGTGCAAACCAAGTAAATCAAGTTAAATCATCCACCAAGACCAAAATATAGTTGTTACCATAAAGGCTTACAGTTATGAAAGGACTCACAAGATCGATGTGGATTAGCTCTATAGGTGTAGGTGTTGAAGTTTCTTTACCTTTATTGTGAGCAGTTTAAACAATTTTTCCTTCCTGACACGACCCATAAACAACATTTGAAACTGGTTTTATTTTTGGCAAACCTCTAACTATATCTTGTGAGTTTAATTTTCTAAGGTTATCATAATTTGTGTGACCCAAACTATTGTTCCAGATTCTATTGTCATCTAGTCTGGCTAACCTACAAGTCTCATTGCTCGAATTAACTGTGTAACAGTTGTCCTAGGTCTTGTGATCTATAAGTGTGAAATCACCACTCTCATTTAAGATTTTGCAATTCATTTTTTAGAATGTGACTCTATGATTAGAGTCACAAAATTGTGATATACTCAAAAAATTGTCTTTAAAAGCTCTCAGTAATTTGACATCTTTAAGAATTGGAAGTAATTTTCTTGGAGTGTTCCTTTGCCTATGATCTGAGTTGATACTCTGTCCCCAAACAAAACATTTCTCCTAAGAATTCAGTTCTGTTAGTAGTTTAGTATCATCTTCGCTCATATATTTAGAACATACAAATTCTAAGTACCAACCAAAAGTAGTGTGTTCATCTTTTAAAGCACTTATCACAATATTACACTTCAACTAGTGTAATAATCATCCTTTCTAACCCATATAGTTCTAGTTTTAAAAGATTTATGATCTTTTGGTTTAGTAATAGATTTGGGACCCTTTCTCTTAGACTTATTTTTAGTGTGAGATCTTTTCTTCCTATTTCTATAGTTAAAGTTTTTATCGGGTTGCTTAGGAAGTGCATAATGGTTTCTGCTCAGTCTATAATAGTTAATGTTTTTATAAATAGGCGATTTGTAAACAGGCTTGTGTAATTTTTTTTTAAAACACTCATCGCAACAATGTCCATAAACATCGCAGTAAGAACAGTAGTGGTGGCTTGATGGTTGTCTGTAGTTTTTAAAATCTTTCAAAAGAGGTTTATCCATTTGTTGGACACTAACCTTAGGTATAACGGTAACAGCTCTCCATTCAGGTTCAAATCTTTTCATAGTAGGGCAAACATATTTAGCCTTAGGTTCAACATTTGGCTTAGGAATATTTTTAATCAAAATATCTGGGCCTTTTTTTTTTGTCAAACTCATATTTTAAAACTTGAAAATCTGGACATATGTCAAAAGGTCTTTTTCCATCAGACACAAATTTCACATTTTGAAAAGATTTTGTTGGTGCCTCACATTTCTCTTCAAATCATATGCCAGTTTTATCATCAGAATTGGTTTTACTTGTAGCTACACAATCTTCAAAACAATTGGAGTTATTTTAAAATTTAAATAATTTTTTGAACATTGTTAAAAAAATTTCTTTAAATTGTTCCAATTCTAACAATGTAGTTTATATTTCTTTTTTAAAACTTCGGTTGATTCAGAAAGATTTTTGATTTTATCAACAAAATCTTAGATTTGGTTTCATAAGCCAGACATTGATTTGTATAATCTTTAGTACTCTATTTTACAATAAGGTTTAGGGATTCTATTATTTCCGTAAGTTCTTTGACAGTTTTTTCAAGTTTTGTGCTCTTTCTAAGAGTTTTGGTGTAAAGTGTGTGAATGTCTAGGAGGTAGTAATTTTTGGAATCACTATGTGTCATGTGTGAATTGTTCCCTCGAGATTCATATTGCGTACTCATGCATGCATTTAATCTGTCATTCAAACATTCCCTTTGGCTCACACACCCCGTTGATGAACTACTATAGTATCAATAACATGGCATAGAGCAGATAAACCAGGAGACGGTAAGACTTCACAGGACATATCAGGATTAGGCATTTTAACATTAAGTTTAGCATGCTTTACTGGCATATCATCAGTATAAACAATTTTTGTGAAAAAGGACATGCATGGGTCAAATATATTGGATGATTCAGGTTCATGTTCATCAGAGTCTCTTTTATTGTCCCAATTATTGCAAAGATTGGCCTAAGTAATTTTTGTTTCAACATACCCTACAGTTGCTAGCTATGTGACCTAATTTACCATATATAAAAAAATTAGTCTTTTTACGGTCTCTGTCAGCTCTATTGTTGTTCTCATTATTTTTTTTATCTTGTCTTCTCTCATGAAGTTTGTTATTAGAAAATTTTGGATAAGATAACTTCCCTTGTTTAGAAGCAATTTGTTTCTAAACTTAAGGAATTTCTTAAAATGTTTAGATATAAGGGAAATCCGATTGTCTAAATTATATAACAAACTATGATGTGGTCATCTTGAACTGAAAAACAACATTGGAACTTGTGTTTTTCTTTGGATTATTGTTAATATGTTTCTTAAATTCTAATTCCATTTCCACAGTTCTAAGCTTGGTACTAAGGAGTTCTGGAGTTAAATTAGGATCATCCATCTCCTCAATTGCATAACATTTTTGTCAAATTTAGGTGGAAATGATCTCAAAAATTTAAATACTATCTTTCTTTTATAATACATAATGCCATTGGCATGTAGCTTAGTAATAACATCAGTCAACGTGATGTAAAATTCATCAAATGTCTTAGTCTCAGCCATTAGGAGTGTGTTATACTATTGAATCAGCATTTAGGTCTTATCATCCTTAACACATGTGTCACCTTCATGGGCAGTGACAACATGTCCCAGGTTTTCTTAGAAGTTAAACGTGCGGGGGTCAAATATATTGGATTATTCGGGCTCATCTTCATTAGAGTCGCTTGAATCATCCCAGGTATTACAAAGATTGGCCTTATTATTGTTGTGTTTCAATTTAACCCTACAGTTTCTAGCCATGTGACCTAATTTACCACATTTAAAGCATTCAATCTTTTTACGGTCTCTGTCAGGTCTGTTATTGTTCTCATTATTATTTCTATCTTGTCTTATCTCACGAGGTTTGTTATTAGAAAATTTTGGATAAGCCAACTTCCCTTGTTTAGAAGCAATTTTGTTTCTAAACTTAAAGACTTTCTTAAAATGTTTAGACATAAGGGCAATCTAATTGTCCAAATTATCTAAGTCGCACACCTCATCAGAATCCAAGTTAAGGTTAGGAACAACAAACTATGATGTGATCATGTGGGACTGAAAAACAACATTGGAACTTGTGTTTTTCTTTGGATTATTGGAAATATGTTTCTTAAATTCCAATTCCATTTCCACAATTCTGAGCTTTCTACTAAGGAGTTCTGGAGTTAAATTAGGATCATCCATCTCCTAAATTACATAACTTTTGTTGTCAAATTTAGGTGGAAGTGATCTAAGAATTTTAAATACTGTCTTTCTTCTATCATTCATAATGTCATTGGCATGTAGCTTAGTAATAGCATCAGTTAACCTAATGTAAAATTCATCAAATGTCCCAATCTCAACTATTAGGAGTGTGTTATACTGTTGAATCAGCATTTGTGTCTTAGTATCCTTAACACATGTGTCACCTTTATGGGTAGTGACCAATGTGTCCCAAGCTTTCTTAGAAGTTGACATATAGATATTCTTTTAAATTCATGTTCATTAAGAGACATAAATATAGCATTCTTTCCTTTATTGTTACTAAGGGAGACAGGCTTCTCTTTTGTGTTGAACTCACTAAATAATTTTTTAATTCTAACATTACTACCTTCTGCAACAGGCTTACTTAGATGTGTATAACCATTTTCAATGCCATCCCAGACATAATCTCCCAATGTCCCTTGGATGAAGGATATCATCCTTACTTTCTAGTAAGGAAAATTAGTCCCATCGTAGAAGGGAGGCCTGTACAAATTTCCCAGTCTCTAAAATTTCTCGTCCATAGACAATTTGTTTTGAAAATAGTTTCAAAGCAAGAGATCTTAAACAGTTTTGAAAATAAAGTACACAACTTTGATACCAATTTAAAATACCCTTACTAAGTTGTTTAATTAAAGTTAAATCAGTTGAGTAAGATCCGTTCTTCTTTTTGAGGAAAACATTTTCTAAAACAAGAAGGAACACAAAATGTGTTTGGATATTATGAACAAGATAATTTCAAATTCTTGAAATAAATTTTTAGGTTTTTAGGAATCAAACTTAAGACTAGTGTTGCTACAGAAGTGGTGAGAGATTAAAAAAAAGCATACGAGACAAGATTTTTAACGTGATAAAACCCCACCCAATCGGGTAAACATCCACAGAGCTCTCTACTCCTCAAAACAAAAAATCCACTAAAATAGAGTTTTAGGTTATAAGTATTTAACGAACTAAACATACATTAACAGACTTATTCTAAGTCAAGAATTATACCAGATCCTCTAGTATGTTATGACTTCTTTAAGGCTTTGAAGTGTTCATCGTCGTTCTTTAGCTTGGCTCTTTTGCTCCTTAGTCTTTACGTCGACTCAAATGATTGAAATCTCTAAACCAACAACACTATTTAAGTGATGTTGTGTGACTGTGATATGAGTGTAGTGCC
Source organism: Sambucus nigra (assembly GCA_949130495.1). Classification (NCBI taxonomy): domain Eukaryota; kingdom Viridiplantae; phylum Streptophyta; class Magnoliopsida; order Dipsacales; family Adoxaceae; genus Sambucus; species Sambucus nigra. The sequence goes on from OX422215.1 coordinate 150,424,993, forward strand.
TAAACACATGCATATACTCACACACACTTATTACAAGAATTTTCCTATGAATTACAAAATTCTTCTAAGTATGAAATGAAACTGTTGATGTAAAAAACTAGATTTGATCTAATTAATTAATCACACATAAAAATGAATAAATAAAAAAAGACAATAGACTTTTAAAGTGGTTCATCCCAATAATGATTGGCCTACGTCCACTGTTCTTGTATTGTCGATGTTGCTTCAATCTCCATGATGATTAGTAGAGATCAATTACCCCGTTATGGGGGGTGTTACAATGTATTTATAGCCTTGGGGGTATCTGTATGAATAGACGGGATGCCGTTGTTTAATAGACATATACATCTGTATAATAAGAATGTTCATTAAATTCAATATTCAATGAATGTGTAGTCGTCGATTGATCTTCCTGTCCAGATGCTCTACACGCTGAGTAGCTCGACAACATATGTAGCTCGGCACGACATGTAGCTAGGTGAGAATATCCACTTGCCACGTAAGGTGACGCATGTCTTAATATAATTGGTCCACGTCAACTGACTAATTTTCGTATCAACAGAAGCCCCCAATGTTTCAAAGTTGAGTTTTGAAGTGAGAGTGTTGAATATTTTATTCGAAAGTTGCTCGGGAACTTTTATTCATATTGATTACTCGCAGATCTCCAATACATAGGACTTTTATCTCTAGGCCCGTCATTTGAGCGAGAAATGGTAAATTTGTAAATATTTTGAATCTGCGCCAGATGCTTGGGTAATTGCGTCTTTTTCATCATTTAACCGTCGAAAACACAATCGTCTTTTCTAGTAATTATTTCTTTTCATATTTCCCGATGCAAGACATTTAAAAGTGATAGGAAAAGAATCTCCATCTACTTTTCACTTCCAATTTTCTAAACTTTGTGTTTTCTCACTAAGTTTTTATACTATCGTTCTTTTTGTCGTCCGCCTCAGCAGATTTCTCCATTTTCTGTAAGAATTTCTTCATTCTTCTTTGTTTTCTTTAGTCATCATGGTTTATCTTGTCGAATCTATGGATAAATTTCGAGCTGATTTTGTAATTCCCCCTTGGGTTATTCTAGAAGAACCTCCTTCTCCATCTGATTTATTTTCTCTGGCTGAGGGACACTGGTTTCCCTCACTTTTCATAGCGGAATGTGTCTTTTCTTTTTCGCCAAATCCCTTGTGTTTGGAGTTTTGGTAATATTTTGATATTATTCCGGCAAGGGTAGCTCCAAATACATGGAGGGTAGTTAATGGTGTACATAGGTTAAACCAACTTCATGGGACTCGCTTAGGGATCCTTGAAATCATGTTTTGTTATAAATGGGTTACCAGTGATACCACATTCTATTTAAAAACTAGGTTTTCCAATAGAGATTTAGTGGTCAACCTTCCCGATGCCAATAGGGACTATTTTGACCATGGGGTCATGCTGAAAAATTGGCAACACCCCCTACTAAATGGAAATGATGTGTATCAAGGTTCCAGATGTCCATTTTATAGCAATGGGATAGGTTGTTTCTACTTTTCTCAATCTAGCTCTATTTATATTTGATGAAATGCGTCACTGATATTGATTTCATCTTTTTGCAGTTAATAACAAAAGAAAGCCCCCTAGAGAAAATGACATTAATATAAAAGATCTGAAACTTATCTGGGGCTTGCACCAATCAATTGTTGGGGAGTATATTAGAGCTGCTTCTTATTTGCTAGGATACAAAAAGACCAGCTCTTCTTTCATTGCTCGTCATTTTTCCCCTCCCGTGGTAATTGATCTTGACCAAGTGTCTACACCTCGAGCAAGCATAGAAGAATCTTCCTCTAATTTGGGTACATCTATTGCTGATTTGATGACGAGGAAGAGGAGAATGCCTGCGCTCTTCGACAAGGATGCTCCTGGTGCAGACGGGGCAAAGAAGAGCAAAGGGGATTTCCCAGTTGAAGGGACAAAGAAACTGGATGTACTTCCTCCAAAGGAACAACTTCACCTGTTAAGGAAGTCATCAGGAAACCCCCTACTGCCCCAAAAGAGGCACCACCTTTGATTGAAGCTGTTATGGCACGAGAAGAGGCAGCATCTTTGATTGAAAATGCTCCTTTAAGGAGATTGAGGAGAGGTCTTGCATATAGACCTGTAGATACTAATGATCAACCTTATAATATCGGGGGTCCTTCCCCGGGAGTTAGTGCCCCAGCTTTTATTACCCCGAGTTTGGCCAGGGGTTTGATCAAGTCTTGGACCATTCCGGAGTATTGAGCTGCTGGGGGTTCCCTTCCATGGGAGAAGGTCGTTGATTTAGTGGCTCAACACATCGCGTCAGTAAGTATCATTATCCCTAACACCACTTTCCATATGTGTGACAACCCGCCTACTAAAATAATAGGTGGCCAATCCAATACTCTAATAATCACAGGAATCATAGATGGTCCATTCTCAGTATCACTGTCGATTAAAATAATAGTATGAGATAACCACAAATCATTTTAGAAAATGGACTGTCAAATTTAAACATTTGTAAGTAAAAGAAAAACACTTAGACAATCCAATTTGCAAAAACGGTGGATATCAAAAATCCACGAGTAAATGAAAGACAATATCATAAATAATAACCGAATAAGCTGTCGGTTAACAGGGTAATACAATTAGTTACACCGAGTAATACAATTTAAATATCAAATTATATTAAATGAATACAAAGCATGGGCAACACGCCCGAATAAATACTTATTGTAACTAGGGTACAATGGAAAGAAGCGTCTATGATAAATATCCTACAACATCCGCGATATGCTACAGCTCCATGACAACTGGAATGGAAAGTCAACACAGGTGTCCTCGCAGTAGAGCACCTGAACGGACAAAGAGTTACATGCGAAACAAAGAAATATATACGGGTCAAGTCCCGATTTGATATGATTACCATGTGACTAAAATGCATGATAGTTAAGTGCGAAATTCCCTCGCAATTAACATAATATTTCTCACCTCTCAATTCTAAAAGCACAACCTATCGCAAAATAATGATGATGCTCAATGATCATTTATGAACATGGAGAACTCATCTACAGTATTCAAGGAAACATAAATAAATCCATTCACCATCTAAAGGAAAAATTCCTATTTTCTTTAGGAAATATATATACGGCAATTCATTTAATCAAATGTTTACGAAATTAATATCATTTCAAACCTTTCTTTACCAATTTTATTTCCTTTCTTCCATTCGGGAAAAATACATATTTAAACGCAAGTTTTATTAACATAAAAATGCTTTTCTTCCATTTTATATCTTCCCATTGTCCTTCTTCCATCCGGAAAATGTATTTAAATCCCCATTTCCCTACTTCCATCCGGGAAATGTAAGTAAAGCCATTTTATTATCATAAAATGCTTTAACATCAATAATGTCCCACATTCTAAAAATATATATATATATATATATATATATATATATATATATATATCATATAATGTTCTCTAAGACCGCCAGTTCGTGTTTCCCCACTGTGCGCGCCCCTAAATGGCTATCATCTTCCAGGGCCTATCACCAAGATAAGCTGGGATCCTATCAAAACATCGGGAAGCAGCCATATGCTTGCGGGGAGTCATAACCACACCCAAAATTACCTCACCAGTCCAGAAAACAAATAATAAATGCTCATATGGCCTAGGGATATATCCACCCTGCATTCACTAGCCAAGGGGCTTCACCACACGCGCGCAACTTCCCTTATGATAGCGATTTAGAGAGGTGTGTAACCATCAATTAACATCTATAAAAATCATTTTTCCATTTTGAAATCTTTCACTTTTACATTCTAAAAAATCATTCATTTGTACATACTCATTTAGCATCACATTTTAAAATATGCCTTTCTTATTCTTAGTGTCATATTTTATTAATGACCTAAGACCCGAAGTGCCATTATCCTCAAACTAGCCTCTAAGAGTTCAACACAATACCCTAAGTCATCAAAGTGAGTCTCCCTCAATAATTGTCTCCCAAAAGTCTCAACATTAATATTTTTATCCTCCATTAACTTTCGGTTACTTACTATATCATTCAAACATTAACCTCGCCAATTCGACTATTAGGTTAATTCCCAACACCCCATACTAGCCTAGGATATACCCAATTAACCCCATTCTAGATTAGGACATTAAACTTCCTAACTTAATCCACAATACCGTTTATTACTTCCCAAAGGAAGGTTCCTAAACCTCGAACCTAAAAGAAACGGGCTAAAACAAAACTAGGAAAATCTCACCAATTCCGAAGGGGTCGATCGATCGACCCTTGGCCATCGATCGATCGATGGGTTCGATCGATCGATACTCCAGGCTCGATCGATCGATCCTGGCGGACAACTTCTTCCCCGAGAAGCTGCTTCGGCCATTGACGAAACCTCCAAGCTTCTATTCGTTAATCCACCCAAATACAACAACTAAAATTTCTACCCAAATATTCTTACACCATTATTAACTAATATAATATCCTCAAATAAAATTAAAACAAAGATTTAAGGGTTTAAACACCAAAATCCACAAAAACCCATTTATGGTTTAAATCTCCAAAAACCTAACTATACATGCAATTTATCACATTAAATCAATATCTAGCAAGTAAGAAACTTTCCTAGAGTTTGTAGTCTCGGATTCTCCTCCGATAGCAACGGATTCCATCTCAAATCTTCGATTTTTCTCTCTTTCTCTCCATTTCTCCCAGCTCTCTCTTCTCTCTCTCTCTCTCTCTCTCTCTCTCTCTCTCTCTCTCTCTCTCTCTTCGCTTCTAACACAAGATAAGGGAAATGAGAGAGGTAGGGAGACTTAACCGGGTTTAAACATTAATCCCCCTCTTTTAATCGCTAATACACCATTAAAATGACTCGTAACCACATAATTGAGTCATAAACTGTCAAAAGTGCCCAAAACTCAAAAATACAACTTGTCACTTATTTTGACTATCTCGACTATTCTAAAAACAACCGCACCCCCTATTTTGGCATTTGGAGTAATGTGAACTATTTTTATGTTCCAAATTCATTTAATTTATTAATTATACTCCAAATTAGATATGAGTCATAACCGTCGTTTTACATATAACGACGCAATAAAACACAATATAATGCTATTTACCTTCTCATAACGGTAAATAGACAAAACATAGTAAATATTATCCCTTAATATCACGGGAAATAATATTTATTCCAACTTCCCCTATTTTATAAAATTAGCCCATCAGGCAAAATATTATAAAATAGTCGCTCAAAAGCCTGGGTTGTTACATACTCCCTCCCTTAGAGGGAATTTTTCCCTCAAAATTCAGGCATGCCGTATAACCATCTAAAGGTATACTATACTAAATTATCGTTATATCATTCATAGCGAACCCCCCATCATTATAGAGTCCCCATTGGACTCAGACTAAGGTCATCACTATTCGATCTCAGTCTACATTCTTCGTGCTCTACATAGCACCAATTCGTTCCTTATGAGATGTCGATCTCACCTTTCTACAATGGAAGATGATACCTACGTATCTTGGCACAAGTTGCCTTACTTCCCGAATTTCGTTACACCCTCCCTAGGGAATAACTACACTAATATAAAATTTCTTAACCCCAACACTACTTATCTTCTATTCGCATTGGCGTAGCCCTTAAAAGTATGCGGCTCAATGAGCCCAACCATTAAAGAAATATTCCTTGATCACTCCGGGTCCAAGGAACATATTATCTGCTGATCCCATCAAACGAGTAGGCAAATTACTCAGCCGACTACACTAGGCCACACACACGACACCATACTTATAGAAAATGATCCGAACTATGGTACAGAAATATCGATCCACAAAAGCTACTACTACCATCCTCCTTTAAGTCAACACCTCCCCATTCGAGGTATGCCTTTCGACATTTGGTTAACTTTATCCATTCATTCATCCACTTTAGGGTGGTAGGATATACCTCATTTCCATACGGCTCCTATTTCTTTCTTGGAACTTTACTGATACCTTGACACGAACATCTCGTCTCAGTCTAATATTATTTTGATAGGAATCTTACACCGCTCCATAACTCCTCCATGAAGAGTTCGGCATACTCGTCTATATATAGTCCGCCATAACAGCTGGATAAGCAGCGATTTGTTCCAATGATCAACAGTTTCCTCTAGGATCATGACCGTTACAGTGCCGACAATCAAATGAAAATGTCCACGAATATACCCTTCCCCATTCCACACTACTCTTTTCACTCAAGTAGGTGAACTGGTCAATCACAAACATGAATGCTCTTGATACAAAGTCCTCCTAGTTTAACCTCACTTCACTTGGCATCCCATGCCTTGGCTAATCTCTCCGATGGGTTTTCTACTCGGCGCATTAGATGCCCCATCCACATTTCCTTAGCGAAAGGGAATATCCAATTGATAGTCCTTTGCGAACTCCAAACACCCACTCTGTCGCCTCCGTAACCTATCATAATAACTTGTTGCTCGTGAAAAAGACCAATTCCCTGCCCAGGAAGTAGTTACTCTATCTCTTTAAGGGAATACTATCGCTACAACTTTAAATCAAGCGTGGGATAACACTTCTCACGAAATTTAAGTCTGTGAGACGCAAAAATAATGGGTCCATGCTCCAATATTAATACTTCCCATTCCTGGAAGAGACTCGTCCGTTAAAACCACTCTCGATCATAACAACACGAGTGCAGGAGTAAAAGTCGTCTCATCCTTCAACTCCTCGAAAACTAAGTTACCGACGCCCCGCTCTATCTAAAAGAGGCCTCACCTTCTATGGCCTAACATTCGAAATCACTCGAGATCCCATACTTCTTTTTTCTAGGGACCTAATCCCTCCTTAGAGTTATCCCACAAACCTATTGTGGTCAGCATCCTACCGCCTTCCTAAAACAACATCACATGCCCTAAGGGCCTTATGTCCTAATAATCCTAAAGACGATCTATATACATCCTATCTAAGTCGTACCCGTATTACACTAAATATATCCCTAGTGCCCAAGAACTTTCTCAACTTCCAACATTCGCTTGGTTTCATGCATGGGATGTCTCACCGAAGCGAAATCCAGAAAAGGAACCCTCCCATTACACTAATACCTCGTATCGTCGGTCGTCAAGAAGTAACGGTCGAAGATACATGATCGGGAACGCTAAAAATTATAACTCGTAACTCTACTGATTCACTTCTACTTCTAAGTCTTACCATCTCAATTAACTGAAAATTTAACTACTCTGGCATTTACTTTCTGTAAGATGACACAAATACTTTATCCCAATATACATGTATACATCTTTTTAAATGGCCTTCTCATTAAGGCATAATCATAAGTCTCAATTCGACTTTCTTATCCAAGTCTCCCCCACATCGATCAGAGGGAAGGACTATTACAGTGCTCATATCTCGCACTTTAACTCAGCCCTTCAATCACTCAATTACGTGATTCTCGGCTAAACCTTCTAACTCAGCACATAAATAATAAAATGAAATAAAATAAGAGAAGAAATAATGGCATCTCTCCACTTCCAAAATCGTCAAGGTTCACGCGTGGAGCGTCTCACATAGCGAAATCCAAAAAAGGAACCCCTCCAATGCATTACTACTTAACTTGATTCGTCGTGGAGATAAGGCAACATCATACACAAGCAAAGAAAACAGACAATCAAACAAAAAAACAAAGCAAATAATGAAAACTTCCTACATACCGTAAACCACCTCTATAAAGTCTCAACCTGTGTCTAGGAGAGATATTATAGAATAGCTAGTTCTTCTCTAGAACTAGAAATAGGATAGCCTCATGATTTATTCACTTGTTGTCTCCCTAACCAAACCAACAATAATTCCACCCGTATAATACATATAATACGAATAGCACATATCACACATATACCTTCAAAATATCATCACTCTCCTTATAACGGGTGAAGGAAAAATACAAAACTTCCCTACCATGGAAGTCATATAGATACTCTATATAATAACATGTTTACCACCATAAGCTCAATATACACACCCGAATCTAGGGTTCATACCACACAACACCATCTTATCATAAGGAATGCTCCACCCTTAACTAAGGTGGAACTCCCACCAATATTCTTTGCCAATTTTTTGGCCACTACCAATGGTTCCTAGACACAATATTCTAGTCTTATATGAACCTAACTATTTCCATATATTCCCCAAGGTTCTTCAAACGACAAGATCAAAATGTGTGGTTCTACATTCTATGTCAGAACCGTTCCTCCATCTCTAACTACCGGACGATTACCCGCATAGTTCCCTTAATTTCTTTAATAAAGGGAACATTCTACTAGCCTCCCCAGCCTTAGTTCAATGAGTCTTCCCCAGGTGGATGGCCACCAATGGGGTATCATGAACATTACTTCTCTAGGAGTGTTATCAACACTTATATGTGAGCCTGTCATTCCACTGAAGGGCTCTCTCTTCCTTATATCAACCCACTCCGATTCAAGGTTTCCTTAACCCTGTAACTCTTTATTCACGGTCGGTCTCTGACCAAACCTCTAGTGGACACTTGAGAATCTACTATCTCATCATTCTTGGCATAAAATCGGTCTTCATCCTCGACCACAACTTACAGTTCCTAGTAATCCCATCTCGTGACTCCTTCACAACAACCTTCTCTGGCGCCCTTCTTCAACCGACCTACTAATCTCAAACGAACACGTAAAAGATTTTTGGGGTTCTCACATCATCGCAGGAGAACAAAATCTCACAAGAGATACGAACGATCTTAATCCTAAGGCTCTATAACAAATCATAAGTAACGCTGTAAGTGAAATACGTCATCACAGATCCTAAGGACTCTAGAACCTAATGCTCTGATACCATCTGTGACAACCCGCCTACTAAAATAATAGGTGGCCAGCCCAACACTCTAATAATCACAGGAATCATAGATGGTCCATTCTCAGTATCACTGTTGATTAAAATAATAGTACGAGATAACCAACAATCATTTTAGAAAATGGACTGTCAAATTTAAAAATTTGTAAGTAAAAGAAAAACACTTAGACAATCCAATTTGCAAAAATGGTGGATATCAAAAATCAACGAGTAAATGAAAGAAAATATCATAAATAATAACCGAATAAGATGTCGGTTAACAGTCCAATACAATTAGTTACACCGAGTAATACAATTTAAATATCACATTATATTAAATGAATACAAAGCATGGGCAACACGCCCGAATAAATACTTAATGTAACTAGGGTACAATGGAAAAAAGCGTCTATGATAAATATCCTACAACATCCGCGATATGCTACAACTCCATGACAACTGGAATGGAAAGTCAACACAGGTGTCCTCGCAGTAGAGCACCTGAACGGACAAAGAGTTTCATGCTAAACAAAGAAATATATATGGGTCAAGTCCCGGTTTGATATGATTACCATGTGACTAAAATGCATGATAGTTAAGTGCGAAATTCCCTCGCAATTAACATAATATTTCTCACCTCTCAATTCTAAAAGCACAACCTATCGCAAAATAATGATGATGCTCAATGATCATTTATGAACAGGGAGAACTCATCTACAGTATTCAAGGAAACATAAATAAATCCATTCACCATCTAAAGGAAAAATTCTTATTTTCTTTAGGAAATATATATATGGAAATTCATTTTATCAAATGTTTACCAAATTAATATCATTTGAAACCTTTCTTTACCAATTTTATTTCCTTTCTTCCATTCAGGAAAAATACATATTTAAAAGCAAGTTTTATTAACATAAAAATGATTTTCTTCTATTTTATATCTTCCCATTTTCCTTCTTCCACCCGGAAAATGTATTTAAATACCCATTTCCCTTCTTCCATCCGGGAAATGTAAGTAAAGCCATTTTATTATCATAAAATGCTTTAACATCAATAATGTCCCACATTCTTAAAATATATATATATATATATATATATCATATCATATAACGTTCTCTAAGACCACCCGTCCGGGGTTTCCCACTGTGCGCACCCCTAAATGGCTATCATCTTCTAGGGCCTATCACCAAGACAACCTGGGATCCTATCGAAACATCGGGAAGCGTCCATATGCCTACGGGAGAGTCATAACCACACCCAGAATTACCTCACCAGCGCAGAAAATAAGCAATAAACGCTCATATGGCCTAGGGATATATCCACCCTGCATTCACTAGCCAGGGGGCTTCACCACACGCTCGCAACTTCCCTTATGATAGCGATTTAGAGAGGTTTGTAACCATAAATTAACATTTATAAAAATAATTTTTCCATTTTTAAATCATTCATTTTTACATTCTAAAAAATCATTCATTTGTACTTACTCATTCAGCACCACATTTTAAAATATGCCTTTCTTATTCTTAGTGTCATATTTATTAATAACCTATGGGCCGAAGTGCCATTATCCTCAAACTAGCCTCCAAGAGTTCAACACAATAACCTAAATCATCAAAGTGAGTTTCCCTCAATAATTGTCTCCCAAAAGTCTCAACATTAATATTTTTATCCTCCATTAACTTTAGGTTACTTCCTATATCATTCGAACATTAACCTCGCTAATTCGACTATTAGGTTAATTCCCAATACCCCATACTAGACTAGAATATACCCAATTAACCCAATTCTAGCTTATTACATGAAACTTCCTAACTTAATCCACAATACCCTTTATTACTTCCCAAAGGAAGGTTACTAAACCTCGAACCTAAAAGAAAAGGGCTAAAACAAAACTAGAAAAATATCACCAATTCAGAAGGGGTCGATCGATCGACCCTTGGCCATCGATCGATCGATGGGTTCGATCGATCGATCCCCCAGGCTTGATCGATCGATCCTGGCGGACAACTTCTTCCCCGAGAAGATGTTTCGGCCATTGACGAAACCTCCAAGCTTCTATTCATTAATCCACCCAAATACAACAACAAAAATTGCTACCGAAACATTTCTACACCATTATTAACTAATATAATCTCCTCAAATCAAATTAAAACAAAGATTTAAGGGTTTAAACACCAAAATCCACAAAAACCCATTTATGGTTTAAATCTCCAAAAACCTAACTATACATGCAATTTATCACATTAAATCAATATCTAGCAAGTAAGAAACTTGCCTCGAGTTTGTAGTCTCCGATTCTCCTCCGATAGCAACGGATTCCGGCTCAAATCTTCCATTTTTCTCTCTTTCTCTCCATTTCTCCCAGCTCACTCTTCTCTCTCTCTCTCTCTCTTGGCTTCTAACACAAGATAAGGGAGATGAGAGGGGTGGGGAGACTTAACCGGGTTTTAAACATTAATCCCCCTCTTTTAATTGCTAATACACCATTAAAAAGACTCGTAACCATATAATTGAGTCCTAAATTGTCAAAAGTGCCCAAAACTCAAGAATACAACTTGGAACTTATTTTGACTATCTCGACTATTCTAAAAACAACCGCACCCCCTATTTTGGCATTCGGAGTAACGTGAACTATTTTTATGTTCCAAATTCATTTTATTTTATTAATTATACTCCAAAATAGATATGAGTCATAACCATCGCTTTACATATAACGATGCAATAAAGCACAATATAATGCTATTTACCTTCTCAAAATGGTAAATAGACAAAACATAGTAAATATTTTCCCTTAATATCATGGGAAATAATATTTATTCCAACTTCCCCTATTTTATAAAATTAGCCCATCAGGAAAAATATTATAAAATCGTCCCTCAAAAGCCAGGGTTGTTACGATAAATTGCATTCATATTCTGATTTGAGCTTCTGTTCTTTTTCCAGTTTATGACGTACTTTAATAGTATCCTGGAGAGAGATGAGGCTATCAAGGCTTCAACCTCATCCAACAGAATTGAAGAATTTTTCGCTGGGTTATCTCAATCTTTGAAGGACGCCCGAAAAAAATACGATGAAGATAATTTTGCCTGGGAGAAGAAGCTTCTATCTGCAGAGTCAGCTCGTGACCAAGCCATAAATGGCTCCCTGGGTTTAGAGGAAAAATTAAAGGTCATTGTTTCCAACAAGAAAGAGGTTTATGGAAAGCTTGAAGAGGCTGAACGGTATAAGAAAGATCTCGAGGAGAAAGTGAGGCTTGCCAAAGAACGTGCTTCTGCTGAGAAGATGAAGAGAAAAGCCGTGGAGAAGAAATCGTTCATCTCTGGTTGGGTTAAGTGGTGGAATAGGGCCTTAACATCAATTACTTGCTAGATGGAGTATGCAAGTTGAAGTACTTCTGAGACGGATGGGTCACAGTATTAAGAGAGTTGAATGTTGCGGATAATTCAGAATTATTTCAAACACACACCCATGGCCCTCCTCCTACTATTGACGATGGAGAAGAAGATGAAGCTTCATCTAATAAATCCTCCTTGATGATTGTAGAACAAGTCCCTATTGCTACTTCTCCTCAATCCTCCCAGCAGGTTTAGCAAGCATCAAAGTCTCCTGAGCAACATCACACGCCTCCCGAGCAACAAACTTCTTCGTCCAAACCTGCTGATGATGTTATAGGAAATAAGGAGAAGGTGTAGATTTGCTCAACTTTTTATTTATGTTGTTCTATTTGTTTCTTATAACTTAGGTTGTAACTTCTCCTCTTATGATCAACAAAATGAGTTGTTTTCTAAATTGAGTCCCTCCTTAACTTACTCTTGTCTGCATCATTATTGTTACGTTTTTATTTTTCCTTGCTAGTTTATTGCCAGGATGGAACTGTTATCAGCTCATGCTCAGAATTGATGAAAAAATGTAATGATTATTTCAAAGTGGGTCATGCAAATTTTACTGAAGCCTAAATAATTGATATCCTTTGATCCGATGCTTCCGAGCAAGACATTGATGCATACCAATACTTGAAGCGTTTACTTGATCATGATGTAGCCAATAATGTGGCTTATTATGAAATGATTGAAGACCTTCAAGGGATGATCGGGGAACTTCAACTTCAACACAAAGATACTACTACACTCTTGCACGAAGGTTATGAGAAAAAATACCAACAATTGAGTGATGACAGGGGATATGACAAGTACATTTCTGCCCATAAGAAAAAGGAAAGTATGATGAAAGTAGAGATTGAGGAGCATATGAATATTGCCAAGCTATTGGAGCAGGAGAATATTATCTTGCAAGAGTAAGTGAAGCAACTCAAATTTGTTGCTTCCTCTTCTTCGGGAGCCTTGATCCCAGTTAGTGACGACAATTTTTCCTTTTTAGAAATAAAAAATGCTGCCTTAAGGGAAGATTTAAAGACATTGAAATGAACTGGAGCTACCACATATGCTCGTGGCAGAGCAAGGCCTTCTTCCTATGGGTGAGCAAGGGATGGTCGGGTTAATAATGAGTAGATGAGGACCCAATTGGCCTTGGAAAATAAATCCACTCAATTGACGGTAAAGAATCAAGCATTGGAAAAAATGTCTAGAAAAATTCAGTGTCTCACCGACCAACTCTCTAATCAGAGCACTTCACTTAAAAGTAAAGAAATTCTGGCGAAGAAACTCCATGAGCAGCTTGATAGATTGACTTATCAATTTCACAAACATCCTAGAGACGTTTGGATAAAAGGGTACAAGGAATCTCTTTATCACCTCGATGCTCGGCTGCAACAATCGAATAACGAGGGCTACAAGCAGGGATGGCTGAATGCCTTATGCATGATGAGAGTTGATAGAGGACTATCCTTGTGGGGTTGGTGTGAGCCTATCTTACTTGACTTGCATGTTCCTCCATTTAAGTTCGATATGAGCTGGATTCCAGTTCGTACCATTCCTCAGTGTTTGATCTCTAAATATCTTGGTGATTATCAGCTTTATTAAGATTTTGAGATATCACGTCCTCAGCATTTGCTTGATTGACCATGTCTGAGAAACATTAGAATGCTGCAAGTTATGAATTTTATCAATTCCCCCTATGCTTTAGATGATCCTCTAGCCGGAATGGAATCTGTGTCAAAATCAGAGGGAAAAAAACTGATACGATAGGCAATTTGTACTTAATGAATCAGAAATTCACTTTTATGTAATTTTCTTGTGTTTAATGAAAAGCAATTGGTCTTAGTGCAATTTTACTTTGTGAGATGGTTTTTCTTGTTATTTTTTGTGTATATGTATATAGAAAGATAATATGTCCCCTTTTGCCTAGACAATGGAGCATGCCCCATTTGCTGCCTAGTTGTAGTGACTTATCACCCATTAGTGCCTAAGCAATGGAATGATGTTCATCCCATGTTCCTTCTTAATTGTAGTAATGGCATTGGTATTACCTTGGTACCTAGACACTAGATGCCCCGTGAGGTCATTCATCTTCTTGTCTAGTTTGGGATGTCTCTTGAGATCATCCGTGATCAAACAGGATTTGCCTTGTATGATTGTTATGCCAACGTTGTTAGTCAAGTTTATTGGTGCCGACCAACCGGAGTTGGTGGAAATTGTTGAATGCCTATTAGACCAACCTTAGTCGGTGGTTGTTACTACCGTGCAATCAGAGTTGGTGTAGCATGTAATTAGAGTTGGTGTAGTGTGTAGCACTAGTACTCCAAAAAAAATTGAAAATGAAAAGGAATATGGAACACCAAAAATTTTATTCATTGAAAGAGAAATGAGTACATGTATATGTATTACTGGTAATACATGCGCACATGCTCGGCATTCTATGAATTTTTGAATTCTTCTCCATCTAAGGTTTTTATTCTATAGGTCCCAGGTCGAACAACTGTAGTTACTCGATAGGGGCCATGCCAGTTGGCTTCCAGCTTATTATGCTTCTGTATAAACTTTTTGAGTATATAATCCCCTTCTTTGAGATCACATTTCTTCACTCTTTTGTTGTAAAACATGGTTGTTTTTTGTTGGTAAGCTGCGTTACTGATTACTGCATTTTCTCTAACCTTCTCGAGCAGGTCCAAGTCTAAGCGTCTCATCAAATTACTTATAGGAGAGTTAAAATTAAGTACTCTGTGAGTAGGCAAGCCCAGTTCAACTGGGATAGCTGCTTCACTGCTGTAATACCCCGTACTCTTGGTGATATTTATTTAGGGTATTAATTGAATTAAATGCCTATTAATTGGAAATTAATCCGGATAAAAATACAAGCGAGATGCGAGTTGGTATTTGATATTAATGAGTATATATGGCTATATATGAATATTGAACTATGAAACTTGTCGTGAGATTGAAATACGGCAATTTGGGAATTTTGTTGAGACGCGTGTGACAGTCGCGTCAGGTATATATTTATTTTAATTAAAAAGTGAATTTTATTTTTATCACCTGTATGGTCATTTTGAGTGCGGCAACGAGTCCGAAAGGGTCGAAATAGTCAGAATACACTAGACGGGGGTTAAGTTTAGGTCCCGGGGCATTATTGGGCCATACCGGTAACTTATAAGGGCATTTTGGTAATTTCGGATATTGGGTAATTAAAACCCACGAAAATTAGAGTTAAAAATCTGACTTAGTCTTAACCCACTAAGCCATCTCCAACTCCAATTTAGGTAGTGGCCTACGGGAGAAGTTAGAAACTTTAAAACTTGGCAAAAACCAACCCAACCTCCATTATCACCTTGAGAAGAACTTGTAGAGAGAGAGAGAAAGAGGAGAATTCTGCAGAGAGAGAGAGAGGACAGATTCAACCTTCAAGATTCAACCTCAAAATCAGAGATTCAAATAAGGCAAGTGGTTTAATTTCGTTATTTTGCAAAGAATGTTTCTTCCATGTGTAGGAATTGATAAAATCTTATTGTTCTTGGGAGTTAATGAAAAACCCATCTTTAATTGGAAGTAAAATTACATTTTTGATGAGGAATTGCATGTAGATTTGTATTTAGATGATTACTCTGATGATATTATAATACGGATAAAACAAAAATGGATTTGATTAGGCTCATTGATGATTTATAAATTTTAGGGTTCATGTTCATGTCATTTGGGGGTTAAATGAAGGGATTTGATGATTTGATGATGTTGGACCTATATAAACGTTTAGTTATGATCTACGAATGTTTAGTACGAATTAGGAACCTTAAATTGATGTTGGAACGATGTTTAGAGGAGATTAGAGATGTAGAAAAATGTGAATAACGAGTAGAGGAATTTCCGGGCTTGAATCTGGCCACTCGTTAGAAGACCTGCCAAAGTCGTTCGAACGAGCTTCTAACGAGTTGACAGTTTGGGTTCCAATGAGAGGGATGTTCGTTTGAAGACCTTCGTTCAAATTAGATTTCGTTAGAAGGCCCAGTTCGTTCGAACGAACTCTCGTTCGAACAGCCTCGTTCGAACGAGACTTCGAACGAGTTCACAGTTTAGGCTTTTTAGCCTGTTTTGATCCCGAGTGTCCCGTAACCTTGTGTATACATAGAGGTAATCTTCCCTTGATGATTAATTGTTACATTTGGGATGTTTGGGATATAATGAGGAGTCAAACCTAGAAGTGTAGTTTGAACCTAAGGGAAAAATATGAAGTAGGACGTGAGTGTCTATTACGTTGCGAGAACTATTGACGGCCTAATTTATTATATTAACCGGGAACATATAAATTGTGTTGTATTATATGTTGGTACGAGAATGAGAAGTGTACCTCCAATATATTATGGTAATTACTAAGAGGTGTGCATACTTAGTATATGTATTGATTTTATGTGTATGACATACCTACCATACTTGCTATCACAGGAGGTTTACGTTCTCTTAGGGCCTTCTAATCCTTGTGTTGCCTGGATTTAGATTGGTTACCTCGATTAACATAGGTCAGAGAAGGACTTATTGGGATGTTAATAAGTTTGTTGATCGTGGGAGCGCAGGTATGTGCGTGACCCATGTGATGTGACTGTGTTCGCCTCCATTATTTGTGATGTTGTTATCTGAGAATGATTCCTGAGAGATTCGGAATACGTGATCCTTATGTACGTGATGTACCGGGATGGATAGCAGAGTATGTGTGCACCGCAGCTTAGTCTCGGGGTGCTTGTATTGTATATTTATGATGTGAATAATATACACTTAATTAATGGGAACTTTCATGTGATATTGTGTATAAATATGGAAACGTTTCGTGAAAACATAACGGGTTAACCGATAATGAATTGTATTACTAATTGAGAATCTGAGTTTAAATAAAGCCCTCTATTGTTTTGATAACGCTAGAATGTAAAATGGAAATCGAGTAGTAAGGGGTATAACTTATTACGGTTTGGGTTAGATAGGTATGATACTTAGATGGGTATGGTACGTTAGGAGTGCACATGTAGTCGAGAGGTGAGAATTTCATGTGAGTGCACGTCCTAACATGTATTTTGCATTTAATGTTTTAATGTTATTAAAACACTTGCTATTTTTAAAATGATTTCCACTTTCGGGCTCTGACCCATTTGCTTTCAAATCTATTTTTGTAAAAACCATTTTAGGTGCCCATCCACAAGGACACCATGCTTAGGATCCTCATTCAGGTGACGAGCTGTAGCTGTTTGTGGAAGTTACAGGACCTTGCTTGTAGACGCTTCTTCTATATTGACTCTCTATTCAGCATTTATCAGTTGTAGGGCATGTCGCCCATTTCTTTAGAGACTATTCATTTATTTCAGTTATTCAGACTTTGGACATGTAATTAATTCAGGATTCAGACTTGTCTTATTATTTTCAGTGGTTGGATTGTGGTGAGGAGTTTTCCTCCGGACTCTTATATTTAATTGTTGGTTATTTCATTAGTTCGCTATGGTGAATGGATTGTGTTGTTATTACCATTATTCTTTTATCGCATGTTAATCAGACTTAATTAAAATTTGGCAACTTACTTTTTAAATACTAGGTGGTTAGTAACTATAAAAATGTTTTCGACAGTGATGCTAATAACTGAACCAACTTGGCATTTTGTATTGATTTAAAAA
The DNA here is from genome assembly GCA_949130495.1 of Sambucus nigra. Taxonomy (NCBI): domain Eukaryota; kingdom Viridiplantae; phylum Streptophyta; class Magnoliopsida; order Dipsacales; family Adoxaceae; genus Sambucus; species Sambucus nigra. The sequence continues at coordinate 150,442,908 of OX422215.1, forward strand.
AGGAGTAGCTACCAGGTATTTAATTAGTTGGGGTGTGACAACTGCCAAAGGCCAACATGTAGGGTGATTCCCGAGTGGCTGTTAGGGGTGTTGTACGATATGCCCAGAGCATGAAATGTAGCTCGTTAATCCAGTTTCCTTTTGCATTGTCCAGTCATTTCTTCAAGTCATTCAGTAGAGTATTGTTCATCACTTTAGTTTGACCATTTCTCTGGGGGTAGCCTGGTGAAGAATAGATCTTCTGGACATTGGATTGGTGACAGTATGCAACGAATTCCTCATTGTCAAATTGCGTACCATGGTCGGTAATAAAAGCATGTGGTAGACCATACCGGCGGATAATGCTCTTCCAAATGAACTGGTAAACCTTTTCGTAAGACATATCAATGAGAGGTTCAGCCTCAACCCACTTAGTGAAATAGTCAATAGCTACTACAAGTCTATAGGCCTGCGATGATACCCCTTCTGTATAAAACACCATTATCTAGCATATACCGAGCATCTTTAAATTTTAGCCTTTTGGCTTCAAGTTGGTTAGTTGGCACGATCCTTTCTTTAATGTATGCCCTGATGGGATCCATCCAGGATGACCCCATATCGAGGGTAATGAATTTCACCGTTAAATCTTCATCTATGCTCCAATTTGTCAATATCTCGAAAGGAATCATTCTGCGTAGCTCGGTGCGAGTAGTCGAGGCTAACTGAGCTAATGCATCAGCCCTTGCATTCTCTAATCTTGGTATCCTATCCAATCGAACTGCAGTAAAAGTGGACACAATCTCTATAGCTCTATCATGGTATCTTGACATTAAGTCTCCTTTTGTTGCGTATAAACCCAGAGTATGATGTACAATTAATTGTGAATCACTAAACACGATTACCTGCTCTGCGTGCAATGTTTTTACTAAACTGAGACCCATGATCATGGCTTCATATTCGGCCTCATTATTGGAGGCTTTAAATTGAAGGTGTCGAGCATATTCGACATCTAACCCATCAGGGTTGTTAAGAATTATTCCAGCTCCACTTCCTGTTGCACACAAAGAACCATCCAGGTATAAGTTCCACATAGGTATGCTGTCATCAAACCCTTGGTCTGATAAGGTTCCCTGATGGAATATTTTGTGCTTCCTCTTATCATTCTCCCCTGATGGGTCTGCTAACATTAGTTGATCAGATATTGACTTCAATAATCTCGTAACATCCTCGGGTTGTTTTGCATTAGGCTCTTGCTGGTCGGGGGTATCTGGGTAAGTGAATTTCGTAAGGAAATCAGCCATCGCTTCCCTTTGAGTGAGGGTCTTGGTTCATAAACAATGTCATACTCACCTAGTTCGACTACCCAGTACATTAATCTTTCGGATTTTTCTAGCTTATGTAAGGCCTGTCTGAGTGGCATATCAGTGTACACCATTATCGTATAGGCCTGGAAATAAGGTTTCATTATCCTACTCTCCTTTATTAGGGCTAATTCTAGCTTTTCTAGCTTTGGATATCTAATTTTTGCTCCTCGGAATGCCTTACTAGGGTAGTACACTAGTTTTTGCACTCCATCCTCCATTCTTACCAGCGCTGAACTGACTGTGCTTTCTGAGACAGCCAGATATAAGTACAATCTTTCTCTCATTATCGGCCTAGACAACAGTGGTGGTGTCCCCAAATAGTTGTTTAATTGTTGTAATGCTTGTTCGCACTTGTCATTCCACTCAAAAGTGGGTTTGAGGGTCTTGAAGAATGGGAGACATGTGTCCGTTGCTCTCGATACAAACCTATTAAGAGCTGCGACATGGCCTGCGAGGCTTTGCACTTCCTTCTTCATAGTTAGAGATCGTAATTCCCGTAGAGTTTTAATTTTCTCTGGATTCACCTCAATGCCTTGCTGATTCACAATATACCCGAGGAACATGCCCTCTCGCACACCAAATACGCATTTTGTCGGGTTCAGCTTCATCTAATATTTATCCAACTGATAAAAGGTTTGACTGAGATCGGCTAGATGATCGGCGTCTTTCTTGCACTTAGTTATCGTATCGTTGGCGTAAACCTCCATGTTTTTGCCAATTTTCTCTGCGAAGACTTTATTTATCAGTCTCTGGTACGTAGCACATTCATTTTTTAGTCTGAAAGGCATAACGTTATAGAAGTATGTTCCCCTTGGGGTAATAAAATAAGTACTCTCCCTTTCTTTTGGTTTCATCTTAATCTGGTTGTAGTCAGAGTAAGCGTCCATGAAGTGCAATAACTCATGCCCCGAGGTAGCGTCCACCAATTGATCAATTCAGGGCAAGGGAAAGTGATTTTTTGGGCAAGCCTTGTTGATATCTGTAAAATCTGCGCACATCCTCCACTTATTCTTCTTCTTTTTCACCATCACGACATTGGCTATCCAATTAGGGTACTTGACATCTTCGATGAAAGAGGCTTTTTGTAGCCTCTCAACTTCTTCCTGGATTGCCTGATTCTTTTCTGGGCTAAATAACCTTCTTCACTGTTTTACTGGCTTGACCTCCTTATTAACATTAAGCTCATGGCACAGGAAGGACGAGTCTATTCCTGGCATGTCTTCATAACTCCATGCGAAAGCTTGCATTCTATGCCGTAAAAATGCCACTAGTTATTGTTTTAACAATAGATCCAGTGAAGCACTAATTTGGGTTGTTCGTTCTGGTCATTCATCGTCCAAGATGATGTTCTCTATAGTTTCGACGACTTGGCCCTTCAAAAGCTAAGTCTCATCCCTAGCGTCCAAAGTTTCAATCTCTGCATCTTCAGACACCTCCATCTGATAGGTGGTGGTTTTCTTCCTGGTCTCCTCTAGTTCTTCCTCCTCGGCAGATGAATAGTACCATTCCTGAGGTACTTTTTGGTCGCCTTTCACAATTCCAACCCCGAAATTAGTCGGTAACTTCAAGCACTGGTGTACCATCGATGGCACAGCCTTGAACTTCTTCAGACCAACTCTCCCTATGATTATGTTGTAGGCTGCTTAGACATTCTTATCTATTACAAAAAAGTGTACTTTCTCTGTTCTGCAAGAAGGCTAGGTGCCTACGAGCACGTCCAACTTGATCGTCCCAAGTGGAAAAACCTTCTCACCTATAAAACCGAGGAGGTGCCTATGATATGGCTCCAACTGGGCTAGCTTTAGATTCAAACTATCAAAATAGGGGTAGAACATGATTTCTACGGAGCTACCATTGTCTACAAATATGCGTGAAATCACCACATCTTTCATTCTCATCTTGACTACCAAAGGGTCGTCATGAGGATACACTACACCAGTAAGATCATTTTTAGAAAAATCGATAATAAGTTTATCCTTGTTCACCTTCCTCGGACGATCATCTTCGGCCAAGTTTATGTGATGTTTGTAAGAACAATCTTGAGCCTTACTGAGGTACGCTTTCCGTTCAGCGATATGATCTCCTCCTCCTGCATCGCTACCTGTAATCAAATTGCATTCAAATGATTTGAAATGGATGGTAAATACCTCTCGGTCTAGTTGCCTTGGTTTTTTAGGGAGGTCGGGATCATCCTCTGCATTGTCTTCATGGTCTCGCCTTTTATCATTTCCTTATTGGTGAGGAGATTTGGACCTTTGTCTTCCTCTTTTCTAGTCTTACCAACATTCTGGCGATCAACGAACTTACTCAATTTTCCTCGTCTAATAAGTGCTTCAATCTCATTTTGGAGGGTTTTGCGGCATTTCTTCGTGTGGTCGTGATCTCTATGGAACTCGCAATATTTGGACTTATCCCTCTTATCTGGGTATGTCTTCATTTTTTTCGGCCAAGTTAGCTCCTCACTGTTCTTGATCTCTTCCAGAATATGGTTTATATCCACCTTCAAAGGCGTGTAATTCCTATACTTCTTCAACTACTCGAATGCCTCCTTACCTTTTGGTCACTTGTCGTTCCCGTTGCGCTTTTGGTACTTCTTCTCTACTGTACCTTCAGCCTTGGTCTCTGTTTTGGTGTCAGGGTTTTTCTTCGCAGCCATGGCCTCTTCGGCATTCATGATCTTAGCTGCTTTTTCTATCAGTTCTACCACGGATTTAGGGGGATCATTGGCCAGTGTATAATATAACTTATCAGGTAATAGACCCCTCATCAGAGCTGTTATTGCTATTTCCTCCTTGTAATCAATCACTTCCAGTTTCTCGTTATTAAAACGAGTGATGTAATCCCTGGTACTTTCTTTTACTTTTTGCCTCACACTCAGTAGGTGTGTTACTCTGTTAACTGGCTTTGCTCCAAAATAGAAGTTACATGTGAATAACTCTGCCAGTTGATGGAAAGTAGCAATCTTCCCCCGAGGAAGGCTATTGTACCATATATGGGCTAACCCAGTGATGGTTCCTGAGAATGCCCTGCACCTCATCTCATCGGGAATTGCATAGATATCAGCAGCAGCTTGGTACTGCTCTATATAGAGGACGAGATTAGTTTTTCCATCATACTTGGGAGTCACTACTGGAGCTTTAAACTTTGATGGTGTGGGAAAATCCACTATTGTTTGTATAAATGGTGACCCTTAGACAAAAGTTCTTTGGAGAGGATTCTTGGACTTAGCCATTTCCCCTAGTCGGTCTTCCAATCTCTGAATGGATCCCTTCCACGCGTTGTTACCAGCCTCGGGTCTATTTGCCCGAGTAAAAAAATGCGCTGAATTCTCCTCTTGGCATCTTTCGTTACGGGTTACAAGGTGTGATTGGGCAGAACCTTCCCTTAGATCAGTTGGTCATTGAGAATTCCTAGACGCAATCCTAGGGGGATTTCGATTCCTCCTAGGGACCAAATGGTCAAAAGGGGAGGCTCTCCTCAACCTTTCCAAAGATCTTGTTCACTCAGGAGTTAAAGTAATATTTTTTCTAGATTTTGTAGCTCTTATAGACGAAGTCTGTCCAGGTTGATATGAAGGATCATTGAACCTCTCAGTATGATGAGAACCACTTCGCCTGGGCTGAGAAACATCCGGGAATATTATGCGTCTAGTTCTTGAGGATGGAAGATGGATATTTCTCTGAATGCTTCGTTGTCCTGACTAGGCGGTGACCCATCACGAACGGTCTGCATGAGTTGTCACATGGTTTCTTGCATAGCCATTTTCCTTTGGGCCAAATTGGCTCCAATTCCTGCAAGTTGATCGGTGGTTTAAGGAGCATAAGGATTTAGAGGGCCCCCGGTATTGTTTCGGGCACTGGATTCCGGGATCTCAGCCATTAGTAATAAATTTTTAGTGAAAAATGCTACGTATAGTCATTTCCACAGATGGCGCCAATCTATTGATGTAAAAAACTAGATTTGATCTAATTAATTAATCACAGATAAAAAGGAATAAAGAAAATAAGACAATAGATTTTTAAAGTGATTCGGCCCAATAACGAATGGCCTACCTCCATTATTCTTGTATTGCCGATGTTGCCTTAATCTCCATGATGATTACCAGAGATCAATTACCCCATTATAGGGGTATTAAAATATATTTATAGCCTTGGGTCTATTAGTATGAATAGACCGGATGCCATTGTTTAATAGACATATACATCTGTATAATAAGAATGTTCATTAAATCCAATATGAATTGAATGTGTAGTCGTCGCTTTATCTTCCTGTCCAGATGCTCTACACGTTGAGTAGCTCGGAAGCCTATGTAGCTCGGCACGCCATGTAAATCGGTGAGTATATCCACTTACCACGTAAGGTGACACATGTCTTGATATAATTGGTCCACGCCAGCTGACTAATTTTCGTATCAACAACAACCTTCACATTACTGAAATTAGATTTGATCTTAAATCTTAATATATTCAGATTTGTGTTCAAAATAACCTTTAAAAACTAAGAACCTTTGAATCTTATTTATAAACAAGTTTTTCAAAGTGAAAAACTCACAAGATCTTAAACATGAAAACTCTTATTTCATTTTTGTAAAACTAAATAGAGACGTTGGATATAAACCAAAATACAAACATATACAAAATAAATTCAACACAAAAGTACAAATTCTAAAAAAAATCAACCTATATTAATGTGACTGTATCACATGAATCGAATCTTCAAGTTTCTATAAACAAAAATGAAATCTTTTTCTAGTGAGGCTGTTAGCTGAGAGATTAAAGCCAATCGAATATGAAAATATGAAGCAAAAACCCTAAAATCTCACATATATTTTCTAGAAGAAATTGGTAAAGTTTTGTTCGGATTGATGAATTTCCCCCTTTTTTATTTTTCCCTCTCTTTTCTCTCTCTCTCTCTCTCTCTCTCTCTCTCTCTCTCTCTTAGACATTTGTATCTTAAAAGAATGTAATTTTTGAGACGATGGGTCTTATTTATACTGGAGGTGGAAAGATCTGAAAACTCTAGGGAAATCAACATCTTCGATTTGTTTTACTGTTGGAATGAAAATCTTGTGTCTTATAATGCACCCCACGAACTAAGGTTCTGATTGGTTTATTTTAATGACACACGGATCAACCAAGAATATATGCAGACCTTTTATTACATTTGATTGAACGTTCTAGGTTGAAAACAATGTATGTGAGTATTTGAAAACATCGATCCATTCGTTCATATATCAACAAGTGTATGGTTACCATCAACTCTTAGATGCGTGTTTTGGAACTTTATAAAATATCATTTTTACCCACAATATTCTCAAACGTTTTTGGATTCTACCCAAGGGAATTTTTAGGCTAAAATAATATTTACAATTTAAATCCAAACATTTTTAAACATTAATTTTAATTTCTTAAAAGTAGATTTTAAATGTCCTAAAAATCCTTAAAAATTGTAGAAAAAATATTTTATCCCAATTTAATACACACACCTCATATATGCAATGAAATAAGAAGCAATGCAATCCTAGTGTGTGTTTTTCATTGGTTTTCTACCTCGAGGTCATTTGATCTATGCTGAAGTAGGCAATGGAACTTCCTTGAAGAGGCAATGAACACAATAGGATGACTCAAATTTTGTCTGCTTTTCGAAACTAGATGAGATACTATATAGTATAGACTCAACTGAGTCTAATATATAGTATTCTTCAAAGGGTAATATTAAGGGTCTCCTACATTATCAATATAAAGGAGGCAATTTTTGTCATTTGATAAAAAAATTGTACCCTAAATCCTCATAAATCAATTATAAGCATGAAAACTACCAACAATATGACAAATATATATATATAATATATTATGTAAGCACAATCATACCTACGGCTTTACTAAGTGATTCAAACCTAATATTGTCTAATAGTTTAGTAAATAGGTCAACCAATTATTTTTCAGTGTTAAAGATATTTAATATCAAGTTCCTTATATTCAATAAGTTCACAGATAAAGTGATGTCTAATCTTGATATGCTTAGTTCATGAGTGTTGTACAGGATTTTTAGATATATTAATAGCGCTTTGGTTATCACAATACATAGTTAGTTTATCTTCGATAAAACCATAGTCACTAAGAATTTGTTCGATCCATAAAAGTTGAGCACAACAACTACCTACAGCTAGATACTCGAATTTAGCAGTTGAAAGTGATATACAATTCTGTTTTTTACTATTCTATCCTACTAAATTATTTTCTACAGAGTAACAGGCCCTGTCCATGCTTTTACTATCATTTGAGCATCTTGCCCAGTCAGCATTTGTGTAACCAACTATAGAGCTAGTAGTGTCTTTCGTGTACCAAATGCCAAAATTTATTATGCCTTTAACATATTTTCTTATTCATTTTACACACAACATATGACATTCTTCAGGTGAGCATTGATATCGTGCATAAAGACATACAACAAAAGAACTATATGGTTCAAATGCTGTGAGTATAATAAACTCCCCATCCTGCTCCTATATAAGGTAGGATCTAAATTTTTCCATGTTCATCTTTAGAGATTTTCGTGGATGTGCTCATGGATGTACGTGTTGTTCTAGAATTATCAGTGCTCTAAAAAAACTCGCCTAGGCTTGAGGCTTGGGAGAAATGCCCCGCCTTAAGATTTTTACGCCTTATTCTTGGTAAAACCCTTAAGGCACACTTTTTTCTAAAAACGACAATGCTTTAGTGAAACGATATCGCCTTTAAAAGAATTTTTTTACAAACCGGACCATTATCTCATCCAAAATAAGCAAATAGTATTTTAATTTGCAAATATTCAGACATATTTTTATGACAAGTACAATTTTAGTATTTCAATAGACTTGTTATGGTTAAAAAATATTAAAATATATTTAAAAGGCCTAAACTCCTTTTCACACCTAAGGCCCGCCTAAGCTTCTAAGGATTAAGGCTTGGCCTCCACGCCTTGATCATACCCCGCGTTTTTTAAAACCTTGAGAATTATCAAGACCAATCTTTTTAATAAGATCATTAGCATATTTAGATTGTATTATGAATAACCTATCACCAAATTGTTTAGCTTGTAAACCTAAAAAGTATTGCAAATCCCCTATTAAGGACATCTGAAATTCAGTGTGTATTTTATTAGATGTTGTTTGGACTGTCCCAAATTGTTCATAGGATGTCATTTCGGTATTTTTTTAGGTACACACAGTTGATAATGTGACACGTCGTCTGGACTGCCTCAACCCAAAACTATTTTGGCAGCCCTTTTTATGTGTAACATAACCCTAGCCATCTCATGAATGATCCTATTCGTATGTTCAACAATGTCATTTTATTGAGGTGTCTTAGGTGCACTAAACTTGTGTTTATATACATTACCTACACAATATTCTATAACACCTGGGTCTTTGAACTCTCCACCTCTATCACTCCTTATGTGAGATACTTGGGTATCCTTCTCATTTTCAATTGTTAAAAAAGTTTTTAAAATCTCACGAAAGGTGTCTGATTTGTTTTTCATAGAAACGACCCAAGTAAATCATGTAAAGTCATCCACTATAACAAGAGTATAAATGTTACCACAAAGGATTACAGTTCTAGAGGGACCCATAAGGTTCATGTCGATTAGTTCAAGAGGTTTCAAAGGTAACATATCTTTAACCTTCTTCTGAGAAGATTCATTCATCTCCCTCACTTGGCAGGGACCACAAACAGAGTTAAAAGTGTTTCTGATTTTGGTAAAACCTCTAACTATTTCATGGGATCTTAATCGATATAGGTTATCAAAATTTGTGTGACCCAATCTATTGTGAATGAATCAGAATCAACTAATTTGGCTCTCTTTCATGATTCATTCCTTAGAATCATTGTGTAATAGTTATCTGCATATTTATTTCTTGAAAGAATACAGTTACCCTCTTGATTCAAAATTTTACAATTGGTTTCAGATAAGGTTATTGTGTGATCTATGTCACAAAATTATGATATACTAGTTAAGTTAGCCTTAAAACCTTTAACTAACAAGACATGATTTAGGGCAAGGCACCCCTCTTCACACAGTGTTCGCTTATCAATGATCTGGGATGAGACTCCGTCTCCAAACAGGATATTACCTCCAAAGAAGTTTGTCTTATTCATTACTTTGGTCTCATACTCGATCATGTGTACCCGAAATCCAAGTGCCAAGCAGTTGAGCTGTGTTGTGCCTTAAAAGATGTTATGACCATATTGCACTTGAGCTGGGGTAAAAGGTCATATTTTTTAACCCAAATAGGCCTGGTTTTAAAAAATCTCTTGGCCTTAGATTTAGAAAAGGATTGAGGAGCCTTTTTAGTTGGTTCTTTATTTGTTTTAAGTCCCCTTTTTTCTTCCTATAGTTAGAGTTTTGTGTGATCTGCTTTGGGAAAACATGTGTATTCCTAATCTTTCTCAAATAGTTAAGTTTTGAAAATTATGTGCGTACATCCTTTTTCAAAACATTCGGTAATGGGGTGCCCGTAGACATTTCAATAGGAACAGTACTGATGCGAGGTAGGCTTGACTCTATCACCTAAGTCCTTAAAGTTGGGTTTGGTCCAGTTTCACCCATTTGTCCAATTTGCACAAGTCTTAATGTTTTGTCTGAGGTCTCTTACAGGAGGACATGCATATTTATATTTACGATTAGGTCTCGACTTTTGATTAGTAACGTTTTGTGATTCTTTAGAGACATTAACATTAAAAATTCCCTTATCAGGTTTTTCAAAAGTTTGGCCTTCTTTTACAAAAATTACACATTCAGAAGAAATAGTTGTTTTATTTCATTTAACTTTTCTTCAAAACCTAGGCCAGTTTTATATTCAGAATTTAGTTTGCTACCAACAACAGTCTCTTCATAAGATTTAGCTTGTGTTTCAAAATGTAAACATTTCTTAAAGACATTTGATGCCTTTTATTTGTATTCCTCCAATTCAATTAAAATAGCCTTGTATATTTATTCTAAGACATTTCTTAAAGACATTTGAGGTCTTTTAGATTTAAATAAAGTTCCTTTTTCTATGTCTCACGTGAAATACATTGTGCAGTGTAGTCTTTGGCATTTTTCTTGATAGTTTTACTAAATTGTTCAACACATTCAATCAATTTCTTAACCATCTTATCGAGTTTGGCACTCCTTTAAGAGCCTTAGTGTATAATTCTTGATTATCAGGTAGGTCATCATTGGAATCACTAACTGATTTTTGTGTAGTGTTGCCAATCGGTTCATTATGTTCATTGGGATTCACACACATGTTCAATTCATCAACACTGCTTTTATTTTGACTTACCCGTAAACTAAAACTATCTACATCATTTTCAATAATATTAGATACAACGATTTCACTAGCATGAATAACATAAACATAAATGGGCATAATATAGTCTTCAACGATATTATTAATAGGTAAACATGCATTGTCATCAAAATATATAATCTTGGGAAAGAAGGACATGCAAGATTCATTAACATTGGATGACTCTGGTTCATCTTCATCAGAAGTTCTGCACATATTAGCCCTGACATTATTATTACTCAATTTGACTTTACACTTAGCAGCAATGTTCCCCATTTTACCATAACGATGACATTTGATGTGGTGGTGTTAGTCTTAGGCCTATTATTATCAATGGTCTATTTTTCATCATTTCTGTCACGAGGTTTGTGAGTTTGAAAATTTTGATAACTAGGTCTACCATATTTAGAAGCAATAGAATTACTAAACTTTGATTTTCTTAAATTGCTTACTCATTAGAGCAATCTGGTTATCTAAATTGTCTAAATCACAGTCCTCACTAAGTTCTACGTCAAAGTCAAGTGGGTTCATTTTAGGTATAGTACTTGAGATGATAATACCACATTGGATCCAAAGGATCTTTTTCTTCTGGGAGGTCATTTTTTTTTATATTATAACTCCATCTCTACTATTCTAAGTTTACTCCTCAGTTTTTCTAGGGTTCATTTCGGATCATCCATTTCATCTATGGAATAATGTTTATTGTCAAATTTAGAAGGAAAGGATCATAAGATTTCAAGAACTATTTCCTCTCTTCTATATGTTATCCCATTTGCATGATATTTGGTGACAATATCAGTTAACTTATAATAGAAATCATCAACCAACTCATTCTCATCCATAATAAGTGTATTATACTGTTGGAGTAACATTTGAGTCTTTCTAGTCTTAACACGATCATCACCTTCGTGGGCGGTGACGAGTGTGTCCTAAACTTCTTTGAAAATGGAGAAAATAGATATATATTTGAATTCATTCCCATTTATGGACATAAAGATGCAATTCTTTACCTTGTTATTACTAAGAGACCTTTGTTTTTCTTATTTGTCCAACTCACTAAGACTTTTCTTAATTCTTATAGTGTTGGCTTCAGTCAAAGGCTTAGTAGTGTGAACATAGCCATTTTCAATCATGTCCCAAACGTCATCACCCAAAGTCCCTTGGATGAATACAATTATCCTTAATTTCCAGTAAGTAAAATTATATCCATTAAAGAAGGGTGGACGGGACAGGTTACCAAGCTTCTCAAATCTCAATTCCATTTTAAGAAAAGGATTTCAAAAGCAGTTTCTAGAGTTTCAGGATAAATTTTTTTGACAAACCCACTCTGATACCACATGAAAATCGTTCACAAATTTTTAACACAAAGTTAAAGATTAAGTAAACTCTGAATTAAACTCGTTTAGGAAACTCCATTCGAAAATCAAAATAGAAGATGTGTAAACGTTATTTAAGTAAGATTCAAGATCTAGTAACTTAATTACCTAGATTTTCAATGAAAAACCTAATTTAATTCTTTGTCATGAAACCAACCATGCAGGCATGAAGAACAAAAATTAGTAAAGTTTGACACCAGTATTTTCAAGGTGGTGAAACCTCAAATATGAGGAAGCATTTGAGATGGCCTCTACGCCACAACCAAAAATCTACTAAAACAATTTACAAGAATTACAAGCACATGAACAAAAACACATAAGATCCTTAAGCTAAAAGACAAAATATATCTACTAAGAAAAACTCCTCCACACTATTTGATTCTTACTCTTTTAATCATCCTGATCGTTCCTTGCTTTAATTCCTTGTTCCTCATTCTAGTGACTCAGTCAAACAATATATCTCAAAGAAACAACACACTTCTATGTGTTCGTGCGAGAGTGATGGTTACTGTGAAGTGCCTAAGTATGCCGAATGTTACTCACATCACTCTTAATATTATACAACCAGTCCTATGAATTAGAAATTTTCTATATAAGATGCAAAGTTTCAGTTTCAAGAAAATCAGACTTCTCAACAAAAAATATTTCAAATCCGATCTTAAATCTTAACAAAACATACCCCACTCAAACATTATTTATGTACAAATTTTTTTTTACAAACTTTTAAACATTGTTTCAAGAGAAATTGTTAGATCTAAAAATATAAATGGTTTTCGAAATATCTTTTTCTATAACACAAAAATAGAGAGCTTCGATTTACAAAGATATACAGTAAAATCTCAAGATCCAACAAGAGATTGTATTTCTTTGAAAAAAATACACAGAACACCTAAGATCTACATGAATATGTATCTCAATAGCATTTCTCACAATTTCTAGAAAGAAATATAAGAACAACATATAAGAATGTGTTTCTAAGACACATAAATTTGAAGGGGGTTTCTTCTATGAACCAAACTCGAAAATACTACCAAGAAAACCTAAGAATCTAACTCTCACAAATATGGTTTTCAGGATTTTTTTTACATGATGAATATGAAATGGTTTGATTTGAGAAACACCCAATAGGTTTTCTTTTCTCTCTCTCTCTCTCTCTCTCTCTCTCTCCTTTCCCTCTCTGCTCTATCTTCTCTATTTTTCTCTCATTTGAAAAAAATTCCAAATTCATCAAATGTATCACAAAAGGGTCGTATTTATACTAGGAGGGGAAGATTTTGGATATTCGAACGAAATTAACGTTAGAGATTAAAACTATAGTTGGAATGCACCGCATAACCACTCACTCTGATTGGTCCTCATAGGTTACATTGGGATTCACTCAGGATGCATACATTACGTTGATTATTATTGATCTAATGGTTAGACACAACTCATGTGAGATACATAGAATACAAACTCATCCACACACGTTTCTCTCAAATACTGGATATAGAACGTATGTTTTTTAACTTTATAAAATCCCATTTTGCACCAAAAATATTTCTGCCGATTTTGTTTTCCACCTAGGAAGTTATTAGGGAATTATCCGGCTCAACTTTTAACCCTAAAACATTTAAACCAAATTTATAAATGTTAAAAATCATTTAAAATGTTTTAAAAGTTCCCAGAATATATTTTAAAATATTTTAATATACGCACACAATCTAATGAATGAATTTATGTCTTAAGTGTGTTATTTTAACTTCCCTTTTATCGAGATTGGCTGAATTTTGATGAAGCTTGATGCAGTTTGTTGCCTTCAATTTACCATATATATGAGCTCAAAATATAATAAAATTTTGTCAACATATCCAAACTAGTTAGAACCCCTATATGGCTGATAAGCACCCAAAAGTGTAATATTTATACCTTAAATGGATGCATTTTACTTGCTAGTTCTCCGTAAATTTGGCCTTATGCGTGTATTTTGTTTATCTTGTAGGTAAAAACATACTCGTGGACTCAAACATGTTATTTCAAGGAAATTTGAGAAAAATACGACCACATATGCACTTTGTGACCGTGCAAAGATAGAAACCGAGAAAAAATCAAAGTCAAAGCCTCGGGTCATACTCGAAGTTGTGAAATATTGACGACATCAAATTTACTGTCACTGTAGTTCTTGAGGGTCGTCATTTGGAGGTCGAATAAATAAGATAGGAATTTAAGAGGGTTATTTTGTAAAATTAGAATTCTGGGAAATACTTATGTTTAAGTATTTTTCGCACCGTTATTAAATTGATGTGGGATGTTAGTTTATTGGTGAAGAAGATGTTTTGGGGAGGGAAAGGTTTGTAGTTCAAGCCTATCAAGAGGCAAAATCTTTTGGAAAATTCTAGCTCGTGGTGAACACGCTAAGCCCAGGTTTGTGACACCCGCCCTGACATCTGGCGCACATGCATCAACCCCCTTCCTTAACTTAGCCGAGAATTACCCATTTCATTTTTTCGTAAGCCTTAGTCCATCCACAAAGGGGTCCGATAAACTTATGGGTTTATGGGATGAGTTAACGGGTGAGTGGCGGAATGCAAATTCGTTAAAAATGGGTGTGGAGCGGGAGAAATTCTTGTTCCTGGACCAGGCGGACAAAAGTCTTGCGCCTTGCCTATTTAAAAATGGTGTGGGGCAGACAACTGTTGTCCTTCTGGTCATGGGGCGGACAACTATTTTCTTTCTGACATGGGGTGGACAAATGTTTCCCGCCTCTGCCACTACAAAATCTGTTATCCCTCCTCTACACTTATCGGATGCTAAGCGGCTCCCCTCCAAATTATACTGATTATGTCGCCCACTGTGAGTCAAAAATACCAAAATAAAGGATCCACAATGGGATTAAAGGACCTATTATGGATGGCCTAATACCTTCTTCTACTGAAATTCCCCATACCCATGTTGCATTTGTTAATTCATTCAAAAACATTTGTCTTCCACATCTGAATTTCTTCCTCCCTAGACTTTTGTTTAACTCTTATGTATTATCCTTGATCCCATGGCATATCTAATCCCTTTTGCCCCTTTGTTTTAGCCGAGACAAATATTCCTATTTTTATCTTCTTATGGTTTATTAAAAACATAGAAATTGGGTAATGGATTACGGATCTTGTCTTGAGCCATTAAAAAACTACGGTCTGGCTTTGTTTTTCTTAATAAGGTATTTTATATTTTTCAGCATTGAGGGTGTGAGAATTGTAGTAAGATGAGGAATTAATTTGGAGAGTATTTTGTATTATTGAGAGATTGTTTTCAGATTATTAGAGAAAAGAATTTGTACGACCCCTGTTAAGGATATAATACATTCTACTTCTCTTAATTAATTCTGGGGATTGAATTTTATTGTTTATTTAGAGACTTGGTAAATAATATGATTTCTCTTATATTTTTGCACTAGCCTTATTAAGGTCATTAACACCTTATATTTTTGTTAATTTCCAAACAGTTGACTAATATCCCTGTTCAAGGGGTGGAATGAAGTAATTAAATTTAAAATTTTAATTAATTAATAATTTATTTATTACGTCCATTTCAATACCATTATTATTACTTAAATATTTTCAATTCATTACTTGAGAAATTGTGAATTTATTTTCGAGAGAAAATAATATTTTCAGAATATAAAAAGTGTTTGATTTAAAACAATAGATTCTTTTTTCTCAAATTTATTTATATATTGATTTTATTATACTGTAGGTTTAATTCTTATGACTAATAAGTGAATTGAAATACTTATTCTTAGCGGAATAATTATTAGAGGAACGTGTAAATCATCTTTTGGAAGAGTTCCTTTAAGTAATTTAATAGTATTTAAAATTATAATTATTAAATTCTCTAGTGCGACAAGAGTTAATTAGAGACCTAAATAATTATAAATGGGCGTTTTAAATAAGAAATTAATTAATTAAGACAAAATGAATTTAATAACTAATTCCACCCTTTGACTTGTCCTTCATACATTTGCTAATTTTGTATTTCTTATCCTAGATTTTATTCTAACTTTTGCAATTAGTTCGTTAATTTTAGAAAATTCACAAAGAAACCCCTAGGAAAATAGTTTTAAAAAGAATGAAAAATGAATTAGAGAAACTTCACATAATTTCTCTAAAGTTAAAAGTACGGATTGACCCCTTTCTTACCATTATACTTGTTTTAGTGTGTTTTGTGTCGACTTTTCAAGGGATATTGATAGTGAAGAGATTCCTACAAAAATGACAATAAAGAAGGAAAGGACTTTATAGTTTATCAAATGGCGTCGTTGCCGTGTTTTTCCATGAGAAGTTTATGAAGACCATAAGATTTTATTTCTCATTTGTAAATTTCATTACATTGATTGTAGTAGGTTATTGCGGTCTTGTATAATTATTTATTGTGTTTGAACACCGATTGTTGTAATAATTAATTAATTAAAATAAAAGCAAAAAGGGAAACCGAACAAAATAGAGAGAGAAGATCATTTGAGTGGATTTAGAAGACTCTCTATTTGGGGTCGATAGGACTCCGAGGACGACTGAAGTTGGGTGAACTTACCTCGATCGACTCAACTCGATCTTCACCCTACGTGTATAAAACTCATAAGGGGTAACTTTTAAATCACTCGCGAACTTCCTATTAGCGAGTCAATTTTATGTGCTCCTGTATGCTCTTATGTAATTTTCATTTTTGTGTTGTCTTACTTTAGCATTGGAATAATTAATCAACCTAAAACCTATACTTGGTCATTAGAACGAGAAGGGATTTCATCACTTGACTCACTCACTTATCCATCATGTCTAACCCGAGCTATCATTTAATTTTAAATAAATTGACTAGCAATCCACATAGGATAACAATGTTTGTATGACCCTTTTTAAATAAGTTAAGTTGTGGGAGAACCTATAGAGCCCTCTCCACCCTGTGAAACCTCGATCGGTTTACTTTGCGCCACGTTAGTGTCTAGGGAAACTAGGTTTTAAGTTCCATTAGCTAGTAAAATGGGTGCCCCCATCAATGTACCGACCAACCGATTCGTCAAAGTAGATTTGTGGGGAATCCCTATAGGAAGCTGATTCGTATCGAATCTTGCACATTTTTACCCTCGAACTCAGGCATTTTAGCCCTCGCGGATACTTTAATGCCTATAATTATGCTAGATAACCAGAAAACTTCCGTTTTATATTCTGACATGTTGTTTGAGATATAATTGAGCTTTTATAGGTATTAAAGTGCTTAGTATGAAGTTGGGGCGCGTTTCGGTAAAGCCCCGTCGCGATTCGCACGTTCAGGGGCATTTTCGTAATTTCACACTTCAGAATTTTTGCCTGAAGTATTCACGGAAGTTTTAAACCTCGAAACAAGCTTCGTTTGGCTGTAAACGGTACTCGAATCGGATTCCCAATGAAGAAAACACGGACCTTTAATTGGGGAAAAAATATAAGAATACTTTTTACTATTATTTTATTTATTTAACTAACAATTCTAATAATTCCATCTATGTCCCTTTCTCTTTCAAATGCATCAAACTCAATTCTGAGAATGGATATTTTCGCATTTGTCTTGGGTTTTGCTCGAGCCTTGATTTTGTTGAATTGGAACACGATTTTGGTTTGAGGCTTTGCACGGGTCGACTAGGTCTTGGGCTTAACCCAAAATGGGTCTTAATAGTATTTCCATGGAGGTTTTTCACCAATATTGGAGATTTTGGTTTGTGGGTATTTTTCCATTGTTAGTATCGAAGATGTACACACACGTTTATGGAAGCCATGGGTCTCGGGTTTCTTGTATATTGGTCTTGGACTTAAGCACCCGAAATGGGACTTGCACAAAAATGAGGCTTGTCCATCTTCGGCCATTAATGGACACAAGAAGCTCTCGTCTTGTGCGATGAATTCAAGGATGTAGCTTTTGTGTGGTGGTCTTGGTTCCCCCATGTATATCTCATCTTGTGGTCAATTTGCGGCTTGGGGGTTTTGTTGGTTTCGAGTTGCAAAGCATGGAATCAATGGGCATTTCTGCAGCTGACCGGTCGACCACGCCCCTGCCGCCGGTCGACCGGGTTTTGTAATTTTTTCATGAGATTTTTCCAGTGTGTTGCTTCCATTTGCATAGGTCGATCGGTCACCAGCCTGGTCGACCGGTACTCTATTTTTGGTCCGATATTTTGTGTGAGCTATCCTTTTTCTATTTTTATTTATCTTTTCTTTTTCTTTCTGTCCTTAAATTGGAGACTTATCTCCCATTTTATTTTCTTATTTCTTTTCTTTTCTTTTCTTTGTTAATTCCAACTTAGTATAAATAGGGGACTTGGTTTATTTTGTAAGTGCTGATGTAAAGGGAATTAATTTAGGATTAGTTTTTATTTCTTTTCTTCATAGTTGGAGACCTAGGGCTTGGAACTCTTTGGGGATTTTGTGGAGTCTCCCTTCTCCTCCTTTTTCCACCATTAATGTAAGTTTAGTTTATTGTAACAACCCTCGATTCTGGGAGGCTCATTTTATACTAATTTTACGGCATAAGGTAATTATATAAAATGTGGGGACTGGAGTAAATATTAATTTAATGAATTGAAAGTTAATATTTACTAGACTGATGCATATTTACGGTATGTGAAAGTAAATAACATCAGGCTGCATCTCTGTAGTGTCATGTATTTTAAATGGACTTTTAGTTTAAATGATTTTGGAACTCGAAATAATTTATAAAATTTCCGGATGCCAGTTTAGAGGGTGTAGTTAGTCTCGGAAAGTGCGAGGCAGTCAAAATAAGTGCCATATTGTATTTTTGTGTTTCGGGCACTTTTACCTGGTTTTAGCTTATATGCGTATTTGCGAGTCATTTTAATTTGGTATTAACCATTTAAGTTGGGAGAATTATGTTAAGCCACGATTTTTGGTCTTGCCTCTTATTTCATTCCCTCATTTTATGTCTTAAAACATAGAGAGTAAAGGAGAGAAAGAGAGAGGAAGAGAAAGAATGGAGAAAGAAGAGAAAATGAAGATTGAAGATGGATTGATGCTCCTACTCAAAGAAATCTGATATTCCCTACATCAAGGCAAGTTTTCTACTTGCTAATATGTGATTTAAGATGCATAAATTGTATGATAGTTGTGTATTTACATTTATGGCTTAAATGTAGAATTTGTGGGATTTAAACCGTAGTCTTGATTTATGTTGAAGAAATTGTGGGTTTTGAGGGTTAATAATCATGTAGATAAGTTTGGGGTAGATTTTTGTTGTTGGAGGTGTAAGATAAGGAAGAGATTTGAAGTTTGGAGGATTTAGGGTTCTTAACCCATCGAAGCCATTCTTGGCAAATTTGCAGGACCGAATCGATTCGGCCCTTGGGCGAATCGATTCGGTAAGGGGTAGCTTCCAGGTCTGCATAACCCGAATCGATTCGGGTTAAGGCCGAATCGATTCGGCCAATTGCAGAATGTTGGTTTAGTAGTCCGAACCGATTCGCTTTTTGGGCGAATCGATTCGCTAGGGCGAATCGATTCGGCCCTTGAGCGAATCGATTCATTTTCCTGTTGTTTTTGAGTTAATTTTATAACTCAATTTCAATTCTTTTCTTTAAATCTAAGGCCTAGGAATCTTCTTGAATGAAGTAAACTTAAAGTCCTAGAGTGTGAGATGAGTTAGTTGTGGGCCCTACATTAGGAATGGGTTATGTGGGGACTTTTTCGGGGTTATGCCTATTGAAGTTAGGGCACTTTTCCTTCTAGTTGATTTGTATATAATCTAGGAGATGTAGTGTCATGTCCGGGAGACTTTAGAAGCTTAATTAAGCTATACTAGTTTTGATGGTTTATATTACCACCCCAAAAGAATGTTGGGAAATTTTAAAAGTTCGATTGAGCTATGTTAACCTTGGTGGTTCATCATAACGCCATAAAGGTGAGTTTGGAGAATAAATTGAAAGTTATTTCATTCCTTCGAAAGATGATAACCTTGGGGTTTTAAAGTAACATCCAAAAATGCTTGGGAGATGATGAAGAGTTTATTTACTCCTTTGAGGTTGTAGTGTTGATATAAACTATCGTATGACTCTGGATAGTAAGTTAGATTATTTACAACAGTAAATGGTATGGGTTTAGGATAAAATGAATCATATAAATGGAAATGGTATTGAGATTAGTATATGATAATTTACTTAATCATGAAACCGGTAAACAATGATTTACTTGATTTTTTTATGATAAATAAAATGGTTTAAACACACCTCTCTAAATGACATGATAAGGGAAGTCCGCACGTGAGGTGAAGCCCCCTGGATAATGAATGCAGGGTGGATATAGTCCTAGGCCATGGGAGCGCTTATTGTTGTATATTTTTCTGCGATGGGTAGGAGATTCCGGGTGTGGTCTTGACTACCCCGCAGGCTCATGGCCGCTTCCCGACGTCTTGCGATATAGGTGCCCAGGTTGTCTAATGATAGGCCCTAGAAGATGATGGTCATTTAGGGGCGCGCACAGTGGGGAAACCCAGACGGGCGGTCTTAGAATTCGTTATATGCATATAATTATAACAGTTCATAATCAAGTGGGACTTGATGTATTTGATATGCCATAAGAGCATGATGGAGTGCCACAAAGAGCACATGTAAATGCCACAAAGAGCATTTGAAAATGATTATTTTCCTGATAAGGAAAGGATTTTTACAAAAGGTAAAATTGAGATAAAATTTCCTTAAAGAGCAAAAGATTGTGGTTATATATATATATACTTCCTGCTAAGGAAAAGATATATGAAATAATTGGCACATTTGGTAAAGATTTTAGTTTAATGCTTTTTATTTTTGCTCCTGCTTAGCTTATGTTTTAAATTGTATAGGTTGCTTCTTATTTCTCTTTCTTCATGATTTATCATACATAACTGTCATACTCTTTATTCATCTGGTAATCATATAGAACCGGGCCCTGACCTGGTTACATCTCTTGGTGCATATTCATCTTGTCTCTGCTCAGGTACTCTGCCCCAAGGATGCCTGATTTAAATTCCTACTCCGATGTTTTCGGCGAGACGTGATGCATTGCGGGTATTACGGGATACTTTTGGTATAGACGTTTTCATTTTTATTCTAGTTAAGATCAAGTCTTTTATTCGGGCGAGAGGCCCAAGCTTTTGTAAATGTCTAATGAAATGTAATAAGTAACTTATTGAACTTGTGTATTATTGGTGTATCAGTTTAGTGACCGGTTACCTATTCGGTCTTTTTATCGTATTCTCGTTGTATTATTTATATATGTCTTGGGGTTTCCCTTATCTTTCAGGAATTGGGTTGTTTGTTTTCATTTATTTACTTTCAAATCAAAATTTTTGGCAACCCACTTTCTGAAATATTGGGTGGTTATCCTGGATACTCTATATTTTGTTATGATGCTGAGAATTATTCCATCCATGATTCGGTTATATTGGAGTATTGGGCTGGCCACCCCTTATTTTGGTTAGCGGGTTGTCACAGATGGTATCAGAGCATCAGGTTCTAGAGTCCTTAGGAATCTGTGTGGACGCCTTAAGTTTTCAGCGTTGCTCTTGATTTGATGTAAAGCCTTAGGATTAAGATCGTTGATTTCTCTTGTGAGATTTCGTTCTTCTACCATGAGGTAGAATCTATGAAATCTTTTGCGTATTCGTGTGAGAATAATAGGTCGATAGAAGAAGGGCGTTATGGGAAGGTTTGTGGAGAACTGTAAGTTGTGGTCTGGGATGAGGACCGCTTTAGAGGCCGCTCCCTTTTTGTAGCACTTTCTTGTCTTGCTATTACGACTGCAACTTTCAGTTGATGTAGTTTCCCAAGTACCGCTAGAAGTAGGAAGTGGTACTAAACTTGAGAATTCACGCGATGTTATATTGAAGTGGAGAAGTTCCCTGTAGTAGAATGGAGGAAAATCCTTCACCCGTAGAATAAGTGTTAAGGTGGTGAAAATGTGGTCACTATATTCTTGGGTGCCAGAAGTTTGGCCCATAGAGAAGCCCGGTGGATACTTGCAATGGCGAGTTTCTCTAGGATAATTGGACTGAGGAGAAGGTGGATTCTTGAATGTTCACAAAATGTTCGGTTAAAGACCAATGGCGAATAAAGTGTTGTTAACACTTCTGATGGAGTAAGAATCGTGAAACCCCATCGGTGGACACCCACCTGGGGAAGTTTCATTAAACTGAGGAAGAGGAGGCCAAGAGCGTGTCCTCTTTTACTGAGAAAGTAAGAGGGACTGCATGGACAATTATTGGCAGCCAGAGTCGGAATAACGGCTATGATGGGGAGTGTAGAACCACTCATTTTAAACTTCGTTGAGTGGAAAGCAAGGGCAAGAGTAAAGTGCCTGGTTGGGGAGTTGGTGGAGATAATGTTGGTATGTGTAAGGCTCGAATATGGAGTCTGAGAACCATTAGTATTGACCCGGAGTGCTTGGCAAATTGTGGAGGGAATTCTACCTTATAGGTGGGTAGTGTATATTCCTTAGGGTAAGATTTAGTAGTATTGTGTCTACGATAGACTCGAGTGTGTATATTGAGCTTGTAGTAGTATTTACGCTATTATAGAAGAGTAATTGTATGACTTCCATGGTATGGAATTTCTATTTTTCTTCACTCGTTATGACGCGAGTGATGATATTTTTAAATGTATATGTGTCATATGTGTTACTTGGTTTGAGTGTTCTATTGTTTATGTGCTTTGTGTGTGAATTCTATGACTTATCTCCACGACCAACAAAGTTAAGTAGTAATGCATAGGAGGGGTTCCTTGTTTGGATTCCGCTTTTGCGGGACGCTCCACGCGTGAACTTTAACGACGTTGGGAGTGGAGAGATGCCATATTTCCTTTCTCTTATTTCATGTATAGAATGTTAAGGTAAAGTCTAGAAGTAGAATCTTATTAGGAGAATTGTAAATTAGAATGGTACAGATCCCGAACATGTGTTCTAGACCGTCACATATTAATGACCGACGATGCGAGGTAGTAGTGTAACGGGAGGGTTCCTTGTCTGGATTTCGCTTCAGCGAGACGTCCCACGCATGAACCCGAGCGAATGTAGGAAGTTGAGTAAGATCTTGGGCACTAGGGATGTATTTGGTATTATATGCTTACGATTTAGGTAGGATATATATAGATAGACCCTAGGATTTTTTGGATGTAAGACCTTGAGGGTAGGTGGTGTTAGTTTAGGAAAGCGTTAGGGAGTTGACCACGAATAAGTTGTGGGTTAACTCTATAAGAGATTAGATCCCTTAGGAACGAGATTATGGGGTCTCGAGAGGTTTGGTAGGTTCGGCCGAAGGAGATGAGGCATTTCTTAGAAATAATGTTACGTTGGTAACTTCATTTCCGGGGAGTTAATAAGGACGGGTGGATCCTCACTCCTGAGCCATGATTGTAAGCTCGAGAGTGAGTTTAATGAGTAAGCTCTGCCAGGATTGGGGAGTAATAATACTAGGACATAGACTCATTGTTTATGCGTCGCACAAGCTTAAACTTGTGGAAAGTAATATCCTGTGCTTGAATTAAGATTCATCGTGGTAGTGATCACCTTAAATAGATAAGGCACTACTTCCTCGGCAGGAAATTTGGTCCTTCTCGTAAGCAACAAGTTTTTGCAATATGTTGTGGGAGGAATCGAGTTGGTGCTCGAAATTCAGAAGAACTAGTGGTTGGATATTTTCTCATTCACTAAGGAAATGAGATTGGGGTAGTGGACGTGTCGAGTAGAGAACTCGTCAGAGATAATGGTAATGGCATGGAAGGCCAAGTAGAATGAGCATGAATAGGAAGACTCGGTAGTAAGAGCGTTTATGTCTGTGATTGACCATTTCACCTACTTGTGTAAAGATAGTAGTAGTGGAACGAAGAAGGGTATTCATAGACGTCTGCATGGAACTACCGGCATCGAACTGGTCACGATCCCATTTGAGAAAATGGTTAATCGTTTGATCAGACTGTTGCATTCCCGGCCATTATGGACGGACTACTTGTAGAAGAGTATGCCCCGTTCTCGATGGAGGAATAGTAAAACCATGGGAGGTGCCTATTATAATAGGGTGGACCGAGACTAGATATTCGTGTCGAAGGTTTAGCAGAAGTTTCTGCGAAGTAATGGGAACCGTATGGAAATGGCGTATATCCTACCACCCTAAAGTGGATGGATGAAAGGGAGGAAATTTACTTATGCCGAAAGGCATATTACGAACGTGAACCTTAGAATACCTAGTAGATGGGAGCAGTAATGGTATGGATGGAGGTTTTCGTGCAACCATTAGGTTTTGGAGTGGTCTTATGGATCATTTCCTAAGGCATGGTACCGTGAGTGGCCTAGCGTGGTCAATTGAGTAATTCGTATACTCGATGGATGGAACCAATGGGTAATATGTTCCTTGGACTTGGAGTGGTCTCAGAACATTTCTTTAGAGATTTGGCTTTTAAGCCATACGCCTTGATGAGATACGTCGATGCGGGGGATAGCTGAGTAGCGTTAGGGCTAAGCCACTTAGAGTCGGTACGGATGCCCCGAGGTGAGGTGTAACATAATTCTGAAGATTTGGCATATTGTGCCGAGTCATGTGGGCATCGTGTTCCGCCGTAGGAAGCTAGAATCGATAGTTAGTGAAGAGCGCCTTGTGCTACGAGAGAAAAAAAGATGATTGACTGAGATCGACAGGGTCGACCTTAGTCCGAGTCCATTTGGGACGTTGCAATAACGAGGAGTTTGTTTAGGATGGTAGAATCCTAGTTTAGAGTAGTACACCCTTATCAAATTTGGGTATGCCCGAATTTTGGGGGCAAAATTCCCTCTTAAGGGGGGGAGTATGTAACAACCCTCGATTCTGGGAGGCTCATTTTATACTAATTTTACGGCATAAGGTAATTATATAAAATGTGGGGACTGGAGTAAATATTAATTTAATGAATTGAAAGTTAATATTTACTAGACTGATGCATATTTACGGTATGTGAAAGTAAATAACATCAGGCTG
This sequence comes from Sambucus nigra, assembly GCA_949130495.1. Taxonomy (NCBI): domain Eukaryota; kingdom Viridiplantae; phylum Streptophyta; class Magnoliopsida; order Dipsacales; family Adoxaceae; genus Sambucus; species Sambucus nigra. The sequence goes on from OX422215.1 coordinate 150,467,921, forward strand.
CATGTCTGTAGTGTCATGTATTTTAAATGGACTTTTAGTTTAAATGATTTTGGAACTCGAAATAATTTATAAAATTTCCGGATGCCAGTTTAGAGGGTGTAGTTAGTCTCGGAAAGTGCGAGGCAGTCAAAATAAGTGCCATATTGTATTTTTGTGTTTCGGGCACTTTTACCTGGTTTTAGCTTATATGCGTATTTGCGAGTCATTTTAATGTGGTATTAACCATTTAAGTTGGGAGAATTATGTTAAGCCACGATTTTTGGTCTTGCCTCTTATTTCATTCCCTCATTTTATGTCTTAAAACATAGAGAGTAAAGGAGAGAAAGAGAGAGGAAGAGAAAGAATGGAGAAAGAAGAGAAAATGAAGATTGAAGATGGATTGATGCTCCTACTCAAAGAAATCTGATATTCCCTACATCAAGGCAAGTTTTCTACTTGCTAATATGTGATTTAAGATGCACAAATTGTATGATAGTTGTGTATTTACATTTATGGCTTAAATGTAGAATTTGTGGGATTTAAACCGTAGTCTTGATTTGTGTTGAAGAAATTGTGGGTTTTGATGGTTAATAATCATGTAGATTAGTTTGGGGTAGATTTTTGTTGTTGGAGGTGTATGATAAGGAAGAGATTTGAAGTTTGGAGGATTTAGGGTTCTTAACCCATCGAAGCCATTCTTGGCAAATTTGCAGGACCGAATCGATTCGGCCCTTGGGCGAATCGATTCGGTAAGGGGTAGCTTCCAGGTCTGCATAACCCGAATCGATTCGGGTTAAGGCCGAATCGATTCGGCCAATTGCAGAATGTTGGTTTAGTTGTCCGAGCCGATTCGCTTTTTGGGCGAATCGATTCGCTAGGGTGAATTTATTCGGCCCTTGGGCGAATCGATTCGTTTTCCTGCTGTTTTTGAGTTAATTTTATAACTCAATTTCAATTCTTTTCTTTAAATCTAAGGCCTAGGAATCTTCTTGAATGAAGTAAACTTAAAGTCCTAGAGTGTGAGATGAGTTAGTTGTGGGCCCTACATTAGGAATGGGTTATGTGGGGACTTTTCCGGGGTTATGCCTATTGAAGTTAGGGCACTTTTCCTTCTAGTTGATTTGTATATAAACTAGGAGATGTAGTGTCATGTCCGGGAGACTTTAGAAGCTTAATTAAGCTATACTAGTTTTGATGGTTTATATTACCACCCCAAAAGAATGTTGGGAAATTTTAAAAGTTCAATTGAGCTATGTTAACCTTGGTGGTTCATCATAACGCCATAAAGGTGAGTTTGGAGAATAAATTGAAAGTTATTTCATTCCTTCGAAAGATGATAACCTTGGGGTTTTAAAGTAACATCCAAAAATGCTTGGGAGATGATGAAGAGTTTATTTACTCCTTTGAGGTTGTAGTGTTGATATAAACTATCGTATGACTCTGGATAGTAAGTTAGATTATTTACAAAAGTAAATGGTATGGGTTTAGGATAAAATGAATCATATAAATGGAAATGGTATTGAGATTAGTATATGATAATTTACTTAATCATGAAACCGGTAAATAATGATTTACTTGATTTTGTTATGATAAATAAAATGGTTTAAACACACCTCTCTAAATGACATCATAAGGGAAGTCCGCACGTGAGGTGAAGCCCCCTGGCTAATGAATGCATGGTGGATATAGTCCTAGGCCATGGGAGCGCTTATTGTTGTATATTTTTCTGCGATGGGTAGGAGATTCCGGGTGTGGTCTTGACTACCCCGCAGGCTCATGGCCTCTTCCCGACGTCTTGCGATATAGGTGCCCAGGTTTTCTAATGATAGGCCCTGGAAGATGATGGTCATTTAGGGGCGCGCACAGTGGGGAAACCCGGACGGGCGGTCTTAGAATTCGTTATATGCATATAATTATAACAGTTCATAATCAAGTGGGACTTGATGTATTTGATATGCCATAAGAGCATGATGGAGTTCCACAAAGAGCACATGTAAATGCCACAAAGAGCATTTGAAAATGATTATTTTCCTGATAAGGAAAGGATTTTTACAAAAGGTAAAATTGAGATAAAATTTCCTTAAAGAGCAAAAGATTGTGATTATATATATATACTTCCAGCTAAGGAAAAGATATATGAAATAATTGGCACATTTGGTAAAGATTTTAGTTTAATGCTTTTTATTTTTGCTCCCGCTTAGCTTATGTTTTAAATTGTATAGGTTGCTTCTTATTTCTCTTTCTTCACGATTTATCATACATAACTGTCATACTCTTTATTCATCTGGTAATCATATAGAATCGGGCCCTGACCTGGTTACATCTCTTGGTGCATATTCATCTTGTCTCACCTCAGGTACTCCGCCGCAAGGATGCCTGATTTAAATTCCTACTCCGATGTTTTCGACGAGCCGTGATGCATTGCGGGTATTACAGGATACTTTTGGTATAGACGTTTTCATTTTTATTCTAGTTAAGATCAAGTCTTTTATTCGGGCGAGAGGCCCAAGCTTTTGTAAATGTCTAATGAAATGTAATAAGTAACTTATTGAACTTGTGTATTATTGGTGTATCAGTTTAGTGACCGGTTACCTATTCGGTCTTTTTATCATATTCTCGTTGTATTATTTATATATGTCTTGGGGTTTCCCTTATCTTTCAGGAATTGGGTTGTTTGTTTTCATTTATTTACTTTCAAATCAAAATTTTTGGCAACCCGTTTTCCGAAATATTGGGTGGATATCCTGGATACTCTATATTTTGTTATGATGCTGAGAATGATTCCATCCATGATTCCGTTATATTGGAGTATTGGGCTGGCCACCCCTTATTTTGGTGAGCGGGTTGTCACATTTATTATTCTAGATTTGTTCCTTTTACCATCCTTATTTATTATTTCTTTTCCTAGATAAATTATTGTTGTGTTTTTATTTCTTGTTTTAATTGTTAAGTAGTTGTTTTATTTATTTATCCATGTCTAGTGAGTAGTTAAATAGGGTTGGCATTGCGTTTCCTCCATCGATGGGCGTTGAGCTCTGAAAATTAGGTTTCATTTAAAATTATATTTAATTGAAACCTCGCGAATTAAAATGGAATTATTATGCTTTTAACTTTCTTTGTCATGCAACATTAGTGTTTAAAGCGATAATACGATTTTAAGTCGCGTGGGACCATTTTTGATTAAATGTTTAATCTCGCATCATTGGTTTGAATTACTTCATATGTGATGTTTATGTTTAACTAAAAAATTGCTCGGTTAAATGTTTTCGAACCGAAATTATAATTCCACACGTTTACCCCACGGAGGGGACGTGATTCCAACTCTTGTTTTCTTTATTCTTGTTTAGACTAACTTCTTCTTTTTCCCTTTTATTTACAACCACCCCTAACCTTTTACAATTTTATTACTGAAGCAATAAACCGATTAAAATATGTCGAACATTCCCTGTGGATTCGATACCCGACTTACCGCTATACTTGTATCGCAAGGGTATTCGTAATTAGTTTTTTGTATTAATGAGGTGAAACGAATTCAACGATTAGCGTTTTGATGCGATGTTACTTTTCACTCTTAATTAGATGCCTCTTGTTATCCTGTGACGAAAGTAAGGACACAAAATTTTGTAAAGGCTACGTCTACAAATAACACAAATTTGTCGCCTGTGGATTAAATTAAAACTTGACTACCTCATCACTTAAGAAAATATTGAAAATAGGTTTTATGCTAATTAGGACTTATCCTTTGCATGTACATATCGATTTTACATCCTTAGGTTTCTAGTTTTATGCTCCGTCTGTTGACTTTTCATGAGAGTTCAACTTATCTCTTTTTACCAAAAAAAACAAAAAAAAAACAAAAGGATTTTCAATTCTGTTTTTCTAAAATACAAAAATATTTTTTTTCGTATAAAAATCCAATAACGTTTTCTTCTCCCATATCAAAAATTCCAAAAAGATTTTTCTTCTCTATTTAAACAAAACAAAAAAAATCAAAATCAAAAAATATTTTCTTTCATCATTTTTATGCCCAATTGGCAACGCGTCCATATATATTTATCATGCTCATTTAGCCATCCATCCTTAAGTTCACCCATAGATCATATCACCCTAATCATTGATCCTTCTCTCCACATCCTCGATTCTCTTTCTTCCTCATTAGAGACTTTAAACTGTCCTACATCTCCAACAATAGTTGGTGAATGGGATTTAAGGGACTAATTTGCCCCAATCACGATCGCTCCACCATCCCACATAGTTCTTCAACCCATGTCAGAAAGATAATTTGAAATTTGTCCCGCAGCCATCTCTATATTACCAAATTTCCATGGTCTAGAGAGTGAGTCCCTATATACTCATTTACAAAAAAAAATTATCCATTTGTGTTACCTGCAAAAGTCAAAAATTAGACGAAGAAAATATTCATCTACGGCCGTTGTCATTCTCTTTACACGATCATGCATCCTTATGGATCCATTCATTTCCACCGGATTTATATGTATGTGAGAACAACTCATAAAGAATTTCATGTCAAAGTTTTATCCTATGAGCAAAACAAATGAAATGCATCAAGCTATAAAAGACTTCCGTCAAAATCCCAACAAGCAATTTTGTGAAGCTTGGAGTCGATTTCAAGGTTTCATCAATAGTTGTCCACGTCACGAGCTTGAAAAAAGTTATATTGTTCATAGTTTCCACAACGGCCTAGTACCCTCATCTCGAACCATGATCGAGTCCATGCATAAAGGCAAGTTTATACACTTGACTCCAACTACCTCATATAACTTTCTTCTCAAGTTAGGCGATGACTCTCAAGATTGGGAAACCACCAACGCATTTTTTAGATCTGAATCAGCGCATTTAGGGACGACAAATGAGGTTAAGAATGGCCCTGATTTTCAAAAATTTAATACATGGATTAAGCACACTAATTAGAACCGTAGATGCTCTCGCTTGTTTGTTTCAAAATAATGTCTCTGTATTTAAGCCAATGATGAGTGTCATTGAGTCTATTCCTTCATATTGCACCTTGTTTTTAAGACCTGATCATTTGACTCTCTTATGACCCCTCACTCAAGATGATCCTGAACCATCTATGGTTCAAACTTGTGCCTTTGAGAATGTTAGAAAACCTACACCTCTGTCACTTACTTACCATTCATATAATGTCTCTATATTTATGTTATAGGTTGTACAAAATCGCGATAAGGAGAAACAAAATCATCAGGACCATATCTTGAGACCTTAAAATTGGTGCATTGTTAGGCATCCAAAAGTTTCAGATACGCACTTTTATGGGTATCAAAGGGGAAAAGGATTTCTATGGTTTTGACGCAGGGATATGTCATTTTCATCTGATATTCAAGTGAAACGTGGGGAAGAGTGAGAACATGGTCATAACTATAACCCGTTTTATAAAATTCATATTAAATAGGGTGTTTCATATGAATTTTGAAGAGGGAGAGATGAAAGGGCCACTATGAAGCATGGGTGTTGACCATATGTAACAACCCTCGCTTTTGAGATTCTATTTTATAATTAATCTGCTAATTATAGTGATTAGATAAAGATGTTTACTTGTAGAGTAGGTATTAATTTAAGAAAGACAAGTTAATATCAACTATGATGTTGCATATTTACCGTATGTAGAGGTGAATTTGGCTATATTATGTTTGGTAACGTCATATGATTTAAAAATGACATTTGGCTTAAAATGGAACCGAAACCTAAAATAAATTATAAAATCTCCAAATGATAATTTGGAGGGTGCCATTAGTTTCGGGAGGTTCGTGATAGTCAAATTGTGTACCATATTGTATTTCTAGTTTCTGGGCACTTTCGACTGGTAGTAACTTAAATGAGAAATTGCGTATTATTTTACCGCATGTAAATCACTTAAGCTGGAATTTTAATCTAAGCCACGATTTATTTCTTGAACTAAGGCACTATTCCCCTAATTAAATTGGTAAACCTAGAGAAAGAAAGAGAAGAAGAAAACCTTGGGAGAAAGTGAGAGATTGAAGCTTGGGTGATTGTTCTTGCATACAACTTCATCAAAATCTGAACTTGAAAGCTTGAGGCAAGTTTTCTACTTGCTATTTTATGATTTAAGTAGAGTAATTTGCATTGATAATTGTGGTTATTCATGGTTTAAGAAACTTAGGTCTTTTAATTGATTTATGGGCTTGGAATGTTGGAGATTGATTTGAATGGTTATTTATGGTGAAATTATGGTTGTTAGATGTATTTATGCCCAATTAGTAGCAATAAATGATAAGGGTTTGGGTTGGTTGACTTTGGAAGAGATTAGGAGTCCAAGACTCCATAACCAAATTGGCAAAATTCGCAGGACCGAATCGATTCGGCTCCTGGCCGAATCGATTCGCATAGAGGCAGTGTCCAGGTCTGGTGAACCGAATCGATTCGATCAACCCCCGAATCGATTAGGCTGTTATGCAGAATGTTGGTTTTCCTGACCGAATCGATTCGGCTGGGCCGAATCGATTCGCTTGTCTGGACGAATCGATTCGTCCTAGTCCGAATCGATTCGAAAATCCTGCATTTTCTTTTTGTTTTTCTTTTCTAATTTTGACCCTTTCCCTTAGGATTAGAACGTAAGACCCTTCTTGAATGAAGTAAACATAGGATCCTAGAGTTTTAGTTGAGTTTGGTCATTACCCTATTGTTGAATATGATCACTTGGGGTTAATTCAAGGGTATTTAAAGTGATGTTTAGGCATCACTTGTCTTTTGGTAGATAAATTAGAAAATAGAATTCTAAGCCCATATGTGGAGATTTTAGAGGCCTTTTTGAGGTATATAAATCCTTGAGACTTATGAGACTTGAGGAGATTGTTTAGAGAATACTTCGGGACCTAATTATATGATGAAATTGAATTAGAAAGAATTCAAAGATAAATGTTTCAAGTAAAATGAAACACATGAGATGCATGGTAATGAAAATGAGAATTTAATTGGTAATTGTTAAATTACTTAAACACACCTCTCTAAATGATATCATAAGGGAAGCTCGCGCATGAGGTGATGTCCCCTGACTATTGAATGCAGACTGACTATAGTCCTCGGCCATATGCGGGATTTGTATAAATTTTTCTGCACTAGTGAGGTAATTCCGGGTGTGGTTATGACTCACTCGCAGGCATATGGACACTTCCCGACGTGCGTTAGGTGCCCAGGTTGTCTTGTATAGATAGGCCCTAGAAGATGATAGTCATTTAGGGGCGCGCCGAGTGGGGAAACTCGGAGGGGCGGTCTTAGAAACGTTATATGTATAAGAATATAACCTTTCTAACTCAAGTGGGACTTGAGGTATGTAAATTGCCATGAGATATGAGATGGTAATTATATTCTTGCTAAGGAATGGAAAACCGAAAGATATGATGGAAATTATATTCCTATTAAGGAATGGAAAATGTTAAGATATGGGAAGAGAATGAGATTTAATTTTTTTTCTCTTGCTTAGCTTAATAACTGTTAGAAACCTATATAATTGAATCATCACATTTTATGATTAGGTTGTTAGATTCTCATTCACATTATTTATGATTCATTGTCCACATCTATCATGTTTCTTACTCTTCTGGGAATCATATATAAATCGGGCCCTGACCCGTTCATTTTTTAATGTTGTGCATATTGTTGTATCCGCTCAGGTGCTCCTCCGCAAGGGCGCCCGTTATGAATTTCCCTTCTTATGCTTTTGACGATTTGTATGACCTTGAGGATTATTACAGGATGTTGTTAGACGCCCTCCTCTTTGGAATCTAGTTATGATCGGGTCTTACATTCGGGCTAGTGGCCCATATTTTGTAATTGTTAATGGATGTAGTATGTAGCATATATTAGATTTTGAAACACTGTGATGTAACTGTGGACCGACAGATTATTCAGTTCTTTTATTGTATAATGTTTTGGATAATTATATATATGTTCCATGGAAATTCCACTTTTGTCAGATTTGGGTTGTTTAAATTTATTCCTTAAATCTTTATTTAATCAAAATTTTGACAACCCGCTTCCTGATTTATGGAGTGGCTTACCCATATACCTAATTATTGTTATGATGTTGAGGATGATATCCATTCATGATTACGTTACGTCGAGGTATCGGGCTGGCCACCCCTTATTTCAGAGAGCGGGTTGTCACACCATAGTCATTTAACATAGTATTTATGTGAAATTTTGGTGTCTATTTTTAACTTCAGTCAGATAGTCATCCCCAAACTCAATGCCTAAGGGATTATGAGAGTCTTCTATATATTTGGATTGAGGTTCTCTGATCACAGAAATAAATCTACCAATAGTGCAAGCACAAACTCCACCCAAAGAAGGCGGAGCGTGGACATCAATACACAAAACCATGTCACACTCAATATCACTAGTTATATGTTGGTTTCCAATCATAAGTGTGACCCCATTCAATATATCATAATTTAATTAAATGGATAATGACAACAACCTAAGATTCTTTACTATTACCTATTGGGTTTTACGATGAACCCAATTTAAGATTACTTTTAAAATTAGAGTGTTGTCTCACTTGTTGATAAAAAGATTGAAGGAAAAAAAACACAAAACTCAGATGAAAGACTAAGAGACTGGCAGGTTAATGTTGAAGATCCATACATGGACAAAACACATATTTTCAAGAAGGATTAACCAGAGGTTAATTGTGACTACATTTGAGATTTCGTGTGATGTTTATTTTTCTCAAAAATCAGTTAGTGGGGGGTATGTTTACACAATATTATTACCGAATAATAGAGTGTTGGTGCATGGAAATGCAAGCTGATTATTAAAAATGAGAAATAAGGGGTCAATTTAAGGTAAGTGGCTGCATAAATAATTGAGAGTTGTCAAGACCTTGTACATGGGGTGATCAGTTAAAAAACATTATAGGGCCTTGAGTGAAGCTAGATGGGAATATATAACAGTTACATGGCAAAGAGTTAAAAATAATGAACTCAAGGACAAAGGAAAAGATGTTTCCTCGTCAAATGTTTGCATTTACTCGTTGAAACCTTATCCACCAAAACTGATATATAAAATTGATCCACCAAACATTGAAATAGGAGCACCTGAGATTTGATTGAGTTTATACAAAGCGAGTGACCATAGATTTCAGTTGGGGTGAAAAAACCACCATGGGAGCTTAAATCCGACATAGCTTGCTCCGAAATGACTTTGGCTACCAGACGCCACTAAGAGCTACAACTAAGAAATTGAACCAACCCACCATGAAATTTTGAGAAATGGTTAATCAAACCACCATACAAATTTGAGAATCGTTTTAGCTAAGAAAAAAATTTGATTCACCATCATTCTGTGGAACAAATTCACCATTGATTTACGGAATGGACTCATTTAGTTCGTTAAATCTAAAATAGATCGACCATGGAGTTTTACTAAATAGATGAAACATGGGTTTCCATTTCTTTGGGTACTCTAAAGCATTATTGAAATAAAGTACACATTTGGGGACCTTAATTTATCCTTTATAGTTATTCAACTCTACTAGAAACTTGTCGAGGGACCTTTCTTTTCTTTGATTGGGTATATGGATTCTAAAGCTCTATTTTTGCAAAGGAAAAAACGTGTACACTATTAATAGTACAACGAGACAGATGGAACAATCGTTTGGCCAAAGCATCTTGAGTCCCATCATTAGCGAGAAGATGTATCGAAAATTTTATTTTAGAAATTGAGTTGCATTATTTATGACTAATAGTGACTTTATACCATACAAGTACATGGCCAATACAAATTTTTCTCGCTATAGAATTGTCGGAGGCACATCAACATATGTACAAGTATATATATAAGTAGATAATAATTCATCGCATAAATTATGTTCGCACCTGATAAGCATGATTTATTTTGATTTTACTTCACATGTGACAATATACATAAGATGAATTGAGTATATAAATGAATATGTACTCTTTTTATTATGAATATTGATTACGAAGCACAATATAAAAATATGCCGATTATTGATATGTGCTGGTGAGATAAATTAGATATATATTTTCTTGGGGCATAATTTTTTTATATTTGTTTCAAATAAAGATGAAAAAAATGCGTGAATACTTTATTTTCTTTTATTATGAGAATGTATTTATTTTTATATCTGTAGCACTGTCATATGTTGCTATGAGTTTTAGTGATGATTTGAGAAAGTTTTATAAAAGCATTAAGCATGGTATATAGGTTTATTTAACTGTTGTTTTAGATAGAGGGAACATAATAAAGCTCCGTTTGAGTATTTTGTGATACTTGAAGTTATCCTATGTTTGTAAATTATATTCATACATTACGATTTGTTTAAGAAATAACTTGAGTATGTTTCAGAAATCATAATTAACCTTCATATTTTACACACTCTCGAATTTGATAGGGTGTGTGCTTAAACGACATTAAATTGTGCACGGTATACCTACGAGTATGGGTGGTTATGATTCATTACATAAATATCCCTGGACTTTATTTAATTTTTATTTTATTACATCAAATAAAATAAAATAAATCTGGCATGATGAGAATTATACTTGGATATGTCTTGAGTTTTTACTAACTATTTACCATATGATCTTATTGTGTCAGAAAGATATTATTTTGCAGACTTCTGAATGAGCAGATATTGAGTGACACTAACATAAAGCCATTATTCAAAGATGAGATAGTTTGCGATATACCCCATAAAATGTAATGATTAAGTTGCTTTCATTTTTTGGGTGGGCATTGTAAATGCTATATGTAATTTATTTTACTTTATCTTGAGATAAAGATAAAATAAAGGTGGCAAATGGATATTATGATGTAACGTAGCTTTTAGTCTACAGCTTCTTCGACATCCTCCATGACAAGGTTAGATTAATGAACCTTCAGAGTATAGTAAATGTCTAAGAAGGCCATTACAAAAGCTTATTCAGTTTCTTTTGCAAAGAGTTCAGACAGATTAATTGGTTGTCACTCAGAAATTGATAAAGTCGTAGCCATCCTTCAGATATGAAATCATATTACGAGAACTCTGCGAGTATTGTGGTAAGTCTTCTTCATAGGGTTATTGTATTCTAAAAAATATTAACAAGTGTGTTTTGATTGTTAAGTCACCTCTAATGGTGGAGTTTGACGAAAAAATATTACCAAGTGTTTTTTTATTATTAAGTCACCTCTAATGGTGGACTTTACAAAAAAAAATCTTAACAAGTGTGTTTTCATTGTTAAGTCACCTCTAACGGTGGAGTTTACTAGGAAATCTTAACAAGTGTTCTTTCATTGTTAAGTCACCTCTAACGGTGGAGTTTACATAAAAAGTCACCTATATCGATGTAGTTTGATGAAAATCTTCACAAGTGTGTTTCATTGTTAAGTCACCTCTAATAGTGGAGTTTACGAAAAATTTAAACATGTGTGTTTTCATTTTTAAGTCACCTGTAACGGTGGAGTTTAAGAAAAATCTTAACAAGTGTGTTTTCATTATTAAGTCACCTCTAACGGTGGAGTTTATGAAAAAATCTTAACAAGTGTGTTTTCATTCTTAAGACACCTCTAACGGTGGAGTTTACGAAAAATCGTAACAAGTATGTTTTCATTGTTAAGTCACCTATGACGGTGGAGTTTACGAAAAACCTTAACATTTGTGTTTTCATTATTAAGTCACCTCGTAGGTGTGAGTTTGAGAAAAACATTAAAAAGTGGTAATCTAGATGAGTCAATATGTGCATGTATAAGAAACCTCGCCATAATTTGGGCAGGTCAATAATACGTACATGCACAAGAAGCCTTGTCATGATTCAGACGAGCCAAAAAACACGTACATGCACTATAAGGTTAAAGGAAAAACGATGAAGTAGTTATTATGTAAACCATAATAATACTTCCACCAAGTTTGGTTGAGAATGATAAAAGAGAAACGACGAAGTAGTTGTTATGTAAACCATAATAATACTTCCACCAAACTTGGTTGAGAATCATAATAGAGAACGAATAAGTATTTTTTATGTAAACCATAATAATACTTCCACCAAGCTTGGTTGAGAATGATGAAACTAAACAATGAAGTAGTTGTTATGGGATCATAAAATACTTCCAAATAGATTTGTTGAGAATAATGAAAGAAAATTATGAAGTATTTATTATGTGCCCGTGATAATACTTTTTATCATAGGAGAGTTACAAACAACCATAATAAAATTGTGGATGCATATTGATTTAAATAGGTATGGGGGCAGCACTCATAATATATCATTCGTATGAAAAGAATGATCATGAGGTCCTTCAGAATAACCCATGAAATCAAAGACTAAAAATGAGATATGAGATATATGTATATTATGTAATTGAAATATGAAATATGAGATTGCAGTATATCATAAAGATGAAATGAGATACGAGATTATTACCCATGATTCACAGGTTTATCGAATATATCAAAATCGACTAAAGGTGTTTCGTACATACAATCGATATTTTTTAGACATGCATCAATATATCAACTGTATGTAGGAGGGGGAAAATGCAGAGGTATGGGGTTAAATGTGAAACAATCCTTAATGGAGATCAGGCTATCCTGCTACAGATTTCTCACCCTCATTTTCCAACTGAGGTATTTATATCCATTGTTTATGCTAAATATAACAGGAATGATAGAATTCCTCTTTGGGAGAACGTTAATGATCATAAACTTGTTGATAACTATAAGCCATGGCTAGTCCTGGGGGATTTCAATGTGGTGACCAGAAGCTATGGAAAAAAAGGTGGAAATGAAGTGGATTATCATTTTATTGAAGATTTCAATAATTTTATCACCGATGCTTCTTTATTGGAGGTAAAATCTATTGGATCTCAATTCACTTGGCGTAACTTTAGAGATAATGGCAAAATTTGGGCTAAATTAGATAAGGGATTGGCATCCATTCAATGGTTTAATAGTTTCCCCAACTTTAAACTCTCTCATCTTAATAAAACTTGATCAGACCACTATCCCCTCCTATTTTCTATCCAAACTAAATTAGAATCCTCACCCAAGCCTTTTAAATTTTAGAATATGTGGTGTAACTGCAAAGATAGCAGAGTGATTGAGGAATCATGGAGCCTTCCAGTTCAAGGTAATCCTCTGAGATGCTTCTATACTAAATTACACAGATTAAAAGGTTGCCTTAGTTATTGGAACAAAGATAATTTCAAAAATATCTTTGTATAAATTGAAAAATTGGAAGATGAGGCCTTAATTGAGGAAACGATTTATGAAGAAAATCCTACACCTGCTCATAGAGAAAATATGAACATATCTAAAGCCAAACTCCTTAACTCTTTAAAAAAAGAAGAATATTTCTGGACTAAAAAACTGAGAGGAAAATGGCTTCTAGAGGGGGACTCTAATTCTAAACTATTTCATGCTTCTGTCAAGTTTAGAAGACTTCACCAAATGATCCATAAGGTGAAAAATACAGATGGTGTCTGGTTGAACAAAGAGGAGGATATTAAAGTTGATTTATCAGTTATTTTCAGAATATTTTTCAGTTAGTGCCTATCGAAGATCAAGATGAAATAATTGAATCCATTGACATCAGAATATCTCCAGATCATACTTTGATGTTAGATGAATTTCCTGAAGAAGTAGAAATTTGGGAGTCCATTCAAAATCTCAATGAGGATAGTTCTGCAGACCCTGATGGTTTCCATGGTGTTTTTTACAAAAAATTGGGATTTTATTAAAACTGACATTATCCAAGCTATTGATTTCTTTTTTGCAGGTGGTGATCTCCCAAAGAGTTGGACTGGAACTAATATCATGCTCATCGCTGAATCAAGTAACCCAAATTCATGTGCAGACTATAGACCAATTAGTTTATGCAATTTCTACTTTAAGATCATCATAAAAATTCTTTCTTCCAGACATGGATTAATTCTTCCTCAAATCATTGGCAATTCTCAAGATGGATTCATCAAAGGCAGGATCATCACTGACAATATCCTCCTAGCTCAAGAACTCATACATAGCATTAGAAAAAAATGTCATGGATCAAATGTTATCATCAAGCTTGATATGTCTAAAGCCTACGATAGAGTTTCATGGATTTTCCTCCTCAAAACTCTCAGAAAATTTGGGTTTTTTGAAATTTGGATTGATAGAATCTGGAGATGTATCTCGAATAATTAGTTTTCAACTCTCATCAATGGTCAAAGTGAAGGTTTATTTAAATCATCGAGAGGTCTAAAGCAAGGAGACCCTTTATCCCTAGGTTTATTTGTTCTAGTTTTGCTGAAATTCTTAATAAAAGGATCCAAAACTTGATTTAAAAAGATATTGTTAAAAGTTATTCCTTGCCCAGACATATCCTAATCATTAGCAACCTTAGCTTTGTTGATGACACAATTATCTTTTGTAATGGATCCCTTTATATCCTCAATAATTTAATTGCATTCTTTAAAACAATTGAAAAATATTATGGTCAATGCATTACCTTTTCCAAAAGCATCTTTACTATGCATCATTCAGTCCCCATTAATGGAATCAGAGCCATTTCTAAAGCCACTAACAATAATTTAAAAAAGATTCATATTTTTTATCTTGGTTGTCCCCTCTACTATGGTAGACGTAACCACTCCTACTTTGAGACCATTATTCAGAAGATTAGAACTAAAATCTCGTCCTGGCAGACCATGTTTCTGAATTTTTCTGGTAGGAGAACCGTAATAAACTATGTTCTCTCCTCTATACATGTTCATACTCTTGCAGCCTTAAAACCTACTCCAAAAATAATTAAAATCACCCAATCTCTGTTCAGTAATTTCTTGTGGGGCACTTCCAAAGATTTTGGGAATAAACATCATTGGTTGAAGTGGACTATACAGTGTTTCCCTGTTGAAAAAGGTGGTTTGGAGTTTAAACTTCTTCCATACCTTATTGAATCTTTTAGCTTGAAGATTTGGTGGAATATTTGTTCTTTTCCTAGCCTTTGGGCTTCTTTTTTCCTTAACACATATTCAAACAGACCTCGAATTGGTGGAACCCAATCCTACAAAATATTTAAGTCTGTTCAACTTGTTGCAGAAGCTGTTACTACTAAGGTTGAGGGGTTTAAAGTCTGGACTCATACAAATGATGGAAATTTCTCTCCAAACTCTTCTTGCAATATGATTAGAAAGAATAATCCCACATCTTTTAGATGCAAGGTTATTTGGAATTAAGTATTTCCTCAAAGAATTTCCATTTTCTTATGGAAGTCCTATCATAAAATCATCCCCTTAGATGAATGTATCCAGGATAGAGGAATACACATGGTGTCAAAGTGTAACTGCTGCAACTCTTCTTCTGAAACTTTTCATCACTTACATATTTCAGGTCCAATTGCCTCAATTTTTTGGAATCATTTTTAAAAAATGTTTGGTATCCATATATCCTTATCCTCTTTCCATCATATGATGATGTCTTGGTGGTTGAAAAAACAAGTGCAAGATTTCCTCCAAACTCTTTTGATTATCATGCCAGGTGCTATTTTCTGGGAGCTATGGAAATGAAGAAACTTATCTAGGTATGAAAGTATTGGTATGGAATTTAGAATAATCATCGATCAAGTCTATGATCTTGCTAGTTCCTGCTTCATCAAATTGAAGTTCACATCCAAACCTACTCAATTTGATTTTGTATTTCAATATTTCAAGCTTTAAAACTTGAAAACCAAACCCCTCTTACCTGTAATTTCCAAGTGGAAGAAGCCTCGCGTAGGGGTGTTCAAGCTTAATACTGCTGGTGCAGGCACAAGGAAGTTCAATCAATCAGGCTCAGGAGGTATTCTAAGAGATCACAATGGGACTTTGATTCAAGCCTTCTCAAGCAATGAAGAGAATGTCCCCAATGCTTCAGCTGAATGCTTTGCCATCATATCAGGTCTCCAAGTTTGTATAAGGATCCAAGTTACTTTGGTGGTTATTGAAACTGATAACAAATTTCTTTTTGATATTCTCAAAGGTCAAAGAAAGAAACCACCTTGGTACCTTATAGAAGCTATCAAAGTTAATAGAGATTTTTGAAATGAAATCTCAATTTCTTACTCCCATATTTAGAAAATTTTGAATTCAGTAGCATCCAGTCTTGCCACTCATGGTAATCTATCTTAATGGTTTACCTGCTTCTCAAATGTTCAAGATCTCCCTTCAAAGTCTAAAGGTATATACAAGATGGATCTCTTAGGGATGAAATCAGTCTCATTTCTTCATTAGTTGTTTTGTTTTATTCATTTATTGTTTCGATTCATCCTCAGTTTTATTTTCCCAATCTCTTGTAAAGCCACCTCGGTAGGGTTATTCTTCCATCTTTATTAATAAATCAGGGGTCTCCATCCTCTTCTTAAAAAAAATGTAGGAGGGCTTAATTATAAGGCTCTCATTAAATTATTAAATGAGATTAGAGATGATTAATATTGACAAAAGTCTATGCGTTTATGCGACTGAAGTATTATTATGTGCGTCTAACATATCTCGCATATTTGTGTATTATTAATGCATTAACTAGATAATATTCTAGTATTGAGTGTTTGATATATGTTATGGGAATATGTGTCACCACGAGTTATTTGACATGTGGTGACCCACTTGGGTTGGTTTTCGCTGTAAATAATCCTCACCACCATATATTTTAGGCAGATCTTCTCGGGAAAAGAAGGGTGATTTCTTGTCTTATGAGTTTTAAGAGAGTTTTTAGAAAAGATTTTTGTAGATGAGTTTTGGGATAAGTTTTTCCACCTCTCATCTCTCTGAATTCCACCATAATGAGTTTTTCGCCAAATAGTACGAACCTACGAACTACGCTGACTTTGATTCCGACTGTGACGGATATGTAGGCGCAACCGAAGTTGCCCAACTCAAACACATACGAAAATCGGGTGATTCCCCATATTAAACGGCCCTATTACATATTGTTTCTTTCCTATACCATTTATTTACGTCTTCGAAGTAGTTTGTAAGCTACTTCACGTAATTCCCTTTACATTTTATGACAACTTCCTTGGCTTTAACATTTAAACCGTCTTTACATTATGTAGTTTAACTTTCTTTCCATTTCTTAGTGTAAATTATTTTCTTTTATCTTATTTATCTTACCATCTTCTTTAATTTAGCTCTAATTTTCTTTGATCTTTATTCCTGAATTTTACATCTTCCTCCTTAGATAGTAGTTAACTTATTTTACCAACTCGTTTAGCACCCATAAAAGTCTCCATAGTTGGAGCATAAGTCTTCTTAATAGAAACTTCGAATAGTACACAATTACCTAATTATCACAAGTCTAAGATAAATAATTGATTGGTAAGACCATACTCTTGCATGTGATGCTCGCATACAACCAAAACACACACAACAACCAAGCTACCTCAAACGCACCTTATCATACCAACATATTAACCCATATCATAAAAAATTTATGAAATCTTATGGATTTCAGTCAATGCATATGAATTTGATTGATTATTGCATGCTCTTAAGTCGTATATACAACACATTATTTATATGCCATTTATTTGTATATGAAATAATGAGTGTGAATTTATTTCTCAAAAGCTTTGATAATTGGTGTTTATCACAATTAGGGTGTGGGGAGGGGGATATGAATGTGTATATATAATTTGATTATGATTGAGAATATTTCATCTCATATATTGTATCATTGGCAAATATAGTATTTATTTCATGTTTCATGAATTCTTATTTAAAAAATACACTCTTACCTGAAGTGTGAAGTGTTTCTATAGAAAAATACAAAAACAAATTGTTCCATAAGAACGACAATAATTGTTGTGGATATTTTCATTTTGTCTCATCTAAAGACATGTACCGCTCAATGAAAAAATGAGTATTGAAAGATATTAAAATATCAACTTATTGTAATGTAAAATGTTAGATGAATTCACTATTAGAGGCAAAATGAAAAAAAAAATCATATGTATTAACTCTGAATGCCTCCACAACAATCATTCTCCCAAGAGGACATACTTTGAATGTGGCGAATAATTCCATTGCATGATAGAAGCATGACTAATCTATCAGTTTATAAAAAAATTCTCCCAGAGGAGGAGAAAAGTAAAATTATTCCATAATGCCTAAATAGGTGATCCATTTCACTCAGTAAGAGATTATTGGAAAATTTAATTTCTCTAGGTCACATAAGATGTTATTCTACAATAATATATTAGAGTCCCTCGAGTGACTATAAAGTCCTTGAAATAGGAAAAAATAAATATTGTAAGTGAGATCTATAAATTCATACATATATAAAATAGTATTGGGATTGCCAAAGATGATCACCGATGATGTAATCATATATGTTGGAACTACATGAATAAAAGGGTGGTGATAAAATAAATCCACACACAATATTAGAATTTTGACAAAGATTATATTGATCAAAATGAAAAGGCTATGAGGGAATGATTATAATCTCTCAAAAAAAAAAGTATATTTTGACATATAGTACAAAGCTTATTATATTTGTCCCTAAAGGATCGTTATATACTCTTCATAATAGGATTTTCTCCTCAAGTACTCAAATTGTGACATGCCTCTAAAGGATTTCAAAAGTGAGATTACTATTAACAAGAACTTGCATGGATCTCCCATTTTCATTACTATCTTCTACCATAAGTAATTTCCCTTCTAATTGTAAATATGAATAATAAATAAAAGGTGTTGTTATTAACAACCAAAAAACTAATCTATAATGCTACATAAAAAAATATCATGTAATTTTTAACGAAAACTTGATGTTATAAATAACTTTTCTAAAAATTTCATTGCATCCTACTTTATTTTTATCACTTTATACAACTCAAACTCTCATTTTCACTCAAAAATCTTCTGCATAATCACCCTCCCCACCATATTCCCCGCCCACACCACCATATCCACCACCCACTAAGGAATCTCTCTCTAAACATACACACACATAGGCATAAACATGTCTCACCATCTCTCTCACGAGTACACAAAAAACAATAGATATGAACAAGTTTGTACTTGAAATGAAAAAAGAACCCAAATAAATATTTTTTCTTCATATTCAACTCATAAATATCTTAAAATAAAGTATATACTCAGATAAGATTCAAATAATAGTTGAAAATTCAAATAAATATGACAAGTTTGAGAACTTGAAAATCCATTCCTTCGATTCAAAAAATGATGACAAATTTCGGGGTTCAAGATCTGAATGTTAACAAAAAAAAAACATGGTTTTAAATATTTGGTATTTAAGCCCCTAGTTTGGGAAAACATTTGGGGGTATAAGTACCGAATTTGGGGTACAAATTCGGGGTCCAAGTCCCGACTATGTAAAATATTGTCATTTTTTATAACTAAATCCATTTGGGGTCCAAATCCTAATTTGTGGCTAGATTTTCAGATCGAGACCCTTAATCTAGGGCCAAAATTTGGCATTGAGAAACCTAATATGAGGCCTAATTTTGAGATCTTGATCCTTAATCTGGAGCCAAATTTTGAGGACCGGACCCTAATCTGAGGTAAAATAAGGAAGTCGAAGCCCTGAAGTTGGAGGAAATATTCAAGATTGGGGTAACAAAGTTTGAGGTTTTTGAAATTTTGATATTTGTTCAAAACTGTAACTATATTTTGAATCATATCTTGGTATGTAATTTATTTTAAGTTGTTTATGGGGTAAATCTTAGAAAATAATGTTTCTTAGGGTCATTTATTTATTAAAAATAAATACTTTTTATACTAGTGTTTTTTTTTAAAGAAAGTCAATGAGAGAGAAAATATATACATATATATATGCACACGTATACATGGATTGTTGCGTTGATAGTTATGGTGGAGATTGTGATGGTATGTGATGGAGATGATGACAATATGTTGTTACTGAAATGGGTTTAAAGGTTTTAGAGATAGAAATAAATGAAGACAGAAGGGGAAATGTTGAAAATGAGAAATTCCCTTTGATAGGAAAATGAAGGAATAATTGTGTGCCCGTGTTGCTAATAAGTTATTAGGTTATTGACACTTTACTATTCGAAGCTTATTAACTTTTTCACTTCAAAACTCAAAGTATCAAGACAGACACATAAACCACCAAATTTTCACATTGTTGAAATTCAAATCCTGTCGTTAAATTTAATAATGGAAATAGTAAAAAATTAGCATAAATGGGTCAAAATACTCTTTTTCCACCAAATTTTGCGGTTTTATGTGCAACTCTTAAATATATTAGTGTTTGAAGTGCAAAGGTGACTAAACTTCAGACTAATAAGGTTCCAAAACCCATGAAATGAAATCTTTTATTTTTGTTATTAATAGATAACATTGGTTTCATATCAAATTATTTAAAAAAGAAATGATTATAAGCTTTCACAAAAAAATTTGCATGTATACCCTAAATATTGTCATTGTAATTAATTATTATTACAAATGATCAATATGTGTAATAGTGGAATTTGTATGTCAATGCACACAAGCAAAATTTTAATGCACAATTAAGTATCATTTGTGAAAAATAAGGTCAAATTTCATCAGCTCTTTTCCCTTTTCTCAGCGACACTCTTCCCGTCTCTAATCATTCTAGTAGAAAGCTTTATCTCACCAAACTCGATTATGTTATATCCTTCTATTTATCTTTTTTTTTAGTTTTTTGGGTTTTCCTCTTCTATTTATAGATATAAAGTTCTTCAAGTGGGGACATTTATTAATATTCCTAAAACATAAACATATTTTTTTTTAAATAGTAAAAAGCTTAATTTTACAACCAAACTTAATGGAGATGGTCTCCTTGGTGAGGATATCATATATAGACTACTTCATCAAAAAATTCAATTGGAAAGTTAATGATATAATTGTCCAAACTTTCGCCAGCCAAAAATGAATATATATAGACACTTGAATGGTACATTTTTTAGGTCTCTTAATTTATTCCACTCTTATATATATATATCAAGGTTCTAAAAAACACACGGCGTGATCGAGGCGTGGAGGCCAAGCCTTAAACCTTAGAAGCCTAGGCGGGTCTTAGGTGTAAAAAGATGTTTAGACCTTTTTAA
Source organism: Sambucus nigra (assembly GCA_949130495.1). Lineage (NCBI taxonomy): Eukaryota > Viridiplantae > Streptophyta > Magnoliopsida > Dipsacales > Adoxaceae > Sambucus > Sambucus nigra. The sequence goes on from OX422215.1 coordinate 150,488,965, forward strand.
TATAGTTTAATACTTTTTAACCATAACAAAGCTATTAAAATACTAAAATTGTACTTATAATAAAAATATGTCTGAATATTTGCAAATTAAAATACTATTTGATTATTTTTTACGAGATAATCGTCCGATTAGTAAACAAAATCTGCAAAAGGTGATATCATTTCACTAAAGCAGTGTTGTTTTTAGAAAAAAATTGCACCTTAAGGCGTAAAAATCTTAAGGCGGGGCGTTTCTTCCAAGCCTCAATCCTAGGCGGAGCCTAGGAGGGTTTTTTAGAACACTAATATATATATATATATATATATATATATATATATATATATATATATATATATATATATATATATATATGTGTGTGTGTGTGTGTGTGTGTGTGTGTGTGTGTGTGTGTGTGTGTGTGTGTGTATGTGTGTGTGTGTGTGTGTGTTTTGATACTAAATTTGCGAGGGTTTCAGTTATCGTTCACGATCTTTTGAATTTGATTTAAATATATTACTTGACATACTTCAAATGAAAATTTTTTGCACTTAATATTGAATTAAGGTATAAATAGCACAATTTTGAATGATTATAATCATTTCATCCTTTAATAATTTGATATGAAATCAATATAATCTAATAACAAAATAAATCAAAATAAATTTAAATAATTAATATACCAACCTTTATTTGGGTAAAAAGTGGATGTTAACTTGAATAGCTCATGAACAATGTAAAAGATTAAAGGAAAATGAAGAAGTTCTATTTGCAAGTGGCTAAGATCCATCCATGGTCGTTCTCTTCTATTTCTGTGTCAGAGGACCGCTCTCGCAGGTTTGACCTATGGGTGGAAGATGACTCTTATCTTTCACGAATTTTCTTCTTCCGAAGAGCTCTTGTGGGTTGAGTGTGTAGTGTAGAGTCCATTCTGCCTCCTATTGAGAAGATAAAAGCGTGGGTTCAGGAGCATTGGAAGGTTATCGGAGGTACGGTGACCCGCTACTTGAACTCCTCTACATTTTTCTTTGTGTTTTCTTCTAAGAAAGAAGAAGAGAACATACTTAATCATAAGTCATGGTTTGTTCATGGTTCCCCACATTTCCTTGATAAGTGGCACCCTTTGGGATGTAGTTTTAAAACTCGTCGGAGATCGAAGTGCGATTCGATTTGGGTCATGGGCCTTCCTCTCCACCTTTGGGGAAAGGAAGTTTTTAAAGCTATTGGTAACATATGTGGTGGGTTCGTTAGTGTCGATGATGATACTCAGGCGAGGGATGAACTCAGATGGGCCCGTATCAATGTCATAGGGGTTCTCAAGCTTCCTGAGGCAGTGACTATCCGGGAAGGTTGTTGGGTGTTTGAGCTATCCATTTGGGTTCGAGAAAGAGAGTTTTTGCTTTTTTTGAGGTGAAGTTACCAGGAATGGTAGGGGGACAGGGAAGATTCAAGCAGGAGCTGTTGGTGAGAGGGTACAACCGTTAGCAGCAAATGAAAGTTTCTTTAGTAGTGGCGGGGGCTCGGGTAGGTGCTAGCAGGAAAGATTGGCTTAGTCTTTGGTGGGGCTGCTAATGATATGGTCACGAAGCCCACACCTGTTGAGGTGGATAGAGTTATTGGAGTGGCCTCATATGCGGGGACTTTTTGGGTAGGGTTCTCAGTCAGTGGGGTGGAGGCCAGGACAGACGGTCTCGTGGATTTCACTACTGACGTCAACGTCAGTTGGGAGGTTCATGGCAGTGCCGGGGCTGAACGTAATTCTATCAGTGGGGGTTCTCTTTCTTCGGCAGTTGGTGTTGATGATGGAGGGGTTAATTTGACCGTGGCTAGGAGGGAGGAGTGTTTGGGTGTAGGTGAGATGTCGGCATGCTAGGGAAGTGACTGAATTGTTACCTATGTCTGTTCATAGGTTAGACAAAGGGGGAGTTGCCATACCCCACTTACCGTTCGTGTCATGTGTTAGAGCATCCGTAGTGGTGATGCTAAAGGACGAAGGAAGAGGTAATTTTTCAAATTAGAAGCTCTACAATGGTGTAGTCAAAGCAACAAAATCAGTAGCAGAAATGGTAGCCGTTTTGCAAAGTTATCAATTGGTTACTGAATTTGCAAATGGTTCCTACGAACTTCATTTATTCATAGGAATTCTTACGAACAAATAAAGTTCGTAAAAAATATAAATAATTATTTTTATTATATCTATGGGTTCCTATGAACAACATTTGTCCGTAATAATTTCTTATGAACAAATGTTGTTCGTAAGAAATGTGTATTTGCTTCCTACGAACAAGAGTAGTTCGTAGGAACTTATACTTACAAATTGAAGACTCCACCACTGTGAAGTAAACCACAAATGAAAGGTCTAACATTCTGTATACTTACCTTTTCTATGCACCCACCACTACACATGCTCTTAAGGGGGAGTCATGTGTTAAGGGGGCTAGTATAAGTTTTAAAGAGGGTTTGAACTTTCTTTATGGGGATAGTCGAGCGACTGTGTCACTTCCTTATGACGTGGAGATTTGGGATGGTTTAATGGCATGTTTGTTTGAGTTATGTAGGGGTTAAAAGAAAGGTGGGTACATAAGTCTTATCGTTGGGGGATTCTTGTCGGTTTGTAACCAAAGTCCCTAATCTGGCTAAAGGTGGGAAACAAGAGTTCAATTTTAATCAACTTGGACCTATCTTAGGCTCGGGTACTATTTTAAAAAATGTTTCCTTTAGGAAAAATATCAAGCATAAAGGGGATACCTCTTTTGGGAAAAATAAGTAGGGTGGTTGCAAAAAATTTATTCCTCGCGGTGAGAATAGTAATGGTGGAATGTGTTATATTCTCAAGCTTCCCAATTGCAATGTCACGGGTATCTCTCTAGGATTTCTTCTTCAGAATAGTGTCCCGCTTTGCACAGTTGTGAAGAAGGGCCAAGATGTGTCAAAAGAGGAGGCTTTTTGTGTAGGATGTTTCTTGCTATTCAGGGACTCTTTAAGACGGAAGATATCATGGTGTATAATGGATGGCTCATCCCCTAAATTGTGGGTGGAACTTGGGGGTGGTCGAAGGGTGAGGAGGAGGTGTTTGAGGATAGGAGTAACAAATAGGGGTGTGAGGTTGAGGTGGAGGATTGGGTTTCTAGTGTGATGGAAGGGTTTAGAAAGTTATTAGGGATGACTTATTTGGGGCAAGAGAAGAAGGAACTATCATTGTTCCGTGATATAGAGGAGATGTTGAGGGGAAAGGTTGATGTAGTAAGGGGGGGGGGGTGGAGGGAGAGTTTAGATGCTATTTTTAATAAAGTTACGCATTATATCCGGGAATGTGCGTGACTTAAATGACCCTGGTAAATGAGGTGTGGTTAGTGGGGTTATAATGAGATGGAGGTCGGATATCATCTGTTTAGCAGAAACTAAGTTGGATGTCATGGATAGGGAGATGGTGCGGTCTACATGGGGAGGGTGCTATGTATAGTGGTATTGTCTTGACTCTGCATCAGGAGGGATTGTTATCATGTGGGACATTAGAGTGGTGGAGAAAATTGATGTTCTTATGGGATGTTGGTCCATTTGTTGTTTATTCAGGAATGTTGAGGACGGATTGACATGGAGTTATTCGGGGGTTTATGGATCAGTCGAGTACTTTGATCGTCGGGAGTTATGGGAGAAATTATCGGGGGTCAATAGTATATGGTGTGTTCCATGGTGTAAGGGGGGTGGTTATAATTATAACATTGTTCATTTCACCTCTGAAAGGAGTGGTGGGGGGAGATTGAAATCATTTATGCGTGATTTCTCTAATTTCATCCATGAGATAGAATTGGTGGTTCTTCCTTTGGAGGGAGGACTTTTTACTTGGTCCAGTTTTAGGGACGAACCTTCATTTTCGTGACTTAATAGGTTCCTTCTTTCTAATAACATGGGGGAGATTTTTTTGATGGCATCTCAATCATGTCTTCCACGAGTTACTTATGACCACTATCCATTTCTCCTGTAGGGTGGGGTAGAAAGGTAGGGAGGTCCCCATTTCGATTTGAGAACATGTGGCTTAGGAGACTTTGTTGATAGGGTTAAGGAATGGTGGAGTGGGTAAGAGGGGGAGGGGAATGCTACCATCAGATTGGCATCGAAATTGTTCCTTCTTAAAGGGGATTTTATTCGGTGGAATCATGATGTGTTTGGACATGTGGAGAGTGTGACTGTGTAATTTATGGAGGATATACTGGGGCTCGATGAGAAATACAGGTCGGGAGGATGTGATGGTAGTCTTCTACGAGTTCTCTGATTGGGGATATTTTTTGAAGAGTCTGAATGCCACTTTAATTACTTTAGTTCCCAAGAAATGGGGAGCGACGAATGTGAGAGACTACAGACCCATCAGCCTTATTGGCAGTGTGTATAACATCATTTCTAAGGTCTTATCGGTTAGGTTTAGAAAGGTGATTGATCCTATAGTGTCCTATACTCATAGTGCTTTTGTGGGTGGCCATCAGATTCTTGATGTGGTGTTGGTTGAGAATGAGGGCATCGAGGCTAGGTTTAGAAGTGGGATACCGAGTATTATTTACAAGCTTGATGTGGAGAAGGCCTATGATCATGTGTTCTAGAATTTCCTCTACTATATTTTGAGGAGACTGGGTTTCGGGGGGCGGTGGTGCAGCTGGATTAAAATATGTGTCTCTTCTGTCAATTTCTCTCTCCTAGTGAATGGAGTGGCCGAAAATTTCTTCTCGAGCTCTCGGGGTCTTAGGCATGGTGACTCATTTTCCCCGTTCCTTTTTACATTGGTTATGGAGGCATTTTCTCAAATGATAAGTCGTACGGTGGAGGGTGGTCTGGTCTTTGAATTTGTTATCAGGAGTATTGTTCCCCAACCAATTGTGATCTCTCATCTGCTAGCAGATGATGCTATTATTTTTTCTGGGGCTGCTATTGATGAGGTGAGGAAACTAAGGTTGTTGTTGGTGTGTTTTGAGGCTGTGTCTAGGATCCGTATCAACGTCATGAAGAGCGAGATGATTGTCATTGGTGAGGTCAGCAATGTGGGTATTTGGTTAGGGTGCTTGAGTGCATAGTCAGCTCGCTCCCCTCTACTAATATTGGCCTCCCCTTAGGGGAGAAGTTTAAATTTCGGTTGATGTGGGATTCGATCATTGAGAGGGTCCAACGGAGGTTATCGGGGTGGAAGAATAATTACCTCTCCAAAGGGGGACAATTGGCTTTGATCAAGAGTATTTTGACGAGTCTTCCAACCTACTTCATGTATGTTCTCCCTCTACCTGTTTCTGTGGGCAAAAGACTCGACAAGTTAATGAAGAATTTCCTAAGAAGGGGTCATGATGATCAGTTCAAATTCAGTCTGGTGAGGTGGGATGAGGTGTGATTTCTGTACAAGGAGGGTGGGGCAGGGGTGAGAAGTTTATCGAATTTTAATAAGGCTTTACTAGGCAAGTGGTTGCGGTGGTTTAATAGGGAAGAGGAGAGACTGTGGAGGAAAGTGATGTTGGCTAGGCATGGGGCCAACCCATATGGGTGGGGCCCAAGGGAGGGGGGTTCTGCACATGGGTTGGGGTTTTGGAAGTATATTGCGCGTGGGTGGATTGATTTTTCTAAGTACACTTCTTTCTAGATTGGGAGGGGGATGCATATTTGGTTTTGGAAAGATAGTTGGGGTGAGGGTGTCTCTCTGGAGGATCTCTTCCAGGGGATGTATCAGATTACGGGCGATAGGGAGGAGACAATTGAGGATCATAGAAGCAGGGTAAGGGATCATGTGGTGTAGGACCCAAAATTTAGGAAGGGTCTTAAGGATTGGGAGCTAGAGGAGTTTTTTGAGTGGCTGGTTTTGGCGCCCATTTCATCCGTTGGGGATAATGGATTGAGGTGGACGGGCTCTCAGGTTGGCCTCTTTTCGGTTAAGAATTTTTATAATGTACTTAGGAGCATTGGGAGTGTTTATCTTCCTTGGACGTCTATTTGGAAAAGTAATGTGCCCCATAAGGTTAGCTTATTCATGTGGAGTGTGGCCACACAGGCCATCTTGACCATTGAGAGGTTGCAAATTTGAGGGAGGAGGTTGGCTAGTAGATGTTGGTTGTGCAAGAAGGAGGAAGAGGCGACCAATTATCTTCTTCTTCATTGTCATGTGACTCGGGGTCTCTCGAATTTTATTCTCTTTAGGCAAGGTCTTGTGGGTGATACCTTGAGAGGTGAGCGAGTGGAGGCCTGGGGGAGTCCAAGGAGCTGGCTTGGTTCGAGTGGTGTTTGGAAGATGTTATTGCATTATATCTTCTAGGCTGTGTGGCATGAGAGGAATCGGAGATTCTTTGAGGGGGTGAGCTGGATCCTTCTAGTTTACGTTACTGCTTTCTGAGCCTTCTTATCTCTTAGTCTCGGAAAAGAGAGAAGCTCCATATGGTAGTTGAATAGGGAAAACAAATTCCCCAATAATGACAAAGTTGTTTATGGTATGGTTCTTTAAAACTAGATATAAACATCTAGGTTTGTAGAACTCGAACCCACCAACGATAAGGGAATTAGGAAGAGAGAGTAGAGTAAAGATCTAAGAAATTTCTTGGAGAGAGAGAAAGTTAACATTAGAAAAAATAAAGATAAACTAAGAGACGATTTTAAATAGGTAGAAAAAGATCATTTGAAATGCAAGAAATGCCAAGAAAAAGTTAACACATGTCTTTAAGTGTTTTCACTCCAATAGGTGAAGTTATGGGGAAGTGGAGAGACAAAAGATCATGTATTGGCTCCATCATTAAAATTCCCTTATGATTAAATTTGCGGTTTGTTAATGGACCAAGCAATTGAAATCATGTAATGGGAATTCATCGGCGAACACATACATTGGTTCAAACGGGAATAATAAAAGTTCTTCATTTATGGGATTTAATTACTCCAATAAATAAAAAGGTTATTATTTGGACGATTCCACACATTAAATTAGATTTGGTACGACCACTGACAATAACAAGACATTAATGTATAATAGACAAAAATAAAAACTTTTTTGGTCTAAAAATACATAATATTTACAAGTATATATGACATATCAAATTTGGTTATAGCATGAAATTTTCTTTAATTGTCTAAGATGAATGATATGCCATACGCCCGAAATTGGTTTAGTGAATATTAACCACCAGAATGAATGTGTGTGTGTGTGTGTGTATGTATACTAGTGGATACCCGTACTTGAAGGCACGAAGAAAATTTTCAAATTACGTAATCGCGAAACGGCAAAAATTTTGAAATTTATAAAAGAAACTTGATGTTAAAGTTATAAAAAAAAACTTAAAGTGAGAATAATTAAAGAAATAAAATTATCGTTGACACTCAATCCTTGATTTCATACAAAATATCTGCCTGTAAAAGAACCCTACTGACAATTTTAACTCCATTAATTAATACTATGTTATTTTATTCGCATAAAATCCAAAAGGCACACATCTATTAAAAAAACTAATATCCCTATCTCAAAACTTCCTTTAGATACTCTTTTCTTATGTAATGAGCTGATCATTCCCCCACCAATTTCCAGCAAGTAATTTCTGCCAATTAGAAATCACAATGGTGTTATCAGCAAATTTTCTCTTAAAATAGTGGTTTGAGTCCAAAAAGGGTAAAATAAATTCCTAACTTATTTTACCCATGTATGCTCCAACAACCACTATTGTTGCTAATGCATCCATGAGTACACATATCTGCAGATGAAATATCAAACAAAATAAATGAGAGTCATGTTTGTAAATAGGTTGAATTGATTCTTACCTTACTAGTTTTGTAATGTGAGTATCTTTGAATGAAAGCCCTATATTTTATTAATTTAATGACAAAGATATATACTTAGTGCTGAAAATAACATACACGTATTGATTATTGATTTTATAATATGATTGTGTGTTTACATTGATGTCAAATGTATGTGTAATAATAATGTAAATAGATACATAGTAATCTCAATTGATAGTAATAAGTAAAGGAAGAAAGTGAACAATGATATATTTTTTTGTTTGTGCTTATGAACAGGATAATAAGAAGCTAGGACAAATTTGTAACTTTTGGATTCAAAGCATCTTATGTATCAAAATGTTTGTACTTTTTTCTTTCTCCTCTGTTTTATATTTGTTTGTAAGTCAGAGTGATTCATTAATGTGGAGCCATGGACACACAAAATTTATTCATGGAAGTATAAACATTAGATGGAAGTATAAACAAATTTACTTGAGATCCTAAATGGCATAAAACATAATTAATTGAAATAATTTTACGGAATGGAAAATAGCTATAAAGAAAAAAAAGAGCTCTACAAATGGAGGAGAGAGAATGGATTTGGGAAGCATGTATATTCACCTAAAAAAGATCTCTACAAATGGAAAAAAATTGATCTGTTCTAAATGTTTTTAGAAGAAAAAAAATATAAAAATACAAATGGATAGAGAGAGAGAGAGTTGGTGTTGTCGATGGCTCCCTTAATGAGTATTAGATTTATCTATAAATAGTGAGGATAAAGGCACACAAAAAATGATCGTGTGCTTGAATTAAAAAATAAAGGGAGAAGAAGATAGAGAGGAGAGAGTATAAAAACACACTACATACATAGTAACGAATCAAAGGAATTTCAATAGAGTATCTAGAATAGTTATACATCAAACATGTATCAAATAGGATAAAAGTGAGGGGAAAAAACTTTCCTTTAGTGAACAGTTGGAAGAATCAAAATAGTTTATGTGAGAGCACATATTTGAAAAGAATTCAGAAAAATTTCGGGAAGATTCATCTGGACGTTTAGAAACAACGTGGATAGGTTATCACTCATCATAATTAAGTACTCCAGGCACTAAGACTGCACCAGAAAAGCTACTCAAATATAATGTATAACTAAAGCACAATAGTTAAAAGAAACAGAGAATTGCATTAAACCAACAAAGGGAATAGAACTTGTACTTACATATAAATCTAGGTAAAAGACTATCAACATTCCACCAAAACCCAAGTTATAAAACTCACTGAATAGTAAAGGGAGAAGTGCAACAAAACCCGATTAAACTACTCAGAATTTTGCCACAAACCCCCTAAATTATTTTTAATGCCAAAAAAAACTATGTAGTTTGTTCCAAACACCCCCATGTTGTGACTTCTAAGAAAAGTAAAGGTTGAGTTTGGGTGATACAAATAAGTTGTTTTTTCAAGAAAAACAGAAATGATGTTTTTTTTCCATTTAACATAATTTAGGGGTGGTTCTTGCGGAGATTGCATAGTTCAGCGGTTAATTCACACTTTAACATAATTATATAGTCTTTATAATGAAAGTATATATGTTATTTAGCATATGTTCATTTACACAATTATTTGATATTTTTATTGGACTTACGGCAATACATATTCGACCGACAAACCCAAAAACAACTTTTTTGATATCTGGGTAAGTTTGGAGTCCAAGGAAGCTATCCAAACAGCGCTTTAACAAAATCCTAGTATAGCAAGATATAATTTCAGGAATAAAGAGAAGAAATAAGCTCAATAATCAAGGGTGAAAAGTGTCGCGTGTCAAAAAACTGATCGTTGTTTTTTGTTCACCGCCTCAATACAAAACCCTAAACTTATGACTACACTAAACAGGTTAGTATAGCGGCCAAGTTCGGGTATCGAAAAATCTACAGAGACGAGTTGCTAGAATTTAATTAGTTTAATACTCCTAAAATAAAAGTGTAAAAGATAATTTCTACAAAAAAGAAAATATGCACAAAAGGGAAAGATTAATATAGGCGAGTGTATTTAAACAAGATTAACAAAGCGAATAAAAACTATAGGTTGTGTCGAATATCCCTCACCCCGAGTTAATTAGTATAAAATGGTTACATGGGTCAACGAGTTATTAAGATTGCATCTCGGTTCGACAGTTAATTAAATCAAGAGTTGTCACACCCCTGAATTCACAAAAAATCCTAATAAGATTTTGGCGTCAATAAATACCCTAGTAATTGCGCATGCAAGGTCATAAGCATGGAGCATACATGATATACCCCGTCAAATCTCCTACGCATAATAACTAGGACAACACACTTGAAATAAACCTGTAAACTCCATCACCAAAGTAAACTAACATGTCAACCTGAAATGATTTCAATCCAACACAACCTAGACTAATTGAGCTTGAAAGCATGATAAAAATGAAGTAACTAAATACGGTAAATAAACGCGATAAAACTACATGAGAAAGAAACTAAAGAAAGCATGTAAATCTAATTAAGAAAGCAAGTAAATTAACTACAAAGAAATAAAATAAGGAAATTCAACTTAATTTAATGGAGAGTGATATGCCCTGAATATACCCCTCATCTCAGAGACATCGACCTCATCCATGGAGGTGGCCGAGGTTGGAAGGGTCCCAGATCAACAACTAGCGTTCTCGTCCCAAATAAGGTCGGATAGGGATCAGCCAACATTCATGATACCTCGTCTAGTGAGGTATTCATGATCCTCAAGGCTAGATTATTCACCAGGTCATCCGTCTGGGCATCCAAGGTTTGCAACCTCGGCTGGGAATAAGCTGAGGTGGCCATCCCATCGCCAGAACCAATCTCGGTTGAGGATCAGCCGATGTTCCTGTTGTACCACCAATACCTCGGCTCAGGCCGACGTCATAGCTCAACCTAGTTTACCTCAGCTCTCCCACTGATCCAAGGTCACCACCTCGTCCTCTTCTCCAGGTTGCAACCAGTCATATATGGCCAAGCTCTTATGCGCATATGTGTGGCTGGGAACACGTGTACACAAATTAGTTATAACAAATCATTCCCCTCACGTGGGGGGAATATTTCATCATCATTTTCTACATGTGACAGTGACAGATGTCTTCATCCGATTGGCTAGATCAACACACACACCCTCATTGCATGCATGAGGGGTGCATTACACCACCCAGGTATTATATATAGTTGTCTTCTCCTTCTTGGAGAGGGATCCGAAATTGGCAACCCTAGCTGAAACTCTGTCTAAATAAACAGTAGAGAGAGAAAGCTTGAGAGGTTTGTATTCATGTCCATTAGTGCCCTCATACAGTGATATTAACCACACACCGTCACAGTGGACGTAGGCCTGATTGGCTGAACCACTTATATTTCGGTGTTAATCCTCTTCTCCTCACCTCCTTCTATTATATACCTTTCTATTGCCATTGTTAACACTGAATTGAGCTTACAAACACCTTGAAGGGTGGTGCCATTTTCAACATCATCATTTTGGCACCGTCTGTGGGAATGAGAAGCTGTCTATTTCTCTGTATTCGCTTAACCTCACCAGAGACTCTAGTGGTGAACCAGGCCTCCCCCCTTGCGTAGAGCTGTTTCACCATTGAAAGAGGTACTGTAAGGTATTAAGTTCATTTACTACACCAGATCTTTTATGTTAACACATGGCACCGAAATTACCACCACCTCTTCCATCGCCTGGTGTGGGAGGACCCAACTCCAACCAGGTACCGCCCTAATCCGAAATGACGGAGGTCCGGCCTTGAGGTCTTTGGCTGCAATGCAACAAACAATACAGGAGCAATTTGCACAGCTCAGTCAAAATATGATGAGGACACCTGGAGTCTCACCGGAGATGATCACCCCGACGACTGTTCATCCCCATCCTGATGCCAGGCCACCACCCTAGGCACCGCGGAAAGACCAACCTACACTCTAGCGGAGGAGGGACGTTGCTGACGATAGGCGCTTGTGCCTGGGGATGCAGGGAAACCCTTTCCCCGTGGAGAGGGATGATGATATAGAGGCAGAAGACGTCCCAGAAGACTGTTGGGAGCCATATGAGGTTTCGAACAACACAGTTCGTCTTGCCACATGGAGCCAAGGTTGTAGGGGCTGAAGGGGTGACGAAGCCCAACAACGAGGATCAGCTTTTTATCGACTGGGCAGAGGGTTAGCCTTTGAAAGGCTTGGCCCAGTAAATGACCTAAGACAAAGGTTGTCAAGGTCGAGAAGTGCATCAGTCTCACAAAGGGAAGAGAGACAACGTCGGCCCCAATCGGGATGAGGTAGAGACCAAGAAGAGGTCAACAGCAAGCGTTATGCCATGGTTGGGGAACCCTCGATCCACCCCTTGGAGGTAGCTGGGGATAAACTCGTCCAGGACGACGTTGCAAAACCATGGAATGATTCCATCCAACGTCTTGAGGACAAGATAGGAGACCTCATCAAAAGTCGGGATCCACTACAAAGAGGTTTCTCAGAGGGCTCCTTGTTCTTGGCTAAGATAGTATGCTTCCCTACCCCAGCCAAGTTCAAGCCACCCACAATGACTCCCAAGTATGACTCTAGCACTAATCATGTACATCATATTGAGATGTACCAGTCGGCGATGGATATCTACTCGATACCAGATGAGATGAAGTGTCGGGCCTTCTCTAGGACCTTGATGGGATCTGAACACATGTGGTTTACTTCTCTTTCAAAGAATTTAATTGAGAACTTTAAGGTTTTGGCTAAACGATTCATTCACATTTTCTGCTTTAGGGTAAGACCTTAAAAGAAGACCACCCATCTATTGTACATCAAGCAAGGCAAGCATGAGAGCCTAAGAGACTACATCGCCAGGTTCAGCAAAAAACAACTTGAGGTTGAAGATTATGAAGAGAATATTTCCACGACCGCCCTCATAAGAGGTCTTTACAAGGGGAAGTTGTTGTGGAAACTTGCAGAAGACCCTCCAAAGTCCATGGCGGAGCTCTTGGAAAGTAAGAGGAAGGTCATGAATGCTGAGGAGGCCATGGCCGCTAAGTATGAAGACGAGAACGACGGTAACAGCGGAAAGTTCCAAAGAAAGAAGGATAGAATGAAGAGGTGAGCTGACGACAAGTTCGCACATTATACCCCTCTAACGGTGAGCTGCGAGCATATCCTCAATGAGATAAAAAATGACAGGTCTCTAAGATGGCTGAAGAAACTGAAGGCTCCTCCACATAAGAGGAACCAGAACTTATGGTGTGAATTCCACCAAGACCATGGCCATATAACAGACAAGTGCTTCACCTTGAAGGATGAGATCAAGAAGATGTTGAAGTCAGGAAAGTTGAGGAAATATGTCGATGGTAAAGCTCCCAAAAAAGGAAGGTAAGACCCCAAAACAGACAAATGTCGTGAGGATACCACAGTAATAATAGATGGTGACTTAGACGGAGATAACAAAGACGATCCAGACCTCCCGCCAAAATATGACAACACCCAAGTGAAGAGGGTTATTATGATCTCATTTGGCATTATCACCATATACGAAGGACTTGCGGGGGGTGGATCTGAGGTTGCTGACAGAAAAGCTCATGTTGCAGAGGCCAGATCAGTGACCAAACTTGAAGTGGTAAACTTGACGTCTTCCGAGACCATGCAGAAGAGAAAGAAGGTAGACATGGACACTCTCGTATGTGGGTCCTCCCGACTCGACTTCAAAGGCATCCTAGCTCCACATGATGACCCTTTAGTGATCACGACAAGAGTTCATGGATGTGAGGTGCAGATAATTCTTGTAGATGGAGGAAGTTCAGCAGATGTAATGTTCTGGACCTGCTTAAAAAGCCTAGGCCTTAGCAGAGCTAGGCTAGTACCCTATCATCATCCGTTAATAGGGTTTAGTGGTGAAAAGGTCCATCCACTGGGAATGTATGAGATGGACGTGCGAATGGGTGATGAGTGGCGTAAGAGATTAACCCGACAGATCAATTTTTTTCGTTATGGATGAAAATGTCTTCTCGGCCTATAACCTCATCATAGGAAGAGTATCCCTTAAGGAGTTTGAAGTCGTGCCGTCGACGGTCCACCAGATGCTAAAATTCCCGACCCCCTATGGGGTAGGGGAAGTGCAGGGTTACCAGACCATAGCATGAGAATGCTAATTCAACTCAGGTGAAGAGAGAGAGGCTCATAAGAGAGCAACTACCACTTATAACATTGATACACTTGACCCTAGAGATGAAACAAAGTTAAAGAAAGGAGAGGTTGCAGAAGAGGTAGAATCTATCGTCCTCAATGAGGACGAGACAAAAAAAAATGTCCAGGTCGGCAAAGCCTTAAAAGTGAAGATCAAGGAAGAGCTGATAAACTTCCTGAGGAAGAGGCAGAGTGTCTTCACTTGGAGTCACACAGACATGCCTGGCATCAACCCCGAGTTTATGTGCCATAAACTCAACGTATCCAAGGATGGAAAACAAATAAAGAAAAGACGAAGGAGAAGTAAGACGTCATTAGGGAAGAGGTCAGAAAGTTGGAAGAGGCTGAATTCATCAGGGAAGTGATATATTTGGAGTGGCTATTAAATGCAGTCATTATGCCCAAGGCGAACAGATAGTGGAGAATGTGCATAGATTTTACTGACCAGAACAACTCATGCCCAAAAAATAGTTATCCCCTACCCCGGATCAACCAGATGGTAGATGCAACTACAGGATATGAGCTCATGAGCTTAATAGACTCGTATTCAGGCTACAATCAGATCTTCACGGATGCTAAAGACTCAGAAAAGACAGCCTTCATTACTAACAAAGGGACGTATTGCTACAAGGTGATGCCCTTCAGATTAAAAAATAAAGGGGAAACAACGTCTTGTGAATAAGATGTTAGACGACCAAATAGGCAAAACTATAGAGGTGTATGTAGATGATATGTTGACGAAGAGCTTAAAGGACTGCACTCATATGGAAGACCTGGAAAAGACCTTCAATACCATGGACCTGTAGAGGATGAAACTGAACCCAACAAAGTGTGTCTTCGGGGTAGGAGCTCGGAAGTTTCTTAGATTCATCATCAATCAAAGAGGAATAGAGGTGAACCTGAGAAAATCAAGGCTTTGCTCGACATGAAGAAACCTATGAGTATCAAGACCTTCAGAGGCTCACTGGAAGAGTGGCTGCGCTCAATAGATTTGTTTTCAGTGCGATCGACAAGTGTCTTACGTTCTTCAAGGTTCTTAGAAAGGCCTTCGAATGGGACAAAGAGTGTGATGAGGCTTTTTATCAACTCAAGGCATACCTTGGATCTCCCTTGCTCTTATCTCGGCCAATAGCGGGAGAGAGGCTATTTATTTATCTAGCGATCTCTGAATCGGCTATAAGTGCGACCATTGTACGGGAGGACGTTGGGGTTCAAAGGCTCGTATACTTCAACAGTAAGGCCCTTCAGGGATATGAACAGAATTACCCTCATATGTAAAAGTTAGCCTACGCCTTGATACATGCCTCTATGAAGATGAAACCCTATTTTCAAGCCCATTCTATGGTCGTCCTCACTGACTCCCCACTAAGACAGGTCCTCCATAAACCTAAGAAGTCAGGAAGATTGATGACATGGGCCATTGAACTAGGGGAGTATGACCTTACCTATCAGCCTAGGACGGTCATCAAAGGGCAGTTACTTACAGATTTTATCACCGAGTTCACACGGGAAGAGGTCGAGGTTGAGAATAATTTAGAGACTAGAGAAGGGGCAAACAACAACATCTTCCGACACCCGGAAGAGGTTATGCCCAAGAGAGTCAGAGATGGAATAGCCGAGAATGAGGAAGATCGGTACCTCTTCAGGAAGGGAATCATGTTGGAAGAGAGTTTCTCATCAGATAAAGACATATGGAACCTCTTCGTTGACGAGTCTTATTGCGAAAGTGGAAGAGGTGTGGGCCTAATACTTTCAGACTCGGATGGTACCAAAATCGAATATGCCCTTAGATTTAACTTTAAGGCGTTAAACAACGAGTCAGAATACGAGGCCATGATAGAAGGCCTCTCCTTGGGAAGGACCATTGGTATAAGATGACTCATCCTTGACGGTGACTCAAGGTTAGTTGTTAATCAAGTATTAGGGGTTTATGAGGCCATGGAGGAAAGGATGGCCAAATACCTTAAGAGGGTGAGAACAATACTCGAAGGCTTCAAAGAGGTAAAAATAAAGAGAATACCTCGACAAAACAACAGTCATGCAGACGCATTAGCAAGGCTAGCGTCGACAACAAGGACAGATATCAGAAGGACAATCCCTGTTGAGATCTTGCCCAGAGCAACCATTGAAAAAGAAGAGGTCAGTATCCCTTGCCTCAATTTATGGATCCCCTTGTCAGATATATCAGAGAGGGGGTGCTACCAGAGTCAAAGTTAGAAAGGAGGAAATTGAGGTATAGAGCTGCAAAATTATTAATAGTAGGAGATGTCCTGTATAGGAAGGGATTCCTATTACCTCTCTTCAAATGAGTTCATCCCACAGAAGTTCCCCACGTCCTACAGGAGGTACACGAGGGTTCTTTCTCCAGTCACATATGAGGGAGACCTTTGGCGAAGAGGATTATCACGCAAGGATATTGGTGGCCGACCTTGGCCAAAGATGCTACAGCCTACGTAAAGAGGTGAGACAAGTGTCAGAGATTCTCCACTATGCCCCATCAACCTCATCATCCTATGACGCCTATTAGTTCCCCTTGGTCATTCACAGTATGGGTAATTGACTTAGTGGGTCCCCTACCAAGGGCTACAAATAATTATCTATTTCTGATAATTTCCATTGATTACTCCAAGTGGGTAGAGGCAGAGCCGATGATCATGATTACAGAGCAGAAGACCTTCCAATTTATTTAGAAGAACATCATATGCAGACATGTCCTCCCAAATACCCTCATTTCGGACAACAAAACCCAGTTCAAGAATTCTTCCCTAGAAAAATACTGCGAAAGAGTAATGATAAAGAAATTTTTCTCTTCTTCTGGCCGACCTCAGGAAACGGTCAGATCGAAGTCACCAATAGAACAATCCTCGATGGGATCAAGAAGAGGTTGGAAGAGGCTAAGGGAAGATGGACTGAAGAGGTTTATGCTGTGTTATGGGCCTACAAAATAACGACAAGGACACCAACGGGGGATACCCCATTTATGTTATCACATGGCTCAGAGGCCATCATACCAACAGAGGTAGGACTCCCTACTCATAGGGTTCAGACCTATGACCCTGAGAAGAATGGGGAGGAGAGAAGACTCGACCTAGACTTGATTGAAGAGAGAAGGGAATAATTCTATAATCAAAGGGTAAAATCAAGACCCAGACGTTGCAGAAGGCAAACAAGCTTCACACAAATTAGCATAGTCCTTACAAAGTGATTGAGAAGGTTGTACCCAGAACCTACATGCTAGAAAACCTCGAAGGGGAACCTTTCTCCAACTCATGGCATGTTGATCATCTAAAAAAGTATTACATATGATGTTACAAGAGTTTGTGTTTAAATGTATCATCTTCTGAAGGGATTGTTAATGAGAAGATCAGTTTCCAAGTCAATTCTTGGTTCATTGTGCTCTTCAGTGAAAATTATTAATGAGGCAAACATCTTGGTTGATGACCTCAGACCTTATAACATCATGATTTGGTGACAAGGTCTGAGGTCTGACATCATACTTGGATGACTCAAACCCCTAACATCATTAATTTGGTGAAAACTATTTATGAGGCTAACATCTTGGTTGATGACCTTAGATCTTATAACATCATGATTTGGTGACAAGGTCTGAGGTCAGACATCATACTTGGATGACCTCAGACCCCTAACATCATTAATTTGGTGAAAATTATTTATGAGGCTAACATCTTTGTTGATGACCTCAGACTTTATAACATCATAATTTGGTGACAAGGTCTGAGGTCAGACATCACACTTGGATGACCTCAGACCTTATAAAATCATAATTTGGTGACAAGGTCTAAGCCTAGACATCACACTTGGATGACCTCAGACCCTTAACATCATTAATTTGGTGACAAATTATTTATGAGGGTAACATCCTAGCTGATGACCTCAGACCTTATAACATCATAATGTGGTGACAAGGTCTGAGGTAAGACATCATACTTGGATGACCTCAGACCCTTAACATCATTAATTTGGTGATAAATTATTTATGGGGATAACATCTTAGAGTATGACCTCAGACCTTATAACATACTTATTTGGTGACAAGGTCTGAGGTCAGACATCGTACTTGGGTGACCTCAGACCCTTAACATCATTAATTTGGTGAAAATTATTTATGAGGGTAACTTCTTAGTTGATGACCTCAGACCTTATAACATCATAATTTGGTGACAAGGTCTGAGGTAAGACATCATACTTGGGTGAACTCAGACCCTTAACATCATTAATTTGGTGAAAATTATTTACGAGGGTAACATCTTAGTTGATAACCTCAGACCTTATAACATCATAATGTGTGACAAAGTCTGAGGTAAGACATCATATTTGGGTGACCTCAGACCCTTAACATCATTAATTTGGTGAAAATTAATTACTAGGGTAACATCTTAGTTGATGACCTCAGACCTTATAACATTATAATGTGGTGACAAGGTCTGAGGTAAGACATCATACTTGGGTGACCTCAGACCTTAAAAACCATTCATTTATCTGAACAAAGACATCATTGTACCGAGACTTCAGAAATGAACACACATTGCATGGCAACGAAAATCATTCAATAAACAATTCAGCAAGTGAAGAAATAAAAGCCCTCCTTAGAGGTTGACAGATTAAGTTGGGAGTTACAAAATGAAAAGATACAAAGTAATAATGTTTATCAGAGGTTACAACAAATCAGGAGTTATAAAAGATTGCTTAGAGCTTCCCAAGAATTAAGTGTTTGCAGCCTTAGGGTTAGTGGCCATGTCTACATGCCCCTGGCCGAGGGTTGTTACCTCCACCCCGTCATCTTGGGCTCCAGCACTTCAGTCATGGGGTCTTCTTAGGGGGAAGTCTCGATAGGGGCAGTACCTCCCTCCTCCTCAACTTCCTACAGAGCCTAAGCAAATTTAGGGTCGTCATAACCCAAGACGATGAAGTTAGAGGCCGCAAGGCTCCTTGATTCCTTCTCCTTCATGGCAGTCCATCTGACAGTAGCCTTAAACACTCTCTCCAGGTATTCGAAGCTGAAGCTGACAAACCCATCAGAGTCCTTGTAATCCTCCAAGATCTTCTCGGAGGCATCATGCAAGGCAGCCTTGACAGCCATATCGACCTTACGCTAGAGAGAGTCAGCCTGAGTCTTCAGGGCAGCGTTATGATCTTCCCTATACTTGTCCATATCCTTTTGCAGTCCCTTCACGTCGCTCTTAGCCTTTTTCAGAGCAGCCTTCAGACGTTCCACTTCAGCATTTAATGTGGCCTCAATCTTCTTAGCCTCTTGGCCCTTCTCAATTAGAGGAAGTTTTCCCAAGGTCCAGTTGACATAGTGAGGCATAGTGAGAAGACCCTACAGAACATGTGCAAAGACGTCAGTCCAAGATCTGATATGGTTTGATGCCTATATTAAACTTGAATAAGTCAGAAGCAAGATTTAAAGGTCTTACTTGGATGGAACGGTGGAGGGAGAATTCAACGAGCAGAGGCTTATCCAGTGAGCGGTAGAAGCGCTTGTCAGACTCAGTCATGACATCGTCAATAGCATCAAGGTCCTTCAGACTTTGGCCAATGACACTGTCACCAATCTTTAATTACTCAAGACGAGCAATCAACGCATCCTCGGAAGAAATGGGGATGGAACGATCCCCTCCTTTTTTTTCTACCTCTGATCCTCAGAGGCAGGGTCGACAGGCTTTCTCTTCTCGCTGGCTACAGCCCTTGAGGTAGATGGAGGGGGAGGAGGGTCATTCAGACCATCCTTCTTGACGAGCTTCGTTAGACTTGGGTCTGCCATCTCCCATAGTTCGTCAGATATTCATTTTGGGCGCTCTGCAAAATAGAAAGGTCTTAGTTAGAAAATCAGATGTATAAAAATTAAGAGCTATAACTTGATGAAATAAAAAGAACTTACGAAGCTCTATCAGAGGAATTCCCCCAAGACCATTCTCAGAGAGATAATAGGGGGTCATCAGGTGTTCTAATTTGACAAGCAGACCATGCTCCCCCTGATCCTGATGGTCTTTGACCTTCTGAAGATTATTTAGGCTTAGCCCAGGGTCGGCCCTGGCAGCCCTTATTACCTTCCCCCATCTCAGGGGTATTCTCGGCTCTAATGAGGAACAGGGGGCCCATGGACCAAATTCCCATAGCACTGATGCAAAGAAGTAACGAGGCTTCCAGTTATGGTTTGAGGTTTGTGTGATCTGCAGCATCTTTTTGTTTGACTTCCGATCTAAAAAATGATAATAGCTTGGATGATTTTTGGCAGATGAGGGGACATAGCACCTTGTGAAGACTTGGAATGGAAGGTCTGAGTGATGGACAACCCTCCATAAGACAATAGCTCCAATTATTACCCTTCACACATTGGGCGACAACTGGGAAGGAGCCAAGTTGATGTAGGACAATATAGCCCTGATGATGGGATGAATGTACAGACAAAACCCTAACTTGAACATCTGCTCGTACAAGCAGATCTCACTATCTCGGCCACCGAAAGCCCTTTCTTCCCTCAGAGGTCTTCGGAGTTTTATGGAAGGACTTATGGAATATAGGTGGCTGAAGGCCAGAAGGTCGACCTCGCTGACAGAACTTTATATCTCGGCTGCCTCAGAGATGTCGACATCACTCTTAGTACCATCATCATCATCTGGATCAACGTCGGCCTGAGCAGACGATGGGGGACCTCTTGGAAACCTCTAAGCAAACTGAGCTCTTGTGACGGCCGATAGAGGAATGGCTTCAAGGATCGGTGGAACAACCACACTTGGTCCTACAATTTCAAACTCTGAGGAAGAGGTTGATGTGCTTGAACTTTTATGAGATGAGGCCCAACTGAAACCTCTGCTTGATCAAGGACCTGATCTTGTTGAATTGAGAAATCCATGGCCTCTTGAAAAGAGTCCACAAACATAGGGTCTGAGGTGGATGACTCGGACTCAGACATTGGAGAGGGTTCAGTTGGGACTTCTGCTGACTTAAATGACTCGGCTGGCTCAAGATATATGACCTTTAGGGAGGTGGAAAGATAGGTCTAATGGGGAATGCCTCTGCCCTACGAGCTTCCTCTTGGGATCTTTCTATTTGCCTACTTTTTTTCTAAGGTCTTCTCCCTAAGAGAGGGGAATTCTTCCAAGAGTTGGTAAAGGGGTCTGAGTATATGAGGCAGACGCTAGACTTATGACTCTCCTAAATAACAAACAGGATTGGTAAATGGAATTAAATATCAAACTATTAAACTTAGAACAAAAACAACCAAGAACTACAAGAATAGTGTCACCGAAAAACACAAGCAATCGTCGAAAAACTCAGAAATCTCACCGAAAATTGAAGAGACAAGAATAAAAGGAGCTAGAAAATGGAAGAGCAAGGTGAAGACGATACCTGAAGACTTGTGGAATGAAGAGAGGTTGAAGAAAAGCAAAAATCCCAAACATTGAAGCATCCAAGCTTTGTAGAGAGAGAAAGTTGCAGAAATAGCCAATTCTGGAAAAGGAGGGAAATGAGGAAGAAAGAGAAGAAAAATGGGGTTTAAACCCTTAAGTGTGAGTGCACACGTCCCAAGGCCCATCATTGCCTTGGGAGCCAAAAAACAACCAACATCATCACACTTGTCAGTCACGCTTCCTACTCCAGTGGCTGACACTTGTCAAGAAAGTATTCAACACCTAAAGAAATTCAACCTCGGACAAACATACCCCTTAGGCACCTGATCACATAGGTAACTAAGGTTTAGGGGGTGATTTAAATGCCCTGAATGTACCCCTCGTCTCAGAGACATTGACCTCGGCCATGGAGGTGGCCGAGGTTGGAAGGGCCCCAGATCAACAACCAGCGTTCTCGTCCCAAACAAGGTCGGCTAGGGATAAGCCAACGTTCCTGCTACCTCGTCTAGTGAGGTCTTCATGATACACAAGGGAAGATTATTCACCAGGTCATCCGTATGGGCATCCAAGGCTTACAACCTCGGTTGGGAATAGGCCGAGGTGGCCATCCCATCGCCAGAACCAATCTCGGTTGAGGATCAGCCAATGTTCCTGTTGTACCACTGACGTTATAGCTCAACACAGTTTACCTCAGCTCTCCCACGAAGACCAGGTCACCACCTCATCCTCTTCCAGGCTGAGGTTGTGACCAGTCACAAATGGCCGAGCTCTTATGCTCATATGTGTGGCTGGGAACACGTGTACACAAATCAGTTATAACAAAAAATTCCCCTCACTTAGGGGAATATTTCATCATCATTTTCTACATGTGATAGTGACAGATGTCTTCATCCGATTGGCTAGATCAACATACACATGCTTATTGCATGCATGGGGGGTGCATTACACCCCCAGGTATTGTATATAGTTGTCTTCTCCTTCTTGGAAAGGGATCCGAAATTAGCAACCCAAGCTGAAACTTTGTCTGAATAAATAGTAGAGAGAGAAAGCTTAAGAGGTTTGTATTCATGGCCATTAGTGCCCTCATACATTGATATTAACCACACACCTTCACAGTGGACGTAGGCTTGATTGGCTGAACCACTTATATTCCGGTGTTTATCCTCTTCTCCTCACCTGCTTCTACTATATACCTTTATACTGCCATTGTTAACACTAAATTGAGCTTGCAAACACCTTGAAGGGTGGTGTTATTTTCAGCATCATCAGAGAGGGAAGATGAATAGTCAACTTATAATTCCAAATGCGTTTCAAACCTAGAGGAAATGAAGAATGAGCTCTCAAAACCAAAACCCTAACCTAAACTATCTAAAAAAATTAATTATATTGAAAATAGAAACCAAAATTGGTTTATATAGTAAGTTACAAAAGAAATAAAGGAAAAGGAAAAGAAAAGGACCGAAGCAACAAATATCTGGTATATGTGGTCGATCGTGCCTTTAAGTTAAAGCCCACTATCTTCGATCCAAGGTAAAACCCAAAATCGCGGTCGACCGCATCAGAAGCGCAGTCGATCAGTACTCTTTGGTCCAACATGAGGGTAAAAGGTATGCAAACGGAAATGGCCATAACTCCATCATCCGGACTCCAACTGACGCACCATTTATGGCCACGCGATGCTAGCTCAATGAACTACGCATCCGTGGAAATTACATGAGCCAGAGATGAAATGCAAATTAACTAAAATGCCCTTGAAGTAGCATTCGACAACTAAACTTCTCCAAAATGCAACGGGTCCTCACTTTTAGCGTTCTAATACCTATAAAGCATGTATACATCCAAATACGAGGTTGTCTGGTTAATGAGCATAAATATAGGCATTTAGGACCATAAAAGTTCTAGAATGCATAAAGATATAGGGCGGAAATATGCAATATTCGATACGAATCACACCCCTAACTTAAACATTGCTAGTCCCTAGTGATGAAACAAATAGAACCAGTCCACAGAAGGTAGTACAAGACGTATATATGGATAGGAATATAAATGCCACTTTCATAGGGAGCACGATTGCATTTAGAGTATGCAATAACCCGTTGAACCCCTAGGTTACCCTAGTGGACGAGTGTCGTCTCGTGAGGGTTTTCAGGGATGAAATCCACAAACTTCATGCGACAAGCCCAATAGTGCGAAAAAGATTTCATACACGTTATTAGCATAATGAAAGAATTTAAACAAAAATCCGTATTATTAACATTATATAATGAACTTCATAGAATTGAAACCTTAAAATGTGGAAGGGGAACGAGCACATGCAAAGTATTATTAGGAAAAAACTTAAATAAATCGGATACTAAATAAAGCAAGCATATATTCAATCCTCACGAGCATTACACTCATCAAGTGAATTCACTCAAAATAAGGAGTTAACAGACGGGACATGCGGGCATAAAGAGTAAATGTAAATGGTAACTAGGCCACACACATGTCACAAATGAAGAACGCTATATATGAATATAAATATTGTAATCTCAATGAAAGATACCTCACATTAAAGGAGGCAAAATGTATTTTCACAGATTATCAAAACTATTATGACTTTTTAAATTAAATGCACCTTATGATCACATATGACTTGTATAGGGTTGTAATGTTGGTTGGGCTAGGGTACGAAATGAAGGATATATATGTATTGATTCAAAGTGTTCGAAAATAAAAATTCGGGATAATGAGAAAGTGCGGGAAATTTCAAAAATTATAATATACAATTCATAAAAGGCATTGAAAATAATAATGGGGAGAGTAAACAAAGCTTATTGAACACTAAATACACAATATACAACTTTCTCTTTCTTTTCTTTTCTTATTTTTCTCATTTTTCTCTTTTGTTTTCTTTTTCTCTTTTTCTTCTCTTTTCACTTCTTGTTTTTTTTCTTTACTTTTCACACTATCACATGCCGAAATTGCAACCGTAAAACAACATCATTCAATCCCAAGTATCATTCCAAACAAAGGTATGTGAGGTAATATATATGGCTTAAACTCCAATTTGGATTGGTTATGGGATTTTGGGTAATGAAATGAAAGGATAATATTTAGGCTAAAGGGGTTGACGAGGGTAAACATATATGGTGAGGTCAAGGCTAATATGAATTATATAACAAGGATGGCCTATGATCATGTCATAAAGTTTACACAATTCTCGAGTCAAAACAAGCTTTGCAAATCGTGCTTAAGTAATACATTTCATAAATGAACTCAATTGATGAAAGATCAATGACAGTGTAGTGGGGTAGTGAGAATGGGCTCTATGAATAACTGAAAAAGGTGAGGCGTGACCCACTCCAATGGACGTTGTTTGGAAGGTTCTCAAGAACTTCTAGAGCAGCTTCTAGTAAAACCTTATCCTTTTGGTAAAAATGGAGCTCAAGCTGGAACTTCCTCCCTGTAAGCAGATGAACTTCCACAAAAATAATAGTAATTTTCTCAAGAGGAGCTCCTGAGAATGATGGCTGTCAATGGGGAGTGAAAGAACAAGGCACTTAGCACTAGGGAGAGGGTACAGAGAGAATACTAGGAAGTTTTGTGTGATTTTTGTAGAGTAACAGTGCTATTGAGTTTTTTATATATTATCTTGACCTTTCCCATGGGTCCTACTTATACTTGGGCACTACGGCTGGGTTAGCACTTTTGATGCAAAAACTTATAGGGTTGGTGAGGGACAAAGTCTATAGTGTACTATCTGTCCCTACTTGCAGGCAGCTCCGTCTATCCCCTCTAACAGATGCCCCCTGGTACCAATCAAAGTTCAAAACCAAATATGTCTTCTAATGGAGACAAAATATTTAATTTGCTAAATATCATTTGAAACGGTAACCTTTGGTACAAACTTTTTAAACTTGAGGGGGTCCCGAGGACCATATCCTCTAAAATCTTTGTAAGCTTGAGGGGGATCTTGAGGACCCCCTTCTAAAATCATTTTTCTTGAGAGGGTTCTAGAGGACCCTCTCCTTTAAAATCATTTTATAAGCAATTCTTTTCTTGTGAGCAGCCAGCCCTTTGGTTGCTCACTTCACTTGTGACGAAGTGTGAGGTGTGTGAGGACTGAGTGACCCTAGGGTTTTCCTACTATTATTCTCTCAATCCTATAGTGATAAGTGGTTGAGCTTTCTCAACGTACCTTGTCCCTCAGCTACTCCCAAGAGATCCCAACTGGCCTACTTGAGCCCTTCTTGCTCAACTAGGCAACCTGTACAAGAAAATAAGTGTTAGTACTTCTATTCTTTTTCGTGATGAGGGGTTGCTTATGGTTACACCCCGTCGTCCTAACTTTTTCTATGAGTTGATGGGGGAAGGACCTTGTGAGTACCTCTTCTCAAATGTCATTTCTACGGGTACCCTAGCGGAGTCCCTCTCAACTTGGGATTCTGTAGGTACCCTTGCGATGACTCTTCTCACCTTAAGTTTCTATAAGGACCCTTGTGGTCGTCCTTCTCAACTTGGACTTCAGCGGTGCCGTTATAGTGGCCCTTCTTAACTTGAGTTTATGTAGTGAGCCTTATGGTGGCCCTTCTCAAATGTCATTTATGCGGTGACCCTTATGGTGTCCCTTCTCAACTTTGACTTCTCCAGTGGCCCTTGCAGGGCACTTCTAAAATGTCATTTCTGTAGTGACCCTTGTGGTGGCCCTTCTCAATATGGACTTCTGTAGTGACCCTTGCAGTGGCCCTTCTCAATTTGGATTTCTGCAGTGACCCTTATAGTGGCCCTTCTCAATTTTGATTTCTACAGTGGCCCTTCTTAACATGGACTTATGCAGTAACCCTTGCAGTTTCACTTCTTAACTTGGACTTCTGTAATGGCCCTTGCGGGGCACTTCTCAAATGTCATTTCTATAGTGGCCCTTCTCTACTTGGACTTCTACAGTGACCCTTGCAGTAGCCGTTTTCAACTTAGACTTCTATAGTGGCCCTTACGGGGCACTTCTCAAATGTTATTTCTGCAGTGACCCTTGTGGTGGGCCTTCTCAACTTGGACTTCTGCAATGACCCTTGAAGTGTCCCTTCTCAATTTGGACTTCTGCAGTAGCCCTTACGGGGCACTTCTCAAATGTCATTTCTGCAGTGACCCTTCTCAACTTGGACTTCTGTAGTGACCCTTCTCAATTTGGACTTCTGTAGTGACCCTTACAGGGCACTTCTGAAATGTCATTTATGTAGTGACCCTTGCAGTGGCCCTTCTCAACTTGGACTTCTGTAGTGACCCTTGCAGTGTCCCTTCTCAGTTTGGACTTCTACAGTGGCCATTGTGGAGAACTTCTCAAATGTCATATATGCGATGACCCTTGTGGTGGCCATTCTCAACTTGGACTTCTGCAATGACCCTTGTAGTGTCCCTTCTCAACTTGGACTTCTGCAGTAGCCCTTGTGGGGCACTTCTCAAATGTCATTTTTGCAGTGACCATTGCGCTGGCCGTTCTCAACTTTGACTTCTATAGTGACCCTTGAAGTGTCCCTTCTCAACTTGGACTTCTACAGTGGCCCTAACAGGGAACTTCTCAAATGTCATTTCTATAGTGACCCTTGCGATGGCCCATCTCAACTTGGACTTATCCAATGACCCTTGCAGTGGCCCTTCTCAATTTGGACTTCTGTAGTAGCCCTTGTGGGGCACTTCTCAAATGTCATTTTTACAGTGACCCTTGCGGTGGCCCTTCTCTGTTTGGACTTCTGTAGTGGCCCTTCTCAATTTGGACTTCTGCAGTGGCCCTTGCGGGGCACTTCTCAAATGTCATTTCTACAGTGACCCTTGCGGTGGACCTTCTCAGCTTGAACTTTTGCAGTGACCCTTGTTGTGGCCATTCTCAATTTGAACTTCTTTAGTGAACCTTGTAGTGGCCCTTCTCAATTTGGACTTCTGTAGTGGCCCTTGCGAGGCACTTCTCAAATGTCATTTCTGCATTGAACCTTATGGTGTCCCTTCTCAACTTGGACTTCTACAGTGAAGCTTCTAAACTTGGACTTCTGCAGTGGCCCTTGCGGGGCACTTCTCATATGTCATTTCTGCAATGACCCTTACGGTGGCCCTTCTTAACTTGGACTTCTGTAGTGACCTTTATGGGGAAGTTTTTGAGTGTCATTTCTGCAGTGACCCTTTCGGTGGCCCTTCTCAACTTGGACTTCTGCAGTGGCCCTTGTTAGGCACTTCACAAATATCATTTTTGCAGTGCCCCTTGTGATGGAGGGACCCTGGGGGTTCCTTCATATTTTTTGTAAGCTTAA
This sequence comes from Sambucus nigra, assembly GCA_949130495.1. NCBI lineage: Eukaryota > Viridiplantae > Streptophyta > Magnoliopsida > Dipsacales > Adoxaceae > Sambucus > Sambucus nigra. Next base: position 150,516,520 of record OX422215.1, read on the forward strand.
GGGGGAGGTCTTTGAGGGACCCCTACCAACAAATATAGTGTCCAAGCTTGAAACACCCTTCTATATTATCCTCTCGTGCAAAGTCTTTTATTTTGGGTAGAAAAAAAGGCTTTGTACGCCATTAAATCAGTTTTTTTAGGGACCCTAGGGCCTTCTTCATCATTCCCCTTAGGGTCATTAAATGTTTTGTCACTTCATCCCCATTTCTGTAGATGAGGCCACTTATAGTGGACCTCCTTATCCGGGTATCAACTTGGGCGGAGGGGTTACTCTCGGTGAGCCCCTCGTTATTTGTCTTCTTCTATGGTCTTATACTTTATTTAGTGGGGTTACTCATGGTGAGCCCCTCGTCCTTGGCCTTTTTTCTGTGGACTTCTACCTTGGGTAGAGGGGTTGCTCAAGGTGAGCCCCTCTCCCTTGGCCTTCTTTTGTGTCTTTCCATCTTGGGTAGAGTAATTTTTCTCGCGGTGAGACCCTCGTCTTTGACCTTCTTTTATGGCCTTCTTTCTTGGGTAGAGGGTTTTCTCGCGGTGAGCCCCTCACCCTTGGCCTTTTTTTGTGGTCTTCTTTCTTAGGCAAAGGGATTTTTCGCGGTTAGCCCCTCGCCATTGGACTTTTTCTATGGCCTTCATTCTTGGGTAGAGGGATTGCTCACGATGAGCCCCTTTCCCTTAACCTTGTTCTGTGGCCTTATTTCTTGGGAGAAGGGGTTACTCGTAATGGTCCCCATGCCCTTGGACTTCTTCTGTGGCCTTCTATCTTAGGCGGATGGGTTACTCGCGATGATCACCTCTCCCTTTGCCTTCTTCTGTGGCCTTTCATCTTAGGTGGACGGGTTACTCGCGGTGAGCTCCTCACCCCTTGCCTTCTTCTGTGGCCTTTCATCTTGGACGGACGGATTATTCGGGGTGAGCCCCTCGCCTTTGGCCTTATTCTATGGCCTTTTATCTTGGGCAGAGGGGTTACTCTTGGTGAGCCCCTTTCCCCTTGCCTTCTTCTGTGGACTTTCATCCTGGGCAGATGTATTACTCGCGGTGAGCCCCTCTACCTTGGCCTTCTTCTGTGGTCTTTCATCTTGGGTGGAGGGGTTACTCGCGGTGAGCCCCTCGCCCATAGCCTTCTTCTATGGCCTTTCATCTTGGGCGGTGGGGTTACTCACGGTGAGCCCCTCGCCGTTGGCCTTCTTTTATAGCCTTCAGTTTGGGAAGAGGGGTCACTCAAGGTGGATCCCCTCGCCCTAGGCTATTTTCTGTCAAACATATAATCTTGGGGAGGTGGAGCCACTCTAAGTGGATCCCCACAATCGAGGCTATTTTATTATTTGTTCACTTGCTTGAGGACTTCTCAATATTATCCCCCTCGTGTAGAAGTGTCTTGTATTGTCGAGAGACTTGTTCACGAAACTGTCGTACCTTTTATTTATACTTGGAAGTTGCTCAAGACTGTGAGCACTTCGGTGCCCTTGGGGCCTTAGTTACTAAACTGTTGTACCTTATATTTACATTTGGCACTTGCTCAATGACTGTGAGTGATCCGGTGCCCTTGGGGCCTTAGGTACTAAACTGTCATATCAGACATTATACTTGGCCTTTGTTCAAGATTGTGAGAGCTCCGGTGCCCTTGGAGCCTTAGGTACTAAACTGTTGTAGCTGACATTATACTTGTCCTTTGCTCAAGACTATGAGCACTCTAGTGCCCTTGGAGCCCTAGTTGCTAAACTATCTCACTTTATACTTATACTTGACACTTTCTCACTATTTTGAGCGCTCTGGTGCCCTTGAAGCCTTAGGTGTTAAATAGTTGTATCTTATATTTATACTTGGTAGTTTCTCAAGATTGTGAGCGCTCCGGTGCCCTTGGAGCCCTAGGTACTAAACTATCGTACCTTATATTTATATTTGGCAATTGCTCGATATGATGAGCTCTCTATTACCCTTGGAGCATGAGGTACTAAATTGTCGTACCTTATATTTATACCTGGCAATTGCTCAATATGATGAGCGCTCCGGTGCCTTTGGAGCCTTAGGTACTAAACTATCGTACCTTATATTTATATTTGTCAGTTGCTCAATATGATGAGCGCTCCGGTGCCCTTGGAGCCTTAGGTACTAAACTGTTGTACCTTTTATTTATAATTGGCAATTGCTCAATACTGTTAGCGCTCCAGTGTCCTTGGAGACTTAGGTAATAAACTGTCATACCTTATATTTATACTTGGTAGTTTCTCAATATGATGAGCGCTCCATTGCCCTTGGAGGTTGAGGTACTAAACTGTCGTACCTTAAATTTTATACTTGGCACTTGCTCAATACTGTGAGCGCTCCTATGACCTTGGAGCCTTAGGTGCTAAACTGCCATACCTTATATGTATACTTGCACTTGCTCAATACTTTGAGTTGCTCTATTTTATGTGAGAACTTCAAGATTGAACTTCCCGCATCCAATTGTGGGGTATTTTCATATGAGATGTGCATGTTAAAATTTTGAAGTTGCCCCTCTAATTGCGGGGTACTTGCATATAATTGAGCAAGTTAAAATTTAAAAGGTGACCCTCTAACTGCGGGGTACTTGCATATAGCTGAGCAAGTTTAAAATTTTGAAGCTACCCTTTTAACGGGGGGTACTTCCATATAACTGAGCGAGTTGAAATTTGGAAGCGACCCCTCTAGTTGCGGGGTACTTGCATAAAATTCAGCAAGTTAAAAATTTTGAAGTTGCCCCTCTAACTACGGGGTACTTGCATATTGCTGAGCAAGTTTTAAATTGTGAAGCACCCCCTCGAACTGCGGGGTACTTGCATATAACTGAGTAAGTTGAAATTTAGAAGTGGCCCCTCTAGCTGTGGGGTACTTGCATATAACTCAGCAAGTTAAAAATTTTGAAGTTTCCCCTCTAACTGCGGGGTACTTGCATATTGTTGAGCAAGTTTTAAATTTTGAGGTAGCCCCTTTAACTGCGGGGTACTTGCATATAACTGATCAAGTTAAAATTTTGAAGCTACCCCTCTAATTGTGGGGTACTTGCATATGAGCTGAGGTAGTTAAAAAATTTAACGCAACCCCATGTGCCTGTGCGGTACTTTTTAGCGCACCCTCGTGTGATTATGGGGTATTTCGTTATGCACATTCATTTCTTAGGGAGTATCTAGGAGATGAGGTTAGTCCTTCTGCTTCCCACAAAATTTGAATAAAATCTCGCATATATCATAAGTAAAGAAATAATTATTTCTTTATAATGAAAATTTCCCTTGATCTGCAGGGTTCTTGTTCCAAACTTTTCTTAGGAACCTTTTTGTCTTATAAAAATATCAAGTTTAGAGAGGGGGGTAGACCCGCTTCTCCCTATTTTCTAAAAACTGGTCAAGTAAAGTTTTCTTGAGAACAGAGGTTAGGACTTGTTCTCTAGACTATAAATCTGTATTGAATAATAAATAAATAAAAATGTAGTGAATTTTTTGTATTATTATTACTAGGAGGATAACCTCCTGCTGGTCATGTCGGGTCTTAGGGACTTTACTCACTATACTTTTACTTTTGGGTTGGATATCCCCCCAAGTATGATGGGGAAAGTTACTTATATCATGGGCCATCTTCTAATCTAGTAGAGGTTCTACCCTTCTTTTAAGAAAAGAACACATAAATCTGGTGTACCCACCGTACAATGTACGTAAATGAGTCATGCACAAAATTTCAAGTGCCAAAAATAATGAGTATTACTTTTCTTCATTGCAGTCAGAGTTTATATTTCTTACAAGAATTGTATTCATAAAACTAGATCAGTCTATTCAAATTTTTTAAGAAAATGAAACTCGGCAGGAGTTAGGCATAATACCTTCTCAGCTATAGTGGTGAGAATGTCTGTTGACGATGGGTGGAATTTTGGGGTGAGGACGTCTATAGTCCCTCGCTACTGCCTATAATGGTGGGGGGTCCTCACTCAGAAGTCCCACTCTTGGAACTTAATTTATTCGAAGTCCCTCGCACCCACATGCCATTGATGAGGGTTCCTCTCTTATGGGTTCCTCGTCTAGGGTGCATGCCTCTAAGGGTTCCTCGCAAGGGTTATTACCAATGGGAGGTTCCTCGTGAACTTGGTTCCTTGTATAAGGCTTTAAATTTAGGAGGTTCCTTATTTGAGCACTTCGTGGCTACGATTTCCTCTTCTAAGGCTCTGCACATACTGGTTCCCCTTCTTAAAAAAAGTTTCATCTTCTTCAAAACCCTCACAGAGAGTTCTAAGTTTTTAGTGAGAGAGAAAAAAATTATACACCATAGCCCCCCAATTTTTTTCTCTAGCTTTTTATCAAAGACACTATCAATGGATTTTAACCCGTCAAAATTTTCTTCCAATGTTGACGCCACCATTGCTCCCATTGTTTTTGGTTCAATACCATCTTCTATTATTATTCCTTCTCAACTACCACCAATGTGTCTATCACCCCCACATCGTTTTTTTCCAACTATTGGTAGTGAAAAAGAATTTGGGGCTAAAAATTTTAGAAACCCTTCATTGGGTATATCAGTGACGATGCTCACCAGTGAGAGGCCCTCATTGTCTTCAGCTTCTTTTTTCCTTGAATCAGGTCTCATGAATCTCTCGTCGGAAATAGTAAGGCCACAGGTTACAACAGTGGGTTCTGCTGCCAACGAGGGTGTGTCCGTGGGTTGTTGTCTCGATGGTTCCTCGACCATTCAAAGTGAATCTCCGTCGGTGACCTTCAGTTTTCTGCGTGGCAGTGGCACAACCAAGGGCCTCCCTCGAGATCCATATCATATTATGGGTTCCACGTCGACAACGGCACGTATTGTAGTCGCAAACCCTACTATTAGTGAGGGTTTCTCACGTGATTGTTCTATGTCTACGGGCTCCTCGTCCGAGGACAAATCATTTGGGGGTATTTCATTCGAGACACCAACTGATATTGTTTTTCCATATGGGGGTGAAGATGTTGGTTCCATGCCGCTTGTAACTATGTCGGCTTCTTGTCCTCTTCAGTGATCCTCGACAAACATTAATTTTTTTAGAAGTTTAGCTTTTATAAGTTGGGTTTCTTCTATGGAGTTCCTCACATATTGATTTTTTTTGCCACGGGTATCTCGACCTCTGCCTTTGAGGGGTTGGCTTTCAGCTGTGGTAGGGGGGGTTCCTCTCCAATGATTACTTCCTCTGGGGGTTCCTCGCACATCGACTTCACCTCTAATGGTGTCTCGACATCTGCCAATGTTAGAAGTGGTTCTTTGTGATTTTCCCTAGTCATGGAGGGTTCCTCGCCAAATCAAATGTTGACGGCTGGGGGTGTCTCGACCTTATGCGTCATCAACGGTTCCTCGACTGGTTGTGTTGTATTTAGGGAAATGAGCAATTTGCAATTTGAAATTTGTTTCAAGTGGGGGCGTCTTGACCATATGTCATGTCGAGGATTCCTTGCGCGTTGACTTCATCTCTAAGGGTATCTCGCTTACTGCCAGCATCACCTGGTGTTCCTCGTACTAACCTCATGTCCGAGGGTGTCTCGCCAAGTGTTGGCACTATGGGGAATGTGTTGTTGACCAAGGGTTCCTCGCGACCCCCTTTGTTGGTGAGTTCATAATATGCTGGCGATTTGGGGGTTAGAAGTTTCGTATCTTTTTGGATTTCAACTATAGGACCCACTGTCGGGGGACCTTCATTGTTAGATATTTTTTCCATGGATACTTTCTTGACGACGAGGGACACTCAGGGTTCCTATCCCACGGGTTCCTCGCGAGTTGGTATTTCTCTAGCCGAGGACTTGGAACCTATGGGGTCCTCGCCAAAAAATATTTTTCATGAGGGGTCCTCCTGCGCCACTATTGGTGGGGATGTACACTTTGGGAGTATGGATTCTTTGTAATTGTGGATGCCTCTCTCTCTAAGAAGAGGAGAGTGTCTCGATTTGGTCCCTCTGCGACTGTGGGTTCCTCACTATAACCAATGATCATTGGCACTTATCCGACCACCTTATATTCTCCTCAAGCTTAATAAGACTATATGCGCACTTGTGGGTTGGAGTCCCGCAACTCATCATACCGATGAGGACCCTCCCTCTAAGAAGAGGAGAGAAACTTCCTGGCCTCCTCCATAGTAATAAATTTGTAGGGTCATTACTCCAAACCTATACCCTTGGTTGTTGTTGAACTTGATCGCACCACTACTTGCTCTGGCAACACTTTCCTTGGCGGAGCTACTTCCACTGGAATCATTATAGAAGTGGCTGCCCCACCAGAAGGGGCAACTGCTGGTATTACACAGCCTTGACCCAAACTTGTCATGTATACGTTGTTTTGTTTCAAAAACTCAAAAAATGCTCATAAGGTTGATACCTATCGTCGGAGCCACTGTCGGTGAACTGGTCTGCCCTCCCGGAGGAGCAGGTACTCTAACTCCGATCACCACCACAACCTCCTGAGTGTTCTGGTCTCTTTGAGCTCCATTACCAAATAGAATATCTTCAAACACCATCTCCTTAGAAACATTAAAACCTTCTTTGTCCATGGAAGTGAGGAAACCTCCCCAGCAGAGTCGCCAAATGTAGAAGGGTAGTGAGATAGGGGTCTATGAATAACTGGAAAGGGTGAGGTGTGACCCACTCCAATGGACGTTGTCTGTAAGGTTCTCAAGAACATATAGAGAAGCTTCTGGTAAAACCTTCTCTTTTGGGTAAAAATGGAGCTCAAGCTGGAACTCCTTCCCTGCAAGAAGATGAACTTCCACAAAAATAATAGTAATTTACTCAAGAGGAGCTCCTGAGAATGATGGCTATCAGTGGGGAGTGAAAGAACAAGGCACTTAGCACTAGGGAGAGAGCAGGGAGAGAATACTAGGAAGTCTGGTGTGATTTTTGCAGAGTAACAGTTCTATTGAGTTTTTTCTATATTATCTTGAACTTGCCCAGGGTCTTATTTATACTTGGGCACTAGGGCTGGGTTGGCACTTTTGGCCCCAAAACTTAGAGGGTTGGTGAGGGACAAAGTCTGCAGTGTACTATCTGTCCCTACCTATAGGCATCTCCGTCTGTCCCCTCTGGCAGATGCCCCCTGATGCCAACCAAAGTTCAAAACCAAATATGCCTTCTAATGGAGACAAAATATCTTATTTTCTAAATATCTTTTGAAATGGTAACTTTTGGTACAAACTTGGTAAACTTGAGGGGGGTCTCGAGGACCACCTCCTCTAAATTCTTTATAAGCTTGAGGAGGATCTTGAGGACCCCCTTCTAAAATCATTTTTCTTGAGAGGGGACTAGAGGACCCTCTCCTTTAAAATCATTTTATAAGCAGTTCTTTTCTTGTGAGCAGCCAGCCCTTTGGTTTCTCACTTCACTTGTGACGAAGTGTGAGTTGTTTGAGGACTGGGCGACCCTAGGTTCTTCCTACTATTATTCTCTTAATACTATAGTTCTAAGTGGTTGAGCTTGCTTAACATACCTTATCCCTCAGCCACCAAGCCAAAACTCCCAAGAGATCTTAACTGGCTTACTTAGCACTGCTTGCTCAACTAGGCAACCTGTACAAGAAAATAAGTATTAGTACTTCTATTCTTTTTCGTGATGAGGGGTTGCTTATGGTAGACACCCGTCATCCTAAATTTTTTCTAGGAGCAGAGGGGGGAAGGACCTTCTGGGTACCTCTTCTCAAATGTCATTTCTACGGGGACCCTTGTAGAGCCCCTCTCAATTTGGGCTTCTGCAGGGACCCTTGCAGTGACTCTTCTCAACTTAAGTTTCTACAGGGACCCTTGAAATGGTCCTTCTCAACTTGGGCTTCTGCGGTGACCCTTGTAGTGTCCCTTCTCAACTTGAGTTTCTGCAATGACCCCTACAGTGCCCCTTCTCAAATGTCATTTCTACGGTAACCCTTGCGGTGTCCCTTCTCAACTTGGACTTCTGCAGTGGCCCTTGCAAGACTTCTCAAATGTCATTTCTGTAGTGACCCTTGCAGTGGCCCTTCTCAACTTGGACTTCTGCAGTGACCCTTGCAGTGGCCGTTTTCAACTTAGACTTCTACAGTGGCCCTTACGGGGCACTTCTCAAATGTCATTTCTGCGGTGACCCTTGTGGTGGCCCTTCTCAACTTGGACTTCTGCAGTGACCCTTGAAGTGGCCCTTCTCAACTTAGACTTCTGTAGTGGCCCTTGCGGGGCACTTCTCAAATGTCATTTTTGCAGTGACCCTTGCGATGGCCCTTCTCAACTTGGACTTCGGCAGAGACCCTTATAGTGGGCCTTCTCAACTTGGACTTCTGCATTGAACCTTACGGGGCACTTCTCAAATTTCATTTTTGCAGTGACCCTTATGGTGGCCCTTCTCAACTTGGACTTCTACATTGGTCCTTCTCAATTCGAAGTTTTGTAGTGGCCCTTATGGGGAACTTCTCAAAAGTTATTTCTGCAATGACCCTTGCGATGGCCCTTCTCAACTTGGACTTCTGCAGTGACCCTTCTCAATTTGGACTTTTATAGTGGCCCTTGCAGGGCACTTCTCAAATATCATTTATGCAGTGACCCTTGCGGTGGACCTTATCAACTTGGACTTCTGCAGTGACCCTTCTCAATTTGGACTTCTGCAGTGATCCTTGTAGTGGCCCTTCTCAATTTGGACTTATATAGTGGCCCTTACGGAGCACTTCTCAAATGTAATTTCTGTAGTGACCCTTGCGGTGGCCCTTCTCAACTTAGACTTCTGCAGTGACCCTTGCATTGGTCCTTCTCAACTTGGACTTCTGTAGTGTCCCTTGCAGAGCACTTCTCAAATGTCATTTCTGCAGTGACCCTTGTGGTGACCCTTCTCAACTTGGACTTCTACAGTGGCCCTTATGGGGCACTTCTTTAATGTCATTTCTGTTGTGACCCTTATGGTGGCCTTTCTCAACTTGGACTTCAGTAGTGGCCCTTGTGGGGCACTTATCAAATGTCATTTCTGCAGTGCCCCTTACGATGGAGGGACCCTAGGGGTTCCTTCATATTTTTTGTAAGCGAAAGGGGGGTCTTTGAGGTACCCTCACCCACAAATATGGTGGTCAAGCTTGAAACACCCTTCTACAGAAAGAATAAAGAGATTATCGATGAATTCAACGTTTTCAAAGAGGAAAGAATAGTATATACACTCACAAATAAAGAAAGGTACAAAGCTTACTCGGTATAAGTATATACAATACAACAAAAGATTACCGAGTTATAAAAATCTTAAACCAAATCAATACAACAAGAAAAGCGCATATGCTCATGGGATTAAAGTTTAATTCATGAAATTATTCCTAATATCAATGATTGAGTGCTAAAGTCTAATAACTTCTAAAATTGAGAACATACATCGTTGAGTTGTCTATTGGATCGGGCATTTATTAAAATTTATCATCGAAAACAATGGAAAAATGCCAAAAAAAAAAGAAAAAAGAAAGAAAATCTTTTTGAAATTTTTAATTTTTACAAGGAAAGTATGCTTGAAAATAACATATAATCAAATCAAAGAAACTAACAATGAATGGATAAAATATCCCACACACCCTAACTTCAAACCTGACATTGTCCTCAATGTTATTTAAAAACCAAGTGAAAGAGAGGAAAAGAGCGATATTACCCAAAATGGTGCGATCTTCAAAAAGTACAAGTCCAAAGATTCTACAAAACATGTTAGTTCCTAGCATAGAAAAAACAAATAACAGAAAAATAACTAATTACAAGAGACTAAATTAAAAAGGAAAGAAAAACAAAAGAAAGAAATGATAAAAAACTAACTATATTTAACCTACTATTTAGGCTTCACACTAACTATACACTAGAAGTCAAAATAGTTGAGGGTCCACCATGAAAATGATTTGACTTTGGATGGTGACCGGTGGACCCTCACTCTCAAGCATGCCTTTCGAAAAATAAGAATTCCGTTTGAACAATGGAAGGCATGTGTAAGGAAGAAGAAATGAACCATCACCAATTAATAGTTTTGGAGGGACGATGGGGGATTTGGATTGAACGGGTGAAAAAAACATGTGGGGACCGAGAAAAGCAGAAAATCCTCCCAAGCATTTTGCAAGTGGAATGGGAGGTGGTGCACATGAGGGAAAAGATGCCTTCATAGAAAGCAACTCGAGCAAGTACTCCTCATCGGTGAAAAGGTTTAACACATTAAAGTTCAGAACCGATTCATTGGGTACTTGTGACGGTGGGATAACAGAGAATGAAAATGGGGAGGAAAGAAATTCAAAATCAAGAGATGAGTCATCATTGCTTGAAGATTGAGTTTCGAAGGAAATAAGATCATTTTCAATGAAATGTTCTTCTTTGAGGGCCAAAGAAGAAATCATTTCATTGCAAATGGATATTACTTCCATTTTATCCTCACTTTCAGTATCTATTATGCTATGGGCAAAGTCAACAATGGTTTGTCCCAAAGTAGGCACAAAGTCCTCATTTGGTTCAAAACATTCCTCAACTTCAAAAGTCTCGGTAGAAAAATTGTTATTGGATTAAAATAATAAATCCAATTCATGCTCCCACTAGCGATTTTCTTCCCGATAACGATTTTCAAGTTTCTCATTTTTAAGCATGTGCACGCCCTCACCGAAAGTCATAGGTCGAGGCGCAGATTCTTGGAAACGAGAAGTTTGGAAATTATTTTCGGAATTATACTTAAACTAATTATTATAAGAATTTTGAAAGCTATTGCAATTTGTTTGAAAATTCCTGTTATAAGGAATTAGAGGCCTAAAATCGTTATCATCCTCCTCAAAATAAACACATTCCAAAGCTTGAATTTTGTAATACTCGCCCAAAGCCATTTTTGAATTTGTAATTTTTTGGGACTCTAAGTATTGACCAAAAGTTAAAGGTTTGCGAGGATTTTGAGAATTATCATAATGATTACCGAAAGGTTTGGAATAATACATGCTTACCCCAAAAATGGCTCGAAATGCCGAATTCCACAGAGTACATGCGCGCGTGAAAAATTCAAGCGGTTCTTAGCGCTCAAATGTAGAAGTCCTACAAAAATGTTAGGCAAAAAATACAAATGGAAAGAAAATACTATGAAATACTAAAGCAAATAAATTCTAAAAAAACTCATCCCCGGCAACGGCGCCATTTTGATCAAGGGTAAAAAGTGGCGCGTGTCAAAACGCCGATCATTGTTTTCTGTTCACTGCCTCAATACAAAAACCTAAACTTATGACTACACTCAACAGGTGAGTATAGTGGCCAAGTCCAAGTATCGAAAAATCCACAGAGACGAGTTGCTAAAATTTAATTGGTTTAATACTCCTAAAATAAAAGTGTAAAAGATAATTTCTACAAAAAGTAAAAGATGCATAAAAAGGAAAGATTAATCTAGGCTAGTGTATTTAAACTGGATTAACAATGAGAATAAAAACTATAGGTTGCGTCGAATATCCCTCACCCTGAGCTAATTAGTATAAACTGGTTACATGGGTTGACGAGTTATTAAGATTGCATCTCGTTTTGACAGTTAATTAAATCAAGAGTTGTCACACCCCTAAATTCGCATAAAAGCCTAATAAGATTTTAGCGTCAACAAATACCCCCAAAATTACGCACGCAAGGTCGTAAGCATGGACCATACATGATATATCCCATCAAATCTCCTAGGCATAATAACTAGGACAACACAGTCGAAATAAACCCGTAAACTCCATCACCAAAGCAAAGTAACATGTCAACCCGAAATGATTTCAATCCGACACAACCTAGACTAATTTAGCTAGAAATCATGATAAAAATGCGGTAAATAAATACGATAAAACTACACTAGAAAGAAACTAAATAAAGCATGTAAATATAATTAACAAAGGAAGTAAATTAACTACAAAGCAAGAAAATAAGGAAATACAACTTAATTTAATGGAGAGGGAAGATGAATAGTCAACTTACAAGCCCAAATGGGTGACAAACCAAGAGGAAATGAAGAATGATCTCTCAAACCCCCAAACCCTAACCTAAACTATCTAAAAAAAACTAATTATATTGAAAATAGAAACCAAAATTTCTTTATATAGTAAGTTACAAAAGAAAAAAAGGAAAAAGAAAAGAAAAGGATCGAAGCAAGAAATATCTGGTATACGCGGTCGACCGGTCGTAGGGGCATGGTCGAACGTGCCTTTAAGTTAAAGCCCACTGTCTTCGATCCAAGGAAAAACCTAAAACCGCGATTGACCGCATCAGAAGAGCGGTTTATCGGCAATCTGTTTTCTAGTACTCTTTGGTCAAACATGAGGGGAAAAGGTATTCAAACGAAAATGGCCATAACTCCATCATCCAGACTCCAAACGACGCACCGTTTGTGGCCACACAATGCTAACTCAATGAACTACGCATTCGTGGAAATTCCATGAGCCGAAGATAAAATGTGAATTGACTAAAATGCCCTTGAATTCGTTTTCGGCGAAGGAACATCTCCGAAATGCAACGAATCCTCACTTTTAGTGTTCCAATACCTACAAAAGCACAATTAACCTGTCCAAAGCATGTATATATCAAAATATGAAGGTTTTATGGTTAATGAGCATAAATATTGTCATTTAGGATCGTAAAAGTGATAGAATGCATAAAGATATAGGGCAAAAATATGCAATATTCGATACGAATCACTCAACCGTCCCCCCATCTTTGACTGCATAGGGAGTTGAAAGGAGTCCTATACCGTATAAAACATTTATTGCTGCAATCAAAGAAGTTGGGAAAAAAATGTCAATCAAGAACAGGAATGAATTTTCACAGCAACTGAGATCATAGTCAACAAAAAAAATCAAAATTTTGGTTCTTTTAACCTTCACCACCACGTTTAGTCCAACTTTTTCGATCAACATGCCCTAGAAAAAAAATGATTTCACAGGATTTGTCATGCATGCTAAAGTTCATTACGTGACACTTCTAGAGAGGGGTTTAGACTCTCTGCGAGCTTGACTCTTTCTCACCTTTTAAAGTGTCTCAAATTTTCAGAAAAAGTTGATGGGGTGGGGGAATGCAAAAGTCGGAAATTTTTTACCACTTTGGTAGTCCCTTTTTAATATCAAGTCCAATTACTAATGTAAAGAATTTCTATTAATTTTACTAAGAAAATTGTAACCTAAAGGACACAAACCATCTTGAAAAATAGCAATCATTTACCTTTAACTCATAAACATATTTTGTAGCTATCATTTACCTTAACACATAAACAAAAATGCAAATAAAAAAATGTCTTAACCAAAAGAAGAAATACACTGAAAACCCGAATAGAACATCAGAACTCAAAAAATGAATAAATGCCTAAAGGTGAAATACAATGAAGAAATACAATGGTGAGATGTTACCCAGCAAGAACATCTACCCAATGATGCATATGTGTCAAATCTGAATATAATAAAATAATATAACTAAAAAAATGGAAGAAAACATAACTCCCTAAAAAGAAGAAAACATACTCGATGATGCATACGGGTCAGATTTACAGATATTGCTTTAAATGGACATGCATACAGAGCAACAAAAGTTAGAGTTAGAGACATGCATACAAAGCAACAAAGAAACTAACATATGGGTCAGATCTAAAAGATATTTCACAAACCCACTCTAATATTCATGAATGTTCCCTACGAAAACAAAAGGCAACAAAAGAAAAAAAAGCATATGGTGCTACAGTATTTCTACATGCCAAGAATAGCATATGGATGCTACCATATTTCTATATGCCAAGAATAAGTTCTTCTTCACTTAGATATGTTTGATGCCAAAGCTATTGTGGAAAGGTATCCGTTGTTGGGGGAATTAGAGAAAAACAATATGCAAAAGAAATAATGAGCATAAATTGAATCACACAAATCAACCAAAAAAAGAAAATAAATATTTAATGTGGTTCGGCTAAACTTTAGCCAACGTCCACAAGAGCCAACAACGGTCCATTTCTTCCAATATAACAAATGGGATTACAAAGATCTTCTCTAGATAAAACTAGAGGATTACATAAATATACATCATCAAGAGAGTTACACTTTTGGTTCAACACAACGACAAGTCTACACCAATCAAAGGTGGATTACAATAAAAGAATCTAACCAAAAAGACCCAAATAAGTATCCCATATTTCTGGTCTTTGCAGATCAGATCGACAATCATACCGTTGGTTCTGAAGGTTCTAACTGTAGCACCCCGTAATTTTGAGGATTTAGTATTTAATTATTTTTGGGAGATATAAAAATATTTAAATTGCAGAAACTTAAATTTATAATTTGGAGAATTTAATCGAGTGGGAAGAATTATTTGTATTTGGCGACTTTAAGTTTAATTATTCGAAATTAATGTGTGTCGCATTTTTTGAAGTAAAAATTTGGAAATGTTATAAAATATTTCGGATGACAATTATGAGTGCGCGATTGAGTTCGTATGGGTCGAGATAGTCATAACAGAGTACCCGAGGGTAGTACTTGGGTCTCAGGGAATTTTTGGGCATAGCCGGGCCCACGCGGGGTGATTCGGGCCATTTTAATTAAGCCCATGTAACAACCCGGGACTTTGGAGACTGAGAAATTAAATTTTTGGGAAAATAAAATTTAATTGAATTGGAGAATTTCAAAATTTGGGAAATGAAGTCCAAAAATAGAGAACATTTCAATGTATTTCGAATGATGATTTTTAGGGTACCATCGATCCCGGAAGGGTCGAGATAGTCACAATAATTGTCATTGGGTTTTATTTCGGTTCCGAATTATTTTTATGTCAGTTTGACTCGAATTGGAGTAAATGAGTCATTTAAATTGTGTATTAACATTTAAAACTGGGTTTATTGTTTTAAGGAATTTAAGAGGCTTACGGATCAAGCCTTCTCATTTGTGAGAAGAGAGAAATAGAAGAGAAAGAGAAAGGAAGAGAGAAAGAAGAAAAAAGGAAGAGAGAGAGGAAGAAAAGCTTGGAGATTCTGGCCCAAATGCGACATCGAGGATGATCCAACCTCTACAAACTCAAGGAAAGTGTTTAATCTTGCTAAATAAATCATTTGTGTATTTCATTTCATAATTTGTGGGTTAAAGAAATGGTTTTTGGGGATAAATATCAAAACCTAGATTTTTGGGTTTAAATCTTGAAATTGATGTTTAGATATGGGTTTAATGGTGTAGAAATGGTTGAGATCAACTTTGGGTTGATTTATTGGCTTAGAATCATATTGTGATGAAGATTTGGGGGTTAGAATAGAAATTTTATGGTTTAGAAATCGTGGGTTCATTGAAGAAGAAGAACCCGTCAAATTTTGCAGACCCGAATCGATTCGCCCCTTAAGCAAATCGATTCGGCTTAGGCAAATTGGTAGGTCTGCATTGACCGAATCGATTCGGACCCAAGGCAAATCGATTCGGCCTGAGACAGAAGCCTAGGTCTTTGGACCCGAATCGATTCACCTTGGAGACCGAATTAATTGGCTGGGCCGAATCGATTCGGAATAGGGTCGGATCGATTCGGAAACAGGGTTGTTTTAGGAAATATTCCTAGGATGATTTCAAACCCTTTTTGGCTGGGTTTATTATTTTGGGACATGATTATATGATGAAAGAAAGATGTTTTGGAGACTTAGTAAAAGTTTCTCGCATGATGGGACCACGAGTACTTATCAAGTTATTTTGGGGTACTTATATCCATTTAAATTGGAGAGGGTCATACCGATATAGGGGGCGAATCTCATTGAGAATAGGAGTCCTAATTAGGGGTCATAAGTGGGCCTAATTATGATGTAAGGATTGGGGTAATTTCAAGAGAGTGGTGAGAGTACGATATGAAATTGTAGGCCGAGTGTGCTGCCGAATCCTTATGGTAAATAGGATTCTATTGAGATTAAGGTTTGGGGACCGAAGAGAGAGAGGAGTCACGTATCCTTAGAAATGTTTAAATTAAGGATCAATCGGTAACCCAACCGGAGTAAGGGGTTCATATGATCAATCGAACCGTAGGTGAAATTGGGAACAATTTGGATCGTACTATCAACTAGAATAAGTGGTAGCATAAATTCTAGTCAGGATAGTTTATACATAATTGAGTGGAAGTAACCATTGGGATTCCAACACTCGAAATGAAGTTGGGATAAGTTGAGGTTTATAGACTATTAGTCATGTATATGCCAATGGTCAAATAGTACTAGTGATAATTATGTACTTTTGAATATAGAGGAGATGTGTAGTGATGGTTTCCTACACTAAACTTCGGGTGATAACCCAAATGTTGAATATAAACATATATTTTTGGGAAACTCTTCATCATAGGAAAAATGGATGAATATGCTTCAAGTGAGGGATTGTATTCACATATCGAGGTAAATAAAATGTGTTGGGATGACGACTAGTATATTGAGGATTACATGTACTTATAGCCGAGTTTATAATATTATACATACAAACGATAGGTAGTGTATATATATATATATATATATATATATATATATATATATATATATATATATATATATATGGATATGTGGCTATATGTCTGTATGGATATGAATATATGGATATATTTATGTTGTGAATATATAAACCTTATGTGATGGTTTAATCATATGATGGGATCATATGGATGTATATGTATTGTGCATGAGAACGATATATATACTTATGTGGTTAAGCATACCCCGCTCATGCTATCATTGGGAAGTTTTCGTGCAGAGGGTGAGCATCCAGGCTCAAGGAGCAGGGTGTGGATATTCCCCAGGTCATAGTCGTCCATTTTGTTATTATGTGATATGAATTTCTTTTGGGGTGGGACGTGGTGGGTATGTCTCGTCTCATTGACCGGTTAGGATCTATGACCGATTCCTGGGACGTCGTGTGTGTGTGTGTTTGGCCTCGATGTCGATGA
Organism: Sambucus nigra; assembly: GCA_949130495.1. Classification (NCBI taxonomy): domain Eukaryota; kingdom Viridiplantae; phylum Streptophyta; class Magnoliopsida; order Dipsacales; family Adoxaceae; genus Sambucus; species Sambucus nigra. Next base: position 150,533,365 of record OX422215.1, read on the forward strand.
TATTGAGTCCGACCGGGGTCCCCAGGACGGTATGTGAGTAATGCCCTGGAAGATGATAGCATGGTGCAGTTTATCGGCGATATATATAGCCGGGTATATTATGTGCATGGCTATTGTACATCATATGTGGTATGTACACTTGGTCATGGGAATGGATGATGGTATATATATATATATATATCTATATAATATATATATATATATATTTATATATATATATGGTTTGAATAAATGACTATATATATAGTTATATATCCTATATGTGAAAGGATATGGAATTTTATGGAGTACATCTTGGATGATAATGGTGTACTAGATTATTGGGGGTTGATGTATCGCATTTAAGGAATATTTCGGTTACATCATCCCAAGGGCATTATTAGAGATTTTGAGTTTTCTTATATGGTAAATATAAATTTAGTAGAATTGTATGTATGGCATAATGGATCTGTAGGATCGACATTTTCAAGCAGTAGTGTAACGGGGGGGGGGGGGGGAGGTTCTTTGTTTGGATTTCGCTTTGCGAGACGCCCCACGCACGAAACGTAGTGCAATGTTGAGATTGGAGAGAAGTTTTGTCAATAATAATTTTTGTATGCATGTTATTTAGAAATTAAATCATATGATTCAACCCAAATGTATATGGGTAACTTATTAAGAATTATAATTGATTAAATTATAAACCGGAATCCATTAAGCCTAGTATGGCATACATGTTTGTAAAAATAATTAAGTGTGTTTAGAAAGAGTGGATTCTTGGTCTATGATAGGAAGGCATGTCTTGTCGGTATACGTTATGCCTATGGTAAGTTAGGTTGTCCTTATGGGTGGGGTAACCTAATTAAGACTTTGGGACACGAATAGGTGCACGTCATTAAATGAGCGGTGAGTTGGGGTTTCACGAGAGTGCGATTCCACTTTAATTGGGAAATAAGTGCATTGATATTTATTATGCACGGTTAAAATACTTGCTAAATAATTTCACAACTCGGGATCTGACCCGTTTATATTTCTCACCTGCATGTATATATATATTATTACAGGTGTCCTACTGCATGGATGCCGGACGACCTTCTATCCAGAGTCTTGGGAGCCGTGACAGGTGCGGACTGTTGCGGGACTTTGATTGTAGTCGCTTCCTACTTCTTTATAAATCTAGGTAGGATTAATGTTGTATATCGGGTTTGTACCCAAGGGATAATTATAAATGTTTATATTTATTCCATTTCAGTTATCGTATTGTCTGTTACCCTACAGCTTATTCGGGTCTATTTCTTTGTGGCATATTCATTTTTAGTTATTCATTTCATTTATCATAGTTCTTGTATGCACATCTTTCTTTTCTTTGTTAGTAGCTTATAGTGTTTGTTTGTTGTTTGTTTTATGATTTATTTAATTTTAACATCTCGCTTATATGATATCGGGTAGTTAGTCGTATATTATTTAGTACTGCCAGTTGATGTTGAGACTGAGCCATCTAAGACACCTAATTTAATATACTATAGGGTTGGCCACCCTTTATTATTTTTAACGGGGTGTTACAGATGGTATCAGAGCATCAGGTTCTAGATTCTTTAGGATTTGTGCGGGTTTTCTGCGTTCTTTCGTTAACCTTCTTGATATAAAACCCTACTATTAAGATTGTTGTGTTCACAATGTTTATCTTCTTCTGTGAAGTGTATTCACTTGATTGACGTTCTGATAATAGTTGCTCTCATTTCAGACGTCGCCTAGATTATGTCGTTTAGGAAAGGACAAGATTAGAGATGTAATACCCATAAAAGATTTTGGGTACGCTTTGACGGGAGGTATTTTCTTTCTTTGATTCAGGCGAAGATAAGGAGGAGGCTTCTTGATGTGATTCAAGGTGATTTGCCGGTAGTTGAGTAAGAAAGGGAAATTTACTCGAATGGCGAATCTTGGACTTAGTAAGGTAAGTCTGAGGAGAGGTGTATAGTGTAGTCCTTGGGAGGTTGAGATTAAGAAACCCGTCAATCTTTGTTAGGAAGCCTGATGATGCTAACTTCTGCCGGTGGAAGGTAGGTGGCATTGTCCCATTGTTAGGAGTATCGTCTTTATTTAAGAAGGGCATAAGAAATTTGGAGACTCAGGTTCGTTGTGTAGGACTGAAGGAGTTATTGTGGGTCGCAATCGCGCTTTGTCCTTCAAAATGGTTAGGAAGGATTTTGAGGAAGATGTTTCTCTTGTGGAGAAATAGGTTTAGGAATAATGATTGTCCTGGAAGAAGTAGAGGACTTTAAATAGGGATCCAAGGACGAGGTGAAATCATTGGATTATGGAAGTATAAGGTAGAATACCTTTCTTTGGTTTTAAGTCACGCTTTGTGCGATATTGGGAACGTCTCTCGTAAGGTATGATGAATAGTAGCCGCTACACCGTTAGGGTGTATAGAATTTCTTTTGAGGAAGGAGTGAGTAAGTATGACCTTTTTATGGCATCTTCTGAGAAAATAAATCATCTCGTGAGGAGATAGTAGAAAGTGTGATATTGAATTTTGGAAGTGCAGAATGTCGAGGTTTGGTGAGTAGTGGTTATAAGACTATTGTCATATGGATGGGCTAGGATCGAAAAGTTTTAGTATTCCAATGAGGGAAGAGTTTATTTTGTGGAAAGGTTTTGATGTGATGTAGGGGACTAGTATAACTAAGGAGGTTTAAAGTTTGGTAGATTTATTTAAAAGAGGAGAATTTAGCTCATAGTTGTGCTAGTTTTGAGAACTAGGTATTGGTTAGGGTGTTTCATTTGTTGAGGCCTTATGTCCTAAACATAAGGTGTTTGTTTGGCGTGTCGAGAAACATGGAATTATTTTATATTATATTGTTGTATAGGCCTTCGGGCAATATTTAAAATATGAAAATATTTTATAAAACCTTAACCTTGGTTCAACTAATCTCAATCCCCGACCTAGCTACACAGTAGTGTATTGGGAGGGTTCCTTGTTTGGATTTCGCTTGCGAAACCTCCCCCACACGAAGGTAGCTAGCGTCAAGAATTAAGCAGAGTTTAACCATTGGGAATTTCAAACTTTTATATAGTTAATATGTTACTATAGATTATATTGCTAAGGGTTATATTATGATTTGAGGCTAAGGGAGCCTGATTATAATTCTATGAGTGGAGCTCGGGTACGGGGTGTATGGGGGCCCTGGGTAGCTAGTTTGTTTTAAAACTTATATGGTTCGACGTGAGAACTAGGAAGGATCGGTTTAGTGATCTTGAGGGTTGATGTAAGGACTAGATGAGATTGAGGTCCTAGGCACATCTTAAATTTCGCGGGCGAAATTTTTGTGTGGGGGATGTATGTAACAACCCGTGACTTTGGAGACTGAGAAATTAAATTTTTTGGGAAAAAAAATTTAATTGAATGTAAGAATTTTAAAATTTGGGAATTGAAGTCCAAAAATAGAGAACATTTCAAAGTATTCTGGATGATGATTTTGAGGGTACCATCGATCCCGGAAGGGTCGAGATAGTCAAAATGACTGTCATTGGGTTTTATTTCGGTTCCGAATTATTTTTAAGTCAGTTTGACTGGAATTGGAGTAAACGAGTCATTTAAAGTGTGTATTAACATTTAAAACTAGGTTTGTTGTTTTAAGGAATTTAAGAGGCTTACGGATCAAGCCTTATCATTTGTGAGAAGAGATAAATAGAAGAGAAAGAGAAAGGAAGAGAGAAAGAAGAAGAAAGGAAGAGAGAGAGGAAGAAAAGCTTTGAGATTCCGGCCCAAACGCGACATCGACGATGATCCAACCTCTACAAACTCGAGGCAAGTGTTTAATCTTGCTAAATAAGTCATTTGTGTATTTCATTTCATAATTTGTGGGTTGAAGAAATGGTTTTTGGGTATATATATCAGAACCTAGATTTTTGGGTTTAAATTTCGAAATTGATGTTTAGATATGGGTTTAATGGTGTAGAAATGGTTTGGATCAACTTTGGGTTGATTTATTGGCTTAGAATCATATTGTGATGAAGATTTGGGAGTTAGAATAGAAATTTTAGGGTTTAAAAATCGTGGCTTCATTGAAGAAGAAGAACCCATCAAATTCTGCAGACCCGAATCGATTCGCCCCTTAAGCGAATCTATTCGGCTTAAGCAAATTGGCAGGTCGGCATTGACCGAATCGATTCGGACACAAGGTGAATCGATTCGGCCTGAATTAGAAGCCCAGGTCTTTGGACCCGAATCGATTCACCTTGGAGGCCGAATCGATTCGCTGGGTCAAATCGATTCGGAATAGGGCCGAATCGATTCAGAAATAGGGCTGTTTTATGGAATTTTCCTAGGATGATTTCAAACCCTTTTTGGTTGGGTTTATTGTTTTGGGACATGATTATATGATGTAATAAAGATGTTTTGGAGACATAGTAAAAGTTTCTCACATGAGGGGACCGAGGGTACTTATCATGTTATTTTGGGGGACTTATATCCATATAAATTAGAGAGGGTCATTCCGATATAGGGGGAATCTCATTGATAATCGGAGTCCTAATTAGGGGTCATAAGTGGGCCTAATTATGATGTAAGGATTGGGGTACTTTCAAGAGAGTGGTGAGAGTACGATATGAAATTGTAGGCCGAGTGTGCTGTCGAATCCTTATGGTAAATAGGATTCTATTGAGATTAAGGTTTGGGGACCAAAGAGAGAGAGGGGTCACGTATCCTTAGAAACATTTAAATTAAGGAACAATCGGTAACCCAACAAGAGTAATGGATTCATATGATCAATTGAACCGTAGGTGAAATTGGTAACGATTTGGATCGTACTATCAACTAGAATAAGTGGTAGCATAAATTCTAGTTAGGATAGTTTATACATAATTGAGTGGAAGTAACCATTGGGATTCCAACACTTGAAATGAAGTTGGGATAAGTTGAGGTTTGTAGACTATTAGTCATGTATATGCCAATGGTCAAATAGTACTAGTGAGAATTATGTACTTTTTGAATATAGAGGAGATGTGTAGTGATGGTTTCCTTGACTAAACTTTGGGTGATAACCCAAATGTTGAATATAAACAAATATATTTGGGAGACTATTCATCATAGGAAAAATGGATGAATATGCTTCAAGTGAGGGATTGTATTCACATATCGAGGTAAATAAAATGTGTTGGGACGACGGCTCGTATATTGAGGATTACGTGTACTTATAGCTGAGTTTATAATATTATACATACAAACGATAGGTAGTGTGTGTGTGTGTATATATATATATATATGTGTGTGTGTGTGTGTGTGTGTGTGTGTGTGTATGGATATTAATATATGGATATATTTATGTTGTGAATATCTAAACCTTAAGTGATGGTTTAATCATATGATGGGATCATATGGATGTATATGTATTGTGCATGAGAACGATATATATACTTATGTGGTTACGCATACCCCGCTCATGCTATCATTGGGAAGTTTTCGCACAGAGGGTGAGCATCCTGGCTCAAGGAGCAGGGTGTGGATATTCTCCATGTCATAGTCGTCCATTGTGCTATTATGTGATATGCATTTCTTTTGGGGTGGGACGTGGTGGGTATGTCTCGTCTCATTGACCAGTTAAGTGCTATGACCGCTTCCCGGGACGTCATGTGTGTGTGTTTGGCCCCGATGTCGATGATATTGAGTCTGACCATGGTCCCCAGGATGGTATGTGAGTAATGCCCTGGAAGATGATAGCATGGTGCAGTTTATCGGCGATATTTATAGCCGGGTATTTTATGTGCATGGCTATTATACATCATATGTGGTATGTACACTTGGTCATGGGAATGGATGATGGTATATATATATATGGTTAGAATAAATGCCTATATATATGGTTACATATCCTATAGGGGAAAGGATATGGAATTTTATGGAGTACATCTTGGATGATTATGATGTTATAGATTATTGTGGGTTGATCTATCGCATTTAAGGAATATTTCGGTTACATCATCCCAAGGATATTATTAGAGATTTTGAGTTGTTCTTATATGGTAAATCTAAATTTAGTAGAATTGTATGTATGGCATAATGGATTTCTAGGATCGACATTGTCAAGGATTAGTGTAATGGGGGGTTCCTTGTTTGGATTTCGCTTTGCGAGACGCCCCACGCACGAAACGTAGTGCAATGTTGAGATTGGAGAGAAGTTTTGTCAATAATAATTTTAGTATGCACATCTTTTTTTTCTTTGTTAGTAGCTTATAGTGTTTGTTTGTTGTCTGTTCTATGTTTTATTTAATTTTAACATCTCTCTTATATGATATCGGGTAGTTTGTCGTATATTATTTAGTAGTGCCAGTTGATGTTGAGACTGAGCCATCTGAGACCCCTGATTTAATGTAGTATATGGTTGGCCACCCGTTATTATTTTTAGCGGGGTGTTACAGCCCATGTGGCCAAAAATGGGATTACAGATTTTAAACCTAATTGGGGATGTGTTGAACAACAGTTAACACAATTCTAAACCTAGGGTTTGATATAGAAACATAGGAAGCTAATAAAGAGCCAATTGGGAGTCTTTTGGAGTTAAATTAAGAGACAAAAGTGAGTGTTCATCATCAACACCTTAACTACACCAACGGATCAGACCCTACAAACAATTGTAGGCAAGTGGTTAGCTTCTTTGATTCTTAAATTGATGATAATCAATTCATATAATGAGAGGTGTAAGCCAAAATTCGTTTTGGGTGGGTATTCATGAAAAATTGGGTTTTCGGTAATTGATATACTATAATGGAATTAAGGGTGAGATTTATTATGTTTATGATTCTGGAGTGTAGGAGTATGAATCATATTTTTACAACCAGTAAGAATCAATGGTTAGTTTCTGTTATTAGGAATGAAAATCCTATAGGAGATTTGAAACCCAGATAAAACCCAAATCGGGAAAACGTTGGAATTAATGGAAATTAGTTGTTGGATTAAGGTCTCTAGGATGTTTAGACTTTTTTCTTATGTGGAGGTAATGTTGATTGTGATTTGGTAAAGGTTTAGAATGAAAAAAAAAGCTTAAGGGTTCATCCATAGCCGGACAGGAGGCAGGAGAAGACGATGACCGGGTCGTTCGATCGATCGACCCAGGCGGGTCGATCGATTGATGATACAGGATTTTTGACAGTGACGCACTTTTTTAATTGTATGGGAGATTTTTTAATGGGAAAATTCTTGGGTTGGTTTAAATGATGAAAATTAATTAGGAGTATGACTCTTGTTAATTATAGGTAAATATAATTGGGAAATTTAGGAGAGATGAATGCGTGACATATTATGGGAGAATATTGAGAATTAAATTATGAGATTTAAGATACGGACTAAGTGAACGAGTTCTGGTTATTGGTTGAGTGACACCAAGGTGTTAAATTAATTACTGAGAAGAGTAGATTAATTTGGAGTCGGAATATAGACTCAGGAAATATTAAGTTATGGGCTAAGTGAGCGAGTCCAGGAATGTTGGTTGAGTGACATAAGTTAATAGATTAATTAATGTGTAAATTAATTAAACTAGAGCCGAATCATGGACTCGAGAAAATATTATAATAATTAATGTGTGAAGTATTTATAGTATTGTCAGACCATAGACTCGAGGGGAAAATATTATATTAATTGATGTGAGAATCGAATAAATTAGATTCGGACCATAGACTTAGGAAGATGATAAATTAATAAGTGAGAAAATTAATTAAGTTGAGTCGGGATAGAGACTCGGGAAATTACAGGCTAGTTTTATGGGTTTTTGAGTACACGGTAACGCTGGGATTTATATTATATATATACGATGTAGTCATAGTATATATATATATATATATATATATGTGTGTGTGTGTGTGTGTGTAAATATTGTGTGCTATTAAATATCAGTGACTAGATATTTATTTAATTTATATACTCTAGTGCTATCAAGGGAGGTTACGCGATGTGGGTGAATCCCCTAGCTTGAGGAGTAGGGTGTGTATATCCTCAGGTCATAGCGTTCGGTATATGGGTGAAGGTCTTATCTCACTTTTAGGGAAGGAATATGACCGCCTCCACTACGTTTATATTTTCGGAAAGGTTGGTGAGCGATCCTAACTTTGGTAACTAGGTTATGTGAGCACACCTAGTGAGATAGCACTTTAGAGAAAAATTATCCGGCGAGGGTATACTCGGAGGGATGAATATACATATGATATATATGTGGATGTTTTGAGTAAAAGTAAGTATATAATGGTAGTAAATATTATATGTGGGAAATAATACAGTCTATGATGTATATACTTTATAAAACTTATGTCACGGTAATATGATATTGTTTAAAAAGGAATTGATTAAGTTAATTGGTGCAATAACTTACAACCCATGAATAATAATACTTGGGTTAGAGTAGTATGTAAAGGGGAGATTATACTAGGACTAGTTGGACGGAGTAGTACAACTAGGTGGGGTTAAGGTAACCGTTAGGTGTGCACATTAGTAGAGGGGTAAGTATGTCCTCAAGGGAGTGCGACACTAACTTAAATATGAATCGCATTCATGCATTTGAAATTATTGCAGTTAATTCACTTGCTAAATATTTTCAAAATGTTTTGGGTTCTAAACCTTGCTATAAAACTATTTCAAAACCTTTTAGGTGTCCATCCACAAGGACGCCATAGTTGATATTCTATTCCAAGGATACGGACATGCGGCATATGTGAATGCCAACAGGAGATTGGATTAGACACATCGTTCATTATTTCCTAAAGTAGGAATCATCTATCAGTTTCAGTTTACTTAGGGCGTGTCACCCAGACTTTTCAGTTGTTGTTTTCAGATTCATTTATTCAGTTATTGTATAATTGTAATTGAACTTTTTATTTGGTGGATGATGGTTTATTCGACAAGTGGTTTAATTAATTATTCAGTTGATTTAATTCAGTTGTGTGAATGGTTTATATTTATTTCCATATATACTGTTTTGTTTAAATAAAAAGTTAAAATTTGGCACTAGATTTTTGGGATACTAGGTGGCTAGTAAGTTTTAAAAAGTTTTCGACAGTGATGCTAAGGATGAACCAACTGGGATTCCTATTTTAATTTGATATAGGACTGATCACCCGGTATTTTATTAGGCGGGGTTTCACACTAACCTCACGAATCAACACCTACAATTTGAGGAAGATTGGACCACGTTTGTTGTGCGATTAGACCAAAAACAGCAGCAGTAATAGAAATTTTGTCTCACATCATATCCCTTTGTTTTTTTTTTTTTGTTTTTTACTGCATTAGATGAGATAGAGTATTGCCCTATTTTGGGGGTTCTCATTTCTTCTTTAGTAAGATTTAACAAAGTCAAAGATAACTAAATGATGGGCCAAATATTTTTTGGATCCATAATTAATAATAAATACTCCACTTGGGCCTAACATCCAATTGGGCTAACTACCAAATAAATTGGTCTTCCTCACATAGGAGGGATAACCCAAAAAACTCCCCCACCCGACTATGTGGGCCTTTTCACCATAACTTCTGCGTTTTTACACAGCTCATGCTTCTCCTTGGGTAATGATTTGGTCATCATATTGGATCCATTCTCATTGGTATGAATTTTGTCAAGTTCTAATAACTTAGAATCCAACACATCTCTAATCCAATGATACCTCACATCAATGTGTTTTGAATTAGAATGAAAAGTGGAATTCTTTGTGAGGTTAATTGCGCTTTGACTATCACAATATTGTACATACCTCTCTTGCTTAAGCCCAAGCTCATGTAGAAATCTTTTCATCCACAACATTTCCTTACAAGCTTTAGTGGCTGCAATAAACTAAGCCTCAGTGGTAGATAAAGAAATATTTTTTTACAATCTATATTGCCATAACACAGCTCCCCCTGCATATGTAATCAAGTACCCAGATGTGGACATCCTAGAATCAATGTCTCCTTCCATATCAGCATCTGTAAATCCTGTTAGAATAGTCTTCCCATTCCAAAATCAAAGACATACATTGGAAGTAGCTCTGACATACCTGAAGATCCAATTAACTGCAACCCAATGTTTTCTACTAGGATTAAAGAGAAATCTTCTAACAAAACCAACTACATGCGCTATATCGGGCCTTGTACACACCATGGCGTACATCAAACTACCCACTGCTAAAGCATAAGGAACCCTCTCCATCCCTTATTTATCTTTTTCACTAGAAGAACATTGCTTGGAACTCAACTTGAAGTGGCTAGCAAGGGGACATCCAACTGACTTGGACTTATCCATTAAAAATCTTCATAGCAACTCTAAACATACTTCTCTTGTGATAACCATAACATCTTGGCTTTACAATCACGCATGATCCTTATGCCAATGATTTGTTGTGCTGGCCCTAAGTTCTTCATGGCAAAGGACTCATTAAGTTATTTCTTCAACATGTCAATTTTCTCACTATCATGTGTAACGATCAACGTATCATCAATATAAAGCAAGGGAATAATAAAATAATTGTCAAAAAATTTCTTAACAAATACACAATGATCTTAAGTGGTCTTCTCATATCCATGCTTCCCCATGAATGATTCAAACCTTTTATACCATTTCCTAAGTGCTTATTTTAAACCATATAAACTTTTCTTTAACCTGCAAACCAAGTTATCTTTATCATTTTCTTAGAAACCCTCTGGCTGCTCCATGTAGATTTCTTCCTCCAAGTCATCATGAAGAAAGGTCATCTTCACATCAAGCTATTCAACCTCTAAGTCCATGTTAGCTTCCAAACTAAGAACAACTCTAATAGAGTACATCTTTTTATTTTTCAATGCTTTCTTGCCCTTAGACAATTTCACCAGCTCATAAGTGTTGTTCTCATGCAATAATTTCATCTCATCTTGCATAGCTCCCAACCACTTGTCCTTTTTATCTTGTCCTAGGGCCTCTTGGTAGCTCTCTGGCTCTCCTCCATCTGCTAGCATCAAAAAGTCATTTGAGGAATATCTCCTAGAAGGTTGACGTTCTCTAGTAGATCTCTCAAAAGAGTACTGCTCTTTGTTGCTGGTGGTACTTCTAGCTTCTCATTTGGTACATCATTATTCGCGGTATCATTAATATTTTCTGGTCCATCTAGATCTTCTTGAACATATTCCATTAGTTGCACTTGAACTGCAGGTGAGGGTAGTGGATCCAAATTAATGAAATCGTCAATAAAAGGCTTTGGCTTCTCAACTAATTTCTCAAAGTCTCCAATGGTTTGATCCTCAAAGAATACTACATCTCTGCTTCTCACCACCTTCTTGTTCATAGGATCCCACAATCTGTAGCCAAACTCATCATGCCCATAACCGAGAAAAATTCATTTCTTGGTTTTATCACTAAGCTTAGACCTCCCATCTCTGGGGATGTGCACAAATGCCCTACAACCAAACACTTTCAGATGGTCATAGGAAATATCTCTCCCGGTCCATACTCTTTCTGGAATATCAAGTTGTAGAGGAATAAATGGTGATAGATTAATTAAATCTACTGCTGTCCTCACAGGTTCACCCCAATATGATCTTGATAACTTTGCACGTGAGAGCATACACATGGCCCTTTCTATAATAGTGCGCTTCATTCTCTCTTCTACACCATTGAGTCGAGGACTCTTTGGAAGTGTGAACTCGTGTTAGATGACATGACTTTTGAGATAGTCATCAAATGGCCCTTTATATTAACCTTAATTATCTGTTCTGATGCACTTTAAAAGTCTACTTGTTTCTCTTTTAATACTAGCATGAAACTGTTTAAACACATCCAACACTTGATATTTAGTTTTCAAAATATAAACCCACACCTTTCTGGAATGCTCATCAATGAAAGTAATAAAATAAAGTGCTCCAGCAATGGTTTTAATTTTCATGGTACCACAAACATCAGAATATATCAAATCTAATACATTAGATTTTCTAGATGAAGGTGTACTTTTGAAAGAAACTCTATGTTGTTTCCATCTAAATAATGAACACAAGTCTTTAAAGATGTACCTTTCACTCCCGGTAGCCGCTGCTTCTTGGTTAGAAGATCAAGTCCCTTTAGACTCATGTGACCGAGCCTCTTGTGGCATAGCTCGGTCGAGGCATCACTTTATACTGCATTCACCACATAATTAGTAAGCTTTGCTTGCATCATGTATATGGTGTTGCACTTCTTTCCTCTAGCAATCACTAATGACCCTTTGGTGAGCTTCCATTGACCATCACATATTTGATTATTGTACCCCTCGTCATCAAGCTTTCCTGATGAGTACTAACTTACAGCCTAGACTAGTGTTTAGACATAAAACTCCCATGACAATTACTTTTCTCCAACCATCATTTCCCATCTTGATAGTCCTAAAATTTCCCAATGTGTACGATGAGAAGAAATCGTTTCTTGAAGTAACATGAATGGAAGCACCTATGTCTATTACCCAGCTTGACTCATGACATGTGAGATTGATCACATTTTTATCACAAACAATGAGAATATCTTCAGCAGCTACTACAACTCTTTCATTTTCATCTCCCCTTTTATCATTTATTTCTATTTTCTGCTCATGTAGCCATTTCCTGCACTCCTTTTTCATGTGGCCCGGTTTATCACAATGATAGAATTTAATATCTTTTCTACCTTTTAATTTACTTATGAAATTTCTATGATTTTGAGGACCCCTTCTTTGATTCCTCCCCCGTTTCTCTGTTACTAAGGCCTCTGAATGAGTAGATGAAGCGCCTGATGATTTTCACCTTGTTTCTTCATTTAACACGTTGCCCTTAACTTGACCCGTAGAGATAACGCCATATGGGGTTGAATTGTTAATTGACACGATTAATGTCTCCCAACTGTCTGGTAATGAACCAAGGAGAACTAGAGCTTTCACTTCATAATCAAACACAATTTTCATAGAGGAGAGTTGGTTCACAATGCCTTACATTTCATTCAAATGATCTGTCATAGGAGTGCCCTTTTTGTATTTCAAATTAATGAGCTTCCTCCTTAGGAATGAATTATTCCAAACTATTTTTATTTCATAAATCTCTTCTAATATTCTCCATAAAGAATGGGAAGAAGTCTCAGTTGACACATGGTGATAGACATTATCATCTAGCCAAGTACGAATATAATCAACAAATTGTCTATTTAAAAAATCCCAATCATCATTCGACATATTAGATGGTTTAGCTAAATCACCTTTTATATGAGCATGGAACTCTTTGCAATAAAGGAGATCTTCCATATTCCCCTTCCAAACTTGATAATTATTCCCATTTAAGATTAATCATTTTACTTTTATTAACCTCCATGACTAAACACAAGTTTAAGGCTTTAACCTTGGTCTGATACCACTTGTTGGGGGAATTAGAGATAAACAATATGCAAAAGCAATAATGAGCAGAAATTCATTCACACAAATAAACCAAAAAAGGAACACAAAGATTTAACATGGTTCGGCTAAACTTTAGCCTACGTCCATAAGAGCCAATAACAGTCAATTTCTTACACTGTAACACATAGGATTACAAAGCTATTCTCTATATAAAACTAGAGGATTACATAGATATACATCATTAAGAGAGTTACACTTTTGGTTCAACACAACAAGAGCTCAAATCGACAATCGGACCATTGGATCTCAAGATTCTATCCTCACGAATCAACACCTAAAATTCGAGGAAGATCGGACCACATTTGCTAGTGCGATTAGACCAAAAACAGTAGCAACAATAGTAATTTTGTCTCACAACATTTCCCTTTCTTCTATGTTTTTTACTGCATTAGCTGAGGGAGAGTATTACCCTGTTTTGGGGGTTCTTATTTCTTCTTTAGTAGTCAAAGCTAACTAATTGATAGGCCAAAAATTTTTGGATCCATAATGAAAAATATATACTCCACTTGGGACTAACATCCAATTAGGCTAACTACCAAATAAATTGGCCTTCCTCACATAGGAGGGATAACCCAACAATCGATTGGTAGAAATTGGAAAGATGGAATTTTTACACAAATTGAAAACAAAAAAACGTTAAACCAATGAAAAAAGAAGAAAACGTTTAATGTTTCGAGACGAAAAATCAACTCTATTAAAACAGAGCTATAAAAAAAATATTTGTATGGAGAAAATACCCAATAACGAACCACAAAGAAAGGGAAAAAACGAAAAAAACTTCCAAAAATTATATCCTATCAGCTGGGGAACTCGAAAATACCTTTGTAAAGGGGTAAATACCATCAATTCCTTAGCATTTGGGGATTTGGAATAAACACTCAAAGACTAAATCTAGGGGTGTAAGCGGTATGGTTTGGTCGATAAATAGTAGATACCAATACCAAAACCAAATCGTACCAATTTACCACCCGGTACACCAAAATCAAACTGACCGGTATTTCCATTTTTTCGGTAATTTCGAGTTTCGATAAATTCTAGTTTTTTCTGGTTTCTAGTTTTGATTTTTTCTGGTTTCGGTAAGAAGCACTAAAAGGCCCAAAAAACCAAAAAAAAAACCAACCAGCTATAACAACCCTCGATTTTGGAGACTGAGAAATTAAACTTTTGGGAAAATAAAATTTAATTCAATTGGAGAATTTTAAAATTTGGGAATTGAGGCCCAAAAATAGAGAACATTTTAAAGTATTTCGAATGATGATTTTGAGGATACCATCGATCCCGGAAGGGTTGAGATAGTCAAAATGACTGTCATTGGGTTTTATTTTGGCTCCGGAATATTTTTAAGTCAGTTTGGCTCGAATTAGAGTAAACGAGTCATTTAAAGTGTGTATTAACATTTAAAATTTGGGACTTTTGTTTTAAGGCTTAAGAGGCTTACGGATTAAGCCTTCTCAATTAGATAAAGAGAGAAAGAGAAAGGAAGAAGGAAAGAAGAAGAGAAGAGAGAGAGAGGAAGAAATCTTGGAGAATCACGACCCAAACGCGATAACGAGGACGATCCAACCTCTACAAAATCGAGGCAAGTGTTTAATCTTGCTAAATAAGTCATTTGTGTATTTTATTTCATAATTTGTGGGTTAAAGAAA
This sequence comes from Sambucus nigra, assembly GCA_949130495.1. Classification (NCBI taxonomy): domain Eukaryota; kingdom Viridiplantae; phylum Streptophyta; class Magnoliopsida; order Dipsacales; family Adoxaceae; genus Sambucus; species Sambucus nigra. The sequence goes on from OX422215.1 coordinate 150,548,370, forward strand.
TTGTTTTTAGGTATAAATATCAAAACCTAAGGTTTGGGTATTAAAATGGGAATTTGATGTTTATACATGGGTTTAATGGCATATAAATTGTTGGGATGGAATGTAGGATGAGTTTATAAGTTAATAATATTGTTGGGTTAAAGATTTGGGGATTTATTGATGATGTTTGGGTGTTTGACGATTTAGGGTTTGCTGAAAATAGGAAAATCGGCCAAGATAACTGGTATGGACGGTCGACCACGCCCAGGGGACCGGTCGACCGCGCCTTAAGGGAAAAGCCTACTGCATTTCTTCGTAGGCAAAATTAGAACCCGCGATCGACCGGGGGTATGGGACCAGTCGACCGGTCCCCTGTTTTTAGCCCAAAGTTTGGATTTCTTTCTTCCCTTTTTCTTTTGGAGTTTATTCTTAGGGGCTTACTTAATGGTTGTTTTATGGGGTTTTTTCTAGGATGACCTCTAGCCCTTTTTGGTTGGGTTTTTGGATTTGGGGTCTTCTCAAATGTTGTAAGAGGGGTGTTTTTGGAGACATATAAGGGGTTTCTTATAGATTATGAATTTGGGACTCCTTGGAATAATTGGGGAGAAATATGTCCATGTATGTATTAGAGTTGTGTATGGAGATTTTGGGGATACCTCGTTAGGGTTTAGAATACTAATTATAAATCCAAAGTAATTATAGATAAGATAGGAGGTTTAGAACTCCTAGAGAGAGTTGAGAAGGTATGTTGGGAAATTATAGACCGATATTCGTATTGAATCCTTATAGAGATAGGATTCTATGAAGTTATAAATTGGGGACTCACGAGAGAGAGGGATCACGAACCCTTAGAAAGGTTTAACTTAAGGAACAAATGGTAATGCGATAGGCGTAAGGGATCACGAAAACAATTGAACCTTGGGCAAAAATTGGGAATGATTGGATCGTACTATCAACTAGTATTGGAGATATGAAAGTCCTTTTGGATTCATATGGAGGTTGTAGTGATTGTTACCTACACAAAATCTTGGGTGATAACCCTAATGTTAAATACATATGTATATATTTATACATATAATTTTGGGAGACTATTCATCATAGGAAAAATGATTGAATACGTTTCAAGTGAGGGATTTTATTCATATATCGAAGTAATTTAAGTGAGTTTGTGGTGACCGCTTGTATATTGAGGATTATGTATACTTATAACCGAGTTTATATATCTCATACTTATGAACGAGAATTAGTTATATATATGGATATGTGAATATATGTGTATATATCTATATCTATATATATATATATATATTGTGCATGTGAATGATATATATACTTATGTGGTTAAGCATACCCCGCTCATGCTATCATTGGGAAGTTGCGCGCGTAGAGGGTGAGTATCCTGGCTAGAAAAGAAGGGTGTGGATATTCCCCAGGTCATAGTCGTCCCGTGTGTTATTATGTGATTTACATTTTTATATTTTTTGGATGAGACGTGGTGGGTATGTTTCGTCTCATTGCCGGTTTGGAGCTATGACCGCTTCCCGGGACGTCGTGTATGTGAGTTTACCACGAGATGGGTGTCGTTTAGTCCCACCATGGTGGCCCCAGTATTGCTATGTGAGCCGGGCACTGGGAATATGATAGCATTGATGCAATTTATCAGCGCTATATATATAGCCGGGTATTTATTTGTGCATGGCCTTTGTACATCATATATGGTATGTATACATGGTCATGGGATTGGATGATGGTGTGTATATATATATGGTTAGAATGAATGCCTATATATATTTATATATCCTATAGATGAAAGGATATGGAAACTTTGTGGAGTACATCTTGGATGATTATGATGTACTAGATTGATGGGGGTTGATGTATCGCATTTAAGGAATACTTCGGTTATATCATCCGAAGGATATTATTGGAGATTTTAGTTATTTCCATATTGTAGTTTAAGATTTAGTAGTAGTAGTAGTAGTAGTAGTAGTAGTAGTAGTAGTAGTAGTAGTAGTAGTAGTAGTAGTAGTAGTAGTGGTAGCATTATATGGTATGTATGGCATTATGGATGACTATGATCGACAATTGTCAAGGAGTAGTGTAACGGGGTGGTTCCTTGTTTGGATTTCGCTTTGCGAGACGCCCCATGCACGAAACGTAGTACATTGTTGAGATTAGTGAGAAGTTCTGTCGATATTTATGTGTGGCATAATGGATCTCCAGGACCGACGTTGACAAGGAATAGTGTAACGGGGTGGTTCCTTGTTTTGATTTCACTTTGCGAGACACCCCACGCACGAAACGCAGCGCAGCGTTGAAATTGGAGGGAAGTTGTGTCAATAAAAATTTTGCATGCTTATTATATTAGAAATTAAATCATATGTTTCAACCCAAATATAAATGGGTAACGTATTAAGAATGATAATTGAATAAATTATAAACCGGAATCCATTAAGCCTAACATGGCATACATGTTTATAAACAAATATAAATGGGTTTAGAAAGGAGTGGATTCTTAGGTTAAGATAGGAAGGCAAATTCTCGTGGGTATATACTGGGCCTATGTTAAGTTAGGATGTAATAATAAATGGGGGTAATTTAACTAAAATTTGAGGACGCGGATAGGTGCGCGCCTTTAGATGAGAGGTGAGTTGGGGTTCCACGAGAGTGCGATTCCACTTTAATTATGAAATAAGTGCACTGATATTTATTATGCACGGTTAACATACTTGCTAAATATTTTTCACACTCGGGCTCTGACCCGTTTACTTTTCTCTCCTGCCTGTATATATATATACTATTACAGGTGTCCTACCGCATGGATGCCGGATGACCTTCTATCCAGAGTCCTGGGAGCCGTGACAGGTGCGGACTGTTACGGGATATATCTGGTAGTCGCTTCCTACTTCTTTAAAATTTTAGGTAGGATTCATGTTGTATATCGGGTCTGTACCCAAGGGATATTTATGAATACGTTTATATTTATTCCATTTCAGTCATTGTATTGGCTGTGACCCGACAGCTTATTCGGGTTTATTTACTTATGGCATACTCATTTATAGTTATTCATTTCATTTCTCATAGATCTTCTCGCATCTTTCTCTTATTTATTAGTAGTTTTATAGTGTTGGGTTGTTGTATGTTGCATGGTTTAAATTATTTTAACATCTCGCTTATATGATATTGGGTAGTTAGTCCTATATTATATAGTACCGGCAGTTGATGTTGAGACTGGACCATTTGAAACTCCTGATTTAATGTAGTATAGGGCTGGCCACCCGTTATTATTTTGAGCGGGTTGTTACACCAGCTTTTTAAATATTAAAACCAAAACCAAAACCAACTTTTTTTTAGTTTCGATAAATTCGGTACGGTAATTTTGGTAAATTTGGTATGCTACAGTAATTTTGGTACGGTTTTTCTGGTTTTGATAAACTCAGTACGGTAATTTCGGTACATTTTTTCTAGTTTCGGTTAATCATTTTTTTAAATATTAAAACCAAAACCAACCAACTTTTTTGTGGTAATTTCGGTTTCGGTATGATCGGTTTCTGGTAATTTAATATATGAAACCAAAACAATTTTTTTGGGACCAAAACGGTACGGTATGGTAAAAACTCGTACCGCTTCCAACCCTAATTAAATCCCAAAATCAACTCATGTGTGGTGATGAACCGATCGTTTTGAGACTAAGATTTTTTCAGGGAAGAGTGATTTCGTAATCGAAGAGAGAGAAATGATATTTGAGAGAAGAAAGGGAAGATGAGAAGTGCGCTTACCGAGGCAAGGGGGAGATATTAGGAGAGAGGGGAGAAAAGTGATTGGTAAGCAAATCGTGGCCATTAATTTTTTCCTCGAGAATCACAAACGTTAATGTGATTTTACATTTTTCAAGTTCAAAAATCATCCTCCTTTATTATATATATATATATATATATATATATATATATATATTCTTGCACGGTCTTTTGAATTTGATTTAAGTATATTACTTGATAAACTTTAAATGCAATTTTTTTGCAATTAATATTGAATTAAGGTATAAATAGTACAATTTTGAAAACTTATAATCATTTCTTCCTTAAATATTTTGATATAAAATCAATATTATCTAATAATAAAATAACTCTAAATAAATCTAAATAATTAATATAGTTAGAAGTTTTTATTTCATGGGATATTGACACTTTACTACCCTGAAGTTTAGTCATTTTTGCACTTTAAACCACAATGTATTCAAGACTGACAAATAAGATTTTAAAATTTGATAAGAAAGAGTATTTTTTTCCCATTTAACCTTTTTTTTACTCTTTTTGTTAGTAAATTTAATGGCAGAATTTGAATTGCAGAAATGTAGAAATTTTGGGTGTTTATTTGTCAATTATAATACATTGAATTTTGAAGTATAAAAGTACTTAGAATTCATGTTAGTAAAGAATCAATAATCTTAAAATATTTTATCACGCGTGTATTATAGTGTTTGGGGTGTTAATAGTAGCTCTCTGAATAACAATGTACTAACCAAGCCTCTTGGTTCAGTGGTATAAGGTTGCCACTGACACAGTTTTGGGGGAGGATTGGGTTTGGCCCTCAATTCGATTCCCGGCATTATCAAAATAATGTTTGGCCAGCAAAAGCCACGAACCGTAAATAAGGATTAATCGAGATTCATGCAAACTGGTCCGGACACCTCTTCATAAACTACCAAAAGAAATAAAAATAAAAATGTACTTCTTCATCTCACTTGAGTGGCACCTGGTGAAACTAGAGTTACAATATGATTTGGACAAGTGATGAAAACCCAAACACTTACGCTATCATATATGGCTGGCGGCTTGTTTTGATTAAGCTTCTCAAATTCTATCCATATACGATGTCATCATCAAAACAAAACGTGCTCTAATAAATCTTCGCGCCTTTAAATCTATAAATAAACTAGTTGTAAACCGCGTGATACTCGGGCGAGACAATTATGTACGCATGATTAAAAAATAAAATAATATTGATTATGGATATAGGACAATAAATATTTTGTTTCCAATTTTAGTTCCTATTTTTAAATTATCGACTGATGTGGCATGCAATGATTGGCTAATGTTTTATGGATATGGATCTGCGCTAGCGACTTTATTGAAAAATAAGGACTAAATTATAAATTAAATGTTTCTTGTCCTATTTTCATAATACATATTACAATATGTCCTAAATTTACGAAGTCCCTAAAAAATATACATGCTTTTTGAAAAAAAATATACCATTTCAATGGCAAGGTAGCATACTCTTAAATTATAATATATTTTTTAACATACATACTTAGTTTCACATGTGGGCTTTTATTAAAAAATATAAGACTTATCATCGAATGACCCAAAAAACTATATCCAATAAATAAAGTTTGCATTGTTTCTAATGCAACAAAATTGAAATTTAAAAAATTTGAAGAAAAATAAGCAATGAGATTTTTGATTAATCGCCAAAATATTTTATTGCCTAGATTTTTTTTGCTTAACGCTGGTCTGGACACCACGTGGTATGATACCCAAAAAAAAGCAATGATATTTTTTACCAATCGCCAAGATAATACGCAATAGATGATGTTTTAAACCAATACAAATAAATAACATACCACTAAAGTAATATTTCTAGTATTGTGCAATTTAATAAAACAACACTATATTTAGCATAGATTCAATTCAAGAAAGGCTACTCAACATATTTAATTCAAGAGAACCAAAATTTTCAATATTCAAAACTAACTGAAGCTAAATGAACCAAACTTTGAAATATTCAACCATCTTCATTCATATGCCTGCAAAATCTATATCTTGAAAACACCAGATTGGGAACCCTTAAAGGGCGATTTCAGTTTTTTATTTAATTAATAGGGGGCAAAACGGGAGTTGATTTATAAATGTTGAAGGCCATCAAATTGGTGAGTGCATTGTCATAAGTGCAAAAAAAATTACTTAAAATACCTTATTTATAAAACGATACAACATTTTAAAACAACATGACAAAATATGCCTAGCGTAATCAAAAGTATAAACTTTCAAACAAAAAAAGTAATCCAAAGTATGAAACTCAATACGATCACAACGTCCTATAATTTTTCGAAGATGGAAAGGGACTATGAAAAAAAAAAGCTTAATTCTATGAAATCTTTTACTCAAGAAAGTTGGATGATAATTATCTACCCAAACATAATCCTCATCCGGGTTTATGACTTCCATCACTTTATCTGCAAAAATCTTATTAGCTGAAACATAGGCCTGCCATATGGATTTTTTGAACCTAACACCTTGGTTTGGGGTCACAGGTAACATGTAATGAAACAAAGTCCATATGTAATGTTTACAAAACCAATGATAATATTTATTTTTCATTTCAACAGAAAGAAAAGTGGGTACTGAAACTGACTGAAATTTCTCTAACAACAACTGAGCCACATCGTCTCCACTGGTTGCAAGTGTAAGGGCTTTATCTTTTGGCAGAGAGAAGGTGTGTACGTGAGGTGGGTGTATGGTTTTGTTAGTTGGGTTTGGAGTTAGGGTTTAATAAGAGGAAGATGGATCATTTGGGAGACGAAAAGAATCGAGAGAGAAAGAAGAGGAAGAGAAAAGACAAAGGAGCTTGGGAGACGGGAGGGATAATTAACACATATGCAAAATATTAACACATATGCAGCACAAAAGTTCTATGTATTTGTATTTCAAATAATTCAAAAAAATCTAGCAAAGTATTTATTGTTTATTGGTTAATTAGTGAAATGTCTCCTAATTAGCATAGGTAACGAGTTCTTAGTTTCCTAACTTTATCTTATTGCTTTTTAATTCTCACCCTTAGCCGATAAAGATTGCTTACGTGATTAGTACAACTAAAAGAATAACCTCATTGTCATCAATAAGTTAAGAGAGTTTGACTTGTATTGTGTGTTCACTATAAAAGAGTGAATACAAACTCTTTTGGAATCAATCTTTGCATCTTGCCTTGTGTGTTCAAATTTTTAGTACATGTACACCACTTAAAAATAATTCTTTAGTGCAGATAATAATATTTCATACATATTTACATGAAAACTGAACATGTTTGTATCACGTGACAGTAAATTGCCTAAAAGCATTTATATAATTATATTACAAACTCATCACACTTCTTAACATTATCTCTAAATCCTTTTTTTAATGATTCATGATCGAAAAAATAATGATAAAATATGATTAAATGTTAGAATTGAATAATTAGGATATTGTTTATTTTTCCACTCTTAGAATATAAACGGGAGAAATATTAATAAATCATAATCCATTTTATTGTTAGTTAAGTTTACGTTTTTCTTAATCAGTCAATTCTTTCTATCAAGTTTTTGTGTTATAGCTAACACTGTGTTTGTTTGACTTGATTGTAATCTTAATTCCCCTTCGAGGCGGGCAGATGGTAGCATTATATATTACCAAGTTGTTGATTTAGATGGTGATGTGGAAGAGGATACTGAGGGGTTTTCCATTAATTTTAAGGGTAATGAGGTTGCTGAATTGACTCGTAAATTGGAAGAACTGACTGGTCTTAAGGATATCATTGTGTGTTTGAGGAGTCAGTTGGATGGGAAACTTCACCAGCTTCATTTACAGCTTCCTCCGAACAAAGTGATTATGAACATTGTTGTAGTTCATCCCTTGTCTAATGGGTTACCAACGATAGGAGATTATGATAAGCATTAGATGATACATCGAAGTGGGTGAAAGAAGACATATTGTAAATGGCAGCTTCAATGTTATTCATTTATTCATTTCTTTGGAGAGTGTAGTTTTTCCTTCTTCTTCGTTTATTTATTTTTCCCTCCAAATTTTAGCTAATTTTAATGCAAGCAATTTTGAGAGCCTTTAGAATAAAAACACATATGGTTTAATTCTCTCATATTGGGGAGTAGCTAAAAATTGTTGTGGGAACATATGAAATGCAAAAATGAATTGTTTTATTTTATGATTGTGACGTGTTTCAAGATTTATTCAAGTGTGGAGATCCTAATTATATTAATTATTTGATTCAAAAATTATATTTTCACTCTATCATTCTTGGTATATCAGTTTTCATGGTCAGTATCCATGATTTTCCTATCTCAATGTCTATGTGATAATATTTTGCGTTTTAACGATGTTTAAGCCCATAATCCTATCTCAATATCGCTTTTCGGAGAGTGAGCGTATGGGATTCTGTAACACCCCGAAATTTTGAGGATTTAGTATTTAATTATTTTTGGGAGAAAATAAAAATATTTAAATTGGAGAAACTTAAATTTATGATTTGAAGAATTTAATTGAGTGGGAAGAATTATTTTTAATTGGACACTTTAAGTTAAATTGTTCGAATTAATATGCGTCGCATTTTTGTTGTCAAATTTGGAAATGTCAAAAAGTATTTCAGATTCTGAGTGCACGGTTGAGTCCGGATGGGTCGAGATAGTCAGAAAAGAATTTCCGGGGATAGTAATTGGGTCTTTTTTTTGCATAGTCGGGCCCACACGGGGTGATTTGGGCCATTTTAATTAGGGTCGTATGGCCTAAAAAGGGATTAGGGGTTTTAAACCTAATTGAGGGACTAGTGAACGGCAGATAGAAAATTCTAAACCTAGGGTTTGAGAAGGGATTAGAGGAAGTTAATCAAGAAGCCAACTAGGGATCTTTTTGGAGCCAAATTAAGGGACTAATTGGGGTGTTCTTCGTCAACACCTTAACTACACCAACGGATCAGACATTACAAACAATTCTAGGCAAGTGGTTAACTGTTGTAATTCTTAAATTGATGATAATCAATTCATATAATGGGAGGTGTAAGCCAAAATTCATTTTCGGTGAGTTTTCATGTAAAAATTAGGTTTTTGGAAATTGGTATACTTTAATGGAATTAGGGTGAGACTTATTATGTTTATGATTCTAGAATGTAGAGGCATGAATCCTATGCTAAAACCAGTAAGAATCAATGGTTAGTTTTTGTTAATAGGGATGAAAATCGTATTGGAGATTTGAAACCCGGATAAAACCCAAATCGGGAAAATATTGGAAAGTAATGGAATTTGATGAATAATTAAGGTCTTTAGGATGTTTAGACCCTTTTCTTATGTGGAGGAAATGTTGATTTTAATTGGGTAAGGGTTTAGAATGAAAATGAAAGTTTTAGGGTTCATCCATGGCCGAACAGTAGGCTGGAGAAGACGATGACTGGGACGATCGATCGATGATACAGGATTTTTGGCAGTGATGCCAGTTCTTAATTGTATGGGAGGTTTTCATTGGGGAACATTCTTTGGTTGATTTAAATGATGAAAATTAATTAGGAGTATGATTCTTGGTAATTATAGGTAAATATAATTGGGAAATTTGGGAGAGATGAACGCGTGACATATTATGGGAGGATATTGGGGATTAAATTATGAGATTTAAGATACGGGTTAAGTGAACGAGTTCAGGTATATTGGTTGAGTGACACCAACATGTTAAATTAATTACTGAGTGGAGTAGATTAATTTGGAGTGGGAGTGTTGACTCGGGAAATATTAGGTTACGAACCAAGTAAGCGGGTATACGGGTTGAGTGACACCAGAGTAATAAATTAATTAAGGGATAAATTAATTAATTTAGAGTCGGACCATAGACTCGGATTGGTAACTAATTAATTTGAAAATTAATTAATTTAGAGTCGGACCATAGACTCGGATTGGTAATTAATTAATGTGTAAATTAATTTAATTATAGTCGGTCCATAGACTCGGATTAATATTAATTAATTAATGTGTAAATTAATTTAACTAGAGTCGAATCAGAGACTCGGGTAAATATTATATAAATTAATGTGCGAAGTATTTATATAAGATTCAGACCATAGACTCGGGGAAATATTATATTAATTGACGTGGGAATTAATAAGTGAGAAAATTAAGTTGAGTCGGGCCACAGACTCAGGAAATTACAGACTAGTGTTACGGGATTTTGAGTATACGGTAAAGTCGAGGTTTATATTATATATATACGGTGTAGTGATCGTATAAATATACGTGTATATATTGTGTGTGATATTAAATATCAGTGACTAGATATTTATTTAATTTATATACTCTAATGCTATCAAGGGAGGTTACGCGATGTGGGTAAATCCCCTAGCTTGAGGAGTAGGGTGAGTATATCCCCAGGTGATAGTGTTCGGTATATGGGAGAGGGATTTATCTCACTTTCAGGGAAGGAATATGACCGCCTCCACTACGTTTATATTTTGGGCCAAGTTGGTGAGCGATTTCAACTCGGATAACTAGGTTATGTGAACACACCTAGTAAGATAGCACTTTAGAGGGAATCATCTGATGAGGGTATACTCGGAGGGATGTGTGGATGTTGTAATAAAGGTACGTATATAATGGTAGTAAATATTATATGCGGGTAATAATACAGTGTGTGATGTAATTATTTTATATAACTTGTGACACGGTTATATGATTATTATATAAAGGAAATTAATTAAGTTATAGGTGAGATAAATTATTAATCCAGGAATTATTATACTCAGGTTAGAGTAGTATGGCAAGGGGAGATTATACCAGGACTAGTTGGACGGTGTAATACAACTAGGTGGGGGTTAAGGTAACCGTTAGGTGTGCACAATAGTGGAGGGGTAAGAATGTCCTCAAGAGAGTGCGACACTAACTTATATATGAAGCGCATTCATGCATTTTAAATTACTACAGTTAATTCACTTGCTAAATATTTTCAAAATATTTTGGGTTCTAACCCTTGCTATAAAACTATTTTCAAAACCTTTTAGGTGTCCAACCACAGGGACGCCATGATTGATATTCTATTCGAGGGACACAGAGCTGCGACATATGTGGATGCTAGCAGGAGCTTGGATTAGACACATCATTCGTTCATTCCTAGAGTAGAAATCATTTATCTGTTCCAGTCTTATTTAGGGCATGTCGCCCAGACTTTCAGTTCAGTTTTCAGATTTATTTTATTTCGGTGTTGAATATTTGTATTGGATTATTTACTTTGGTGACAGATGGTTTAGTTAGTATGTAGTCATTATTTATTCAGGTGATTTAATTCAGTTATGTGAATGGATTATATTTATTTCCGTATTGTAAGAACCTAGGTTTTTGGAGCGCCTATTTTATATTATTTCGCCCGATGGGCTAATACTCTAAAATAGGGGAAGTTAGAGTAAATATTATTCCCGTGATATTTAGGGATAATACTTACTATGTTTTGTCTATTTACTGTATGAGAAGGTAAATGGCATTATATTGTGATATATTGCGTCGTTATATGTAAAACGACGGTTGTGGCTCATGTTTGAATTGAGGTATAATAAATAAAAATAAAAATAAAAAAAATATTTGGAACATAAAATTGTTCACACTTTACCGAATGCCAAAATAGGGACTGTGGTTGTTTTTAGAATAGTCGAGATAGTCGAAATAAGTGCCATGTTGTGTTTTTGGGTTTCGAGCACTTTTGACGCGTTTTGGCTCAATTATGCAGATACGAGTCATTTTAATGGTGTATTAGCAATTAAAAGAGGGCAATTGTGTTTTAAGACCCATTTAAGTCCCCCCACCCCTTTTCTTTCTTCATTTTGTGAGAGAAGCCAAAGGAGAGAAAGAGAGAGGAGAGAGCTTGGGAGAAATGGGAGAAAGGAGAGAAAATGGAGATTTGAGGCCGAAATCCGTTGCTACCGGAGTTGAATCCGAGACTACAAACTCAAGGCAAGTTTCTTACTTGCTAGATGTTGATTTAATGTGATAAATTACATGTTTAGTTAAGTTTTGGAGATTTAAACCATATATTGGTTTTTGTTGATTTTGATGATTAAACCCTTAATTCTTAGTTTTAATTTGATTTGAGGATAAATTAGTAGTTAGTAATGGTGTAAAAATTATTTGGGTTAAATTGTTGTTGTTGATGTTGGGCAAAATCAAGGGTTTGAGGGTTTTGGGATTTTAGGGTTCAAACAACCCGTAACCCATACTTGGAAATTCTGCAGGATCGAATCGATTCGTCCCTAGCGAATCGATTCGGCAATAGGGAAAGTTACAGGTCTGAATAGGACGAATTGATTCGGACCTACCAAATCGATTCGGGGTTATGCAGAATGCCAGGGTCTTCTTGACCGAATCGATTCGGACCTACCGAATCGATTCGCTTTTGGGGACCGAATCGATTCGGACAGGGCGAGTCGATTCGGATGTCCTCCATTTTTGGGATGTTTTTCTAGTTTAGTTTTGGTTCTTTTCTTTTAGGCTCGGAGTTTAGGAACCTTCCTTTGGGAAGTAATTAAGAGTCCTAGAGGGTGGTTTTGGGTAGACTAATGCCCTAGGATTAAATGGGATACTTAGGCTTACCCCGAGGGCTAGTTTGCGTAGGTTGATATCCGAATGATTTGGGAGATTAACCTAGAGATAAATTGGAGATAAAATGTTAAGGTTAAGACAATTGGGAGACTCTCCTTGATGGAGATTCATTTTAATGGTTTAAAATATTATATTGAAGTCTTAGAGACTAATTTGAGGTTTATGGCACTTCGGGTATTAAGTCATTAATAAAATATGACATTAAGAATGAGAAATACATAAAGATAAAATGTGGTACTAATAAATAAGTACAAATGATTTTGAGAATGTAAAATTGGATGTTTTCAAAAGGAAAAAGTAATGGTTTTCATAAATCTTAATGGATGGATACACACCTCTCTAAATCGCTATCTTAAGGGAAGTTCGTACGTTGTGGTGAAGCCCCCTGACAAATTAACACAGGGTGGATATAGTCCCTAGGCCATGTGAGCGTTTGTGTTGTATATTTTTCTACGATGGGTAGGAGATTTCGAGTGTGGTCTTGACTATCCCGCAGGCACATGGCCGCTTCCCGATTTTTCGATAGGATCCCAGGTTGTCTAAATGATAGGCCCTAGAAGATGATAGACATTTAGGGGCGCGCACAGTGGGGAAACTCGGACGGGCGGTCTTAGAATCGTTATATAGATGTAATTATAACTATTCTAAATCATGTTGGACTTGATGTATGATGGTGCCATAAAGAGCACAATGAAAATGCCATAAAGAGCATGAGAAAGTTCCATAAAGAGCACGAGGAAAATGCCACAAAGAGCATATGATGATAATTATATTCCTGATAAGGAAGATATTTTTACAAAATGAATAGTTGAAATGAAATGCCACTAAGAGCATAAGATTATGATTATGTTTCCTAATAAGGAACGAATTTATGAAATGAATTAGTATACGATGAAATTTATTGGTAAACATTTGATAAAATGTTTTACCTTTTATATATTCCTAAAGAATAAATGGGAATTTTGTTTTGATGGTGAATGGATATAATTATTTATCCTTGCGGAGTAGTAGATGAGACCTCATACATATAATACATATAATATTGTGCTAAGGGCCTAATGTATCTCGACGATCAACCTTGCCTAGTAGTAGTGTATCGGGGGGTTCCTTGTTTGGATTTCGCTTTGCGAGACACCCCACGCACGAATAAGGGCATAGCGTTGTGACTGGGGAGAAGTTAGCCTTTAGTACTTGGATTAATTGGGACAGAGTCCAATGTATCTCGATGATCAGCCTTGCCTAGTAGTAGTGTATTGGGGGGGTTCCTTGTTTGGATTTCGCTTTGCGAGACACCCCACGCACGAATAAGGGCATAGTGTTGAGACTGGGGAGAAGTTAGCCTTCTGTTCTTTTCTTAAATTGAACATCATCATTGATATTGCGCTAGGTTGGTGATTGATTGAGAGGTGAGAAATATTATTGTTAATTGCGAGATAATCACGCACTTAACTATCATGCATTTTATTCACATGGGAATCATATCAAACCGGGCCCTGTCCCGTATCTATATTTCTTTATTTCTGCATATACTCTTTGCCGTTACAGGTGCTCTACAACATGGACACCCGTATTTACATTTCCATTACGATTGTCATGGAGCTACGACATATTGCGGATGTTGTGGGTTATTTGTATTAGACGCTTCTCTCCATTCTACTTTAGTTATGTTCAGTTTATTTACTCGGGCATGTTGCCACAGTGTTGCACCCATTCATTATATTGTAAATATTTAAATGTAATACTCGGTGTAACTATTTGCATTGGTCTGTTCACCGACAGCTTATTCGGTGATTATTTGTTACATTATCATTCTTAAATCTTCGATTTTTGATATCCACAATTTTTGCTAATAGGATTGTCTAAGCGTTTTCTTTTATTTACAAATTTTCTTTTTATTGACAATCCGTTTTCTAAAATGATTGGTGGTTATCTCATACTATTATTTTAATCGACAGTGATGCTGAGAATGGACCATGTATGATTCCTGTAATTATTAGAGTATTGGGCTGGACACCTATTATTTTAGTAGGCGGGTTGCCACAGATGGTATTAGAGCATTAGGTTCTAGAGTCCTTAGGAATCTGTGCGGATGTATTTTGCTTTCAGCGTTACTTCTGATTTGATATAGAACCCTAAGATTAAGATCGTTGATTTCTTTGGTGAGAACTCATTTCCTGCTATGATATGAGAACCCCGAAAATCTTTTGCGTGTCCGTGTGAGACTAGTAAGTCGTCAGATGAAGGGCATCATGGAAGGCCGTTATAAAGGCGTTATGAGAATGGATTTTAAGAGCTGCGAACTGTAGTCGCGGATGTGGACCTCTTTAGAGGTCACTTCCCTTGTAGCATTATCTTATATTGCTACCGTGACTACTAAGTACAGTGGAAATAGTTTTCCAAGTACCGCTGTCGGTAGAGGGTGATACTAAGTTTGGGACTCCAAGCGATATTAAGTTGAAGATGAGAGGTCCTTAGTGAGGACCACCTGTTGAAGTTAAGTTAGATAGAGGAGGTGTAATCTCATTTGGTAAGAATATAAGGCCCAAGAGTTTGGCCTAGAGTGGGGCATAGAAGTGCCCAGGTGCAAAGATCGAAAGGAAAATCTTCAACCCATTTGGAGTAAGGTTAAAATGGCGGAATAGGTAGTCGCCTTATATTGATGGAGTAGGAGGTTTTGGCTTATAGGGAAACCCATTAGAAATTTTCGATGACAAGTTTCTCTATGGTGCTGGGAATGATGAGAAAATAAATTCTCAAGTATTCATGCGAGGTTCGGGTAAAGGCCGACAGTGAATTAAGGGTGTCACAATTTGGGAAATCGTGCACCAAAATAAGATTGGTATGAAGAGGAAGGAGCCCTTTGATAGAAAGATCGGCTCACAAGTAAGTGTTGTTAACACTTTAGGAGAAGCGGTGTTCATGAGACCCCATCGGTGGACATCCACCCGGGGAAGACTCATTGAACTAAGGCCAGGGAGGCTAGTAGAATGTTCCCTTTATAGGAGAAGTTAAGGGAACTATGCGAGAAATCGCTAGAGTAGCTAGAAATAGAAGTTGTTTATGTCGGTTCAGACTAGAATTATACGTCTAGTAACCTTTAGTAATGGCCAAAGAGATTGGCAAGTATGTCGACGGGAATTTCCACCGTAGTTGAAGGTGGGATGTTCCTTATGTTAAAATGGAATATTATTATATTTACCCTAGATTCGGGTGTGTATATTGAGCTTGTGGTAGTATATCTATATAGCTTCCATTATAGGGAAGTTCTATCTTTTCTTTCACTCGTTATGGGGCGAGTGATGATATGTGTGGTATGTGATGCTTGTATTATATGTAATATACGAGTAGAGATATTCTTGGATTGGTTGGTGTGATAGAAGTGAATAAATCGCGGGACTATCCTATTTATAGTTCTAGGGAGGACTAGTTGTTCTATAATATCTCTCCTGGATACAGGTTGAGACTTTATGGAGGTGGTTTACGGTATGTAGATAGTTTTCATTTTTATTTTATTTTATTTTGTTTGTTTTGTTTTATTATTTGCTTTCTTTTCTTGTGTATGCTATTTCCTTATCTCCACGACCAACAAGTTAAGGGGATTGTGTGGAGGGGTTCCTTAGTTGGATTTCGCTTTTGCAAGACACTCCACGCATGAACCTTAACGAAGTTGGAAGTGGAAAGATGTGCATTTTTCTTCCTTTTCTTTCTTTCCTTTCTTTATGTTGGTTAAGTGTTGGGTCGGAAAGTTTAGCCAAGAATCACGTACATGAGTGATTAGAGGGCTAAGTTAAAGTGCATGATATGAGCACTGTGATAGTTTTTCCTCTCATCGATGTGGGGAAGACTAAGATATGAAAGTCGAATTTAGACTTATGATTATGCCTAAATCAGAAGGTCATCTATAAAAGATGTATGTATCTATATTGGGATAAGGTAATTGTAGCGTCTTACAGAAAGTAAGCGCTCGATCAGTTAAAATTTTCATTTTTCTGTTGAATTGGTAAGACTTAGAGTTAGGGTTTTTAGCAATCCCGGTTATGTGTCTTCGACTGTTACTTCTCGACGACCGATGATGCGAGGTAGTAGTGTAACGGGAGGGTTCCTTGTTTGGATTTTGCCTCGGCGAGACGTCCCACGCATGAAACCGAGCTAATGTCGGGAGTTGGAAAAGGTCTTGGGTACTAGGGATCTAGTTAGGATTTTACGTATACGACTAGACTAGGATAGGTAGATTGACTTTAGGATTATTAGGATGTACGGCCTTTAAGGCATGTAATGTGGTTTTAGGAAGGTGATAGGGAGTTGACCACAATAGGGTTGTGGGTTAACTTTAAGTGGGATTTGGTCCCTAGAACGATGAAGAGGTTTAGGATCTTGAGTGATTCGGAATGTTAGGCTGTAGAAGGAGGGGCCTTTCTTAGATAGAGCGTTACGTCGGTAACCTATCTTTAGAGGAGTTGAAGTACGAACTGACTTTTACTCCTGCACTCGTGCTGTTATGATCGAGAGTTGATTTAATAAACGAGTCCTTGCCAGGAACGAGAAATATTAATGTTGGCACATGAACCCATTGTTTATACGTCTCACAGACTTAAATTCGGTGAGAAATATTATTTCCCCACTCGATTTAGAGCTCGTAGTGGTAGTATTAGCCTTAAGGAATAAAGGCACTACTTCCTGGGCAGGGATTTGGTCTTTTCACGAGAAAGAAGCTGAAGTTTGTGAGGGACTATCGATGGAATACTCCCATTTTGCTAAGGAAAAGCGGATGGGTTAGTAAATGCTCCGAGTAGATTACCGTCGGAGAGATTAGGTAGGCACGGGATGCCAAGTAGAACGAGCTTCACCGAGGGGACGCTATAGTAAGAGCTCTCGTGTCCGTGATTGACCGACTCACCTACTAGTGTGAAGAGACTAGTGGTGGGACGAGGAAGGACGGGAATAATAGTTTGTAGGGATTGAAATCTTCGTACAATTGTTCGGATCATTTCTTGTAAGTAGAGTACCAGGATGTACGAGTGTCTCCTTCCATAATAGAAAGGTAGGATCGATAGTTCTAGAGGAACGATTAGGTTGTGTGTTAGAGCAAGAAGAAGGTAGACTAAGATCGAATTATGATGACCTTAGTTCGAGCAAAATAGGAATGCCACGTTTTAACCAGGGGTTTACTAGGAATGATAGAACGGTAGTTTATAGTGGTATACCCTTATGTGGTTATACTATATGCCTGAATTTTGAGGGCAAAATTCCCTTCTAAGGGGGGGAGTATGTAACAACCCAGGTTTTTGGGGCGCCTATTTTATATTATTTCGCCCGATGGGCTAATACTCTAAAATAGGGGAAGTTGGAGTAAATATTATTCCCGTGAGATTTAGGGATAATACTTACTACGTTTTGTCTATTTACCGTATGAGAAGGAAAATGGCATTATATTGTGATATATTGCGTCGTTATATGTAAAACGACGGTTGTGGCTCATGTTTGAATTGACGTATAATAAATAAATAAAAAAATTGGAACATAAAATTGTTCACACTTTCCCGAATGCCAAAATAGGGAGTGCGGTTATTTTTAGAATAGTCGAGATAGTTGAAATAAGTGCCATGTTGTGTTTTTGGGTTTCGGGCACTTTTGACGCGTTTTGGCTCAATTATGCAGATACGAGTCATTTTAATGGTGTATTAGCAATTAAAAGAGGGCAATTGTGTTTTAAGACTCGTTTAAGCCCCCCCCCCCCCCCCCCATTCTTTCTTCATTTTGTGAGAGAAGCCAAAGGAGAGAAAGAGGGAGGAGAGAGCTTGGGAGAAATGGGAGAAAGGAGAGAAAATGGAGATTTGAGGACGAAATCCGTTGCTACCGGAGTTGAATCCGAGACTAAAAACTCGAGGCAAGTTTCTTGCTTGATAGATGTTGATTTAATGTGATAAATTTCATGTTTAGTTAAGTTTTGGAGATTTAAACCATATATTGGTTTTTGTTGATTTTGATGATTAAACCCTTAATTCTTAGTTTTAATTTGATTCGAGGATAAATTAGTAGTTAGTAATGGTGTAGAAATGATTTGGGTTAAATTGTTGTTGTTGATGTTGGGTAAAATCAAGGGTTTGAGGGTTTTGGGATTTTAGGGTTCAAACAACCCGTAACCCATACTTGGAAATTTTGCAGGATCGAATCGATTCACCCCTAGCGAATCGATTCGGCAATAGGGAAAGTTACAGGTCTGAATAGGGCGAATCGATTCGGGGTTATGCAGAATGCCAGGGTGTTCTTGACCGAATCGATTCGGACCTACCGAATCGATTCTCTTTTGGGGACCGAATCGATTCGGACAGGGCGAATCGATTCGGATGTCCTGCATTTTTGGGATGTTTTTCTAGTTTAGTTTTGGTTCTTTTCTTTTAGGCTCGAAGTTTTGGAACCTTCCTTTGGGAAGTAATTAAGAGTCCTAGAGGGTGGTTTTGGGTAGACTAATGCCCTAGGATTAAATGGGATATTTAGGCTTACCCCGAGGGCTAATTTGCGTAGGTTGATATCCGAATGATTTAGGAGATTAACCTAGAGATAAATTGGAGATCAAATGTTAAGGTTGAGACAATTGGGAGACTTTCCTTTAGGGAGATTCATTTTAATGGTTTAAAATATTATATTGAAGTCTTAGAGACTAATTTGAGGTTTATGGCACTTCGGGTCTTAAGTCATTAATAAAATATGACATTAAGAATGAGAAATGCAGAAAGATAAATTGTGGTACTAATAAATAAGTACAGATGATTTTGAGAATGTAAAATTGGATGTTTTCAAAAGGAAAAAGTAATGGTTTTCATATATGTTAATGGATGGATACATACCTCTCTAAATCGCTATCTTAAGGGAAGTTTGCGCATTGTGGTGAAGCCCCCTGACAAATTAACACATGGGGGATATAGTCCCTAGGCCATGTGAGAGTTTGTGTTGTATATTTTTCTGCGATGGGTAGGAGATTCCGGGTGTGGTCTTGACTATCCCGCAGGCACATGTCCGCTTCCCGACGTTTTGATAGGATCCCAGGTTGTCTAAATGATAGGCCCTGGAAGATGATAGCCATTTAGAGGTGCGCACAGTGGGAAAACCCAGACGGGCGGTCTTAGAATCGTTATATATATATATATATATATATATATATATATATATATATATATATGATTATAACTATTCTAAATCAAGTTGGACTTGATGTAAGATGGTGCAAAAAAGAGCACAATGAAAATGCCATAAAGAGCACGAGGAAAATGCCACAAAGAGCATATAATGATAATTATATTCCTGATAAGGAAGATATTTTTACCAAATGTATAGTTGAAATGAAATGCCACAAAGAGCATAAGATTATGATTATAATTCCTAGTAAGGAACGAATTTATGAAATGAATTAGTATACGATGAAATTTATTGGTAAACATTTGATAAAATGTTGTACCATTTATATATTCCTAAAGAATAAATGGGAATTTTGTTTTGATGGTGAATGGATATAATTATGTATCCTTGCGGAGTAGTAGATGAGACCTCATATCTATATATAATACATATAATATTGTGCTAAGGGTCTAATGTATCTCGACGATCAGCCTTGCCTAGTAGTAGTGTATCGAGGGGGTTCCTTGTTTGGATTTCGCTTTGCGAGACTCCCCACGCACGAATCAGGGCATAGCGTTGTGACTGGGGAGAAGTTAGCCTTTAGTACTTGGATTAATTGGGACAGAGTCTAATGTATCTCGACGATCAGCCTTGCCTAGTAGTAGTGTATCGGGGGGGTTCCTTGTTTGGATTTAGCTTTGCGAGACACCCACGCACGAATAAGGGCATAGTGTTGAGACTGGGGAGAAGTTAGTCTTCTGTTCTTTGATTAAATTGAACATCATCATTGATATTGCGCTAGGTTGCTGCTAGATTGAGAGGTGAGAAATATTATTGTTAATTGCGAGAGAATCACGCACTTAACTGTCGTGCATTTTATTCACATGGGAATCATATCAAACCGGGCCCTGACCCGCATCTATATTTCTTTGTTTCTGCATATACTCTTTGCCGCTGCAGGTGCTCTACCGCATGGACACCCGTATTTACATTTCCATTCCGGTTGTCATGGAGCTACAGCATATTGCGGATGTTGTAGGTTATTTGTATTAGACGCTTCTCTCCATTCTACTTTAGTTATGTTCAGTTTATTTATTCGGGCATGTTTCCCCAGTGTTGCACCCATTCATTATATTGTAAATATTTAAATGTAATACTCGGTGTAACTATTTGCATTGGTCTGTTCACCGACAGCTTATTCGGTGATTATTTATTACATTATCATTCTTAAATCTTCGGTTTTTGATATCCACCATTTTTGCAAATAGGATTGTCTAAGCGTTTTCTTTTATTTACAAATTTTCGTTTTATTGACAGCCCGTTTTCTAAAACGATTGGTGGTTATCCCGTACTATTATTTTAATCGACATTGATGCTAAGAATGGACCGTCTATGATTCCTGTAATTATTTGAGTATTGGGCTGGCCACCTATTATTTTAGTAGGCGGGTTGCCACACGTATGTACTGTTTGGTTTAATTAATAAGATAAAAATTGCCACCAATTTTTGGAATATTAGGTTGTTAGTAAGTCTTAAAAAGGTTTTCGACAGTGATGCTAAGGATGAACCAACTGGGATTCCTGTTTTAATTTGGTATATGACTGATCACCCGGTATTTATTAGGCGGGGTGTCATAGACTCCTCCACGTTACCCATAATCCCTAGAATATCTCCTTGAGAGATTTTAGTAATTGAATGGGTCACAACTGAATCAATTATAGTGTGTGGCTCTAGACTTTGGGCCGGACATAATTGGGCTACTCGTTTGGTCCGGAATAACTAATCGAGGTACCCACAGGTATACATGTGCCTCATATAACCCATAAAACCTTTCTCCTCCTGTGTTATCTCCCACTCAAATTAAGTGTAATTGAAAGGCAAAAAAATTACGCAAAAGCCAAAAAATGACCAACCCGAATATACTTAAAGCTAAAAAAAATTACGCCAAAGCCAAGAAATACCCAAAGTAAACTATCCTAGCGTGAAACTCGTGCCATGTGCGTTCGCAATATAATTAGCTACGAAGAATCACAATTCATAAAGAAAAGAATAATAACATAATAAAGACCACATACTAAAATATGTTTAGATTTGTGTATATATTTAACAACGAAAATCACTCATACATTCTGTCAAAAAAGTAATATTGTCATACATGAAGGTTAACAAAACCTTTAGGCCCTTATTGGAGTAACTTCAGTCGTAAAATGAGAATACATCTAAATTGGAAGGTTGCATATGGGGTTCTTTTTTAATACGGTATTTTGCAAAAATGTTATTACATTACATTGTACTTATATTTAAGTGTTAAATTTTTTTAATGGATATTTATGTCTAAAGATTTTGATGTATTATCTTTTCATAACTCAAATGTGTATCATCCGTAAAGATTCTCTTAACGTATGAGGCAATAAAATAAGGGTGTGGCTATCCCCACACCCTAAAATGCCTCCCCCACATCCTTTTAACAAATCCAATATATAAGGACCAAAATATCCTCTCCTCTTTCATTAAAACATAACATTATTTTAAGTATTTAAATATAATAAAATTTTGAGACATAAATAAATAGTTTTTAATGAACAAAAAATAGTTTTTAACAAAATAAAAACAGTTTTAATAAAAAAAACTTTTTTTAACAAAATAAAGCTATATAAAAAAATTGAAAAAAAAAATTCTAACAAAACAAAATAGTTTTTAACAAAATAAAATCATTTTATAACAAACAAACAATATCTTTAAGAAAAAGTTTTTAAAGAATAAAAATATGAAAAAACAGTTTTTAGAAAAATAAAAACACTTTAGTGAAAAAAAAAGTTCTTAACAAAGAACTATTTTTAAAAGAATAAAAATAGTCTTTCAAAAAAAATTAATAAAATAAAAAACAATACTAGCACTAAAAACTTTCTGTACATAAATTTTCATATTTAGCAATGAAAAATACATCAAAGTATAATAAACTAACTAATTTGTAATAAAGTCTAAAAATAGTAATGGGTTAAAGTGTTTCTGTTTTTTAACAAAATAAAAACTATTTTTTTATATTTAAATAAAAACGGTTTTTTTAAACTGTTTTTTAAACAAAAAAAATTGACTAATTTTTAATATTAACTGTTTTTTAAAACAAAATAAAACTGTTTTTTAACAAATAGTAATAAAAACTGTTTTTATAAATAAAAACTGTTTATAACAAGAAAAACAGTTTAAAAAGTTCTAGTAAAAGAAAACAGTTTTTAACAAAATAAAAACAGTTTATATCAAAATAAATAGAGTTTAGCTTTGTATGAATTTTTTAATCTATTTTTTTTTATAAACAGTTTTTATTTGGTTAAAACAAACAATTTTTATTTTGTTGAAATAAACAGTTTATATTACAAATTAGTCAGTTTATTTTGCTTAAAAAACAGTTTAAAACAAACAGTTTTTATTTAAATATAAAAAAATAGTTTTTATTTTGTTAAAAAAAACAGAAACACTTTAACCCGTTACTATTTTTCTAAGACTATTACAAATTAGTCAGTTTATTATACTTTTGTATATTTTTCATTGCTAAATATGAAAACTTCTCTAAAGAAAGTTTTTAGTATTAATACTATTTTTTGTTTTATCAATATTTTTTTGAATTTCATATTTTTATTCTTTAAAACCTGATTTTTTTTAAGATATTGTTTGTTTGTTATAAAATGATTTTATTTTGTTAAAAACTGTTTTGTTTTGTTGGAAATTGTTTTTTTTTCTTTTTTCATATAGTTTTTATTTTATTAAAAAAAGGTTTTTCATTAAAATTGTATTTATTTTAATGAAAAAACTATCACCCAATTAAAGTGATGTCTGTTGACATGCCTTGTTTATCAGTTCTAACCACACCTTCATAAACATCCGTGGCTTTGAGCTTTAACCGAAGGAGGACAACCTCAATGATGATAATGAAGATTTCTGGAGAGGAGACACGATAATGAAGAGGCAAAGAGATGGGGTGCTTGGAAGATAAGTTTTAAGAGTATTTAAAAGAGAAAAATGAAAAGTTTTTTTTTCCTGGTATAATAAATAAGAGACTTAAGGTTTAGGGAGATAAAAAGGTAAATTTTAATATTATTCAAAAGAGAAAATTGAAAAGTTCAAAAGAGAAAGAAGAGGAAGAGCAAAGACAGAGGAGCTAGCGAGACGGGAGTGTAAATCTCTGCCCCTTTAAATCTATAAATAAATAGACAGCCCTACTTTTATCCCTCAACTTCAACACTCAAAAACTGTCCAGGCGAACATCACCCTACTTTGATCATTCTACGCTCCCATTTGTTACAATGGAATTTTTCCGATTGGCTAAAGCAGTTAGGCTCCGTAGCCACCATGGGAAATACCTTTACGCCGATGAAGATGAAGAGACCGTCACACAAGATCGAAAAGGCTCATCCAAAAGCGCTGTTTGGACTGTTGAGTTTGTCACCAACATACCAGGAAAAAACATTATTCATCTCAAGAGCAAATACAATAAATATCTCACACCCTCAAACCAGCCTTTTCTGTTGGGTATGACTGGCAGGAAGGTCCTTCAAACGCTGCCTCCTAGGCTAGACTCGTCTGTTGAGTGGGAGCCGGTAAAAGAGGGTAACCAAGTTAGGCTTAAGACGCGTTATGGCCAGTTTCTAAGGGCTAATGGTGGTATACCTCCGTGGCGAAAATCTGTTACACATAATATTCCACACAGGACCTCAACTAAGAAGTGGGTTCTTTGGGATGTTGATGTTGTTGAGATTGTTGAGATTGTTACTAGATCGCCGAAGGCTAAAGCACGCCCTCCATTGGTGGTTCGATCTGATTCGTTTGGAACCGATGAATCGAGTTCGGCTTTAACTATGTCTCCAGCTTTTTACAGACAAGAGGTAACGATTTTCCTTCCTCAACTACTGTATTTATACATAGATTGTTGCTATAATTTCTTGAACTATACTTTCATCTGGTCTGACTCTTGAAGTATTAGAATGAACAGAAAACATCGGGGAATTATTAAATTTTTGCCCAATCAACAAAGTTGCACCATTTAGGAATGTAGATTATGTACTTTTACGACTTTAAATAATTTTTATTATGGATATAGGACAACAAACATTTCGTTTTTATTTTTAGTCTATATTTTCAAATAAAAGGGACACGTGGCATACTGTGAATTGTTAACGTTTTATGAATATGGGTTCGCGCCAGCAACTTTGTTCAAAAATAGGGACTAAACCTATAAATAAAATGTTTGTTGTCTTCTTTCCAAATTACATATTACAATAGATCCTAAATTTACAAAGCCCCTTAGGAATGCTCTCCTTTATTTAATACTTGATGCAAAATATTGACACATATGCAGCACAAAAGTTCTACGTATTTGTATTTCAAATAATTGAAACAAATCTAACAAAGTATTTATTGGTTATTGGTTAATTAGTGAAATGTATCCTAATTAGGATAGGTAACTAGTTGTTAGTTTCCTAGCTTTATCTTATTGCTTTTTAATTCTCACCCTTAGCCGATAAAGATTGCTTACTTGATTAGTACAAATAAAAGAATAACCTCATTGTCATCAATAAGTTAAGAGATTTTGATTTGTATTGTGTGTTCACTATAAAAGAGTGAATAAAAACTCTTTTGGATTCAATCTTTGCATGTTGTCTTGTGTCTCCAAATTTTTAACACATGCACATCACTTAAAAGAATTTTTTAGTGCGGATAATAATATTTCATACATATTTACGTGAAAACTAGCGCTGTTTTTTTCTTTTCCATTTTTCGATTTTTTCGAATTCCGATCCGATTTTTTTCCGATTTTGGAAAGATTTTTTTATTGCCGATTTCCGATTTTCCGATTTCCGTTTTTTTCCGAAAAAAATCGGATCGGAAATCGGAATTTTTTTATTTTCCAAATTTCCGATTTTTGCCGATCCGAATTTTCGAAACTTGTTCCGATCCGAATTTCCGAATTATTTTCCGAAATATTATCCAAACTATTTTCCGATTGTTTTTCCGAACTATTTTCCGATTGTTTTTCCGAACTATTTTCCAATTTTGCCACGAAATGTTTTTCGAAATAATTTCCGAAGTATTTTTCTGGAAAATTGCCGAATTTTCCGAATTTTGCCGAATTTCTGAGTTTTCGAATTTTGCCGAAAATTCCGAATTCGGAAAAAAAAAACATTTCCGAAAAAAAATCGGATTCGGCACGCCGATTTTTTCGAAATTTTTTCCGAAACATGCTTTTCCCATCCGATCCGGCCCAAACACAGCCCTAATGAAAACTGAACATGTTTGTATCACGCGACAGTAAATTGCCTACACACTACAAGAAATATTAGTTTTTGCAACCATCTTTTCAACGAGAAAGTCAATTTCGTTGCTAAAAGTATACTATTAACAAGGAAAATTAAAAATCGTTGCTAAAAGTAACATGATAACGAAAATATTTTGAAACGAAATAATTCCTTGCAAAAAGTTACTTTTAGAGAGGATTTTTAATTGAATCGTTGCTAAAAATAATGGCGGTAAATTTTCCCGCTATATTATAGTTTCCGAACTTATCTATAGCAAGGGAAAAAAAAAGTTGCAAAAAGGTTAAAATATATATGTTAAAACTAAGTTGTTTCACCTAAAAACAATTTAACCACTTAAAATACACTCAACCCACTCATTCACGATTCTATCCCTTCTCATAAAACACCCCCCCAAAATAACCTACTCTAAATCGGCTACCCCATTCCCCTCACCCCCTCAACCCGACGCCTCCTCCAACCCCCCTCAACCCCGACGCCTATATCCACCCCACTATACCGGCGACCCCATCCACCCCGCTATACCCCGACAAGAGTTCTCCATTCAGCAACAATTCATCCTCCCTGTAAGTTCCTTTTTTTTAATCCTTAAATCTCTTCTTTTCATCTTGTTCTAATAGGAACCGTAAATTCACCGGACATCAATTTTTTTTATATACAATTAATTTTTTTTTTGTTTGTATATGGTTCAACATATGTCCATGTCTTTTGCTCATGTATGATTGTATTTTGCGTAAAATTGCCAGAAAGAATCATAAATAGAGATAATTGATTTTTGCATAATTTATTGAATATTTAAATATCTCAGAGTTGAAATTACAATTGGAATAGTAACATTAAAACGTGATAACAATTTCTTAGCTATAAATATTAGTTGTTAGTAAGGGCGTTTTATTATTAATTGAATCCTTGCGTTGGTTGCTTTGCTAGGAGATTATTAGAGAACAACTTTGTTATTTATTTATTCTGATTTTGATAGTTCAGTGCATTATTGAAACCTAACTTAGCAAGGTCTAAATGTTAATTTTCCAAAAAGAATAGAGTAAATGAACTTTTTTATTTGGGTCGTTGCCTACATATTAAATGCCTATTTATTATAATGTCAAAGAAAATAGAATATGGTTTATATCACTTTTGAATTTGATAAAATGTATTACGTCTTAATTGAGGTAATCGACAAGAGGAGAATTGTAATTTTCTTAAAATTGTAATAATGCATTACCCTAAGAGTTCATATGGTTCGGGATGAAATACTTTTGATCGTGGTGAAAAGTAAAGTGGTGAAATATTTTTTCACATATTTAAAATTAAATTTTTGTTAGGTTGCATTGTAAATCAGTGAACACCCTATAATTATGAAAATTTAAACAAGAATAGAAAAGAAAATTTAACTCCAAATAGGTGAACACATATTTTACCATATTACTTTTCACCGCGTTAAACATATTTTACCCCTAACGAAATGGATCCTTAAGCATAAATTAATTCATACAAAGAAAGAAAAAAAAAGTATCACGAAGAGCGAAAAGGAATTTTTTTAAGTCAATAATGTATTTCAAGGCAGAGTATAGCATTTCAACTGAATTAAAAGTCAAATTTACAATCCTAACAAATTTTATATTTAATACCCACATTAAGTTAGATAGAACAGGTATGTGTGATTTGAGAAATTCATTGAAGCATGGAAAATCAATTAAAATCCATATATTCTTTTTTTATTTCTACCAGTCCAAGCCTATGTGTAGGGTGGATGGTTGATTTTGAACGGTCTTTGTGGCAACTATTTTGTTTACAATAATTAAATTTATAAAATAATTAATTAGTAAACTCAAATAATTTTTCAACCTATTATATTAGTGCACAATTTATGTTTATTTTGCTAAATTTTTAAATATTGGGGAGGCGAATAAGAACAAACCTAGTGATGTAGAAAAGGACAAAGATTGAAAATTTCCTTGCTCGTTTTTTAGTACAGAAGAACATAAGGTAATAATTTTCAATGTATGTTTTATGTTAAAATTGTATGTTTTCTTAATTTTCACTAAATTAACTTGAAGTATATCACTTTTTTGTAGAAAAACTCTTATGCTTGCTCTACTAGTCGTTCAAACACCAAGTGTGTTCATCGCGGTGGGACAAAGTCTCTTTTCGAATACTTGTATGAAGAGAGGGTAATTTTTTTAGCACTTAAAAATTGTTAAATTTTAATTTATGTGGATACATGTACTTATGTATTTTATTTTCGTGTGTTAATAGACAGGTAATGCATATGAGACGCCGAAAGGACAAATTGAAGTATTTTATGATACTCATTGGACGAAGGACAACGGGTGGATTAGTGAAGAAGCAGAGTCTGACTATGTAAGTATATAAAAGAAAATAATTGTACATGTTTAAACATAAAGTATTATTCCCAAGCCGTGCGGGATGGATTGATTTTTGTTGAAATGTGTGGATGAGAGTCGTTGGATTATTGATTTGTGTCACAACATGTTGAATTTCATGAATAAATAAAGAAAATTCTGCCGATTTTTTTTTAAAAATAAAGTGAAATCAGTGGAAGGGATGCATTGATGATTTACTTGTATCTATAGTGGTTGAATTAGTGATTTGTGTGTCACAACATGTTGGGTTTCTTAAATAAACAAAGGAATCTCTGTCAATTTTGTTTTTTAAAGTTTAAAAAATAGTCAAACTGATAGTGTAACATATTATTTTCATTTTCTTTGTAGAAAAAGATGATTGAACTACAAAAAATTTCTGAAGATTTTGACGAAGCATCAATCTGTCAAAAAGTCCTTGGAAAGAGGTCGGGATACGTGAAGGGTCTTGGTACCCGACCTTTTAAATCACTATGCAAGCAGAATTTTGATTTGGAGAACAAAAAATTACAAACAGAGATCGTAGATTTGAAATCCTAGTCCAAGGCCTGGTGTCAGAGATGGCTACAATGAAGGCCACATTATTGCCAGATAAAGACGTTGCTCCCGCGAAAGATGTTCCTGAAGGATCTTCTGTCCTTACTAATCAAGTTGCTTGATTTCAAGTGTTGATTTTATCATTTTGTTTGTGATGAGAAAACTAGTATAAACTCATCTCTTAGTTATGAAGTATTATTTTCTTTTGAGATTCATTGTGACATGAACAGTAGTACATTTATGTTTTGAATGCAATATAACAGTGTTTTTAATTATGTGTGTTTGCTTAATTTTCTTTTTATTTGTTTCATTATTTATTATAATTCTGTAACGAAAAAGAGTGTTACAAAAGACTATTAGCAACGAAGAATTGACATTTGGCAAGGAATTTTAATTCCCTCAAAATATCTTTTGCGAGGAGTTATTAGTATATTTTGCAACAAAATTTTCATTGTAAAATATTTTTAGTTGAAATGCGAGAACTTTTTTGCAAGTAAAAAGAGTGTTACAAAAGACTTTTAGCAATGTATAATTAATATTTGGCAAGAAATTTTAATTCTCTCAAAAAAAATTTTGCAAGGATTTGTTAGTATTGCAACGAATTATTCGTTGTAAAGGATTGTTAGTCAAAATGCGAGAACTTTTTAGTAACGAAAAAGGGTGTTAAAAAAGACTTTTAGCAATGTAAAATTAACATTTAGCAAGAAATTTTAATTCTATCAAAATATCTTCTGCGAGGACTTATTAGTATTTCTTGTAATGAAATATTCCTTATACTAGTTCTGCTATAGAACCGAACCAGTTCATTTTCCCAGTATGTCCAAGGCATTTTGCGAATCGATTCCCCTCTGGAACTGAACCGGTTCTACTCCAAGAAATCCTTACCTTTATCTTTTGATTCTTCTAATCTTGACATGCTCATATCTTGTCAATCTAGGTTCGTGTTTAGTTATCGTTCATTCCTATGTACTCGTCAACTTTATATCTTTGGCTTCTCTTTAGGTTCCTCATCCAAATTCTAGTTGTACAATTACATTAATACCCTTGATTTTCCTTCTTTTCTTTGTGATTATTATTTTGGTTTCTCTCTTTCCTTCACGTGTATGAAACACCTGTAAAATATAAGATAAATACACAAAACATAATGTACTTGCAGGAAGAGGTCAGTAGCAATAATGTGAGATAAATTCACCTAAATTACATCGCCATGAGTGATAAAAGCATCTAAATTTTTAGGACAAATACGAAGCATCTATGCTTAATCAAAACCCCCTAACTTTGAACTTTGATCGTCCCGAGCAATGTAAAATAATCATATCTAGTCTTAACACTTAGAAAATATTTTATTAGGATAGAACACCTTTTTCGTAGGCAAGCGATTGCATTTAGCATATGCATTAAGTCATTAAAAACCTAGGTTACCCTAGTAGGACAAGTGGTGTTTCATGATGGTTTGTGGTGAATATACCCATAAAATTCATTTTTTGACTCAAGGAAAAATTAAAATACTTAAAAATTGTACAACTTAAATTCCCCTAAAATAGTCACCGTAAATTCATATTCAAGATTATTGCGTTAGACGACTAACTTCCACTGATTGATCACTACGTTAGATCATTACATAAATTCATGTGTGTGTGTGCGAATTTGAGAATTAGACCACTAACTTCCACCGATTGATCCTTACGTTACTGTAGGTACCCAGAATTGAGAACCATGGGCCTGGACGAGTAGCCCAGTTCTGACGGCCCAAAATCCAGGCCCTCTATCTTTCATATTGACCCGGTCTCTCCCCACGATCCCATGAAGAGAAGTTATAGGGGAGCACAATCCCATTAAGGGAAGGGATAGGGAAGATGTCTAATATGAAGGAACCCATCATCCCCACTAACTAGCATACACATGTATAAATTAAACCCTAGGTCCGGGGCAAAGGACAAGTTGTATTCTGGGTACTTATCCTTCAGAATATAGAGAAATAATACTGACTGCACCATTGTGTACGTAGGCACATCTTTGCTGAACCACGTACACCCGTTGTTGTGTGACTGGCATTTTATTTATTATTTCTTTGTCATTACCTCTTTCACATTTATTTGTGTTGCATAATAATTGTCACCACAATTGGCGCCGTCTGTGGGAATCGTTCATCTTTCCCTGAGAAGAGCCCACGCCAAGAAAAAATCTAAGATGTCTGGTCATAGCAGCAACGCTCCTCAAGCAGGAGACATTTAAGAGCCGCCTGTTCCTCGCAGGATTAGGTCTGAAGTCCGACGTTCAGATCGAGGGGCTCACTTAGAAAGGCCAGCCTCAGAAGAAAGTCAAGGACCAGCAAGGTCCACGCAGATATCCAGATTGATCGATGCATACGAGGCAAGGCTCCACGAGCAGAGGGAGTCTTCTCGCAGATATGTGGCTGAGAATGCTCGCTTGAAAAGAAGACTGGAAATACTGGAGAAGGAACTACGTCCTGATACCAGGAGACACCCCTATCGCACTCCGAGCCCTCAGGCGAGCAAATCTCGCAGCCGAGGAAGGAGCCCTAGGCGGCAATATCCAGGGGACGAAGGTGGCGACTCAGACGACGACCTCCGCGAACAACTAAGAAAAGCTCACCGCTTCCAGAGCCCTGCTCGCAACGACGACAACATACGGAACCTGGTCCGCAGAGAAATGGACCAACATCCAGCTCATTGCGGCACCAGGTCGACCAGAGAACTCGCCAGGAGAGCCCTTAAGATCCAGATGAAGTCACCCTTCACGACGGAAATTGAAGAGGAAGAGGCTCCCAAGAAGTTTGCCATTCCAAGGTTCAAGATTTACGACGAGAAGACTGATCCCATTGATCATGTCAGGCAGTACCGGCACGACATGACTCTCTGGAACCACCGGGATGCACTGATGTGCCGTATTTTCCCCTCGAGCCTCCATGACGTGGCCCATAAATGGTTCGAGAAACTCCCTCACCGATCCATCAGAAATTTCAAATCCCTGGCCGAGCTCTTTACGACCCGATTCATCACCAGCAGCTCCCATCCCAAAAGGATGGATGCTCTATTAACAATGAAGAAAACGCCTCAGGAGACACTCCGAGACTACGCGAAGAGATACTGGGAGTTATTCAATGAGGTTGAGGACTGCGCGGAAGAGGTGGCAGTAGCTTCATTCAAAATTGGGCTACCTAGCTCTTCCCTCCTTTACCAGTCCTTGACAAAGAAGGAAGCTACGACCATTGACGACCTGATGGCCCGGATTGAGAAATACGCAAAGGTGGAAGATGTTACCCGCCTTAATGTAGGAGAAAACGGTCGAGCCAAGCTCACTACCAAGGGAAGTGAGAAAGTTGAGAACCAGAAAAAAGGCGGAAAAAGTGGGGGCAAGAATGGCTCCAAAAATGGAGGAAACCCTGACATTACAAAATCGTTCCAGGCGATCAACACCGTCTTCAAAAAGCCAATTTACAAGATTCTCGCGAAGATCAAGGATGAGCCGTTTATAAAATGGCCCCGGAAAATGGGAGGAGACCCCTCGAAAAGAAACAATGCATTAAGATGCACTTTCCACAAAGAGGGAGGGCATAAGACCGAGCACTACAAGGCTCTTAAGTCCCACCTCGAGGAGTTGGCCCAGTCCGCACATTTGAATGACTTTGTGGAAAAGAAGGTAGAGAAAGTTGCTGCCCACAAAGAGATGAAACCCGAAAACGTATTGGAAGATGACGCCGGACACGAATTCCCAGTAATCCATGGAGTATCTGACGTCAAGCAAATCCAAGGTAACTCAGCTCGAATGGAGGTAAAAAAGTTGACAGCGGTAATGCAAGCTTTTCAGATTGACCCAGCAAAATCACAGTCAGGAAAACGTCAGCGAGCAGAGGATATCAACTACAACAAGCATATTGTTTTCACGGATGAAGATATTGTGGGAGTAAGGACCCCACATCATGATGCCTTAGTCATTACACTCAGGATAGCCAACTTTGACATCGACAGGCTGCTCGTCGATCAAGTAAGCTCATCCGAAGTAATGTACATTGACCTGTTCCGGAAATTAAAGTTGAACATCGCCGACCTAAAGGGAACAACTGTCCCTCTGGTCGGCTTCGCTGGGAAGATGACCATGCCTTTGGGCAAAATAGTACTGCCAGTTCGGCTGTAAATGTTTCCAAGATGATCGAATTCTTGGTGGTCGACATTGATTCACCATATCAAGCCATCATCGGCAGGGGATGGCTTCATGCAATGAAGGCAGTCTCCTCGACCTACCACCAGAAACTCAAATATGTCACCGAGCGGGGTGTAATGGAGATACATGGCGACTAGGCGATGGCAAGGAAATGCTTCATAGCGGCCATCCGACCGAAGCCAGAGAGAAAAGCCGTTCAAACCCACGAGAAAGTAGAGGAAGGTGCAATTCCTTCCAAATAGCAATTAAAATATGGAAGGCCTGGAGTGGAAGAGACTAGGCTCCTCCCCTCCAAGCGTGTCGTCAAGGACCTGGTAGAAGTGACGGCTAAAGAAGGCGACAACAGCAGAGTCTTCCTGATCGGAGCGTCACTCACTGACCAAGAGCAAAAGGATTTGTCAACCTTACTCAGAAGCAACATAGATGTTTTCGCTTGGGAACCCTATGAGCTGCCAGGAATCGATCCCAATATGGTCTGCCATCAGTTGCACGTCGATCCCACATTCAAGCCGATAGCGCAGAAGGCACGACGAACTGCTCCCGAAAAGGCCAGACAAATAGAAAAAGAAGTCGAAAAACTACTGGATGCAGGGTCCATACGGGAAGTGCAATTCCCCAAATGGTTATCCAACCCAGTGGTAGTTCTGAAAAGCAACGGGAAGTGGAGAGTTTGCATAGACTTCACTGACCTCAACAAAGCCTGCCCCAAGGATAGCTTCCCCCTTACGAAAATAGACCAACTAGTAGACACCACCGTAGCTCATGAACGAATGAGTTTCCTGGACGCGTACTCTGGATATCACCAGATTCCCCTGTATGCCCCAGATCAGGACAAAACGGCGTTTATCACGACGGTTGGTTTATACTGTTACAAGGTCATGCCTTTTGGGCTCAAAAATGCTGGGGCAACCTATCAGCGGCTAGTAACTACAATGTTCAGGAATCAGATGGGTGACACAATGGAGGTCTACATCGACGACATGCTAGTCAAGAGCAAGGAGAAGGAAAATCACCTCCCGGACCTGTCAAGCACCTTCGAAATCCTCAGGAAGTACCAAATGAAACTCAACGCGAGCAAGTGTTCCTTCGGTGTCCAGTCAGGAAAGTTTCTTGGGTATTTGGTCAGCAAGCGAGGCATAGAGGCTAATCTGGACCAGATTGATGCAATCAACAGAGTGCAACCTCCTCGCACTATCCGAGATGTACAAAAGCTCACTGGAATGCTCGCTGCTCTAAATCGTTTAATTTCTAAATCCTCCGAGAGATGCAAGCCTTTCTTCCAACTCTTAAAAGGCAGCAAAACAGTAGAATGGACCCCAGACTGCTCGCGAGCATTAGACGAGCTCAAGTCCTACCTAAGCTCTCCACCATTGCTTGTCATACCACAGCAAATGGACTCTTTGTACCTCTACCTCTCTGTATCCAGTCATACTGTCAGCTCAGCGCTAATGTGTGAAGTTACAGGAATCCAACATCCAGTCTATTACGCGAGCAAAACCTTATTAGATACCGAGCATCGCTACCTACCATTGGAAAAGCTCGCATTCGCCCTAGTAATGGCCTCAAGGAAACTGAAGCATTACTTCGAAGCTCATACGATCATCGTCCTTACATCACACCCCCTAAAGGCTGTCCTAAGGAAGGCGGATTTATCGGGCAGACTGTCTAAATGGTCAGTCAAGCTCGACCGATTTGACATCCAATTTCAACCAAGGACAGCTATCAAGGGTCAAATCCTTGCTGATTTCATAGCTGAATTCACAGGCAAAGAACCCTTCGACCAGCCTAAGCCAACAGAACAAAATAACCAGGCTACAGTGGAATGCTGGAAACTATTCGTTGATGGATCCTCCAACTCAAAGGGGGCAGGGGTAGGAATTGTTCTCATCACTCCAGAAAATACAGTCCTTGAGCAAGGAATCAGGCTAGGATTTGCAGCCTCCAACAACGAAGCAGAATACGAAGCCTTAATAGCCGGTCTCCAAAAGGCACAAACTCTGGGAGCAAAGCATTTGCAGGTATTCGATGATTCGCAACTAGTTTCCAATCAGATAAGTGGAGACTATAACGTGAAGGATGAGAGAATGGTAGCCTACCTCTCCTTGGTAAAAAACTTAATGACGAGCTTTGAAGAGATCAACATCCAACAGTTTCCCAGGGGGAAAAACAACCATGCTGATGCCTTAGCAGCCCTGAGCTCGGAAGTTGATTCTAGCCTTAAAAGGATCATCTCTATCTATTTCCTCAGTTGCCCAAGCATTTACCCCAACTGTGAGCTGACAACATCAAAACCAATACTCCAATTGGAATCAGCCCCCAGCTGGATGGATACCTTGAAAGACTATTTAAATAACGGAATGCTTCCAGAGGACAAGAGAACTGCCCACTAGATAAGAGTCAAAGCTGCTCGCTTTCACTTATCCACAGGAGGCAACTTGTATAAAAGATCTTTCTCCGGCCCCTACCTTAGATGGGTCCACCCAGGCGATGTCAAGTCAGTGCTTCACGAGCTTCATGAAGGAATTTGTGGAAGTCATGTCGGAGGAAGGTCTCTAGCCTTCCGAGCAATGAAGGAAGGTTATTGGTGGCCATACATGCAAAAGGACTCCGCAGTATATGTCCGCAAATGCCTAAAATGCCAACTTCACGCTCCCATGGTCCACCAGCCCGCCAGCGAATTAAAATCCCTGACCAGTCCCTGGCCCTTCGCCCAGTGGGGGATGGACATCGTGGGACCACTGCCCACCGCTACCGTCAATCGCAAATACCTGTTGGTTGCAACTGATTACTTCACCAAGTGGATCGAGGCAGAACCACTGGCGAACATTCGAGATGCTGACATGATAAGGTTCTTATGGAGAAATATAATCACTCGATTCGGAATCCCCCGAACCATTATCACTGACAACGGAACACATTTCGAGAGTGGCCCTTTTCAGGACTTCTGCAATAAACACGGGATCAGGCACCACTTCAGCTCGGTGGCCTACCCTCAAAGCAACGGACAAGCAGAAGCCTCCAACAAAACAGTGATCGCTGGATTGAAGAAGCGGTTAGAGCAAGCCAAAGGCGCGTGGACAACCAAGCTACCGCATATCCTATGGGCATACAGAACGACTCCTAGGCGAGCAATAGGCGAAATTCCATTCTCACTAGCATATGGTATGGAAGTGGTCATCCCACTAGAAGCGGGATTGCCTACAATGAGATCCGACCTTGTCGAGCAAGGCCAGAACGATCAGGCTTTGCTCGCTGAACTCGACCTGGCCGACGAGCGCAGGGAACTTGCCCTAGTAAAACTAGCAAGCTAGTAGCAACAGCTTGCGAAGCACTACAGCAAAAGGGTCAATCCGAGGAAATTCAAAGTTGGGGATTATGTTCTAAGAAAGGTCCTGGGCAACACAGTAAAGCCATCAGACGGTAAACTGGGCCCAAACTGGGAAGGACCTTATAAGATAATTAGAGACGACCTGTGAGGTGCCTATCATTTGGAAACGATGGAGGGCAGAGAGATACCACGAGCATGGAACGCAGCTAATCTCAAGAAATTCTATTTTTAGGAGTTCTATTATTAAATCTTTTACTGTATTTATTATGTGAAAGGACAGTTCATTTCTCAATTCACTAATGAAAATCTCTCAGTTGATCACTCTCTAATTAGTAACAGTTATATCTTATTACACATCCCTTCCAAATCACAGGCATAACGGTTGACATAGCAGGGGAACACCCCTCCTCAGGTCATCGTCATGAAGCACGACAGACCTCTTAGCATTGCCCCTGGCAATATATGAAGCCCTACGGAGTATTCTTAGGCATCAAACCTACTTTGGTTAAACGAAATCCTGACCGGATGAAGACATCCAATACCAGGTGTGTCCTCGCCAATTGCCCTACTTAGGCCTAAGGGAGTGTGACGACACAACCTAAAAGGTAAAGTGAGGGCACAATGGTATTCTTATACTGGGCTGGGCGGACACTCACATGAAAAAAAAAGGATTGCGAAGCAGCAAAAATATAAAAGGATTGGATGAACACGTTTAGTCGGCAAAATTGCCCAAAACTCAAACTTTTCATTAATCTTTTATATTTACAAACAATGATAATACATGTTTAGTCGGTGAAGCTCACCCATAGCATTTACAATTATCAAAAAGAAAAAGAGTAACAAAATCTCAAGGAGGAGGAAGCCTCCGAGCAAGATAATCAGCAACTTTAGCTCTACTTCCATCATCAGGTGCAGGGGCGAACTCCTCCACGACCTCATTTGCGTCCAATTCCAATAGTTACCGAGGAATAACATCAATGGGGATCCATCGATCATCCCGCCTGAATGGATTGGGCATCAGAGTAGAGGAGGACATCTCGTGTCGATACCACAACGTCGAGTTCCTCGGAACCTGCAACTCTTTGAGGGCACTCAACCACCCCCTGATGAAGGAGAGCTCCTCGAACTCTGATAGTCTCGTCGGAGCTTCCAGCCAGCCTTGATGGTAGCCATCGGACCACACTTGTCGAGGACCGTTCATGAACAAACATCGCCGCGCAGCTCCTCCATTTCCCTCTCATGCTGTTCCTCGACTTCCCTATTCCTACCCCTGGCACTCCTACCAGCACGCGGGAGTGAAGGTCGAGCAGCTCGCGACGAAGAAGAGCCTTGTAGGACTGTCAAAACGATGCTCGACGAATGCTCCTTAAGCCTAAGGACCTCCCTCCTCAAATCTTCATTCTCCAGCTGCAGGAACTCCCCAACCTGGTTAATCTCGCTGGCCTCCAGCAACCTTGCTCTCAGTGCACTGACTTCTTCTTGCACTGAAGCACCAATTTCTTCCATCTCCTGGAGCCTGTCCTTCAGCTTGGCCATTAGCTCGGGCTGATCCTTATATTTTTGGTTCCTTGACTTAGCAAACCTGCAAAGCCTAGTAAAGGCCTGGCGAACTGCAGGGCTTGCATTAGGACCAAGAGTCCTACCTAGTTGGGAGGTAACAGGAATATAGTCATCCACATCAACCAACTGCAGATAAAAGAAAGATATAAAAGAGAAAGGGATCAGCGTAAACAAAAGGAGAATCTTATCATTCATTAATAAAGACCGAGTACACCGAGCAGAAAAAACATGGGAAATTACAAGCAAAAAGTACAAAAGAAAACCCTAAGAACAAATCAACTAGAAACCTCAGGCTGCCCAGCAGTGTCTGGCTGCTTCTCCTTATTAGCCGCAGCAGAAGTACCCCCCCCAGCAGGAACTGTATCCGAGGGAAGATCAGCACCCCCGATGGTTGGAGCAGGAGCTTCTTCGTCCACAGTTGGCTTGGGACCTGGGTCGTGCTCGTCAAATAAGGGAGACTCAGCATCCACACCAGTAGATAGAAGAGCTTTGTTCTAGTCCTTCTTGAAATTCAGACGGCTGATGTAGCCAATCTGAACTTTAGCATCATCATAAGCAGAAGCCCACCCAGAGTTGTATGAGTCCTCCTTAATGGTGGATGCCTGGGCCTTCTCCGCCTCTATTTGCTCGGACAGAGCTCTGCTCTTCTCTGCAAAGTCCAGCTTGCTCACACATACCAGATCATAAGCCTTCCTCAGCTCGCCCAGCTCCCTGACAGCATCATCCCTTTCACGAGCGGAGGTGGCAAGGGCCAAATCAGAAGAGATCCGAGCAGCATCGACAGCCTTGAAACTGTCCTCGAGCTCTTTACCCTTCAGCTTCAGGGCAGAGTTTTCTTTCTCCAGTTCACTATTTTTCTTCACCAGCTCGTCGCGTGAGCGATACAGCACAGCGAAGTCGGTAACAAACTACAAAAAAGAAAAAGATATAAGAAGAGGAAAGCAAAAGAAGTCAGAAAAACACGAGAAGAAAATAAACCATACCAGAGCAAGCCTCTGACTAGCCTGAAGGGCCAGATGCTCCGAACCTATTGCCCTTTGGCGATCAGCTGGGAGGACAGCTCTCTCGAGTAGGGCCGGAGCTAGATGAGGGGAGGTCGCCACGGAAGATCCCTCAGGCAGAGAAGACACTGGAACTAAGGCCTGGCCGGCCTTCGTCCTTGCCTCAGCTCTCCTCTTCTCCTCCTCCTTCTCGCTCTCTCTCTTCCTCCTCTCCTCGACCATTTTCCTTTCTTCCAACTTCTTCTGCTCCTCCTTCTTTCTCTACCTCTCCTTCACCTGCTCTTCTTCTCTCTTATTCCTCTCTTGCTCCTGAGAGGAAGGCCGAGAAGATGTAACCACAACCCCAGATGCAGTATTCTGTTTCTTCGACCTTTGTGCAAGGAGCACATGGTCGTCATCATCATCATCTCTGATCAGGTTCTTCCTTGGAGGCATATTTCCACCTGAACTGCTGGTAGTGCTCGACGAGTCTTGAGCTTCGGAATCCTCTTCAGAAGAACTGCTACTGTCAGCACTCCCTACACCCAAATCACTCACAGCGCCTTCAGGCTCACTCTCCGAGCTGCTCTCCTCTTCGTCCAACTGGATGGGCTCAGCCGTAATATCTCCGAAAGAGTCAAACTCTGGAACGCTATCCACAGGTCGTGCTATGAAGCTGGAGCCTGTGTTCTTGTACTCGAGCAAAAAAGTAGCAGACCTAGGATGCTCACCGTCACCCAGAGGCTCCCTACAATTCCATACTTTCACCAGTTCCGAGATACGAACCTCGCTGAGAGCAGGCTCCAAATTATTTGTCCTCGCCGTGAAAGAAAAAGCAAAGAGAGGTTAGAAAAATCACAAGTCAGCAAAGGTTGAAACAATAATATAACATCTACCTATATATTCTTCCCCATAAAAGGGAACAGTGGACCTCTCAGACCTCGACCCTTCAGATTGGGGGGAGAACTGCCAATTCCTAACAAGAAAACCTTCTTGCCAGTAGTCCTTATGGGAATCAGGTAAATTTACTATCAATACCCTATCAGGGCTCCTAGCCTTAAGGTACAGGACACCTGAACTCGTTCAAGAGAAGGAGTAACAAAAGCAGACCTCGGCAAGCCCTAACCTTGTGCCGTACAATTGATTTATCCTATGCACGCCGTTCACTATTGTCCATACGTTGGGCGAACATTGTGTAGGTACAATATTAAAATAGCTATAGAAATGCAGAAACAGATCATTAGGGGGAAAGGTAAGTCCCCCCTGGGAGAGCAACAAAACATGAATCCAATGTGCATCCTCTATATCCCTAACGTTCCTAGGAGGCGAGGCACAACACTCAATCTCTACCCACTCAGGAATGTTCTAGAATTTCCTAAACTCCGCGACCGACCTATTTCCAATCTTTGCCATTGGAAAAGACAAGAAAAACTACAAACCAAAGAGAAAATGCAAAGAGCACGAGAGACTTACAATACAGAAGATCAGGTCAAATGGCGAAGAAGCAACGAGAGTAGAGATCGAAAGAAGAAAGTACAAAGCGTAAGAGTTCTCAGAAGATAGAAGATTGCTGGAAAAGCTGAAGCGGCGAAAGGAAATGTGCCTTATTCCAACAAGCCTTCAATTCTAATCATAACGCACGGATAGCGAAGCGGGTGCCGCCAAAGCAACTTCACAGTTCTCAAAGAATCACAAATCAACCGTAATGGCTGATCATTTAAATTCATTGGACCCATAAACATGGCCCAATGAATTTAGGGGTAATTGTAGGTACCCAGAATTGAGAACCACGGGCCTGGACGAGTAGCCTAGTTCTGACGGCCCAAAATCTAGGCCCTCTATCTTTCATATTGACCCGGTCTCTCCCCACGATCCTATGAAGAGAAGTTATAGGGGAGCACAATCCCATGAAGGGAAGGGATACGGAAGATGGCTAATATGAAGGAACCCATCATCCCCACTAACTAGCATACACATGTATAAATTAAACCCTAGGTCCGGGGAAAAGGAAAAGTTGTATTCTCGGTACTTATCCTTCAGAATATAGAGAAATAATACTGACTACACCATCGTGGACGTAGGCACATCTTTGCTGAACCACGTACACCCGTTGTTGTGTGACTGGCATTTTATTTATTCTTTCTTGGTCATTACCTCTTTCACATTTATTTGTGTTGCATAATAATTGTCACCACAGTTACTTTTAGAAAATTCATTTTGATTCAATTCTCACGGGATACTCTCACAAACGAATCTCTCAAAATGTGGCTAGTTCTCTCGATGTGCGTGATTTTTTTGAGTAAATGTAATGGAACATGAATTCACGCACACAAATAGAAAGATGAAATCGTTATGATGAAAATATCTCATAATCAAATTACGACTATTGAGAAACGACAAAAATCGACTGTTATCCACACTGATTAATCTCTCTTATTATCTTTTCATGTCTTAAGTCTCCACGCAGTAAATAATTTTGTTATTTGGACCCGGTTGGGACATTCTCGGGTTATAAGATGCATTAGTTAAAATGGGAATGGTTAGGAAATTCGGAGTTGGAAAAGTTTGCTTACGATGTCCGTTGGCACATTTTTGGGCATTTGCTAATTTTTTCTTCCTTTTCTACCTTTTTTCATGCTTTTCTCATTTTTTTTATTTTTTTCTTAATATTTTATTTGAGCATTTTGCTATTTCTTTCTTTCGTACCCCTTTTTTATTGCACTATTTGGACTTATTTGATGATTTTTTCTATTTTTGCTTTGGCTAAATTTTTTGGGTAACAAACGATGGGATAATGTCATTTATCCGAATTAATAATTATTTCACCAGAGGCGTCTTGAGATTCATTTAATTTAAAGATATTTTTAGTACGTTTTTAAGACGACATCTCACTCGTTTTCTATAACCGGTCAAGCTAAAAAATTAGAGACCATCAACGACTTTTTTAACAGCTAAAAAGAACTTTCAGTTAATTTTAACTCGGATTGATTTAGTTACTCAGAGAAAATAATAGGCTCAAAATCTCACAGATTATCTCCACATTTATTCATTAAGTCATCAATTTTCGTTCAATTTCCATCTTTGGTCAATTTTGGCTTATTGTTCTTGATATTTTTTCAAATTGAGACTTTAAACAAAATTTTGTGACATTTTTGAAGGTTTTTAAATTCCATTTTTTATTTATTTTGAAGAAAAATATTTTTGACTTTTTCAAAAAATTTAATTTTTCTTTGGGAAATTTTTATTTCCTTTTTAATTTTTGACATTTTGAAATTTGTGAAACTTTAAAGCGCACATATACCCCCCCCCCCCCCCCCCCCACACACACACAACTTAAACTTTGCAATGACCTCATGCAAAAAGGACTAAAAGTTAAAGAAAACGAAGATTGTGTAAAAGGAGAACAAATGTAGATTTTTTTTGTATTAATAACGAGCTACACAATGCAAAGCGATAAGAAAGGATAGTTTCATATAGTTATTTTCAAAGATAAAAAAAATTAAGCATTAGAGAAACTACATAAAGGATGAAACACCAAACAACAGCAAACAATGGGAGCTACTAGAGGGCGTGTTGGATGTGTCCAGCGCATTTGGATTATGGGCGTACGGATCATAGAAGTATATCGACAGTGGAGCACCTGACCCCACTTTCAGCCAGTACATATCCTGCTGGAGTCGAAGCATCATACTCATGTCTTGTTGATAATCTCGGGTAGAAATGCGTCGGTCCTCCTTATACTCCATAATATAATCGTCAAACCGAGCCTCTAGTGCGTAAATGCGACGGGAGAGATCCTCTGAATCGGTGTAGTAATCGGGATCATCTTCCTCGTTGTACTCTTCTTCCCCCCCCCCCCCCCCCCCCCCCCCCGCCTATTAGAACGTCTTCTTCCACATGTGCCATCGGAGGGTGAGGATGGACGACCCCCATTTGGCGAGCACTCTTTATGTGGAAGGTGCTCCAAATAGGATTTTGTGGGCGGGGTTGCGTCGGTGGTGCCTCAATGTTGGCATCCCTAAGGATGGATGTGATGAACCGAGTGTAAGGAAGAGCATGACTTCTGCTCTTATCATAGTCGGCATGGAAAATATATCCGAAAAAAGTGTGGGCAAGATTTATAGTGGTCCTGTCATTGAGGAAGTGATAGAGGAAGTTGGCTTGGAGAATCTAGAGGGAGGAGTCATTTAAAGTTCACAAGATAAATCTGCAAATGATTAGAAATGCTAATCGATCCCTCTCAACGAGATTTCCCACGGGAAAATAATCACGAGCCTAATAGTTATTGGGAGTGATTCGTACAATGCATTGGGCCTTGGTGATTGGGTGGCCCATAGTGGGGTAACCATATTGTTAGGAGTCGGGCACCCGATTTTCTGTATTTTATGGGTGACGATGTTAAGATTGAAGCGGATGCGAATCTCGTCAACATAGGCCTCGCAATTTATGCTTGATAATTGGACAAGAGTGCCATAGAAATTGCGAACCTCGTCGGACCAAACCTCTGTGCCTAGTTATTTAAAGAAATTACACCACCCCCGGTGGTGGAACAAGGTGGTAATTGCCTGAGGTAGCTCCCTCCAAATTATTTTTCACTCGACATGAAGGGTGAGGGAGGGGGGGAAGAAGGCCTCGCACCAATTACGTTATTGATCAGAGCGATCGTTGTTGTCACCTTCGTCGAGGATTTTTGTATCGTCATATTTTTTTATGGTGTTTTCTGCATTAGCCATATAAAATGAAAGATTGGAATTATTAGGAAGAGAATAATTTTGGAAAGCATTGAAGTGGTGAGTGGAATGGTGGGGGAGAAGTGGTATTTATAGTGGAGGAGATGTTCATTTTAATGGGACAGGGGAATGGATGTGGGGGGAGAAGTTGGCGGGAAATGAAACTGACAAAAGGTTTGGGTGAAGGGATGTTTTAGAGGGTGAAATTCGGATGGAAAGGGGGAATGAATGTGGGAAATTGGAATGGAGGGAGTAAAATATAGGGAATGAGTTT
The DNA here is from genome assembly GCA_949130495.1 of Sambucus nigra. Lineage (NCBI taxonomy): Eukaryota > Viridiplantae > Streptophyta > Magnoliopsida > Dipsacales > Adoxaceae > Sambucus > Sambucus nigra. Next base: position 150,592,145 of record OX422215.1, read on the forward strand.
CGACTTCTAGAATTTTGAACTAGTTAGGCCTTTGAGTGAACTGGTTCGGGTATCATTTTTTACCCGTCCAAAAAATCCAACCGATTCGCCCTGTAACATAAACAGAGCAAACTGCTTCGCACATCTTTTACCCCATACTAGAATGTCGAACTGGTTCTACCATGTAAAATACCCAGGGCGAACCAGTTAGATTATTCTATTGCTGGCCGTCCAAGTTATAGTTCAACTTCTTAATTTCCCAATACACCTTTTGCTCAAGCTCCACAGGTAGATGTCAAGGCTTTCCATAGATAAAGAGAAATGGGGAGATCCTAAGGAGATTTTTGTAAGTGGCCCAGTCAGCCATAGTGCATCCTTTAATCGGAGAGACCAAACCTTTCAATTAGGATCGACGGCCTTCTCAAGAATTTACTTAATCTCACAATTTTCTAACTCGGCTTTCCCATTTATTTATGGGTGATAAGTCCTTCTAACCTTATGGACGACCCCGTACTTTCTCATCAAAATTTCAAATGGCTTATTGTAAAAGTACGTGTTTTTAGCACTAATGATTTCTTTCAGAGCCCCGAAGCGAGAAAGTATGTGTTCTTGTAAGAACTTTATCATCACCTTGTTGTCATTAGTCCTAGTATCTATGGCCTCAACCCATTTGAACACATAATCTATCGTGACAAGGATGTATAAGAATCCAAAATAGGGAGGAAAGGGACTCATAAAGTCAATGCCCCAATAGTTGAATATCTTGATAAAGAGAATAGGGGTCAATGTCATCAAGTCTCATCAAGTGACGGATCCCAACCTTTGGCATCTATCATAAGATTTTCCATGCGCACTTACAACCCGAAAGATTTTGGGCCAATAGAGATCAATTTGAATAATCTTAGCGGTCGTCTTATTCGTAAAAAAATGGCCTCCACAGGCTTCCATGTGACAAAAATGGATAATGTTAGGTATCTCGTCATCTAGTAAACATCTTCAAATGATTTGGTCTGCGTAATATTTGAACAAATAAGGATCTTCATAGAATAACATGCTTGACCAAGTGAGGAACTTCATTTTATCTTTCGGTGTCCAATGGGAGGGAACGACCCCCATGATAAGATAATTCATTATATTCGCAAATTGAGGGAGAGAAGAAGTGGAAAAAAATCACTTATTCGGGAAGTATTCATCAATGGGTATAGGATCAGTAGTTATATCAGACGAAAGCCTCGACAAATGGTCGGTTACAACATTTTCTACTCTTTTCTTATCTTTTATGAACAAATTAAATTCTTGTAGGAGTAGGATCCACATTACGAGGTTGCGATTTACATCCTTTTTGGAAAGGAGATACTTAAGAGCAACGCTGTCGGTGAAGCATGTAATGGGCGAACTGATGAGGTAAGAGTGGAATTTATATAGGGCGGAGACTACGACTAACAATTCTTTCTCTGTAGTAGAGTAGTTAAGTTGTGGTCCGGTTAAGGTCCGACTAGCACAATAGATGACGTGAGCCTTCTTATCTTTTCTTGCCCCAAAATATCCTTGCTCGCATAATCACTCACATCACGCATAAGTTCATATGGAAGGGACCAATTCGAAGCTTACATAATGGGATAAGAAAAAAACATGCTTTTTAATTTTTCAAAAGAACTTTGTATTTCTTCATTACACTCGAAAGGGGCGTCATTCATAAGTAGGTGAGGTAGAAACTTATATGGCCTAAGAAAGAGTGCACGCCCTTTAGTGACTTAGGTGGGGGAAAAATCAGAATTGACGTTACTTTTTTCCTTATTTACCTAAATACCTTTGGACAAACGATGTGGTCAAGAAATACGCCTTCACTGACCATGAAATGTCAGTTCTCCCAATTTAGTACCAACTTATTTTCCATACATTGGGTAAATACCTTCTCAAGATTATTGAGGCAACGGTCAAAAGAGGGGCTGAAAATGCTAAAATCGTCCTTGAAAACCTCTAGTCCCCTCTCGACCATATCGCTAAAAAGACTAAGCATGCACCGTTGAAAGGTCGTAGATGCATTACATAATCCAAAAGGTAAACATTTACAGGGAAATGTGCTAAAAGGATATGTGAACGTCATTTTTTCTTGATCTAGCACATTTACCATAATTTGGTTATACCCGAAATAACGGTCTAGAAAGCAATAAAATTAGTGTCCTACTACTCGCTCTAGCATTTGGTCAATAAAAGGTAAAGGGAAATGATTTTTTTAGTGTTAGCACTGAGATTTCGGTACTCAATGCAAATGATCCACCCGGTGGTGGTACATTGTGGAATAAGATCATCCTTTGATTTTTCGACCATAGTCACTCCCAACTTCTTTGGGATACCTTGAATAGGACTCACCCACTTGGTATTCAAAATGAGATAAATGATTCCCACATCCAATTATTTAATAATTTTTCCCCGCCCGACATCTTTCATCGTGCTATTCAAATGCCATTGCATCTCCCATGAAGGCTTCACGTCCTCGAGGTGAATTTTATGGGTACAAATTAGAGGACTTATACCCTTCAAATCCATGATGCTTCAACCAAAAGCACTATGGTGCTTCATCAAAATAGAAAGTATCTTACCCTCTTTATCTTTACTTAGGCTTGAGGAGACAACAACGAGAAATGCCCCATCCTCTCCCAAATAAGCATATTTTACTTTTAAGGGTAGCTTGTTCAATTGGAGGGTGAGAAATTTCTCATAAGAGGGAACCTTGCATGACTCCCTCGGTAGTAATGCATAGATTTGAGAAACCCACCTAACGTCTCTTATATGCTTATTACTTACAATCTCATCCAAAATCTCTCTCAACTCTCTCACATCACGCTCAAAATCGGTATACGTCCCATTGCTCTCACTAGTCGAACAAGTCATGCTCCAAGTTAATCCCCACTATAACTACCCTCGATATGCTCGTCTACTACCACCTCTATGAGATCCACCTCATGAAACTCATCCTCATCACCCACTTACTTGGCGATGTTGGATATATTTTTTTAAGAGTCACATTCCCGAATGTGAGTTGTATTTGTCCATTTTAAGTATTAATCAGTTCGTTAGCCATAGCTAACAATGGGTAGCAAAGAATTATACAAACATGATTACCCGAGTGAGAGGAGGGCTTCGTGTCCCAAATGACAAAATCCATCGGGAAGTAAAAAGTGTCCACTTGGACTATCACATCCTCAAAAATCTCTCGAGATATTTTCATGGTACGATTCGTGAGTTAGAGAGTAATCTTAGTCGGTTTGAGGCCCCTAAAATATAATTTCCTATCGATGGAGTAAGGGAGAATTTTAACACTCACCCCTAAATCTAATGAGGCTCTCTCGATGCGGTTCTCCCCAACGATGCACGAAATGGTCGGTGATCCCGGATCTTTAAATTTCGATGGGAGGTCATTCAAAAGGACTAAGCTCATGTTTTTTCCTATGAAAACATTCCTTTTCACTTTAATATACGTTTCACAATCAATAAGTCTTTAAGGAACTTTGCATAGTTAGTAATTTTCTTGATTGCCTCGAAAAAAGGTAAATTTAACTAGACTTGCTTTAGCACATGTAACACGTCTTCATGGGAGGCCCCTTTAGTATGAGGATCCAACCGTTGAGGGAAACTAATGGAATTTGACGGTTTCACTAAAACCTTGAGCTTAGTAGTGTCATCGTTGCCACACTCATTTAAGGGGGCATCTTCGGTCTCTTTCATGCCGGGTGAAACCACCTTGTCTTTAAGCTCATCGTGTGGGGGAGGTGATAAATCAACGACTCTCCCCCTACGTGTAGTGGTAACGGCTTGACATTTCTTTTTGTTATCATCGGAAGCATAGGTAACACTATTTTGATTGTGGGGAGGTCTTTAGCCTTGGGCGGGAAACTTGGCCTTTTCTTGAACACTTAGGAATGATTGCAACTTACACAACGACGCCTTTAATTAAGAAACATTATGGGCATTTTGAGTGTTAATCATTGACTAAGTTTTCATGAATTAGTTTAAAGTGTCCTCGAGTTTTTTACACGGTGGGGTGATGTAAGGCGCATGAGGTTATGCTGGCATAGGTGGAACTTTTTGGAAATGAGGGAGCATTCGCAGATGTGAGGTAACATGTGAATTGGGATTCATCATTGCATGTGGTTGTCCATAATTTAAACTTTGATGGTTCCGCCACGAAGGGTTATAGGAATTCCCGTGAGGGGCATTGAAATTATCCTTAAAAGCTCCTATCGCTTCCATTTTCTGGTATCAGCGGGCATTCGTTCATTGAATGTCCCACCTCACAAATCCCACATAACTGCTCTCTCAATGCTCGAGTGGAGTCGGATATGTCTCTTCCCCTAGACTCGACTACGTCTTCCAACCTCTTAGCTATTCAGTTGATTTTAAGCTTCAACTTGGCATCCTTGTCCAAATGATAGAGTTCGAATGCAGAAGGAGTTGATGACGTTTATCAGGCCTGGGATTAGGTGTGTCCCATGCTTGAATTCTCAGTGACATACTTAAGATGGGCTTCTGCATCGTCCGCGTATAACTCTAGAAACTTCCCGGGGCACATTGTCTCAATGAGTTGCTTGGAACTTAAGTTTAGCTCGTGATGAAAAAAGGAGACAAGTCTCAACTTCTCAAAATCGTGATGCGGGCACATATTAAGTAACTCATTATAATGCTCCCAACATATATCAAAACGCTCATTTTTGTTTTGTCTAAATGTTTGCATTTAAGCCTTAATGGAGTTGGTTTGATGTTGGGAAAAGAATTTTTATATAAACTTCGCATGCATGTCCCTCTACATTCCAATCGAGTTTGGTGTCAAAGGCCATAGCGAAGTCTTGGCCTTATCCTTCAGAGAGAAGGGAAAGAGTCTGAGGCGAACGACGTCTTGAGTGCATATTTGATCATTAAATGTTTTTCATACCTCTTTGAGCTTGCGGATGTGGAGGTATGGTTTTTCGGACTCGATATTATGAAATGTGGGAAGATTATGAATCATCCCATTTCAAAAGTGAAATTTCCCTGCATTATACGAGAATATAATGCATACTGGAGCGACGGTTCCCTCAGGATATAAGAGTTCGGTTATATGGCGATACAATAACTCATCATCACCTGTACCAAAAATACCTTGATCCGACATCGAACTCATACTAATAGTACCACTAGCCTCTCCAGACGTTCTAGATGTGTGACTCGTGATGGAGTTATGTGGTGTAGGAAGTGGAACCCAAAATTGTGGAATACGTGGGGTGTGCGGGCTATCGGAATTATACTCGACTATGGGATTTTCATGAATTTTAGTGGTAATAAAGTGAGGAATTGGTTGAGAATTTTGCATCAAAGGATTTAAGAGATTCTATTTTTTCCTTTTTTTTTCTTTTTCAGATTTTTTTTTTGATTTTTTTCTTAAGAATTACAGTCAAATTTTAGATTATTTCGACCTAACCTAAATTAGATATCTCTCTAACGTTTTTCACAAGACATAAAACCATACACGACTCTTATTAAGTGGGTAAAATTTTATTTTTGTGCATCAAATATTCGAATCAGTTCTGCTTTAGAACCTAACCGATTCGATATCCTAATGTGTCCATGGCTTTATGTGGAGAGATTGCCCTATAGAACCCAACCGGTTCTACTCCCAGAAACCCTTAACTTTGGGTTTTGATTTTTCTAATCTTCACATGCTCATATCTTTTCAACATGTGCTCGAATTTTGTTGCCATTTCTTCCTATGTGATCGTCAACTCGATGTTTTTGACATCCCTTTAGGTTTCACATCTGGATTTTGGTTGTATAATTATGCTGCTACCCTTGACTTTCCTTCTTTGCTTTTCAATTACTATATCAGTTTCTCTCTATCTTTCACGTGTATGAAATACTTGTAAAATATAAGAGAGATACAAAATATACAATACACTTGCAGTAAGAGGTTAGTAGTAATAATATGAGATAAATCCACCTAAATTACATCACCCTGAATGATAAAAGCATCAAAATTACAAGGATAAATACATAGAATTTATGCTTAATCAACACCACACCAAACCATCTTCCCCACCCCACCATCTCCACCACCCACGAAGGCATCTCTCTCTAAAAATACACACATATAGGGACAAATATATCTCACTATCTCTATCACGAGCACACAAAAAATACTAGCTATGAAAACGTTTGTACTTGAAATGAAAAAATAACACAAATAAAGATTTTCTCATCATATTCAACTCATAAATAACTTAAACTCGAGTATATACAAAAAAAACTCAAATCACAGTTGAAAATTCAAAAAAATATCACAAGTTCAAAAACTTGCAAATACATTCCCCCGATCTCAAAAATGATGACAGAATTCGAGGTAAACCCTAAATGTTGACAAAAAAAATATGGTTGTACATATTTGGTATCTAAGCCCTGAGTTTGGGAAAAAAAATTGGGGTATAAGTCCCGAATTTTGGGGACAAATTTTGGGTCCAAGTCCTGACTATGTAAAATATTATCCTTTTTAGAACTAAATCCATTTGGGGCCCATATCCCTAATTTGTGGTCAAATTTTGGGATTGAGTCCCTTAATTTGGGTCAAATCTACTATTAAGACCTCTAATACGAGGCCTGATTTTGATATCTTGATCCTTAATCTAGAGCTAAATTTTGAGGTCCAGACCCCTAATTTGAGGTTAATGTGGGTGTTTAAGGCCTGAATTTGGAGGAAAATTTCAAGACTGGACTAACAAAGTTTTAGGTTTTGGAAATTTTGATATTTGTTCAACATTGTAACTATAGTTTGAATTATATCTTGGTACGTAATTTATTTTAAGTTGTTTATGGGTAAAATCTTTGAAAATAATGTTTCTTATGGTCAAATATTGATTTAAAATAAATATTTTTTTATATTATTTTTTTTATGAAATAAAATTAATGAGAGAGAGAAAAAAATATATACACATGTAAGCATATATATACATTAATTGTTGCGTTGATAATTATGGAGGAGGTACGGTGGTGAAGATTGTGATAGTATGTGATGGATATGATGACAATATGTTGTTTTATATTGAAACTAGCATTACGGCCAGTTTCTAAATGTTAATGGTGGTATTCCTCCGTGGCGAAAATCTGTTACACACAATATTCCACACAGGAGCTCAACTAAGAAGTGGGTTCTTTGGGATGTTGATGTTGTAGAGATTGTTACTAGATCGCCAGAGGCTAAAGCACCCCCTCCATTAGTGGTTCGATCCGATGAATCGAGTTCGCCTTAAACTATGCCTCCAACTTTTTTGAGAGAAGAGGTAACGATTTTCCTTCCTGAACTATGTTATTTGTGTAAAGATTTTACAATAATTTCTTGAACTATACTTTAATTTGGTATGACTCTTGAAGTATTAGAATGAACAGAAAACATCGTGGAATTATTAATTTTTTGCTCTCTTTTATTTTGAGATTGTTACAGTAATGCTCTCTTTTATTTAATATTTGATGCAAAATATTAACAAATATGCAGCACAAAAGTTCAACATATTTGTATTTCAAATAATTCAAACATATCTAACAAAGAATTTATAGTTTATTGGTTAATTAGTGAAATGTCTCCTAATTAGCATAGGTAACTAGTTGTTAGTTTCCTAGCTTTATCTTATTGCTTTTTAATTCTCACCCTTCGCCGATAAAGATTTCTAACTTGATTAGTACGAATAACAGAATAACCTCATTGTCATCAATAAGTTAAGAGAGTTTTATTTGTGTTGTGCATTCACTATAAAAGAGTGAATAAAACATATTTTGGATTCAATCTATGCACCGTGTCTTGTGTGTCCAAATTTTAGCACATGTACACCACTTAAAATAATTCTTTAGTGCGGATAATAATATTTCATACATATTTACATGAAAATTGAACATGTTTGTATCACGTGACAGTAAATTGCCAAAAGTATTAATATAATTATATTGCAAACTCATCACACTTCTTAACAGTATCTCTAAATCCTTTTTTTTAAATGATTCATGATCGAACAAAGAATGATAAAATATGATTAAATGTTAGAATTGAATAATTATGATGTTGTTTCTTTTTCCACTCTTAGAATATAAAGGGAAGAAATAAAAATAATTCATAATTCATTCTATTGTTAGTTAAGTTTATGTTTTTCTTAATCAGTCAATTTTTTCTATCAAGTTTTTGGGTGATTGCGAACACTGTGTTTGTTTGACTTAATTGCAAGTAATTTGATTGTATTCCTAATTTCCCTTTGAGGTGGGCCGATGGTAGCATTATATATTACCAAGTTGCTGATTTAGATGGTAATGTGGAAGAGGATACTCAGGGGTTTTCCATTAATTTTAAGGGTAATGAGGTTGATTAGTTGACTCATAAATTGGAAGAAGTCACTGGTCTTAAGGATATCATTGTGTGTTTGAGGAGTCCGTTGGATGGGAAACTTCACCCACTTCATTTACTGCTTCCTCCAAACAAAGTGATTATGAACGTTGTCTTAGTTCGTCCCTTGTCTAATGGGGTATGAAGGACATGAGATTATGATAAACATTAGATGATATATTCAAGTGGGTGAAAGAAAACATATTATAAATGGCAGCTTCAATTTTATTCATTTATAATGCATGTAATTTTGAGAACCTTTATAATAAAAAGACTCATGGATTGAATCTCTCATGTTGGGCAGGCGCTAAAAATTGTGGTCGGAACATATGAAATGCAAATATGATTATTTTTTTTTCTTTTTTTGTGATTATGATGTATTTGTAAATTTGTTCAAGTGTGGCGACCCTAATTATATTAATTATTTGATTCAAAAATTATATTTTAACTCTAATTACCTACATTTTATCATTCTTGGTATATCATTTTTCATGGTCATTATCTATGATTTTTCTATCTCAATATCTATGTGATAATATTTTGCATTTTAACGTTGTTTAAGCCTTCAAACTTGTATTTTTGTCATTTTGGGTAATAATATTAATATCAATACCTCACTCCCGAAAACTGATTTTTAAATCTCGTCAATTGTTCTGAGACCCTAAAATGATTATTTTTAGCCTTCTCGTGATAATTCAAATTTTCATTCTTTGACAAAAATATATGACTTTCCCAAATATTATTGATTTCTAAATTTCGTCAATTGTTCCAAGACCCTAAAGTTATTATTTACGGTTCCCTATAGTGATAATTCAAAATTTTATTCTTTGACAAAAAAATATGACTTACCCAAATATTATGTATTTTTTGCCACATTAGTTGTTTTATTTGTTCACGATGATTTTAATACTCACGTTTATAGTTTATTAGATGTCAAAGTGAGGGTATAATTAAAATATGTGGATATTAGATGTTTGAATCAAGTTTATTACTAATATTTATTTTTATGTTGGACTAAATGCCAAACACATGCTATAATTCATTTGTGTGGATATTAGATTTATGATTTAGTTTTAATACTAATGTTTATGTTTAAGATAGATTAGATGTCAAACAGCGGCTATAATTCATGTGAGGACATTAGATTTATGATTCAATTTTGAAAACTAATATTCATGTTTAAGTTGGATTAAATGTCAAATGCAAGCTATCATTTAAATGTGTTGATATTAGATGTATGATTCAATTTTATTTGTTTATTTGTTTATTTTGAGAGTGTAGTTTTTTCCTTCTTCTTCTTCGTTTATATTTTGTCTCCAAATTGTAGCTAATTTTGATGCAAGAAATTTTGAGAACCTTTAAAATAGAACGACTTCATGATTTGAATCTCTCATGTTGGGTAGGACCTAAAAATTGTGGTTGGAACATATGAAATGCAAATATTTTTTTTTGTGATTCTGACCTTTTTGTTGATTTGTTCGAGTGTGGTGACCCTAATTATATTAATTATTTCATTCAAAATTATATTTTCACTCTAATTACCTATATTTTATAATTCTTGGTTTACCAATTTTCATGGTCATTATCCATGATTTTCCTATCTCTATATCTATATGATAATAGTTTGCATTTTAACGGTTTTTAAGGCTTCGAAATTGTTTTTTGGTAATAATATTAATATCAATTTCTCACTCCCGAAAACTAATTTCAAAAATTATGTCAATTGTTCTGAAACCCTAAAGCGATTATTTACAACCCTCTGGTGATAACTCAAATTTTCATTCTTTGACAAAACTTTATGACTTTCCCAATACAACTCTCTGGTGATAACACATGTTTTCACTCTTTGACAAAAATATATGACTTTCCTAATTATTATGTATTTTTTTTATCACATTATTTGTTTTGTTTGTCTACGATGATTTTAATATTCACGTTTATAGTTTATTAGATGTCCAACTCATGGTATAATTCATATATATGGGTATTAGATGTCTGATTTAGGTTTATTACTAATATTTATGTTTATGTTGGATTAAATGCCAAACGTATTCTATAATTCATCAGCGTAGATATTAGATTTATGATTTAGTTTTAATACTGATGTTTATGTATAAGATGGATTAGATGTCAAACTCAAGCTATAATTCATATTATGATTTAATTTTGAAAACTAGCATTTATGTTTAAGTTGGATTAAATATCCAATGTAAGCTGCAATTCAAATGTGTGAATATTAGTATTATATGATTCAATTTCGAATATCCATATTCATTTAAGTTGGATTAGATGATACGGTATAATGTATATGTATGGGTATTTGATATGGGTTCAATTTTAACTCTATGTTCATATTTATTCGATTAGATATCAAATACAGGCCATAATTTGAAATCGTGGATGTTAAATTCTTGTATGCGAATATTAATTATTAGTGTATCATGTGAATTCACTTAATAATAATAATTTATAGTTTTGGACATCAAATGCATAATCCATAAATATGATAGTTATAATTAACGGAATATTAGTGGGTGACATATATTTATTAATATGATTTGACATCAAACACTGGTGCAATAATTTTTAAAATTAAATAGTATGTCACAAAATTAAGTATCCTGAAATAATTTATATAATGTTGCTAGTCGAGTTTTATTTTAATTAACATTTTTCTTGTTTAGCATGCAATTTCAATTTAAAAAAAACTACATGAGGGACCCACGGGGAACACCCCGAAGTGCCATCGTACAAAGCAACTAACGTAAATAATAAAGAAGAACTTACTTGTATAACGCTTTCAAAACACAAACCCGCTCCCAACCTGTCGTAACAAAGTGAGGGTGTGAGTCAAATGGGGTGGGTGAATGCAAAAGTCGGAAATTTTTTACCACATTAGTAGTCCCTTTTTAATATCAAGTCCAATTACTAATGTAAATAATTTCGATCAATTTTACTAAGAAAATTGTAACCTAAACGACACAAACCATCTTGAAATGTAGATATCATTTACCTTTAAATCATAAACATATTTTGTAGCTATCATTTACCTTAACACATAAACAAAAACGAAAATAAAAAATGTCTTAACCAAAAGAAGAAATACACTAAAAACCCAAATAAAACATCAGAACTCAAAAAATGAATAAATGCCTAAAGATGAAATACAATGAAGAAATACAATAGTGAGATGTTACCCAGCAAGAACATTAACCCAATGATGCATATGGGTCAAATCTTCATATAATAAAATAATATAACTAAAAAAATGTAAGAAAACATAACTCCCTAAAAAGAAGAAAACATACTCGATGATGCATATGGGTCAAATTTACAGATATTGCTTTAAAGGGACACGCATACAGAGCAACAAAAGTTAGAGTTAGATACATGCATACAAAGCAGCAAAGAAACTAACATATGGGTAAGATCTAAAAGATATTTCACAAACCCACTCTAATCTTCATGAACGTTCCCTACGAAAACAAAAGGCAACAAAAGAAAAAAAAGCATATGGTGCTACAATATTTCTACATGCCAAGAATAGCATATGTATGCTACCATATTTCTATATTCCAAGAATAAGTTTTTCTTCACTTAGATATGTACGTTTGATGCCAAAGCTATTTTGGAAAGGTATCCGTTGTCGGGGGAATTAGAGATAAACAATATGCAAAAGCAATAATGAGCATAAATTGAATCACACAAATCAACCAAAAAAAGAACACAAATATTTAACGTGGTTCGGCTAAACTTTAGCCTATGTCCACAAGAGCCAACAACGGTCAATTTCTTCCACTATAACAAATGGGATTACAAAGTTCTTCTCTAGATAAAACTAGAGGATTACAAAAATATACATCGTCAAGAAATTTACACATTTGGTTCAACACAACGATAAGTCTACACCAATCAAAGGTGGATTAAAACAAAAGAAACTAACCAAAGAGACCCAAATGAGTATCCCGTATTTATGGTCTCTGCAAATCGGATCGACAATCATACCATTGGATCTGAAGCTTCTAACTGTAACACCCCGTAATTTTGAGGATTTAGTATTTAATTATTTTTGGGAGATATAAAAATATTTAAATTGGAGAAACTTAAATTTATAATTTGGAGAATTTATTCGAGTGGGAAGAACTATTTGTATTTGGCGACTTTAAGTTTAATTGTTCAAAATCAATGTGTGCCGCATTTTTTTGAAGTCAAAATTTGGAATTGTTATAAAATATTTCGGATGACAATTATGAGTGCACGGTTGAGTCCGTATGGGTCGAGATAGTCATAAAAGAGTACCCAAGGGTAGTAATTAGGTTTCGGGGCATTTTTGGGCATAGCCGAGCCCATACGGGGTGATTCGGGCCATTTTAATTAAGCCCATGTGGACAAAAACGGGATTAGGGATTTTAAACCTAATTGGGGAAGTGTTGAATGACAATTAACACAATTCTAAACCTAGGGTTTGATAGAGAAACATAGGAAGATAATCAAGAGCCAATTGGGAGTCTTTTGGAGTCAAATTAAGGGACAAAAGTGAGTGTTCATCATCAACACCTTAACTACACCAACGGATCAGACCCTACGAACAATTCTAGGCAAGTAGTTAACTGTTTTGATTATTAAATTGATGATAATAAATTCATATAATGGGAGGTGTAAGCCAAAATTCGTTTTGGGTGGGTATTCATGAAAAATTGGGTTTTCGATAATTGATATACTATAATGGAATTAAGGGTGAGATTTATTATGTTTATGATTCTGGAGTGTATGGGTATAAATCATATTTGTACAACCAGTAAGAATCAATGGTTAGTTGCTGTTAATAGGAATGAAAATCGTATTGGGGATTTGAAATCCGGATAAAATCCAAATCGGTAAAACGTTGGAATTAATGGAAATTAGTTGTTGGATTAAGGTCTCAATGATGTTTAGACCCTTTTCTTATGTGGAGGTAATGTTTATTGTGTTTTTTTAAAGGTTTAGAATGAAAATAAAACCTTAAGGGTTCATCCATGGCCGGACAGGAGGCTGGAGAAGATGATGACCGGGTCGTTCGATCGATCGACCCAGGGGGATCGATCGATTGATGATACAGGATTTTTGGCAGTGATGTCAGTTTTTAATTGTATGGGAGATTTTTTATTAGGAAAATTCTTGGGTTGGTTTAAATTATGAAAATTAATTAGGAGTATGACTCTTGGTAATTATAGGTAAATATAATTGGGAAATTTGGGAGTGATGAACGTGTGACATATTATGGGAGAATATTGAGGATTAAATTATGAGATTTAAGATACGGACTAAGTGAACGAGTTCAGGTATATTGGTTGAGTGACACCAAGGTGTTAAATTAATTACTGAGAAGAGTAGATTTATTTGGTGTCGGAATACAGACTCGAGAAATATTAAGTTATGGGCTAAGTGAGCGAGTCCAGGAATGTTGGTTGAGTGACATAAGGTAATAGATTAATTAATGTGTAAATTAATTAAACTAGAGTCGAATCATGGACTCGAGAAAATATTATATTAATTAATGTGTAAAGTATTTATAGTAGAGTTGGACCATAGACTCGAGGGGGAAATATTATATTAATTGATGTGAGAATCGAATAAATTAGAGTCGGACCACAGACTCGGGAAGATGAAAAATTAATAATTGAGAAAATTAATTATGTTGAGTCAGGACAGAGACTTGGGAAATTACAGGCTAGTGTTACGGGTTTTTGAGTAAACGGTAAAGCCGGGATTTATATTATATATATACGATGTAGTGATAGGATATATATATGTGTGTGTGTAAATATTGTGTGCTATTAAAAATCAGTGACTAGATATTTATTTAATTTATATACTCTAGTGCTATCAAGGGAGGTTGCGCGATGTGGGTGAATCCCCTAGCTTGAGGAGTAGGGTGTGTATATCCCCAGGTCACAATGTTCGGTATATGGGTGATGGGCTTATCTCACTTTTAGGGAAGGAATATGACCGCCTCGACTACGTTTATATTTTCGGCAAGGTTGGTGAGCGATCCTAACTTGGGTAACTAGGTTATGTGAGCACACCTAGTGAGATAACACTTTAGAGAAAAATTATCCGACGAGGGTATACTTGGAGGGATGAATATACATATGATATATGTGTGGATGTTTTGAGTAAAAGTATGTATATAATGGTAGTAAATATTATATGCGGGAAATAATACAGTGTATGATGTATATACTTTATATAACTTATGTCACGGTAATATGATATTATTTAAAAAGGAATTTATTAAGTTAATTGGTGCGATAACTTACAACCCATGAATAATAATACTTGGGTTAGAGTAGTATGGAAAGGTGAGATTATACCAGGAATAGTTGGATGGAGTAGTACAACTAGGTGGGCTTAAGGTAACCGTTAGGTGTGCACATTAGGAGAGGGGTGAGTATGTCCTCAAAGGAGTGCGACACTAACTTAAATATGAAGCGCATTCATGCATTTGAAATTATTGTAGTTAATTCACTTGCTAAATATTTTCAAAATGTTTTGGGTTCTAACCCTTGCAATAAAACTATTTTCAAAACCTTTTAGGTGTCCATCCACAAGGACGCCATACTTGATATTCTATTCTAGGGACACGGAGCTGCGGCATATGTGGATGCCAGCAGGAGCTTGGATTAGACACATCATTCATTCTTTCCTAGAGTAGGAATCATCTATCAGTTTTAGTTTACTTAGGGCATGTCTCCCAGACTTTTCAGTTGCTGTTTTCAGATTTATTTATTCGGTTATTGTATAATTGTAATTGAACTTTTTCTTTAGTAGCTGATGGTTTATTCGGTAAGTGGTTTAATTAATTCTTCAGTTGATTTAATTCAGTTGTGTGAATGGCTTATATTTATTTCCTCATGTAATGTTTTGTTTAATTAAAAAGATAAAATTTGGCACCAACTTTTTGGGATCTAGGTGGTTAGTAAGTTTTAAAAAGTTTTCGACGGTAATGCTAAGGATGAACCAACTGGGATTATTATTTTAATTTGATATAGGATTGATCACCCAGTATTTTATTCGGTGTGGTTTCACACTAATCTCACGAATCAACACCTAAAATTTAAGGAATATCGGACCACATTTGCTAGTACGATTAGCCCAAAAACAGCAGCAGTAATAGCAATTTTGTCTCACATGATTTCCCTTTGTTTTGTGTTTTTTTCTGCATTAGCTGAGAGAGAGTATTACCCTATTTTAGGGGTTCTCATTTCTTCTTTAGTAAGATTTGACAAAGTCAAAGATAACTAAATGATGGGCCAAATATTTTTTGGATCCATAATTAATAATAAATACTCCACTTGGGCCTAACATCCAATTGGGCTAACTACCAAATAAATTGGTCTTCCTCACATAGGAGGCATAACCCAAAAAACTCCCCCTCCCGACTATGTGGGCTTTTTCACCATACCTTCTGCGTTTTACAGAGCTCATGCTTCTCCTTGGGTAATGATTTGGTCATCATATTGGATCCATTCTCATTGGTATGAATTTTCTCAAGTTCTAATAACTTGGAATCCAACACATCTCTAATCCAATGATACCTCACATCAATGTGTTTTTATTTAGAATGAAAAGTTTAATTCTTTGTGAGGTTAATTGCGCTTTGAATGTCACAATATTGTACGTACCTCTCTTACTTAAGCCCAAGCTCATGTAGAAATCTTTTCATCAACAGCATTTCCTTACAAGCTTCAGTGGCAGGAATAAACTAAGCCTCATTGGTAGATAAAGCAACAAATTTTTGCAATCTATATTGCCATAACACAACTCCCCCTGCATATGTAATTAAGTACCCGGATGTGGACTTCCTAGAATCAATGTCTCCTTCCATATCAGCATCTGTAAAGCCTTTTGGAATAGTCTTGCCATTCCCAAATCAAAGACATACATTGGAAGTACCTCTGAGATACCTGAAGATCCAATTAATTGCAACACAATGTTTTTTTACCAGGATTAAAGAGAAATCTTTTAACAAAACCAACTACGTGTGCTATATTGGGCCTTGTACACACCATGGCGTACATCAAACTACCCACTGCTGAAGCATAAGGAACCCTCGCCATCTCTTATTTTTCTTTTTCACTAGAAGAACATTGCTTTGAACTCAAATTGAAGTGACTAGCAAGGGAACATCCAACTGAATTGGACTTATCCATTAAAAACCTTCATAGCACCTTCTAAACACACCTCTCTTATGATAATCATAACATCTTGGCTTTCCAATCACGCATGATCCTTATGCCAAGGATTTGTTGTGTTGGCCCCAAGTTCTTCATGGCAAAGGACTCATTAAGTTATTTCTTCAACATGTCAATTTTCTCACTATCATGTGCAACGATCAACATATCATCAATATAAAGCAAGAGAAGAATAAAATCATTGTCAAAAAATTTCTTGACAAATACACAATGATCTAAAGTGGTTTTCTCATATCTATGCTTACCCATGAATGATTCAAACCTTTTATAGCATTGCCTAGGTTCTTATTTTAACCCATATAAACTCTTCTTTAATCTGCAAACAAAGTTATCTATATCGTTTTCTTGGAAACCCTCTGGCTTCTCCATGTAGATTTCTTCCTCTAAGTCACCGTGAAGAAAGGGCATCTTCACATCAAGATATTCAACCTCTAAGTCCATGTTAGCTTCCAAACTAATAACAACTCTGTTAGAGGACATCTTCACCACCGGTGAGAATATTTCTTCAACATCAATACCTTTCTTTTGACTAAAACCTTTCACAACCATCGTCTCTTTATATCTTGGATGTGAGCTATTTTCTTCAGTCTTTAATCTGTAAGCCCATTTATTTTTCAATGCTTTCTTTCCCTCAGGCAATTTCACCTACTCATAAGTGTTGTTATCATGCAACGATTTCATCTCTTCTTGCATAACTCCCAACCACTTGTCCTTTTTCTCTTATCCTAGGGCCTCTTGGTAGCTCTCTGGCTCTCCTCCATCTGCTAGCATCACAAAGTCATTTGAGGAATATCTCCTAGAAGGTTGATGTTCTCTAGTAGATCTCTCAAAAGAGTACTGCTCTTTGTTGCTAATGGTACTTCTAGCTTCTCATTTAGTACATCATTACTCGTGGCATCATTAATATTTTCTGGTCCATCTAGATCTTCTTAAACATCTTCCATTAGTTGCACTTGAACTGCAGGTGAGGGAAGTGGATCCAAATTAATGAAATCCTTTATAAAAGGCTTTGACTTATCAACCAATTTCTCAAAGTTTCCAATGGTTTGATCCTCAAAGAATAATACATCTCTGCTTCTCACCACCTTCTTATTCATATGATCCCACAATCTGTAGCCAAACTCATCATGCCCATAACTGAGAAAAATTCATTTCTTGGTTTTATCACCAAGATTATACCTCCTATCTCCGGGGATGTGCACAAATGCCCTACAACCAAACACTTTCAAATGGTCATAGGAAACATCTCTCCCGATCCATACTCTTTCTGGAATATCAAGTTGTAGAGGAATAAATGGTGAAAGATTAATTAAATCTACAGTTGTCCTCACAGCTTCACCCCAATATGATCTTGATAACTTTGCACCTGAGAGCATACACATTACCCTTTCTACAATAGTGCGCTTCATTCTCTCTGCTACACCATTGAGTTGAGGCGTCTTTGGAGGTGTGAACTGGTGTTAGATGACATGACTTTTGAGATAGTCATCAAATGGCCCTTTATATTGACCTCCATTATCTATTCTGATGAACTTCAAAAGTCTACTTGTTTCTCTTTCAATACTAGCATGAACCTATTTAAACACCTCCAACACTTGATCTTTAGTTTTCAAAATATAAACCCACACCTTTCTGGAATGCTCATCGATGAAAGTAATAAAATAAAGTGCTCCAGCAATGGTTTTAATTTTCATGGTACCACAAACATCAGAATATATCAAATCTAATACATTAGATATTCTAGATGAAGGTGTACTTTTGAAAGAAAATCTATGTTGTTTCCCATCTAAACAATGAACAAAAGTCTTTAGATATGTACCTTTCACTCCCGGTAGCCGCTGCTTCTTGGTTAGAAGATCAAGTCCCTTTAGACTCATGTGACCGAGCCTCTTGTGCCATAGCTCGATGGAGGCATCATTTTATACTGCATTCACCACATAATTAGTAAGCTTTTCTTGCATCATGTATATGGTGTTGCAGTTATTTCCTCTAGCAGTCACTAATGAACCTTTGGTGAGATTTTCTTGCATCATTTACCATCCTAATAGTCCCAAAATTTCCTAATGTGTACAATGAGAAGAAATCTCTTCTTAAAGTAACATGAATGGAGGCAGCTATGTCTATTACCCAGCTTGGCTCATGACATGCGAGATTGACCACATTTTCATCACAAACAATGAGAATATCTTCAGTAGCTACTACAACTCTTCTAGTTTCATCTCCCCTTTTATCATCTCTTTCTCTTTTCTGCTCATATAGCCATTTCCTGCACTCCTTTTTCATGTGGCCCAGTTTATCACAATGATAGAATTTAATATCTTTTCTACCTTTTAATTTACTTATGAAATTTCTATGATTTTGAGGACTCCTACTTTGATTCCTCCCCCGTTTCTCTATTACTAAGGCCTCTGAATGAGAAGATGAAGTGCCTAATGATTTTCGCCTTATTTCTTCATTTAACACGCTGCCCTTAACTAGACCCATAGAGAACGCCATATGGGGTTGAATTTTTAACTGACACGACTAATGAACCAAGAGCCTAGTAATGAACCAAGGAGAACTAGAGCTTGCAGTTCATTATCAAACACAATTTTCATAAAGGAGAGTTGGTTCACAATGCCTTGCATTTCATTCCAATGATCTGTCATAGGAGTGCTCTTTTTGTATTTTAAATTCATGAGCTTGCTCATTAGGAATTAATTATTCCAAACTATTTTACTTTCATAAAGATCTTCTAATTTTCACCACAAAGAATGGGCAGAAGTCTCAGTTGACACATGGTAATAGACATTATCATCTAGCCAAGTACGAATATAACCAACAACTTGTCTATTTAAAAAATCCCAATCATCATTCGACATATTAGATGGTTTAGCTAAATCACTTTTACATGAGCATGGAACTTTTTGCAATAAAGGAGATCTTCCATCTTCCCCTTCCAAAAATGATAATTATTCCCATTCAAATTAATCATTCTACTTGTATTAACCTCCATGACTAAAGACAAGTTTAAGGCTTTAACCTTGCTCTGATACCACTTGTTGGGGGAATTAGAGATAAACAATATATAGAAGCAATAATGAGCAAAAATTCATTCACACAAATTAACCAATAAAGGAACACAAAGATTTAACGTGGTTCGGCTAATCTTTAGCCTACGTCCATAAGAGCAAATAACAGTCAATTTCTTCCACTATAACAAATGGGATTACAAAGCTCTTCTCTAGATAAAACTAGAGGATTACATAAATATAAATCATCAAGAGAGTTACACTTTTGGTTCAATACAACAACAAGTTTTGACCAATCAAAGGTGGATTATAACAAAAGAAATTAACCAAAAAGACCCAAATGAGTTTCCCTTATTTCTAGTCTCTGCAGCTCAGATCGACAATCGGACTATTGGATCTCAAGATTCTATCCTCATGAATTAGGACCTAAAATTCGGGGAAGATCGGACCACGTTTGCTAGTGCGATTAGACAAAAAACGGTAGCAACAATAGTAATTTTATCTCACAGCATTTCCCTTTCTTCTGTGTTTTTTTACAGCATTAGCTGAGGGAGAGTATTACCGTGTTTTTGGGGTTCTTATTTCTTCTTTAATAGTCAAATCTAACTAATTGATGGGCCAAAACATTTTGGATCCATAATTAAAAATATATACTCCACTTAGGCCTAACATCCAATTGGGCTAACTACCAAATAAATTGGTCTTCCTCAAATAGGAGGGATAACCCAACAATTGATTGGTACAAATTGGAAAGGTAGAATTTTTACACCAATTGAAAACAAAAAAATGTTCAACAAATGAAAAAAGAAGAAAACGTTTAATGTTTCGAGCCGAAAAACCAACTCTATTAAAACAGAGCTATAAAAACATATTTGTATGGAGAAAATACCAAATAATGGACCACAAAGAAAGGGAAAAAACGAAAAGAACTACCAAAAATTATATCCTATCAGCCGTGGAACTCGAAAATACCTTTATAAAGGGGTAAATACCATCAATTCCTTAGCATTTGGGGATTTGGAATAAAAAACTCAAAGATTAAATTTAGGGGTGTAAGCGGTACGATTTGGTCAGTAAATAGTAGATACCAATATCAAAAGCAAACTATAGATGGTAAAACCAAACCGTACCAGTTTACCACCCGGTACACCAATATCAATACCAAAATCAAACCGACCGGTATTTCGTTTTGTTTGGTAATTTTGATTTTTTCTGGTTTCGATAAATTCGGTTTTTTTCTGGTTTCTAGTTTTAATTATTTCTGGTTTCGGTAAGAAGCACTAAAATTCCCAAAAAACCAAAAACAAAACCAACCAACTATTTAAATATTAAAACCAAAACCAAAACCAACATTTTTCTCGTTTCGGTAAATTAGGTACGGTAATTTTGGTAAATTCGGTATGGTACAGTAATTTTGGTACGGTTTTTTATGGTTTCAATATATTCCGTACGGTAATTTCGGTATGATTTTTTCTTGTTTCGATAAATTGTTTTTTAAATATTAAAACCAAAACTAACCAACTTTTTGGCGGTAATTTCGGTTTCGGTATGATCGATTTCTGGTATTTTAATATATGAAACCAAAACCATTTTTTTCGGGCCAAAATGGTATGGTACGGTAAAAACTTGTACTGCTTCCATCCCTAATTAAATCCTAAAATCACCTCATGAGTGGTGATGAACCGATCGTTTTGAGACTAAGATTTTTTTTAGGGAAGAGTGATTTCGTAATCGAAGAGGGAGAAATGATATTTGAGAGAAGAAAGGGAAGCTGGGAAGTGCGCTTACCGAGGCAAGGGGAGATATTAGGAGAGAGCGGAGAAAAGTGATTGGTAAGAAAATCGTGGCCATTAATGTTTTCCTGGAGAATCACAAACGTTAATGTGATTTTACATTTTTCAAGTTCAAAAACCATCCACCTTTATATATATATATATATATATATATATATATATATATATATATATATATATATATATATATATATATATTTTCTTTCACGGTCTTTTGAATTTGATTTAAGTATATTACTTGATAAACTTTAAATGCAATTTTTTTGCAATTAATAATGAATTAAGGTATAAATAGTACAATTTTGAAAACTTATAATCATTTCTTCCTTAAATAATTTGATATGAAATCAATATTATCTAATAATAAAATAAATCGAAAAAATTAATATAGTTGGAAGTTTTTATTTCATGGGATATTGACACTTTACTACCCAGAAGTTTAGTCGTTTTTGAACTTTAAACCACAATGTATTCAAGACTGACACATAAGATTTTAAAATTTGATAAGAAAGAGTATTTTTACGCATTTAACCTCTTTTTTACTCTTTTTATAGTAAACTTAATGGCATAATTTGAATTGTAGATATGTAGAAATTTTGGGGGTTTATTTGTCAATTAGAATACATTGAATTTTGAAGTGTAAAAGTATTTAGAATTCGTATTAGTAAAGAATCAATAATCTTAAAATATTTTATCACGCGTGTATTATAGTGTTTGGGGTGTTAATAGTCGCTCTCTGAATAAAAATGTACTAACCAAGCCTCTTGGTTCAGTGGTATAAGGCTTCCACTGAAACAGTTTTGGGGGTGGATTGGGATTGGCCCTCAATTCGATTCGCGACATTATCAAAATAAAGTTTGGCCAGCAAAAGCCACGAACCGCAAATAAGGATTAATCGTGATGCATACAAACTGGTCCGGACACCTCTTGATATGCTACCAAAAGAAATAAAAATAAAAATGTACTTCTTCAACTCACTTGAGTGGCACCTGGTCAAACTAGAGTTCCAATATGATTTGGACAGGTGATGAAAACCCAAACACTTACGCTATCATATATGGCTGGCGGCTTCTTAAGATTAAGCTTCTCAAATTCTATCCATATACGATGTCATCATCAAAAGAAAACGTGCTCTAATAAATCTTCACCCCTTTAAATCTATAAATAAACTAGTTGTAAACCGCGCGATGCGCGGACCAGAAAATTATGTACGCATGATTAAAAAATATAGATTATGCACTTTTAGGACTTAAAATAATATTGATTATGGATGTAGGACAACAAACATTTTGTTTCCAATTTTAGTTCCTATTTTTAAATTATCGACTGATGTGGCATGCAATGATTGGTTGACGTTTTATGGATATCGGTTCGCGCTAGTGGCTTTATTGAAAAATAAGGACTAAAATTATAAATTAAATGTTTCTTGTCCTATTTTCAGAATACATATTGCAATATGTCCTAAATTTAAAAAAGTACCTAAAAAATATACATGGTTTTTCAAAAAAAAAAATTACCATTTCAATGGCGAGGTAGCATACTCTTAAATTATAATACTTTTTTTAACATACATACTTAGTTTCACATGTGGGATTTTATTAAAAAATATAAGACTTATCATTGAATGACCCCAAAAACTATATCCAATAAATAAAGTTTGCATTTTTTCTAATGAAAGAAAAATTGAAATTTAAATAAATTTAAAGAAAAATAAGCAATGAGATTTTTTATTAATCGCCAAAATATTTTTTTGCCAAGATTTTTTTTGCTTAACCCTGGTCCGGACACCATGTGGTATGACACCCCCCAAAAAAAGCAATGAGATTTTTGACTAATCGCCAAGATAATACGCAATAGATGATGTTTTAAACCAATACAAATAAATAACATACCACTAAAGTAATATTTCTAGTATTGTGCCATTTAATAAAAACAACACTATATTTAGTGTAGATTCAATTCAAGATAGGCTACTCAACAGATTTAATTCAAGAGAACTAAAATTTTCAATATTCAAAACCAACCGAAGCTAAATGAACCAAACTTTGAAATATTCAACCATCTTCATTCACATGCCTGCAAAATCTATATCTTGACAACACCAGATTGGGAAACTTTAAGGGCGTTTCAGTTTTTTGTTTAATTAATAGGGGGCGAAACGGGAATTGATTTATAAACGTTCGAAGGTCATCAAATTGGTGAGTGCATTGTCATAAGTACACAAAAAATTACTTAAAATACCTTATTTATAAAACGATACAACATTTTACAACATGACAAAATATGCCTAGCATAATCAAAAGTATAAACTGTCCAAAAAAAAAGTAATCAAAAGTATGAAACTCAATACGATCACAACGTCTTATAAATTTCTGAAAATGGAAAGGGGCTATGTAAAAAAAACAAGCTTAATTCTATGAAATCTTTTACTCAAGAAAGCTTTATGATAATCATGTACCCAAACATAATCCTCATCCGGGTTTATGACCTCCATCACTTTATCTGCAAAAATCTTGTTAGCTGAAACATAGGCCTGCCACGTGGATTTTTCGAACCTAACACCTTGGTTTGGGTTCACAGGCAACATGTAATGAAACAAAGGACATATGTAATGTTTAGAAAACCCATGATAATGTTTTTTTTGCATTTCAATAGAAAGAAAAGTGGGTACTGAGACTGGCTAAAATTTCTCTAACAATAACTGAGCCCTGTCATCGCCACTGGTTACAAGTGTGAGGGCTTTATCTTTCGGTAGAGAGAAGGTGTTTACGTGAGGTGCATGTATGGTTTTGTTGGTTGGGTTTGGAGTTGGGGTTTAATAAGAGGAAGATTTATCTTTTGGGAAACGAAAAGAACCGAGAGAGAAAGTAGAGGAAGAGCAAAGACAGAGGAGCTAGGGAGACGGGAGGGATAATTAACACATATGCAGCACAAAAGTTCTATGTATTTGTATTTCAAATAATTCAAACAAATCTAATAAAGTATTTATTGTTTATTAGTTAATTAGTGAAATGTCTCCTGATTAGCATAGGTAACCAGTTGTTAGTTTCCTAGCTTAATCTTATTGCTTTTTAATTCTCACCCTTAGCCGATAAAGATTGCTTACATGATTAGTACAAATAACAGAATAACCTAATTGTCATCAATAAGTTAAGAGAGTTTGACTTGTATTGTGTGTTCACTATAAAAGAGTGAATAAAAACTCTTTTGGAATCAATCTTTGCATCTTGCCTTGTGTGTTCAAATTTTTAGTACATGTACATCACTTAAAATAATTCTTTAGTGCGAAGAATAATATTTCATACATATTTACATGAAAACTGAACATGTTTGTATCACATGACAATAAATTGCCTAAAAGAATTCATATAATTATATTACAAACTCATCACACTTTGAGGCGGGCAGATGGTAGCAATATATATTACAAAGTTGCTGATTTTGATGGTGATGTGGAAGATGATACTGAGGGGTTTTCCATTAATTTTAAGGGTAATGAGGTTGGTGAATTGACTCGTAAATTGGGAGAACTGACTGGTCTTAAGGATATCATTATGTGTTTGAGGAGTCCGTTGGATGGGAAACTTCACCAGCTTCATTTACAGCTTCCTCTGAACAAAGAGATTATGAACGTTGTTGTAGTTCATCCCATGTCTAATGAAGTATCAAGGACAGGAGATTATGATAAGCATTAGATGATACATTGAAGTGGGTGAAAGAAGACATATTGTAAATGGCAGCTTCAATTTTATTCCTTTATTCGTTTCTTTGGAGAGTGTAGTTTTTCCTTCTTCTTCATTTATTTATTTTTCCCTCCAAATTGTAGCTAATTTTAATGCAAGCAATTTTGAGAACCTTTAGAATAGAAACACACATGGTTCAATTCTCTCACATTGGGGAGTAGCTAAAAATTGTTGTGGGAACATATGAAATGCAAAAATGAATTTTTTTTGTGATTGTGACGTGTTTGGAGATTTATTCAAGTGTGGAGATCATAATTACATTAATTATTTGATTAAAAAATTATATTTTCGCTCTATCATTCTTGGTATATCAGTTTTCATTGTCAGTATCCATGATTTTCCTATCTCAATATCTATGTGATAATATTTTGCATTTTAACAATGTTTAAGCCCATAATCCTATCTCAATATCGCTTTTCGGAGAGTGGACGTATGGGACTCTGTAACACCCGGAAATTTTGAGGATTTAGTATTTAATTATTTTTGGGAGAATATAAAAATATTTAAATTGGAGAAACTTAAATTTATGATTTGGAGAATTTAATTGAGTGGGAAGAATTATTTTTAATTGGTGACTTTAAGTTAAATTGTTCGAATTAATGTGTGTCGCATTTTTGAGGTCAAATTTGGAAATGTCAAAAAGTATTTCAGATGACAATTTTGAGTGCGCGGTTGAGTCCGGATGGGTCGAGATAGTCAGAAAAGAATTTTCGGGGGTAGTAATTGGGTCTGGTTTTTTTTGGCATAGCCGGGCCCACACGGGGTGATTTGGACCATTTTAATTAAGGCCGTATGGCCTAATAAGGGATTAGGGTTTTAAACCTAATTGAGGGACTAGTGAACAGCATATAGAAAATTCTAAACCTAGGGTTTGAGAGGGGATTAGAGGAAGTTAATCAAGAAGCCAACTGGGGATCTTTTTGGAGCCAAATTAAGGGACTAATAGGGGTGTGCTTCGTCAACACCTTAACTACACCAATGGATCAGACACTACGAACAATTCCAGCAAAGTGGTTAACTGTTGTAATTCTTAAATTGATGATAATCAATTCATATAATGGGAGGTGTAAGCCAAAATTTGTTTTCGGTGAGTTTTCATGTAAAAATTGGGTTTTTGGAAATTGATATACTTTAATGGAATTAGGGTGAGATTTATTATGTTTATGATTCTAGAATGTAAAGGCATGAATCGTATGCTAAAACCAGTAAGAATCAATGGTTAGTTGCTATTAATAGGGATGAAAATCGTATTGGAGATTTGAAACCCGACTAAAACCCAAATCGGGAAAATGTTGGAAATTAATGGAATTTGATGATGAATTAAGGTCTTTAGGATGTTTAGTCCCTTTTCTTATGTGGAGAAAATGTTGATTTTAATTGGGTAAGGGTTTAGAACGAAAATAAAAGCTTTAGGGTTCATCTATGGTCGGACAATAGGTTTAGAATTTGGGAAATTTGGGAGAGATGAACGCGTGACATAATATGGGAGAATATTGGGAATTAAATTCTGAGATTTAAGAAACGGGCTAAGTGAATGAGTTCAGGTATATTGGTTGAGTGACACTAAGGTGTTAAATTAATAATTGAGAGGAGTAGATTAATTTGAAGTGGGAATGTTGACTCAGGAAGTATTAGGTTACGAACCAAGTAAGCGGGTATACGGGTTGAGTGACACCAGAGTAATAAATTAATTAAGGGATAAATTAATTAATTTAGAGTCCGACCATAGACTCGGATTGATAACTAATTAATGTGAAAATTAATTTATTTAGAGTCGGATCAGAGACTCGGATTGGTAATTAATTAATGTGTAAATTAATTTAATTAGACTCAAACCATAGACTGAGATTAATATTAATTAATTAATGTGTAAATTAATTTAATTAGAGTCGAATCAGAGACTCGGGTAAATATTGTATCAATCAATGTGCAAAGTATTTATAAAAGAGTCGGACCACAGACTCGAGGAAATATTATATTAATTGACGTGGGAATTAATAAGTGAGAAAATTAATTAAGTTGAGTCGGGCCACAAACTCAGGAAATTACAGGCTAGTGTTACGGGATTTTGAGTACACGGTAAAGCCGGGGTTTATATTATATATATACGGTGTAATGATAGTATAAATATACTGTAATACCCCGTACTTTTATTGATATTTATTTACGGGATTAATTAAATTAAATGTGAATTAATTGAAAATTAATCCGGATAAAATACTAACGAGATGTGAGTTGGTACTTGATCATAATGTGCATATATGGTAGTATATGAGTATTGAAAATATTAAAATTGTCGCGAGATTGAAATACGGCAATGTGGGAAATTTTGTTGGGACGCGCGTGACAGTCACGTCAGGAATGTAATTATTTAAATTAAAAAGTGAATTTTATTTTTATCAACCGTATGGTCATTTTAAGTGCGCCAACGAGTCTGAAAGGGTCAAAATAGTCAGAAAACACTAGCCGGGGGTTTAGTTTGGGTCCCAGGGCATTTTTGGGCCATACCGGCAACTTAAAAGGGTATTTTGGTAATTTTGGAATTTTGGGATTTATAACCAACGAATTTTGGGAATTAAAAATAGGGTGTTTAGTAACCCACTAATCCATTACCAGCACTTAACTAATTAGAGGGCTACTAGAGTTATAGGAGAAGTTAGAAGAAGTTCCAAAGAGGAAACCCTAGCCACCACCACCATCTTTAGAAGAAATTTGTAGAGAGAGGGAGGAGAATCAACATTCAATTCTTCAACACCAAATTCAGAGAATAATCCAAGGCAAGTGGTTTAATTACATTATTTACAACGAATGCGTCTTCCATGCGTAGAAATTTATATAATTACATTGTTTTGGGAGAATTGCAAAAACCCATGAAATTGGAATTAGAAATTTATGATTTGATAAAGAGACTATATGTAGAAATGTGTTTGGATGATTATACTGATGGAAATACATTTTATTTATTACAAAAATGGATTTAATTATGGTTATTGGTGACTTTAAATTTCTAGGGTTCATGTTCATGAGATTTGGGGAAAATTGGGGAGATTTAATGATTAGATGTGGTTTAGGATGATTTGACCCCATATATATGTTAAAATACGATTTAAGTATGTTTAGGAATGATTAGAAACCTTGAAATACTGTTGGAATGATGTTGAGATGAGATTAGAGGTGAATAAAATTGGGAAAAATGTAATAGGAGAATTCTGGGCTCAAACTGTCACCTCGTTAGAAGGCCTGCCCAGGTCGTTCGAACGAGCTCGTTCGAACGAGCTTCTAACGAGTTGAAAGTTTGACTTCTAACGAGTGGGATGTTCGTTCGATGACTTTCGTTCGAACGAGATCTCGTTAGATGCCCACTTCATTCGAACGAACTCTCGTTCGAACGAGACTTCTAACGAGTTGACAAATTGGCCTTTTTGGCCTGATTTGATTTCTAGTGTCCCGTAACCTTATTTAATTGTAGAGATAAATTTCCCTTGATGACAAATTGATATAGTTGGGATATTTGGGATATATTTAATATTAAAACATAGAAGTGTGATTTGAATTAAATGATAATTGTGGATTAGGACGTGAGTGACTAATTACGATGTGAGAATAATTGACGGTTTAAATGTTGGTATTAACCTGGGATAAGTGAATTGTGTAACATTAAAATTTGGTATAAGAATGAGAAGTATACCACTAATAAAATATGGTAATTACTAAGATGTGTGTATGCTTAGTATGAATGATTTTATGTGTATGACATACCTACCATACTTGCTATCACGGGAGGTTTGCGTTCGTTTAGGGCCATCTAATCTTTGTGTGCCTACGGGGGGGGGGGGGGGGATATAGATTGGTACCTCGAGGACATAGGTCAAAGAAGGACTTATTGGGAAGTTAATAAGTCTGCTGATCATGGGAGCGTAGGTATGTGCGTGACCCAAGTGATGTGACTGTGTTCGCCTCCATTGTTAGTGATTTGTTGTTATCTGAGAACGATTCCTGAGAGATTCGGAATGCGTGATCCTTATGTACGTGATGTACCAGGACGGGATAACAGAGTATGTGTGCACTGTAGCTTAGCCTCGGGGTGCTTGTATTGTATATTTATGATGTGAATAATATACAGTTAAATGAAAAGGAATTGTTATGTTTAATTGCGAGTAGAATTGTAGTAACGTCTTGATAAAGATAAAAAGGGAAAACCTACTGTAAATTGTTTTGCTAATAATTGAGAATCCGAGTTTAAGTAAAGCCTCCTATTTAATTGATAACGTTGGGAATTTATATTGTGAATCAAGTAGAAAGGTTATAACTTATGACGGTTTAGTTAGATATGAATATCACTTAGATGGGTACGGTACGTTAGGAGTGCACACTTAGTCGACAGGTGAGAATTTCATGTGAGTGCACGTCCTAACATGTATTTTGCATTCATTATTTTAATGTTATTAAAGAACTTGATATTTTTAAAATACTCTCCACTTTCGCGCTCTGACCCGTTTGCTTTCAAATCTATTTTTGTAAAAACCTTTTTAGGTGCCCAGCCACGAGGATACCATGCATAGAAATTCTATTCAGGTGACGAGTTGTAGCTGTTGTGGAAGTTACAGGGCCTTGACAGTAGATTCCTCTTTTCTAGTCTTGACTCCATATTCAGTTTCATCATTTGTAGGGCATGTCGCCCATTTCTTTTAGAGACATTTTATATTTCAGTTATTCAGATTGTGGATTGTAATTAATTCAGGATTCATACTTGTTTTATTATTTCAGTTGTGGGATTGTTGTGAGGAGTATTTCCTCCAGACTCTTTATTACTTTCCGATTACACTATTGGGACTTTATTGTGTATGGATATGTTATTCTTTTATTCTTCACTTACTTCATGTTAATCAGATTTAATTTAAAATTGGCAACTCACTTTTTAAATACTAGGGGTTAGTAATCATTAAAATGTTTTCGACAGTGATGCTATTAACTGAACCAACTTGGCATTTTGTATTAATTTTAATAATGGAGTAGCTACCCGGTATTTAATTAGTCGGGGTGTCACAGGTGGTATCAGAGCATCAGGTTCTAGTGTCCTTTAGGATCTGTACGGCTTATTATGCTTCCAGCGTAACTTTCTTTGATATAGAGCCCTATGCTTAGGATTGTTGATATCCTTTGTGAGATTTCGTTCTCTTGCTTCGATATTTATGGTAGTGAATTTTATATGAAAACGGGTGTGTTCGTGTGCCAAACAGTATAGTACGTCAGGTAAAGACAGTTGGACGAACAGCAGGAGGCAAGGATCAGTTGAGATTGTTAAATTAATTAGAGGGAAGACCGTAGTCGAGGTCACCCATATCAGGGTACGGAAGTCTTGGACGGTCCAGACGGCCAAGGCGCGACTTGTGACTTCTAGGAACAACAATAGTAGGAGGTGGGGTCAATTGAGACGCTCCCAACAAGGTTGGATTGAGGGAGAAAGAGTTAGGTGGGACATTGAAAAAAAAAACAGCGGTGGAAATCCTTGAAAGGCGGAGATGACGTGTGCTAGCCAAACAATAGTATTACATTAAAAGAATTGGACTTGTGTCGGGGTATGGCCAATCGGGAGTGGAAATTTAAAATTTCTCATCTTGGGAGAGCGAAGTTTCAATGGTGAGAAACAATCACCACACTTATAAGTGGAAGGTGACATCAAGAGAAGGCGCACACGAATGGTTTGACCATAAGTTTCTAGATCAGATGTTCAGGATGAATGACGAATTTTGTTCTGAACTCACATGAAAGGTCCGGACGGAGGTCACTTTGTGAGAAGAAATATAATTATTTAGTGAGCCATACACCGGGTGAAGTAGGTGAAATGGAGAAGGGGATATTAAAGGGAGAATTTACACACAAGAGAAATTGCTAGTCCTTCTGGCAGAAATTCTGCTTGGACGGTTAAAGCAAATGGTATTGTCGCATAGTGTTAATTTGGAGGTAAACATTCCCTCGGGTGAGGAGATGTAAAAATCTAACTTTATAGAAAGTAAGACTGGGGAAAAACGGTGTTGGTGAAGCACCACAAAGGGAAGACCCAACGGAGAACCAATTGAAATGATTCGGATAGCTAAATTATCACCGAGCAACGATGATTTCAGTGAAAGATGTGGAAATTAGTAGTGTGTTTCTTAGGGACGTCAAAGCTAAGATAACAATGGAGGTAGTCATCTGAGTCGAGACTACCAACGTCCGAGAGATGGACCACCTTAACATGATTAGTGTGATAGAAGATAAGTGGAGTATGTGTAGAGGTATTTTTATTGGGAGTGAAAATCGTGCGTCATAAATCTTCCCGATACAAGGGTAGGGATCAAGATATTGTGCTTGGCGAGGGCAACAATCATTGAAATATTCGTTTTGGGACAGACATGAGTGATAAGTCCAGGAACCGTTTGAGCAACTGGGCAATTGTTAGAATAGAAGTATAAGCTATATCATCAGATGAGGATGCATGTTATTTGTGGCATGAATGAGTTACTACATTCGTTATAATTGTTGTTCTCACTTAAGAGTCGGGTTTAGTGAGTGTATCAGTAATTTTATTATATATAAGAACATTTTCCCTGATAGTGTGGGGGTCACTTTTATTGTCATCCACAGAGGATGAATGGTTGTATTAATAGCGGTTTATGCTTTATCGAAATTACTCGTTTTAGTGCTATGTTATTCAAGTACGATATGATCTTAATTATGGCTTTATATATATTATTATACCGATAGTGGCTGGTATTGCAAGATCATTGGGATTACTACATCGGGGTAGCATGTTTTGTTCTGGCGAGGCCCCATCTGTTAGAGGGTCGGGCTCGCAATTGTACTTTCGTGCGTATATATATATATATAAATATATATACAGGTTATGATTTCAAATGGGTATAATGGTCTCGGATATTTAATCCCAGTATGCGTAAGGATTTCATTGTTATGAGTTGTATGTAATTGATTTACTAGTCAACAAAGAGTTAGTTGGTTCTTATAATTAACGATAGAGAAGTCGTATTGAAAAGAGTGCATTGTTTTATCACCCGTTAGAGATTTGGAGGTTTATACTCATAGTTGTGTGTCTGGGGATGGGAATTTGAGGGTCTCAATTTATTTCACATGTTGTATATGAAATGTGATTTCCATCACTAAAAAGAGAAAGTGCCTCTCAGAAGGAGTTCCTTATGTATGTATAATTGCGAACGGAGATGTAACCTTGTTGTTAAGAGACGGGAGTGTAGAGGTACATATTATGGACAGGGATTAATGGATTCCGATGACAAACAATGTTAGGTAGTAGTGTATCGGGGGGTTCCTTGTTTGGATTTCGCTTTGCGAGACACCCCACGCATGAAACTTAGCCTAAGGTTGTTAGTAAGGAGATGTGTGACCCTTCATTCATGATTTGGATACCTCTATCTTTATGGGAGTGCGTAGTTATAACGGGAAGTTACAAGGAGTAAATTATGATGTAAGGCCATTAGAGCCAGTTGTTAGTAAATTACGATATAAGTACTAATAATGTTGGTTTTGCCACGGCGTGTTGAAGGACGCATTGAGGATAAGGAGGATTTAGGATTTCTAATTCAGAAGCGATTGAGAACGCCCAAGTGGTATAGCACTATTGTATTTATAGTGACAATAAAGAGTTTGGGATTTGTATGAAGCGTATATAATGTTTAAAAACCGTATGGTTGGGTTATAAGGGGCGTAGACATCTTGATTTGCTAAAGTGTAAATCAAAGGAAGAGGGAACATGGACGGGTGAAATTATTACTTATGAGATTAAACGTCATAAGAAAAGGTGTAAGTGAATATGATGTGTAGTCAGTGTAGCATGTTCAAACTTGGAGAAAAGGCAGTAGAAAGCCATTTAATAAAGGGAGATCTCTTGAGAAGGCAAATAAATTGTTATGAACAATTTCGAGTAGAGTTCCGATCAATCGAATGTTGAGGGTGACTCAAGGGTAAATAGAATGAGGATGTCAATCAGGTGTAAAGTCCAGATATGCACAAAGTGGTGAAAAGTGTGAAGGCCAAAACTTTTGGTATTCGTCGGGAGAATAAGATCATTAAGTATCATTTAACGGGGAAAATTTTATGTGAATATCGACATTAAAAGAGGTATAGTAAGTAGTAGAAAAGTTGGGGTTAGATGATCAACCAAATACTTTTGTATCAAGACGACGATTACAAGAATGGGAGGGTCAAGTTGGAGAATTTTCTTGAGAGGTAGTCAACTTATTGATAAGTAATGAGTTCCTTCGACTATGTGGGACATGTTGTCCAGAAGGAGAGAAATTGTTATGTACTTGGGGTGATTTACACTATTAAATAATGAACACGCCGGTACATGGTTCGATACAGTACTATTCAGAACTAAGAGGAGATCCCCGAAATCCACCTTTAACGTGGGGTAACAAGAAGTAGTGGAAATACGTTTCACTTGGACAAGGCTGTATCACCTATGGCCCGAGGTGTAGGCGCAAGGTGATTGACGACTGGTGGACTGTATAAAAGAAATTTTGAATTCATTTTGATATTTTTATTTCCAAATCGAGAAACTAGTAAGCAAGGTACAGTGTGGTAATGGGAAGAAAATATTATCTAATTGTAGAGCTGGGTGAAACCACCCGTATCTATTTGATTGTGGACAAGGTGCCGAAAATTGTTTTGTGAAACACCACCCAAATATATTTTTACCTTGTGTAATTCACAACGCATGGAACAGAGATTCAAGGAATGAACAAGAAGTAGTCAGCTGTGTTATTAATTTCTTCCAGGTGGGAGTTTGGTGTGTTGCTAAACGCGAAAAGTAATGCGTAGAGAGGCACGGGCTAACAATAATATTGAAATGATGCGGCTAACGATGTATAGGCCATTTTTCTTCTAATGTTGTTTAATAAGAGCGCAACGTGAGTGTTGATACCAAAATTAATATGCTGATGTGGGCGAATAATACGAAGACATTTATCAATCTACGTGGCACAATAACAACGAGGAAGTTCATTTCCCCGACCAACTCATGTTCCCTACGAGCAACGAGGACACACCGAGGAACTTTAGCATTCCGAGGTACTCTAGCGCTCCGAGGAACTCCTGAGCAACGAGCAACTAAGCCGGTCCGAGCTGCATCTCGGCCGTAGCATTAATTACCAGATAATCAACAATTCAACTATTCATTGAATGTTTATCACCTTGACACACACGTTACATTAGATGTATTACCCTTTCATATGTATATCATTTAATGTATCGACCCTTTCATGTACAACCTCAAGGCTATAAATACATTGTATCACCCTCATCCAGGGGGGGGGGGGGATTTTCTTGAGAGAACTTGTAATCAAGAATTCCGCAACACTCAGCAATAACATAACAGTGGACGTAGGCTTTATTCCTAGCCGAACCACTTTAAAAATCTTTTGTCTCATTTATTTATATGTGATTGAATAATTAGAGTGATCTAGTTTTTTACATCAACAGATTGGCGCCGTCTGTGGGAAACGACTGTTGCTATCGTTTTTCACCAAAAATCATTTATCATCAATGGCAGATAATCCAGAATCCAGTAATCGAAATGCTGGAAATGCTGGAAATCCTCCAAATCCATCTGCACCTCCAGATCTGGCTGGAATTATGACGAATCTGGCTCAAGGACAAACCGCCATGCAAGAAACAATGAGGCAACTCATTCAAACTCTTCATGGGGGTGCACCTACCCATTCAGGGAAAAGGAGTGATCGTGGGCAATCGCGATCTAGGCGTACTGG
This sequence comes from Sambucus nigra, assembly GCA_949130495.1. Lineage (NCBI taxonomy): Eukaryota > Viridiplantae > Streptophyta > Magnoliopsida > Dipsacales > Adoxaceae > Sambucus > Sambucus nigra. The sequence continues at coordinate 150,627,082 of OX422215.1, forward strand.
GTCATATCGTAATGAAGAATCTAATGATTTTTCTTATCAACCTGGGCGAACTTCATTGATACGGGCTACGGATACAGATCAACATATCACTCTCTCTCCGGAGAGAATCAGCGCCCTGGAAAGATTAAGCAGGGTGTCTCCTTTCAGTCGGTTAGGACCAAGGAGAAATATGAGTCCACCTAGAGCCCCATCGAGAAGCTTTCGACCACCATCAGGTTTGAGAGAAGGATCAGCACAATCACGACCAACTACTCGTCGAGATAGATCTCAGGAAGCTACGTCAGAACAATCAATTGCTCGGACTAAGTGGCCAGAGGAAGGAAATGAAGCGTGGAAAGGTTCCATTCAGCGGTTGGAGGATAGACTTAGAGAAATGGCTAAAGAGAGGAATCCCTTACAGAGAACTTTTGTTCAAGGGACACCTTTTGTGCAGGCCATTGTGAATTTTCCTACACCATCGAAATTCAAAGCACCTGTAGTGACCCCTAAGTATGATGGAAAGACAAATCCTGTTCTTCTTATAGAACAATACCAAGCTGCTGCCGACATATATGCCGTCCCCGACGAGATGAGCTGTAGAGCATTCTCGGGAACTCTTACCGGATCTGCACAGATATGGTACAACAATTTACCTCGGGATAAGATTTCGACTTTTATTCAGTTAGCCGAGTTGTTCATTGGCAATTTCTATTTTGGAGAAAAGCCGGTAAAGCGAGTAGCGCACTTGTTAAGTGTTAGACAAAAATCAGGTGAGAGTACTAGAGATTACATAACTCGTTTCAATAACGAGAAGTTGGAAGTCATAGATTACGAAGAAAAGACAGCGATCACTGCTTTGATGAGTGGATTGCTGCCTAACAAGTTATACTACACTTTGGCCAAAGATCCACCTAAAACTATGTCGAAGTTGATGGCAAAAGCGGCCAAAATCATGAATGCCGAGGAGGGTATGGCTGCGAAGAAGAATATGGATAAAGAAACCAAAGTGGAGGTTGACAAATCTAAGAAGAAAGAGCAAAAAGGTAATGGTGGTGACAAGCACTCCAAGAATAAAAGGACGTCATGGGAAGTCCTGAAGAAATACGATAATTATACTCCATTGAAAATGGGTATTAATCATGTTTTGGAAGAAATCAAGAATAACGAAGAAATCAAGTGGCCAGATAAACTGAGGACCAATCCTGACCTGAGGAATAGGGCCAAATATTGCGAGTTCCATAAAGATCATGGCCATACGACCAAAAATTGCATAGCCCTTCAGAACGAGATTGAAACGCTCATCCGGAGAGGAAAGTTGTCAAAGTATGTAGATCGCAGAGGTGAAAGGAAGAATGATGATAGAATTAGAGATCGTTCCAGATCTCCTCGTCGGACGGAGGAGAAAAAGAAAAGAGATCATAAAGATGATCTAGATGAAGACCCCGATCTTCCAAAGAAGCCAAGGCAGCCTGAACGAGAGGTATTTTCCATACGTTTTGGGTCATTTGATTGTAATGTTATTACAGGAGGAGATGCTGGAGGAGGAGACCTTATTGCAGAAAGAAAGGCTTATCTCGGAGAGGCTCAAGCCTGCTCATATATTCAACGAATAAATCTTGCCGAGGATGATTGTCCGAGGAAGGTAAATAAAGAGAAGCTAGTTATTGGTTTTTCAAAAAATGATTTGGCAGGTGTTCTTTACCCTCACGACGATCCTTTGGTGATCAAAATGAGGATGAAAGATGTGGTGATTTCAAGGGTGTTGGTGGACAATGGTAGTTCGGCAGATATCATGTACTATTCATGCTTTGATAGCTTGAATTTGAAATTATCTCAATTGGAACCTTATCACAGACCCCTTCTGGGTTTTGCTGGTGAGAAAGTTTTTCCACTTGGGACGATCAAGTTGGACATATTCATTGGAACTTGGCCTTCTTGTCGAACAGAGAGAATACGTTTCTTTGTGATGGATAAGAATGTGTAGTCAGCCTACAACATCATCATGGGAAGAGTTGGTTTGAAGAAGTTCGAAGCAGTTCCATCTACAGTACATCAATGCTTAAAATTCCCAACAAACTTCGGAGTAGGAGTTGTGAAAGGTGATCAAAAAATAGCTCGGGAATGCTATTATTCATCTGCCGAGCAAGAGGAGCTTGAGGAATCAAGGAAAAAGACTACTACCTACCAGGTGGAGGAAGGTACAGAAATTGAAACTATTGATCCCAGGGATGAATCCCAACTTGTAAAAGGACAGGCGGTAGAATCTATAGAAAATGTTATTCTGGACGAGGAGCACCCTGAACGAGTAACCCAGATAGGTTCGTCATTGGATGCTTCAATAAAACAAGAGCTGATAACTTTCTTGAGAAACAGGAAGAATACTTTTACATGGAGTCACGAAGACATGCCAGGAATAGATCCAAACTTCTTATGCCATGATCTCAATGTGAATAAGGAGATCAAGCCTGTGAAGCAGAGAAGAAGAGTGTTTAGTCCCGAGAAGAATCAGGCCATACAAGAGGAGGTCGAGAAACTCCAGAAAGCCCAATTCATTGAAGATGTGAAATATCCAGACTGGTTAGCAAATGTGGTGATGGTAAAGAAGAAGAATAATAAATGGAGAATGTGTGTTGATTTCAATGATCTCAACAAAGCATGTCCGAAAGATCATTTTCCATTGCCCAGAATAGACCAGCTAGTGGACGCTACTTCGGGACATGAGCTGCTCAGCTTCATGGATGCATATTCTGGCTACAACCAGATCAAAATGAAACCTGAAGACAGGGAAAGTACTTCTTTTATTACCCCAAGGGGAACTTATTCTTATAATGTCATGCCTTTTGGTTTGAAACATGCAGGTGCAACATATCAGCGGCTGATGAACAAGGTTTTTGCCGAACAAATCAGTTGCAACATAGAAGTCTATGTCGACGATATGCTAACAAAGAGCAAGAAAGCTGCTGATCATCTAGTTGACTTAGGTCAGACCTTTGATCAACTAGATAAATACCAAAAGAAGCTCAACCCGACGAAGTGCACCTTTGGAGTACGAGAAGGAATGTTCCTCGGATACATCGTCAACCAACGAGGTATTGAGGCAAATCCAGAAAAGATCAAAGATCTTTTAGGGATGTGATCCCCAACGACGAAGAAAGAAGTGCAGAGTCTTACAGGACGAGTTGCGGTGCTCAATAGATTTGTGTCCCGAGCAACTGATAAATGCCTCCCATTCTTCAAAAACACTTCGAAAAACTTTTGAATGGATTGATGAATGTGAAAAGGCCTTTCAAGCCTTGAAGAAATATTTGGGAGCACCTCCATTATTGTCCAGGCCAATAACAGGAGAGAAGTTGTACTTGTATCTGGCGGTATCAGAGAATGCAGTTAGCTCAGCATTGATTAGATTGGAGAATGGGGTTCAGAAACCCATCTATTACACAAGTAAGGCTTTTCGAGGTGCAGAAATCAGGTACCCAAAGCTAGAAAAATTGGCATTGGCATTAATTGAAGCAAGTAGAAGAATGAGGCCATATTTCCAGGCCCATACAATCGTCGTGTATACCGACATGCCATTGAGACAAGCCCTTCACAAGCCAGAAAAATCAGGAAGACTGATGTACTGGGCAATAGAACTCGGTGAATATGATATTGTGTATGAACCCAGATCATTATTAAAAGGGCAAGCTGTAGCAGATTTTATAGCAGAGTTTACATACCCTGATACCCCCGAGGAGCAAAAGGTGCTTGCTGACCAACCTGTGGATGTTACAGGATCAACAGATATAAATCCAGACCAACTCCGGTTGGTAAAAGGGCTTATGGATGAAGAAAGATCATCAACTTCGAGCTCAGACCAGCTCCGGTTGGTAAAAGAGCGAGAAGAGATGGTCGACGAGGAGCGAAAAGTGTCAGGGGAGGACGAAAAGAAGCAACAAATATTTCAACGAGGAACCCTGTCAGATAAGGAATTTGAAGACGGGTTGCCCATATGGAGATTATATGTAGATGGATCATCTTTCACAGCAGGTTGCGGGGCAGGAATTGTTTTGAACACCCCAGACAAGATTGACATGGAATATGCTTTGCGATTCCGATTCAAAGCCTCCAATAATGAGGCTGAGTATGAGGCCATGATAACAGGTTTAAACTTAGCAAAAGTTATGGAAGCACGACAAGTAATTGTATTCAGTGATTCTTAATTAATTGTAAATCAGATGATAGGAACATATGCAGTTAAAGGAGACTTAATGGCGAAGTATCATGCAAAGGTGATGGATTTACTAACAGAATTTGATGCCATTCAATTGGTGAGAATACCGAGGATGTAGAATGTACAAGCAGACGCACTGGCCCGACTAGCATCAGCTACTCGTACCGAGCTGTGAAGAACGATACCAATTGAAGTACTGGAAAGTCGGAGCATAGATGAAAACCTGACGATGAATGTTATTACCCTTGATTTAGGACCATCTTGGATGGATCCCATCAGGGTATATATTGAAGAGGGAGAATTGCCAGAGGATAAGCTCGCTGCCAAAAAATTGAAGTATAAAGCTGCTCGGTATGTATTAACTAATGGTATTTTATATAGACGAGGAATTATGGCAGGTTTGCAGAGATGTGTATATCCCTCCGAGGTGAAAGAATTGATTGAAGAAATCCATGAAGGGTCTTGTGGAGCTCATGTAGCAGGTCGAACACTTTTACAAAGGGTAATGACTCAAGGATACTATTGGCCGACGATGAGGGCTGATTGTATAGCTTATGCTAAGAAATGTGACAAGTGCCAACGTTTTTCCTCTATCCGACGAACTCCACAAGCATTGTTGACACCAATAACTTCCCCTTGGCCATTTGCCATGTGGGGAATTGATTTGGTTGGACCACTGCCGACCACCCGAGGAAGATTCAAGTACCTCGTCGTTGCAGTGGACTATTTTACTAAGTGGGTAGAAGCTGAGCCGCTTATTGATATGACATACGAGAAGGTATACCAGTTCGTTTGGAAGAATATCATCTGTCGATATGGTCTCCCTCATGCCTTCATCACAGACCATGGAACCCAATTTGATAACGAGGAATTTGCTGCCTATTGTCATCAGTCGAACATTTTGAAGGTTCATTCAGCACCAGGCCATCCTCAAAGCAATGGACAGACTGAAGTGACGAATAGAACACTGCTAAATGGTTTGAAGAAAAGGCTAAGTGAAGCTAAAGCTAACTGGATTAATGAGCTACAATCAGTATTGTGGGCTTACCGAACAACTCCCCGAGCAGCGACTGGAGAATCACCATATATGCTGGCATTTGGAAGTGAGGCTGTAATACCTGCCGAGTTGGGTCTTCCAACGCATAGAGTACTGAATTTCAATTCTCCTATCAGTGACTTGATGAGAAGACTGGATTTGGATATGCTCGAGGAGGTCAGAGAAGATGCAGCCATTAGGAATGCTTCTTATCAACAACGAACAGCTCTTTTCTACAACAAAAGGGTGAGGAAATGCGATTTAAAGGAAGGAGATTATGTGCTAAAGAAGGTAATTCAGAAGCACAATAAATTGGAGGCAAACTGGCATGGGCCTTACCGAGTTACATAAGTTGTTCGACCAGGAACTTACCGAATAGTAACTCTAGAAGGAGAAGAATTCAAGAATGCTTGGAATGCTGAACACCTTCGCAAGTATTATCAATGATGTAAAATGTACAACGGTTCCATCAATATGAATAAAACGATGATGTTTTCACCATTTTCCTCTCCTTTGTTTGAAAGTTTTTTGGGGAATACTAGTGTTGTACACTACGCTGCTAAGACGATAGTTCAGACCCACGACCAACTCCGGTTGGTAAAAGGGCGAGACCAAAAAATATACTCCTTTGGTTAGGAGGCGTACACTAGCGTGACCAACTAAGGTTGGTAAGATAACTAGTGGACAGATAGTTCGAAAGAACCAAAAAATATACTCCTTTGGTTAGGAGGCGTACACTAGCATGACCAACTATGGTTGGTAAGATAACTAGTGGACAGATAGTTCGAAAGAACCAAAAAATATACTCCTTTGGTTAGGAGGCGTACACTAGCGTGACCAACTAAGGTTGGTAAGATAACTAGTGGACAGATAGTTCGAAAGAACCAAAAAATATACTCCTTTGGTTAGGAGGCGTACACTAGCGTGATCAACTAAGGTTGGTAAGATAACTAGTGGACAAGATATTTCGAAAGAACCTGATAGTTCAATAATCAACTACGGTTGAGGGAAGAACAATATTATTTGATTTGAAAATATGCTCTCACATTCCAATTTATGTTGGTCGGGAGGTAAGCTTATTACAAAAGTTCTTCAAAAATACAAAAATTCCAAACTGAACCAAATATAGTTGGTCAGTGATCAAAACCCACTAACTGTAGTTGGTCGACGAGGATAAATTATTGACCTTGGTTGGTCGGACACACTTTATGAACATTTGATGAACCAAATATGGCTGGTCGGGGATAAAAACCCATCAACTATAGTTGGTCGACAAACCCAATTTAACAACCTTGGTTAGTTGGAAACATTTTGAACATTTTATACTCATTACTTTATTATTAAGTGATTGAGCAACCTTGATACTTGTAACTTTTTATTAAGTTGGTCGATGAACAACACTATTGTTATCTTTTTAACAGATACATATGCACAAATATAAAAGTGTTTGATAAACACAAGACAATAGCAATACAAATTTCCAAACATATGAGAAATTCTCTCATTAAAGTCAAAATGAATTACAAGCTACATATATGTGCTAACTGTTACATTGAAAAACCTATTCTATTGGTTTCTTTCCTTGAGCTTTTGAAACAGGCTCCTCGCCAGCAGGAGGATCCTCCAGGAAAAGAGGAGAATTAATGAAATTAATATCTCTAAGCATTCTGACGTTCATCACAGAAGGTGTATCCAAGAGATGTTCGGGACGAGATAATTCAATCTGAGAATGAAGGCTATAATCGCCAAGGTATTTTGAAATTAAACTCCGAGGAATGGCACGAGCTGGGATCCACTCCATGTCTAGTTTATAAGGCGGTACAGGCAAGTCTAGTAGCCCAGGAGCATGATAATCCCATAAGAAATGGCCCTGCTCTAGCTTTAACACACCTAGGGCGTTCAACCATCCTTGTTTGTAACCTTCGTTATTGGCACTTTCAAGACGAGCATCCAAGTGACAAAGGGCTTCATTGTAGCCTGCCATCCAAAACTCACGAGGTTGTTTATGAAATTGGAAAGTTGTTCTCTCTAGATTATCGTGAAGGTTCCTGGCAAAAACGTCTTTATCATTCAAAGCAGACTTCGTTGCAGTAAGTTGATCTTCCAAAGATAGATTTTTCTTGGACATTTCAGACAAAGCCCAGTCTTTTGCATTCAATTGGAACGTTTGAGTTTCCAACGTCGACTGAGTACGAGTTTCTTCAACATTACGACTAAGAACTCTTGATCGACTCCGAGCAGGTGGGGAATTTTTCTCCTCGACAACATTTTGAACAGCTCTTACTCGCCCCCGAGACCCTCTTCCTCGCCCCCGAGCAGTCACAAGAATAACAGATCTTCTTAAGTTATCCAGTTCTTGCCTTAATTTGTCATTCTCAACCTCTAAGAACGAGAAACCTTCATCGGTAACTTGTACTAAAGCAGTGGAAGATGACGCTGCAGATTCATACTGTGCCAGCTTTTTCTGCAAATTATTGTTCTCTTATTCCAGCAACTCAGCAATCTGCCTGCAGGCCTCAACTTCACCTTTTAGAGTTCTTTCCCTAACATCGTATCCAGCAAGGATCTTTTTATGGCCTGTTTCAGAAGAAAGCTGTTGATATCTATTTTCATATTCCTTGTGCAGCAAACCAGTTGATTCATTGTGTTGATGTTGTAGATCTTCTAAGGTACAATGAAGTTCCTCGGTCAATTCATAGTAGGCCACACTGTTGGCCACAGCTCGGTCGAGTAAATCCTTCATGTACCGATAAGCCTCAATTGCTTGTTCTGAGGCTTCATGGCCAAGCATGTCAGCAATTTCTGATACACTCAAATTTGTATGACCAGCTTTATAATACTCATGACATTGCTGCATCAGCTTTGTATCATGTGCAGATATCAGTTCCATTCTAGCCACAAACTAAGGATGAGAAGAAGACAACAATCAACAAAAACAAATCATCAACAACAGAGATGAACAAAGATGTATTTTATTAGATCACAAAAGGATTACATTGTTTCATTACAAATAATGAAAGATAGAAATGATACCGAACAACTTCACACATTTTCCTTGTCTCCCAAGACTTTCTCGGGGGGCTGGGACGAGGAGCTTGGTTGCTCGGTGGTAACAGCAACTTGATCAGCATGAGTTGAAATTTTCTCAGGAGGAGGAGGCATGGAAGAAATGTCCTCGTTGGCAGAAGATAGAGATGCAGGGACTTGATCACCGATGGCCATGGAAGATTCATCAGAGATAGGCTCATCTTCTTATTCTTCCACAATTGGTGGGGGAGGACCAGGGAGGTGTAGCTAGAATAGCCCAGAGTCGTCCTTGATCTTCAATTCCTGCAGGGCAGCTACCCAGCCATCTCGGAAGTATTTCAACTTCCCGTATTGAACTTGGGATGTCATCGCAGCAATCCCCTTGTCCCATCCTTTATCCCAGCCAGCGCTGAAGGATTTTTTAACTGCGAGCTTTCTTTTCAGTTTTTCCGAGGAGAGCTTCACATCCAATTCTTCCTTTTGGCCCTTGATATCTCGCAGGGCAGACAACTCTTCCTCTTCCTTTTTCAGCTTATCTTCAAGCTCTCCAAAGTTCTTGAGCTTGTCGTCATATTTCTGATGCTCGACCTCAAAACTTTTCACCTTATCCTCCAAACTCTTGGAGATCTCAGCCATCTTCACCTTCTCGGCCTCAACTATAGACAACTTTTTCTCCCATTCAGCTTTGTCCTCGTTATACTGCTGACGAGAATCCTTCAAAGATTGGGTTAAACCCAGCAGAGCATCCTCTACACCTGATGAGGAGCTGGAAGCTTTAATAGCTTCGTCTTTCTTCACGATGTTGTTAAAACGATTCACCAGCTAAACAAAGGAAAAAGTGACAGGTCAGTGCAAAAATACAAGTATTCAAAGACAGAAAGGAAATTCAGAGTGTGAGAAATTTACCGAAGCAAGGTGACGAGTATCTAGGGATGTCAGCATATCCCTAGAAATATTTTCATCAATTCCTTGGACCTCGGGTATGATCCAAGTTTTTACCGAGCTCATTGCAGAGCTCGGAGGAATGATGGTTGGAACACCAACAACACCAGATGGTAGAGAAGAGACAGTTTCAGCCAAATTGACTGAGGATGATTTCCTCAATCTCCTCAAAGGGACTTCAGCAGTTTCAACCAAGGAAGAGCTCTTGGTCGGAGAAATAGCAGTCATCTCCACAGGAGCAACCTTCTTGCTCGGAGCCACTGGGGGCTTCTCGGTAGCTTTTGAAGGCGCAACATCCACCTTCTTAGTCCCCTCTGGGACATCAATTTTGCTTTTCTTAGCCTCAGCAGCAGAAGTAGTGTCATCAAATAGAGCAGGAGGAGCTCTTTTCCTGCCCATTTTTTAGCTCAAAGGAATATGAGATTCTGGATCAGAGTCCTCAGGAATTTGCACTGGATCACTGGAGCTGACCACAGGGCGAGCAGTAAAAGACGACGTATAGATCTTGTACTGCAACAAGTATGAGGCATACCTGATATGCTCGTCTGCAACCTTCTGATGCAAACTCCAGATATGTTTTAATTTCCTTATATTAACTTCTGATTCCTTAGGAGTTTTTCTCTTGCTGTTAACTGCAAACAAAAACAATTTGAAATGTCAATCATGCATTTATTCAAACATGATGAAGTCACAATTTCAAGAATAAAATAAAATGAAAATAACCTATCCCATTGCCATATGGGGGGCATTTGGGACCTTCATACACTCTGTCTCCGACTAAAGGAGCATGTTGCCAATTTTTGAAAACTAACCCATGTTCAAAATAATCCCTGTTGGCATCAGGGAGGTTGACTACTAAAGCTCTATTCAAAAATCTAGTTTTTAAATAATAAACGTTGTCTAAAACAGCCCATCTATAGCAATACATAATCTCAGGAATTCTTATGCGAGTTCCATGAGTTTGATTTAATTTATGCACCCCATTAACTATTTTCCATGTATTGGGGGCTACTTTTGCAGGAACAACATCGAAATGTTGGCAGAATTCTAAGCATAAAGAGTTGGATGGAAAAGAAAATCCACACTCAGCAATAAAAAGGCTGGGGAACCAATGTCCCTCAGCCAAACGAAAATAATCAAAGGGCTCAGGAAGATTTTCCAGAGTTACCCAAGACGGAATGGAATAATCAGAACGGAATTTTTCAATAGATTCAATAATATAAACCATGGTGAATAAAAGAAGAAGGAAGAAGATCTTACAGGAAGAAAGGAGGTCTGTTGACAACGAACGAAAACAAGGATGAACGCACAAGAGAAAGAAAGACTGGAGATTTCGAAAAGCAAGAAAATTGGAAAAAGTAGAGGACGGTATAATTATTTGGGAAGTTTAAATACTGTGCCTTGGGAAATGGCGAGAGAAATGATTACAAAAAGAAACTATCGAACTTCCGGCGGCTAAAAGGACAAAAAGGGCACAAAGATCGAAGCGCTTGTAAAAATTCGAAAAAAGGCGGATTCTGTGAATTTGGAAATAAATTCAAATACAATGCTCCTAAAACCCAGGAAGATCATTCAATATTGCCATATACCGAGAAATAATGTTCCATACTCCTCAAAGTTCGAAATATGAAACATTGGGGGCTTCTGTTGATACCAAAATTAATATGCTGATGTGAGCGAATAATACGAAGACATTTGTCAATCTACGTGGCACAAGAACATCGAGGAAGTTCATTTCCCCGACCAACTCATGTTCCCTACGAGCAACGAGGACACACCGAGGAACTTTAGCATTCCGAGGTACTCTAGCGCTCCGAGGAACTCCTGAGCAACGAGCAACTAAGCCGGTCCGAGCTGCATCTCGGCCGTAGCATTAATTACCAGATAATCAACAGTTCAACTATTCATTGAATGTTTATCACCTTGACACACACGTTACATTAAATGTATTACCCTTTCATATGTATATCATTTAATGTATCGACCCTTTCATGTACAGCCTCAAGGCTATAAATACATTGTATCACCCTCATCCAGGGGGGGAGGAATTTTCTTGAGAGAACTTGTAATCAAGAATTCCGCAACACTCAGCAATAACATAACAGTGGACGTAGGCTTTATTCCTAGCCGAACCACTTTAAAAATCTTTTGTCTCATTTATTTATCTGTGATTGAATAATTAGAGTGATCTAGTTTTTTACATCAATAGTGAGGTACATTTATTGAAGTGTATTCTGATAAGATATCAAGTCTGTTAAAGAAGCGTGTTGTGAACAAGGGCCTTAGTGATTGGGATTTTCTTTATATTTTTTTTGGAACACTGGAGGGTACCGAATTTTTTAGGTATGCCTTATTTTTCCGAATTTCGGGACGAAATGCTGTTATTAGGGGGGGAAGTATGTAATACCCTGTACTTTTATTGATATTTATTTATGGGATTAATTAAATTAAATGTGAATTAATTGAAAATTAATTCGGAAAAAATACTAACGAGATGTGAGTTGGTTGATCATAATGTTCATATATGGTCGTATATGAATATTGAAAATATTAAAATTATCGCGAGACTGAAATACGGCAATGTAGGAAATTTTGTTGGGACGCGCGTGACAGTCGCGTCAGGAATGTAATTATTTAAATTAAAAAGTGAATTTTATTTTTATCAACCGTATGGTCATTTTGAGTGCGCCAACGAGTCCGGAAGGGTCTAAATAGTCAGAAAACACTAGCTAGGGGTTTAGTTTGAGTCCCGGGGCATTTTTGGGCCATACCGGCAACTTAAAAGGGTATTTTGGTAATTTTGGAATTTTTGGATTTATAACCAACGAATTTTGGGAATTAAAAATAGGGTATTTAGTAACCCACTAAGCCATTACTAGCAATTAACTAATTAGAGGGCTACGGGAGTTATAGGAGAAGTTCCAAAGAGGAAACCCTAGCCACCATCACCATCTTTGGAAGAAATTTGTAGAGAGAGGGAGGAGAATCAACATTCAATTCTTCAACACCAAATTCAGAGAATAATCCAAGGAAAGTGGTTTAATTACTTTATTTACAACGAATGCTTCTTCCATGCGTAGAAATTTATATAATTACATTGTTTTGGGAGAATTGCAAAAACCCATGAAATTGGAATTAGAAATTTGTGATTTGATAAAGAGACTGTATGTAGAAATGTGTTTGGATGATTATACTGATGGAAATACATTTTATTTATTACAAAAATGGATTTAATTATGGTTATTGATGAATTTAAATTTCTAGGGTTCATGTTCATGAGATTTGGGGAAAATTGGGGAGATTTGATGATTAGATGTGGTTTAGGATGATTTGACCCCATATATATGTTAAAATACGATTTAAGTATGTTTAATAATGATTAGAAACCTTGAAATACTGTTGGAATGATGTTGAGATGAGATTAGAGGTGAAGAAAATTGGGAAAAACATAATAGGAGAATTCTGGGTTCGAACTGTCACCTCGTTAGAAGGCCTGCCCAGGTCGTTCGAACGAGCTCGTTCGAACAAGATTCTAACGAGCTGACAGTTTGACTTCTAACGAGTGGGATGTTCAATCGATGACTTTCATTAGAACGAGATCTCGTTAGATGCCCACTTTGTTCGAACGAACTCTCGTTCGAACGACCTCTTTCGAACGAGACTTCTAACGAGTTGACAGATTGGCCTTTTTGGCCTGATTTGATTTCTAGTGTCCCGTAACCTTATTTAATTGTAGAGATAACTTTCCCTTGATGACAAATTGATATATTTGGGATATTTTGGATATATTGAAGAGTAAAACATAGAAGTGTGATTTGATTTAAATGATAATTGTGGATTAGGACGTGAGTGACTAATTACGATGTGAGAATAATTGACGGTTTAAATGTTGGTATTAACCTGGGATATGTGAATTGTGTAACATTAAAAGTTGGTATAAGAATGAGAAGTATACCACTAATAAAATATGGTAATTACTAAGATGTGTGCATGCTTAGTATGAATGATTTTATGTGTATGACATATCTACCATACTTGCTATCACGGGAGGTTCGTGTTCGTTTAGGGCCATCTAATCTTTGTGTGCCTACGGGGGGGATATAGATTGGTACCTCGAGGACATAGGTCAAAGAAGGACTTATTGGGAAGTTAATAAGTCTGCTGATCATGGGAGCGTAGGTATGTGCGTGACCCAAGCGATGTGACTGTGTTCGCCTCCATTGTTAGTGATTTGTTGTTATCTGAGAACGATTCCTGAGAGATTCGGAATGCGTGATCCTTATGTACGTGATGTACCGGGATGGGATAGCAGAGTATGTGTGCACCGCAGCTTAGCCTCAGGGTGCTTGTATTGTATATTTATGATGTGAATAATATACGGTTAAATGAAAAAGAATAGTTATGTTTAATTGCGAGTTTAATTATAGTAACGTCTTGATAAAGATAAAAAAGGGAAAACCTACTGTGAATTGTTTTGCTAATAATTGAGAATCCGAGTTTAAGTAAAGCCTCCTATTTAATTGATAACGTTGGGAATTTATATTGTGAATCAAGTATAATGGTTATAAATTATGACGGTTTAGTTAGATATGAATATCACTTAGATGGGTACGGTACGTTAGGAGTGCACACTTAGTCGACAGGTGAGAATTTCATGTGAGTGCACGTCCTAACATGTATTTTGCATTCATTATTTTAATGTTATTAAAGAACTTGATATTTTTAAAATACTCTCCACTTTCGCGCTCTGACCCGTTTGCTTTCAAATCTATTTTTGTAAAAACCTTTTTAGGTGCCCAGCCACGAGGATACCATGCATAGAAATTCTATTCAGGTGACGAGTTGTAGCTGTTGTGGAAGTTACAGGGCCTTGACAGTAGATTCCTCTTTTCTAGTCTTGACTCCATATTCAGTTTCATCATTTGTAGGGCATGTCGCCCATTTCTTTTAGAGACATTTTATATTTCAGTTATTCAGATTGTGGATTGTAATTAATTCAGGATTCATACTTGTTTTATTATTTCAGTTGTGGGATTGTTGTGAGGAGTATTTCCTCCAGACTCTTTATTACTTTCCGATTACACTATTGGGACTTTATTGTGTATGGATATGTTATTCTTTTATTCTTCACTTACTTCATGTTAATCAGATTTAATTTAAAATTGGCAACTCGCTTTTTAAATACTAGGTGGCTAGTAATCATTAAAATGTTTTCGACAGTGATGCTATTAACTTAACCAACTTGGCATTTTGTATTAATTTTAATAAAGGAGTAGCTACCCGCTATTTAATTAGTCGGGGTGTCACATATACGTGTATATATTGTGTGTGATATTAAATATCAGTGACTAGATATTTATTTAATTTATATACTCTAGTGATATCAAGGGAGGTTGCGCGATGTGGGTAAATCCCCTAGCTTGAGGTGTAGGGTGAGTATTGTGACACCCCGACTAATTAAATACCGGGTAGCTACTCCTTTATTCAAAATAATGCAAAATGCCAAGTTGGTTCAGTTCATAGCATCACTGTCGAAAACATTTTAATAATTACTAGCCACCTAATATTTAAAAAGTGAGTTGTCAATTTTAATTAAATTCGATTAACATACAATCCATTTAAATTATGAAATACTGATACCATAACCACATCACAGTCGCAAATAAACAACTATGTAATAAGCTAAATCTGGCGAAATACACCTCATAACAATCCGAATACTGAAATGAACAAATACAAAGCCTGAATACTTAATTTAATTACAACCCAAATTATGAAATAAAAACTGAATAAGTAAGATATCTCTGAAAAAAATGGGGCGACATGCCCTACAAATGAATAAGTCTGAAGTAGAGTCAAGATAGAAAGTGGAGGCATCTACTATCGAGGTCCTGTAACTTCCACAGCAGCTACAGCACGTCACTGGAATGGAACTCCTATAATTGGTGTCCTTGTGGATGGGCACCTAAAAATGTTTTTACAAAAATAGATTTGAAAGAAAACGGGTCAGAGCCCGATTGTGAAAAAAGTTTAAAATACAGCAAGTGTTTAATATAATTGAACACTGAATATAAAGTACATGATAGTGCGCGCACTCACATGAGTTCCTCACCTCTCAACTAATTGTGCACACCTACCGTACCCGTACCCGTTCTAGTTATTATACTATCAAACTAGTTCAATACACAATCTAACATTACTATACGATTCACGATTCAATTTTTGACATATTAATTTAAATAGAGAGTTTTACTTTTCTTCTTGGTTCTCAAAATTAATAATACTAATCACTAGGGATTTTCCATTTGTAATTCTACTACAATGTTGCTATGATTCACACTTACATTTATACATGACAAATTCATTTAAATTAACAGTATATTACTCTAATCATAAATATAAAATACTGGCACCCCAAGACTAAGCTGTGGTGCACACATACTCTTCTATCCAATCCCGGTGCATCACGTACATAAGGACCACGTATTCCGAATCTCTCAGGAATCGTTTTCAATAAACAACAATCACACAAAATGGAGACAAACATAGTTCACATCACATGGGTCACGCACATACCTACGCTCCCATGATAAGCAGACTTATTAACTTCTCAACAAGCCCTTCTCTGACCTATGTCCTCGAGGTACCAATCTAAATGCTCGCAGTAGGCACACAAAGATTAGATGGCCCTGATCGAACACTGACCTCCCGTGATAGCAAGTATGGTAGGTATGCTATACACAAATACTACTTATACCAAACATTCACACATCTTAGGTATCCCATAATATTAATAGAAGTATATTTCTCATCCCTATATCGTCATTTAATGTTACTCGATTTACAAGTCCCTGGTTTATATACATTAATGTTATCAACTCTTCTCACGTAGTGACTTTAGGTATTCGTTTCCTAACCCACAAATGTCATCCGGTTTACTACCAATTTCTAAGTTTTACTTCTCAAGGAACTCCAATCACACAACTATACCCACTAGTCAATAAGGGAAGGTTAGTACTCCATTAAACAAGTCTACTGGAGGTTCAAAATAAAATCAGGCCTAAAAGGCCATTCTGTCAACTCGTTAGAAATCGCATTTGAACGAGGCTGTTGGAACGAGTGTCGTTAGAACGAATGACTTCGAATGAACTACCAACTCATTAGAAGGGGTACTGTCATCACATTAGAAGTTTCATTCGAACGAGGTCGTTTGAACGACCTAGGCAGGTTTCTAACGAGATGGCAGTAAACCCCCACAAAATCCCCAACTCATTTTTCTTCCTTTTTCTCTTCTCTAAATTCATCCTAAGATCATACTAATAGAAATTTAATGTTCTTAAACTACTCTAAGGCCCCTTAGGTAGATTCTTAACATATTTTTGGCGTCAAATCCTCCTAATCAACATGCAATTGTCATAAATTCCCAAGTTTTACACCAAACCCTATGAACATGATCCTAGAATTTTATTATGCCTAATTACTCATCATAAATCCATTTTTAAATCATCATATTTAAGTTTTTGGATACTAAATTCATCCATAGTCATTCTACATGCAATCCCTAACCAAACTTTAGAGTTTCTACAACAATTTCATTATGTTTTCCTCAAAAATTTCAAGACAAAACAGTTCCTACACTGAACATGGAAGAAATATTCAATGCACTTAAAAATATCAAATCACTTGCCTTAGATTCGTTCTTCAGATTGTTTTTGATGATTCAAGGTTGATTCTCTCCTCTTTCCAGTCATAAATCCTTTCCAATTTCTGGTGATGGGGAGATGGTTTGATATAGACCCTCTAGCCTCTGTTTTAACTTCTCTCAAAACCTCTGTAGCCCACTCTCTCACTTTTGGCTGATAATGGCCTTAGTGGATATTTTAATAATCTTTAATTTACGTAAAAAATTCATGGGTTTTAATCTCCTTATTTTTAAAATTACCAAAATGCCCTTCTAGGTTGCCGATTTGGTGGAACCCAAACTAAACCCCCGGCTAGTTTTTTCTGACTATCTCGACCCTTCCGGATCCGTTGGCGCACTCAAAATGATCATTTGGTTGATAAAAATATAATTTACTTTTTAATTTAAATAAATTCATTCCTGATGCGACTGACACACGCGTTCCAACTAAATTTTCCAAATTGTCGTATTTCTGCCTCGTGACAATTTAAATATTTTTAATACTCATATATTACCATATATACTAAAAAATATTCAATTTTTGACATCATAATAAAATACTAACTCACATCTCGCTAGTATTTATATCCGGATTAA
The DNA here is from genome assembly GCA_949130495.1 of Sambucus nigra. Lineage (NCBI taxonomy): Eukaryota > Viridiplantae > Streptophyta > Magnoliopsida > Dipsacales > Adoxaceae > Sambucus > Sambucus nigra. The sequence continues at coordinate 150,644,554 of OX422215.1, forward strand.
TTCCCAATTAATTTTCATTTAATTCAATTAATCCCTTAAATAAAAATCAATAAAATTACGGGGTATTACATACTTCCCCCCTAATAGGAACTAAAGAGTACCTGGTAAAAATAACTCTGGATAACGCTCGCGCATCTCATCCTCGCGCTCCCATGTGGACTCCTCGGTATTATGATGCCGCCACTACACGCGTACTAAAGGGTACTATCTTTGACCTCAGTTTCCTCTCGCTGTGGCCCAGAATAGCAATCGGCCCCTCCTCGTAGGAACTATTAGGCTGAAGATCGATGTCCTCTAAAGCAATGTGAGTATGGGCCAAATCGTCCCCAAGATATTTCCTTAGCTAGGAAATATGGAACACATCATGAATCCTATACAAGTGCTCCGGTAGCCCAAGTCTATACGCAACTGGCCCAATCCGCTCGATGATAGGAAATGGCCCCACATATCTTGGTGCCAGTTTCCCTTTCTTTCCAAAACGCATAAGCCCCTTCATAGGAGATAATCTGAGTAACACCTGGTCCCCCACCTTGAATTCTCTGAAGAACCTCTTGGCATCAATATAACTCTTATGCCGGTCCTGAGCTACCCGAATACAACTCCGTATCATCTCTATCCTTACCGAAGTGTCCTGAATCACTTCCGGTCCAAGAAGTTTGTAATCCCCCACCTCTAAACAACATGATGGGGAATAAAAAGGTCTACCATACAACGCCTCAAATGGAGCCATGTCAATGGTGAACTGGCAGGAGTTATTATAAGCAAACTCCACCAGTGGAAGGTACTGCTCCCAACCACCTTCAAAGTCTAGGATGCACATACGCAACATGTCCTCCAACATCTGGTTTGTCCTCTCTATTTGCCCATCAGTCTGCGGGTGATATGTCGTACTCAGTCGCAACTCTGTACCCATGGCCTCCTAGAAACTCTCCCAAAATCGTGAAACAAATATCTTGTCTCGGTCAGACATGATATTTAGAGGCACACCGTGAAGTCTCACTATTTCCGAAATGAAAATCTCGGCATACTCTCCCGTAGTGTAGTCTGGCCTCATAGGCCAAAAATGAGCAACTTTGGTCAACCTATCCACAATTACCCATATGGAGTCGTGACCCCTCTGTGAAGTAGGTAACCTCGTGATAAAGTCCATGGATATGCTCTCCTATATCCACATCGGAACCTCTAACGGCTGTAGAAGTCCTGCTGGTTTCTGGTGATCCACCTTTACTAGCTGACAAGTGGCTCATTTAGAAATGAACATGGCGATATCTCTCTTCATCCCGCTCCACTAGTACGGTCGTCTCATGTCGTACATCTTATCCCCACCAGGGTGTACCACGAACCATGAGCCGTGCGACTCTATCAATACCTGGTATCACAAGTCTTACCCTTCCGGAACGACCAGTCTCCCATTTAAGCGTAATCCCCCGTCAGAACTAACGGTATAGGACTCGGCTCCCTCTGCTAGTAATCAAACTATCTGCTCCTGATAGAACGAGTCATTTGCCTGGGCCTTTATCACTGTCGTAACAATCTGAGGTGTAACAGTCATCACAGACATGAATGATCGGGCCACTGCATCCTGGTGTCCCAACTCCTTCCACTTAGTTTTCCACACCTCGGACACCTCATTTACTGGCCTACGTCTCAACGCGTCTGCTACCACGTTAGCCTTCCCTAGGTGATATTAAATGTCAAACCGATAATCCTTCACAAACTCAAGCCACCGACGTTGACGCATATTCAGTTCCTTCTGCATGAAGAGGTATTGTAGAGACTTGTGGTCTGTGAACAATCGAAATTTCTCCCCCAGGAGATAGTGTCTCCAACTACGAAGTGCGAATACGACTGCCGCTAACTCCAAGTCGTGGGTGGGGTAATTCTTCTCGTGAGGCTTAAGCTTACGAGAAGCATAAGCTATGGCCTGACTCTCCTGTTGCAGCACACCTCCAAGTCCTTATAAGGACGCATCGGTGTAGACTAGATACTCAACTCCCGATCTGGGTAATGCTAACACAGGTGCTGAGGTCAACTTGTCCTTTAACTCATCAAATGCCATCTGACAGGAATCTCTCGAAATGAATGGAGCACCTTTTTGAATCAGATGTGTCAAAGGACCCTCTATCTTTGAGAAACCCCGAATAAACCTTCTGTAGTATCCTGCTAGGCCCAAGAAACTACGGATCTCACTCGGTGTCGTGGGTTGTCCCCACTCCCTCACCGCAGATACCTTCCCCAGATTAACAAATATCCCCCGATCTGAAATGATATTCCCCAAAAACTGAACCTCCTTCAGCCAAAATCCACATTTTTCGTACTTTGCATATAGCTCGTTCTGACGCAGCGTCTGTAAAACCTGCCTCAAATGCTCGACGTGCTCCTCTTCTGTCTGGGAGTAAACCACAATGTCATCAAAAAATACAATGACGAACTGGTCTAGGAATTCTCTGAATACCCTATTCATCAAGTCCATAAACATGGTTGGAGCGTTGGTCAAGTCAAAAGGCATAACTCGAAATTCGTAGGGACCATATCTCGTCAAGAAAGCAGTCTTCGAGACGTCCTGTTCCCTGATACGCAACTGATGGTATCCCGATCACAAATCAATCTTTGAGAAGAAGCAAGCTCCTCTCAACTGGTCAAATAAGTCATCGATTCGGGGCAATGTATACTTATTCCGTATTGTGACTTTATTCAACTCCCGGTAATCTACAGATAATCTCAACGATCCATCCCTCTTCTTTACGAACAACATAGAGGCACCCCACGATGAAGTACTCCTTCGGATAAACCCCTGACCCAACAATTGCTCTATCTGATCCCTTAGCTCTCTCATCTCCGCTGGAGCCATACGGTACGGTGCGCAGGAAATTGGCCGAGTGCCCGGTGTCAAATCGATAACAAAATCTATCTCTCTACTAGGAGGTAATCTAAGTATATCCTGAAATACATCAGCAAACTCACTAGCAACTGAAATTGAATCGAGTGGTATCACCACTTCCTTAGAGGTATCCTCCTCAATATAGTATAAATGAGTGGACAATCCTCCCTCAGGGCGAGGCATCTGTGACACCCCGCCTAATTTGACATCGGGTGATCAGGCCTTCATTAAATTAAAACAGGTTTCTCAAATGGTTCATTCTTAGCATCACTGTCGAAAACTTTTTAATTACCAATCCCCTAAGTAAAATTAGACCGGTGCCAAATTTTATCTTTTTTAAAACAGATAAATCAACCATGCGGAACAAAGTACAAATAATCCTGTACTATAATTCAAACATCAAAGTAAAAGCAACAGAACAAAAGTATTACCGAATAAACCATCGGCTAAAAATCCCAACAACAATAGAATAACCACTAGTCTGAAACTAACATCTGAGACTGATACCGGACCACAAGTCCATACATAGAGGAGTGCGAGATCCTGTGCTGGATCTAAATGAGAGATATCGTCTAGTCAAATCCTATAAGCATCCACTGTGCTACAGCCCCGAGTCTGGAATGGAATCATCACACATGGCGTCCCTGTGGCTGGACACCTAAAAGGTTTTAAAAAATATTTTATAGCAAGAGTTAGTACTCAAAACATTTTGAAAATATTTAGCAAGCGTTTATCACAATATAAAATGCGGTTATTGATTACACATGTTATGTTCTCGTACACTCTCTTGAGTTAACTCACCCCTCATCTTTCGTGCACACCTAACATTCTACACTTAGTTTATCTAGCCATACTTCCCAAGCTAACTAAAACCAAAGTAGTCAACTGAACTTATCTGTACCCAAGTTCCAGTACCGCCCATACAGTACAACCGTTTTACTAACATCTCGCGTATGTTAATTAATTCTCAAGTAACATTTCATCTATGTTATTTTTCAAGACTTATCATTTAGCTTCACTACAAAAATTACTACAATTTTCACAATTGTTGACTTTCCCACTTATGTAATTAAGTTTCGCTACTTGAATTACTAAATAGATTTTCTCTATCTAAAGGTTCATTTCGAAATTAAGTTTCACTACTTAACTTACCAATTCAGTATGTATCTTTGAATTCACAATATATCAATCTACAATACACGGAAGTAGAATATCATCTGGTGTATATATTTCACACACAATATATACTAAATATTAGTCACTGCTATTTTGCCCCTTTTATACACATAAAGGGCTCTTGGTTCGGAATGATTCATCGACCCCACGTAAGAATTGGTTCGGCATGATACATCGACCCCAATTATTTTAAAAATATATATATATATACACATATTCTGGTTCGGGACTCTCTCATCGCGACACCAGTTCAAAGTTTGGTTCGGTATTTCTCATCGACCCCAAAATATAATAACTTTATGTTAGTTCGGAATGTCTCATCGACCCTAACATAATTAATTTAGGTATAATCTCTCTACCTAAAAGATCACATAATTCAGTAGGTACACGCCCGACCTATTAATTATATACGTACGTAATATTTTAATCTCATATATTTACCGTACAATATTCGCTTTACGATTTATCTCATTAATCGTATTTATTTGAGTATTCACACAACTCTAAAGGTCCTAGTTACCCCTTACATATAATTTCAGTAGTTATTGCTCACCCTACTGGTCTATTACTTAAATTGAATTTACTTCGACCCGTAACTCAATTTTCCGAAGTCCCCGATACTCTACTAAATCGGATTATTCTCCTCGGTCCATAATCCAAGCCCTATACCCAATGGCCTTATTGGACCTCAACAATATACCTACTGGTCTTATTCTTACTCCCATATAAGTATAATGTAAATCCTAGAATACCTATTCATTCCCGAACTCAACGAAGGATTAAACACAAAATCTTCGGGAAAACAGCTTGCGTCGATCGATCGACGGCTGGGTTCGATCGATCGACATAGTCGATTGATCGATAGTTCCGGATCGATCGATCGATCGAACAGGGACATACGCAGTCTGTCTTCTTCGTTGAACCTCTCCTCCATTAACAAATTTCCGAACTCCATTATTGTCCACCAAACTTTTACCCAACGATCCTAACATATTTCCTCATATACTAGGACAGTTTCTAACGTGTCATTTACATCAAAACTCCAATTACTTTAAAGAAATAATGAATTAAAACCCAGAATTTCTTGAAACCCTAGTTATGGTGTTCTTCCCATATTATCATCCAAAATCCAGATTTTTATTCCGAAAATCATCAAGTCTAATCTGAATATTAATCCTCTACATAGTTTAAATCATTCTACATGCGATTCCTATCCCAACATGCATAAATATCATCTTTCTCCAATCAAAATATTGATTTAAACAAAACTATTCAAAAACCCTACACATGGGTATTATAACTTTATAAATTTTTCCAATAAACAACTTGCCTTATGATCAGTAGGGTCTGATTTCGTGGTTTTTGTTGATGATTGATGATCTTCATCCTTCGATCCTTCTTCCCCAACAAGTTGATGGTAGAAACCCCTTTGAATCCTTCCCAAATCTTCTTTTTGCTTTAGAAAGTGGTGCCTCTCCTCTCTCTAATGGTACTGGTGTTGACATGGGTGTTCTAACCCTAATTCATCTATCATACGGCTGATATAAAACTCTCAATTTCGTAGGTCTCCATACCCACTTATGTTAAAAGACCAAAACACCCCCGAACGGTCTCGGTTTAGTCCAAAATTGCCCCGGGACTCAACTAGTACCCCCGGGTATACTATTTTGACTAATTTGACCCTTCCGGACTCATTGGTGACCTCTAAATTATCATTTGAGTCACTTAAAAAATATTACTCGTTCTCACCCCAACACGGTCTACACGCGTTAAGTAACTATTTACCATAATTACAATTTTAAATAAAACTCTTTAAATTACTACTCTTACGTAATTTAAATCAAGACGATATTTTCTCATTTAATTCTCCAATCTAATTAAATGGAATAATCCAAAATACGAGGTATTACAGCATCGCCACTAAAAACATCTCCTGCCCAGGAATGGCAAAAATGATACTCCTACTGAAACAATCAATCATGGCTCGGTACGCAACTAGCCAATCCATACCAATAATCGCATCGTACTCAATCATCTCTAATACTAACATATCAGCAGGTAAAGTAAATCTCGCGATCTCTATACTTACACCTCTACAAATAAGGGAAGTCACAGAACCCCTACTCAACGGTGAATCTACACAAGTAATCGTGCTCTCTGCAGTGTCTAACAACCCCAAAGTGCGTGCAAATCTCATGGCAATGAAACAGTGTGTGGCCCCCGTATTAAATAAAATACGCCCCATAGTCCCCTCAATAGAGAACATACCCTCAATAGCAGGTGGATCCTATGGGACTGCGGCATGCTGGAGCTGATAAACTCGCCCGTACTGTAGTTGTCCCTGCTGGACTGGGACTACTGGGATGAGTGGCAAAGCTGGCATCTGTGGTGGTGCTTGAAGGGAGGCGAGAAACATAGGTCTCTGGGGCTCATGTCGAGCACCCTGATGTTGCTGCTATAGGGCCCTGCCCCTATCAGGACACTCGTGGCGCTTGTGGCCAATCTTACCACAAATGAAACATTTCCCCGGAAGGTTTCCCCCTCTCTGACCCTACTGCCCACGGCCCTGGTGGCCATAGCCATTCCTCCCCTGGCCGTACTGGCCCTGCTGAAACTGCTGATGTTGGCCATGCTGGACCTAGCGAAAACCTCCCTGACCATTTTTGAAACCTCCAGATCTGAACCTCTTAAAATCCCCCTATTGGCAACCCTGATCTCCCTGCCTATGCTGACCCTGAGCAGATTGTGCCTCGCTGGCACCATTTCCCCCTTTCCTGCCCTGATGGATGGACTCTCTTGATCGCTTACTCTCTGACATGTGAAAGAGGTGGTCCTGGCAGTGAAGCAGTGCTTCGTGAACCATATCAGAATAAGTGGCCAATGAGAGATTACCCAACAAGTGCTGACGGATCCTCCAAGTCAACCCATCCATGAACTTCTGAATCTTTTTCTCCTCGGTTGGAATCTCATCAGGAACGATGTTCAGTAGATTAGTGAACTCAGCCTCATACTCGGCCATAATCTTCCCCTCCTGCTTAATGTTAATTAACTTCCTCCTTATTTCAGTGTGAACAGCTGATGGAAAATATTTGTGGTCGAACCGCACCCAAAACTCCTGAATAGAAAGAACGTCTCTCTCTTTCGTGGTTGTAATGGACTCCCACCACTACAACGCTGATCCTACTAGCTTAAAAGTAGCCAGTATTTGCTTCTGAACATCCATGCACTCGTACATCCTTAAGTGCCTTTGGATGTCCTTCTTCCACTGACTGGACACAACTACGTCGGAGCTACCTGTAAACTCCGGAGGGTGTGCTTTCTGAAAAACATCACGAACACGTTCCCAAGCAGACGGGAATGGATGAGCCTGTACTGGCGCTATGACCGGCGCCTGGGGTGGTGCCTGCTGCACAACTGCTAGGGCGGCATTTACCGCTTCGGCTACAATCGCGGCAACCTCTGCGACATTCAAGGAGCCCTGAACTGGTGCAGGTTGTGGCTCGGGTTGAGCATCCCTGGGAACTCGCTGTGCACGTCGTGGAGGTGTCTGAAATGAGAGTAATGTCTTATAAGTTCGCAGTTATTGTCCCAAAATAGCTGGAGAGAGAAACATGTAACAACCCTCGATTTTGGAGACTGAGAAATTAAGTTTTTGGGAAAATAAAATTTAATTGAATTGGAGAATTTTAGAATTTGGGAAATGAGGACCAAAAATAGAAAATATTTTAAAGTATTTCGGATGATGATTTTGAGGGTACCATCAATCCCGGAAGGGCCGAGATAGTCAAAATGACTGTCATTGGGTTTTATTTCGGCTCCGGAATGTTTTAAGTTATTTTGGCTCGAATTGGAGTAAACGAGTCATTTAAAGTGTGTATTAACATTTAAAACTGGGTTTGTTGTTTTAAAGGATTTAAGGCTTACGGATGAAGCCTTCTCAATTAGAGAAAGAGAGAAAGAAAGAAGAAGGAAAAGAAGAGAGGGAGGAAGAAAGCTTGGGATTTCCGGCCCAACCGCAACATCGAGGATGATCCAACCTCTACAAATCTGAGGCAAGTGTTTAATCTTGCTAAATAGCTATTTGTGTATTTTATTTCATAAATTGTGGGGTAAAGAAATCGTTTTTGGGTATTAATGTCAAAACCTAGATTTTAGGTTTAAATCTTGAAATCAATGTTTAAATTGAGAATTAATGACATAGAAATGGTTGGGATCAACTTTGGGTTGGTTAATGGGTTTAAAATCATGATTTGATGAAGGTTTGGGTGTTGGAATGAGAAATTTAGGGTTTAGAATTCGTAGGTTTTGAAGAAACAGATGAAACCTTCAAAAATTGCAGGTCCGAATCGATTCGCCCCCTCAAGCGAATCGATTCGGTTTGGTAAAATTGGCAGGTCTGCATTGACCGAATCGATTCGGACCCCAAGCCGAATCGATTCGGCCTATTGCAGAAGCCCAGGTCTTTGGACCCGAATCGATTCGCCTTGGAGGCCGAATCGATTCGCTAGTCCGAATCGATTCGGAACAGGGCCGAATCGATTCGGAAACAGGGCATTTTGAGGTATTTTCTCCATAGTGAATTCAAACCCTTTTTGGTTGGGTTTATTGAATTGGGGCCTTCTCTTAAGATGAAAGAGATATGTTCTTGGAGACACATAAGGAGTTTCTCACACTTTAGGGTTTTGGGGACTCCTTAGGGTAATTTGGGAGAAATGTATCCATGTATGTATTTGGAAGTTATGTATAGAGATTTTGGGGGAAAACCCTTTGGGATTGGGAATCCTAATTGTAGATTAAAAGTAAGTGTAGATGTGATGTGAGGCTAAGAACTCTTAGAGAGATCTTAGATTAGGGTATTCACAAAAGTGATCGAACCATAGTCGAAATCGAGGGAAATGAGATTATTTGATGATTGAAAGAATGAGCTTGAGGCTGATAGACTATTAGTTATATGTATACCGATAGTCAAAATGATTACTAGATTCTTTAATGTACTCGGAGATATAGATGATATGTGTAGTGAAAGATTCCTACACAAACTCTTGGGTGATAGCCCTAATGTTGAATATATATAGGTATAGATATAAACATATGGTTTTGGGAGACTACCCATCATAGGAAGATGATTGAATATGTTTCAAGTATGGGATTATATTCACGTATCGAGGACTATGTATACTTATAGCCAGTTATATATATATATTTTATGCATATGAACGAGAATTAGTTTATCATATATAGATATAAGGATATGTGTATATGTGTTGATATATATCCGTATGTATATAAATGTATGGATATATTTATGTTATGAACATACATGGTATGGTTACTTAAACCGTATATGGTGGTTCATTATTTGATCCTATAATTGGATCATATGGATGTATATATATTGTGCATGTGAATAATACATATACTTAATTGGTTAAGCATACCCCGCTCATGCTATCATTGGGAAGTTGCGCGCGTAGAGGGTGAGCATCCTGGCTTATAATGCAGGGTGTGGATATTCCCCAGGTCATAGTCGTCCCTTGTGATTATTATACATATAGATATATATTTTTGGGATGAGACGTGGTGGGTATGTTTCGTCTCATTGCCGGTTGGAACTATGACCGCTTCCCGGGACGTCGTGTGCGTGTGTTTACCACGAGATGGGTGTCGTTTAGTCCCACCATGGTGGCCCCAGTATTGCTACGTGAGCCGGGCACTGGGAAGATGATAGCACTGATGCAGTTTATCGGCGATATATATAGCCGGGTATATTATGTGCATGGCCTTGTACATCATATGTAGTATGTACACTTGGCTATTGGATTGATGATGATATATATACGGTTAGAAATAAATACCTATATATATATGTATATATATATATATCCTATAGATGAAAGGATATGGACTTTTATGAAGTACATCTTAGATGATCATGGTGTACTAGATTGATGGGGGTTGATGTATCGCACATAAGGTATTATTTCGGTTACATCATCCCAAGGATATTATTGGAGGTTCTTTTATTCTATCTTATTTGTTTTCTTTCTTTTCTTTTCTTCTTTCTTTCTTTAGGAGTTATAGTTTAATAGTAATGTTAGTATATACTTGTATGTTGAGGATTATGGATCTCTAGGATCGACATTGCCCAGGAGTAGTGTAACGAGGTGGTTCCTTGTTTGGATTTCGCTTTGCGAGACACCTCACGCACGAAACGCAGTGCCATGTCGAGATTTGAGAGAAGTAATTCCATAGGTGGCATCTCGGATCTCTGATCTTGACCTTGTCAGGAGTAGTGTAACGGGGCGGTTCCTTGTTTGGATTTCGCTTTGCGAGACTCCCCACGCACGAAACGTAGTACAATTTTGGGATTAGAGAGAAGTCTTGCCAATATTCCATGTGCATATTATTAAGTATATTCATTCTTACGCTTTTAGCCTAAATAGGTATGTATATATATGTGTATATGTATAGGGGTAATGTTTTAAGAATTATGATAATTATAATTCATGAGATTATAAATCGGAATTCATTAAGCCTTTTATGGCATAATTGTTGTAATCATAATCTAATAGGATTAGAAATGGATGGATCCTTAGATTATGACGGGAAGGTAGTTCTCGTGGATATAGGCTAGGCCTGATAAGTTAGGTTGTCCTAAAATAAATGGGGGTAATTTAACTAAAATTTGAGGACGCGATTAGGTGCGCGCCTTTAGATGAGAGGTGAGTTGGGGGTTCCACGAGAGTGCGGTCTCACTTATTTATGAAATTAAGTACACCGGTATTTATTATGCACGGTTAACACACTTGCTAAATATTTTACACATTCGGGGCTCTGACCCGTTTACTTCTCCCTCCTTCTTGTATATACACATGTATTTCCACAGGTATCCTACCGTATGGATGCCGGATGACCTTCTATCCAGAGTCTTGGGAGCCGTGACAGGTGCGGACTGTTGCGGGATATTTCATGTAGCCGCTTTCTACTTCTTCAAAATTCTAGGTAGGATTCATGTTGTAGATCGGGTTTGTATCATAGGGATATTTATATACATGTTTACATTTATTCCATTTCAGTTATTGTATTTGCTGTGATCCGACAGCTTATTCGGATCTACTTTTCGTAGTACATTCAGTTGTATTTAATTGGTTCATTTTATTTATTATAGTTCCTTCCTGCATCTCTCCTATTCATTAGTAGTTTTATAGTGTAGGGTTGTTGTATGTTGCAAGTTTTAAATTTTTATAACATCTCGCTTATATGATTTCGGGTAGTTAGTCCTATATTATAGTACCGTTAGTTGATGTTGAGACTGGACCATCTGGAATTCCTGATTTAATATAGTATAGGGCTGGCCACCCGTTATTATTTTAAGCGGGGTGTTACAGATGGTATCAGAGCATCAGGTTCTAGAGTCCTTAGGATCTGTGCGCGTTCTGCATTCTTCCGTTAACGTTCTTGACATAAAGCCCTACAAATAGGACTGTTGTGTTCACTGCGTTGTTTCTTTTGTGAAGTGCATTCACTTGATTGGCGTTCTGGTAACAGTTGCTTTTGTTTTGTTTCAGACGTCGCCTAGATTTGTCGTCTAGGAAAGGATAGGATTAGAAGTACAATACCCATAGTATATTTTGGGTACGCTTCAATCGGGGGTATTTGTCTTCCCCGGTTTTGGAGGAGTTATTGAGGAGATTTCTAGCAGTGGTTCGAGGTGATTTATCGACGGTTGAGTAAGGAAGGACATTTACTCGAATTGCGAATCTTGGTCCTAGTAAGGTAAACCCAAGGAGAGGCATGTAGTGTAGTTCTTGGGAGGTTTAGATTGAGAATCTGTTAACCTTAGTTAGGAAACCTAATGTTGGTGACTTTTACCGAGGTGAGGTTGGTGTAGTTGTCCCAATATTTGGAGTATCGCCTTCTAAGATGAGGGAGAATGCCTTTGGAGACTAAGTTTCGTCATGTAGAACTGAAGGAGTTTCCGACAGTTGCCATCGCGCCTTGCCCTTCAATATGGTTAGGAAGGATTTTGAGGAAGATGTTTCTCTTGTGAAGAAATAGGCTTAGGGATAATGATTTTCCTGGAAGGAGTTGAGGACCCTGAGTTGAGATTCTAGGGTGAGGGGAAACCATTAGGTTATGGAATTGTAAGGTAGAATACCTTTCTTTGAGTTTAAGTTACGCTTTGTGCGATAGTGGGAACGTCGCGTGTGAGGTGTGATGAGTAGCTAGCCGCTATACCGCTAGGGGGTATGGAATTTTCCTAGAGAAGGAAGTGAGCAAGTGTGGCCTTGGTGTGGCATCTTTTGAGAAGATACACCTTTTCATAACTGAGAGGTTCAGAGTTTGGTAGATTCGTGAGGAGCGGATAGTTTAGCTCATAGTTGTGCTAGTTTTGAGAACTAGATATTGGCTAGAGTATTGTATTGATTGAGGCCTTGTGTTTTAAACATAAGGTGTTTGTTTGGCGTGTCGAAAGACGCGGAATATATTTATCTTGTATTATTGTATAGGCCCTCGGGCAATATCTAAAATATGAAAAATCTTTTTATAAGACCTTAACCCTGGTTCAACTAATCTCAATCCCCGACCTAGCTACACAGTAGTGTATTGGGAGGGTTCCTTGTTTGGATTTCGCTTGCGAGACCTCCCCCGCACGAAGGTGGCTAGCGTCAGGAATTGAGGAGAGTTCAACCAGTGGAATTTTTCAACTTTTATATATTTAGTATATTGTTATAGATTATGTTACCGAGGGTTATCTTACAATTTGAGGCTAATGGAGCCTGATTAAGATAACTCGGGTACAGGGTGTATGGGCGCCCTGGGTAGCTAGTTGGTTTTAGGGATCGGTAAGGATCTATATAGTTCGACGTGAGAACTAGAAAGGATCGGCATAGTGATCTTGAGGATTGATGTAAGGACTAGATGATATTGAGGTCCTAGGCTCATCTTAAATTTCGCGGACGAAATTTCTGTAAGGGGGGAAGTATGTAACAACCCTCGATTTTGGAGACTGAGAAATTAAGTTTTTGGGAAAATAAAATTTAATTGAATTGGAGAATTTTAGAATTTGGGAAATGAGGACCAAAAATAGAAAATATTTTAAAGTATTTCGGATGATGATTTTGAGGGTACCATCAATCCCGGAAGGGCCGAGATAGTCAAAATGACTGTCATTGGGTTTTATTTCGGCTCCGGAATGTTTTAAGTTATTTTGGCTCGAATTGGAGTAAACGAGTCATTTAAAGTGTGTATTAACATTTAAAACTGGGTTTGTTGTTTTAAAGGATTTAAGGCTTACGGATGAAGCCTTCTCAATTAGAGAAAGAGAGAAAGAAATAAGAAGGAAAAGAAGAGAGGGAGGAAGAAAGCTTGGGATTTCCGGCCCAACCGCAACATCGAGGATGATCCAACCTCTACAAATCTGAGGCAAGTGTTTAATCTTGCTAAATAGCTATTTGTGTATTTTATTTCATAAATTGTGGGGTAAAGAAATGGTTTTTGGGTATTAATGTCAAAACCTAGATTTTAGGTTTAAATCTTGAAATCAATGTTTAAATTGAGAATTAATGACATAGAAATGGTTGGGATCAACTTTGGGTTGGTTAATGGGTTTAAAATCATGATTTGATGAAGGTTTGGGTGTTGGAATGAGAAATTTAGGGTTTAGAATTCGTAGGTTTTGAAGAAACAGATGAAACCTTCAAAAATTGCAGGTCCGAATCGATTCGCCCCCTCAAGCGAATCGATTCGGTTTGGTAAAATTGGCAGGTCTGCATTGACCGAATCGATTCGGACCCCAAGCCGAATCGATTCGGCCTATTGCAGAAGCCCAGGTCTTTGGACCCGAATCGATTCGCCTTGGAGGCCGAATCGATTCGCTAGTCCGAATCGATTCGGAACAGGGCCGAATCGATTCGGAAACAGGGCATTTTGAGGTATTTTCTCCATAGTGAATTCAAACCCTTTTTGGTTGGGTTTATTGAATTGGGGCCTTCTCTTAAGATGAAAGAGATATGTTCTTGGAGACACATAAGGAGTTTCTCACACTTTAGGGTTTTGGGGACTCCTTAGGGTAATTTGGGAGAAATGTATCCATGTATGTATTTGGAAGTTATGTATAGAGATTTTGGGGGAAAACCCTTTGGGATTGGGAATCCTAATTGTAGATTAAAAGTAAGTGTAGATGTGATGTGAGGCTAAGAACTCTTAGAGAGATCTTAGATTAGGGTATTCACAAAAGTGATCGAACCATAGTCGAAATCGAGGGAAATGAGATTATTTGATGATTGAAAGAATGAGCTTGAGGCTGATAGACTATTAGTTATATGTATACCGATAGTCAAAATGATTACTAGATTCTTTAATGTACTCGGAGATATAGATGATATGTGTAGTGAAAGATTCCTACACAAACTCTTGGGTGATAGCCCTAATGTTGAATATATATAGGTATAGATATAAACATATGGTTTTGGGAGACTACCCATCATAGGAAGATGATTGAATATGTTTCAAGTATGGGATTATATTCACGTATCGAGGACTATGTATACTTATAGCCAGTTATATATATATATTTTATGCATATGAACGAGAATTAGTTTATCATATATAGATATAAGGATATGTGTATATGTGTTGATATATATCCGTATGTATATAAATGTATGGATATATTTATGTTATGAACATACATGGTATGGTTACTTAAACCGTATATGGTGGTTCATTATTTGATCCTATAATTGGATCATATGGATGTATATATATTGTGCATGTGAATAATACATATACTTAATTGGTTAAGCATACCCCGCTCATGCTATCATTGGGAAGTTGCGCGCGTAGAGGGTGAGCATCCTGGCTTATAATGCAGGGTGTGGATATTCCCCAGGTCATAGTCGTCCCTTGTGATTATTATACATATAGATATATATTTTTGGGATGAGACGTGGTGGGTATGTTTCGTCTCATTGCCGGTTGGAACTATGACCGCTTCCCGGGACGTCGTGTGCGTGTGTTTACCACGAGATGGGTGTCGTTTAGTCCCACCATGGTGGCCCCAGTATTGCTACGTGAGCCGGGCACTGGGAAGATGATAGCACTGATGCAGTTTATCGGCGATATATATAGCCGGGTATATTATGTGCATGGCCTTGTACATCATATGTAGTATGTACACTTGGCTATTGGATTGATGATGATATATATACGGTTAGAAATAAATACCTATATATATATGTATATATATATATATCCTATAGATGAAAGGATATGGACTTTTATGAAGTACATCTTAGATGATCATGGTGTACTAGATTGATGGGGGTTGATGTATCGCACATAAGGTATTATTTCGGTTACATCATCCCAAGGATATTATTGGAGGTTCTTTTATTCTATCTTATTTGTTTTCTTTCTTTTCTTTTCTTCTTTCTTTCTTTAGGAGTTATAGTTTAATAGTAATGTTAGTATATACTTGTATGTTGAGGATTATGGATCTCTAGGATCGACATTGCCCAGGAGTAGTGTAACGAGGTGGTTCCTTGTTTGGATTTCGCTTTGCGAGACACCTCACGCACGAAACGCAGTGCCATGTCGAGATTTGAGAGAAGTAATTCCATAGGTGGCATCTCGGATCTCTGATCTTGACCTTGTCAGGAGTAGTGTAACGGGGCGGTTCCTTGTTTGGATTTCGCTTTGCGAGACTCCCCACGCACGAAACGTAGTACAATTTTGGGATTAGAGAGAAGTCTTGCCAATATTCCATGTGCATATTATTAAGTATATTCATTCTTACGCTTTTAGCCTAAATAGGTATGTATATATATGTGTATATGTATAGGGGTAATGTTTTAAGAATTATGATAATTATAATTCATGAGATTATAAATCGGAATTCATTAAGCCTTTTATGGCATAATTGTTGTAATCATAATCTAATAGGATTAGAAATGGATGGATCCTTAGATTATGACGGGAAGGTAGTTCTCGTGGATATAGGCTAGGCCTGATAAGTTAGGTTGTCCTAAAATAAATGGGGGTAATTTAACTAAAATTTGAGGACGCGATTAGGTGCGCGCCTTTAGATGAGAGGTGAGTTGGGGGTTCCACGAGAGTGCGGTCTCACTTATTTATGAAATTAAGTACACCGGTATTTATTATGCACGGTTAACACACTTGCTAAATATTTTACACATTCGGGGCTCTGACCCGTTTACTTCTCCCTCCTTCTTGTATATACACATGTATTTCCACAGGTATCCTACCGTATGGATGCCGGATGACCTTCTATCCAGAGTCTTGGGAGCCGTGACAGGTGCGGACTGTTGCGGGATATTTCATGTAGCCGCTTTCTACTTCTTCAAAATTCTAGGTAGGATTCATGTTGTAGATCGGGTTTGTATCATAGGGATATTTATATACATGTTTACATTTATTCCATTTTAGTTATTGTATTTGCTGTGATCCGACAGCTTATTCGGATCTACTTTTCGTAGTACATTCAGTTGTATTTAATTGGTTCATTTTATTTATTATAGTTCCTTCCTGCATCTCTCCTATTCATTAGTAGTTTTATAGTGTAGGGTTGTTGTATGTTGCAAGTTTTAAATTTTTATAACATCTCGCTTATATGATTTCGGGTAGTTAGTCCTATATTATAGTACCGTTAGTTGATGTTGAGACTGGACCATCTGGAATTCCTGATTTAATATAGTATAGGGCTGGCCACCCGTTATTATTTTAAGCGGGGTGTTACAAAACATACACAAAAGAATACAACAATCCTAAAATATAGGGCTCTACATCAAAGAAAGCTCAGCGGAAACATAACAATCCGCACAGATCCTAAGGACACTAGAACCTGATGCTCTGATACCACCTGTGATACCCCGACTAATTAAATACTGGGTAGCAACTCCTTTATTCAAATTAATGAAAAATGCCAAGTTGGTTCAGTTCATAGCATCACTGTCGAAAACATTTAATAATTACTAGCCACCTAATATTTAAAAAGTGAGTTGTCAATTTTAATTAAATTCGATTAACATACAATCCATTTAAATTATGAAATACTGATACCACAACCACATCAAAGTCGCAAATAAACAACGATGTAATAAACTAAATCTGGAGGAATACACCTCACAACAATCCGAATACTGAAATGAACAAATACAAAGCCCGAATCCTTAAATTAATTACAACCCAAAATATGAAATAAAAACTGAATAAGTAAGATATCTCTGAAAGAAAAGGGGCGACATGCCCTACAAATGAATAAGTCTGAAGTAGAGTCAAAATAGAAAGTGGAGGCGTCTACTATCGAGGACCTGTAACTTCCACATAAGCTACATCACATCACTGGAATGGAACTCCTATACTTGGTGTCCTTGTGGCTAGGCACCTAAAAAGGTTTTTGCAAAAATAGATTTGAAAGAAAACGGGTCAGATCTCGATTGTCAAACAGTTTAAAATATAGCAAGTGTTTAATATAATTAAACAGTGAATATAAAGTACATGATAGTGTGGGCACTCACATGAGTTCCTCACCTCTCAACTAATTGCGCACACCTACCGTACCCGTACCCGTACCCGTACCCGTTCTAGTTATTCTACTGTCAAACTAGTCCAATACACAATATAAGATTACTATACGATTCACGATTCAATTCCCGACATCTTAATTTAAACAGAGAGTTATACTTTTCTTCTTGGCTCTCAAAATTAATAATACTAATCACTAGGGATTTTCCATTTGCAATTCTACTACAATGTTTCTATGATTCACACTTACATTATAGATGACAGCTCATTTAAATTAACAGTATATTATTCTCATCATAAATATACAATACTGGAACCCCGAGACTAAGCTGCGGTGCACACATACTCTTCTATCCAATCCCGGTACATCACGTACATAAGGGCTACGTATTCCGAATCTCTCAGGAATCGTTTTCAATAAACAACAATCACAAAAAATGGAGGCGAATATAGTTCACATCACATGGATCACGCACATACCTACGCTCCCATGATCAGCAGACTTATTAACTTCTCAAAAATTCCTTCTCTAACCTATGTCCTCGAGGTACCAATCTAAATCCCCCCAGTAGGCACACGAAGATTAGATGGCCCTGATCGAACACCGACCTCCCGTGATAGCAAGTATGGTAGGTATGCTATACACAAATACTACTTATACCAAGCATTCACAAATCTTAGGTATCCCATAATATTAATATAAGTATATTTATCATCCCTATATCGTCATATAATGTTACTCGATTTACAAGTCCCGATTTATATTCATTAATGTTATAAACTCTTCTCACATAGTGATTTTAGGTATTCGTTTTCTAACCCACAAATGTCATCCGGTTTACTACCAATTTCTAATTTTTACTCCTCAATGTACTCCAATCACACAACTATACCCACTAGTCAATAAGGGAAGGTTATTACTCCATTAAACAAGTCTACTGCAGGTTCAAAAAAAAAATCAGGCTTAAAAGGCCATTCTGACAACTCTTTAGAAATCTCGTTCGAACGAGGCTGTTCGAACGAGTGTCGTTCGAACGAACTACCAACTCGTTAGAAGGGGTACTATCATCTCGTTAGAAGTCTCATTTGAACGAGGTCATTCGAACGACCTGGGCAGGTCTTCTAACGAGATGGCAGTAAACGCCGAGAAAATTCCCAACTCGTTTTTCTTCATTTTTCCGGTCTCTAAATTCATCCTAAGATCATCCCAATAGAAATTTAATGTTCTTAAACTACTCTAAGTCCCCTTAGGTCGCTTCTTAACATATTTTTGGGGTCAAATCCTCCTAATCAACATGCAATTGTCATAAATCCCCAAATTTTACCCCAAACCCTATGAACATGATCCCAGAATTTTATTATGCCTAATTACTCATCATAAATCCGTTTTTAAATCCTCATATTTAAGTTTTTGGATAATAAATTCGTCCATAGTCATTCTACATGCAATCCCTAACCCAACTTTATAGTTTCTACAACAATTTCATTATGTTTTCCTCAAAACTTTCCAGACAAAACAGTTCCTACACTAAACATGGAAGAAATATTCAATGCACTTAAAAATATCAAATCACTTGCCTTATATTCGTTCTTCAGATTGTTGTCGATGATTCAAGGTTGATTCTCTCCTCTTTCCGGTCACAAATCCTTTCCTATTTCTGGTGATGGGGAGATGGTTTGGTATAGACCCTCTAGCCTCTCTTCTAACTTCTCTCAAAACCTCCGTAGCCCACTTTCTCACTTTTGGCTGATAATGGCCTTAGTGTCTCTTTTAATAATCTTTAATTTACTTAAAAAATTCGTGGGTTTTAATCTCCTTATTTTTCAAATTACCAAAATACCCTCTAGGTTGCCAGTTTGGTCTAAAAATGCTCCGGAACCCAAACTAAACCCCCAGCTAGTGTTTTCTGACTATCTCGACCCTTCCGGAGGCGTTGGCGTGCTCAAAATGATCATTCAGCTGATAAAAATATTATTTATTTTTTAATTTAAATAAATTCATTCCTGATGCGACTGACACGCGCGTTCCAACTAAATTTCTCAAATTGTCGTATTTCTTCCTCGTGACAATTTAAATATTTTCAATACTCATATATTACCATATATACCCTAAAATATTCAATTTTTGACATCATAATCAAATACTAACTCACATCTCGCTAGTATTTATATCCGGATTAATTCCCAATTAATTCTCATTTAATTCAATTAATCCCTTAAATAAAAATCAATAAAATTATAGTGTATTACAAGTATATCCCCAGGTCATAGTGCCCGGTATATGGGTGAGGGATTTATCTCACTTTCAGGGAAGGAATATGACCTCCTCGACAACGTTTATATTTTGGGCTAAGTTGGTGAGCGATTCCAACTCGGATAACTAGGTTATGTGAACACACCTAGTAAGATAACACTTTAGAGGGAATCATCTGATGAGGGTATACTCGGAGGGATGTGTGTATGTTGTGGTAAAGGTACGTATATAATGGTAGTAAATATTATATACGGGTAATAATACAGTGTGTGATGTAATTGTTTTATATAACTTGTGACACAGTTATATGATTATTATTTATAGGAAATTAATTAAGTTAATCGGTGACATAAATTATTAATCCAGGAATCATTATACTCGGGTTAGAGTAGTATGGCAAGGGGAGATAACACCAGGACTAGTTGGACGGTGTCGTACAACTACGTGGGGTTAAGATAAACATTAGGCGTGCACAATAGTGGAGGGGTAAGAATGACCTCAAGAGAGTGTGACACTAACTTATATATGAAGCGCATTCATGCATTTTAAATTACTGCAGTTAATTCACTTGCTAAATATTTTCAAAATGTTTTGGGTTCTAACCCTTGCTATAAAACTATTTTCAAAACCTTTTAGGTGTCCAGCCACAGGGACGCCATGATTGATATTCTATTCCAGGGACACGGAGCTGCGACATATGTGGATGCTAGTAGGAGCTTGGATTAGTCGCATCGTTCTTTCACTCCTAGAGTAGGAATCATTTATCTGTTCCAGTCTTATTTAGGGCATATTGCCCAGACTTTCAATTCAGTTTTCAGAATTATTTTATTCCGGTGTCGAATATTTGTATTGGATTATTTACTTTGGTGACCGATGGTTTATTCGGTATGTAGTCATTATTTATTCAGTTGATTTAATTCAGTTGTGTGAATGGATTATATTTATTTCCATATGTATTGTTTGGTTTAATTAATAAGATTAAAATTGGCACCGACTTTTGGAATACTAGGTGGTTAGTAAGTCTTAAAAAGGTTTTCGACAGTGCTGCAAAAGATGAACCAACTGGGATTCCTGTTTTAATTTTGTATAGGACTGATCACCCGGTATATTATTAGGTGGGGTGTCACAAACTCCTCCACGTTACCCCACAATCTCTATAATATCTCCTTGAGAGATTTTAGGAATTGAATGGGTCACAACCGAATCAGTTATAGTGCGTGGCCTCTAGACTTTGGGCCAGACTTAATTGGGCTACTCGTCTGGGCCGGAATAACTAATCGAGGTACCGACAGGCATACATGTGCCTCACATAACCCATAAAACCTTTCTCCTCCTGTGTTATCTCCGACTCAAATTAAGTGTAATTGAAAGGCAAAAAAATTACGCAAAAGCCAAAAAATGACCAACCTGAATATACTTAAACCTAAAAAAAATTATGCCAAAGCCAAAAAATACCCAAAGTAAACTATCCTAGCATGAAACTCGTGCCATGTGCATTCGCAATATAACTAGCTACGAAGAATCACAATTCATAAAGAAAAGAATAATAACATAATAAACACCACATACTAAAATATGTTTAGATTTTTGTATGTATTTAACAACGAAAATCACTCATACATTCTGTCAAAAAAGTAATATTGTCATACATGAAGGTTAACAAAACCTTCAGGCCCTTATTAGAGTAACTTCATTCCTAAAATGGGAATACATCTAAATTGGAAGGTTACATATGGGGTTATTTTTGAAAACGGTATTTTGCAAAAATGTTATTACATTACATTGTACTTATATTTAAGTGTTAAATTTTTTTAATGGATATTTATGTCTAAAGATTTTGATGTATTATCTTTTCATAACTCTAATGTGTATCATCCGTAATGATTCTCTTAATGTATGAGGCAATAAAATAATGATCTGGCTATCCCCACACCCTAAAATGCCTCCCCCACATCCTTTTACCAAATCCAACATATAAGGACCAAAATATCCTCTCCTCTTTCATTAAAACATAACATTATTTTAAGTATTTAAATATAATAAAATTTTTAAGGCATAAATAAATAGTATTTAATGAACAAAAAGCAGTTCTTAAAAATAAATAGTTTTTAACAAAATAAAAACAGTTTTAATGAAAATGAACTTTTAACAAAATAAAACAATATAAAAAAAGAAATAAAAAATTTCTAATAAAACAAAATAGTTTTATAATAAACAAACAATATCTTTAAAAAAAATTTAAAAGACTAAAAATATGAAAAAAAAAACGTTTTTATAAAAATAAAAACACTTTGGTGAACAAAAGAGTTTTTAACAAAAAACTATTTTTAAAAGAATAAAAATAGTCTTTCAAAAAAAATTAATAAAATAAAAAACAATACTAATACTAAAAACTTTCTGTACATAAATTATCATATTTAGCAATGAAAAATACACCAAAGTATAATAAACTAACTAATTTGTGATAAGGTCTAAAAAAATAGTAATGGGTTCAAGTGTTTCTCTTTTTTTAACAAAATAAAAACTAATTTTTATATTTAAATAAAAACAGTTTTTTTAAACAGAAAAAATTGTGTAATTTTTAATATAAACTGCCTTTTAAAACAAAATAAAAACTGTTTTTTAACAAATAGTAATAAAAACTGTTTTTTTAAATAAAAACTTTAATAACAAGAAAAACAGTTTCAAAAATTCTAGCAAAAGAAAACAGTTTTTAACAAAATAAAATAAGTTTAGTTTTGTTAGAATTTTTTAAATTATGTTTTTTGTTATAAACATTATTTATTTGGTTAAACCAAAAAGTTTTTATTTTGTTTAAAAAAACAGTTTATATTACAAATTTGTTAGTTTATGTTGTTTAAAAAACAGTTTAAAACAAACGGTTTTTATTTTAAAAAAAAAATATTTTGTTAAAAAAAACAGAAACACTTTAACCTGTTACTATTTTTCTATGACTTTATTACAAATTAGACAGTTTATTATACTTTTGTATATCTTTCATTGCTAAATATGAAAACTTCTCTAAAGAAAGTTTTTAGTATTAATACTATTTTTTGTTTTATTAATATTTTTTTGAATTTAATATTTTTATTCTTTAAAACCTGATATTTTTAAAGATATTGTTTATTTAATATAAAATGATTTTATTTTGTTAAAAACTGTTTTGTTTGGTTGGAAATTGATTTTTTTTCCTTTTTTCATATTGTTTTTATTTTATTAAAAAAAGGTTTTTCATTAAAATTGTTTTTATTTTAAGGAAAAAACTACAACCCGATTAAAGTGATGTCTATTGACATGCCTTGTTTATCAGTTCTAACCACACCTTCATAAACATCCGTGGCTTTGAGCTTTAACCGAAGGAGGACAACCTCAATGATGAATATTGACTTTTTAGTTCCAAATCGTTCATCTTCACTATTGTTGTCCTTCTGTCACAGAAACAAATTATTTCTCTTTGATGACAATGATAATGATGATTTGTGGAGAGGAGACACGATAATGAAGAGGCAATGAGATGGGGTGCTTGGAAGATAAGTTTTAAGAGTATTTAAAAGAGAAAAATGAAAAGTTTTTTTTTCTCTACCGCACATAAGAGACTTCAAAGGTCTAAGGAATTAAAACGGCCGACCAAATATAGAGGAGAGAAGTAAATACCAAGATGGAAAATGGGGGAATAAATAAAAAAAATTACCAAGATGGATAGATGAGAGAAGTACAGGATTTAAGTGAGATCTCCTGTATAGTGTGCCACATGGATGTTTCGTTTCCAACTTTTTTTTGGTAACGGTGTATGTTAAGCAACTGGTATAGAGTTTTAATCAGGATGTATCCATAATCTTAAATTATTTTACTAATATTCCTTTGAATAAATGTAGGGTTTTGTTAGTTGGGTTTGTAGTTGGGAGGAAGATAGGTCATTTGGGAGATGAGAAGAATCGAGAGAGAAAGAAGAGGAAGAGCAAAGACAGAGGATCTAGGGAGGCGGGAGGGATAATTAAATTAAATGGGATGCGGGAGATGGATCGTATAAATTTTGGATGGGTCAATAGGAGAGGACAATAAATCTCTTCCCCTTTAAATCTATAAATAAATAGCCAGCCCTACTTTTATCACTCAACTTCAACACTCAAGAATTGTCCAGCGGACATCACCCTACTTTGATCATTCTACATTCCCACTTGTTACAATGGAATTTTTCCAATTAGCTAAGGCAGTTAGGCGCTGTAGCCACCACGCGAAATACCTTTACGCTGATGAAGACGAAGATACCGTCACACAAGGTCGAAAAGGATCATCCAAAAGCGTTGTTTTGACTGTTGAGTTTGTCACCAACCTACCCGTAAATAACATTATTCATCTTAAGAGAAAATACAATAAATATCTCACAACCTCAAGCCATCCTTTTCTTTTGGGTATGAGTGGCAAGAAGGTCCTTCAAACGCTGCCTCCTAGCCTAGACTCGTCTGTTGAGTGGGAGCCAATAAAAGAGGGTAGCCAAGTTTGGCTCAAGACGCATTACGGCCAGTTTCTAAGGGCTAATGGTGGTATTTCTCCGTGGCGAAAATCTTTTAAACACAATATTCCACACAGGAGCTCAACTAAGAAGTGGGTTCTTTGGGATGTTGATGTTGTTGAGATTGTTACTAGATCGCCAGAGGCTAAAGCACCCCCTCCATTGGTGGTTCGATCCGATGAATCGAGTTCGCCTTCAACTACGCCTCCAACTTTTTGAGAGAAGAGGTAACAATTTTCCATCCCGAACTATGTTAGTTGTATAAAGATTGTTACAATAATATCTTGAACTATACTTTAATTTGGTATGACTCTTGAAGTATTAGAATGAACAGAAAACATCGTGGAATTATTAATTTTTTTCACTCTTTTATTGTGAGATTGTTACAGTAATGCTCTCTTTTACTTAATATTTGATGCAAAATATTAACACATATGCAACACAAAAGTTCTTCGTATTTGTATTTCAAATAATTCAAACATATCTAACAAAGAATTTATAGTTTATTGGCCAATTAGTGAAATGTCTCCTAATTAGCATAGGTAACCAGTTGCTAGTTTCCTAGCTTTATCTTATTTCTTTTTAATTCTCACCCTTAGCCGATAAAGACTGCTAACTTGATTAGTACGAATAACAGAATAACCTCATTGTCATCAATAAGTTAAGAGAGTTTGATTTGTGTTGTGCGTTCACTACAAAAGAGTGAATAAAAACTATTTTGGATTCAATCTTTCCACCTTGTCTTGTGTGTCCAAATTTTAGCACATGTACACCACTTAAAAGAATTCTTTAGTGCGGATAATAATATTTCATACATATTACATGAAAATTGAACATGCTTGTATCACGTGACAGTAAATTGCCAAAAAGTATTAATATAATTATATTGGAAACTCATCACAGTTCTTAACATTATCTCTAAATCATTTTTTTAAATGATTCATGATCGAACTAATAATGATGAAATATGATTAAATGGTAGAATTGAATAATTATGATATTGTTTCTTTTTTCCACTCTTAGAATATAAAGGGAAGAAATAAAAATAATTCATAATTCATTCTATTGTTAGTTAAGTTTATGTTTTTCTTAATCAGTCAATTTTTTCTATCAAGTTTTTGGGTGATTGGTAACACTGTGTTTGTTTGACTTAATTGCAAGTCATTTGATTGTATTCCTAATTTCCCTTCGAGGTGGGTCGGTGGTAGCAATATATATTACCAAGTTGCTGATTTAGATGGTGATGTGGAAGAGGATACTGAGGGGTTTTCCATTAATTGTAAGGGTAATGAGGTTGATGAATTGACTCATAAATTGGAAGAAGTCACTGGTCTTAAGGATATCATTGTGTGTTTGAGGAGTCCGTTGGATAGGAAACTTCACCCGCTTCATTTACAGCTTCCTCAAAACAAAGTGATTTTGAACGTTGTCTAATGGGGTATGAAGGACATGAGATTATGATAAGCATTAGATGATATATTCAAGTGGGTGAAAGAAGACATATTATAAATAGCGGCTTCAATTTTATTCATTTATAATGCATGTAATTTTGAGAACCTTTATAATAAAAAGATTCATGGGTTTAATCTCTCAGGTTGGGCAGGCGCTAAAAATTGTGGTCGGAACATATGAAATGCAAATATGATTATATTTTATCCTTTTTTTTTGTGATTATGACGTATTTGTAAATTTGTTCAAGTGTGGCGACCCTAATTATATTAATTATTTGATTCAAAAATTAGATTTTAACTCTAATTACCTATATTTTATCATTCTTGGTATATCAGTTTTCATGGTCATTATCTATGATTTTCCTATCTCAATATCTATGTGATAATATTTTGCATTTTAACGTTGTTTAAGCCTTCAAACTTGTATTTTTGTCATTTTGGGTAATAATATTAATATCAATACCTCATTCCCGAAAACTAATTTTTAAATCCCGTCAATTGTTCTGAGACCCTAAAATGATTATTTATAACCCTCTCGTGATAATTCAAATTTTCATTCTTTGACAAAAATATATGACTTTCCCAAATATTATTGATTTCTAAATTTCGACAATTGTTCCAAGACCCTAAAGTTATTATTTACGGTTCGCTGTAGTGATAATTCAAATTTCTATTCTTTGACAAAAATATATGACTTTCCCAAACATTTTGTATTTTTTCGCCACATCAGTTGCTTTATTTGTTCACGATGATTTTAATACTCACGTTTATAGCTTATTAGATGTCAAATTGAGGGTATAATTAAAATATGTGGATATTAGATGTTGGAATCAAGTTTATTACTAATATTTATGTTTATGTTGGACTAAATGCCAAACGCATGCTATAATTCTTTTGTGTGTATATTAGATTTTTTATTTAGTTTTAATACTAATGTTTATGTATATGATAGATTAGATGTCAAACACAGGCTATAATTCATGTGAGGACATTATATTTTTGATTCAATTTTGAAAACTAATTTTCATTTTTAAGTTGGATTAAATGTCAAACGCAAGCTGTCATTCAAATGTGTTGATATTAGATGTATGATTAAATTTTATTTATTTATTTGTTTATTTTGAGAGTTTAGTTTTTTCCTTCTTCTTCTTCGTTTATATTTTGTCTCCAAATTGTAGCTAATTTTGATACAAGAAATTTTGAGAACCTTTACAACATAACGACTTCAGGATTTGAATCTCTCATGTTGGGTAGGAGCTAAAAATTGTGGATGAAACATATGAAATGCAACTATTTTTTTTGTGATTCTGACCTTTTTGTAGATTTGTTCGAGTGTGGATACACTAATTATATTAATTATTTCGTTCAAAATTATATTTTCACTTTAATTACTTATATTTTATAATTCTTGGTATATCAATTTTCATGGTCATTATCCATGATTTTCCTATCTCAATATATATATGATAATATTTTGCGTTTTAACGGTTTTTATGTCTTCAAAATTATATTTTTGGTAAAAATATTAATATCAATATCTCACTCCCAAAAACTAATTTAAAAAATATGTCAATTGTTCTGAGACCCTAAAGCGATTATTTACAAACCTTTGGTGATAACTCAAATTTTCATTATTTGACAAAACTTTATGACTTTCCTAATAAAACCCAGTGGTGATAACACATATTTTCACTATTTGACAAAACTATATGACTTTCCCAATTATTATGTATTTTTTTTATCACATTATTTGTTTTATTTGTTGACGATGATTTTAATATTCATGTTTATAGTTTACTAGATGTCAAACTTAGGGTATAATTCGTATATATGGGTATTAGATGTCTGATTTAGGTTTATTACAAATATTTATGTTTATGTTGGATTAAATGCCAAACGTATTCCATAATTCATCAGTGTGGATATTAGATTTACGATTTCGTTTTAATACTAATGTTTATGTATAACATGGATTAGATGTTAAACACAAGTTATAATTCATATTATGATTTAATTTTGAGAACTAACATTCATGTTTAGGTTGGATTAAATGTCAAACGCAAGCTGCAATTGAAATGTGTGAATATTAGATATATGATTCAATTTCGAATATCCATATTCATTTAAGCTTGATTAGATGATACGATATAATTCATATGTATGGGTATTTGATATGGATTCAATTTTAACTATATGTTCATATTTATTGGATTAGATATCAAATACAGGCCATAATTTGAAATTGTGGATGTTAAATTCTTGTATGTGAATATTAATTATTAGTGTATCACGTGAATTCACTTAATAATAATTTATAGTGTTGGACATCAAATGCACAATCCATAAATATGATAGTTATAATTAACGGAATATTAGTGGGTGACATATTTTTATTGATATGATTTGACATCAAACACTGGTGCAATAATTTTTAAAATTAAATAGCATGTCACTAAATTAAGTATCCTGAAATAATTTATATAATGTTGCTAGTCGAGTTTTATTTTAATTAACATTTCTCTTGTTTAGCATGCAATTTCAATTTCAGGATAAACTACATGAGAGACCCATGGGGAGCACCCCAAAGTGCCATCGTACAAAGCAACTAACGTAAATAATAAAGAAGAACTTACTTGTATAACTCTCTCAAAACACGAACCCGCTCCCAACCTGCCGTAACAAAGTGAGGGTGTGAGTAAAATGCTAAGTGAAAAATATACAAATGCATTATAGAATCGACTGGCACAAATAAGACTCTAACACGTTATGCCTACGTGTACATGAAACCACCTTGTATACATATATACATAATTTATAAAATAGTTTTACTTCCAAAACCTTATTTGTCAAGATTCATTTACCTTAATCTTATAAAAGACTTCCCTTTCCTCACTTTAGCATTGTTCATTTTATTTAATACACAGGGTTCGATAATTGAAACCACTATACTTGATTCATTACCACAAAATGTCTTATTAGCGACGAAAAAAATTAGGACAAAAGTAATTTTGTCATAAAAAGTAAACTTTATGTGAGGAAAATTAATTTCGTCACGAATTGAGTGTGATGATGTTAAATTGGTGACGAATTAAAAATATTTGTCATTAAATAATCATTGAAATTTGGGCGCCATCATTCCCGCACGATAAAAGGTTCCATACATCTATTCGTGACAAAATTATTATACATTTAATGACAAATACGTTTATCACACAAAAAAAATTAATTGGTAACAAAAAAAATTTCACTAATTCCTTAAAAAAAATACTTGACCTCCAAATCCTACCCAGTCTCCCTCATTCTTTCTTGACTGATTTAGGCACTTGCCCAAGAAACCCTCCCTTTCCTTCTTTCACCCTCTCCCATGTAACAACCCTCTCTTTTGAGAACCTATTTTATATTTATTTACTATTTGAAGTAATTTTATATAAAATGTTGGAATGTGGAGTAAGTATTAATTTAATGAGATAAGTTAATATTTACTAAAATGTTGTATGTTTACCTTATATGTGGGTAAATATAACCACGTTGCAGTTTATTGTGTCATAAGAATTAAAATGACGTTGTGGTTTAAAAATGAAACCGAAACTTGAAATGAGTTATAAAATTTCCATATGATAATTTAGAGGGTGTAGTTAGTCCCGAATGGTGCAAGATTGTCGAAATACGTGCCATATTGTATTTTGGTGTTTTGGGCACTTTTGACTGATTTTAGCATAACGCGTATTGGGAGTCATTTTAATGTGGTATTTATCATTTAAGTTGGAGCTTTTAGACTAATGCCACGATTTAGTTTTTGTTAAGACCTTTTATTTCTCTAAAGAGGATTTGTTAACCCAGAGTGAGAGAGAGAAGAAGAGAACTTGTGGAGAAAGAGAGAGATTGAAGATTTGGAGATTGATCTTGCATTCATTTTCCTCAAATCTGAATTTGCAAGCTTGAGGAAAGTTTTCTACTTGATATTATGTGATTTAAGATAAATGATTAGTATTGATAGTTATGTATTAATTATGGTTTATCAATGTTAGTGTTTTATTGGATTTATGGGTTTTGAATCTTTGGAAGTGATTTGGATATTTATTGGAGTAAATCAATGTTTTTGGATGCATTTATAATCAGTTGGTGGCAATAAATGATCTTGGTTTGGGTAGATTGGTGTTGGGTGAATTTTGGAGTCCAAGACTCCATAGCCAAACTTGGCAAATTCGCAGGGCCGAATCGATTCGGCTATGTCCGAATCGATTCGCCCAAGGGGCAGTTTCCAGGTCTGAAAACCTGAATCGATTCAGGTTAAGACCGAATCGATTCAACTGAAGAAGAAAGTTGGGTTCATCTTCCGAACCAATTCGCTTTTTGGACGAATCGATTCGGACCCTGCAGTTTTGAGTTGATTTTTCCAACTCAATTGTTATTCTTTTTCTTTAGGCTTAGGACCTAGGAACCTTCTTGAATGAAGTAAACTTAGAGTCCTAGATTTTTAGTTGAGTTAAGTCACTACCCTACATTAGGATTGGGTTAAATGGGGCTTATTCCGGATGTGTGCAAATTGAGGATAGGGTTTTTCTTTTCCTTAGTAATTTGTGAAGTGTCTAGGAGTTGCAAGCCCATACTTGGAGACTTTAGGGGTTCCATTGAGGTATATATGAACATTGGAATTTGTAGAAGTATTGTGATCACTTGGAGATTAATTCGGGAGTTAAAATATGATGAATATTAATGAGAATATTCAATGATTATGGTTTCGGATAAAATGAAACAAATATCACTAATGGAAATGAAATTGAGATTTAAATGGTAAATGTTAATTTCCTTAAACACACCTCTCTTAATGCTATCATAAGGGAAGCTCTCACATGAGGTGATGTCCCCTGACTGTTGAATGCAGGGAGACTATAATCCTCGGCCATATGCGGGGTTGTTATATGTTTTATTCTGCGCGAGTGAGGTAATTATGGGTGTGGTTATGACTCACTCGCAGGCATATGGCCACTTCCCGACATGCGTTAGGTACCTAGGTTGTCTTGTTTGATGGGCCCTGGAAGATGATAGTCATTTAGGGGTGCGCCCAGTAGAGAAACTCGGAGAGGCGGTCTAAGAATCGTTATATGTATAAGAATATGACCATTCTAAATCAAGTGGGACTTGAGATATGTAAAATGCCATAAGAACATATGATGGTATTATATTCCTGTTAAGGAATGGAAATTGGAATGAAATGGTAAATAATGAGGGAAGCTTTTAAATTCATGATGTCTAATTATATTCTCTTGCATAATTTAATAAAAGGCTTAATCATTTAAACTGCTTTATTATGTTTTTGGATTATGTTGTTAGACTCGTATCCTTATCATTTATGATTAATACTTCATAACTGTAATGCTTCTTATTCATCTGGTGATTTCATAAAACCCGGGCCCTGACCCGTTCATTCTCCTTATTGTGCATGAACTTGTATCCGCTCAGGTGCTCCGCCGCAAGGGCGCCCGTTATGATATTCCTACTTCTATTCTTTTGAGGAGCTGTAAGATTTTGCAGATATTATAGGATGTGTTGTTAGGCGCTTTCTTCTTTTGTATTCTAGATATGATCGGGTCTTTCACTCAGGCGTGTGGCCCAAACTTTTGTAACTGTTTAATGGATGTATTATGTAAACTATTAAATTGTTGTAACCCATTGTATGTACCTATTTACTGACAGCATATTCGGTCCTTTATTGTATATTTTTTGTTGATGTAATATATATAGCTCTTTTGGAATTCCACTTTCTCTTTAGATTGGGTTGTTTAAGTTATTTTCTTAACTTGTAATAAAACTAAATTAAAATTTTTGGCAACCCATTTTCTGAAATATTGGGTGGTTTTCCCGTATACTTATTTTATTGTTGTGATGCTGAGAATGATTTCCATCCATGATTCTATTATGTTTGAGTATCGGGCTGGCCACCCCTTATTTCGGATCACGGGTTGTCACAGATGGTATCAGAGCATCAGGTTCTAGAGTCTTTAGGATCTATGCGGACTTGTCACATTCTACCGTAGCGTTCTTTGATATAGAGCCTAATGTTAGGACTGCTTTGTTGCTTATATTTGCGATCTTCTGCAATATAGATTGTTTTGAATAGTATTCTAACTCTATTATTCCTTCATCTCAGATCCCGTGTAAGAGAGGTCGGCCAGCGAGGCGTAATAGAGTTATAGAAGATGATGTTGGTCCTCCCCCGCCGTCACAAGGAACTATTAATGATGTTGATGTAGAAAATATAGTGGCCCAAGCGGTTAATGTGGCTATGACCGCAGTGGCTCAGCAAATTCCAAAAGCTCAATAACGAGCACAGGATGCACAAGATCCTACTGGACCTTCTCCGTGGGAGAGGGTTAGAGAGTCCTTTTTAAAGGTCCATCCCCCGGAATTTGACGGAGGTTCTGACGTTATTCGAGCAAACCAATGGAAGAAGGATATGCAATGGGATCTACGAATGGTTGAATGTAGTGAGGAGAAGAAACAAGTCCTTTCTACTTTCAAACTTGTTGGGGCCGTGTTACACTGGTGGGAGTCGATGACTACACCAGAACAGAGGGATACCATGAAGATCACTGATTTCTGGGGCTTGTTTGACCAAAAGTATTTTCCTCCCGTAGTTCAAAGGAAGGGAGGTGAGAAGGAGACTTCAGGATGTGGTATAGGGAGAGCGGTTTGTTGCCAAATATGAAGAGGAGTTCACCCGGTTGGCAAGTTTTGTACCGGATGAGGTGACTCCAGAGGAGAGGAAGGTTTCAAAGTTTATGGGAGGTTTGAACTGGAGAATTCGACAACATTTACTGGGTAATCCAGCCTTTCAAAATTTTGGTGAGGTAATGAATGCAACATTGCTCCATTGCCAAGAACATCGATTGTACATGCAGATTTGTAAGCAAGCTACCGTAGTGGGGCAAGCGGGAAATCCTGGAGGTAGTGGGAATAGAGGAGCTTTTTCCTCTCCCCAATCTGCGGGTAATAAGAAGAAAGAAATGGATCCCCAGCAAGGGGACTCGTCAAAAAGATAACTCTTTGGTGGGTTTAATTCGGGTGGCACTAATACTAGGCACGGTCAAGGTACTTCGCAATAGCAAAAAATATGTCAGGGTGGTCAAGGGGGTAGGGGCCATCCAGGCCAAGGTGTTAACCAGTTTAGAAACAACCGGGGTCGTGTTCCGGAGAATATGTTAGGAAAGTGCTTCCAATGTGGGGAGGAGGGTCATTACAAGAAGGAGTGTCCTCAGTTGGTTGGGGGTCAGCCTCGTAGAGTCCCTCAACAGCCATATGTTCAGCTTTTGCCACAGGCACCAAATCCGGTTGTTCCTCCGCAGCAGGGTCAGCTACAGTATGGGAGAGTTTATCATATCCAGGATGCTATGCATCCTCCTGCTCTGCCAGCGCTTCCAGCGATTGAGGGTAAGTTCCTTATTCAGGGGCACATGGGTCGCGTTTTGTTTGATACGGGTGCGACACATTCATTTATTTCTAGAAGTTTTGCTCAGTCTACAGAGTTGATAAAATCTGCAGAGAGCACTTACACTAGCGTCGAGTCTTCTATAGGTGATGGTTCACTCATTTTCCTTGTTTGTAAACATATAGGAATTAGTCTTGGTAATTTGTGCTTTGAGGTCGATTTACTCGTCCTAGACATGGTCGGGTATGATGTGATTTTTGGCATGGATTGGCTTGTCAAGTATCATGAAATAATTAATTGTTACGGGAAGAGTATAGTCTTTGCCGTTCCGGGACAAGAAATGTTCTTGGTGGTTATGCCTCGTTTAGAAGGAGGTACTAGCAGTTATTTGTATTGTATTGTGGAAGAGGCTTCTTAGGATGTAGTTGTTCCCTTGGATTCAATTTCGGTTGTTAGAGATTTTGTAGATATCTTTCGGGAAATACCGGGTTTGCCTACGAGTCGGGAGATTGAGTTTGTGGTTGATTTAGTGCCTGGGACGAGACCGATTGCGAGAGCTCCGTATCGTATGGCTCCCGCTGAGATGAGGGAGTTAATAGATCAAATTCAGGAGTTATTGGAGCAGGGATTCATTAGGCGTAGTACGTCACCATGGGGTGCTCTGGTGTTGTTTGTGAAGAAAAGGGACGGTTCTCTCTGGTTATGTGTTGACTATAGAGAATTGAATAAGGTCACCATCCGGAATAAATACCCTTTGCCTCGTATTGATGATTTATTTGATCAACTTAAGGGAGCGTCATACTTATCTAAGTAGACTTGAGGAAGGGGTATCACCAGTTGAGGATACGGGAGCAGGATGTATCCAAGACCTCTTTTATGATGAGGTATGGGTCCTATGAATTTTTTTATGCCTTTCGGACTAACCAATGCCCCCGCCGTATTTATGGATCTCATGAATAGGATATTTTGGTACTTCCTGGACCAATTCATTATTGTATTCATCGATGACATCCTTGTGTATTCTCGAACGAAATCAGACCATGTTACTCATTTGAGGTTGGTCCTACAAAGGTTGAGGGATCACCAATTGTATGCTAAGTTCGAGAAGTGTGGTTTTTGGTTGCGGGGAGTGCGATTTCTGGGACATATTGTGACTTCGTAGGGTATGTCGGTGGATCCGAGCAACGTGGTTACGGTGAGGGAGTGGGGTAAACCCACGACGCCTACTAAAATTCGTAGTTTTCTGGGTTTGGCGGGTTATTACCGTCGATTTATCAAGGGTTTATCAAAGATCGCTATCCCTTTGATAAATTTGACCCAGAAAGGGGTGAGGTTTGTTTGGGATAACTCTTGTTAGGTTGCTTTTGATGATCTCAAAGATAGATTGACTTCTGCTCCAGTCCTTGCGTTGCCAAAGCCGGGGTTGGAATACCTAGTCTTCACCGATGCATCTCTACAAGGATTAGGAGGTGTACTTCAACAGGAGCAACGGTCGATTGCATATGCTTCCCGCAAGCTAAATCCCCATGAAAGAAATTATCTGGTGCATGACTTAGAACTAGCCGCAGTTGTCTTTGCCTTGAAGATTTGGAGGCATTATCTCCTAAGGGAGAAATTTAGTCTTTTCACGGACCATAAGTCGCTGCAATATTTATTTTCACAGAAAGATTTAAATATGCGACAATGTCAATGGTTAGAGTTTGTGAAAGACTATCAATTTGACATCCACTATCATTCGGGCAAGGCGAATGTGGTAGCGGATGCTTTGAGTAGAAGTCCCAAAGGAGAGTTAGCCGATGTATGGAAAGCTAAATGGAAAGAGCTCAGTCACGAGGATGTGGTTGTTAGGGCGTTCATGTCAGTGATGGACGTTACGCCTATAATTGTGGCAAGGGTCGTAGAAGCCCAAGGAAGAGATAAAGGTTGTCAGGACCACATATGCCGATTACTGTCCGACGGAGCAGAATCTTACTCGATAAGTTCAGAGGGTAGACTACGCTTCCATGGAAGATTCATTGTCCCAGAGGAGGGGGATTTGAGACGGGCGATGATGGAAGAATCTCACGGTTCTAAATTTACGGTACATCCTGGTGGGGACAAGATGTATCAAGATATGCGCCGTCAGTATTGGTGGCCAGGCATGAAGCAAGATGTTTCTGAGTTCATATCTCAATGCACTACTTGTCAGTTGCTCAAGATAGATCATCAGCGACCGACAGGTTTGTTGCAACCGTTGGAGATTCCGGTATGGAAGTGGGAGAGCATATCGATGGACTTTATTATAGGCTTGCCAAGGTCACAGAGTGATTGTGATTCTATTTGGGTGATTGTCGACCACTTGACTAAGTCGGCACACTTCTTACCCGTGCGTACCGATTATGACACCACTCGCTATGCCCGATTATTCATCGCGGAGATTGTCAGACTCCATAGGGTGCCTTTAAATATTGTTTTCGACCGCGACAAGATTTTTTTTTCCCACTTTTGGCAAAGTTTCCAAGAGGCTATGGGGACTGAATTGAAGTTTAGCACTTCTTATCATCCTCAAATAGATGGCCACACCGAACGAGTAAACCAAATGTCAGACGATATGCTCCATATGTGTATGCTTGATTTTAAAGGTGGTTGGGAACAATATCTCACTTTGGTCGAGTTTGCTTATAACAACTCGTACCAATTTACTATTGAAATGGCGCCCTATGAAGAACTTTATGGACGGCCTTGTAGATCACCCACATGTTGGTTGGAAGTGGGGGATAATAAATTCCTTAGACCTGAAATGATCCAGGAAACTTCTTCTAAGATTGAACTTATTCGGAATCGCATTCGGATAGCTCAAGACCGCCAAAAGAGTTATGCCGATGCAAATATGAGACACATGGAGTTGGAGATTGGGGACTAAGTCTTGGTGCGAGTGTCACCAATGAAAGGTATCAAGCGTTTCGGAAAGAAAGGGAAGCTTGCGTCGCGTTTTGTTGGACCTTTTCCCGTTATTCCTAAGGTGGGTCTAGTGGCGTATCAACATGCCTTACCGAAACCTTTACAACAAATCCACTATGTGTTCCATGTCTCTCCTTTGAATAAGTATAAAAGGTGCAATGGTGCCCTTTGGCATATCCCTTTTGAGGATATCGACTTGCAACCCGACATTTCATATGAAGAGAAACCGGTTGCTATTTTAGATCATGGGGAGCGTAGGTTGAGGTCTCGAGTTGTTCCCTTGGTGTGAGTTCAATGGAGTTATCACAACGCTAAGGAATCAACATGGGAATGCGAGGATGATATGCGGGAAAAGTATCCGCATCTCTTTATTCAAGGAACGCCTGAATTTTGGGGGCAAACTTCCCTCATAAGGGGGGAGTATGTAACAACCCTCGCTTTTGAGAACTTATTTTATATTTATTTACTATGTGAAGTAATTATATATAAAATGTTGGAATGTGGAGTACTTATTAATTTAATGAGATAAGTTAATGTTTACTAAAATGTTATATGTTTACCTTATATGTGGGTAAATATAACCATGTTGCAGTTTATTGTGTCATAAGAATTAAAATGACGTTGTGGTTTAAAAATGAAACCGGAACTTGAAATGAGTTATAAAATTTCCATATGTAATTTGGAGGGTGTAGTTAGTCCCGAATGGTGCGAGATAGTCGAAATAAGTGCCATATTGTATTTTGGTGTTTTGGGCATTTTTGACTGATTTTAGCATAACGCGTATTGGGAGTCATTTTAATGTGGTATTTATCATTTAAGTTGGAGATTTTAGACTAATGCGACGATTTAGTTTTTGCTAAGCCCTTTTATTTCTCTAAAGAGCATTTGTTAACCTAGAGTGAGAGAGAGAAGAAGAGAACTTGTGGAGAAAGAGAGAGATTGAAGATTTGGAGATTGATCTTGCATTCATCTTCCTCAAATTTGAATTGGCAAGCTTGAGGCAAGTTTTCTACTTGCTATTATGTGATTTAAGATGAATGATTAGTATTGATAGTTGTGTATTAATTATGGTTTATCAATGTTAGGGTTTTATTGGATTTATGGGTTTTGAATCTTTGGAAGTGATTTGGATATTTATTGGTGTAGATCACTGTTGTTTGATGCATTTATAATCAGTTGGTGGCAATAAATGATCTAGGTTTGGGTAGATTGGTGTTGGGTGAATTTTGGAGTCCAAGACTCCATAGCCAAACTTAGTAAATTCGCAGGGCCGAATCTATTCGGCTATGTCCGAATCTATTCGCCCAAGTGGCAGTTTCCAGGTCTGCAAACCCGAATCGATTCTGGTTAAGACCGAATCGATTCAGCTGAAGCATAAAGTTGGGTTCATCTTCCGAATCGATTCCCTTTTTGGACGAAATCGATTCGCCTTGTGGGCGAATTGATTCGGCCCTAGGGCGAATCGATTCGGACCCTGCAGTTTTGAGTTGATTTTTCCAACTCAATTGTTATTCTTTTTCATTAGGCTTAGGACCTAGTAACCTTATTGAATGAAGTAAACTTAGATTCCTAGAGTTTTAGTTGAGTCAAGTCACTACCCTACATTAGGATTGGGTTAAATGGGGCATATTCCGGATGTGTACAAATTGAGGTTAGGGTTTTTCTTTTCCTTAGTAATTCGTTAAGTGTCTAGGAGTTGCAAGCCCATACTT
Organism: Sambucus nigra; assembly: GCA_949130495.1. Classification (NCBI taxonomy): domain Eukaryota; kingdom Viridiplantae; phylum Streptophyta; class Magnoliopsida; order Dipsacales; family Adoxaceae; genus Sambucus; species Sambucus nigra. The sequence goes on from OX422215.1 coordinate 150,682,458, forward strand.
GGAGACTTTAGGGGCTCAATTGAGGTATATATGAACATTGGGATTGGTAGAAGTATTATGATCACTTGGAGATTATTTCGGGACTTAAAATATGATGAATATTAATGAGAATATTCAATGATTATGGTTTTGGATAAAATGAAACAAATGTGAATAATGGAAATGAAATTGAGATTTAAATGGTAAATGTTAATTTACTTAAACACACCTCTCTAAATGCTATAATAAGGGAAGCTCGCACATGAGGTGATTTCCCCTGACTAGTGAATGCAGGGAGACTATAGTCCTCGGCCATATGTGAGGTTGTTATATGTTTGTTTCTGCGCTAGTGAGGTAATTCCGGGTGTGATTATGACTCACTCGCATGCATATGGACACTTCCCGATGTGCATTAGGTACCCAGGTTGTCTTGTTTGATGGGACTTGGAAGATGATAGTCATTTAGGGGCGCGCCCAATGGGGAAACTCGAAGGGGCGGTCTTAGAATTGTTATATGTATAAGAATATGACCATTCTAAATCAAGTGGGACTTGAGATATGTAAAATGCCATAAGAACATATGATGGTATTATATTCCTGTTAAAGAATGGAAATTGGAATGAAATGGTAAATAATGAGGAAGGCTTTTAAATTAATGATGTCTAATTATATTCTCTTGCATAATTTAATAAAAGACTTAATCATTTAAACTACTTTATTATGCTTTGGGATTATGTTGTTAGACTCGTGTCCTTATCATTTATTATTAATACTTCATAATTGTCATGCTTCTTATTCATCCGGTGATTACATAAAAACCGGGCCCTGACCCGTTCATTCTCCTTGTTGTGCATGAAATTGTATCCGCTCAAGTTCTCTGTCGCACCGTTATGATATTTCTACTCCTATGCTTTTGAGGAGATGTAAGATTTTGCGGATATTACAGGATGTGTTGTTAGACGCTTTCTTCTTTTGTATTCTAGATATGATCGGGTCTTTCACTCGGGCGTGTGGCCCAAACTTTTGTAACTGTTTAATGGATGTATTATGTAAACTATTAAATTGTTGTAACCCATTGTATGTACCTGTTGACCGACATCATATACGGTCCTTTATTGTATATTTGTTATTGATGTAATATATATAGCTCTTTTGGAATTCCACTTTATCTTCAGATTGGGTTGTTTAAGATATTTTCTTAACTTGTAATAAAACTAAATTAAAAGTTTTTGGCAACCCGTTTTCTGAATTATTGGGTGGTTTTCCCGTATACTTATTTTATTATTGTGATGCTGAGAATGATTTCCATCCATGATTCCGTTATTTTGGAGTATCGGGCTGGCCACCTCTTATTTCAAATCATGGATTGTCACATCCCACAGCCCTTCTATCTCCACTGCTATAATTCTCAAGCTGCCCGCCCTATGACCACGGCTTTGCCCTCTCCACTTTCGTTAGTTTAACTATAGTTGCTACCATTCATGTCTTTTGTTTGTTCTTTTGTTTGTGTTCGATTTATTATTCGTGCATTTGATCTACATATATGAAGACTTTTAACTATTTTTTTCGTTTAATTTTGCAGGTTAAATCTCTGGTAAAAAATCGAAATGGTTTTTGGAGTTTTGGATCTACATCGTTGGGTTTGAATTTTTCTATCTATGAGAGATTTTATGTTTGAATTTATTTTTCTTTAATGCCCATTTGTCTTTGATTTTTATTTTTTGTGCTCGTGAGGAAGATAAATTTTAAGAGTATTTAAAAGAGAAAAATGAAAAGTTTTTTTTTCTGGTACAGTAAGAGACTTAAGGTTTAGGGAGATAACAATGTAAATTTTAAGAGTATTCAAAAGAGAAAAATGAAAAGTTTTTTTTTCGCTACAGCGGGTCTAAGGAGGTAAAACGACCGACCAAATATAGAGGAAAGTAGTAAATACCAAGATGGAAAATGGGGGAATAAATAAAAATAAAATACTAAGATGGACAGATGAGAGGAGCGGGTGATTTAAGTGAGATCACCTGTATAGAGTGCCACATGGACGTTTCCTTTCCAACTTTTTTTTTGTAACGGTTTATGTTGAACAATAGGTATAGAGTTTTAATCAGAATGCCTTTGAAAAATTCATATTAGTAAAGTATCAATATTCTTAAAATATTTTATCACGCGCGTATTATAGAGTTTCGGGTGTCAATAGTAGCTCTCTAAATAAAAATGTACTAACCAAGCCTCTTGGTTCAGTGGTATAAGGTGGTCACTGACACAGTCTTGGGGTGAATTGAGTTTGATCCCCAATTCGATTCCTGGCACTTTCAAAATAATACTTGGTCAGTGAAAACCAAGAACCGCAAATAGGGATTAGTCCCTTTACGCGCAAACCGCTCCGAACACCTCTTGGTATGTTACAAAATAAAATAAAAAATGTACTTCTTCAACTCACTTGATGGGCTCGTGGTCACACTAGAGTTTCAATATGATTTGGACAGGTGATGAAAACCCAAACACTTTAGCTATCATATATGGCTGGCGGCTTGTTCGGATTAAGCTTCTCTAATTCTATCCGTATACGATCTCATCATCAAAACAAAGCACGCTCTAATAAATCTTCGCCCCTTTAAATCTATAAATAAATATCCAGACCTACATTTATCACTCACAACTTCAACACTAAAAAACTGTCCATGCTTACAAGCATAGTATATCACCTTACTTTGATCAGTCTACGTTCCCACTTGTTACAATGGAATATTTCCGATGCGCTAAGGCAGTTAGGGTCCGTAGCCACCCACCATCAACAAGATCGAAAAGGCTCATAAAAAAGCATTGTTTAGATGGTTGAGTTTGTCACCAACCTATCAGGAAAAAATATTATTCGTCTCAAGAGTAAATACAATAAATAACACACACCCTCAAACCAGCCTTTTCTTTTGGGTATGACTGGCAAGAAGGTCCTTCAAACGCAACCTCCTAGGTTAGACTCATCTGTTGAGTGAGAGACAGTAAAAGAGGGTAACCAAGTTAGGCTCAAGACGCGCCATGGCCAGTTTCTATGGGCTAATGGTGGTATTCCTCTGTGGCGAAAATCTGTTACACATAATATTCCACACAGGAGCTCAACTAAAAAGTGGGTTCTTCGGGATGTTGATGTTGTTGAGATTGTTACTAGATCGCCAGAGGTAACAATTTTCCTTCCTGAACTATGGTATTTGTATATAGATTGTTACTATAATTTCGTATGACTCTTGAAGTATTATAATGAAAAGAAAACATCGAGGAATTATTAAATTTTTGCACAATCAACAGACTTGCACTATTTAGGAATTCTCTCTTTTATTTAATATTTTATGCAAAATATTAACACATATACAACACACAAGTTCTATGTATTTGTATTTCAAATAATTCAAACAAATCTAACGAAGTATTTATTGTTTATTGGTTAATTAGTGAAATGTCTCCTAATTAGCATAGGTAATCAGTTGTTAGGTTTCTAGCTTTATCTTATTGCTTTTTAATTCTCACCATTAGCCGCTAGAGATTGCTTACTTGATTAGTACAAATAACAGAATAACCTCATTGTCATCAATAAGCTAAGAGAATTTAATTTGTATTGTGTGTTCACTATAAAAGAGTGAATAAAAACTCTTTTGGATTCAATCTTTCCATCTTGTCGCGTGTGTCCATATTTTTAGCACATGTACACCACTTAAAAAAATTATTTAGTGCGGATAATAATATTTCATACACATTTACATGAAAAGTGAACATGTTTAGTAAATTGCCTACAAGCATTAATATAATTATATTACAAACTGATCACACTCCTTAACATTATTTGTAAATCATTTTTTTTAAATGATTCATGATCGATTTCATTTTCTTGTAAAAAAAAATGATTCATGTTTGAAAAAATAATGATAAAATGTGATTAAATGTTAGAATTGAATAATTAGGATATTGTTTCTTTTTCCACTCTTGGAATATAAAGGGGGGAAATATTAATAAATCATAATTCATTCTATTGTTAGTTAGGTTTACGTTTTTCTTAAGCAGTCAATTCGTTCTATCAAGTTTTTGGGTGATTGCTAACACTCTGTTTGTTTGACTTAATTGTAGTCATTTGATTGTAATCTTAATTCCCCTTCGAGGCGGGTAGATGGTAGCATTATATATTACCAAGTTGTTGATTTAGATGGTGATGTGGAAGAGCATACTTAGGGGTTTTCCATTAATTTTAAGGGTAATGAATTTGATGAATTGACTCGTAAATTCGAAAAAGTGACTGGTCTTAAGGATATCGTTGTGTGTTTGAGGAGTCCGTTTGATGGGAAACTTCACCAGCTTCATTTACATCTTCCTCCGAACAAAGTGATTATGAACGTTGTTGTAGTTCATCCCTTATCTAATGGGGTATCAAGGATAGGAGATTATGATAAGCATTAGATGATACATTGAAGTGGGTGAAATAAGACATATTGTAAATGGCACCTTCAATTTTATTCATTTATTCGTTTCTTTTGACAGTGTTGTTTTTTCTTGTTCTTCGTTTATTTATTTTTCCCACTAAATTTTAGCTAATTTTAATGCAAGAAATTTTGAGAACCTTTAGAATATAAACACACATGGTTTAATTCTCTCATATTGGGGAGTAGCTAAAAATTGTTGTGGGAACCTATGAATTGCAAAAATGATTTTTTTTTGTGATTGTGATGTGTTTGGAGATTTATTCAAGGGTGGAGATCCTAATTATATTAATTATTTGATTGAAAAATTATATTTTCACTCTATCATTCTTGGTATATCTGTTTTCATGGTCAGTATCCATGATTTTCCTATCACAATATCTATGTGATAATATTTTGCGTTTTAACGATGTTTAAGCCCATAATACTATCTCAATATCACTTTTCGGAGAGTGGGCATGTGGGACTCCTCCAAGTTAGCCCATAATCTCTATAATATCTCCTTGAGATATTTTAGGAATTGAATTTGTCACAACCGAATTAGTTATAGTGCGTGGCCTCTAGACTTTGGGCCAGACTTAATTGGGCTACTCGTCTGGGCCGGAATAACTAATCGAGGTACCCACAGGTATACATGTGCCTCACGTAACCCATAAAACCTTTATCCTCCTGTGTTATCTCCGACTCAAATTAAGTGTAACTGAAAGGCAAAAAAATTACGCAAAAGCCAAAAAATGACCAACCTGAATATACTCAAGGCTAAAAAAAAATTATGCCAAATCCAAGAAATACCCAAAGTAAACTATCCTAGTGTGAAACTCGTGCCATGTGCGTTCGCAATATAATTAGCTAGAAAGAATCACAATTCATAAAGAAAAGAAAAATAACATAATAAACACCACATACTAAAATATGTTTAGATTTGTGTATATATTTAACAACGAAAATCACTCATACATTCCGTCAAAAAAGTAATATTGTCATACATGAAGGTTAACAAAACCTTTAGGCCCTTATTGGAATAACTTCATTCCTAAAATGAGAATACATCTAAATTGGAAGGTTACATGTGAGGTTCTTTTTGAAAACGGTATTTTGCAAATGTGTATCATTCGTAATGGATATTTATGTCTAAAGATTTTGATGTATAATCTTTTCATAACACAAATGTGTATCATTCGTAAAGATTCTCTAAACGTATGAGGTAATAAAATAAGGGTGTGGCTATCCCCACACCCTAAAATGCCTCCCCCACACCCTTTTAACAAATCCAACATATAAGAACCAAAATATCCTCTCCTCTTTCAATAAAACGTAACCTTATTTTAAGTATTTAAATATAATAAAATTTTAAAACATAAATGAATAGATTTTAATGAACAAAAAATGGTTTTTAAAAATAAATAGTTTTTAACAAAAAAAAAATAGTTTTAATGAAAAAAAAAATTAACAAAATAAAACTATATAAAAAAATAGAAAAAAAATTCTGACAAAATAAAATAGTTTTTAACAAAATAAAATCATTTTATAACAAACAAACAATATCTTTAAAAAAAGTTTTTAAAGAATAAAAATATGAAAATAATATTTTTTAGAAAAATAAAAACACTTTAGTGAAAAAAAGTGTTTTAACAAAGAACTATTTTTAAAAGAATAAAAATAGTCTTTCAAAAAAAATTAATAAAATAAAAAAGAATACTAGCACTAAAAACTTTCTGTACATAAATTTTCATATTTAGCAATGAAAATTACACCAAAGAATAATAAACTAACTAATTTGTAACAAAGTCTAAAAAAATAGTAATGGGTTAAAGGTTTCTGTTTTTTTAACAAAATAAAAACTATTTTATTATATTTAAATAAAAACTATTTATTACAATGGAATTTTTCCGATTACCCAAGGCAGTTAGGCTCTGTAGACACCACGGGAAATACCTTTACGCTGATGAAGACGAAGAGACCGTCACAGAAGATCGAAAAGGCTCATCCAAAAGCATTGTTTGGATTGTTGAGTTTATCACCAACCTACCAGGAAATAACATTATTCGTCTAAAGAGTAAATACAATAAATATCTCACAACCTCAAACCAACCTTTTCTTTTGGGTATGAGTGGCAAGAAGGTCCTTTAAATGCTGCCTCCTAGGCTAGACTCGTCTGTTGAGTGGGAGCGAGTAAAAGAGGGTAACCAAGTTAGGCTCAAGACGCAATACGACCAGTTTCTAAGGGCTAATGGTGGTATTCCTCTATGGAAAAAATCTATTGCACACAATATTCCACACAGGAACTCAACTAAGAAGTGGGTTCTTTGGGATGTTGATGTTGTTGAGATTGTTACTAGATCGCTAGAGGCTAAAGAACCCCCTCCATTGGTGGTTCGATCCAATGAATCGAGTTCGCCTTCAACTATGCCTCCAACTTTTTTTAGAGAAGAGGTAAAGATTTTCCTTCCTGAACTATGTTATTTTTATAAAGATTGTTACAATAATTTCTTGAACTATACTTTAATTTGGAATGACTCTTGAAGTATTAGAATGAACTGAAAACATCGTGGAATTATTAAAATTTTGCACTCTTTTATTTTGAAATTGTTATAGTAATGCTCTCTTTTATTTAATATTTGATGCAAAATATTAACACATATGCAGCACAAAAGTTCTACGTATTTGTATTTCAAATAATTTAAACATATCTGTTGATGTAAAAAACTAGATTATATCTAATTAATCAATCACAGATAAATATGAGTAAATAAGACAAAGGATTTATAAAGTGGTTCAGCCTTATGAAAATGGCATACGTCCATTGTTTTGTATTGCTGACTGTTTGCCTTGAATCTCGATAATAGGTCTACTATGAGATCAAGAGTCCCCTTCTTATGAGGAGGTTACAATGTATTTATAGCCTTGAGGCTGTACATATGAAAAGATAATGTGTTGTTATCTAGCAGACGTATACATCTGTACGATAATAATGCACATTTAATGCGTAGTTGCCTTTTGGTTTTCTTGATGTGGATGCTCTGCATGCTAAGTTACTCGGACCGCTTAAGTTGCTCGGCATGCTAAATAGCTCGGACCATTTAAGTTGCTCGATAGCTCGGAGTGCTTAAGTATGTTTCTCATTGAAAGTATTCGTATTTTCCATGTAGGTTGACACGTGTCTTCATATGATTGGTCCACGTCAGCAGACTAGATTTCATATCAACAAAAGCCCCCAATTTTCACAATTTGAGGTTGAGGAAGGGTGTGGAACATTTTTCTTGAAAACTGATCGGATTACTGGTTTTCAGAGATTTAGAAGAATACTTTAATTTCTTTTTAGTGCACAATATCAAGCTTCATAAATATTTTGAATTTTCACGACCACTTCGATATTTGTGCCCTTTTCCTCTTTTAGCAACCGAAAATGCAAACGTCTTCCCTTGTAATCATTGTTTTTCTCTATTCTCTAGGTAAAGTATTTAAGTGCGACAGAAATCCTATCGTCTTCTACTTTCCGAATCTGTATCTCTGAATTCTTCATTTTCTCTCTGTCTTGTGCCTTCGTTCTTTCCATCATTCATTGTGAACCGATCTCTTTTTCTTCTGTAAGATTTTATTACTTCTTCTTTATTTACTTTATTCACCATGGTTTATCTTGTTGAATTGTTGGATAAGTTTCGGTCTAATTTTTCAATCCCTTCGTGGGTTATTTTGGAAGAACTTCCCTGTCCTTCTGATTTATTTTCTTTGGCTGAGGGACACTGGTTCCCAACTCTTTTTATGGTTGAATGTGGCTTTTGTTTCCCGCCAAATCCCTTGTGTTTGTAGTTTTGCCAATATTTTGATATTGTACCTGTAAGAGTAGCTCCAAATACATGGACGGTAGTTAATGGCGTATATTGGTTGAGTCAACTTTATGGAACTCGTTTGGGAATTCCAGAAATTATATATTGTTATAGATGGGTTACCAGCGACACTACTTTCTATTTAAAAACTAGATTTTTGAATAGAGCTTTAGTTGTCAATCTTCCCAATGCCAATAGGGACTATTTTGATCATGGGGTTGTGATGAAAAATTGCCAACACCCTCCATTAAATGGAAATGATGTGTACCAAGGTCCCAGGTGTCCGCCTTATGGCAATGGGATAGGTTGTTTTTATTTTTGAAATCTTGTTTTCTTTCTATTCGATGAAATGCATCACTGACATTAATTTTGTTTGTTACAGTTGACAGCGAAAGGAAGCCTCCAAAAGAGACTAATGTTAACATAAAACATTTAAAACTTATCTGGAGCTTGCATCAATCAATTGCTGGGGAGCACATTAGATCTGCTTCTTATTTGTTACGCTACAGAAGCTCTACTTCATCTTTCACTGCTCGTCCTATGGTGGTCGATCTTGATCGGATACCAACTTTTGAAACCAGTGTGGAAGGATCTTCTTCTGATTTAAGTACTCCTATTACTGATCTGATGAAGAAGAGGAAAGCTCCCGTATTTTTTGACAAGTGTGCCTTTGTCACTGAAGAGGCAAAGAAGAACAAATAAGATGCCCCAGATGAGGGGACAAAGAAGGTAGATGTACCCCCATCTACTGTTGCTAAGGAAACTGACAAGAAGCCCCCTGTGCCTCCGAAAGAGGTAATGCCTTCGATTGAAACTATTGCCATATCACAAGGAGAGACAACATCTTTAATTGAAAGTGCTCCTGCTCCTCTAAGGAGATTGAAAAGAAGTTCTACTAAGAGACCTGTTGACGCTATCTCTCAACCTTCAAATATTGAAGGTAATGTTCCAGTTCTTATTCCTCCGAGCTCTACTGTGGGATTTGTTAGATCTTGGACTGTTCCAGAATTCCAAGGGATGGAGGACAATTTTTCTCATGAGAGAATTACTACTTTGGCTGCTCAACACGTTGCGTCAGTAAGTATCGTTAGCCTGATTCTTTTATCATCTAGTACTATATTCATATATTGAATTATCTTCTTTCTTTTTTCATCTTGTGACATATTTCAATAGTATTTTGAAGAAAGATGAAGCCATCAGGGCTTCCACTTCTTTGGGTGGAATAGAAGAAGATTTTGCTGGATTAACTCGAACTTTGAAGGAATCTCGTCAGAAGTACGAGGAAGACAAAAGTGCCTGGGAGAAACAATTACAGTATGTTGAAATAACTCGAGATCGGGCTGTGACTGCCTCCAAAGAGTTGGAGAAGAAATTAAAGGATGCTGAACAAAGTAACAAGGAGCTTGAGGCCAAGATTAAATATGCTAAGGAAGATGTCGCCAAGCATTAAGATGCTAAACGGCGTAAGATAGAGGTGGAAGAAAAACTGAGATCTGCCGAGGAGCTCCTTAGGGAAACAGCTTCCTCAGAGAAAGCAAAAAAGGGAAGTTGCTATTAAGAAATCTTTTAGTGCTAGTTGGGACAAGTATTGGAATAAGGTCCTGGAAGTTATGTTTTCTCAGATGGAGTATGCCAGTGTTAAGTATTTCAGAGATGGATGGATAGCAGCTTTGAAGAAATTAAAGGTTGCTGAAGAATCTGAGTTGTTCCAGGAGCATACTTATGGCCCTCCTCCCTCTACTGGGGAAGATGAAGAAGATTAAGTTGCATCAGATGAATCTTTTATGATGATAGGAGAGTAGGTCCAAGTTATTTCTATTATTAAATCTTTTCGAGCAAGTCCAATAAACCAGCACATCTGCTGAGAAACTGCCATTACTCTCCGAGCAACCAACCCCTTCATCCAGACCGTCCAAAGAAGTCGTAGGAAATAAGGAGAAGGTGTAAATTTTTTTGGGTCTTTTATTTCATTTTTTTACGTAACCCTGAACTGTGTTTTCCTTTATCATGATGAATAAAAAATGAACTTTTGTTGTTCGTCTGGAATTTTTCTCTTACTTGCTCTGTTTGCATCATTGTTGATTTTGTTTTTCATCTTCTCTTTGCTAGTTTATGGCCAGGATGGAACTCTTATCAGCTAATGATACAGAGTTGACGAAGAAGTGAAATGACTAATTTAAAGCTGGTCATGCAGACCTTATTGAGGCCCAGATAATTGACATCCTCGGATCAGGTACTTCTGAACGAGCAGTTGATGCTTACCAATACTTGAAGTGCCCACTTGATCGTGCTTTAGCCAACAATGTGGCTTATTATGAAATGATTGAAGATCTTAAAGGAACAATCAAGGAACTTTAACAGCAATACAGAGAATCCACTACACTTTTGCATCAAGGATACAAGAAAAAGTACCAATAATTGAGCGCTAATAAGGGATATGACAAGTACATTTCAGCCCATGAGAAAAAAGGAAAGTGTGTTAAAGCTTGAGATTGAAGAGCATAGACATATTGCAAAGCTTCTAGAGCAAGAAAATATCGCGTTGCAGGAAGAAATTAAACAACTCAAATCTGTTGCCTCCTCTTCTTCGGGAGCCTTGGTCCCAATTAATGATGATGGTTTTTCCTTTTTAGAAATGAAAATGCTAACCTACGGGATGAGTTAGAAACTTTGAAATGAACTGGGCTTCCCACACCTGCTCATGGCAGAGCATGATCTTCTTCTCGTGGACGAGCAAGGGTTGGTCGGGTTACTATTGATAAGACAAGAACTCAATTGGCCTTAGAGAATCAAGCCGTTCAGTTGACTGCGAAGAATCAGGCTTTGGAAGATATGTCTAAAAAAATTTAGATTCAGAGTTCTGCACTCGAAAGTAAAGAAATTCTGGTGAAAAATCTCCATGAGCAACTTGATAGATTGAATTATCAATTTCACAAGAAGCCCAGGGAATTTTTGATGGCTGGGTATAATGAAGCTCTGTATCATCTTGATGCTCGTTTGCAGCAGTCGAACAATAAAGGATATAATCAGGGATGGTTGAATGCCTTATGTGTTCTGAAACTGGAGCAAGGTCATTTCTTATGGGATTATTATGAACCTGGAGTTCTTGATTTACCTGTGCCTACCTTCAGACTTGACCTTAGTTGGATTCTTGCCCGTGCCATTCCTCGGATTTTGATCTCCAAGTATCTCGATGATTATAGTCTCCATTCAAACTTTGAGATATCTCGTCCAGAGCACTTTCTTGATCGACCATCCATAAGTAATGCCAGAATGTTGCGAGATATGAACTTCATAAACTCCCCTTATGCATTCGATGATCCTCCAGCTGGGGTGGAACCTATTTCAAAAGTAGAGGGAAAGAAACCCATAGAATAGGACATTTGTAATGAAACCAATTTCATATCGTATGTAATCTGCTTGGTTTTAATAAAGAAAGATTTAGTTTCTTTTACAATTTCATTTTCTTGGAAATATTTTGTAGAATGTCCTCGTTATTCGCTGGTGAATATATATATATATATATATATATATATATATATATATATATATATATATATATATATATATATATATATATATCCTGTTTCATTTTTAGATAATGGAACTTGTCCCATTTGTTGTCTGATCATAGTGACTTGTCACTCTTTGGACCTAAGCAATGTAATGATTTTCATCCCATGTTCCTACTTAGTTATAGTGATCTCGTCAAGAATACCTTGTTGCCTAGACAGTGGATGCCCCGTGAGGTCATCCATCTTCTTGCCTAGTTTGGTACCAACCAACCGGAGTTGGTGGTTATTGAATTGCCGACCAATCGGAGTTAGTGGTTATTGAATTGCCGACCAATCGGAGTGGGTGGTTGCTGCTCTGAATTTTTGTTTGTGTAGTGTGTAGCACTAATATTACGAAAAAGATTCAACAAAGGAGGAAATATGGGCGAAACATCACTTTATTCATATTAAAAGAAATGTGGTACATATGGATTTTAATTACTGATAGTACTTGCGCAGATGCTCTGCATTCCATGCATTCTTCAATTCTTCTCCCTCCAAAGTTTTAATTATGTATGTCCCAGGACGAACAACTTCAGTTACTCTGTAAGGTCCATGCCAGTTGGCCTCCAGATTTTTATGCTTTTGGATCACTTTCTTCAGCACATAATCCCCCTCTTTCAAATCGCACTTCTTCATCCTTTTGTTGTAGAACAAGGTTGTTCATTGTTGGTATGAAGCATTCTTAATTGTTGCTTCTTCCCTAAATTTTTCGACTATGTCCAGGTCAAATCATCTCATCAAGTCGCTCATAAGAGAATTGAAATTAAGCACCCTATGCATGGGTAGACCCAATTTAGCAGGTATGACAGCCTCACTCCCAAAAGTAAACATGTATGGAGACTCCATAGTTGCTATTCGCGGTGTAGTGTGATAAGCCCACAACACAGAGTGTAGCTCATTAATCCAGTTTCCCTTTGCATCATCCAGCTATTTTTTCAAACCATTCAGTAGGGTTATGTTTGTCACTTCATTTTTCCCGTTGCTCTCAGGATGTCCTGGCACAGAATGGATCTTTTGTACATTGGATCGATAATAATATGCAGTGAATTCCTCATTGTCAAATTGGGTTTTATGGTCAGTAATGAATGCGTGTGGGAGACCACATCTGCAAATAATATTCTTCCAAATGAACTAATAAACTTTTTCATATGTCATATCAATGAGTGGTTCAGCTTCCACCCATTTGGTGAAGTAATCCACAACAACCACGAGGTATTTGAATCTTCCTTTGGTCGTTGGAAGTGGCCCTACCAAGTCTATCCCCCACATAGCGAATGGCCAAGGGGATTTAATGGGTGTTAATAATGCTTAGGGAGTTCTTCGGATGGAAGAGAAACATTGGCATTTATTGCACTTCTTAGCATAAGCTGCGCAGTCAGCTCTCATCATTAGCCAGTAATACCCCTATGTTGTTATTCTCTGCAAAAGCATCTGACCTGCTACATGGGCCCCCCAAGACCCTTCATGAACCTCTTCAATCAAGTATTTAACTTTGAGGGATGGACACATATTTGTAGTGCTGCTATAATGCCTCTTCTATACAAAATGCCACTGGTCGATACGTAACGAGCAACTTTAAACTTCAGTTTCTTTGCTGCAAGTTTATCAGGTGGCACAATCCCTTCTTCGATATAGGCCCTAATGGGATCCATCCAGGATGGTCCCAAGTCGAGGGCAGTAAAGTTCATCATCAATTCTTCGTCTACACTCCGATCCATCAGGATTTCTATTGGGATTGTTCTTCATAGCTCGGTGCGTGTTGCTGATGCCAGCCAAGCTAGGGCATAGGCTCTTGCATTCTCCAATCTCGATATTCTGATCAACTAAACTGCAGTAAAATTTGAGACAACCTCCATTTCTTTTGCATGATACTTGACCATTAGTTCTCCTTTCGTTTCATACACTCTGAGATTTTGATTTATGATTAATTGAGAATCACTAAATACAACGACCTGCTCTGCCTTCATGCTTTTGGCTAGACTTAGACCCATGATCATAGCTTCATATTCAGCCTCATTATTGGAAGCCTTAAATTGAAAACCTAGAGCATAATCCATATCAATTTCATCAGGACTGTTTAAAACTGTTCTTGCTCCACTACCCGTGGCGCAAGAAAGCCATCTACATATAGGTTCTATACAGGTACTTCACTATCAAACTCTTGGTCGGACAGAGTTCCTCGGTGGAATATTTGATACTTACTTTTGTCTTCCCCTGACACTTATCGCTACTCGTTGATTATCTTTTCTTGTTCATCCACGCATGGAAGTTTGTCGGGTGTTATCTTCGATGATTCCATAACGTCCACGTGTTGGTATGTATTAAACTCCTTCTCTTCGAATCTATCAGAGTGAGTAAACCCTGCTATAAAATCCGCTAATGCCTTCCCCTTAAGTGATGACCTAGGCTCATAAACTATGTCATATCCACCAATCTACTGCTCAGTACATAAATCTTCCCAATTTCTTTGGTTTATGCAAAGCTTGTCTTAATGGTATATTAGTATACACCACTATATTATGGGCTTGGAAGTATGGCCTCATCCTTCTGCTTTCTTCGATTAGTGCTACTGCTAACTTCTCCGACCTGGGATATCTGATCTCTGCTCCTCGAAAAGCCTTGCTGGTGTAGTAGATCGGTTTTTGTATTCCATCCTCCATTCTTATTAACGTCGAGCTAACTGCATTCTCTGAAACTGCCAGATACAAGTATAGTCTTTCTCCCATCACAGGTATAAATAACAATGGAGGTGTCCCCAAATATTTCTTCAACTCTTGAAAGGTTTCCTTGCATTCATCATTCCACTCAAAAGTTTTTCGAAGTGTTTTGAAGAATGGGATACATCTGTCTATTGCTCGTGACACAAATATGTTAAGTGCTGCAACTCACCCTGTGAGACTTTGCACCTCCTTCTTCGTAGTTGGATATCGTAGCTCCAATAGGTCCTTGATCTTTTCAGGGTTCACCTGGATACCCCATTGATTAACAATATATCTGAGAAACATACCTTCTCGTACTCCGAATATGCATTTGGTGGGATTCAACTTCATTTGATATTTCTCTAGTTGATTAAAAGTCTCACCTAGGTCAACTAAATGATCAATAGCTTTTTTACTTTTAGTCAGCATATCGTCGACATAAACCTCCATGTTATGACTGATTTGCTCTACAAATACCTTATTCATCAGTCGTTGATATGTTGCACCTGCATTTTTAAGTCCGAAAGGCATAACATTATAGCAATAAGTTCCCTTGGGGGTGATAAAGAGGTACTTTCTTTGTCCTCAGGTTTCATTTTAATCTGGTTATAACCAGAGTAAACATCCACGAAACTCAAGAATTCATCCCCCGAGGTAGCATCCACCAGTTGATCGATTCGGGGTAAAGGAAAATGATCCTTTGGGCATGCCTTATTAAGATCAGAGAAGTCTACACACATCCTCCACTTATTGTTTTTATTCTTTACCATCACCACATTTGCTTGCCAATCAGGACACTTGACATCCTCAATAAAAAAAGCTTTCTGTAGTTTCTCCACTTCGTCTTCTACAGCTTAATTCTTTTTAGGGCTGAACATCCTTCTTCGCTGCTTCACTAACTTGAATTCCTTATTCACATTGAGCTCATGACACAGGAAACTTGGGTCTATCCCTAGCATGTCTTTATGACTCCATGCAAAAGTTTGTTTTCCGCGTCTTAAAAATTCTACCAGTCCTTATTTTAGTGATACATCCAATGACGCACCAATTTGGGTTGTTTGTTCTGAGTGTTCATCATCCAGAATGATATTTTCAGTAGCTTCCATGACCTGTCCCTTCACGAGCTGAGACTCATCTCTAGGATCTAATGTTTCAATCTCTGCATCTTCTGTTTCATCCACTTGATATGTAGTAGTCTTCTTCCTGAATTCTTCTCGTTCCTCCTATTCGGTAGACGAATAGTAGCATTCCCGAGCTACTTTCTGGTCGCCTTTCATAACTCCCACTCCAAAGTTGGTTGGGAATTTTAAACATCGATGTACAGTAGATGTCACTGCCTCGAACTTCTTTAGGCCTACCCTTCCCATAATGATGTTGTAAGCTGATTGGATATTTTTATCAATTACAAAAAAGCATACTCTTTCTGTTCGACAAGCCGACCATTTACCAATAGGCATATCCAACTTGATCATCCCAACTGGAAAAACCTTTTCCCCCATAAAATCGAGGAGGGGCCTATGATATGGCTCCAACTAGGCTAACTTCAAACTCAAACTGTCAAAGCATGGGTAGAATATGATGTCTACAGGGCTACCATTATCCACTATTACCCGTGAGATCACCACTTCCTTCATTCTCATCTTGATCACTAATGGGTCATCATGAGGATATAAAACACCTGATAGGTCATTTTTAGAAAAGCCAATGACCAGTTTGTCCTTATTCACCTTCCTCGGGCAATCATCTTCAGCCAAGTTTATCCGCTGTATATAAGAGCAAGCTTAGGCCTCATTGAGCTAAGCTTTTCTCTCCGCAGTCAGGTCTCCACCTCATGTATCTCCACCTGTAATGACATTACATTCAAATGACCCAAAATGGATTGAAAATACCTCGCGTTCTGGCTGTCTTGGTCTTTTGGGGAGATAGGGGTCATCTTCTGGATCATCTTCATGATCTCTCTTCTTGTATTCTTTTACTTGGCGAGGAGATTTAAATCTTTGCCTTCCTCTATTGTTGGTTTTTCCACCATTTTGGTGATCAACGTACTTAGCTAATTTTCCTCACCTGATGAGTGCTTCAATTTCATTCTGGAGAGCTATGCAACGTTTGGTTATATGGCCATGGTATTTATGGAACTCTCAATACTTGGACTTGTCCCTTTTGTCAGGGTTTGCCTTCATTTTCTCTGGCCAAGCTATCTCCTCGATGTTCTTGATCTCCTCCAGAATGTGATTTATATCTACTTTCATGGGAGTATAATTTCCATACTTCCTCATCTGCTCCAACGCTTGCTTACCCTTTTGACTGCCTGTTGCCACCATTGTTCTTCTGATCCTTCTTCTTGGTTTTACCAGCCTCAACCTCGGTCTCCTTATTGTCTATATTCTTCTTCACAGCCATGGCTTCCTCAGCGTTCATGATTTTGGCTGCCTTTGCCATCAGTTCTTCCATGGTCCTAAGAAGATCTTTTGCCAAACTATAATACAACTTGTCTGGTAGCAGTCCACTCATCAGAGCAGTAATTGTTGTCTTTTCCTCGTAATTAATTACCTCTAATTTCTCGTTATTGAAACGAGTAATATAATCCTTGGTACTTTCGTATGTCTTCTGTCTAACACTCAATAAATGTGCTACTCGTTTAACTGGTTTCGCTCCAAAATATAAATTCCCTATGAAAAGCTATGTCAGTTGAAGGAAAGTAGCAATCCTCCCCCGAGGAAGGTTGTTGTACCATATCTGAGCAGACCCGGTGAGAGTTCCTGAAAATTCCCTGCATCTCATCTCGTCTGGAACCGCATAAATATTGACAGTAGCTTGGTATTGTTCTATATGGAGGACATGATCAGTTTTTCCATCATATTTAGGTGTCACTATAGGAGCTTTGAATTTTGATGGTGTGGGAAAATCCATAATTGCCTGCACGAAAGGTGTCCCTTGGACAAAAGTTCTTTGTAGAGGCTGAGTATAACCGATTTCCCATAGACGAAACACTGGGGTTATCTAATTAATCAAAAGTTCTTTATTGTTTATTGGTTAATTAGTGAAATGTCTCCTAATTAGCATAGCTAATCAGTTGTTAGTTTCCTAGCGTTATCTTATTGCTTTTTAGTTCTCACCCTTAGCCGATAAAGATTGCTTACTTGATTAGTACGAATAACAGAATAACCTCATTGTCATCAATAAGTTAAGAGAGATTGATTTGTGTAGTGCGTTCACTATAAAAGAGTGAATAAAAACTATTTCGGGTTCAATATTTTCACCTTGTCTTGTGTGTCCAAATTTTATCATATGTACACCACTTAAAAGAATTCTTTAGTGCGGATAATAATATTTCATACATATTTACATGAAAATTGAACATGTTTGTATCACGTGACAGTAAATTGCCAAAAAGTAATAATATAATTATATTGCAAACTCATCACACTTCTTAACATTATCTCTAAATCCTTTTTTAAAATGATTCATGACTGAACAAATAATGATGAAATATGATTAAATGGAAGAATTGAATAATGATGATATTGTTTATTTTTCCACTCTTAGAATATGAAGGGAAGAAATAAAAATAATTCATAATTCATTCTATTGTTAGTTAAGTTTATGTTTTTCTTAATCAGTCAATTTTTCTATCAAGTTTTTGGGTGATTGCTAACACTGTGTTTGTTTAACTTAATTGCAAGTCATTTGATTGTATTCCTAATTTCGCTTCGAGGTGGGCCGATGGTAGAATTATTTATTACCAAGTTGTTGATTTAGATGGTAATGTGGAAGAGGATACTGAGGGGTTTTCCATTAATTTTAAGGGTAATGAGGTTGATCAGTTGACTCGTAAATTGGAAGAAGTCACTGGTCTTAAGGATATCATTGTGTGTTTGAGGAGTCCGTTGGATAGGAAACTTCACCCGCTTCATTTACAGCTTCCTCCAAACAAAGTGATTATGAACGTTGTCTTAGTTCGTCCATTGTCTAATGGGGTATGAAGGACATGAGATTATGATAAGCATTGGATGATATATTCAAGTGGGTGAAAGAAGACATATTATAAATGACAGCTTCAATTTTATTCATTTATAATGCATGTAATTTTGAGAACCTTTATAATTAAAAGACTCATGGTTTGAATCTCTCATGTTGGGCAGGGGCTAAAAATTGTGGTCGGAACATATGAAATGCAAATATGATTATTTTTTTCTCTCTTTTGTGATGATGACGTATTTGTAATTTTGTTCAAGTGTTGCGACCCTAATTATATTAATTATTTGATTCAAAAATTATATTTTAACTCTAATTACCTACATTTTATCATTCTTGGTATATCAATTTTCATGGTCATTATCTATGATTTTCCTATCTCAATATCTATGTGATAATATTTTGCATTTTAACGTTGTTTAAGCCTTCAAACTTGTATTTTTGTTATTTTGGGTAATAATATTAATATCAATACCTCACTCCCGAAAATTGATTTTTAAATCCCGTCAATTGTTCTGAGACCCTAAAATGATTATTTATAGCCCTATCGTGATAATTCAAATTTTCATTCTTTGACAAAAATATATGACTTTCCCAAATATTATTGATTTCTAAATTTCGTCAATTGTTCCAAGACCCTAAAGTTATTATTTACAGTTCCCTGTAGTGAGAATTCAAATTTTTATTCTTTGACAAAAATATATGACTTTCCCAAATATTATGTATTTTTTCGCCACATTAGTTGTTTTATTTGTTCACGATGATTTTAATACTCACGTTTATAGTTTATTAGATGTCAAATTGAGGGTATAATTAAAATATATGGATATTAGATGTTTGAATCAAGTTTATTACTAATATTTATGTTTATGTTGGACTAAATGCCAAACGCATGCTATAATTCATTTGTGTGGATATTAGATCTATGATTTAGTTTTAATACTATTGTTTATGTATAAGATGGATTAGATGTCAAACAAAGGCTATAATTCTTGTGAGGACATTAGATTTATGAGTCAATTTTGAAAACTAATATTCATGTTTAAGTTGGATTAAATGTCAAACGCAAGCTATCATTCAAATGTGTTGATATTAGATGTATGATTCAATTTTATTTATTTATTTATCTATTTTGAGAGTGTAGTTTTTTCCTTCTTCTTCTTCGTTCATATTTTGTCTCCAAATTGTACCTAATTTTGATGCAAGAAATTTTGACAACCTTTGGAATAGAACGACATCATGATTTGAATCTCTCATGCTGGGTAGGAGCTAAAAATTGTGGTTGAAACATATGAAATGCAAAATTTTTTTTCTGATTCAGACCTTTTCGTAGATTTGTTCGAGTGTGGAGACCCTAATTATATTAATTATTTCGTTCAAAATTATATTTTCACTCTAATTACCTATATTTTATAATTCTTGGTATATAAATTTTCATGGTCATTATCCATGATTTTCCTATCTCAATATCTGTATGATAATATTTTGCGTTTTAATGGTTTTTAAGTGTTCAAAATTATTTTTTGGGTAATAATATTAATATCAATATCTCACTCCCGAAAACTAATTTCAAAAATTCCGTCGATTGTTCTGAGACCCTAAAGCGATTATTTACAACCATCTGGTGATAACTCAAATTTTCATTCTTTGACAAAACTTTATGACTTTCCCAATACAACCATGTGGTGATAACACATATTTTCACTCTTTGACAAAAATATATGACTTTCCCAATTGTTATGTATTTTTTTATCACATCGTTTGTTTTATTTGTTTACGATGATTTTAATATTCACGTTTATAGTTTATTAGATGTCAAACTCAGGGTATAATTCATATATATGGGTATTTGATGTCTGATTTAGGTTTATTACTAATATTTATGTTTATGTTGGATTAAATGCCAAACGTATTCTATAATTCATCAGTGTGGATATTAGATTTATGATTTAGTTTTAATACTAATGTTTATGTATAAGATGGATTAGATGTCAAACACAAGCTATAATTCATATTATGATTTAATTTTGAAAACTAGCATTCATGTTTAAGTTGGATTAAATGTCAAACGCAAGCAGCAATTGAAATGTGTGAATATTAGATATATGATTCAATTTCGAATATCCATATTTATTTAAGTTGGATTAGATGATAGGGTATAATGTATATGTATGGGTATTTGATATGGGTTCAATTTTAACTCTATGTCCATATTTATTGGATTAGATATCAAATACACACCATAATTTGAAATTGTGGATGCAAAATTCTTGTATGTGAATATTAATAATTAGTGTATCACGTGAATTCACTTAATAATAATTTATAGTGTTGGACATCAAATGCATAATCCATAAATATGATAGTTATAATTAATGGAATATTAGTAGGTGACATATTTTTATTGATATGATTTAACATCAAACACTAGTGCAATAATTTTTAAAATTAAATAGTATGTCACAAAATTAAGTATCCTGAAATAATTTATATAATTTTGCTAGTCGAGTTTTATTTAATTAACATTTCGGTTGTTTAGCATGCAATTTCAATTTCAAAATAAACTACATGAGGGACCTATGGGGACCACCTCAAAGTGCCATCGTACAAAGCAACTAACATAAATAATAAAGATGAACTTACTTGTATAACTCTCTCAAAACACGAACCCGCTCCCAACCTGACGTAACAAAGTGAGGGTGTGAGTCAAATGCTAAGTAAAAAATATGCAAATGCAGTATAGAATCGACTGGCACAAAGAAGACTCTAACACGTTATGCCTATATGCACATGCAACCACCTTGTATACATATATACATAATTTATAAAATAGTTTTACTTCCAAAACCTTATTTGTCAAGATTAATTTACCTTAATGTTATAAAAGACTTCCCTTTCCTCACTTTAGCATTGATCATTTTATTTAATACACAGGGTTCGATAATTGAAACCACTATACTTGATTCACTACCACAAAATGTCTTATTAGTGACGAAAAAAATTAGGACAAAAGTAATTTTGTCATAAAAAGTAACCTTTATGTGAGGAAAATTAATTTCGTCACGAATTGAGTGTGATGATGTTAAATTGGTGACGAACTAATAATATTTGTCACCAAATAATCATTAAAATTTAGGCGACATCATTCCCGCGTGATAAAATGTTCCATTCATCTATTCCTGACAAAATTATTATACATTTAATGACAAATACGTTTATCTCACAAAATAAATTAATTGGTCACAAAAATTTTTGTCACTAATTACTTAAAACAAATACTTGACCTCCAAATCCTACCCTATCTCTCTCATTCTTTCTTGACTGATTTTGGCTCTTGCCCAAGAAACCCTCCCTTGCCTTCCTTCACCCTCTTCTACATCCTTTCTCTTTTCGTTACTACAATTCTCAAGATGCCCGCCCTATGTCCACGACTCTTCCCTCTCCACTTTCGTTAGTTTAACTATGTTTGATATCATTCATGTTCTTGGTTTGTTCTTTTGTTTGTGTTCTATTTATTCTTTTTGCATTAGATCTACATATATGAAGACTTTTAACTATTTGTTTTTGTTTCATTTTGCAGGTTAAATCTCTGGGAAAAAATCGAAATGGTTTTTGGAGTTTTGGATCTACATCGTTGGGTATGGATTTTTCTGTCTCTGAGAGATTTTATGTTTGAATTTCTTTTTATTTAATGTACATTTGTCTTTGATTTTTATTTTTTGTACTCGCGAGGAAGATAAATTTTAAGAGTATTTAAAAGAGAAGAATGAATTTTTTTTCTGGTACAGTAAGAGACTTAAGGTTTAGGGAGATAAAAAGGTAAATTTTAAGAGTATTCAAAAGAGAAAAATGAAAAGTTTTTTTTTCGCTACAGCGGGTCTAAGGAGTTAAAATGACCGACCAAATATAGAGGAAAGTAGTAAATACCAAGATGGACAGATGAGAGCAGCGGGTGATTTAAGTGAGATCTCCTCTATAGAGTGCCACATGGATGTTTCGTTTCCAACTTTTTTTCAGTAACGGTTTATGTTAAACAACTGGTATAGATTTTTAATCAGAATGCCTTTGAAAAATTCATATTAGTAAAGTATCAATATTCTTAAAATATGTTATCACGCGCGTATTATAGAGTTTCGGGTGTCAATAGTAGCCCTCTGAAAAAAAATGTACTAACCAAGCATCTTGGTTCAGTGATATAAGGCGGTCACTGACACAGTCTTGGGATGAATTGAGTTTGGTCCCCAATTCGATTCCCGGCACTGTCAAAATAATACTTGGTCAGTGAAAACCACGAACCTCAAATAGGGATTAGTCGAGTTACGCGCAAACTGCTCCGAACACCTCTTGGTATGTTACAAAATAAAAAAATGTACTTCTTCAACTCACTTGATGGGATCGTGGTCAAACTAGAGTTTCAATATGATTTGGACAAGTGATGAAAACCCAAACACTTACGCTATCATATATGGCTGGCGGTTTGTTCGGATTGAGCTTCTCTAATTCTATCCCTATACGATCTCATCATCAAAACAAAGCGTGCTCTAATAAATATCCGCCCCTTTAAATCTATAAATAAATAGCCAGACCGACTTTTATCACTCACAACTTCAACACTCAAAAACTGTCCATGCTTACTAACACAGAATATCACCCTACTTTAATCATTCTACGTTCCTACCTGTTACAATGGAATTTTTTTTATGCGCTAAGGCAGTTAGGCTCCGTAGCCACCACGGGAAATACCTTTATGCCGATGAAGACAAAGAGACCGTCACACAAGATCGAAAAGGCTCATCCAAAAGCGTTGTTTGGACGGTTGAATTTGTCACCAACCTATCAGGAAAAAATATTATTCGTCTCAAGAGTAAATACAATAAATATCTCACACCCTCTAACCAACCTTTTCTTTTGGGTATGACTGGCAAGAAGGTCCTTCAAACCCTGCCTCCTAAGTTAGACTCGTCTATTGAGTGGGAGCCAGTAAAAGAGGGTAACCAAGTTAGGCTCAAGACGCGTTATGGCAAGTTTCTAAGGGCTAATGGTGGTAATCCTCCGTGGCGAAAATCTGTTACACATACTATTCCACACAGCAGCTCAACTAAGAAGTGGGTTCATTGGGATGTTGATGTTGTTGAGATTGTTACTAGATCGCGAGAGGTAACAATTTTCCTTCCTGAATTATGGTATTTGTATGTAGATTGTTACTATAATTTGGTATGACTCTTGAAGTATTAGAATTAACAGAAAACATCGGGGAATTATTAAATTTTTGCACAATCCCCAAACTTGCACTATTTAGGAATGCTCTCTTTTATTTAATATTTGATGCAAAATATTAACACATATGCAGCACAGAAGTTCTACGTATTTGTATTTCAAATAATTCAAACAAATCTCACAAAGTATTTATTGTTTATTGGTTACTTAATGAAATGTCTCCTAATTAGCATAGGTAATCAGCTGTTAGTTTCCTAGCTTTATCTTATTGCTTTTTAATTCTCACCATTAGCCGATAGAGATTGCTTACTTGATTAGTACAAATAACAGAATAACCTCATTGTCATCAATAAGTTAAGAGAGTTTGATTTGTATTGTGTGTTCACTATAAAAGAGTGAATAAAAACACTTTTGGATTCAATCTTTGCATCTTGTCGTGTGTGTCCAATTTTTTAGCACATATACACCACTTACAAAAATTCTTTAGTACGAATAATAATATTTCATACATATTTACATGAAAAGTGAACATGTTTGTATCACGCGACAGTAAATTGCCTACAAGCATTATGTAATTATATCACAAACTGATCACACTTCTTAACATTATTTGTAAATCCATTTTTTTTAGTGATTCATGATCGATTTCATTTTCTTATAAAAAAAAAGATCCATGATCGAAAAAATAATGATAAAATATGATTAAATGTTTGAATTGAATAATTAGGATATTGTTTCTTTATCCACCCTTAGAATTTGAAGGGGAGAAATATTAATAAATCATAATTCATTCTATTGTTAGTTAAGTTTACATTTTTCTTAATTAGTCAATTATTTCTATCAAGTTTTTGGGTGATTGCTAACACTGTGTTTGTTTCACTTAATTTCAGTCATTTGGCTGTAATCTTAATTCCCCTTCGAGGCGGGTAGATGGTAGCATTATATATTACCAAGTTATTGATTTAGATGGTGATATGGAAGAGGATACTGAGGGATTTTCCATTAATTTTACGGGTAATGAGGTTGATGAATTGAGTCATAAATTGGAAGAAGTGACTGGTCTTAAGGATATCATTGTGTGTTTGAGGAGTCCGTTGGATGGGAAACTTCACCAGCTTCATTTACAGCTCCCTCCGAACAAAGTGATTATGAACGTTGTTGTAGTTCATCCCTTGTCTAATGGGGTATCAAGGATAAGAGATTAAGATAAGCATTAGATGATACATTGAAGTGGGTGGAAGAAGACATATTGTAAATGGCAGATTCAATTTTATTCATTTATTCGTTTCTTTTGAGAGTGTAATTTTTCCTTCTTCTTCTTTTATTTATTTTTCCCTCCAAATTGTAGCTAATTTTAATGTAAGCAGTTTTGAGAACCTTTAAATTAGAAAGACACATGGTTTAATTCTCTTATATTGGGGAGTAGCTAAAATTTTTTGTGGGAACATATGAAATGCAAAAATGATTTTTTTTGGTGATTGTGATGTGTTTGGAGATTTTATCAAGTGTGGAGATCCTAATTATATTAATTATTTAATTCAAAAATTATATTTTCACTTTATCATTATTGGTATATCAGTTTTCATGGTCAGTATCCGTGAATTTCCTATCTCAATATCTATGTGATAATATTTTGCGTTTTAATGATGTTTAAGCCTTAAAAATTGTGTTCTTGTCATTTTTGGTAATAACGTGGATATCAATATCTCACTCTCGAAAACTGGCTTTTAAATTCCATCAATTGTTCTTAGGAGTGAAAACGGATATTCGAAAATCCGAATCCTTTCAGTATTTGTATCCAAATTTAGCAGATATTCATCCGAATAAGTAATCGAAAGAGCGGATTTTGATACACGTTTTAAATATCCAAAAAATCTATATGGATACGAATAATGCATATCCATAATAGATAATACGTATTCGAGACGGACTATCCATATTGACGGATATTCATTTTTGCGGATATTCGAATTCGTAAAATAATTATATTTATTATTTATTTTAAATATTTTTTAAGGAAATAAGATAAATATTTTTATGGTATAAAATAATATTAATATTAATATAACATAATAACATCCAGCATAATCTTGATAGGCATAATAATAGTTAGCATAATAACATTAATAGGGTAAATTTCAATTCAACCTTACCTCTTTCATCAAATTAGCCGACATTAACACACACACCGCCCCACGCCAAATTTTGGGACTCTCCCTCTTTCCGTCCCCCGAGTTTTTCTTCCCTCGAAAATTCAAAACATTCTAACAAATCTTGAAGAAAACCAAGAGACTACAAATCCCTATTTACTTCTTGATTTCATCAATCTTCCCTCACCGCACTCCACTAGTGAGTTTTTTTTCTTGATTTCATCGAGAAGGATTTTTTTTTTTTTGGGGGGGGGGGGGGGGGGGGGGCTGATTACTCCGTTTTTTGGGTTATTCTGGTTCCATAAGGTCCCTTCATTTTTAGGGTTTTGTCGGATCATTTGTTGTTATAACTGATCGTTGTGATTTTTGTATTTTGTTAGATCACTTGTGGTTTCGTAAGATCACTGCATTTTGCATTTTTTGATGCTAATTGATCACTATGAATTTTATATGCTAAAAGTTATGTCTTTACAGTGCGTTTGAATATTTTTTTTATGGTAACAGTGTTTTTATGCTAATTAATCACTGCTTTTGAATTTTTTTTTATGCTAATAGTCATCTCAATAATTGCAATTAATTAACTGGAAAACCCAAAAAAAATTGAATACTTTTAACAGGACATCTGAGTATTTCTTTGAATATTTATTTGGATATTTTTTGAACATCTCACTAATTTATGTTCTAATACTTGTGAATGTTTGAAAACTGTGGGACGATAAAACAGCGGGATAACCAAACATAAGTTGAAGAATGAAAATGATAATTTTTGAGTTTTAGAGGACCGGTTTGGGTGGAAGAAACTTTTATGTACGAGAAAAACTCATGTTACATATATTATTACACTCGTGGATTTATTTTTCTAGTCTAATATATTGGTGAAGTTTTATTTGGATGAATTAGTATGTTCAAATAATAAATATGCCTTATTTTATCTTTATGTATTACTACTAACTTTGTGATTTGTGAGTTCGTGAATGCTTAATTCGACAAGGATACAAATGAAATGTGAATGACACACTTGAGGATCTTAAAAGGTAAAAAATATCTTCCCACCTTTATTGTATATTATTTTCTTTATTTTCTCATGTAATATTATAATCGAGTTACATTTTCAAGTAAGATGATGCTTCACTTCACTTTTGTTCAAACATTAAAGAAATTGACGAGGATACAATTTTCAATGGGGTATTATAATTTCATAAG
Organism: Sambucus nigra; assembly: GCA_949130495.1. Taxonomy (NCBI): domain Eukaryota; kingdom Viridiplantae; phylum Streptophyta; class Magnoliopsida; order Dipsacales; family Adoxaceae; genus Sambucus; species Sambucus nigra. The sequence continues at coordinate 150,709,522 of OX422215.1, forward strand.
AAAATAAAGATTAAAGGTTAGTACTTATTTTCGAACCTTCTTTTATAATTAATTTGACGTTTCACACATTTTCTATATCTTAATGGGAGAGTTTTGTATTTAATTCAATGATTAAATTAGTGTTTAATAAGCTATTTATATGTTAATTAATACATCTTAAATAATAAAAATAGATAAGGATATTATCCGAATCCGGGAAATTCAAGAGCATTCGAATAAGAATAGTTGAAATTATTTTCTGGACGTATATGGATACGGATACAGATTATGTAGGGAGTTGGCGGATATGTATATGGATACTATGGTATTCTCTCCGTATCCGTCCATTTTACACCCCTGATTATTCTGAGACCCTAACGTGATTATTTACAACCCTCTGGTGAAAACCCAAATTTTCATTCTTTGACAAAAATATATGACTTTCTCAAATATTATTGATTTCTAAATTCCGCCAATTGTTCTGAGACCCTAAATTGATTATTTACAACCCTATGGTGATAACTCAAATTTTCATTCTTTCCCCAAAATATATGACTTTCCCAAATATTATACATTTTTTCACCACATCGGTTGTTCTGTTTGTTCATGATGATTTTAATATTCATATTTATAGTTAATTAGATGTCAAACTCAGGGTATAATTCATATGTGTGAATATTAGATGTATAATTTAGTTTTATTACTAATATTCATGTTTATGTTGGATTAAATGTCAAACGCATGTTATAATTCATTTGTGTGGATATTAGATTTATGATGTAGTTTTAATATTAATGTTTATGTATAAGATAGATTAGATATCAAACGCATACTCTAATTCATGTGTGGACATTAGATTTATGATTCAATGTTTGAAAACTAAAATTCATGTTTAAATTGGATTAAATATCAAACGCAAGCTACAATTCTAATGTGTAGATATTAGATGTATGATTCAATTTTGATTATCAATATTCATTTAAGTTGGATTATATGATAGGCTATAATGCATATGTATAGATATTAGATATGGGTTCAATTTTAACTCCATGTTCATATTTATTGGATATATGTCAAATACATGCTATAATCTGAAATTGTGGATGTTAAATTTGTGTTTGCGAATATTAATTATTAGTGTATCATGTGAATTCACATAATCATAATTTATAGTGTTGGACTTCAAATGCATAATCCATAAATATGGTAGTTATAATTAATTGAATGTTAGTGCGTGACATATTTTTTATTTATATTATTTGGCATCAAACACATATGCAATGATTTTTAAAATTAAATAGTATGGCACAAAATTAAATATCCTAAAAAAATCAAATTAGGCTTAATGACCCTGTGCATATAATGAAATTGTGCCTTAATTTAACCATAAATAATTTTGGACCCTTTACGTGTAATTCGATCCCCATACATAAGTTTTGATATTATGAATGATGCTATAAAAGTAAACGATTTTATGTCTTACTAATTTATTATTAATTACCTAATATCTTGTGCAATTCCCTCGTCTGTTCGATTTTCACATTACAAAAAATTTAAATATTTCATGAAATGTAAATTAAACAATAAACAATAATGTAAATTATTCTAGTTTTACTGGTGTTTATGCAGACATGTATGTTTATCACTAATATTTTTATAAAGTACGGTTTGGTGTTCATTATAGTGCTCCATTCTAGAAGAGATAATTATTAGACATATGCATTCATATCATGTGTGCATTGGTTGCCTAGGGGTCCATTTATAATATTGAATGCTAGGATGTTGATACTTTATAAGGTTGCATACATATTATTATTTATTCAATCATTATGATTCGGAGGCCTACATGTCCAATTATAGTATTTGCGGAAAAGTAATGGGGTGATATATATTTTTGGAAGGGGGGAAATATAAGTCATCAAATGCAAACATCATAATTTCTTTCATTATTATGTTACAAATTAAGTGTATGAAAATGTCGACATGTAATTTAGTTCATTACTCATACAATATTTAACGAACACGGGTGAAATTTTTTTGATCGTGTATCAAATATTTTACCTAATATAATATTCATATCACGAAATGTTTGGTAATCACCACGGTGACACAACTAGAAAAGAGTGAATATTAAATGTAAAGATAAATATGGTAGTAGTAATTCATGATGCTTATAATTGTAAATCTATTAATGCGGTATATTGAGTTGATTTCTTCATGAAGAAAGATTAATCTTAGACAAAATTAATTTTGAGTGATTGAATAGACATAAAGGATCATGTATATCATCAAATTATATGGAAATAAATTGTCCAAAATATCATGTACATCCTAATAAAATAATCAACAAGCATCAAATAATTGATATTTAAAGCTACAACTCAAGAAAAACCACGATTATGAACTCTGTCTTATTAAGTTAGTAATGTATGTGTTGTTACACTATAAGAAAAACAATAATATTTATTTCAGTTTTAAAATAAATATTATTTATTTGAGTTTTAAAATTACATTTTTCTCGATTATTAATACAACAAAATAAATGTCCTTAGCACAGAGTACTTTTATGAATTTTATAATAATCATCAGAGTTTTAGATAAATTGATATCATGTTGGGCAAGAGCTACAAATTGTGTTAGAACATATGAAATGCAAATATGAATTATTTTTTGTGTGTGTGATTCTGGCGTCTTTTTCGATTTGTTTGAGTAATAATAAGGATAAATTACACCAAATTTCTCTAAACAATTGATTATTTAAAATCAGATTAATTATACTTGGGCCCCTCAAACTTTACCATCCGAACTTTCAGTCTCTATACCTACCCCCTGAACATTCAACATGACTTCAAGTAACCCCTACTGTTAACACCGTCAATTTTTGGTCGCAAAATATGGTCATATGCCATAAAAATGAGGGCATTTTTTTTAAAACAAAATAAAAAGGTTATTTGGTATATATACACACCAATATGAAGAGTAAATAAAACGTTCCACTCAAACCCTCTATGCCCAATAGCTATGATTACCATATCCTTCTCTCTCTCGCACGCGAGCTTATCTTCTTCTTCCTCTCTCCAACCACACACATAAACACAAACACGCACGCACACATGGACAAACGCATAGTATATACACAAAAACACACATACATGAAAATAGATCTAGATTTAAATCTTTATATGCTTTAAATAAAAGAAGAATCCATAGTTTGTATTGAATTGGGATTTTATCCATGGTTTGTAATTCTTTAAATATTTCTCTGGTTCTTTAATCACGATGTCCCTATTTAACTTTGAACCAGAACCTGGTCTCTCTTTCGGGAGCATCCAACTTCCTTCCTACGTTTTTAACTCTGGTTATATGTTCCTTTCCTATAAGAATTCTTGGTTACCACTCTGTTTATTTACTCTGTATCAAAACATTAAGACTACACAGATTCATTCTGACAAAGAGCCGATAAGGAAAATGGATGCTTCCAAAACTTCGGGAGACAAATCTTCAATTTGTGGCTCAAAGTTTGTATTTCTCTAAAATGCCTGCCTTTTTTTAGTTTTTTCTTATATAATTTCCTACCTTCTCGCAGAGTTCTATATTTTTACTAGCGCTTAAAATGCGCAATAATTATGTCTTTATTAAATGTTTTTTTTTTTCAAATGTGTTTTTTTTTAAATATTTTCTGTATCATTTTCATATTATGTAAAATATTTTCGCTTTTCCATTTTTTTTACATATATTAGGATTTTTGTAATATTCTGTAAAATATTATACATGTTTTTGCAAATTTCCATATGGCTGTGTAAACTTTTTTAGGATATATATTTTTAATTGGAAATTTTCGTTTTTGGGGAAATTTGTTATCGCTAGAAATTATTTTCTATTTTTTTATTTTAATATTAGAGTTTCATTCAATATTACTCAAACTATTAAAATGTTTATCAATATTTTTTTTCAATTGTTTTTTGTAATTTCAAACCCATTAAAGGTTGAAATATTTTTTGGGAGATCTTTTTTTAATTGAAATTTTTGTTCTTTCTAAAAATTATTTTTACATTTCTTTATTAATGTTGCCTTTTTTCCCATACATTTGTTTTCTATTTTTCAAAAATAAAAAAAATTAAAGTTTTTTTCAATATTTTTAATATTCTTTAAAAGTTTTTCTATAAAGTCCAAAATATTTTAAGTACTTTTTTGTCTTTTTAAACTTTTTTTTTATTTCTAAAATATTTTTAGTAGCTTCCAATTTTAATATTTTTTCGTGTAATTTCTTAAAAAAGTTGTAATTATAAGATTTTGTAAATATTTTTAAATTTTTTTCTGTAATTTCTCTTTTTTCAATATTTTATTTTGACTTGGACCAAAATACCCTCATGTGCATGACATATGCCATGAACATGATCAACCTTTCATTAAAAAATAATTAGCACAATTAGGGTTTCAGGGTAATTTGAAGCGTTTTTAAAAGTTTGGACGGTTCAGTCTAGATATTTGAAGTTCGAGTGGTAAAGTGAAAGAGGGGATAAAATTCGGGGGGCCCAAGTGTAGTTAACCCTTTAAAACCAATCTACCTTTATCAAAGTTTTATCATTTTTTATGCATAAAATAATGTATTTCATCTTTTTTTAATGAAAATGGATTACTTGCGATAAATCAAGAGTTTCCAAGGATTTAGTGTACTTTAGCATATATTTAATACAAAATTTATATTTTTCGCTCTACTTATTTTTCATCATTCTTGTTATGTCAGTTTTCATGGTCATTATCCACGGTTTTCCTATCTCAATGTCTATTTGACAATAATTGCACAATTCATAGTTGAAACGCAAATCTATTTCTAGGTTCTTACTTCAAAACTTTGAGACGTTATTAAACATGGACGTACGTTATCATCGGGACAACATATTACCCTTGGGTTAACAGATCAGGTACAGTTACTTGGTTTGACATTGATCTTTGTATGGGTATATAATGTGTAGCGTTACGCTTATAATGATACAAGTCTGTATTGATGCAGAGGGAATTTTATGGGGTGAGAGAAGGAAATATTCCACCTCGTTTTAGAGAATCCACGAATGGTGATAGGTAACTTTAAAGAAGATAAATGTGATATTGCCTTTTCTTAAAGGTAAACTCTGCATTGGTGGAGTACGAAAATTTCATAACAATGTTGCCTACGAAATAATGTTGTTCGTAAGAAATAAAAAAAATATTTCTTGCGAACAAGATTTGTTCATATAAATTGTTATGAACAACATTAGCTCATAGGAATAAAAAAATGTGATAAAAAATAATTATTTACATTCTCTACAAACTTCATTTGTTCATAGGGATTGTTACAGACAAATGAAGTTCATAGGAAATCCTATGAACTAATGAAGTTTGTAGCAAGGGTTTACAAAATTTTTACTCACCCTCCAAATTTGGAGAATAGATACAGTTCGAGTTGGAGGATTCGTTCACAATTTTTCTCCACTGTAGGCATCTAAATTTGTAGACTTACGAAATTTCTTGGCATATTATATCACCACTATGGATGCTCTTAGGGGATTGGGGAGGATATAAAGCTTCGCCTCTTTCACCCAATGGATACAACATATTGTCACATCATTTTCAAATTTAATATAGTTGGATGCATTGCATGGCTTTTTTTACATTTATTGAATTTGCACCATGTGTTGGGGATTGCTGGATAGTTTTATATCTAATATATCAATTTTAAAATAGTGTATCTCATTTTTTATTCGCCACTTGGCGTGAAATTTGAGATGCAGTTAAGAATTTAACCCCTTCACAAAAGTATCTCTCTATAAATATGAGAAGACCAACAACGAGCCATCTCTCTCTTGGACAATAAAGGGACTCTTAAAGGTAATATATCTTCCATTATTCTGATCATAAACTAATAAAAAAAATTCTTTCGTTGTTAATAGGATTTTGCTTAGAATTATTGAAGAGTCAATTTGGCATACCAAATCTATCTCATGATTTGGTGTCTATCATATATATTGAGTTTTAACTATAAGAAGAAAATTTGTATTTTTTTAAAAGTGAGTGAAATTTTTGGGTTGTATAGGGAAGAATCCTTAACCAAAATTAGGGGTTGTTGACTTCTTTTACAATTTTGATTTTCGATACTTAATAATGGAATTGACTTTTCTTATTTCATGTTTGTGAATTGTGTTATTCAATTTTGACCATTTCTTACATTTTCTCTCTCCAGATATATGTAATAATGATTTTTCTTCTTTTAAATTTAAGTTCTTGTTTAGTTATTATGTACTTCATTGATTTATTTATTTTTTCTAGTCTCTCTGATATGAATATTAAGAATTCCATTTCATTCTTCTTATTTGAAATCTCTTCATTATACTATTGGACAATTAAGTTCACACTAAATTTTGTGTTCCTACAATAATTATGGGTTTTGAAAACAATAGTGATGAGTGAAAATTTTCATCTAGAAGCTTTACTATAGTCATTTATTTCAATTTAAAATCCATAAATTACTTGATTCCTTAAACAATACAAGAAACTTTTAACAGGTGATTCAAGAGTGGGTGAAGTATTTTTCCCCTTCCCCTCTTGTACGTTACATTCGATGAAAGAATTTTATTTAGTTGTTAATTAATTTTTTTTAATCATATTGGTAGAGTCTTGTAATAACCCTCGCTTATGAGAACATATTTTATATTTATTTACGAGGTACGATAATTAGATATAAAATGTTTGGATATGGATTGAGTATAGATTTAATGAAGAGAAGTAAATGTTTACTATGAGATTTCATATTTGCCGTAACTATAGGTGAATATTGCCATGTTATGTTTTATAATATCATATGAATTAAAATGATATTTGGCTTAATAATGAGATCGGAACTTAAAATGAAATATAAACTGTCCAAATGATAATTTGGAGACCGTAGTTGATTCCGGAACGTGCGAGATAGTCAAATATTGTGTCATATTGTATTTTGAGGTTTTTGGCATTTTTTACTGATTATACCTCAAATATGGAGTTGCGTGTTATTTTATCGCAATATTGGTTAATTAAGTTGGGATTTGGACTAATGCCACGACTTAGTCTTACTAAGCCTTCTATTTCCCTAATTTCATTTTATATGCCTAGAGAGAGAGCTTGAGAGAGGAAGAGAAAGTGTAGAGGAAGTACAAGATAGTGAAGATTGAGGACGAATTCTTGCCACTACACAAAGAAAATCTGTATTTCCTAGATTGAGGCAAGTTTTCTACTTGCTATTTGTGGTTTAAGATAAATGATTTGTAGTGATAATGGTGTATTTGATCATGGTTTGATTAGTTTAGGTTTTTTGGTGTAAATGTTGGTTTTGAACCATTGAAGAATAATTTGGATGATTATTGATAGTTGTGGTAGTAGTTAATAGCATTTATGTTGTGTTGGTGACAATAAATAAGTTGGTTTGAATGGAATTGAGTTGGGAAGGAAAAAGGAGTCCCAGGCTCCATAAACAAATTTAGGAATTTCTGCAGATCCGAATCGATTCGGCCTGGCCGAATCGATTCGCTGCGAGGTAGTTTCTAGGGTTGGGTGAACCGAATCGATTCGGGTTGGTCCGAATCGATTTGGAATTTATGCAGAAAGCCAGGATTTCTGGCCGAATCGATTCGTCCAGGCCGAATAGATTCGGAAGTCCTTCATTTGAAATTTTGTTTTCTCTTTTTCTTTTAACCCTTTTCTTTAGGATTAGTAATTAGGGACCTTCTTAAATGAAGTAAATATAGGGTCTTAGAGTATTAGTTGAATTTGGTCGACATCCTAGACTCGAAGGGGTTCATCTAGGGTTCATTTAAGGGGGAGGTTTAAAGTAATGTGTAGGCATTACTTCTCTCGTATAGTTTTATAATAGTCTAGGAGATCTTAGAGTCAAATTTGGAGACTTTAGGAGTTATTGTGAGTTAGGTTTGACTTGATGGTTTATTATGAAGCCAAAAAGGAGGCTTTGGAAAATAATTTGGGGAGTCTAAGTATTTATCGAGGTTGTTAGACTGATACGAAATACGTATAGTTCCGGATAACCTTAATGCATTTGATAAAATGTAAAATGGACAAAGTAAATGATAATTTACTAAATCAGGTAATGGAAATTAATAAAATGGATGATACACACCTCTCTAAATACCATCTTAAGGGAAGTCCGTGCGTGAGGTGAAGCCCCCTGGCTAATGAATGCAGGGTGGATATAGTCCTAGGCCATATGAGCGCTTGTTTTATATTTTCTGCAATGGGTAGAAGATTCCGGGTGTGGTCTTGACTACCCCGCAGACATATGGCCGCTTCCCGACGTTTCGATAGGATCCCAGGTTTTCTTATGATAGGCCCTGGAAGATGATGGTTATTTAGGGGCGCGCACAATGGGGAAACCCGGACGGGCGGTCTTAGAATCGTTATATTTATATACTTATAACTATTCTAATTATCGAGTTGGACTCGATGGAACATTTATGCCACAAAGAGCAAAGTATATTCCATAAAGAGGATACAATTGAGATTAGTGCCATAAAGTGCACATGATAATAACTGCATTCCTGATGAGGAATGGGAAGGAGATAAAATGAAAAGGATGAAAGATGAAAATGGTTGATAAGTCTTCTTAATTGCATATATAATCGATTCTTCCCTTATAATCATTCAATTTTCTTAAGTTTATCTTATTATTTCCATGCTAGAATATTACCTTTATCATCCATGCTTATCTGTTCATCATTGTCATACTTGTCATTTATCTGGTGATCACATAAAATCGGGCTCTGACCGGTTCTTCTTTCTTGTTGTGCATATATATATATATAATATCCGCTCAGGTGTTCCGCCGCAAGGTCGCCCGTAATGAACTTCCTATTCCAGTGTTTTGAGGAGCCGTGACATTTTGCGGGTATCAGGGGACATTTTGTGTAGATGCCTTCTTTATTGTTTTCTAGTTATGATCAGTCTCTATTCGGGCGTGTGACCCAAACAGTTGTAATTGTATAATGGATGTATTATGTAACACGTGAAACTTATTGTATATTGTATGTATTTCATTGACTGACGTTTCATTCGGTCCTTTCCTTATTATGTTTGGTATATATATATGCTTGTGGGAGTTTCCACCTTTCTTTTCTATTATGGGTTGTCAATGATGTTTTATTTAAGTTGCTAAACAAAATTTTTTGATGACCCATTTTCTGAAATATTGTGTGGTTAACCCGTATTCTCTTTATGTTGTCACGATGCTGAGGATGATATTTATCCATGATTCATGTATTATCGGAGTATCGGGCTGGTCACCCCTTATTTCTGATACCGGATTGTCACATATGGTATCAGAGCATCAGTTTCAAGAGTCTTTAGGATCTATGCAGACTTGTCACGTTCTACCGTAGCGTTCTTTGATATAGAGCTTAATGTTAGGACTGTTTTGTTTCTTTTGGCTACGATCTTCTGCTAGATAGATTGTTTTGTATTATATATTAACTCTATTGTTTCTCTATCTCTGATTCCTCCTAAGAGAGGAAGTCCCGCTCGACGTAATAGAGTTGTAGAGGATGAGGTTGTTCCTCCACCGCCGCCACCGGGGAATATCAGTGCCACAGATGTGGCAAAACATAGTGGCCCAAGCTGTTAATGCAGCGATGACCACAGTCGTACAAAAAATGCCACAAGCTCAACCATGGGGGCAAGAGGCACAAGTTCCTACGGGACCTTCTCCGTGGGAAAGAGTTAGAGAGTCTTTCTTGAAAGGCCATCCCCCGGAATTTGATGGAGGTTTGGATGTGATAAGGGCAAATCAGTGGAAGAAAGACATGCAACGCCATCTTAGAATGGTAGAATGTAGTAAGGAGAAAAATCAAATCCTTGTTACTTTAAAGCTTGTCGGATTAGCCTTACATTGGTTGGAGTCAATGACTACACCCGAGCAAAGGGATACGATGTCAATCACTGATTTTTAGGCCTTGTTTGATGGAAAGTACTTCCCTCCCGCAGTTCAAAGGGAGATGCAAAGGAAACTTCAAGATGTAGTTCAGGGGGAGAGATCCGTGGCAGAGTATGAAGAGGAGTTCACCCGGCTAGCAAGTTTTATGCCGGATGAAGTGAATCCAGAAGCGAAGAGAATCTCCAAATTTGTGGGTGGTTTACATTGGCGAATAAAACAACATTTGCTTGGAAACCCGTCTTTACTAACCTTTGGGGATGTGATGAATGCTGCTCTACTTCATTGTCAAGAGAGTAGACTATTTGTGCAAAATAATAAGAAGGCTGCAGTGATGGGGCAAGTGGGAAAACCCGAAGGTAATGGGACTGGAGGGGGAACATCTTATTCGTCCCAATCCTCGGGGAGTAAGCAAAAGGAGAAGGACCCCCAGCAAGGGGATTTGTCTAAACGCCAACGCTTTGGAGGGTTTAATGCGAGTGGCAATAACAGCAGACCGGGTCAAGGTGGACCACAACAACAACAAGGAGGCAGAGGTGGGAATGGAGGTAGAGGCTAGCAGGGCCGAGGTGCGGGGCAGTTCAGAAACAATCAAGGAAGGAACTAGGAGAATGCGGTGAACAAATGTTTTCAGTGCGGGGAGTTGGGCCATTATAAGAGGTCGTGTCCTTACTTGGTTGGAGGGCATCTTCCTGAGCTCCACAATAGCCGTATGTACAGTTTCTGCCCCAGGCGCCTAATCCGATTGCTCCTCCTCAGCAGGGGCAACTGCAGTATGGACAGGTCTACCATATTCATGAGGCTATGCTTCCTCTAGCCCCTTCGGCACCGCCAGCGATCGAGGGTAAGTTTCTCATCCAAGGGCATATGGGTCGGGTACTATTTGATACGTGCTCTACACACTCTTTCATTTCTAGGAGTTTTGCTCAAACTACCGATTTGATAAAGTCTGCCGTGAGTACTTTCACTAGCGTTGAATCCTCTATGGGTGATGGTTCATTGATTTTCTTTGTTTGTAAAAACATAGGGATTAACCTTGGTGACTTGTGCTTTGAGGACGATTTACTCGTCCTTGACATGGTCGGGTATGATGTAATATTGGGAATGGATTGGCTAGTGAAATACCGTGCAATAGTAAATTGTTGCGGGAAGAGTTTAGTTTTCACAGTTCCGGGATAAGAAATGTTCTTGGATGTTATGCCTTGTATGGAATGGGGTACGAGTGCTTATATATATTGTATTGCGGAGGATGCATCTAAGGATGTAGTTGTTCCCCTGAATTCTCTTCTGATTGTTAGAGACTTTGAAGATGTTTTCCGAGAAATACCGGAATTACCTCCAAGTCGGGAGATAGAGTTTGTGATTGATTTAATGCCGGGAACTCGACCAATTACGAAAGCTCCTTATCGCATGGCTCCTGTGGAGATAAGGGAGTTGAGAGATCAAATTCAGCAGCTATTGGAGCAGGGATTTATTAGGCGCAGTACTTCTCCATGGGGTGCTCCGATATTATTTGTAAAGAAAAGAGACGGTTATCTCCGGTTATGTCTGGACTATAGGGACTTGAATAAAGTCACCTCCCGGAATAAATACCCTTTGCCTCGCATTGATGATTTGTTTGACCAGCTTAGGGGAGTGTCGTACTTCTCTAAGATCGATTTGAGGATGGGGTACCATCAATTGAGGATACGAGAGAAGGACGTATCTAAGACCGCATTTCTGACCCGATACGGATCCTATGAATTTTTTGTTATGCCCTTTGGGTTAACCAATGTCCCCGATGTATTTATGGATCTCATGAATAGGGTATTCTGAGATTTCCTTGACCAATTTGTTATTGTATTCATCGATGACATCTTAGTCTATTCTCAGACAGAATCTGACCATGCTACTCACTTACGGTTGGTCCTACAGAGATTGAGGGATCACCAATTGTATGCGAAGTTTGAGAAATGTGGATTTTGGTTGAATGAAGCTCAATTTCTGGGTCATGTGGTGTCATCCTAGGGTATATCGGTGGATCCTAGCAAGGTGATTGTAGTGAGGGAGTGGGGTCAGCCCACGACACCCACCGAGGTTCGTAGTTTTCTGGGCTTAGTGGGTTATTACCGTTGGTTCATTAAGGGATTTTCAAAAATCGCTAGCCCTTTGATGAATTTGACCCGAAAGGGAGAGATTTGTTTGGGAAAATTCTTTTCAGACTGCATTTGATGAGCTCAAAGATAGGTTGACTTCGGATCCAGTCCTTACATTGCCAAAACCGGGATTGTAATATCTAGTCTTCACCGATGCATCTCTTCAAGGGTTAGGAGGTGTTCTTCAGCAAGTAAGACGGGCTATTGCTTATGCTTCCCGTAAGCTAAAGCCTCACGAAAGAAATTATCCGGTGCATGACTTACAGTTCGCCGCAGTTGTCTTTGCCTTGAAGATATGGAGGCACTATCTCTTGGGGGAGAAGTTTAGTCTTTTCATGGACCATAAGTCGCTGCAATATTTATTTTCACAGAAAGATTTGAATATGCGTCAGCGTCATTGGTTGGAGTTCGTGAAAGATTATCAATTTGATATCCATTATCATTCGGTAAAGGAGAACATAGTAGAGGATGCCTTGAGTAGGAAGCCCGAGGGAGACTTATCGGTTGTATGGAAAGCTAAGTGGAAAGAGATCAGTCAGGAGGATGCGGTGGTAAGAGCATTTATGTCGGTAATGACCATTACTCCTACAATTGTGGCAAGAATTGTAGAAGACCAGGGAAGAGATAAGAGTTGTTAAGACCATATACATCAATTATTGTCTGAGGGAGCGGAGTCGTACTCGATTGGTTCTGAGGGTGGACAATGCTTAAATGGAAGACTTATCGTTCCGGAGGAGGGGGATTTGAGACGGGCGGTGATGGCGGAATCTCACGGGTCAAAATTTAAGGTACATCCTGGTGGGGACAAGATGTACTAAGACATGTGCCGTCAGTATTGGTGGCCCGACATGAAGAGGGATATTTCGGAGTTTGTATCTCAATGCACTACTTGTCAGTTGGTTAAGATCGACCATCAGCGATCGACAGGTTTGTTGCAACCGTTGGAGATTCCAGTATGGAAATGGGAAAGCATTTTGATGGAATTTATTACGGGCTTACCTAGATCACAGAGGGGTCATGATTCGATTTGGGTGATTGTCGATCGCTTGACTAAATCGGCACACTTCTTGCCCGTGCGTACGGATTTTGATACCGCTCGCTATGCCCAATTGTTCATCGAGGAGATCGTTAGACTTCATGGGGTACCTTTAAACATCATTTCCGATCGAGATAAAATATTTGTGTCCCACTTTTGATGAAGTTTCCAAGAGGCAATGGGGACCGAATTGAAGCTAAGCTCTTCCTATCATCCTCAAACAAATGGCCAAACTGAAAGGGTAAACCAGATGTTGGAGGATATGCTTCGTATGTGCATGCTTGATTTCAAGGGCGGTTGGGAACAATAACTCCCATTGGTTGAGTTCTCTTATAACAACTCATACCAATTCACTATCGGAATGGCGCCCTATGAAGCTCTTTATGGTCGGCCCTGTAGGTCGCCCGCTTGTTGGTTGGAAGTGGGTGATAGCAAATTTCTTGGACCTGAAATGATCCAAGACACCTCTTCAAAAATTAAACTCATTCAAAATCGCATTCGGATAGCCCAAGACCGTCAAAAGAGCTATGCCGATGCGGGTAGAAGACACGTGGAGTTGGAGATTGGAGACCAAGTCTTGGTGCGAGTGTCACCAATGAAGGGCATTAGGCGTTTCGGGAAGAAAAGGAAGCTGGCGCCTCGTTTTGTTGGACCTTTCCCAGTTATTGCGAAAGTCGGTCCTGTGGCGTACCAACTAGCCTTGACGGAGACTTTGCAACAAATTCACGATGTATTCCACGTCTCCTCTTTGAAGAAGTATAGAAGATGTGAAGGTGCCCTTTGGCACATTCCTTTTGAGGATATTGATTTGCAACCCGACGTTTCTTATGAAGAACAACCGGTTGCTATTTTTGAGTATGGGGAGCACAAGTTGAGGTCTCGTGTGGTGTCCTTGGTGAGAGTCCAATGGAGTCACCACAATGCGAAAGAATCAACGTGGGAGCGTGAGGACGACATGCGGGAGAAGTATCCACATCTCTTCTTATAAGGTACGTTTGAATTTTGGGGACAAAATTCCCTCATAAGGGGGGGGAGTATGTAATAACCCTCGCTTATGAGAACATAGTTTATATTTATTTACGAGGTATGGTAATTAGATATAAAATGTTTGGATATGGATTGAGTATAAATTTAATGAAGAGAAGTAAATGTTTACTATGAGATTTCATATTTACCGTAACTATAGGTGAATATTTCCATGTTATGTTTTATAATACCATATGAATTCAAATGATATTTGGCTTAATAATGAGACCGGAACTTAAAATGAAATATAAACAGTCCAAATGATAATTTGGAGACCGTCGTTGATTTCGGAACGTGCGAGATAGTCAAATATTGTGTCATATTGTATTTTGAGGTTTTTGGCATTTTTGACTGATTATACCTCAAATATGGAGTTGCGTGTTTCCCTAATTTCATTTTATATGCCTAGAGAGAGAGTTTGAGAGAGGAAGAGAAAGTGTAGAGGAAGTAGAAGAGAGTGAAGATTGAGGATGAATTCTTGCCACTACACAAAGAAAATTTGCATTTCCTAGATTGAGTAAAGTTTTCTACTTGCTATTTGTGGTTTAAGATAAATGATTTGTAGTGATAATGGTGTATTTAATCATGGTTTGATTAGTTTAGGGTTTTTGGTGTAAATGTTGGTTTTGAACCATTGAAGAATATTTTGGATGATTATTGATAGTTGTGGTAGTACTTAATAGCATTTATGTTGTGTTGGTGACAATAAATAAGTTGGTTTGAATGGAATTGACTTGGGAAGTAAAAAGGAGTCCAAGACTCCATAAGCAAATTTAGGAATTTCTGTAGATCCAAATCAATTCGGCCTGGACGAATCGATTCGCTGCGAGACAGTTTCCAGGGTTGGGTGAACCGAATCTATTCGTCTTGGTCCGAATCGTTTCGGCATTTATGCAGAAAGACAGGATTTCTGGCCGAATCGATTCGGCCTGGACGAATCAATTCAGAAGTCTTTCATTTGAAATTTTGTTTTCTCTTTTTCTTTTAACCCTTTTCTTTAGGATTGGTAATTAGGGACCTTCTTAAATGAAGTAAATATGGGGTCTTAGAGTATTAGTTGAGTTTGGTCGACATCCTAGACTCGAAGGGGTTCATCTAGGGTTCATTTAGGGGGGGGGGGGGGTTTAAAGTAATGTTTAGGCATTACCTCTCTCCTATAGTTTTATAATTGTCTAGGAGATTTTAGAGTCAAATTTGGAGACTTTAGGAGTTATTGTGAGCTAGGTTTGACTTGATGGTTTATTATGAAGCCAAAAAGGAGGCTTTGGAAAATAATTTGGGGAGTCTAACTATTTATCGAGGTTGTTAGGCTGATACGAAATACGTATAGTTCCGGATAACCTTAATGCATTTGATAAAATGTAAAATGTACAAAGTAAATGATAATTTACTAAATCAAGTAATGGAAATTAATAAAATGGATGATACACTCCTCTCTAAATACCATCTTAAGGGAAGTCCATGCGTGAGGTGAAGCCCCCTGGCTAATGAATGCTGGGTGGATATAGTCCTAGGCCATATGAGCACTTGTTTTATATTTTCTGCGATGGGTAGGAGATTTCCGGTGTGGTCTTGACTACCCCGCAGGCATATGTCCACTTCCCGACGTTTCGATAGGATCCCAGGTTGTCTTATGATAGGCCCTGGAAGATGATGGTTATTTAGGGGCGCGCATAGTGGGGTAACCAGGACGGGCAGTCTTAGAATCGTTATATTTATATGCTTATAACTATTCTAATTATCGAGTTGGACTCGATGGAACATTTATGCCACAAAGAGCATACAATTGAGATTAGTGCCATAAAGTGCACATGATAATAACTGCATTCCTGATGAGGAATGGGAAGGAGATAAAATGAAAAGGATGAAAGATGAAAATGGTTGATAAGTCTTATTAATTGCATATATAATCGATTCTTCCCTTGTAATCATTAAATTGCCTTAATTTTATCTTATTGTTACCATGCTAGCATATTACCTTTATCATCCATGTTTATCTGTTCATCATTGTCATACTTGTCATTTATCTGGTGATCACATAAAATCGGGCTCTGACCGGTTCTTCTTTCTTGTTGTGCATATATATATATATATATATATATATATATATATATATATATATATATATATATATATATATTATATCTGCGCAGGTGTTCCGCCGCAAGGTCACCCGTAATGAACTTCCTATTCCAGTGTTTTGAGGAGCCGTGACATTTTGCGGGTATCAAGGGACATTTTGTGTAGATGCCTTCCTTATTGTTTTCTAGTTATGATCAGTCTCTATTCGGGCGTGTGGCCCAAACGGTTGTGATTGTATAATGGATGTATTATGTAACACATGAAACTTATTGTATATTGTATGTATTTCAATGACCGACGTTTCATTCGGTCCTTTCCTTATTATGGTTGGTATATATATATGCTTGTTGGAGTTTCCACCTTTCTTTTCTATTATGGGTTGTCAATGATGTTTTGTTTAAGTTTCTAAACAAAATTTTTTGATGACCCATTTTCTGAAATATTGTGTTGTTATCTCGTATTCTCTTTATGTTGTCACGATGCTGAGGATGATATTTATCCATGATTCCTGTATGATCGGAGTATCGGGCTGGCCACCCCTTATTTCGGATACCGGATTGTCACAAGTCTACTGAGGTTTATTCTTTACATGTAAATTAAATGTTTAGTTTTTAGACTTATGTAGATGATTGCCTTGTTTATAGTCTTACAGAGCCTTCATGTAATTGATTTTTAGTTTTGTCCTCCATCATTAATAATTTTCAAATTTTTTTGACAGCTCGTGTAACATCTAAGCATTGGATTCTTAAATGTAGTGTACTTTCGATATTACCACAATACAATGTTAAAATAACAATTTCATTTATATTAATCAATTAGAAAATATAAAGGAAATTAGTAACACCATATTTTCATGCTCTAATTTGGATTATATTTTAATTTAATATTCTATATAATCAATTTTGTAAAGTAGTTTTTTTTTACTATTTTGTTGAACTTGAGAATCTTAATGTTAAACCATTAAGTTAATAAATAATATGTAAAAACACCTACTATTCCAATTTTTAGCGTAGACAAGCCTTTGGTGTTAACATTAATCTTCATCGTTCTTAAGTATTTAATTAACTCAATATCATATGTAAAAATCCTTTGGGAACTTTTCACGTGTTGATAGAATATTATTCCTGTTGAAGTGGTTGCATGAATGGAATGGTTGGTGGCAAACCAAAGGAATAGTTACCACACATGTTTAGTACCCTACCAAATGAATAGTAATGGTTGGTGGCACACCATTAATCTCAACCATCCAATCTTGTTTCGATCCAACGGTCATGGTGACTCCCAAAAAACTATAAATAGGCCTTGAATTCTCTCATTGTAAACACATCAAAACATCAAACACTAAGAAGAGTTAGAGAGTGAGAAAGAGTTCATTTGGAGTTTTGAGTATACACATTTGCGTATAAAAATACACATTGTATTTTTCATTTGGAGTGTATTTATGAGAGTCTCTTTTGAAACTCATTTGCAATAGTGAATTGATCTGAGTATCAGTGTACGTAGCCAAATTGGTGAACCACTTAAATATTTTATCTTCCCTTGTGTATGTGCTTTTCTACTCATTATACTTCTTTGGGAGTGTGCCATATTATTATTTGGCGTTACAGTCAATATGATTTGTTGACACGCTTTCGCATAGAAAATTGGAATCAGAGCCAAGGTCCTCTGATCTAGGCATTTTGGATTTTTTTTTGTGGAGAAATAATCATATGTATAGTAATATTCATACAGTACTATTCATATGGTTACTATTCACAGCCGGAATTTTATTTTCTAAATTTGGAATTTTTCCGTTTTCATTTTTTGTGACTGTGATCGTTTGAAAAATGGTAACCGCAAAATTTGGCGTGGAAAAATTTGATGGGCAAAGAAATTTCAGCATATGTCAATGTAAAGTTATGGATGTCTTAGTCTAACAAGAGCTTCAAATATCTCTTAGATATATGCCAGAAGACATGGAGGAAGATAAATGGAAAAAAAATCAACCGTAAGGCTTTTGGTCATATTCGTCTTTATCTCGGCAAGGATAAAAAATATACTTATATGCGCGAGACCTCGGCACAAAAATTATGGAAACAACTCGAGGATAAGTATACGACGAAGAGCATTGAAAATCAGATCTATTTGAAGAAGAAACTCTTTCAGTTCCAATACGGAGAAGGTATTTCTATGTCTGGGCATCTGGACAATTTTAACAAAATTACTGCTGATTTGCAAAATTTGAATGTTGAAATTGACAATGAGGAGAAAGAACTGTTAGTGCTAAATTCTCTAACTGACTCGTATGAACATCTCATTACACCGCTATTGTACGAAAGGAGGAAATAAAATATGTTGAGTTCTCCAATACCTTAATGAATAATGAGGTTCAGAAGAAGGATAAAGAGGTATATAGAGACTGAACATCTGAAGCGTTGACAGTTCGCGGTAGAATAAATGAAAAGAATAATGGAAACTATGGAAGATCTTGATCTAAATCGAGAGGTGGAGCATCAACTTCGGGTAGGAGAATTCCTGCAAAAGATGAATGTGCTTTTTTTCGCCACAAAGGGCATTGGAAGAAAGATTGTCCTAAGTTAAAGAAGGATGCGAAGAACCCCATTGCAAACGTTGCGGCGAGTGACAATGAAGATTCTGAATTTACTTTGTCTATTTCACCATTTGGATCGAGTTCTTAGGAATGGATTTTTTATTTGGGTTGTTCCTATCACATGTGTCCCAATAGGGAGTGGTTTTCTATCTTTAAGGAGCTAGAAGGTGGAGATGTTTTGATGGGTAATTATCATGCTTGTCAAACAAAAGGGATAGGAAAAATCAGACTGAAGTTGCATAGTGGAATAATCAGAGTGCTAGAAGACGTTCGATATATACCGGACCTAAAGAAAAATCTTTTCTCACTTGGCTCTTTGGCACATAAAGGTTATGATATCACATCGAAAGGCGATGGTCTGAAAGTGTCACGTAGAGCACTGATTATGATTAAGGGAACGAAAAAGAGTAACTCATGTTTTCTCCTTAGAAATACAGTTACAGGTGCATCGGTTGTCTCATAAAGTTCAAAAGAGGTTGCATCTGATGCTACGAGATTATGGCATGTACGCTTGGGACATGCAGGAGAAAAGGCTTTGCAGAGATTAGTGAAGCAACGTCTGTTGAAAGGGGCCAAGACATGTAAGCTTGTATTTTGTGAACATTATGCTTTGGGCAAGCAGACAAGAGTAAAGTTTGGCACAGTTGTACATCGTACAAAGGGGACTCTTGATTATGTTCACAAAGATGTTTGGGGACCTACCAAAGTTTCATCTTTGGGAGGCAAGCATTATTTTATATCTTTTATAGATGACTTCTCCAGACGAGTTTGGATGCACACCATGCGACATAAGGATGAAGTCTTGAAGATTTTCTCAAAGTGGAAAAAGATGATACAGACCCAAACTTGCAAAAAAATAGAAGACTCAGGTCAGATAATGGTGGTGAATACAAGTCAGATCCTTTTTTGCAAGTATGCCGGGAAGAGGGTATCGTGCGAAACTTCACAATAAGATGCACGCCATAACAAAATGGGGTGGTTGAACATATGAATCGCACTTTGCTAAAGAAGGTTCGATGCATGTTGTCCAATGCTGGTTTGGGAAAGGCATTTTGGGCTAAAGTTGCTACATATGCATATCACCTCATTAATAGGTTATCTGCAGCTACAAATGAGGGAAAAACACCCATGGATGTATGGTCGAGAAAACCTGCTACAAATTATGACTCTTTACATGTATTTGGCTCCCCTGTATATTTCCATATTAGGGAAAGCAAGTTGGATCCTAGAGTTAAGAAAGACATATTCTTGGGCTTTAGTGATGGAGTGAAGGGGTATAGACTTTGGTGCCCCAAGATGGAAAAGATCATAAACATCAGGGATCCTACATTCGATCAATCTTCAATATTGAAGAGTTCTCTTAGGAAGAGCAAAACCAAAGAAGTTCCATGGTAGGTAGAGCTTAAGACTCCAATTGTTCTAGTCCGACTTGTGACAAATTTATAAATTGATGAGACGAGTACATATGAGGTGGAGGATCCTGCCCATAAGTCTCCTCAGCAACCATATTCTATTGCAGCTAATAGACAAGAATGACAAAAAAAGAAACATGGATGGCGTATTACTGACATGGTGGCATATGCACTACCCATGGTTGAAGATGACATTCCGTCTACTTACAAAGAAGCCGAAAGAATCTCAAAAAATGTAGATTAGAAGAAGGCAATGAACGAGGAGATGCGGTCTCTTCATATGAAGAAGACTTGGTAGTTAGTCCAACTTCCAAAAGAGAAGAAAGTAATTAGGTGCAAGTGGGTATATGCCAAGAAGGAAGTCTCCTCGGAGAAAGACAATGTAAGATTCAAGGCTAGGTTGGCGAAGAAAGGCTACACGCAGAAGGAAGGGATCGATTACAATGAGGTATTTTCCCTGGTTTTGAAGCAATCTTCCATTCGTATTTTGCTAGCATTGGTTGCGCAATTTGATCTCAAGTTGGCACAACTTGATGTGAAAATTGCATTCTTACATGGAGATTTGGAGGAGGAAATTTATATGACTCAGCCAGAAGGGTATAAGGTTATTGGTAAATAAAATTGGGTCTGCAAACTAAGAAAGTAGTTATATGGGTTGAAGCAAAGTCCAAGGCAGTGGTACAAGTGATTTAATCTGTTTATGTTTGCGCAATAGTACACAAGGAGCCACTATGATCATTATGTGTATGTTCGTAAACTTCATGATGGATCCTTTATTTATTTGCTCTTATATGTTGATGATATGTTGATTGCTTCTAAGATCAAGGTGGAGATTGAAAAACTGAAAATTCAGTTAAGTTAAGAATTTGAGATAAAGGATCTAGGCGAGCCGAGGAAAATACTTGGGATGGAGATTAGTAGAAATTATTGCAGGGGCATTATTTATTTGTCATACAAATAGTATTTGAAGAAGGTGTTAAAGCATTTTGGTATAAATTCTAAAACCAAACCTGTAAGTACTCCTTTGGCCCCATACTTCAACCTAAGTGCCATGGTATCCCCACAGACAGATGAGGAACGTTCAGAAATGGATCATGTTCCCTATGCTAATGCAGTGGGAAGTTTGATGTGTGCAATGGTGTGTACGAGGCCCGATATTTCACAAGCTATTAATATGGTGATAAGATACATGCGTGATCCAGGGAAAATGCATTGGCACGCTGTGAAATGGATCTTACGGTACATCCATCGTACTGTTGATTTTGGTTTGAAATTTAAGAATGATTCACGTGCTCATTACCATGTGTTTGGATATGTGGATTCAGATTACGCTGGTAATTTGAATAAATGACGGTACACTACTGGTTATATGTTTACACTAGCTGGAGGCCCAGTCTGTTGGATATATACGCTACAGTCTACGATGGCTTTGTTAACTACAAAGGCAGAGTATATGGCAACGACAGAGACCATTAAGGAGGCCATTTGGCTTCATGGTTTGATTTCAGACTTGGAAATTGTTCAGGATCACGTGGATGTCTTCTGTGATAGTAGTCAGAGTGCCATCCTCTTAGCTAAGAGCGATGTTCATCATTCACGGACAAATAACATCGACGTTCGTTTCCAGTTTGTTCGAGAAATTTTGGATGAGGGGAATACTCTTCCTCAAGAAGATTGGAACCGCGGATAATCCCGCGGATATGCTGACAAAGATCGTTACTAGGATCAAGTTTGAACATGATTTAAGCTTGATCAATATTCATCGTATTCGAACACCTTCGGGTGTATGGAGCTTATGAGTGCATTTGGAGTCTACTCGGATCATTTTGGATAATATATGGTTACGAGTATTGGTGGAGCTTTGCATATCAATGCCAAGATGGGATTGTCAATTTTCAGTTACCAAAAGTTTGACAGAGCGACCTATAAAATTTTTGTCAAGGTGGAATTTGTTGGAGTGGTTACATTAATGTAATGGTTGGTGGCACACTAAAGGAATAGTTACCACACATGTTTAATAGCCTACCAAATGAATAGTAATAGTTGGTCGCACATCATTCATCTCAACCATCCAATCTTGTTTTGATCCAACGGTCATGGTACTCCCAAACAACTATAAATAGGCCTTGAATTCTCTCGTTGTAAACACACCAAAACATCAAACGCTAAAAAGAGTTAGAGAGTGAGAAAGAGTTCATTTTGAGTTTTGAGTATACAAATTTGTGTAGAAAAATACACATTGTATTTTTCATTTGGGGTGTACTTGTGAGAGTCTCTTTTGAAACTCATTTGCAATAGTGAATTGATCCGAGTATCAGTGGACATAGACAAATTGGTGAACCACTTAAATATTTTTTCTTCCCTCGTGTGTGTGTTTTTATACTCATTATACTTTTATTGTGAGTGTGCCATATTATTATTTCGGGTTACAGTCAGTATGATTTGTTGACACGCTTCCGCACAACAATTCCACGTGAATTATTCCAACTTAACCATGTTTTTAGTATAAAGTGTTCCAGTACAATAATGTAAATTATAATTACCTAAAACAATAATAAAATTTCTTTCCATACTCATTCTATTACTTTCAATCCAATATTCGTTTTATATGGATTTCTATAGGCCTCTTCATTATTAGGATGAGATTATTCGCATCCAATTGGGCTTCAACACCTGTACCACTATATCACGACTATAATTGTTACTATAAAACTTTACATGCCTACATCATATTATATTCTTTTCATGTACAACTTAGCCTTTACCTTTATATCGGGGTTTAGCTAATTAAAAGATTTAATTTCATTGTCTATGAATTCTCCGAATGGATAAAGGATTTCGACTATTTCTTATACAGTCAAAACCATTCTATTCAACACCTATTCAAATTCTCAATGCCTATTGATATCCTTCTTTTAACATTACTTGGTTTATGAATATGAACTAATTTGGTGATAGATTTTGTTAATGATATATTTTATTTTTTCTGTATATTGTCATACTTAATAGTCCAAAATCTATTTTCATGTGATATGATGGATCTAAACCATCCAAATTGGATTGAAGGAGTTGGGTTTCACTTGAGGATTTTATTTTGTTCTAACCGTGATCTGATGTTTTTATATTTTAATATTATAATCAAAATATGATTCTTTTCCAACCTCCTCATCAATCTTATGCAACATAATCAAATGCAATTTGTTTAGTTGTGTTGTTTTTAGAACTATAGTTCCCCACATACATAGTGATGTCATAAGGTGTTGCAGTAAAAAAATGAAAATATGAATGAAATGATCCGTAACTATACCATATTTTTTCTTATGTACCTGCTAAGATGATAATAGGAATGTGGTAAGAATGACTATTTTCTTGCATGAGCATTGAAGTTGGATTATTCTCATTCTTATTATGTAGAGACTGGATCTCTAATTTAAGATTCTGCACACCATAAGAATTAGGACACTTCGATCAATCTTTACGCCCTTGTTTATGTTGAAATAATTCACTCTATCTCATTTTTGTTGATGGTGCGAATTTAGATACGGAGGCCAAATAATTTACCCCAGTAGTGAATCGATAGTCTAGCTTTTTTTGTTAAAGGTCGACCAACGTTCGACGATTCTGGGATTGTGTCCCACTCCCTAGGCCGAAATCTGTCTCTAATGGATTAGTGGTCTTTAATATTAATTTATACTCTAGTCGATTTGATTTTGACTGAGTTTCTACAATTTGGGTTCGTGGGTGTGTCAATTTCATGGCGTTGGCGATCGTTTAGGTGGATTATGGTGATTGGAAAGTGACTGGTAGAGGTGTGGTGGTGCGAAAATGAAATTAATGAAGACCTCACACAAACTAATGTATAGTGTTGATAAATACTATTAATAAAAAAAGTAGTTGAATTGTTTGAGATTGAATAGGATTCGTATGCTTCATACAAAATGGATTTTATAGATTTTGGGTTGATGGAGTTTCATATATTTGTTGGATGGAGTTTTGGTGTTCTCTTGGTTTATGGCTTTTATAGAGTTCGGTTTTTGTTCAAGGTTGATCTCTCTCTCTCTCTCTCTCTCTCTCTCTCTCTCTCTCTCTTTGAGAATAAATGGGTTTGATATTGTTTACATGGGTTCGGTTAAATTATTTTGAGTTAGTTGTTAACATGTTGCTAGTTTCCTATTCAAGCTTTGAGCGGTGCTATTGACGCTTGTGTGGGGTTTGAGTATTTAGATTATAAGTGTATTTTAGTCTTTTACCTTTGATTGGGTCCCTATAATTTTTTTACGATTCACCAAAAAAAGTAGTTTAACTTCTTTCTATAATAAGAGAGTGCTTGATGTGGGTCATGTAAGACTATGAGAGAACAACACAATACCATTCTAAACATTCTGATGTGTGGAAACAACACCAAACATCCTTAGTTGAATGAAAATATCTTCATGTTTGATTGAATATTTTCTATATTGAAATAAATCTAAGAAGTCAATATCTTAGTAGTTTACTCTGAAATAAGTTCACTAAGTTTTTAACACAAAGTTAAAGATTAAGTGGTAGCTTGATTACCTAGGTTTTAAACAAAAAATTTAATCTAATTCTTTGTCATGAAACCAACTATGAAAGCATTAAGAACAGAAAGCAATAAAGTTTAACACGGTTATTTTTAACTAGGTTTTCAAATAGAGCTTTAGTGGTCAATATCCCCAAAGCTAATATGGACTTTTTTTCTCATGGGGTTGTGATGAAAAATTGGCAACACCCCCCATTAAAATGAAAAGATGTGTGTTAAGGTCCCGGATGTCCACTTTATGGCAACGGGATAGGTTGCTTTTAGTTTTTTCAATTTAGCTTTCTTTATGGTTGACGAAATGTGTCACTAACACTCATTCTTTGTTTCTTACAGTTGACAGTAAAAGGAAACCTCCAAAAGATAGTGACATAAATATAAAAAATTTGACGCTTATCTGGGGTTTGCATGAGTCCATCAATGGGTAATCCGTGAGGTCTGCTTCTTATTTTCTGAGATACAAAAACACCACCTCATATTTCATTTCTCGTCCTCTTTCCCCTCCTATGATGATTGATCTTAATCAAGTACCAACATCTCGAGGAAGTGCAGAAGAATGTTATTCTGATTTGAGTACCTCTATTGCTAATCTGATGAAGAAGAGGAGGGTTCCTGAGTTCTTTGCCAAGTCGGCTCTGGGTACTGAAGGGGGAAAGAAAAACAAAAACGATGTCCCAACTGAAGGGATTGCTTCTGCCCAAGATATGAGAAAGAAGCCCCATGTTGCCCTTATTAGAGAAGATGTAGCACCTGCGATTGAAATTTTTGTCTCAAAAGAGGCGGTGCCTTTGATTGAAGGTGCTTCTTTGAAAATATTGAGAAGAAGTCTTGCTGAGAAGACCATTGATTCTTCCACACAACCTGCTGGAGTTGGGATTTCCTCTCTGATGGCTAATTCTCCAACTGTCTTTACTCCTGGCAAAATCCACTAAAATAGAGTTTTAGGTTACAATAATTTAACGAACTAAACACACATTAACAAACATATTCTATGTCTAGATTTATACTAATTCCTTTATGTTGTTCTGACTTCTTTAAGGATCTGAAGTGGTCATCTTCGTTCTTTATCTTGTCTCCTTTGTTCCTTAGTCTTTACGTTGACTGAAATGATTGAATTCTCTCAACCAACACCACTGTTTAAGTGATGTTATATGATTATGATGTGAATGTAGTGTCTAAACACATGCATGTACTCACACACATTTATTACAAGCCATTTCCTATAAATTAAAAAAATCTTCTGAGTATGAAATGCAACTTTTACACTACTGAAATTAGATTTGATCTCGAAATCTTAATAATTTCATATTTGTGTTCGAAATAAACTTTAAAAGCTAAGACCCTTTTGTAATAACCCTAATTTTTGAGAAATTGTTTTCATATGAATTTGCCATATGAGGTATCTAAATAAAATAATGGAAGTTGGAGTAAATATTATTTAAGTGTTTTAAAAGATAATATTTACTAAATTTTGCCTACTTAGTGTTAAGTGAATGTAAATAATATCATGTTATGATATGTTGTGTCATTGTGCCTAAAGCGATGATTATGATTTAAAATAACGTTGGAATATGAAATAATTTATATTATTCCAGATGCCAATTTAGAGGGCACGATTTGTCCTGAAATGGTTGAGATAATCAAATTAAGTGACATGTTGTATTTTTGGGTTCCGAGTACCTTTGACCGATTATGACTTAATTTTGTTATTGCGATTCATTTCAATGGTGTAGTAATATTAAAGATGGAATTTAGTGTTGATAGGCATTTAAGTCTTCCAACAAAATTTCATCATCATTTATATGTCTTAAACCTAGAGAGAACGAGAAATTGGGAGAAAAGAAGAAAAAGGAAGAGAATTGAAGATTTGGGATTTAAATTTGTTGATCCCGGAGGAAAATCAGAGATTACAACCATAAGGCAAGTTTCTAACTTGAAAATTTATGATTCAATGTGGATAAATTGTAGTGATAGTTGAGTATTTGAAAGAGTTGAACAATTATGGGTTTTGATGAATTTTTGGTGTTTAAAACCTTAAGCTTTGATTTAGATAGAATTTGTGTTGGTTAATTTAGTTAGTGATTATGTAAGAGTGTTTTGGGGGGATTAGTTATGGATGGTGTTGGCTAATGGAAGATAAATTAATTTGGGGTATTTAGGGTTCTTAAGACCCATAGCCAAAATTGGGTAATCTGACCAAGGAGAATCGATTCACCCCTAGCGAATCGATTTGCTAAAATGGTGGGCTAAAGGTTTGGGTTGGCGAATTGATTCAAACAATCCAAATTTATTTAGTGAGAAACAAAATGAATTGTTCTTTTGACCCAATCGATTCGGACAGGGCGAATTGATTCGCTTCAAGATCGAATCGATTCGTCCAGGGAGAATCGATTCAGAAATCTTACTATTTTAGGAGATTTTTGTAGCTTAATTTTTAAATATTTTCTTTTAGGTTTAAGTCCTAGGAACCTTCTCTAATGAAGTAAAATAGAGTATTAGAGTATCATATTAGGTTAATTAATACTTTGTTATAGAAAGGGGGTAATTGGGTTTAGTTTAGGGGTCAATTAGTAAGAGTGGTATCATTTTTCTTCTAGTATGATAGCCTAGGATTAAAGTACACTTAGGTGGTATTGATTTTGGACTCCTAGGGACTAAAATAAGGAAAATCACTCTTGGTAGCCTTTAGAGTTATTATGAGCTCTCGGAGATTAGTATGTGGGTAATTCAAACTTGGTATTTTATGTCGGTAGACACACATGGTCACGAATATAATGAAATGTACTTTAATTTGGCATATCTTGTGAAATATGACTTGCATACATACCTCTCTAAATACTAGCATAAGGGAAGTACGCGAATGAGGTGAAGTCCCCTGGCTAGTGCATACAGGGTGAATATAGTCCTCGGCCATAGGACCGGTTGTTATGTGTGATGCTATTTTATTCGAAGTGAGGTAATTTCGGATATGGTTATGACTCACTATCAAAGGTATATGGACACTTCCCACGCCACGTGATTTAGGATGCCCAGGTTGTCTTGGTAATAGGCCCTAGAAGATGATAGCTATTTAGGGGCGCATCCAGTGGGGTGACTCCTAGAAGGATGGTCTTAGTATCGTTACACATACGGTGTTTATAACTATTCTCACGAATATGACATTTTATATTTGGTTAAAGAACTTCATAAATCAACTTATTTGAATAAGTTTCTAAGGGAATAATGGACTAGTGATCTCATATTGTACTGAACTGAATTGTAAGTTTATTAATTTGGAATTGAGTTATTTCTCTTGCATTGCTGAATAGAAATAATTATAAATGACATTGAGCTAGGTTGTGAAATTAGATGAGAGGTGCGGATTATTTCTAATATGAAGAGCGAGCTAAGCTTGTTTATGATATTTTCAATACATAAATGTCATGCATTTTATTCACACTTTTATCATCCCATTGGGCCCTGACCCATTTATATCTCTTGTTTTGTATGGTTTTCTATTTACGCCCAGGTGCTCCGCCGCAAGGACGCCCGTACTGATCCCTTTATCCTAGTGTCGAGGAACTATAACATTTTTGCGAATGTTGTAAGATATTTGTTATAGACGCCTCTATCTTTTCTGTACTCTAGTTATGTATAGTCTAAACATTCGGCCTCGTTGCCCAAGTTTTGTAATTATTTATATGATGTGATATTTATTTGTAATACTCGGTCTAACCTGCTTGTACTGGTCTGTTAACTAACAACTTATTCGGTTATTATGTTGTATATGATTATTGATTTTTGTCTGTCTTTATTTAAATCAACCTTCTTTTAAATCTGGATTTTCTAAATGCTTTTCTTTTAACATAGAAATAAATCTGACATCCGTTTTCAAAAATAATTGGTGGTTATCTCATAGTATTATTTCCCTAATTAAGGTTATCAATTAGGATTCTATCCCACATCATTTCCCCAAATTTCCAACATGAAACATGTTCATTTCTCTTTAATATGAACTAGGCTTTCAAAGCTTTAAGATTAAGTATTCACTTACTTAATTAAATCAAATAACATTATTCATTTTTATCTACAATCTCACATAGTAGATTACCTCATAGTATATATGCTAATCTACAAATTTCACACTGTAGGTTACATCACCGTATATATACTTTAATATACAATTCTCGCCTAGTAGATTACGTCACAGTATATATATTCATCACATTATTATATATACTAATATAGAACCTCCCAAACATAGCTGCGGTGCATTCATACTCTACTATCATTACCTAATACATCTCTCGTTGTATAAAGGACTATTGGTTCGGCGTCTCTTACGAACCATAGATAACATAACATACATATATTGTAGGCGAGCATACTCCCCAGCCGAATGGCTCACTCAAATACCTACGCTCCCATTCAACTGTCGAAACTATCATTCACGCGGATAGAACTTGTCCAAGGTCCTGTGCTCAAGGTACGAATATAAAACCCCCCCAAATGGGTTCATAAGGATAAGATTGTCCACAACACGTAACCTCCACCCTAATAGCAGGTAGTGTGGGTATGGCATACACACAATAAATAATAATATAGGTATTCACCCCGCCTATATATATGATAACAATAGGGCACACGCACAACCCATATAATAATTTCCACATATAGTATATTTATTTCACATATCCTACGTATTTAAAGATTATGACTTTACTTCTTAAATTATATTCACGAGCTTCTCTCATCACTCGAAGGGTAATCATTTATTTCTCATATAAATTCAATAGGTAATCACTCACGTCCTACAGGTCCATGTCATCACAATTCTCAATTTTTTATGAATTATAATCATCTTCCATTAGGTTTATTTCTCGATATTCCAAATTTAATCTTAACCCTTTGTTTCATCCCTATTTTTAATTCCATATATTCATAAGGTTATTCTAGTAAAAATAACTCCCTTACTACTGGTCCTAACATTAAATCACCCTTTATTCGATTTAAATCCCAATATATATATATATATATATATATATATATATATATATATATATATATATATATATATATATATATATATTTTCCACCCTAACGAATTTAATTCACACTCATTAATTTCCCCCATTCCATCCAATACAAAATAATATTTTCCCGGGTCTTAATTGTGCCCTCATCTAAGTCCCAATTTGTTCAATAAATCATCACAAAATATTTCTCAAAGTTGGGATTTAAACAAATATTTAAATAGTAATTAAATCACATTTCTCTAGGGAGTCGATCGATCGATCGATCAGATATATTTGCCCAGATTCTGCATATGCTTACCTATGGGGTTTAACATTTTTCATCCTCAAAACCATGATTAACTAATCCCAAACTCATCATAAATCATCTCAAATGATATATCAAAGTGTATACATGATTTATAACACTTCACAGCATAAATTCATCAAGAAGTTTCAATTAAATCCTATTATTTCCCTTAAAATTCGGAAACTTCTTATTTGATCATTTCTCTACGAACAACTATAAGTTCCAGATTTTTTTCACCAAATGATTCCCAAATATCGTGGATTAAGCTATATATTCCAAAATAGATTTATCCTACATAATTCTCATTTCAAGGATTCATAAAAAATCATCTTAATTCATATAACTTTAACTTTCTAAAGGACCTAACATGAACAATATACATGCTAGAATTTTCAATAGTTATTCACTTGACTCTAATTCATAGGTCTGAACCACTGGGGAAGATAACTCTACCGTGTTCCTCCATTTTTTGTCACTCTCCGTTGGTGTTGGGGGTGGTGCAAGGTGTCTCTTAGCCCTTTGGTTTTTCCCAGAAAACTCTTCCTCTCCTAGAGAAGTCCCTCACTCTCCTCAATGACTTGTGTTTTGATTTTTGGTGCATGAATACCATTTTCACAAACTCTTCACTTATATAAAACCACCTCAAAATTCTTAGCTACTGTTCACCCCACTTTACAAATGAACAAAATACCCCTTTAGGGGGTCTATTCGGTTCCAAAATGTCACGAGACCCAAATTAAACACCCAAGTAGATTTTTTTGACTATTTAAACCCTTTCGTACACTTTGGCATGGTCAAAACGACCATTTGGATGAAATAAAATGTTTTATGTTTATTTTCATTTAAGTATAGTCCCAACACGACTCACACGTGCCTCCCGAGTTAAATATCATAATTGTCGTATTCGTCACTCCCGATAATTTATAAAAACAACTATCATTTGTAAAGTCATAATCATATATATTACTTTTAATCACAAGTAATATTCACCATAAATTACATATTACTTTATTTTTGAGTAATATTTAAATTCGGATTGATTTTCAATTATTGCACCATTAATTCTAATTAACCTCATTTTAAAAGTCATTAAAAATACGGGGTGTTACATACTTCCCCCCTTACAACGGAATTTCGTCCCGAATTTCGAAAAAAGTATTCTAGATAAAAATAACTCTGGCTATATGTTGCGAATCGCATCCTCACGCTCACAAGTAAACTACTTTATGCCGCCCATACAGTATGCTATAAAATTCCTTGAATAATGAACACCTCTTATATGTTCGTTTTAAACTCTCGATTAACCTACCACGTAGGTTCTTGCCCAATCCTTACCGTTTAAGATCCACTACTTAACCTTTATTTTAGATATTCTCCATCCAGGCTTCTATTATTCAGACTTTAATAGATTTGTAGATCTTTAGATACATACGATCTCGTCTCACGACGATCGTACACAAGTAGGTTATTTGGATAGTATATATATTTTACACACATTATATACTGTAAGTGCCAACTCATCTATGATCTTATCAATAGTACCTGGTCCCCCACCTTTAACTAATAAGCAGGAGAACAACAAGGCTTACCATGCCATACCTCAACTGGAACCATGCCCAAAAGTGAACTTATATGAGTTATTGCACCCAAACTCCACTAGTGGAAGGTACTGTTCCCGTCCTCCCCTAAGATTCAAGTGTACACATATATGTTATTCTCCAACATCTGATTAGTCAGCTTATTCTGTCCATTCATCTGCGGATAATAGGACCTACTCAATCACAACTCGGTAAATATGGCCTCGTGAACAATCTTCCAAGATCGAATAACAAAGATCTTATCCAAATCAGACACAATATTAAATTGTACCCTATGTAACCTCATTATCTCGATTATAAAGATCTCGCACACTATCTCGTAGTATAATTAGTCCTAACTGCCATAATGTGAGATATTTTGGTTAAACGATCCACTATCACCATATAGGATCGTTACCCCCTCCGCGATAAAATCCTTGGGAATACTCTCCCATTACTAATTAGGAATCCCTAACGGTTGGAGAAACCCCAACTAGTTTCGGATGGTCCACCCTTTACCAACAGACAGATGACCCGTTATAAAATAATTTAGTAATATTTCTTTTTACTAAATCCCATCTCCACTGTCATTTATGAAATGATACATCTTATATGCTCTCAAATGTACCTCTAATCGTGATCCATGTGAATTTTCCTCATCGCGTGTCACAAGTCCTTCCCTTTCCTCTAAAAGTAGTTTGTTGTGCAACGTAAGCCTTTGAAAAATCTTACGGAATAAGCTTCTACTTTCCCGATTAGATGTTGTCGAATTCATAGGTCAATCATAATTGCAAGATACAATACTTTAAATTACGTAGGGATCCCATACACCCTATATCTCGTGCATTATTGCACAATCAATTCTTGCACATTCGGCATGCTTTTCTTTACATGATGTAACCATTATGTACTAGTTTTCTTGTCAGAACTAGGCGACTCTTTCAACCTTGAGTCATAGTAGAATTATCAACCTTCAATTATATTCTTGGAAATGTACAATGATTAAAGCATGAAACACAATGTACTATCGACCAAACTTCTCTCCAACTCCCGAAGTTTGCAAGTTTCATGCGTGGGATGTCTCGCAAAGGGAAATCCAAATAAGGAACCCCTCGATACACTACTACCTAATATAGTCAGTCGTCTAGATCCGTTAGGCCCTCAGTCTAGAATATATACCTTCTCATACTCTCCATATGATGACATAAAAATCTACTTATGTCCCTTAGAAATAACATGCAACATAGCGCTCTCACTATCCCGAGTTTAAACTCTATATATATAACAAGCTATATCTCGCTGCTTGACAAAGAACACCATGTATCCTGAGTCACATTAGTAAATAAATCCCAACGCACTGGGATCACATATAACAAGACAACATACTATGAAACCCCTCCCAATTTAATATAGGGTGATCAGTCCTTTACCAATTTAAAACAGAATGTTCAGTTGGTTCATTCATAGCATCACTATCGAAAAACTTATAAACATATTAATCACCTAATATAAAACTAAGCTAGATGTTAAAAACATTTTCCTTTTTTAAATATAACCAAATAAAAAAAATTCTCAATTTAATTATTAAAATATAAACCATTCATCATACACAAGAATATACTAAATACTCAACATGAATCAAATACTGAAATAAATAAGACTGGGTAAAACCTCCCAGTTCCAAACTCCAATTGACACACTCATAGTAATTCCATCCAACTAAAAGAACTGTAAACTAAATTGAATAATAACTCTCATAAAAAGTAGGAATGGGCGACACATGCGCCAACTAGTGTGTCTATAAAAAACTGAATGGAAATGATGGATGCATCTAATGCAAGGACCTACAACTTCCACAACAGCTGCAACACGTAAAGAAATCAAAATCTCTAATTCTGGTATCCCTGTGGCTGAGCACCGGATATAATACATATATATATAGAAAAAGAGAGAAGAGATATAAGAGACATGTCAGAGCCCGATGTTTTAAAAATATTTAGCAAGTATTTAAAACTGCACTAAAGAAAGTATTATACGCATGTTAGTTATCGAACTCTCACATGAGATTCTCACTTATCATCTATTGTGCACGCCATATGTATATCTAATTCCCCCTATTTATGCTACCCAGCCTGACTAGTATGAACCCGTTCTAATACTAACTATTCTCACTTGTAGTATTCCTGTATCGTCCATACAATAATCGATTTAATTAGCCTATTCCGAATAGCTAATTAACATGTTTCTCAATTTTCATAATAATTCCGTTATACGTTAAGATTTATTTTATAAATCAATATTCTTATATCTACTAGTTTCAGCAAGTAGAAAATTCCCCAAGTATACTCATATGTATATAGTCATACCATCCCTACATATATTCACTAATCCTGCATCCTTAGGTTAATACCACTTGGTGCAAAGCATTTATTATTATTTCCATATCTACTAGTTTCACACAGTAGAAATATTCAGAAGTTCATATATATAAATATAAGTATAGTCACATCATCCCTATACATGTATATACAAATCCTGCACCCCCGGGCTAAGACCCATTAGCGCACCTAACCATAATAATCATGCACCCTCGGGCTAACACCCATTAGCGCACTTAACAATAAGATTCTTCTAACCCCGGGTTATCAATCCTTAGTACACTTAGTAATTGGTTTATCACCCATTAGTACACTTAACAATAATATCCTTGTACCCCTAGGTTATCACCCATTAGTACACTTAGCAATAGAATTCCTGCACCCCCGAGTTATCACTCATTAGTGCGCCTAGAAATAAGATTCTTTCACCCCCGGGTTATCACCCATTAGTGAACTTAACAATAATAGGCATACACACGTCCTATTAGAATTCATAGGTATTTTCCCAAGCTAATTATATACTTCTCATACATAATATATTATCATCACTACGTATAGTATAAATATATAGATTACTATCTCTCTCGTAATCGCCAAGGTACATTCTCTATACCGAATCATTAAAGTATTAATTCTCACATGCTTTCCCAAAATTTTGTCTTATTTAAATTTACTATCTGGCAGTTTCTCTCACTGCAATAAACCGGTAAACTAAAAAGTGGACTCTAAGAAAATTTCTAAAATTTACCTCGTCGCTCGAACCAAATGTCAATGTCGTTTAACCGACTGCCACGTGTCGCTTTAGCGACTTCATGCTAGATGTCTATCTCGCTCGAACGACTTCTCGTGAGATGTCAATCTCCCTAAAATGACCCACTCACGACATCGCGCGACGTGCACTGTCTCGTCTTCCTGCCCAGAATATCTACATTTCTACCATTTTTAACACTAAAAAACTCTATAAATTCATTACCCAACACCTCATCATCAATCCCAATCAAAACATAACAGGTTATATAAAATTCCTATCATCCTAGGATCATTAATTCGTCACCAATCATCAAGATTATATGAAATCCCCAAATTAATTCATAAAAACCATAGTTTCCAAATTTGAAATTAAAGAACCTAATCAATCCAGATTCGTTCATCAATATATAATCCAATTTTGTGATTGATGATCTACAAATGTGAAGGAATTTAAATGACTAATTAAACCCGTCCCTAATCATATTTTAAATCTTCAATTTTCACCCAATTCACATGTAAATCATGATTAATTTCACATACACTAACATGAGCATGATTATTGTTAAAATAAATCACATAATAAACACTTTCATTGAATCAATCGTCTGATCTCTTGATGTTTTTGGTATGGGTGTGTTCCTCTTGTTCCGATAGACACTATGGCGGTGGTGGTTTTGATAATTGGGCCTTCCTTCTTTGAATTTGTTCTCCCTCACACACTCTGTGTCCCTTCCTTAGTTTTGTATATTCCAACCCTAAATAAACCTATTGCGGATGATATAATCACTCCCAGTTTTTGTCCATTTAATTTCTCCAAAAATCAAAATTACAAAATTACCCATACGGGTGCCGGCTTGGCCTAAAAATCTCCCGGAGTCTAAATGAAATACTTGGGTAGTGTTTTCTGACTATCTCGACCCTCCAGGACTCAACAATGGACTCGATATTACCATATAAGTTACTTAAAAATAATTTAGATTTATATTCCATTCAATTAGTCCCGACACGACTCACACGTGTGTCCGGACTTAATATATCAAATTGTCGTATATTTAACTTTAGGCAATTTATCTTATTCAATAATTCCATATTACTTATTCACTGAGTAATATTCAATAATTCTCATTTATAAGTATTAACCCTTGTCATGCTAGTTAATATTTACTTTTAAACTCGAATTAATTATCAATTAATTCTCGAATATTAATTTAATTAATCCCATTATAATAATTAATCACATAATTCTTGAAGTTCTAAAAAATAGGGGGTGTTACATACTTCCCCCCTTACAATGGAATTTCGTTCTGAAATTCGGAAAAAGTATACCAGGTACAAACAATGTGGTATAAATATAGCGCATCACATACTTTCGCTCCCAAGTAAGCTAATCCATACCACCCATATAATACCCTATCGAATACCCTTAATAATGAACACCTCACATGTGTTTGTTTTAAAATCCAGGTTACCCTTTCATACAGGCTCTTATCCAAGCCTTAGCGCTTAAGTTACACTACTTAAATTTTATTTTACATATTC
Organism: Sambucus nigra; assembly: GCA_949130495.1. NCBI lineage: Eukaryota > Viridiplantae > Streptophyta > Magnoliopsida > Dipsacales > Adoxaceae > Sambucus > Sambucus nigra. Next base: position 150,745,834 of record OX422215.1, read on the forward strand.
ACTATATAGCCTTCTACTGTTTTCACCTTAGTAGATTTATCCTCCTTCTGGATACATACGAACTCATCTCGTGTCGTTCGTACGAGTAAATTGGTTGTGCCATATATATTTCACACACAATATACACGATAATAACAATTCTTCTTCGATATTTGTAATCATACTGGTACCCCCACCTTTAACTATCAAGTAGGACAATAACAAAATTTACTGTGCCATGCCTCTACTGGTACTCTGCCCAAACGTGCACTTATAAGGGTTATTTGGATACAAACTCCACTAGTGGAAGGTACTGCTCTCGTCATCCCCTAAGATTTAAGGTTACACATAAAATTTCTCTCCAGCATCTGATTTGACCACTTGTCCTGCCCATCCTTCTACGGATGGTTGGTTGTACTCATTCGCATCTCAGTACCTATAGTCTCCCCATCTCATCTACATGAGAAGATCCTTGGGGATACTCTCCCATTCACTAGTGGAAGAAGCCCTTACTGGTTTTGGATTGTCCACCCTTTTTCCAACAGTTAGGTGACTCACTACAAAATAAACTTTGCAATATTACTCTACATCATAACCCTTCACTGCTGTTATTTGGAACCTGATACATTTTATACTCTCTCGAGCGTACTTTTAATCGTGATACTTGTGACTTTGCCCCCACCGCGTGACACAAGTCTCTTCCCTATTTTGAGATTCCAGTTTTTGCGAATTGTGGTCCTTTGTTAAATTTTATAGAAAAATCTGTGTCTTTTTTAGCTATGTGTTGTCGAATTCACATGACTATCATAATTCACTTTCTTATTTGATCACCTAGGGCTCCCACACACCCTATGTCTCGCTCATCATTGCACCAATGACATGAATTTCTCTTAAATTAATCCTCTCGCACTCGGCTTGCTGATATAGTAGGGGTGTACTCAACCACCCCACTAGTCATAATTTAATCACTCTTTCAATGGCATCATTTCTCTATTCAGAATGATACTAGGACTAAGCGACTCCACTGGCCTTAAGTCATAATGGAAATATATTCTTCTATAGGTACAATAACCAATGTTCAAAACTTATGTACTATCGACCAAACTTCTCTCCAACTCCCGGCGTCCTCTAGTTTCATGTGTGGGATGTATCGCAAAGTGAAATCCAAACAAGGACCCCCCCCCCCCGATACACTAATTTCTAACCTAGTCGGTTGTCGATGTCCGTAAGGCCCTCAGTCCATAATATGTACCTTCCCAAAATCTTCGTATGTGAACATAAAAGTTTGCTCGTTCGCTCGCATGTCCCTAATAATAACATGAAGCATGGCTCTCTCACTCCCCTAAGTACTATGCGCTACATATATCTAACAAGCTATATCTCGCTGGTCGACAAAAAACACAATGTATACTATGTCTTATCAGTCAAATAAATTCATACGCACTAGAATCACATATAACTAGACAATATACTCACTCAGGTCTATAATACCATGAAAGTTTCATGTATACATATATCTGGGCCCAACCCTATTTCCGGTGGCGCAGCACAAAAGAAGGTTTACTCATCCGGAGTACCTGGCACGATAGTCATATCACTCAATTTACTATCGTTCAAACATACGGTAATTAATCATTACACATTACCATAATATACTATACAAATGCTAACTCAGTGCAGTTAGTAAATTACAACGACAACATATACTCTTAGGGCCACCCGATTCACTCACGGGTGACATCAAAATGTCCCGTTGTCAACAAGAAATATGTTTGCAACAAGACTGTTAAAACTAACGTTCCCACTAAACATGACTCGCATGTAAATTTTAGGGTTTTCAATTTATATATAAGCTGTGACACACCCATGTCACTAGAATTAATCCTTTACTCACAACGATGAAGCAAAACCTCACATGTCTTACCTAATTATAGGGTCCCATCACTTGGTTGCTAACATTACCTATGAACATCTGCAATCCTAATACATCTAGTATTTCATCCAAAAGTTATCCCCTCTCATTGTGGATAATTTATTCCATCATGTGGATTTCACGCCCATTATTGAGACGTTGCCCCAAAATCTCTAGGCCTTAATAATGGCTTTACTGACCTCCCATTAACATCTCGGGCCCCACCGACCCTGACATACTATATGCTACTCTTAACTAGGACTCCATTGGTCCATCCTGAACCCATAACTCTCGGTTTGTAAATTTCCTGGGCCTAATTCTCTTGACCCAAATTCCTTCGCTGTAAGTCTCACTCCTCTAGTTGTTATGCCTAACTGGCATGGTTTACCATTTATAATGTCAACAGTCTCTCTTATCAATTATGAACACATTCAACACTTTTAGTCCTACTTTCTTCCCATAGGGAAACTTCACGAGCCATTTCCCCATCACTATTCCCACTGACCATTTTAAAATGTCCTTCTCTAGGATCGAGTAGTTTTTACTCACTGTCTACGCTGGCCTTTCGGAACTATGGCTGGCCTCTACTGCCCTGATTGACTTCATTATCACCTTGTAGAAAGTTAATAACTCAAAATTATATAACCGAGTTCCCTATTGGGTATACTCTCATGTGGTGTCTCACTAACACTGTTAAGTTCAGTTCTGCCCTTCGGCCTGATTCTCTAACCCTCCTGGCACACTTCTTCTGGAAATGCTACAATAACTTGCCACCTTCTAACCTTGATGACATCAACATTAGTCAATCTAGATGGATTTCTCATCCATGCTCGTATTCTACACACGGTCCTTCTTTAACTATAAACCCTTTTATAATTATATGTCCCCTTTCCAGGTATGAAGTTCGTTATGCAATTCAACCTTTTTCTCATGATTGGTCTCTAGCTTACCCACTGTGCTAAGTTTCAAAATTTCACTTGCATCTCTATTACAAGATCGAATGGGAGACCTCACGGTCAACTCGTACCCAATTTTTTCTTTAAATTTCAAACACACATTTTACACTGGTGATTGATTCTAATCACTTTATGTCGCTCCTAAGACCTACCAATTTATTTGAAAATTTAATTCAGAGTGTCGTTACACTTCACTCTACATAATTGCCTTCGGATTTTCTACTTCCGTCGGCCTTTTAGACTTTCTTTCTTTATTCTCCATATCTTCACTGATAGTTTTCAAAAGAGTCCCTCTGATTTCCCCCTTGTCGACTATGCTAGGTGATCCTGAAATCACTCCATCGTTATCTACGATTATGCCCTGGGAAACTACTGTTCTCGAGTGAAGATCTCGTTATCACTTGCTTAAGTAGTACTCATGGTGATATTTGTCATGATCACCATTATAAGATTACTTTATGTTTTCTGTCGAGTTTTTTCTCATGCAGTCCTTCTTACGACCCTTGTTGGTCGTCCAAAAATATTCGGTGTTTGAAACATTCAAAATTCTGTATAATGAGTCACATCCATTTTAATTCGTAGCAGGAGAATGTAAGTCGCATACATAAGGGAACACAACAATCCTATCACAAGGATCTACATCAAAGAACACTACGCTGAAACGTAATAAGCCGCACATATCCTAAAAGACTCTCGAACCTGATGCTCCGATACCACTTGTGACACCCCGCCCAATTTAATATAGGGTGATCAGTCCTTTACCAATTTAAAACATAATGTTCAGTTGGTTTATTCTTAGTGTAAGGACACAAATTTCCAATTGAGTCCATGTATTGTGTTGGCTCAATTCCGGACAAAAACATTTATTCATAGGATAGTATGTAATTGTAATACTCTCAAGCCAATGAAGTGTTTATTGAAGACGTATCGACAAAGTGTATAAAGCTTCATCAAATATGCCGGTTTGCGTGCCACATTTCTACGTCATCAACTATAGTTCCATGCTCCCAAGGTATGAATGCAATTATATATATATATATATATAGGATCTTGGAACAAGTTTATTGGGTGTTAGGTTTAATAAGAACTGCATTTTATTTTCAGAAAGAATTAATTACAACTTTAAAATAAGTTTATAAAAGTTTCTCGGCCAAAATCGAATTTTACAAACTTTCTGGTCGTTCGTTAGATATGTCGTTCGAACTAGGTTTCGTTCGAACGAGTTTTGCCAACGAGTTCCCACTAAGTATACTGGTACGTCGTTCGATATGTCGTTCGAAGGAGGTATCTAACGAGATTTCTAACGAGTCGATACTGGAGCGTCGTTAGAAGTCTCGTTCGAACGAGACTTCATTCGAACGAAATGTCCTTCGAACGAGTTGACCAGGCGGGAACAGTTTTTGGCAGTTTTTAGCAGTTTTTAACCCACTTGTTTCTTAACTAATTTTTTCAGATTTTATGAAGTGCGGGAATCACATTTTCCAACTTAACTTTTCCATTCCATTATCATCTCTTAGAGAGAGTTTGAGAGCAAATTGCTTTAAGGAAAATGTTCATGTTTTGAGTGTTAATTTTCAAAGAGAAATTCACCTACCACTCTAGTTTTACACCCAAATGAGTTTATTCCAAGTTCTCATATACATATAACTTGCTTGGAGTTTTGGCACCGGTTTATCTCTACCGAATTGAAGAAGAGAAGTTTTGGGTTTTGCTTCTACCTCCCACAAAGAAAGAAGAAGTGTTTTATGTTGTTTTTACCCGTTTGGAGAAAGGCTTCATGTATGGGTGACGGTGACCATAGAAAGCCCTATCGGTGGATTCCGAGACCGCGGTGGTGTTCCAAGGTTATCCGCTAGGAAGAGGTGTCTACAAGAAGAAGCGTCGAGGCTTGAGAGGGATCGAGTCGGTCGTTGTAAGTCTATCTGTCTTGTACTTGTAATTCCGTATCTAGTGGATTTGTGGTGAGGGCCATCCGAGGTTGTTTCCCGTCTTGGGTTTTTCCTCGAACATCGCGGCGTAGTGTGATTGGTTTATTTTATCTTGCTTACATAACATAGAACGCATGTTTAGAATAACTCAAGATAAAATTCGGTTCAAATTATCACACTTCATTTAATTTGGGACTAAATTAAATATTGGGTGAAGTTGTTTAATTCAAGTCATTTGGTAAAATTTGGTTTCGCCTAATTTGCTAATCTTGATAAATATGATTTAGGCAAATTCTAGGACTTGGATTAATGGATTATTTAATTGGTGTAATTTTAATTTGTTTTGAGCAATTAAAATTTTGTTGTTTTTGAAGTTGAACCATCACATTCACACGCTTCCGCATCTCTTGTGTTTTCATAAAAGGAAATCATCTTTTAACTTTGCACGCTTCCGCACTTTTCAAATTGGTATCAGAGCCAAAAACGATAAATTATTTCGTTAAGATCCTTTAAATTTTTGGCTAAAATGGAATTTTCCCCATTTTTAAAATTTCCTATTTTTGATGGTTCAAACTACGCGTATTGGAAAGCGCGCATGAGATCGGCACTAAAATCTATCGACGGGAGAGTTTGGATGTCTGTTGTTAATGGGTACTCCCCACCAACTTATTTAGTTGAAAATGAACGTGTTATCAAACCTTCCGATAGATGGACTGAAAATGAGTTTAAACTTGCTAATTTTAATTCCCGTGGTTTAAATGCCTTGTTTAGCGCTGTCACACCGGATGAATTCCGACGCATTATGACGTGTGAGACTGCTAAAGAAGCTTGGGATATTTTACAATTAACTCATGAAGGAACTAGTGTCGTTAAAGCTTCAAAACTCCAAAACCTCACCACTCAATTTGAAACTATCAAAATGAATGAAAAAGAAACTTTTGATGAATTTTATGCTAGACTTTCTGATATTGTTAATTCATATTTTAACTTGGGAGAGAAAATACCTGACGACCGTGTTGTAAAGAAAATTTTTAGGTCCCTACCCGATAGATTTATTCCAAAGGTGACCGTTTTAAATTCTTTACCCACTTTAGCCTCCACGAAATTAGAAGAGCTTGTAGGTGATTTACAAACCTATGAACTTGATATGTTTCCCTCTAAAACTTAAAAGAAAATCGAAAAGGGCGTTGCTTTAAAAGCCCAAAAAGAGGTCAAACAAGTAGTAGAGAGCGATAGTGATAGTGACTCGGAAGATATGGCTTTGTTTGCTCGTAAATTTAGAAAATTTCTTAAAATTAATGAAGATAAATTTAAAAATGATTTTAAGAAATTTGATACTTCTAAACATGATAAAAGCGAGAAGATTTCTAAAGCCGAGAAGTTCCCTAAAACTAGTAATGACAATTTAGATAGGGAGGAGTCTAACAAGTGTTTTGGTTGTGAAGGTTATGGCCATAGGGCTTACGATTGCCCCACTAAACTAAGGAAAGAGGGTAAACGACCCACTGCATATAATGCGACCCTTAGTGATAGTGATAAGGAAGAGAAGCCCGATTCCCCCACTAAGAAAAATTTTGTGGCTTTTATGGCTAGTCATGTGAGTGATAGTGATAACTCATCGATTGATGAAACGATAGCACATGCCACTTCCAAGGTCATTGTACATGATTCTCTTGTTTTTGATGATAGTGAGAGTGGAGAAGAAAGAGAGAGTGAAAATGAAGATGAGGTTAATATGAGTGAACTTCAAAATGCTTTTCAAGAACTTTATACATAATCTATTAAATTGAAAAGAACTAATTTGAAGTTAGAAGCTAGTTTAAGAGAGAGTGTAAAGGTCGTTGATGAAAATGCTTTAATAGAAGACCTTAGGACATATGAGAGGACTCTTCAAGAGAAGCTTGAATATGTAGAAGGCGAGAGAGATAGCCTTAGGGGTTTAATGGAATCCTTGAAAAGGGAGCTTTTTTCTTTTGAAGAGAGAAATGTTTTATTAGAGTCTAACATTTTAGAATTACAAGATAAATTAAAAGACTCTAGTAATGTCAAATTTGATTTGGAGTGTCGTTCGGAAAAACTAGATAAAATGTTAGGAACGACCCAAATTAAAAATGACACTTGTGTTTTAGGCTTCAATACTTGTAATGAATTTACTCATAATGCCAAAACCAATGTTTTAGGAAAATCGTCTAGGAAAGATTTTAGAGATCACGCCTTAGGAAAATCATTTCGACATGTTCTTACTTGTACACACTGTGGTCGAAAAGGTCATCTTAGGAAATTTTGTTTTGATCTTAAACGAATTCCTAGAAAATCCCATAGTAAAGTAACCACGGTAATTAAAGGTCCAACACCCCAAGATAGTCATTCTTCATTAATTTGGGTTAGGAAATCCGACTTGGTTGCCGTGCAAAATAGGGTTTTTGATTCTCATTTACTTTCACATGCTTCCTCCCTTGCTAAATCTAAAGGATGAATGTGTTAGTGTTTGCATACTTTAGCGTTTGTACTTCATGTTGTATTCACATGCTAAATGTATGCTTGTTTAGTCATTTTCTAGTCATTGCCTCATTTCATATCATATGCTAGAAATTATGACTTGTTTATCCTTTTGTATTATATTTTGTGTTTGAATTACTTGAAAAATATGAAAAGATTTTTTTATCATTTGTGTTTTATTTATTTCATTTAAGCTTAATGAAAAATACAAATGATTTTTGTTTGTCTTTTGAGTATATATTTTTTTTGTTAAAAATGTTAAAAGCTCAAAAAGAATTTTGTTGTGTGTATTTTTGTTTGACACACTTTATGTGGCATATATTTGTGTTTGAATCCCATCAATTACGCTCCCACGTGGCTAGAACTTTTGGTTTAGATTTTCAATCCTTAAAATGTTCTTTACCATGTTTTATACGGAGTAGTTGGATTTTGTATTGTTTAAATGGATTCTATTTTTATATGCCTCTTTTCACACATGCACGAGCTCTCTTGAAATCTTAATTTCACATGTTATATTTGAGCTTTTTGAGGTGTTCTCCTACCAATCTAGTCATCTACATATTTATGACCTAGGAGGACTAGTGCATGTCAAAATCCGTTGCACGTGAGCTTTGTGAGATAAACATTATATATCTAAATGTGCACGGGGAAGGTCTCCAAAAGGATGAATTAAATCCTTTGCGATAGTAAGCCACCGTTTATTGGATCTAAAAGAAATACGTGATCCAAAGGCCTAAAAACAGAATATTTGGCATTAAAAAGAAAACAATTGCCACATGAGGTTATGTTTAAATGTGATGAAGTTTGCAATCAAATGAGAACTTCGTGAACGTTTATTAAGTGTTTGGGTCTAAATTTAATTGTTGCTAGTTCACACCCCTACACTTCCGTTTCCATATGACACATTTTTGCCATATGAGTGTGCAAACTTATTGTATTTGAAAGACTTGGCGCTTGCGTTCAATTAAGAAATAATATAATAAACACCTTTTAACCCAAACAAGCCCTAAACATGCAACTAGGTGTGAATGAAACAATATGAAATTATGCACGAGTTATTCAAACACACATAATTGAGGAAAAATCCCCCACAGGGGCAAAACCATTTATTTTCACTATAATTTGTAAGAAAACGGCTTACAATCGGATTACAATGAAAATACAAGTTGACTAAGAATTACCCTCAGGTATCGGATTCTGTAGTCGCGGGTGGAATTATCCCTTTCCAGTAGGGCTGCAATGAAGAGGAAGAAACGGTCCACTTCACAAGGGTTGAACAACAGCAATGGTGTTCTTGGGTTACCAAGCTTGATTCACATAGATATGGAAGATGTGTGAATCTAAAAACCTAGAATCATAGGACTCAATAGGTGAAGACTTTAGGGTTGATATGCTCTGAAAAACGTGGGAAAGTCTTAAGGAAACCATCTTCTGATCGTGGTATAAATAAGGTAGCCATAGCCCTAAAAAATCTGAAGCACGATCTGGGAAATTCTATCCAGGGCGGACCGGTCCGGGCCTGAGGCGGATCGGTCCGATAGCGGATCGGTTCTTTTAAATTGAAGCAGATTCGGTTCGCAATCGGTTCGGTGCTCTCTGGATACAATTTGCAAGGCGGACCGGTCCGGGACTGGGCGGATCGGTTCGCTGGCGGATCGGTTCATTTTAATTTCAGGCGGACCGGTCCGGCTGACTGGATTTCTGAATTCTTCCTTTCTTTTGATCTTCGGATTCCGTTGATGATGAATGGACTTTGAATCTTTGCAACGGTGTTACGGATAATGACATATACAAGTATGTTGGACAAAAATGTCCTTACAAATCTCCCCCTATGTCTATGCCGGAACAAACATAAAAAATCCGAATTATCTATAATCACAATGCCTATACAAATCTACCCTTCCATGAACCCAAAAACTTAAAGTGGTACAAATGACTAAGGCTGCATCGTTTGTTCTTCGAATCTTCAGAAATCTCACCGCTTTTCTCATCAGGGTGTGCAACATGGGATTATCAAGAGATGTACCTACACACATGAGACAAAGAAAATACCAAGTGATGTATCGAGTTTGAAATGAGATAAACATAAGCATATATATCAATTTAAGATGATATTCTCAGAATTTCAAAACTCCCCCATAATCAGATAATTCATTCTCCCCCTTTTTATGGTGTCCCCAAATAGGCAAATGAGAGAAATAAATCAAGCAATCAAGTACCGGGGTGACACAAGGCATAAAATCACACCATGAATGAACATAAAACAACCAAGTCGGCGATAGCGTAAAAGAATGGGTGTGATCAAAATTCGATAGGAAAATCAAAGCATACAAACATGGCATATGTGCACGATGAATATTGGATATTCCTAACGAATGAACTCAAATGCTTCCTTTGGTGTAAAAGATTGGAAATATAAGACATTGACTATATCAAATCTACAAATCAAAGCTCAAAGTGATTTCTACACCAATAACGTCCAAAATGATTTTCATGCTTTTTCAGGACTTTCAAGGAAGTGAAAACCCGTTTTTATTCTCCAACCAAACTCCCTCAGATTTATATTATAATAGAGGTATACTAAATTCTCAAACTTTGGAGAATTGATGGTGAAACCTAAATGGCCCAAATTTGGCATGAATTGCTTTTTATTGCCGTATCAATTTTTTTGGGCTCTTTTAACCTCTTAGGACCTCGGATATTAAAATTCCTCCATTTTTAGGTCCATTTTAACGGTGGCTTTTGCACAAAGGATAGGAATCAACTTTCGCAGCCCCTCCCCGTTATGAAAATATACACACAGTCTCACCAAAACGGTTTTTACATGCAATCCAATCTTGTCAAGTTTTATCGCATATTGTACATTGTATAGACAGAATTGAGATAGAAACACTCAAGCCAATATGTGATAGACAAGTGCAATAATCAAATATAGCCGTGCATGTGTGCATTAAAGGATATAGGAGTCAAACATGTAGGAAGATATCACTAATTACATCTCAAGGACTCCAATCAATGTTAAGCACATGGATGAAATGATGTAGCGTCTCAAATCTCTACCAAACAGTCACATGGATATATAAAATGAAGTTGTGACTTGGCTATCTTAAATGCTCATCCATAAAAGAAGCAAAATACAAAAATCTTTTTGGATTTTTCAGAAATTTTGTCAAAATAAAATCTTTTTGTGCTTTTCTTAAAATTTTTCTTAAAGGTAAATCTTTTTGTATTTTTTCAAAAAAAATATAAAAAGCAACAAGAATAAAACAAAGCTGTACAACTAAGCAATGGTACATATAAAACAGACTAGCAATACGGAGCATATGATATGAACATGAAGGAGCAACCTATTCTAGACATAGACCAACCCCTCAGTCAACTGTGCAAATCCCTAAAGATTTCCTAATACTCTCAAATCTAAGGGCATCTAAAGGTTTCGTGAAAATATCGGCTAACTGACGGTCGGTAGGGACAAAACTCAGGGATACGACTTTCTCTTCAACTAACTGACGTATAAAGTGCTCACGTATCCTGATGTGTTTTGTGCGTGAATGCTGAACTGGATTGAGGGATATGTGTATCGCGCTCGTGTTATCACAGGAAATGGTCATGGTGTCCTGTGATATCCCATAATCCTCCAGCATTTGCTTCATCCACAAGAGTTGTGTGCAACAACTCCCTGTGGCTATGTACTCAGCCTCCGCTGTGGACAAAGAGATGGAATTTTGCTTCTTGCTCAACCAAGAGACAAGAGTAGAACCAAAGTAGAAACATCCACCAGAAGTGCTCCTACAACCATCTGCATCTCCGGCCCAATCAGCATCTGAATAGGCGGACAAACGGTCATTGGTATCAAAGGAATACGAAATGCCGTATGAGAGAGTTCCACTCACGTATTTGATAATACATTTTAGAGTGAGTAAGTGAGACTCTTTCGGAGATGCCTGAAATCGCGCACAGACTCCAACACTATAGGCTATGTCGGGACGACTAGCAGTCAAGTAGAGAAGACTGCCTATCATACTCCGATACAAGGTTTGCTCAACGTCCTTGCCTGAAGTGTCCTTACTAAGCTTGGTAGAAGTACTCATAGGTGTACGTGCATGCTTAGCGGAGTCTAAACCAAATTTCTTCACAAGGTCTCTAGCATACTTGGATTGGGAGATGAACATCCCATCCTCTAGCTGACGAACCTGGAGACCAAGGAAGAATGTAAGCTCACAAACCATGCTCATCTCAAACTCACTTTTCATCTCCTCCTCAAAGTGGTGAGCATGCTGGGAGCATGTGGATCCAAAGACTATGTCGTCCACATAGACATGGGCAACCAAAATAGCACCGTCATCTCTCCTGACAAACAACGTCATATCTACTCCCCCTCTCTTGAAGCCACGAGCTAAGAGATAGTAAGTAAGCCTCTCGTACCAAGCACGGGGTGCTTGCTTCAAACCATACAAGGCTTTCCTCAGATAGTAGACGTGCTCAGGGTGCTGAGGGTCTTCAAACCCTTTTGGTTGTTCCACATAAACCTCCTACTGTAGAATGCCATTCAGAAAAGCACTCTTGAAATCCATTTGATATACCTTGAAGTGAAAATGACATGCGATGGCGAGTAGTAGACGGATGGACTCAAGCCTCGCAACCGGAGAAAATATCTCCCCAAAGTCTACACCCTCTATCTGTGTGTATCCTTGAGCGACCAACCTAGCCTTATTTCTAATTATGGTACCATATTCATCCATTTTGTTTTTGAAAATCCACCGGGTACCTATCACATTAGTCTCGCTAGGTCGGGGGACTAATTCCCAGACATTATTCTTTTTAAACTGAAGCAACTCATCCTGCATAGCAGATATCCAGTGTTCATCCTTGAGTGCTTCTTTACGGTTATTGGGCTCGACTTTGGACGTGTAACAGAGATGGCTAACAACGTTCTCTAGCTGAGCACGAGTCTTGACCCCTAGAGTGGGATCACCAACAATGGCAGAAGGGTCATGACTCTTGCGAACCCAGGCAGGTGTGTCCCCTAACACAGGAGTAGGGTCCACAGAGTGTGAGAGATGAACCGGTAAATCACTGTCAGAACAATCCTCATCCTCACACTGAAGGTTAGGATCAATAACCGTTGAAGGTTCGTCATCTTGCACGGTAACGTTTATTTATTCCATAATCCTAGATCTCTTCAGGTTAAAAACCCGGTATGCTCTACTATTCGATGAATATCCTAGACATATTCCCTCGTCGCTCCGGGAGTCGAACTTTCCTAATTGCTCTCTATCCCGTAGGATGTAGCATTTACTCCCAAAAACACGGAAATATGCCAGGTTGGGCTTCTTACCAGTACACAACTCATAAGGAGTGAGAAGTGTGTGTGGACGCAGATAAACCCTATTCACCGTGTGGCATGCAGTAGACACTGCCTCTGCCCAAAATTTCCTAGAAACTTTATGACCTATAAGCATAGATCTAGCCATCACTTGGATCGTTCTATTCTTTCTCTCAACAATCCCATTTTGCTGAGGAGTTCTCATAGCAGAAAACTCATGTTTGATCCCAAGGCTATCACAGTACAAATCCACCTTTGGTTCCTTAAATTCAGTGTCGTTGTCACTACGTATTCTGTTAATAGTGACACCGTGTTGATTTTGCAGGACACGACACTTGGTCGTTAAAAACTCTACAGCATCGGATTTCTCTCTCAGAAAACCTACAATGGAGTACCTGGAGAAATCATCTACCATCACGAGGATTTACCTCTTACCACCTAGACTCTCAATACGAGTGGGACCCATAAGATCCATGTGAATCAACTCCAGAACACGAGAGGTGGTAATGGAATGCAACTTCCTATAAGGACTACGTACTTGTTTTCCCAACTGACAGGGTCCACAAACGGTCGAAGTTGACTTTCCAAGAGATGGTAAGCCACTTACTAGGTCCTTTTTAGCTAAACGATTAAGATCTCTAACGTTTACGTGACCTAGACGTTGGTACCACAGATCCATAGGAGTGATCGTGGCGCTGTTGCAAACAAGTGAGGATGTGGGCTCAGTCCCATAGCAATTATCCTCGGTCCTAACCCCTTGTATCAAAAGTTTACCGGCTTGATTGTAGACTTTACACGCGTCCCGATCAAACTTTACTGCAAAGTCAGTGCTGCACAACTGGCTAATGCTGAGAAGGTTTGCTTTCAAACCTTTGACGTACAAAACATTTTCTAGATTAGGAAAACCAGGTAGCTCGATAGTACCTCGTCCTATAATGCTAGACTTACTCCCATCTCCAAAGGTGACTCTGCCATCTTGATAGTCCTCAAGAGTAGTAAAAAATGAGGCATCACCTGTCATGTGTCTGGAGCACCCACTATCAAAATACCACTGAGAAGTATTATGTGCTTTGAGAGCAACATGAACAACAAAAGCCTTTTTATCTTTCTTAGGTACCCAAGTCGAGATGACCTTTTGTTTGCCTTTGTTGTTGTTGGTTTTAGCTAGAATGTGAGAAGCATTCACTAACGGCGAAGACATCCGTCGGAATTGTTTCATCAAACTCTGAGTCGTGGCAGCTAAGAACTCATCTCGCTCTCTCAGACTAGAAAATTTATCAGTATGACGTGGTGGAGCAGTAGTACATCGTGTCCGACCAAATCTATAGCAAAACTCCCTAAGGTGTCCATTTCTTTTGCAATGGGAGCAAAAGGGCACAGTATTAGGCGGACCTTGGTTTGCTTTTCTTGGTCGAACTCTCCTTCTTGGTTTTTGATGACGACCATAAGGAGTCGTAGTAAACTCAGGAATTAGTCCTGGTGTAATTTGAGACGTGGAGGCACCATCAAACCCAATTCCTTGCCTGTCACCAAAACCTAAAGCGGGACCGAGGAGCATCTTTCCCATCTTCCCAGATCTGTCCTCGATTTGTACCTTGACTTTCCTAGCTCTCTCAAGGTCATGAGTAAGCTGAGCAACAAGGGCTTCAAGTTTCTTTCGAGTCTCCATGGAGTAATGGAGCTCACTAGTAAGACTAGCCACTTGTTTAGTCAAGTCCGCTTTCTCCTTCTCAAAACTGCTCTCTCTCTCTCTAAGAAAATTCTCTTTACTAACCCAGGGAGACTCTCTCTCTCTCATGGCGGTGCAGGTGGAGGACTCTCTCTCTCTCTTGTCTCTTCTAACTCTTCTTCTAACGCGGTGATCCTAAGAACTAATGCCTTGTTATGTTTTTTAGTTTTGAAAGACTCATTATAAAACACGGCGTAGGCGCGTTGAAGGTTACTCTCGTCCTCACTACCTTCCTCCTCCCCCTCACTTTCTTCGCTCTCATTTTCGAGGTGTCCCTGTGAAGCATCATCCTCATCGTCGTGAGGAGAACTAGGAGTATTCACATGACTAGCCATGAATGCGGTGAAGTAACGCTCATGCGGTGACTCATCTCCCGAGTCCATCGACTCGACCTCACTGTCGTCACTAAGGGTAGCATTTAGGACAGCTTTACCCTTTTCCCTATTCAGACGAGTGGCACACTCAAACGCTCTGTGTCCCTTACCGTCGCACTCAAAACACCTCTCACTGTCTTTAGGGGGTTCTTTGAAATCTTTCTTTTCAAACTTATTTTTCTGAAAATTCTTTTTATCTTTGAAGTTTCCACTTTTTTTAAATTTCAGAATTTTCTTGAAGTTTTTAGCAAATAATGCCAAATCATCTAAGTCAAACTCACATTCAGAATCAGAATTTTCTGTCTTTCTAGATGACTTGACTTTCTTTCTTGCCGACCCCTCACTTTTTCTCTCTTGGGCTTTAAGGGCAATTCCCTTATCTTTTGGCTTAGCAGATTTAGGAAACATGTCTATTTCATAAGTTTGTAAATCTCCTACCAGTTCTTCCAATTTTAGTGTATTTAAATTACCCAAGGAATTTAGCACAGTGACTTTAGGTATAAAACGCTTAGGAAGGGAACGGAGAATCTTTTTAACAACTCTAGCATTTGGAATATGTTCACCAAGATTATAGCTAGTATTAACAATGTCAGAAAGCCTAGCATAAAATTCATCAAAGCATTCAGAATCATGCATGGTGATTGTTTCAAATTGAGTTGTCAAGTTTTGCAATTTAGACTCTTTCACAGCATTAGTTCCTTCATGGGTGAGTTGTAAAACATCCCATGCCTCTTTTGACGTGGTGCACGTCATTATGCGTTTGAACTCATCAGGTGTGACAGACCCAGAAATAGCACTTAGACCCTTATAATTAAAAGATGACCATTTAATTTCTTCATCAGACCAAGAAATGTCAGGTTTCAAGTTGGTCACATTATCAACAGTCACAGTGGTAGGAGTTCACCCTCGTTCAACCAAAATCCACACACGTTCATCAATGGCTTTTAAAGCCGACCTCATACGGGCTTTCCAATAAGCATAATTTGTCCCGTCAAAAACAGGCATTTTATAATATGACTTCTCCATTTGAACACGCACTTTTTCAAAAATCAATTTTTTAGAAAATTGATATCTTAGAAAAATTTTGCGGAAAATAGGAATACGCGATAGATTAGCGTAACCTGCTCTGATACCAATTTGAAAGAGTTGGCGCTTGCGTTCAATTAAGAAATAATATAATAAACACCTTTTAACCCAAACAAGCCCTAAACATGCAACTAGGTGTGAATGAAACAATATGAAATTATTCACGAGTTATTCAAACACGCATAATTGAGGAAAAATCCCCCACAGGGGCAAAACATTTATTTTCACTATAATTTGTAAGAAAACGGCTTACAATCGGATTACAATGAAAATAAAAGTTGACTAAGAATTACCCTCAGGTATCGGATTCTGTAGTCGCGGCTGGAATTATCCCTTTCCAGTAGGGCTGCAATGAAGAGGAAGAAACGGTCCACTTCACAAGGGTTGAACAACAGCAATGGTGTTCTTGGGTTACCAAGCTTGATTCACATAGATATGGAAGATGTGTGAATCTAAAAACCTAGAATCATAGGACTCAATAGGTGTAGACTTTAGGGTTGATATGCTCTAAAAAACGTGGGAAAGTCTTAAGGAAACCATCTTCTGATCGTGGTATAAATAAGGTAGCCATAGCCCTAAAAAATCTGAATCACGATCTGGGAAATTCTATCCAGGGCGGACCGGTCCGGGCCTGAGGCGGATCGGTCCGATAGCGGATCGGTTCTTTTAAATTGAAGCAGATTCGGTTCGCAATCGGTTCGGTGCTCTCTGGATACAATTTGCAAGGCGGACCGGTCCGGGACTGGGCGGATCGGTTCGCTGGCGGATCGGTTCATTTTAATTTCAGGCGGACCGGTCCGGCTGACTGGATTTCTGAATTCTTCCTTTCTTTTGATCTTCGGATTCCGTTGATGATGAATGGACTTTGAATCTTTGCAACGGTGTTACGGATAATGACATATACAAGTATGTTGGACAAAAATGTCCTTACAGTATTTTGTGTCAGGTGTGTGTTTATATCTATATATATATGCAAGTCAATCATTGGTATATTTCTACTTTATATATATATATATGATATTTGTTTGTCTTTGCCTTGCTTTAATGCCCATATGCTTTCATGTCTTATCACTTTGAGCCTAAACATGTTGATTGTTAGTTCTTTATCCTTTGGCAATTCCTGAACAAAAAGGGGGAGAAAAATGATAGGGGGAGAAATGGTATCTAATCCTATTATTATGATTTCTTAGTTTGGGGGAGATTTATCTTAGGGGGAGACGTCTTTCTAAGTAGGTCATGTGTTTGATAAAGGGGAGAATTATGTTTTGGGAGTATTTATTTCAATTGCTTTAAATACATTGATATTCCCTATGCATTTGATGAGTTTGCTTAAGTGTGCAGGATTTCTTCTAAAGCGGCATTGTTTAATGGCAAAGAGTTTGATCCTTGGGTTGAGTCAAGTTTGGGTGGGTTATGTTTTTTGAGCCTAGTGAGCTTGTCGGCCCTTTAGGATTTTTGTTTTGGTTTTTGTCCCGGAATAGCCAAAGGGGGAGATTTGTAAGGACACAAATTTCCAATTGAGTCCATGTATTGTGTTGGCTCAATTCCGGACAAAAAAATTTATTCATAGGATAGTATGTAATTGTAATACTCTCAAGCCTATGAAGTGTTTGTTGAAGATGTAGCGACAAAGTGTATAAAGCTTCATCAAATATGCCGATTTGCGTGCCTCGTTTCTACGTCATCAACTATAGTTCCATGCTCCCAAGGTATGAATGCAATTATATATATATATATATATATATATGAGCTTGGAACAAGTTTATTGGGTGTTAGGTTTAATAAGAACTGCGTTTTATTTTCAGAAAGAATTAATTAGAACTTTAAAATAAGTTTATAAAAGTTTCTGGGCCAAAATCGAATTTTACAAACTTTCTGGTCGTTCGTTAGATATGTCATTCGAACGAGTTGTTTCGTTCGAACCAGGTTTCGTTTGAACGAGTTTTGCCAACGAGTTCCCACTAAGTATACTGCTCCGTCGTTCGATATTTCGTTCGAACGAACTTTCTGTTCAAACGAGGTATCTAATGAGATTTCTAATGAGTCCATACTGGAGCGTCGTTAGAAGTCTCGTTCGAACGAGACTTCGTTCGAACGAAATTTCGTTCGAACGAGTTGACCAGGCGGGAACAGTTTTTGGCAGTTTTTAACCCACTTTCCCACTTGTTTCTTAACTGATTTTTTTAGACTTTATGAAGTGCGGGAATCACATTTTCCAACTTAACTTTTCCATTCCATTATCATCTCTTAGAGAGAGTTTGAGAGCAAATTGCTTTAAGGAAAATGTTCATGTTTTGAGTGTTAATTTTCAAAGAAAAATTCACCTACCACTCTAGTTTTACACCCAAATGAGTTAATTCCAAGTTCTCATATACATATAATTTTCTTGGAGTTTTGGCACCTGTTTATCTCTACCGAATTGAAGAAGAGAAGTTTCGGGTTTTGCTTCTACCTCCCACAAAGAAAGAAGAAGTGTTTTATGTTGTTTTTACGCGTTTGGAGAAAGGCTTCATGTACGGGTGACGGTGACCATAGAAAACCCTATCGGTGGATTCCGAGACCGCGGTGGTGTTCCAAGGTTATCCGCTAGTAAGAGGTGTCTACAAGAAGAAGCTTCGAGGCTTGAGAGGGATCAAGTCGGTCGTTGTAAGTCTATCTGTCTTGTACTTGTAATTCCGTATCTAGTGGATTTGTGGCTAGAGCCGTCTGAGGTTGTTTCCCGTCTTGGGTTTTTCCTCGTACATCGCGGCGTAGTGTGATTGGTTTATTTTATCTTGCGTACATAACGTAGAACGCATGTTTAAAATAATTCAAGATAAAATTCGGTTCAAATTATCAGACTTCATTTAATTTGGGACAAAATTAAATATTGGGTAAAGTTGTTTAATTCAAGTCATTTGCTAAAATTTGGTTTCGCCTAATTTGCTAATCTTGATAAATATGATTTAGGCAAATTCTAGGACTTGGATTAATGGATTAATTAATTGGTGTAATTTTAATTTGTTTTGAGAAATTAAAATTTTGTTGTTTTTAAAGTTGAACCATCACATTCACACGCTTCCGCATCTCTTGTGTTTTCATAAAAGGAAATCATCTTTTAACTTTGCACGCTTCCGCACTTTTCACTTAGCATCATTGTCGAAAAACTTTTAAACATACTAATCACCTAATATAGAATTAAGATAGGCATCAAAAACATTTTCCTTTTTTAAATATAACCAAATAAAACCATTTCTCAATTTAATTATTAAAATATAAACCATTCATGAAATAAATAAGACTAGGTAAAACCTCCCAGTTCCAAACTCCAATTAACAGAGTCATAGTAAAATTCCATCCAACTAAAAAAACTGTAAAATAAACTGAATAATAACTCTAATAAAAACTAGGAATGGGCAACACATGCTCCAACTGGTGTGTCTAGACAAAACTGAATGGAAATGATGGATGCGTTTAATGCATGGACCAACAGACGTAAATAAATCAAAATCTCTAATTCTAGTACCCATGTGGCTGAGCACCTGATATAATACATATATATATATATATATATATATATATATATATATATATATATATATATATATATATATATATATATATATATATATATATATATAAAAGAGAATAGATGCAAGAGACGGGTCAGAGCCCGATGTTTTAAAAATATTTAGCAAGTATTTAAAACTGCACTAAAGCAAGTATTATACGCAAGTTAGTTATCGAACTCTCACATGAGATTCTCCCTTCTCATCTATTGTACATGCTTAATGTACATATAATTCTCCGTAGTTATGCTACCCAGCCTGACTAGTCTGAACCCATTCTAATACTAACTATACTCACTAGTAATATTCTCGTATCGTTCATATAATACTCTATTTAATTAGCCTATTCCAAATAGCTAATTAACATGTTTCTTAATTTTCATAATAAATCCGTTCTACGTTAAGATTTATTTTATATATCAATATTCTTATAGCCACTAGTTTCAGCAAGTATAAAATTCCCCAAGTATACTCATATATATATATATATATATATATATAGTCATACTATCCCTACATATATATATTCACTAATCCTGCACCCTTGGGTTAAGACCACTTGGTGCAAAACATTTATTATTATTTCCATATCTACTAGTTTCACACAGTAGAAATGTTCACAAGCTCATATATATATATATATATATGTAGTCACATCATCCCTATACATATATATACAAATCCTGCACCCCCCGGGCCAAGACCCATTACCGCACCTAACCATAATAATCGTGCACCTCCGGGCTAACACCCATTAGTGCACTTAACAATAAGATTCTTGCACCCCGGGTTATCACCACTTAGTACACTTAATAATCGGTTTATCTCCCATTAGTACACTTAATAATAATATCCTTGTACCCTCGGGTTATCACCCATTAGTACACTTAACAATAGAATTCTTGCACCCCCGAGTTATCACTCATTAGTGCGCCTAGCAATAAGATTCTTGCACCCCCGGGTTATCACCCTTTAGTGCACTTAAAAATAATATCACATCATAGGCATACACACATCCTATTAGAATTCATAGGTATTTTCCCAAACTAATTATATAATTCTCATACGTACTTTATTTTCATCACTACGCATAGTATAAATATTTAGATTACTGTCTCTCTCATAATATCCAAGGTACATTCTCTATACCGAATCATTAAAGTATTAATTCTCACATGCTTTCCCAAAATTCTATCCTATTTAAATTTACTATTTAGCAGTTTCTCTCACTCCAATAAACCGGTAAACTCAAACTGGACTCAAAATTCTTTCCTATATCGAACTAGATGTCTATCTCGCTCGAACGACTTCTCGCGAGATGTCAATCTCCCTAAAATGACCCACTCACGACATCGCTCGACGTGCACTGTCTCGTCTTCCTACCCAGAATATCTGCATTTCCACCATTTTAACACTAAAAACCTCTACAGATTCATCACCCAACACCTCATCATCAATCCTAATCAAAACATAGCAGGTTATGTAACATTCCTAACATCCTAGGATCGTTAATTTGTCATCAATCATCAAGATTATATTAAATCTCCAAATTAATTCATAAGAACCCTAGTTTCCAAATTTCCAATAAAAGAACCTAATTAATCCAGATTCGTTCATCAATATATAATCCAATTTCATGATTAATCATCTACTTACATGAAGGAATTTAAACTACTAATTAAACTCGTCCTTAATCATAATTTAAATCTCCAATTTTCACCCAATTCACATGTAAATCATGATTAATTTCACCTACACTGACTTGAGCATGATTATTGTTAAAAGAAAGAACATAATAAACACATTCCTCGAATAAATCGTCCGATCTCTTGATGTTGTTGGTATGGGTGTGTTCCTCTTGTTTCGATCTACATGATGGCAGTGGTGGTTGTGCAAGGTTATGCTAATTGGGCCTTCCTTCTTTGAATTGGTTCTCCCTCACACACTCTGTGGCCCTTCCTTAATTTTGTATATTCTAACCCTAAATAAACCTCTTGTGGATGATATAATCACTCCCAATTTTTTTTATTTAATTTCTCCAAAAATTAAAATTACAAAATTACCCCTATGGATAAAGGCTTGGCCTAAAAATCTCCTGGAGTCTAAATAAAATACCCGGGTAGTATTTTCTGACTATCTCAACCCTCCTGGACTCAACAACACACTCGATATTACCATACGAGTTACTTAAAAATAATTTTCCTTTATATTCCATTAAATTAGTCCCGACACGACTCACACGCATGTCCCGACTTAATATACCAAACTGTCGTATATTTCACTCTCGATAATTTATCAGATTGAATAATTCCATATTACTTATTCACTCAGTAATATTCAATAATTTTCATTAATAAGTATTAACCCTTGTCAAGCTAGTTAAAATTTATTTTTAAACCCGGATTAATTACCAATGAATTCTTGCATGTTAATTTAATTAATCCCACAATAATAATTAATCACATAATTATTTAAGTTCTCAAAAATACTGGGGTGTTACATATACTCACAAAAGTCTATGATTCCTTGAAATTTTCATATATACATATCTATATAGGCCTAACCCTATTTGAGGTGGCGCCTCACAAAATTAATATTACTCCCCCCAGAGTATCCAGTGCGATAGTCTTATCACTCAATATTCTATCATTCAAACTTTCAGTAATTGATCAGTACACATTACCATAATAGGATCTACATGCTAACTCTAAGAAGTAGTAAATTGTAATGATAAAATATGCTCGTAGTGATCATCTGGCTCGCTCACAAGCAACATCAAAAGTCCAGATACTTGTGATAAATACGCTTGTAATCAGACTGTTAAAATTAACGTACCCACTAAACTCGACTCACACGCAAATTTTAGTAATAATAATTCATGTATATATATTGTGACCCACCCATATCACTTGAATGAATCCTTTACTCACAAGGATGAAACAGAACTTCATAAGTCTTCACCTAATCATAGGGTCCCAGGAGGTAGTTATCAACATGCCCCATAAGTATCTGCAATCGTTATACATCTATGATTTTATCCAACAGTTGTCGCCACCTCGTAATGGGTAAATTATTCTCCTCTACAGATTGCACGCCCATCACTGAAATGTTGGCCCAAAATCTCTAGGACTTAATTATGTGCCTTAACCCACCACTCTCGGGTTGTAAATTCTTGAGCCCAATTCTCTTGACCTAATTCTTCCACTGGAAATTGTACTCCTCCAATTATCATGCCTAACTGCCATGGTTTACCATTCTCAAACTTGTCATTCTCAGTTCTCAACGTGGACACATTCAACACTGGTAGTCCTAGTCTCTACACGTAGGGAAATTTTCCGAGCCATTTCCCCGTCACTGGTCCCACTGACCATTTTGGAATGTCATTCCCTCAGACTTGGTAGTCTTAGATCCCAGTTGTTATTTCTATCATTCCATTGGTTCCACTCGTCCCATAGAACACGTTGTCGACCCCGCTGGTCTTGCCTGCATTCACTGCTGCTTAATAAGGACTTAAATAGGTTCCCTTACTGGATATACCTTCCGGTAATGTTTCATTATCACCATTGAATTCAATCTTATCCTTTAGCTAGGTTTTCCCAACCCTTGGGGCTCCCCTTCTTCTGGAAGCGGTTACAAATTTATTGACGACATTGGCCCGAGTCGCCTTCACCATATTTCTCTCCCAGACTTTAGTATTTATCTCATGAGTCCTTTCACAATAAGGAACTCTTATTATCTTCTATATACTCCTTAGTCACTGGGTAAGGAGTTCGTTAAACAAGTTGACCATTCTCTCGCATTGGTCTTCATTCTTGCCCATAAGAAATAAGTTTTTAAATTCCATACATATCCCGGTTAAAACAACAAATGCACTATTTCACGATTGAACCATACCCAAATTTCTCATTTTAGCTTCACACATTCTTATTTATATGAGATATTTGTCTCTCTTCACTTTAGATTCCTCCTATTAGCAAAAAAATTTCACCCAAAATTTTCAAGTCCTGGGTGTTACTACACTTCACCCTATATAATTGCCTTTGTATTTCTTTCTTCACAAAAGTCCTTTTGACTCCCTCACCCTTCATTGACAGTGCCGGGTGAGTTTGGAATGGCACAAACGTCATCTATGACGGTGCTTAAGAAACTACAACTCCTGTGAGACGCCTTTATTATCCTCGGCCTGAACAAGAATTATGGTGGGTTCTCTCTCAAACACCATTTTCTTAAACACTTTATATCTTCGACTGAGTTCTCCTCCTATTATCCTTCTAACGACCCTCACTAGTCATCGATGCCTGACCGAGCTCGTATAATAATTTCATCGCTCATATTTCCTGAAAGGAGCATGTACGTCGTAATACGCAGAGGAATACAACATCATAATAATAGAGCTATACACCAAATAACGCTACGAAGAAAAATAGAAAGTCGTACAAATCCTAAGTTCACTATAACCTGATGCTCTGATACCACCTATGACACCCCGCCTAATTAAATACTGGATGATTAGTCCGCTATTAAATTAAATTAGAATATCCAGTTGGTTCACTCTTAGCATCATTGTCGAAAACAATTTCTTTATTAATTCACCTAATAAATAATTAACCTAGTGTCAAAAAAATTCCATTTTAAAATTAATTAAAGCCATTCCACAAAGATTAGTAGTAATAGACAACATCACATCACAACTGAACAAGACTAGTTATGACTAGAATAACTCTCCAATTAAAATATTTCATTATCATCAATTAAAACTGTTATCAAAAGTAGTGACATAAATGATTACAATCTCAGGAATATAGATGAAATGACTAGAATCCCTGCGGACATGCCCTAAATGAAAGTAGACACTATAAATGTGTGAATCAACAGAATGGAAACGTCTAAACAAATCTGCCTATCTAGTAGTAGCTATAACCCATCGAGATATTCATATTCTATTACGGCATCCCTGATATTGGAAACGGGTCAGAGACCGATTGTAAAAGATTTTAAAAATAACAAGTTCTTAACAAGTACAATTAAGCATGTATTATGTACATGTTAGATTCTCGGGCTCTCGCTTGAGAATTCTCACCTTATCTAGTGTGCACGCCTCACATACCTTATTATTTCCCTAATTAAATTTCACAATTAGGATTCTTTCCCACATCATTTCCCTGTGTTTCCCACATAAAACATGTTCATTTCTTTTTAATATGAATTGTGCTTTCACAGCTTTAAGGTTAAGTATCACTTACTTAATTAAATCAAATCACGTTATTAATTTTTATCTACAATTTCACACGTTAGATTAACTCATAGTATAAATGTTAATCTATAAATTTCACACAGTAGATTACATCACCGTATATATAGTTTAATCTGCAATTCTCGCCTAGCATATTACAACACAGTATATATATTCATCACACTATTATATATACTAATATAGCACCTTCCAGACATAGCCGCGGTGCATGCATACTCTGTTATCATGTCCCAATACATCTCTCGCTGTATAAAGGACTATTAGTTCGGCATCTCTCACGAACCATAAATAACATACCACACATATATTGGCGGCGAGCATACTCCCCAGCCGAATGGGTCACGCACATACCTACTCTCCCATTCAAGTGTCGAAACCATCACTCACATCGATAGAACGTGTCCAAGGTCCTATGCTCAAGTTACGAATCAAAAATTCCCCTAAATGGGCTCATGAGGATAAGATCGTCAACAACGCGAAACCTCCACCCCAATAGCAAGAAGCGTAGGTATGTCATACACATAATAAATAATAATATAGGTATTATGCCCACCTATATATAATAACAATAAGGCACATGCACAACCCATATAATAATTTCCATACGTAGTATATTTATCTCACATGTCCTACGTATTTATAGATTATGACTTTACTTCTTAAATTATATTCACGAGCTTCTCTCATCACTCTAAGGGTAATCATTTATTTCTCATATAAATTCAGTACGTAATCACTCAAGTCCTACAAGCACATGTCATCATAATTCCCGAATTTCTATGAATTAAAATTATCTTCCATTAGGTTTATTTCTCGATATTCCTAATTCAATCTTAACGCTTTGTTTCATCCCTAGGGTTAATCCCATATATACCTAAGGTTATTATGGTAATAATAACTCCCTTACCACTGGTCCTAACGTTAAATCATCCTTTATTCTTTTTAAATCCAAATATATATATATTTTTCCACCGTAATGAATTTAATTCACACTCATTAATTTCCCCCAATCTATCCTATACAAAATAATATTTTTTTGGGTCTTAAGTATGCCCTATTGACCTCATCTAAGTTCCAATTTGTTCAACTAATAATCACCAAATATTTCTCAAAGTTGGGATTTAAACAAATATTTAAATAAGAAATAAATCATATTCTTGAGTCGATCGATCGATCGATCAGATACTTGCCCAGATTTTGCATATGCTTACCTACGGATTTTAAAAAATTTCATCCTCAAAACCATAATCAATTAATCCCAAACTCCTCATAATTCATCTCAAATGACATATCAAAGTGTATACATGATTTCTAACAATTAACAACATAAATTCATCAAGTAGTTTCAATTAAATCATGTTATTTCCCTTAAAATTCAGAAACTTCTTATTTTATCATTTCTCCAGGAACAACTATAAATTCGGAATTTTTTTCACCAAATTATTCCCAAATTTAGTGGATTAAACCATTTATTCAAAAAGAGATTTATCCTACATAATTCCCATTTCAAGGACTCTTCAAAAATCATCTTAATGCATATAACTTTTCAGAACTTACTAAAAACCTGACATGGGCAATATACATGCTAAAATTTGCAATAGTTAATCACTTACCTCCAATTCGTGGGTCTGAACCATTGGGGAAGATAACTCTACTGTGTTCCTCCATTTTTCGGTCAGTCTCCGGTGGTGGTTGTGCAAGGTGTCTCTTAGCCCCTTGGTTTTTCCCCGAAAACTGTTCCTTTCCTAGAGAAGTCCCTCACTCTCCTCAATGACTTGTCTTTTATTTTTGGTGAATGAATACCTTTTTCAAAAACTCTTCACTTATATAAAACCACCTCAAAATTCGTGGTTACTGTTCACCCCACTTTACAAATGACCAAAATACCCTTTCGGGGTGTCTATTCGGTTCCAAAGTGTATCGAGACCCAAATCAAACACCCAAGTAGACTTTTTTGACAATTTAAACCCTTCGAGACACTTTGGCGCACTCAAAATGACCATTTGGATATCATAAAATATTTTACTTTTATTTCCATTTATTTGTAGTCCAGACACGACTCACATGCACGTCCCGACTAAAATATCATAATTGCCACTTGCGATAATTTAAAAAAATCAGTATCATTTGAAAAGTCATAATCATATATATTACTTTTAATCACAAGTAATATTCATCATAAATTACATATTACTTTATTTCTGAGTAATATGTAAATCCAGATTAATTTTCAATTATCGCACCCTTAATTCTAATTAATCCCATTTTAAAAGTCATTAAAAATACTGGGTGTTACGTACTCATGGCTAAGTTGAGGGATTTTTGTTGAATTATACAATAAATTTTTAAGATGGAATCAAATATCTCTCCCCTATTTAGTTTCAAATGGACGATGGGTGAATAATCACAAATAATCATATTTGAAGAATAAAATGAATTAAGAATCCTAAATTATATAATGGACCACTTCACGGATCTCTTACATCAAAGAGATATCGGAGGCCTCTTTTTTCATTTTTTAAACGAACGTTCCATATATCCCCGAAGACAAATTATAAGCGTGAGAGTAACCGGAGGATATAATAATAGGTGATAAATCTTATTCAGGCATTACCATATCAACGGATTTTCTTAGTGATTCAAATAGTATGTTATCCAAAGGTTTAGTAAACAAATCAGCCAATTGATATTTAGTAGGTAAATAGTTTATCTCCAATTCTTTCGATTCAACTAATTCTCATATAAAATGATGTCTTATTTTAATATGTTTGGTACGGGAATGTTGAACGGGATACTTAGAGATATGTATCACACTTTGATTTTCGTAGTAGAGATGTAGTTTTTCTTTATTAATGCCATAATCACTTAACATTTTCTTAATCCACATCAATTGAGCGCAATAGCTTCTAACTGCTATATATTCTGATTCGGGCGTGGAAAACGAAGTGCAATTTTATTTTTTACTATTCCATCCTACCAATTATTACCTATGTTATAACAGGAACCTGATGTGCTTTTGCTGTCATTAGAACAACCAACCCAATCTGCATCGGTGTACCCTATAATTGTTCTAGAGGTGTCATTTGTGTACCACATTATGACACCCCGCCTAATTAAATCCCAGGTGATCAGTCCTAAATCAAGTTTCCCAGTTAGTTCATTCTAAGCATCATTGTCTAAAACTTTTTAATTACTAACCACCTAGGTGAAATTAGACTAATGCCAAATTTTAACTCTTATTAATTAAACAATAACATGCGGAACAAAGTGTAAATCAAATACCAACAAAAGAGTCTCAGAATAACAGCTACGATTAAACAAAGTCTTGCCAAATAAACCATCGGCTAAAAACCAACATAATATCAAACTCCAATATAAATGAAAGTACTAAGGACAACATGTCCATATTGAAAGCTGAAATCCTACACCAGATCGGGAAAGATAAAAGAAGCGTCTAATCAATGCCCGACAATAGCCACCTATGATGCAGCTCCGAAATGCAGGGAATGAAGTCACGCTTGGCGTCCTTGTGACTGGACACCTAAAAGGTTTAGAAAATGTTTTATAGCAAGTGTTAGTACACAAAACGTTTTGAAAATATTTAGCAAGTAATTTATCGCAATAAATATCAGTTATTGATTACACATGTTAAGATCACGCACACTCTTGAGTTCCCTCGCCTCTCATCTATAGTGCGCACCTAACATTCTTACCTAGTCTGACTACCAACTTTAACTAGGTATCCAACATCTAAACACCTCTAACAATTTAGCTCACCAGTACCACCCATACACTACGCTACATGCTACCCTTAATTTACATTAAGTCATTAGTTAAGTTTCACTTTAACTTCCCTATACAACCCCTGTGCGGTCGGTTCCTCCGAGTCACATTGGTCTCGTGTGAGGTGTCCGTGACTCTTACGGGACCGTTTTGTGCTTGTTGTATGCTTTCACCCTTCGATGGCATGTTTTTATGCCCAAGTTTAATTTTTTTTGCAAATTTACATCGTACACTGTAACCGGGAGCCCCGTGACTATGCGGTCGGTTCCTATGAGTCACATTAGTCCCATGAGAGGTGTTCGTGACTCTTACCGGACAGTTTTATGGTTGTTTTAAATTTTCACCCTTCGATGGCATGTTTTTATGCTAAAGTCTAACTTTTTGCAAATTTACATGATACACTCCAACCTGGAGCCCCGCGACTACGCGGTCGGTTCCTATGAGTTACATTGGTCCCATGCGAAGTGTCCGTGACTCTTATGGGACCATTTTAAGGTTGTTTTATGTTTTTACCCTTCGATGGCATGTTTTTATGCTTAAGTCTATTTTTTAAAAAATTTATATCGTACACTCAAACTGGGAGCCCCGTGACTACGCGATCGGTTCCTACGAGTCACATTGGTCCCATGCGAGGGGTTCGTGACTCTTACGGGACCGTTTAAAGGTTGTTTTACGTTTTCACCCTTCGATGGCATGTTTTTATGCTTAAGTCTAATTTTTATCAATTTTTCGTCGTACACTCAAACCAGGAGCCCCGTGAATACGCAGTTGATTCCTATAAGTCACATTGGTCTCGTGCGAGGTGTTAGTTACTCTTACGGGACCGTTTTGTGTTTGTTTTACATTTTCACCCTTCGATGGCACATTTTTATGTTTTAAGTCTATTTTTTTCAAATTTACGTTGTACACTCCAACCGGGAGCCTTGTCACTATGCGGTCCGTTCCTACAAGTTACATTGGTCCCGTGCGAGGTGTTCGTGACTCTAATTGGACCGTTTTAAGGCCATTTTACGTTTTCACCCTTCGATGGCATGATTTTATGCTTAAGTTTATTTTTTTGCAAATTTACGTCATACACTTAACCCAGGAGCCCCGTGACTACGCGGTCGGTTCCTACGAGTCACATTGGTCCCGTGCGAGGCGTTCGTGACTCTTACGGGAACGTTTTAAGGCTATTTTACATTTTCACCCTTCGATGGCATGTTTTTATGCTTAAGTCTAATTTTTACAAATTTACGTCGTATGCTCAAACCGGGAGCCCCGTGACTACGCGGTCGGTTCCTACGAGTCACATTGGTCCTGTGCGAGGGGTTCGTGACTCTTACGGGACTATTTTAAGGTTGTTTTACATTTTCACCCTTCGATGGCATGTTTTAATGCTCAAGTCTATTTTTTTTGCAAATTTACGTCGTACACTCTAACCGGGAGCCCCGTGACTACGCGATTGGTTCCAATGAGTTACATTAGTCCCATGCGAGGTGTTCGTGACTCTTACCGGACCGTTTTATGGTTGTTTTACTTTTTCACCATTCGATGGCATGTTTTTATGCTTAAGTCTATTTTTTTGCAAATTTGCGTAGTACACTCAAATCGGGAGCCCCGTGACTACGCGATTGGTTCCTACGAGTCACATTGATCCTGTGCGAGGGGTTCGTGACTCTTACGGGACTGTTTTAAGGCTGTTTTATCTTTTCATCCTTCGATGGCATGTTTTTATGCTTAAGTCTTAATTTTTTGCAAATTTACGTCGTACACTCAAACCGGGAGCCCCGTGACTACGCGGTCGATTCCTACGAGTCACATTGGTCCAGTGTGAGGTGTTTGTGACTCTTACGGGACCGTTTTGTGTTTGTTTTATGTTTTCACCCTCCGATGGCATGTTTTTATTTTTTAAGTCTAATTTTTTTTAAATTTACGTCGTACACTCCAACCGGGAGCCTCGTGACTATGCGATCGGTTCCAATGAGTTACATTGGTCCCATGCGAGGTGTTCGTGACTCTTACCGGACCGTTTTAAGGTAGTTTAACGTTTGCACCATTCGATGGCATGTTTTTATACTTAAGTTTATTTTTGTGTAAATTTATGTCGTACACTCTAATCGGGAGCCCCGTGACTATGTGGTCGGTTCCTACGAGTCAAATAGGTGTTCGTGACTCTTACCAGATCGTTTTGTGGCTATTTTACATTTTCACCCTTCGATGGCATGTTTTTATGCTTGAGTCTATTTTTTTGTAAATTTACATTGTACACTCAAACTGGGAGTCCCGTGACTATGCGATCGGTTCCTATGAGTCGCATTGGTCCCGTGCGAGGTGTTCGTGACTCTTACGGGACCGTTTGGTGTTTGTTTTAGGTTTTCATCCTTCGATGGCATGTTTTTATGCTTAAGTCTTAACTTTTACAAATTTACGTCATACACTCAAACCGGGAGCCCCGTGACTACACGGTATGTTCCTAAGATTTACATTGGTCCCGTGCGAGGTGTTTGTGACTCTTACAGGACCGTTTTGTGTCTGTTTTATGTTTTCACCATTCGATGGTATGTTTTTATGCTTAAGTCTAATTTTTTGCAAATTTACATCGTACACTTAAACCGGGAGAGCCGTGACTACACGGTCAGTTCCTACGACTTACATTGGTCCCGTGTGAGATGTTCGTGACTCTTACGGGACCGTTTTGTAGCTGTTTTACGTTTTCACCCTTCGATGACATCTTTTTTATTATCAAGTCTAACGTTTTGCAAATTTATGTCGTACACTCAAACCGGGATCCCTGTAACTACCCGGTCGGTTCCTAAGAGTCACATTGGTCTTGTGCGAGGTGATGGTGACTCTTACCGGACCGTTTTGTTGTTGTTTTACATTTTCACCCTTCGAAGGCATGTTTTTATGCTCAAATCTAATTTTTTGGAAATTTGCGTCGTATACTCAAATCGGGAGCCCGTGACTACGTGGTCGGTTCCTACGAGTCATACTGGTCCCGCGCGACAAGGAATAAGATGAGCGGTCACAAATTGCAAACCCAAGAATAACTTTCGAACCATGACTAATTTTTATTCCCATTTTCACATCTCTCCTATTCATCTCAGACTAATCAAGAATATCTTTAAGCTAATAAAAAATGGTTACCAATTAGTTTAATGTGAATCATTGCAGAGAAATTGACACACCTTAAACCTAGAAAGTGGCAATCCATTGGATAATGCCTTCTTTTTCTAGTGTTCACCCTAACTATTCTTTGTTCAAAAGTTATGTACTGCCCCCCCCCCTCCCCCCCACTTGAAGTGACAAGAAACAAATGCGCCAACAATACCCAAGCTATAGGGGGCACAAAAGAATTAAAATTACGGGGTTTAGACATAAATAGGATCCAAACCCAAAATAATTAAAAAATTGAATCAATGCATATTTAAACTTAAAGTAAAGTTCATCATAGGTCTATCCATTACCTGGATATTTTGTTACACCCAACGCCAATCAGAACCTTCTCTATGCCAGCAGCGATGCAATTTCAAATTATGTTTGATAGTAGTTCGACCCCAACATCAATGTATCCTATGACCGTGAAAAAATAATGAATTTTATGCAAACAGTTGTGTTCAATTAAAAAAATGGTAGAACCAAAAAAAAAAATTCAAAACCAAAGGAAGAAAACAAGAGCTTGTTTAAAAGGTACTAACCCCCAACCCGGTCTTCACCCGTCTCCACCCCATACTATTTAGGGTTTACTAAAACCTAATATTTTTTTTGACATAAATCTATACATACACACACATACAATCTATATATTTTTTTTTGACATAAATCTATACATACACATACACACATACAATCTATACATACACACACATACAATATAGGGTTTATTGAGAAAAAATAATTTATTTGTTCATAGTTACACACATAAACATACATATACACATAAATCTATACACACACACACACACACACACATAGAAACATAAATCTATACATACACACACATACACACATACAAAAGTAAATTTACACATACATACACCGAAATTAGGGCTTTAGATAGAAATCACGAAATCCAAATGAAAAATGAATGAACACATACCAGGGTTAATCCAAATGCAAACCAACTAAAATCGCTTAACCCTTGCAAATCAAACTGAAATCCAACTCAAAATCGCACTGAGAAGCAGCGGCCTTACTCCAAATGAAATAAATGAAATAAGAAGCAGCAGGGCGGGTCTTTTCTTTTTTTTAAGACCTAGAACTAGTCATGGCCAACAGTAGTGACCCTTAAAATGAAGGTAAGGTAGAGTTTGGTTCTTCAGACCTGGTCACGACCTAACGTTCCTACCTAGTCCCACTACCCACTTTAACTAGGTCTCTAACATCTAAACAGCTCAGATAATTTATCTCACCAGTACTGCCCATACATTATGCTATATTCTAACCTTAATTTACATTAAGTCATTAGTTAAGTTTCACTTTGTAAGAGGGTGGTTTAGATAAGATGGAGGCGTAACCCCTTTTGAGTATGGTGATGACAAGGTTAATCAGTAAACACTAGTGATTTAGCCACAAGACACAAAGAACAGTTTGGAACGTATGAAACCCAGCTTAAACCCACAAATTTCTCGTGTATAACTCACAATATAATAAAGAACTCAGAAATAACTTAGCTAGAGGGAGAGAGAAGTAAGCATCCTAGATACACCTTAGTAGGCAGGTAAAAAAAACACACACACCGAAAAGGTCTTCTTCAAGGATTTCTGTCAAGTTATTAAAGCTCCCTAATAAATGACAAATGGTGGGTGGAAGAACTCTCTGGTTTTTCAATAACTCTTTCTCTAGTAATAATTTCTCAAAATCTTAGAAGAATATCTCCAAAAGAACTCTTTTTAGAAATTTTTGATCGATCCCCTTCCTTGGAGGTGGTTGGGGCCTTAAATAGCCCCCACACCACCCTCGAGGCAGTTAAGTCATTAATGCCTGTGAAAGACCTCCCTCATACCTTATGTCACCAGCATTAAATATCTGATGCACTAGTTGTCTTTACGTCATAAACATTAAATGCCAAGACATGCCTTTTGCCTAACCACTGTGTGTCAGGGGGCTGTTGCCACAGAGGTTGCTTACCAACCGTCTGACAGCCCCAAATACCACGGTGGTTTACTCAAGTGCAGACTTGACGTTGTCTAGCTGGATAGTGACATCACCTACAGTAGATGGGACATAAAGTAGAGGGTTGTTTGGTTCACAACAAAGCTCCCGATGGAACTCGAAGCTACTTTGCTCTAGGTTCCATGGTGAAGATCTTTCGGTGTTTTACCAGGTGTATCTAAGATGGTCAGGACAAGCCCCAATGGTGCCCCACTTCTCAATCCTCCAAACCAAGTCCCTCTAAAGTTTCCACGGTGAGGTTGTTCGATAGAGCATGAAAGCTCTCCCAGGCCCTGCCAAGCCTGGTCTCTCGCGAGTACCATTCGACCTCACACCCATTCATTATTCTCGTTACAACATTACAGTCGTTACAACTCGTAGTCAATATAAACAAATCTATAATATGACAAAGTAACAATAAGCTAAAGTACGAGTTGCCACGCCAAGCTTCCACGCTGAGCTGCCTCGCTGAGCTTATCCTCAGAACACTGTTGCTAATTGGTGGATTATCCCTAATCCTAGGATTACCTTCAGGCCCCTTCTACACACTTTAACTTCCCCATACTGCCCCTACAGTATATGTCCGATCGTCTAGTGATTATCAATACTTTAATATTAAGTTCTCACACTTAATCTATTCTTAGGTATGTACTACCTACCTTCTCTACTAATCACACTCAAGTAGATTTTATATCTATTTTTGTTGTACACTTATATATTCCAGCCGCTCTTACTCATAAGTAGTTTATACAATTTGTAGTTATGCACTAACAATTCTCACTACTATAACGCCCGATTAGATTTAAAATAATACTTAGGTATACCCCGCCTAATCTTACTATTATCATACATAAGTAGATTATTCAGACGGTATATCTTTCACACACACATATACCCAATACAGCATATCATGCTATTGGTCCTATTTCACACATTAAGGACAAATGGTTCAGAATGTCTCCTCGAACCTGGCTCGGAATGTCTCCTCGAGTAATGTTCAGAATGTCTCCTCGAACATGGTTCAGAATGTCCCCTCTAATGTGGCTCAAAATGTCGCATCAAGCGTACTTCGGCATATCTCGTCGAACTTACCAATCTTATTACAAGGAAACACACAATAGGCATTCACAACCCAACTACTCTTATAAAATAGTAAGTATTCACACAACCCAATTATTAACGTGTGTACATAGTATTTTTCTCTTGTATACTTACCGTACTTATTATTCAATGATTTTTCCCACTATCATGCATATTAGAGTATTCACACAACTCTAAGATATATTGCTACATCTTTATTTATAACAGTAAATAAATTATCTCTAACCTACTACTATACACCTTAGATTGACGTACACTCTCCCCATAACTCAATTCCCAAACTTCTGACACGCGACTTGATCGATTTATCCTTGTCAGTCCATATTCCAAGCCTTACACTCAACGACCATAATGATCCTTAACTATACTCCCTACTGGTCTTTATCAAGTACCTCCATATGCATAATAACATCTCTAAAAATTTCCCTCATCATTGGAATTCAAAGAAAACATAATCAACAAAATAGCCAAAAATCAGCTTTGGTCGATCGATCGACCAAAGACTTCGATTGATCGACTCCATCGATCGATCGATCGAACAGGTGCATGTCATCTTCTTCTTTGTTTCACCACGTCTGTCCGATCCAACAATTGATTACACCTTATGGAAATTCTTCCCAACATCACCAATCATCTTATAAATGTATGGGGACCATTCTCAATGTAAATATATCATCAAACCCTCACTAAATCCGTCCAAAAACAATCCAAATCTAAATTTTCTCAAAACCCTAGATAATTTAGTTCTTCATGCTTATACATCATAAACCCACATTTTAAATCCGTAATTACCAAAAAAAAATCATTTGTTATTAGTCCTCTAAAAATGTAAATACCAACTACATGCAATCCTACTCAAACATGTAATCAATTCATTCTTTTTCTCTAAGAACTTTCAATAAAAACAATTTATTTAAAAACTCCTACACATGGGTATTATAACTTCATAATTTTGCAATAAAGTACTTGCCTTAATTATGGCAGGATCTGATTTCATGATTGATGAGGGTGTTTGATGGATTATTTCTTCAATCTCCCTTCCCAATTGCTCTTTGTTGCAAGAATCCCTTTGGAGCCTTCACAATCACCTCTTAAAGCCTTGAGAACTCTTTCTTTTTTCTCTCAGTTGGTTCCTCTCTATTTTTATACATTATGAACCCTAACTTAAGACCCAAACCATCTGATATAACTTGAAAATTTCGTGGGTATCCCCACCTCTATTTTCTAAATGATAAAAATGTCCTCAAGAGGTGTCGGTTTAGTCTACAATTGACCCGGGACCCAAATTGTACACTCGGGTATACTTTTTAGACTATTTCGACCCTTTTAGGACCAACCGTGACATCAAAATTACCATTCAAGTCACTTTATAAAATCATCTCATTTAAATCACCGAATTAAGTAATTTCTCCAAATTAAATTATTACTAAATCTCCAATTTAATTAATTTCCATATTCTCCAAAAGTATGGGGTATTTCACATATGCCTAAATTTTTTATGCCATTAACATACTTGATAATTCATTTGACACATTACAAGTGACTTTCCTTAGGGACATTTTGGTAACGTGCACATACACATACAACATACATTATATCTTGACGTGAGGATGTGAGGTATAATAGGGTACCTATCATACTTCTATATAGAGTAGGGTATATAGGTGTCCCATGTTCATCTTTAGATAGTTTTATTGAAGTACTCATGGGGATCCTAACAACTTTTGCAAGTTCTAAACCAAACGTTTTCACTAACTCTATAGTATATTTTGATTGCGAAATGAATAACCAATAAGATTTTCTCTTGACTTGCAGTCCTTAAAAATATTGTGGCTCCCCCATAAGCGACATTTGGAATTCCCCGTGCATAGTTTTAGAAATTTTTTTAACCTCGGTAGGGAAATTAAAACCAAATATTATGTCATCGACATAAACCTGAGCTATTAAGACCTATTTGTTAATTTTTTTTACAAATAATGTCTGGTTATTGCCACCTCGTCTAAACACTTAATTAATTAAAATGGTTGATAGGCATTCATACCAAGCATGAGGGGTTTGCTTTAAACTGTAAAGAGTCTTTTTCAATCTATAAACATGGTTTGGGTAATGAGGATCAATAAAGCCTTTCAATTATTCAGCATAAGTCTCCTCTATCAAAATGTCATTTAAAAAGGCGGATTTCACATCCATTTGATAAAGTGTGAATTGTAAGTGACAAGCGATGGCCAAGAGTAATCGAACAGACTCAAGGCGATTAATAGGGATAACAGTTTCCTCGAAATCTATTCCTCTAACTTGAGAGTAACCTTGGGCACCTAATCTGGCTTTGTTTCTAACTATCATCCCTGACTCGTTTATTTTATTTTTAAAAATACAGCGAGTGACAACAACCCTTTTATTTTCTAGCATAGGTACGAGATACCACACGTCATAACTTTTTAATTTTACAAGATCTTATTGCATAGCACCAATCCAAAATGACTCATTGAGGGCTTCATTTACATTCTTTGGTTCCATTAGAGAAACAAATCATGCATAATGAGCAACGTTACATAATCAGGATCTTGTACGAACGGGATCTTCAGGGTTTCCTATAATACTATCTAAGGGATGATCTTTAGAAACCCCATTAGGTACTTCAGGTGTCTTAGTTAGTAAAGGATCAACTATCCCTGGATTGCCATAAGTAAAACTGTTACCAGACTCCTCCACTATAGTTGGCCCTTGTTCCTTACTCTCGACATAAGTGTCACTTACTATCAAATTTATCAATTCCATTATGACTTTGGTGCGTAAGTTATAAAAACGATAAGTTAGGCTATTAGGGTAGTAACCCAAAAATATAGCTTTACATCCACGGGTTTCAAATTTAGAAAGGTGTTCTCTATCTTTACAAACATAGAAAATACTCCCAAAAGTTCAAAAATAATTTAAGTTGGGACTTTTGCCATATCAAATTTCATACGGCGTTTATTTGGTATTTTTTCGAAGGTACACTATGTTGATAATATGACATGCTATTTCAACTACATCAACCCAAAATTATTTTGGCAGGTTCTTAGCAGCATGTATCATTACCCTACACATTTCTTGGATTGTACAATTTTTATGCTCGATAACTCCATTCTACGAAGGTGTTTTAGGTTCACTAAACTCGTTTAAGTAACCATTAGAGTTATATTATTATGTTATGCCTAAATATTTAAATTCACCTTATCTATCGCTACGAATTCGATTGACTTGGTTGCCCTTTTCATTTTCAATTCTTAAAAGAATTTTCAAACATTTTCTAAATGTATCAGATTTTCACTTTAAAAATGCAACCCAAGTAAATCGAGTGAAATCATCCACCAAGACCAAAATGTAGTTGTTACCACAAAGGCTTACAGTTATGAAAGGACCCATAAGATCCATGTAGATTAGATCTATAGGTTTAGTTGTTAAAGTTTCTTTAACTTTATTATGAGCAGTTTTAACAATTTTTCCTTCCTGACACGGCCCACAAACAACATTTGAAATTGGTTTTATTTTTGGCAAACCTCTAACTATATCTTGTGAGCTTAATTTTCTAAAGCTATCAAAAGTTGTGTGACTCAAACAATTGTGCCAGATTCCATTATTGTCTAGTCTAGCTAACCTACAAGTCTCATTTCTCGGATTAATTGTGTAACAGTTGTCCTGGGTCCTTTGATCGATAAGTATGAAATGACCACTCTTATTTAGGATTTTGCAATTCATTTTTGAGAATGTGATTGTATGATTCGAGTCACAAAATTGTGATATTCTCAACAAATTGGCTTTAGGACCTCTCACTAATTAAAAATCTTTGAGAATAGGAAGTCCTTTTTCTTGGAGTGTTCTTTTGCCTATGATCTGAGCTGATACTCCATCTCCAAACAAAATATTTCCTCCTAAGAAGTTAGTTATGTTGGTTAGTTTAGTATCATCTCCGATAATATGTTTAGAACATCCAGAGTCTATGTACTAATCGAAAGTAGTGGCTTCATCTTTTAAAGAACTTATCATAATATTACACTTCAACTGGGGTACTAGATCATCCTTTCTAACCCATATAGCTATAGTTTTAAAATATTTATGAGCTTTTGGTTTAGTAATATATCTCTGACCCTCTCTTTTAGACTTATTTTTAGCGTGAGATCTTTTCTTCCTATTTCTATAGTTAAATTTTTTTCCGGGTTTCTTAGAAAGTACATAATGGTTTCTGCTCTCTCCAGAATAGTTAAAGTTTTTATAAATAGGTGATTTGTAGACCGACTTGTGTAGTCTTTTTTTAAAACACTCATCGAGACAGTGTCCATAAACATCGCAGTAAGAATAGTAGTGGTGGCTTGATGGTTATCTGTAGTTTTTAAAATCTTTGAAAAGAGGTTTATCCATTTGTTAGGCATTGACCTTAGGTATAACGACAATAGTTTTCCATTTAGGTTCAAATCTTCTCACATCAGAGCGAACATATATAGCCTTAGTTTCAACATTTGGCTTAGGACTATTTTTCATCAAAATATCTGGCCCTTTATTTTTTCAAACACATATCTTAACTTGAAAATCTGTACATATGTCAAAAGTTCTATCTCCATCAGACACAAATTTCACATTTTGAAAAGATTTATTTGGTGCCTTACATTTCTCTTCAAATCCTATGTCAGTCTTATCATCAGAATTGGTTTTACTCAATGCTACACAATCTTCAAAACAATTGGAGTTATTTTCAAATTTAAATAATTTTTTTATGATTGTTTAAATGTTTTCTTTAGATTGTTCCAATTCTAACAATGTAGCTTTATATTTCTTTTCTAAAACTTTGTTTGATTCAAAAATATTTTTGATTTTATCAATAATATCTTTAGAGTTGGTTTCATAAGACAAACGTTGATTGGTATAATCTCTGTTTTATCATAAGGCTTAGGGCTTCTATTCTTTCAGTAAGTTCCTTGACAGTCTTTTCAAGTTTTGTGCTCTTTTTAAGAGTTTTGGTGTAAAGTATGTGAATGTTTGCGAGGTCATTATTTTTGGAATCACTATGTATCGTGTGTGAAT
The DNA here is from genome assembly GCA_949130495.1 of Sambucus nigra. Lineage (NCBI taxonomy): Eukaryota > Viridiplantae > Streptophyta > Magnoliopsida > Dipsacales > Adoxaceae > Sambucus > Sambucus nigra. The sequence goes on from OX422215.1 coordinate 150,785,503, forward strand.
TGTTCCTTAGAGATTCATTTTGCGTACTCACGCACACATTCAATTTGGCATTCAAACATTCCCTTTGACTCACATACCCTGTTGATGAACTACTAATAGTATCAATAACATTAATAAACTCTAGGCATAGAGAAGATAAACTAAGAGCAAGCAAGAGTTCACAGGATATATCAAGATTAGGCACTCTAACATTAAGTTTATCATGACTTGTAGGCATATCATCAGTATAAACAGTTTTTGCAAAAAAGTACATGCAGGGGTTAAAGATATTGGATGATTGAGGCTCATCTTACTCGGAGTCACTTGAATCGTCCCAACTATTACAAATAATGGCCTTATTATTATTTTGTTTCAACTTAGCCCTAGAGTTGTTGATCATGTGATCTAATTTACCACATCTAAAACATTTAGTCTTTTTAAGGTCTCTGTCAGGTCTATTGTTGTTCTCATTATTGTTTTTATCTTATCTTCTCTCTTGAGGTTTGTTATTAGAAAATTTTGGATAAGTTAACTTCCATTTGTTTAGAAGCAATTTTTTTTCTAAACATAAGGACATTCTTAAAATGTTTAGACATAAAGTCAATCTGATTGTCCAAATTATCTAAGTCACATTCGTCATCAGAATCAAATTCAAGGTTAGGAACAACAAACTGTGGTGTGGCTATCTTGGACAGAAAAACAACATTGGAACTTGTGTTTTTCTTTTCATTAGTGGAAATATTTTTCTTAAATTTTAATTCCATTTCCACAGTTCTGAGCTTTCTACTAAGGAGTTCTAGTGTTAAATTAGTATCATCCATCTACTGAATTGCATAACGTTTGTTGTCTAATTTAGGTGGACGTGATCTCAGAATTTTGAATACTATCTCTCTTCTATCATACATAATAACATTAGCATGTAGATTAGTAATAAGATCAATCAACCTAATGTAAAATTCATCAGATGTCTCAGTCTCAGCCATTAGGAGTGTGTTATACTATTGAATCAACATTTGGGGAGTAGCATCCTTAACACGGGTGTCACTTTCATGGGAAGTGACCAACGTGTCCCGGGCTTTCTTAGAAGTTGAACATATAGATATTCGTTTAAATTCATGCTCATTAAGAGACATAAATATAGCATTCTTTCCTTTATTATTACTAAGGGAGACACATTTTTCTTCCTTGTTGAACTCACTGAATAATATTTTAATAATAACATTACTACCTTCTCTAACATGCTTACTTGGATGTGTATAACCATTTTCAATGTCATCCCAAACATCATGTACCAATGTACCTTGGATGAAGGCTATCATCGTTACTTTCCAATAAGGAAAATTAGTCCCATCAAAGAGGGAAGGCCTATACAAATTTCCCAGTGTCTCAAATTTCTCATCCATAGATAGTTTGTTTTGAAAACGGTTTCAAAGAACATGATCTTAGAAAGTTTTGAAAATAAAGTACACAACTCTGATACCAATTGAAATCACCCTTACTAAGTTGTTTAATTAAAGTTAAATCAGTTGAGTAATAGCCATTTGGCTTTTTGAGGAAACTCTTTTCTAAAGTAAGAATGAACACAAAATGTGTTTGGATATTATGAACAAGATAATTTCAGATTCTTGAAATAAATTTTTAGATTTTTAGAAATCAAACCAAAGACTAGTGTTGCTACAGAATTAGTGAGAGATTAAAAAAAAGCCCATGAGACAACATTTTTAACGTGGTAAAACCCCACCCAACTGGGTAAACATCCATGGAGGTCTCTGCACCTCAAAACAAAAAAACCACTAAAATAGAGTTTTAGGTTACAATCATTTAACAAAATAAACACACATTAATAGACCTATACTAAGTCTAGAATTATACCAACTCCTTTAGGTTGTTTAGACTTCTTTGAGTCTTTAAAGTGGTCATCGTCATTCTTTATCTTGGATCCTTTGCTCCTTAGTCTTTACGTCGACTAAAATGATTGAAATCTCTCAACCAACAGCACTATTTAAGTGATGTTGTGTGAGTGTAGTGCCTAAACACATGCATGTACTCACACACACTTATAGAGAGTAATTTCCTATGAATTACAAAAATCTTCTAAGTATGAAATGCAACTTTCACACTACCGAAATTTGATTTGATCTTGAATCTTAATATTTTCAGATCTGTGTTCGAAATAACCTTTAAAAACTAAGATCCTTTGAAACTTATTTATATACAAGTTTTTCAAAGTGAAAAACTCACAAGATCTGAAACGTGCAGACTCTTATTTCAGTTTTGTAAAACAAAATAGAGATGTTTGATATAAACAAAAATACAAGCATATACAAAATAAATTCAACACGAGAGAACGGTTTCTGAAAAAGGAAATAAACCTATATGTATGTGACTGTATCACATGAAATGGATCTTCAAGTTTCTATAAACAGAAATGAGATCTTGTTCTAGTGAGGTTGTTAGGTAAGAGATTAAAGCCATTCAGATATGAAAATATGAATCAGAACCCTAAAATCTCACATATATTTTCTAGTAAGAAATTGGTAGAGTTTTATTTGGATTTATGAATTTCACACTTTTTTTATTTTCATCTCTCTCTCTCTCTCTCTCTCTCTCTCTCTCTCTCTCTCTCTCTCTCTCTCTTTTCTCTTAGACCTTTGTATATCAAAAGATTGTAATTGTTGAGACGATTGGTCTTATTTATACTGGTTATGAAAAGATCTGGAAACTCTACGGAAATCATTGGCTTGGATTTGTTTGACAGTTCGAATGCAAATCTTGTGGCTCACAATGAAACGGACAAACTAAGGTTGTGATTGGTTTATTGCAATGACACAAGGATCAACAAAGAACACATGCAAACCTTTTATTACATTTGATCGAACGTTCTTGGTTGAAAACAATGTATGTGAGTATGAGAAAACGCAGATCCATTCGTTCAAAGATCAACATGTGTACGGTTACTATAAACTCTCATATGTGTGTTTTGGAACTTTATAAACTATCATTTGTACCCACAATATTCTCAAACGGTTTTGGATTCCACCTAAGGCAATTTTAGGCTTAAATAATATTAACAATTTAAACCCAAACATTTCAAAACAGTAATTTTAATTTCTTAAAAGCATATTTTAAAGATCAAATACCAAAAAGCCCCTCAAACATTTTTTAATACACATTTAGTCCAAGCCTTTTCATTTTGTACCAAAAAGTTCCTCATTCTCTGTTCTTTAAAGGTCCGCGCCAGTGGCATGGTAAAACCTTTTTGGCATGATAAAGGACTTTTTGGTGCAAAATAAAAAGGCTTGGACTAAGCGTGTATTAAAAAAAGTTCGAGGGACTATTTGGTATATGCCCCTATTTTAAATGTTTAAAAATTCCTAAAAATCCTTCAAAATTGTAGACAAATTATTTTAATCTAATTTAACACGCACACCTCATATATGCAATGAAATTAGAAGAAATGAAATCCTAGTGTGTCGTGTTATTGGTTTTCTACTTGAAGATCATTTGATCTATGATGAAGTAGGCAATGGAACTTCCTTGAAGAAGTAATGAACGGAATAGGATGACTCAAATTTTGTCTACTTTTCCACACTAGATGAGCTCCTATATATTATATACTCAAGTGAGTCAAATTTATAGTGTTATTCAAAGGATAATATTAAGGGTCTCCTACATTACCAAGATAAAGGAGGAATCCTTTGTCATTTGATAAAAAATTGTACCCTAAATCAACATAAACCAATTATAAGCATGAAAACTACCGAGGATATGACAAATATACAAAATATATTATGTAATCAAAATCATCCCTATGTCTTTGCTAAGTGATTCAAACCTAATATTGTCTAATGGTTTAGTAAACAGGTCAACCAATTATTTTTCAGTGTTAATATATTCAATATCATATTCCTTATATTCAATAAGTTCAAGGATAAAGTGATGTCTAAGCTTGATATGCTTAGTTCGTGAGTGTTGTACAATATTTTTAGATATATTAATAACGTTGTGGTTATCACAATATATAGTTAGTTTATCTTCGATAATACCATAGTAACTAAGCATTTGTTTTATCTATAAAAGTTGAGCACAAAAACTACCCGCGGCTAGATACTAGAATTTAGCAGTTGAAGGTGATATACAATTCTATTTTTTACTACTCTATCCTACTGAATTATTTCCCAGAGAGTAATAGGCCCGGATGTGCTTTTACTATTGTTTGACCATCTTGCCCAGTCAGCATCTGTGTAGCCAACTATAGAGCTAGTAGCGTCTTTCGTGTGCCAAATGCAAAAATTTATTATGCCTTTAACATATTTCATTATCCATTTTACACACAACATATGACATTCCTCAGGTGCATATTAATATCATGCATAGACACATACAACAAAATAACTATATAGTTATGATGTAGTGAGGTATAATAAGATCCTTATCATGCTCCTATATAAGGTAGGATCTACATTTTTTCCATTCTCATCTTTAGAGATTTTTGTGGATGTGCTCATGGATGTACGTGTCGTTTTAGAATTATCAAGACCAATCTTTTTAACAAGATCACTAACATATTTAGATTGTATTATGAATAACCCATCACCAAATTATTTAGCTTGTAAACTTAAAAAGTATTGCAACTCCCCTATTAAGGACATCTGAAATTCAATGTGTATGGTATTAGAAAAGTACTTTTCTTTATTAATGGAGGTGGAACCAAATATGATATCATCTACATATACATATGCAATCAAGACATGGTGTTTTAATTTCCTAACGAACAATATCTGGTCATTGCAACCATGCTCAAACCCTTTATTAACCAAAAAGGTTGAGAGGCGATCATACCATGCTCTAGGAGCTTGTTTAAAGACATACAACTCCTTCCTAAGTTTAAAGGAATGGTTAGGGTATGAGGGATCTACAAAGCCCTTAGGCTGCTCTACGTATACTTTTTCTAACAAAATACCATTTAAAAAGGTAGACTTGACGTTTATTTTAAAAAGGTTTGAATTGAAAATGGCACGAGATCGCTAAGAACAGACGAAAAAACTTGAGTCTTGTGACAAGATAAAAAGTCTCGTCAAAGTCTATTCCCTCTATTTGAGAATATCCTTACAATACTAACCTAACCATGTTTCTAACTACAACCCAGACTCATCAGTTTTATTTTTTAAAATCAAATGGGTTTTATTAACCTTTTCTCTTCAGGTCGTGGGATAAGATACCAAACGTCATGACTATAAAAATGGACAAGCTCTTCTTGCATAACATTAATCCAGAACGAGTCATAGAGGGCATAATTTATAATTTTCGATTTTACTAGAGAAACAAAACATGCAAAGTTAGCCATTTTTAAAGTTAGGATCTTGTTCACACTGTCTCAAAGGGGTTACCAACAACCTTTTTGAAGGGGTGGTCTTTAGAAACCCATGTTGGTACCGCAGGGACCTCAAGTGGCAGTAGATCATCTATCTCAGGAAAGTCATGGGTAAAAATGGTTTCTAACTCATCTAGGACCACTGTTTGACTGTCACGACTCTTTGCGCTTGAGTCATTTACAAGTACATTAATAGACTACATAATGACTTTTGTATGCAAATTGTAAATACGGTATGCCCTGTTTAATTAGAAGTAACCCGAAAAATCACTTTATCACCACGAGTATCGAATTTTGAAAGAGTTTCTCTATCTTAGCAGACGTAACAAAAACTTCCAAAAGGTTCTAAAGTACTTAAAGTTAGGTTTTTTTATTGTATTAGAGTTCATAGGATGTCTTTTTGGTATTTTTTTTAGGTTTACACATTTTATAATGTGACACGTCGTCTGGACTGGCTTAACCCAAAAGTATTTTGGCAACTCCTTTATGTGTAACATAACCATATCCATCTCATGAATGATCATATTCTTATGTTTAGCAATGTCATTTTATTGAGGAGTCTTAGGTGCATTAAACTTGTGTTTATATCCATTACCTACAAAGTATTCTATAACACCTGAGTTTTTGAACTCTCCACCTATATCACTCCTTATGTGAGATACTTGGGTATCCTTCACATTTTTAATCTTTAAAAGAGTTTTTAAAAACTCACAGAAGGTGTCTAGTTTGTTTTTCATAAAAGCGACCCAAGAAATCATGTAAAGTCATCCACCATAACAAGAATATAACTGTTACCATAAAGGCTCATAGTTCTATAGGGACCCATAAGGTCCATGTTGATTAGTTCAAGATCTTTTAAATTTAAAATATCTTTAATCTTCTTCTGAGAAGATTTACTCATCTTCCCCACTTCGCAGGGACCACAAACTAAAAGTGTTTCTGATTTTGGACAAATTCTAACTATTTCTTGGGAGCTTAATCTTTGTAGGTTATCAAAATTTGTGTGACCTGATCTATTGTGCATAAATCAGAATCAACTAATCTGGCCATCTTTCAAGATTCATTCCTTAAAATCACTATGTAATAGTTATCTGCAGTTTTATTTCTTGAAAGAATATAGTTACCTTCTTAATTCAAAATTTTGCAATTGTTTTTAGATAAGGTTATAGTGTGATCGATGTCACAAAATTATGATATACTAGTTAGGTTATCCTTAAAACTTTTAACTAATAAGACATCATTTAGATCAGGGCACCCCTCTTCACACAGTGTTCCCTTATCAATGATCAGGGATGAGAATTTGTCTCCAAATAGGACATTACCTCCAAGGAAGTTGGTCTTATTTGTTAATTTAGTCTCATGCCCGATCATGTGTTTAGAACACCCAAAATCCAAGTACCAACCAGTTGAGGTGCGTTGTGCCTGAAAAGAAGTTATGAACATATTGCACTTGACCTGGTGTAAAAGGTCATATTTTTTTAACCCAAATAGGCCTGGTTTTAAAAAAATTATTGGGCTTAGAATTAGAAAAGATTTAATCAGTCTTTTTAATTGGTTAGTTTTTTTTATGTTCCCCCTTTTCTTCCTATAGTTAGAGTTTTGTGTGGTCTGTTTGGGAGAACATGCGTATTCCTACTCTTTCTCAAGTAGTTAAAGTTGTGAAAATTAGGTGCTTACCAGCTTTTTTGAAAACATTCGGTAATGGGGTGCCCGTAAACATTGTAATAGGAACAGTACTGATGCGAGGTAGGCTTGGCTCTATCACCTAAGTCCTTAAAGTTGGGTTTGGTCCAGTGTGACCCGCTTGTTCAATTTGCACAAGTCTTAGTGTTTTGTCTGAGGTCTCTTATAGGCAGACATACATACTTAGCTTTACCATTAGGTCTCGGCTTTTGATTAGAAACATTTTGTGATGCTTTAGAGACATTACATTAAAAATTCCTTTCTGAGGTTTTTCAAAAGTTTGGCCTTCTTTTACAAAAATTACATATTCAGAAGAAATAGTTGTTGTATTTGATTTAACTTTTTCTTCAAAACCTAGGCCAGTTTTATCTTCAGAATTCAGTTTGATACCAACAATAATCTCTTCATAAGATTTAGCTTGTGTTTCAAAATGTAAACATTTCTTAAAGACATTTGATGCCTTTTGTTTCTATTCCTCCAATTCAATTAAAATAGCCTTGTATATTTATTCTAAGATAACATTTTTCTCAAAGAGGTCTTTTATTTTTAAATAAAGTTCTTTTGTCTATATTTCATGTGCAATACATTGCGTAGTGTAGCCTTTGGCATTATTACTAATAGTTTTACTAAATTGTTCAACGCATTCAGTCAATTGCTTAACCATCTTAATGAGTTTGGCACTCTTTTAAGAGTCTTAGTGTATAATTCCTGAATATCAGGTAGGTCATCACCGGAATCACTAAGTGAGTTGTGTGTAGTGTCACCTATCGTTTCATTTTATTAAGTGGGATTCACACACACGTTCAATTCATCAACATTGCTTTCATTTTGACTTACTTGTAAACTAAAACTATCAACATCATTTTCAATAATAGTAGATACAACAATTTCAAAGGAATGAATAACATCAACATCAATGGCCATAATATAGTCTTCAACAACACTATCAATTGGTAAACATGCATTGTCATCAAAATATATAATCTTGGCAAAAAAGGACATGCAATATTCATTAACATGGGATGACACTAGTTCATCTCCATCAGAATTACTAGAGTCGTTCCAAGTTTTGCACTTATTAGCCCTGACATTATTATTATCCAATTTGACTTTACACTTAGCAACAATGTGCCCCATTTTCCCATAACGATGACATTTGGTGTGGTGGTATCTGTCTTAGGCCTATTATTATCAATGTTCTATTTTTCATCATTTTTTTATGAGGTTCGTGAGTTTGAAAATTTTGATAACTAAGTATATCATGTTTAGATGAAATAGAATTTCTAAACTTTGATTTTCTTAAATTGTTTGCTCATAAGAGCAATCTGGTTATCTAAATTTTGTAAATCACAATCGTCACTAAATTGAAGGTCAAAGTTAAGTGGGTTCATTTTAGGGACAATCACTTGAGATGAGAATACCACATTGGATCCAAAGGATCTTTTGTTCTGGGAGGTCATTTGTTTTTTATATTCTAACTCCATCTCTAATATTCTAAGTTTACTACTCAATTTTTTGAGGGTCAATTTTGAATCATCCATTTCTTCTATGGAATAACGTTGATTGTCAAATTTAGAAGGCAGGGGCCTTAAGATTTTTAGAACTATTTCCCTTCTTCTATATGTTATCCCATTTGCATGTAATTTGGTGACAATATTAGTTAACTTAAAATATAAATCATCAACCGACTCATTCCCATCCATAATAAGTGTATTATACTGGAGGACTAACATTTGAGTCTTTCCAGCCTTAACACGTTTATCACCTTCATGGGAAGTGATGAGTGTGTCCCAGAATTCTTTGAAAGTGGAGAAAATAGATATATGTTTTAATTCATGCTCATTTATGGACATAAAGATGCGGTTATTTCCTTTGTTATTATTAAGAGACGTTTATTTTTTCTTCTTTGTCAAACTCACTAAGACTTTTCTTAATTCTTATAGTGTTAGTTTCAGTCAAAGGCTTAGTAGTGTGAACATAGCCATTTTCAACCATGTCCCAAACATCATCACCCAAAGTCCCTTGGATGAATGTAATCATCCTTACTTTCGAGTAAGGAAAATTGCATCCATTAAAGAAGGGTGGATGGGACAGGTTACCAAGGTTCTCAAATATCTCATCCATTTTAAGAAAAATATTTAAAAATAAGTTTCTATAGCTTCAGTATAAAAAACAATTTGACAAACCCATTCAGATACCACATGAAAATCATTCACTAAGTTTTTAACACAAAGTTAAAGATCAAGTAAACTCCGAATTAAACTCGATTAGGAAACTCCATTGAGAAATAATAATACAAGATGTGTAAAAGTTATGTAAGTAAGATTCAAGATCTGGTAGCTTGATTACCTAGATTTTAAACAAAAAAACTAATTTAATTATTTGTCATGAAACCAACCATGCAAGCATTAAGAACAGAAAGAAGTAAAGTTTTACACAAGTATTTTTAACGTGGTGAAACCTCAAATATGAGGAAACATTTACGGTGACCTCTACGCCACAACCAAAAATATACTAAAACAGTTTACAAGAATTACAAGAACATGAAAAAAAAACAAGATCCTTAAGCTAAAAGACAAGATATACCTACTAAGAAAAACTCCTCGACGGTATCTGATTCTGACTCTTTTGATACTCCTGATCGTTCCTTGTTGTAATTCCTTGTTCATCATTCTAGTGACTCAGTCAAACAAGATCTATCAAAGAAACAAAACACTTATATGTGCTCGTGTGAGAGTGATGGTGAGTGTGAAGTGCCTAAGTATGCCGAATGTTACTCACATCACTCTTAAAATTATACAACCTGTCCCATGAATTATAAATTTTCTATATGAGATGCAGAGTTTCAGTTTCACGAAAATCATACTTCTCAATGAAAAATATTTCAAATCTGATGTTATATCTTAACAAAAATATATCTAAACTCAAACTTTTTTATGTACAAAAAAAATTTAACAAACTTTAAAACTTTTTTTCAAGAGAAATTTTCAGATCTAAAAATATAAATGGTTTTCGAAAGTATATTTTTTATAGATCTTAAAAATAGGGAGCTTGGATCGACAAAAATATGCAGTAAAAGCTCAAGATCTAACAAGAGACTGTATTTATTTAACAAAACTATACAAAAACACCTAAGATCTATGTGAATATGTATCCCAATAGTATTTCTCACAATTTCTTGAAAGAAATATGAGAAAAACTTATGAGAGTGTGTTTTTAAGAGAGAGAACATTTAAGGAGGGTTTCTTTTATGAACCAAACTTAGAAATACTACCAAGAAGACATAAGAATCTAACTATCACAAATATGGTTTTCAGGAGTGTTTTTACACGATGAATATGGAATGGTTTGGTTTGAGAAACACTCAATACTTTTTCTTTTCTTTATGGTTCTCTCTCTCTCTCTCTCTCTCTCTCTCTCTCTCTCTCTCTCTCTCTCTCTCTCTCTGCTTTCCCTCTTTACTCTCTCTTCTCTATTTTTCTCTTAGTTGGAAGAAATTCCAATGTCTTCGAATGTATCAGAAAAGGGTCATATTTATACTGAGAGGGGAAGATTCTAGATGTTCAAACGAAATTAATGACAGAGATTAAAACAATAGTTGGAATTCAAATCTAATGGAAAATAATGCACCGCATAAACGCTCACTCTGATTGGTCCTCACAGGTTGCACTGGGATTTACTCAGGATGCATGCAGTATGTTGATTAGGAGTGATCTAATGGATGGAAACAAATACCAGTAATGTGAAATAGAGAAAATATAAACTCATCCACACACGTGTCTCTCAAATACAAGATATAAAACGTATGTTTTTGAAATTTATAAAATCCCATTTTGCATAAAAAATATTTCTGCCGATTTCTTTTCTAGTTAGGAAGTCATTAGGGAATATCCGGCTCAACTTTTAACCCCAAAACATTTATAAACCAAATTTATAAATGTTTAAAAAAATTTAAAATGTTTTAAAATTTCCTGAAAAATATTTTAATATGCCAACAATGCAATGTGTGAATTTGTGTCCTATGTGTGTTATTTTAACTTCCCTTTTACCCAGATTGGTCAAATTTTGATGAAGCTTGATGCAGTCTATTGCCTTAAATTCACTACACCAAAAAGGCCAAATTGGCACCCTTAAGTCGGCCAGCCTTGCCACGGTAATTGACCGTGATAAAAAAACACGTATTTTTTGTCACGGTCATTGATCGTGACAAGGCCATAACACAAGCTTGTCACGGTTATTAATCGTGACAAATCCATGACAAGTACTCTTGTCACAGACCTATCACGTTCAATGACCGTTACAATATTATAAAGTTGTTAGGGTCAAAGATCGTGACATGTCCGTGACAACTTTCCCAGCAAAAACCCTTCCCTCTTCTTCTTTTTCCCATTGTTTTGGTTTCCCCCCTCTCTCTAAGCGACTGCTCTCTCTCTACTTTTAGGTATGATTTTCTCTCTCTTTCTCTACCCTTTATATATATGTGTATATATGTGTGTGTGTGTGTGTGTGTGTGTGTGTATATGTGTGTGTATATGTGCGTGTATGTGTGTATGTGCATGTGTGTATGTGCATGTGTGTGCATGGGGGGGAGGGTGCAGGGCTGGGGGTGTGGAGGGGGTGGGGCAGGTGGGGTATATGTGCATGTGTGTGTATATATGTGTGTGTGTTAAGGTGGGATATCCTAAATATAAGGAGTGGATGGGTGAGACAAATTATGAATTAGGTTAAGGGCTTACTACCCAAGGAGAATACGCTTCCAAATAGCTATACTGTTATGAAGAACAGCTCGAAAGGTTTGGGAATAAAGTATAAATCGATGCATGCTTATGTGTATGACTGCATACTATACCAAAAGGAGTATGAAAATCTTGATCGTTGTCCGGTATGCGATGAGCCTAGATATGTTCAATCTACTGGCAAGAAAGGAACAAGCTCAAAAGTGCCTCAAAATGTGTTGAAATATTTTCCCATTGGGCCTAGATTAAAGCTATTTTTCACAGTACCATGGATAGCGGAGGCAATGACTTGGCTAGATTGGGAAAAAGTAGGGGGTAATCTCATGTGTCATCCTATTGATTCTACAGCTTGGAGGAGGATGAATTATGAGTATCCTAATTTTGCTCGAGAACAGCGCAACATTCGTTTGGATATATCAACATATGGTTTTAATCCATTTGGAAATACAAGCACCAATCAGAGTGTATGCCCAATGATCCTAGCCCCACTCAACCTCCCTCCTTCACAGTGTATGAGACCTGAATTTTCCATGTTGTCTTTGTTGATACCTGGGCCAAAAGAACCAAGTCATGACCTCGAAATCTACCTGGCTCCTTTGGTAGAAGAATTAAATGAGTTGTGGGAAGAGGGTGTGCAATCATTTGACTCTTTTAGAAAAGAAGATTTTACACTGAAAGCTATGTTGCTGTGGGAAATTCATGATTTTCCAGCTTATGGGACATTATCCAGTTGTGTAGTACATGGTTTTTTGGGGTTTCCTATTTGTCGAGAGGAGACTGAATCTCTTCGTCTATTCACTAGCTCAAAAAATTTATACCATTACCATAAGAGTTTTTTACCCCCGGCTCATTGTTTCAGATTTGATAAAGGTTCCAATTTTTTATTGAGCAGGGTTGAACATAGGCTATCGCCGAGAAAACTTTCAGGTTCAAAAATTGAAAGTAAATCTTTTGACTGTGTCCCCAATATGCCACGTAAGAATCCCAAATTTAATAATTTCAAGCATAAGAAGACCCCAACTGGGAATGAAACTGAGACAAGAAAGGCATGGTCTAGGAGGTCAATTATATTTGACTTTCCTTGTTAGAAGAATAACCCGGTGCGCCATGTATTGGATGTGATGCATGTAGAGAAGAACCTCGTTGAACATATTGTGGGCACTTGCCTTGGGGATAGTCATTCGAAGGATGGAGAAAATGCACGAAAAGACCTTAAATCATTTAAACTTAAGCCACAACTATGGTTGAAAGAAGATAGTAGGGAAGGACAATAATTCCCCTTGGTGCCTTTACTTTGACGAGTGGGGAAAGGAAGGTTCTTTTATAAGCAATATATAATTTGAACGATCCATCTAATTTTTCGTCCAACTTGCAAAGGATTGTGAATTATGCTACTCATGATTTACATAAGTGTAAGTCCCACGATTGGCATGTGATCATGCAATTGGTTCCTCTATTGTTTAAGCATTGTTTCTCCAAGCATAAGGATTTGCGAAGGGCTATTATGCAAATTAGTAATACCTTCTCACTTTTGTGTGAGAAGGTAGTCAATCGAGAACACATAGTGGACCTAAAATTTGTGTGTTGGAGAAGTACTTTCCCCTAGCATTCTTTGACATAAGTGTTCACTTGTTGGTACACCTATGCGACGAGGCACTTCTTTGCGGTCCAGTTAGATATCGGTGGATGTATCCTTTTGAAAGATTGATGAAGTTTTTAAATATTACATCAAGAATATGCGATACATTGCAGGATCAATTACAGAGGAATACATCACCATGGACTCATCAATCTATACTCAGGAATATATGCCTGACTCGACCAACGTTGATGACACTGATACGTTCGTCAATAATGGTGGTCATGTGATGGGAAAACGAATGAAATTATATAGTTTGCAACATGAACAAGTATATCTATATCTATTTGACACTCATGAAGATGTCGAAGAATGGAAAAAGTAAGTCTAAATTATTTTAAGTTTTACATTATTTTAGAATATTTTAGATTATTTTATACATGATTAATTTTGTAATATGCATAAAATATGAAGCCTGTGAGAAGCTTAAAAGACGAAAAACAATGGTACAATCAGACGCTGAATTTAGGATGTGGTTGTCACAAGAGGTAATTATAATGAAAATGGTCGTTATATAATGTTACATTACACTCAAACTTTACAACTAACCTAATTAATTTATCTATATTCTCAGGTATTAAATACCGGTGATGCGACATCAAGGCTTGCTTGTCTAGCCACTGGACCCTTGTTCATGGCATAAGAGTTCAAAAAGTATCGATTGAACAGTTACGTATTCAGCGCAAGGGTGTACGAGAAAAGTACAAATGTACAAAACTCGGGCATTTCATACAAGGCTCTTACTTTCTTTCGAGCGAGCGCAAAAGATAAAAACCTCATTGAAGCTAAAATGACTTACTATGGTGTAATTCAAATATATTTGAATTAGATTATATAAGCTTCAAAGAGGTTGTATTTTACTATGACTGGGTAAGAGTTGAGGATAAAAATGCTTGTAAAGTTGATCCTGGCACCAATTTGATCATGGTTGACTTGTCCAAGTTGAAGAGCAACGACCACGTGAGCGATGAGCTGTTTGTTTGTGCATTTCAAAAGGTCAACGAAGTGTTTTTCTCGTAGTATATCAATAAAGATCCAAAGCATCTCAATAGTAGTGTGGATGACTTGGTTGCTCCTAGTGAATATCAATCCAATTTTTATGATAACCCGAATTTGAAACAATTTTTCAATTTGTAATAAATATTCCAATTTATACTTTATCAATCCATTTTTAATGCTTTTGATTGATTTTCACTTTATCATTATCACTCTTATGTAGTCTAAGTGTGTGTAGGAAGTAGGGGTAGGGGTGGAGATGTTTTGGATTTTTTTAATTGTACATATTTGCAGTTAGATGTTGTTGCTTTGGAATTCAGAATTGACGGGTTAAACAATAATAATTTATTTTGATTTTTAGTAATTGTACATATTTGCATGTATTCTTCTAATTCATTTGGATTTGTACTAATAATAATATTTTTTTTTACATAAAATGTCTCCTTCAGGTATTAAGGTGAGGATGATGATGTTGATTATGATGATATCATCGGAGCTTGGTGGTAGCGGAGGCGATGAGGGCTCCTCGCCCCCTAGGCTCCCTAAATATGGTAAATTGGGGATTTTTTTATCGAGAACAAGATGGGGATATTAGTAAAATCCCTCGAGCGGGTAAAGAAGATCATCGGCTTGGGGTACACTAGTTGGAGGGAGGTGCCAAATGAGCTCAAGTTGGCTATTTGGGCAGCACTACAGGTAATGTATTTATATTTATATGAATATTTCAATTTCAATTTCAATTTATATTTATATTTATATTTATTTGCAACTAACATTGTATTTGTTGGATGGGAACAATTCAGCCTTGGCCCAGAACTACACGATTCTGTCTTAGAGGAGTTGAGGGATCCACACAAGACGTGGAAGAAAATTTTACGGATCCGGTACTTTGGGAAGACCCAAAACTCCATTATTCGAATGCGTGACTCCGTCCTGCTGAATGAGACGATCTCATTGGCACAATGGCAAAGGTTCATTAACAATGAGATCGGGGAGCGACAATTAGCATCTCGCCAATCGAGGAGGGGAAATCGGGTGAAAAAGATGGACGTGCACTACTCCGGCAGGACGTCTTACGCTGAGGTGGAGCATAGGATGATGGTAAGATTTTATTTTTCTATAATTATAGAAATATATTATTTTGCATTATTTTACTTTGCGGGGCCGATACTAATTGTGCATTATTTTATTTCAGGGGACGAGGAGTGGTCGTGGGGGTAGGCCACATAGGCTCGATGCTTATGTGTCTATTCGAACAAAGAAGGGGAAGGATAAGGAGGTGTCCCCGATTGTCGCGTCCACGATTGTAAGTAATCCGACAGTTTACTTTTTGTTAATCACATTATATTTTTTTATTTACTTATTTAACTAATCATGTGCTTTTGTCATTTCAGGCAAAGCTTAAGGAAGTGCATGAGTCGCAGTCCGATGTGAACAAGTCATCTTTATCCATGGACGCACTCAACCAAGTGCTTGTCACTGATCAGAAGGGGAGGATAAGGGGGTGAGCTCGCGAGTGGACAAATCTAGGATCATCGGATTGGAGACGAGCAACACCGGGTTGGATCAAACGGTGGACTCGTTTGACGCAAAGCTGTCCCATTTGGCGGTGATGGTCCAAGATATGCTCTCATTCATGAAGCATTCTTTGGGCATAAACTGTAAGGGGAAAGAGAAGGAGATGGAGGAGGAGGTGGGGGAGGAAGAGGATGTGGACCTCGTTGCTTTATCTCCAACACATGCGGACTCTGATGATCCTGTCCCCTATTTGGCTCCCTTCAACCGACCGATGATGACACTTGGTTAGCCGAGCGTGTTCATGCAGGACATATTTGACGGCCAATGAATAGGGCGGCAGTTGAAGGACCCTAATACTGTCCAGGGTATGCCAGTTCATGGACATACGCTTTAAGACATCGAGGTCAAGGTGCTCGTCACGCATGTGATACCCGGGAAGGAGAACTCCCCATTGTGGTTGCGCGAACAATGCGGCACGATGAATATTCAAGGGTGTATCAATTCGTATATCATGTGGCCTACTCACCTCCTCAAACCTACCCGAGTCATGTATTGACATTATTTGAATTGAATTGTTTTAAGTTATTGTAACAACCCGTGTTTTTAGTAGTTTATTTAATTAATTAATTGGAAAATTCAGGAAAAATAAATTTTTGAATTTTATGATTTAAATTGATTAAATATGTTGGTTATGATTTTAGAAGAATAAAACTTCATGCGGAATTGAAATCAGAGTTAAAACGAATTTTTAATTAGTGTTTAAAGTTTATCCCTTATAAATATTTTTTAAGCCGAACGGCAAAAATAACTGGGCGATCGATCGATCGATGCCAGGGGGTCGATCGATCGACGCCAGCAGTTTTCGTGCGCTACAATTCTTTTTTTTAACGAGTTTCATTATAATAAAATTATTTAACTCTTTTATATAAATGATATTTCGGGGCTAAGTTTTTAAAACATATATTTTGCAAACCATAGAGCAGCAGACTCTTTCTTCGTTCATCATCTTCTACCTCAAAACCCTCGCCACCATTAAAATTACTTTTCAAACTCAGTTTTTAAGGCCAAGACTAATCTGTCCCAAGGATTTTTTATCCATTTTTCGAGAGGAACTCATATCACTAATCAGATTTTTGTCAAACTAATCACAGGCATGTTTACCCTATTCTTTTCCATTAGGGTTATGTGTCTTGATTGTATCCTCCATTGAACACATGTTTTCTAAAATCAGTTATGAATATAATTATTAAAGAGGTAAATTTCGGGACTATTTTGCATGAAATTTTAATGTTACCGAATACTTATAACTTTCTTATTCTTTGGGTTGTGTCAGTGTAGTCGATTATGTTATGGGCATGTGCATGTAGAGGAGCCCTTAGAAAGAAAATTTTGATATTTCATGTGAGAACCCTAGACATAATAAATTAATTGTGTAAGAAAATAATAACTATGATAGGACTTGCATGTAGCTATTGTTCTGAAAATCACAATATTTATGTGTCCTTGATTTCCACTATTTAGATTAAAATTATTAATTGGGAATTTAGTGTTGTTGCGATTGTAGTTATAAATTGTTCATTGTGACACTTTGTGGAAGTATTATATTTTTTTATATCTTGGTGATGTTGGGTATTATAGGTAATTGATTTTCACCCCTTGTTATAGTACACTTGTTATTTATGAGACTAGTAAGTGGGACTTAGTTGTGATTTATGTTAATTAGGTATGGGACTAGTTAGTGTAAGTCTATGCGGCTTATATAATTTGGGGTGTGGGTTGATTTTCTTTATTATATCGTTGTTATGATAGCCTAGGATTGATATCCACATGGAGTGAAATTTCTATAATCATCCTTTACTTAGGATAGGACGAATTTGTGTTTGGGAACCCTTAGTTGGGACCAAGGGGTATTTTGAGGATTTTCACATCACTTTTAAGGGTGGGGAAATTTATTTGATTTAATGAGTATAAGAAACTTTGGAAATTTATATCATAGGACTAAAACGGATATCAAAAATTTATTGCCGACATAATGTGTCTAAGGCCAACAGTTTAAACGGATCAGAGGACGATTTATGTCGTGTCGTGTGTGAAACCTTGTCATATTGCTAGGATCGCAGGATAAAAACGGATCAAACGGCGGACTTGACAAGGGGATGCGTGTGTGTGGAACCTTGTCATATCGTGAGGATCGCAGGATAAAAATGGATCAGGCGGCGGACTTGACACGGGGATGTGTGTTTTGGTAAAAAAATTCACGGTTAAATTAATTAAATTTAACATTCTAGGGAAGGTGGGTTAATTAAAATAATATTGGTGTGGCTTGTATAGAAACCTTGAGGGTAGTTAGTAATTTATTTATGGCAATTAATAATCTCAAAATTAAAAGATTTTATTGTTATAGTCGATATATATAGCACTATTGTCGGATTCAAGGACCCTAATTGAGAAGAGTAGCCAATTTTTATGCTCGGGGCTTTGGCTCTGACACATGCGTTGACTAATCTTTTTCAGGATTATTTGGGAGTTGCTGCATATGATTCTTTGGAGATCTTTTGGGAGCTACAGTTGGATTAATTTTATTGCTTTAATAGCTAGATTTCTTTCCTATTCTGGCGTTTTTATCATCAGACTACTTTTGAGATTATTGGGCCTTGCGGTTCCAAAGTTATTTTAAGATTCTAGTTGGATTTATTTATTTAAAGTATTCAGATATTCGGAGATCACATGTGATGGATTTTGATCGCACTTTGGTGTTTTATCAGTAGGATGTCCTTCATATTAGGGGTTGTTTAAAATAATTTATCTTGTACATTAAAATTTTTATGTCTCATATCTCTCACATGCTAAGGATGATATTTAATTTACTCGTGCCCGTCTTAGTTTTGGTGGCGACCGACGCCAGAATTTCGCGGGGTGTGACACTTGTTATATTTGAATTATATCATTATTCATATTGTTTTGAATGTATATTTGCATTATCTCTACGATGCATATTGTGTTGAATGTATATTTGCATTATCTCTATTTTATTTGGATATATGATGTTTGAACAGGTACAATGTTGCTATAATAGGTACAAATATATTGCTGGGTAGTGGCAGTGGCCATACTGCCCAGTAAATATTTTTCAATTCTGCCTAAAATTATCACGGTCAATGACCGTGATAATTTTTAAAAAAAGGTTACTAGTTTGTAGCGGTTATTAATCGTGACTAAGCTTATCACGGTCATTGATACTGACAAGTCCATGACAATAAACGTTGTCACCCCCAAACTTGTCAATGTCATTGACCTTGATAAGTTGAACTTGTCACGGTCAATGGCTGTGACAATCCGAAAGATTTGGTGTAGTGATTTACCATAGATAAGAGCTCAAAATATAATAAAATTTTGTCAACATATTCAAACTAGTTGGAACCCCTATATGGGTGATAAGCACCCAAAAGTGTAATACTTACTTGCTAGGTTTTTCGTAAAAATGGCCGTATGCGTGTATTTTGTTTATCTTGCAGGTAAAAACATACTCATGGACTCAAACATGTTATTTCAAGGAAATTTGAGTAAAATATGACCACATATGCACTTTGTGAACGTGCAAAGATAGAAATCGAGAAAAAAATCAAAGTCAAAGCCTCGGGTCATACTTGAAGTCAAACCTTGTGACCCGAGAAGTTGTAAAATATTGACGGCATCAAATTCAGTGTAACTTTGGTTCTTACGGCTCGTCATTTGGAGGTTGAATAAAGAAGATAGGAAGGGCTTATTTTTCAAAATTAGAATTCTAGGAATTACTTATGTTTAAGTATTTTTTTGCGGTTATTAAATTGATGTGGGATGTTAGTTTAGTGGTGCGGAAGATGTTTTTGGGGGGAAAGCTGTTCGAGCCTAGCAAAAGGAAAAATCTTTTTCAACATTCAGGCCCGTGGTGAACATGCCAACCCTGGGCACGTGACACCCGCCCTGACATGTGGTGCACATGCGTCATCCCCCCTCCATTCCTTGGCTTAGCCAAGAATTACCCATTTCATTTTTTCGTAAGCCTTATACCTGCTTCTACCGAAATGCCCCATACCCTTGATGCATTTGTTAATTCATTCAAAAACATTTATCTTCCACATCTGAATTTCTTCCCCCTAGACTTTTGTTTAAATCTTATATATTATCCTTGATCACATAGCATATCTAATCCATTTTCCCCTTTGTTTTAGCCGAGACAAATATTCCTATTTTTACCCTCTTATGGTTTATTAAAAACATAAAAATTGGGTAGTGGATTATGGGTCTTGTCTTTAGCCTTTATAAAATTATGGTGTCGTTTTTTTTTCTTTACAAGGCATGTTCAGGCAGAGATGAAAAGGGAGAATTTTTCGAATATGAAAGGAGGGAAATTTTTAGTATACAAAGAGTGAGTATTTTTCAGCATTGAGCGTGTGAAAATTGTGTGAGATGAGGAATGGGATATTATATTTAGGTCCCATTTATCGGGTCAATATGCTAATAAGTCCTATTGACTTTTCAATAATTCCATAGGTCCTATTCCAACTTTTTAGGGAATTTTTTCACAATTTTACCCTTTTATAACTAATCATCCGTAACTTCCTTTAGAAAGTTACATAAGTGGTTGGACTTTTTTTTTAATCTTTAAATGATCATAACTTTTGATTCACAAATCCGTTTTCTGCAAAATGACTATTTTGGAAATCTGCTCGATGAGATCTATTAAACAAGATCCATGAAGGATATAAAATTCCAAAGAAAAAAATTTACACAAACAATAAACTTTCTTGTATGCACTAGAATATGAAATAGTTTTATATATGTGACATTTTCACAAACAGACAGTAACATTTACTGTGGTAATACTACACAGTATATATATATATATATATATATACATCCGGTGGATCCAAACCCTGTTTTTTCAAAAATACCTTATATTTAAAGGTTCGCGCTAACGACATCCAATCCTTACCACCATTGTTGGAGCTTCAACTACCTTCGTTAGAGCTCCGATTTGGGGTGGGTAAGGGTGGCATGTGGTGCCGCTGGCGCGGACCTTTGAAAATAAGAGACTTTTGAATAAATGGGCTTTGGATCCACCAGAGTATCATGGGTGTCGCTGGCGCGAACATTTGAAAATAAGATTGGATAAATGGGATCGGGATCATCTGGAGTGCCAATTTGGGGTGAATAGGGGTGGCAGAGAACTTTAAAAATAGGAGCATATTGGATATATATATATATATATATATATATATATATATATATATATATATATATATATATATATAGTTTGTAAAAATGTCATAGATATTAAACTTTATTGTACACAGCAGAAAATGAAATAGTTTTATATTTGTGACATTTTCACAAACAATAACATTTACTTTGATAATATATTTATGAAATAGTTTTATATATATATAACATTTTCACAAACAGTAACATTTACTGAGCTAATATTACACAATATATATATATATATAACATTTTCAGAAACAATAACATTTACTGACTTAATATTACATAATATATATATGTATATATATATATATATATATATATATATATATATATATACACACACGGTAGATCCAAACCACTATTGTTTTTCAAAATTACCATATTTTTAAATGTTTACGCTAGCGACATTCAATCCCCACCACTACCCACACCCATTGTCGGAGCTTCAACGACTTTCATCAGAGCTATGATCTGGGTTGGTAGTAGTGGCATAGGGTGCCACTGAAATTAAGAGAATATTAGATAAATGGGGTTTGGATCCACCGGAGCTCTGATTTGGGGTGAGTAGGGGTGGCATTGAGTTAGGTTTATATCTATAACATTTTCACAAGAATTAACATTTACTGTGTTCATATAACACAGTATATATATATATATATATATATATATATATATATATATATATATATATATATATATATATATATATATATATATATATATCCAAACCTCTTTTTTCTGATATTATTTTATTTTTAACGGTCCGCGCTAGCGGCATACAATCCCCACCACCACCCACCCCCTTTATCGGAGCTCCAACAATCTTCATCAGAGCTCTGATTTGAGGTGGCATGGGATGCCGATGTAACATTTTTACAAACAGTAACATTTATTATTTGTGAAAATATTACAGATATAAACCTAATCCAATGCTACCCCTACTCACCTCAAACTGGAGCGCCGGTGTATCCAAACCCCATTTATCCAATATTCTTTTATTTCCTAAGGTCCGCGCCAGCGGCACTCCATGTCACCCCAAATCAGAACTCTGATGAAGGTTAATGGAGCTCCGATAATTGGGGTTGGTGGTGGTCGGGATTAGATACTGCTAGCGCGGGCCGTTAAAAATAAGACAATATCAGAAAAAAGAGGTTTGGATCCACTATATATATATATATATATATATATATATATATATATATATATATATATATATATATATATATATATATATATATATATATATATATATACACACACACACTTGGGTATACCCGTGCCTGAAGGCACGCTGATAATTTAGCCCCTAATTTTGTACTTGTCGTTACAACGCGACACCGCCACCAACTACAACAAACACCTAATTCAACAACCAACTCCTAAACATAAAAGTGGACATACTTTCCTTTTTATATAAGACTATCCATCATGTTTAATAAAACAAACAATACAATAATAATAGTAATAATCTATCATATAAACATCATCGATTCAATCAATTCATGGAAATAATATCTATACGTCAGACAGAGTGATATTTGAGGGCTAATTTCTTAAATGACATACCCGGACAAATTCAAAAAGAAAGAGAGTTTGGATCAATATCTTAGAAACAGAGTGTCAAGAAAGATTACACGTATTATTACATGTATTCTTTGCTCCCTCCATTGTTGATGAGATACAATACAATACACAAAAAAAATTAAAATATAGCACACATGCTTGCGATATGTATGGGAGAACTGAATAGCCATCTTGTAATATCCATCATAATTATGAACTATTTATTATTGCACTAAACCATTTGTGTCGAAGATTCTATGAGTAATGGTGAATTCGAATGGCTCAGTTGGTGGAAGTAGGAGACACCACCTAAATATATAAACACCAATAGTTTCAATGAACATATCACCCTTCAATTGCAGCTCAACATATGAGTGCTACTGCTTATACATTATCAACATAGTTGTAAGAATATAACTGGGGAGAGAGTATGGAAGAGTATTGTTATGAAAGTATATTAGATCGAGGAATCAAGACTATAAAGACCAGTCAGAGCTTGTTTCCAAGATGAAAGATAGGCTTGAGGGGATGGAGGAGGTCGGCGCTTCTGTTCAAGAAGAGGTGGATGTTCTAAAGGCTAAGCGTCTGAATGCTTCGGAGATCAATCAAGTTAGAGAGGTCCTTCAACAGGAGAATGATGCTTTAAGGAGGTAAGTCTCACGACTTAGGGAGAATGCACTAAGAATTGACCCTCGAGTTTTACGTGGTTCCTCTTCATCCACTGGGTGTCGAGATAGTACTGATGATAGTGGTTCAGCTAGGGAGATTGCCGAATGCGAGGTGATGTTCGCAGGGCATATGTGATAGTTAGCGGTCTTCAAATATATGTCACCTTACTGAGGCATCTATTCAAGAAAGGTCCTCGACAGGTGTGGGATGATGCATATGACCAGGGTTGGACTGATGCTCCAACGAAGTTGAAGGAGTTTGAGATGTAGCTTTCATAAGAGGGTGGTTGAGTTCTCTTAGGGAGTTGCAAGTCCCTAGGAACTATGTTCTCTGGTATTGACATGAGATCTGCCCCTCAGCATTGATGCCGAACCCATTCAGAAGGGATGGTCGATGGGTTCCCATAAATGCGATCCTAAGACAGCTTGCGGAACCAAATTTATACGAAGTCGAGGAGGAATTAGCTCCTCACCCAGATAATGGCCAAAGAGCGCGAGTGGAGGACTATCTATCTCAGCGACCTAGTTCTCATTAGGGCTTAAATTACACAGCATATGTAACTTCTTCGTATATGTAATGATGTAATAAAATAGTTATGAGGTATATGTAATGATGTAAACATTTACCAGTCAGAGCTTATCCTTTAGAACATCCACCTCTTCTTGAACAGAAGCACCGACCTCCTCCATCCCCTCAAGCCTATCTTTCATCTTGGAAACAAGCTCTGACTGGTCTTTACAGTCAATTGAGATTTTGATGCTTCAGGCTTGCTGAATTGAGGTTAACACATTTCGAACAGTGTCAAATGAGACGAAAATATGGAATAAAAACATAGATCTAGAACCAAGTTCATTATAATGAAATAAACCCACGAATTTGACCTAACCATATCCCCCTTGGTGCACCATCTTTTTAAAGATGTTCATGTCCAGTGTCTATGTGCAGTAGGATACTGAAAAATCAGAGCCAAACCAATCAAGAATAATATTAGTTAGCATGTAGGATAAGGATTTCAAAAATAACGAACGGCGTTATGAGTAGAGCAAATACATAGAAAGTTTGATCGCATAAGGAATATGCATTTATCAAATTAGAAAAATGACATGTAATAGATGAAAACTAAAGAAATGGAAACTTGGATATACCTAGGCTCATCAAACCACTCAGTCGACTCCTCCCTTGCGACGAATCTAGGTTCATGTCGACTGGTTCATGTGGATGAAGTGGCGGATACTGTGATGGTGTTATTTCTGGGGTTGTTGAGACGGACGCATTTGTTGAATTACCAATAGTCGGGGCTAGTGTATGCCAGTGCAGAAGCCTTGGTGCAGTATGTAAATGCAAAGGTCTTGGTGCAGTAGCATACCAATAGCTGGGGTTGCTGCATACCAATAAGTGGAGCACTTAAATTTAAAGGAATCAGAAAAGGGAGAGAAGTTAGGCTAAAAAAATACATCATCTTAGAACACTAACAAATATTGCAATCTATAGATCATGAAATAAGAATGATTTGTGATTCATAAACTATGAGAAGAGTGTGGGGATGAGATAGAGTGATATACATACACATAACATACAGCATTCTAAAATGAATTAAAATAAAAGTCCCCACTTGAAAAGAATAGAACAACAACAATACATAAGTTTTCATCTAAAAAAGAAGATATAAATGTGTTTGAAAACTAAAAGAAAAATATCTTTGAAAACTAATGTAAAATACATTAAATCTTAAGCACCTAACAACCAAGTCTGAATCTCCAAAGAGATATGCAGAGCATACACACTTTCAAAGAGTGTCTATGGAAATACGATAATCCTTGGGCAATGTGTTTGAGGTTGGCTCTTGCCCACGACACCATCCTAATCATCCCCAAATAGTTAATCAATAATAAAATGGCATCAGAATGCTTTTACATATAGGATACAGTGTAAAATTCAAAAGTTCGTCCCTAAAATCAGCCCCAAACAGTTATTGATGATTGGACTGATAAATGTTGACAATTAGAGTGATACAGAGACAAACATATAGCCTACAAAATCACTAATTGTCATAATAACATGTACCCTGAAAATAAGTCCCATAAATCAGTATATTAGACTCGTATTACTTGAGAAGTGTATCCTTAGAATACATAATATCATTCTGAATGTTGTATAAAAAACGAATGAAAAAAAATAATAGATACCATTTTCGTATAATTCAGACTCCAATCTATCTCTTATGTATTTATGTGCATAATCGAGAGTGCTAGAAGGTCTAGAAGAAAACATATAGCTGGTGTTTTCAAGTTTAACTGATTTACAAAAATGAAAAACATCAGACATCAAATATTATGTTTTCAATTGGGAAAAAAATAAAATTTGAACAAAACAATGTATCTCACATTGTATCTGACATTAAAAAAATTAAAATAGTCAACCTGCTAGTAATGGCAAGCGTTTTTCAAGCTGACGTAGAACAGGGCAATTAAAGGAATTAAGCCATATAAAATCATCAACATTCTCCACTTGGATTTCGGCACCTGTAGGAGGGTTGGCAAGAAACCACATTTTCATCGCTGCAAAATTCAATTTCACAGTCACGATATGGAAAACATGCTTTTCAGGTTCATTTGCATGTAGCACTGTTGAATTCACCACAACAGATGTTGCGAGAACATTATTAGAAAATATACCGTAACGGAAGAGAGAAGGATCTTCAAGGTTTTTTATGTTTGAAAACCTCTTGTTTTCATAACCCTATAAGAAATAGTCGGCTGTGAGCATTACAGGAATGCAATGTAATGGCTTGGGGACTGTTTTTGCACCTAATTGTATTAAGAAGACACTTTTTTTCCTTAATGAATTTACATTCTCTTCTGTCCACTGAAGCATGGCCCTCAACTTTATTGCTACTGTCATACAATCATATAATCGGTCCTTAGCTAAATACAAAATGTCATCCATTTCTTTTTCTCGATGAAGTGCACTTTGTTGAAGCTCGGCATCAGAATTTGCTTCCCCAGTGGCATGTTGACTTCTCCTGGAATGTTTAATTAAGGAATCATATAGACCACTTTCGTTCTTAGCTTTTGTGATGCTTGCATAATCTTTAGCCGTTATAATCTAATCGTGCATAAGTTTCAAAGTGGAATCAGAATTCGTATTTTCATATTCTTTTCTCCATATATTGAAATTACCCTTGACGGTCGTGTCAAACTCTTTCACTCTGTTGTCCGGCTTTTGTTATTGTTTTATAGGATTTAGTGGATAAGAAACTTTAACTAAGTGGACGAAATGTTTAAGGATCTAGACGTCTTATAAGAAAGTAAAAAAATAATGAATGTATATAACATTAGAAAATACTTGGGAAACATGAGATTCCGACTTAAATTCGTGACCCAGACACGTGTTCGGGTGTGATTGGTGCGTTTTGAGTGGGAACACCTTTAAATGGTGTGTCCCACTCCAAATGCGCCAATCACACCCGGACACGTGTCTTGGGTCGCGAATTTAAGTCGGTATCCCATGTCGTTGTAGCAATGCTCTATAACATTTGATTCAAATCACTGTTTTTAGAAATATGATATCTACAAACCTATGAGAATGATTATTGTTCTTTCAATTCAAATTCATTCTCAATATAGAGTACACTACCATGTCCAACACATAAAGCTAAGGTAGTACGAAAATCTTGGAATACCAAAAGTGCAAACAAATTGGAGAACATAGTAGTGATCTCATACACCAAAATTTTATAACATTATAAAAATTTGCTAAGTGATAAGTGCTAAGTCCACCTTATAATATATATAGATATATCATATGCCAAATAATATACGGGAAAATTGAATCAGCCACAAACTTCTCACAGCATCATAAGCAAAAAAAAATTATCATACATTTACAAAAATGATGGTTGGCAGCTATATTTGCATCAGATTAAGAATGAACATTCTTATTCAAATTCCAATTCCTTTTTATTGCCAAAAAGAGCCTATATTTTCATCAGAATATGAATGAATATGAAATTAACAATAATTACAGGACCAATTACAAAAAATTGCAAACCATACCTGGTTTCAAGTAAACTTAAAAAAAATATCAAAAGTTAAAACCCAGTTAATACACTAAGTGCATCTTATATCTTACATCGATAGATCATATGCCAAATAATATACGTTAAAATTGAATCAAACACAAACTTTCTTTCCGTTAAGGTCCCATTCTTTCACTTTTGTCCATGGATTGAACAGGGGTGCCACGTGTTTCTTTCAAAACAATGAAAATAGTCATGAGATAAGTTTCCAAATGAAACAAACCTTTTTCCATTTTAATTGAAGGCAATTCACAAATAAAAAAGTATATTCACAAAGTAGAATAAGCATAGCAAGGATATTATAAGGCTACCTCTAAGCCACGTCAACAACGAATAGTATTTATCAGCTCAGCGATGTGTTCAGGAGCACCGACAAATAGGAATTTTGAGTACAATGAATTGAATTTACATGTTCAAATAGATTGTCATCATTCTGCAAAATCAACCAAAAACGGATGTACAAAAAGTGTTAGTGTTTAAAATTCAAGTGATATAAATAATAACAACTTGGTGCAATACATGTATAGAAAGAAACACGTTTTTTCTCTGAACAACTTGGTGAAATACAAATACATTAGTGATATAGAACTTGGTACAATACAATACAATACAATACAATACAATACAAATACACATGTACGCAGTACGTCCATTTTAAATGTGGAGATTATTCAGATTAGAACATCATTTTTTAGTAACAACTAAATTTATAGGTAATATAAAAAATATAACAATAATAGGAAGCCATGTCAAAGAAAAGTAATAAACAAAGACTTTGCATAGAGGGAAAAAAATTACCTACAGTATTGTGACACAGGGGAGAAAATTGATAACTTCATATCTGTGATAAAGTCCTTGATGGACAAAAAAAGCAAAAACCGCAAAGAACTCCAAACAAAAATGTAAGAAAATATAAATTTCAGTTAAGTAAAATTCCCAAATAAGAACTGAACATCCACATCAGTTAGGGCTTTCTCTTTGCTCCATAGAAACCTAAGAAGGTGCATAAAATCAAAAGAAAAAAAAAACTTTCGTTTCCTTTATGTCAAAAAAACTTTCAGTTAGGGCTTTCACAGATTTGTTTAGAAAAAACAAAACCAAAATATTCGTGAACTTTCAATTATTGTGTAGAACACATAAAAAATATTACCCCACTATTTGTTTGGTTTCACGAAGCAATGGAGCCAACCTTGCTAGCAGCATAATAAAGAGAAATTCGATCAAATACCCAACAGCAATAGAGGGAAACGCAACACACCCAAAAAATACCTAGAAATAGAAGATTTTTTGCTCACAAAAACAAAACTCACCAGTACATTCTTTGCTCATCTCCGGCAATGGAGATGAATTTTATGGCAAAATAGGGGATTTAAAATAGGGGATTTGGGAAAACCTAAACAAAATTCGAAGTAGACATTAACAAAATTTCAAATATGATTGATAAATAAAACTTCAAATATAACCATACCTAGCGTATGGTTTGGTGGATCTGGTGGCTAATGGTGGGAGAAATGCTCTTTGTTGGCGGGTTTGAGAAGTTGAGAACATGCGTGTGAGAGGGAGAGAGATGAAAGAGGTTTTGGATAAGCAATTTACTTTATTACCCTTGTTTTTGAATTTTGAAAAATAGGGGGAAATAAATTAGAATGTGTTAAAAGAGTGGGAAGTCAAAATTTTCAAGGGCAAAATAGGAAATTAAAAAAAACTCAAAAGATGACATCATAGTTGAAGCTTATGACATACATAAGTTTCCTACTTTATTATATATATATATATATATATATATATATATATATATATATATATATATATATATATATATATATATATACTGTGTTATAGCACAGTTAATGTTAATGTTTGTGAAAATGTTATAGATATAAACCTAACCCAAAGTCACCCCTACTCACCCCAAATCGGAGCGCCAGTGGATCCAAACTCCATTTATCTAATACTCTCTTAATTTCAGAGGTCTGCGCCAGCAACACCCTATGCCACTACTACCCACCCAAATCATAGCTCTGATGAAAGTCATTGAAACTTTGACAATGGGGGTGGGTAGTGGTGGGGATTTAATGTCGCTAGCGTAAACCTTTAAAAATATGGTAATTAAAAAAAAAAGAGGTTTGGATCTACCGTGTATATATATATATATATACTAGGGTATACCCGTGCCTGAAGGCACGCTGATAATTTAGCCCCTAATTTTGTACTTGCCGTTACAACGCGACACCGCCACCAACTACAACAAACACCTAATTCAACAACCAACTCCTAAACATAAAAGTGGACATACTTTCCTTTTTATATAAGACTATCCATCATGTTTAATAAAACAAACAATACAATAATAATAGTAATAATCTATCATATAAACATCATCGATTCAATCAATTCATGGAAATAATATCTATACGTCAGACAGAGTGATATTTGAGGGCTAATTTCTTAAATGACATACCCGGAAAAATTCAAAAAGAAAGAGAGTTTGGATCAATATCTTAGAAACAGAGTGTCAAGAAATATTACACGTATTATTACATGTATTCTTTGCTCCCTCTGTTGTTGATGAGATACAATACAATACACAAAAAAAATTAAAATATAGCACAAATGCTTGCGATATGTATGGGAAAACTGAATAGCAATCTTGTAATATCCATCATAATTATGAACTATTTATTATTACACTAAACCATTTGTGTCGAAGATTCTGTGAGTAATGGTGAATTCGAATGGCTCGGTTGGTGGAAGTAGGAGACACCACCTAAATATATAAACACCAATAGTTTCAATGAACATATCACCCTTCAATTGCAGATCAACATATGAGTGCTACTGCTTATACATTATCAACATAGTTGTAAGAATATAACTGGGGAGAGAGTATGGCAAAGTATTGTTATTAGTCATTCCATTATTTAGGCAACACTCCAAAAAATCTGAGCGAATACATTTTGGTATATTGTACTGCTTAAAACAATGAATAGTGTTAATAACTCACATGTAATAATAACACAGTTAATAAAAAAATGGATTTCAACTGCTTAGGCTGAATGTAAATACTAAACAATTTAACAAAGATGGTTAAATATCACTCTCTTAGAATTGATTATATATTATGCATCCAAGGTAAAGAAAGAAAATATACATAACCAAACTACCACATGTTGTCTAAAAACATACATATGTATATAGTAAGAGAGAATCTTGGGCAGCAGGGGATAAATTTTGGATCTTCTTTGGATCTTCTTTGGATCTTCTTGAGTTTAAATTTGAATCTGCTTGAGCTGACATTCCAGTAAAACCACCACCACTGCAATTCACTTGAGGCTGAATTTTGTTTTCCGGACAATGCCCCTAGAAAAGGTTAATGATTTGTCCACACAATTAATCAATCAAAGTACCTGAAGAATATAAAATCAATTTAAATAAAACAGAAGAGATCTCTTTCAAAAAATCAATTTAAAATCAATCATCCTTAATTCCATGGCATTTATTCAATAGCTATTTATAAATATCTTTCGAGAGATCTGTTCATCCAGGGCCTTCAACTCATCAAGAAAAGCTTTCTCCGTCCCGTCATTGGTATCCTTAGTCTTCAAGAACTGTTCATATGGATCCTTGAGCTGTGTATGGTGAGTTCTATAGTCATTTGGCAAACATAGTTGCTAAAATGAAAGCTTTGATTTTGATGCTTAAGGCTCGAGTTAGAACACAATCAAATAAGACTTGCTGAATTGAAGCTTGCTTGAGGCTTGTTGAATTGAAGTTAACGCATTTCGAAAACAGTCAATTGAGATTTTGATGCTTGAGGCTTGCTGAATTGAGGTTAACACATTTCGAACAGTGTCAAATGAGACAAAAATATGGAATAAAAACATAGATCTAGAACCAAGTTCATTATAATGAAATAAACCCACAAATTTGACCTAACCATATCCCCCTTGGCGCACCATCTTTTTAAAGATGTTCATGTCCAGTGTCAATGTGCAGTAGGATACTGAAAAGTCAGAGCCAAACCAATCAAGAATAATATTAGTTAGCATGTAGGATAAGGATTTTCAAAAATAACGCACGGTGTTATGAGTAGAGCAAATACATAGAAAGTTGGACCGCATAAGGAATCTACATTTATCAAATTAGAAAAATGACATGTAATAGATGAAAACTAAAGAAATGGAAACTTGGATGTGCCTAGGCTCATCAAACCACTCAGTCGACTCCTCCCTTGCGACGAATCTAGGTTCATGTTGACTGGTTCATGTGGATGAAGTGGCGGATACTGTGATGGTGTTATTTCTGGGGTTGTTGAGACGGACGCATTTGTTGAATTACCAATAGTCGGGGCTAGTGTATGCCAGTGCAGAAGCCTTGGTGGAGTATGTAAATGCAAAGGTCTTGGTGCAGTAGCATACCAATAGCTGGGGCTGCTGCATACCAATAAGTGGAGCACTTAAATTCAAAGGAATCAGAAAAGGGAGAGAAGTTAGGCTAAAAAAATACATCATCTTAGAACACTAACAAATATTGCAATCTATAGATCATGAAATAAGAATGATTTGTGATTCATAAACTATGAGAAGAGTGTGGGGATGAGATAGAGTGATATACATACACATAACATACAGCATTCTAAAATGAATTAAAATAAAAGTCCCCACCTGAAAAGAATAGAACAACAACAATACATAAGTTTTCATCTAAAAAAGAAGATATAAATGTGTTTGAAAACTAAAAGAAAAATATCTTTGAAAACTAATGTAAAATACATTAAATCTTAAGCACCTAACAACCAAGTCTGAATCTCTAAAGAGATATGCAGAGCATATACACTTTCAAAGAGTGTCTATGGAAATACGATAATCCTTGGGCAATGTGTTTGAGGTTGGCTCTTGCCCACGACACCATCCTAATCATCCCCAAATAGTTAATCTACTATAATAAAATGGCATTAGAATGCTTTTACATATAGGATACAGTGTAAAATTCAAAAGTTCGTCCCTAAAATCAGCCCCAAACAGTTATTGATGATTGGACTGATAAATGTTGACAATTAGAGTGATACAGAGACAAACATATAGCCTACAAAATCACTAATTGTCATAATAACATGTACCCTGAAAATAAGTCCCATAAATCAGTATATTAGACTCGTATTACTTGAGAAGTGTATCCTTAGAATACATAATATCATTCTGAATGTTGTATAAAAAACGAATGAAAAAAAATAATAGATACCATTTTCGTATAAATCAGACTCCAATCTATCTCTTATGTATTTATGTGCATAATCGAGAGTGCTAGAAGGTCTAGAATAAAACATATAGCTGGTGTTTTCAAGTTTAACTGATTTACAAAAATGAAAAACATCAGACATCAAATATTATGTTTTCAATTGGGAAAAAAATAAAATTTGAACAAAACAATGTATCTCACATTGTATCTGACATTAAAAAAATTAAAATAGTCAACCTGCTTGTAATGGCAAGCGTTTTTCAAGCTGACGTAGAACAGGGCAATTAGAGGAATTAAGCCATATAAAATCATCAACATTCTCCACTTGGATTTCGGCACCTGTAGGAGGGTTGGCAAGAAACCACATTTTCATCGCTGCAAAATTCAATTTCACAGTCACGATATGGAAAACATGCTTTTCAGGTTCATTTGCATGTAGCACTGTTGAATTCACCACAACAGATGTTGCGAGCACATTATTAGAAAATATACCGTAACGGAAGAGAGAAGGATCTTCAAGGTTTTTTATGTTTAAAAACCTCTTGTTTTCATAACCCTATAAGAAATAGTCTGTTGTGAGCACTACAGGAATGCAATGTAATGGCTTGGGGACTGTTTTTGCAGCTAATTGTATTAAGAAGACACTTTTTTCCTTAATGAATTTACATTCTCTTCTGTCCACTGAAGCATGGCCCTCAACTTTCTTGCTACTGTCATACAATCATATAATCGGTCCTTAGCTAAAGATAAAATGTCATCCATTTCTTTTGCTCGATGAAGTGCACTTTGTTGAAGCTCGGCATCAGAATTTGCTTCCCCAATGGCATGTTGACTTCTCGTGGAATGTTTAATTAAGGAATCATATAGACCACTTTCGTTCTTAGCTTTTGCGATGCTTGCATAATCTTTAGCCATTATAATCTAATCATGCATAAGTTTCAAAGTGGAATCAGAATTTGTATTTTCATATTCTTTTCTCCATATATTGAAATTACCCTTGACGGTCGTGTCAAACTCTTTCACTCTGTTGTACGGCTTTTGTTATTGTTTTATAGGATTTAGTGGATAAGAAACTTTAACTAAGTGGACGAAATGTTTAAGGATCTAGATGGCTTATAAGAAAGTTAACAAACAATGAATGTATATAACATTAGAAAATACTTGGGAAACATGAGATTCCGACTTAAATTCGTGACCCAGACACGTGTTCGGGTGTGATTGGTTCGTTTTGAGTGGGAACACTTTGAAATGGTGTGTCCCACTCCAAATGCGCCAATCACACCCGGACACGTGTCTTGGGTCACGAATTTAAGTCGGTATCCCATGTCGTTGTAGCAATGCTCTATAACATTTGCTTCAAATCACTGTTTTTTAGAAATATGATATCTACAAACCCATGAGAATGATTATTGTTCTTTCAATTCAAATTCATTCTCAATACAGAGTACACTACCATGTCCAACACATAAAGCTAAGGTAGTACGAAAATCTTGGAAAACCAAAAGTGCAAACAATTTGGAGAACACAATAGTGATCTCATACACCAAAATTTTATAACATTATAAAAATTTGCTAAGTGATAAGTGCTAAGTCCACCTTATAGTATATATAGATATATCATATACCAAATAATATACGGGAAAATTGATTCAGCCACAAACTTCTCATAGCATCATAAGTAAACAAAAATTATCATACATTTACAAAAATGATGGTTGGCAGCTATATTTGCATCAGATTAAGAATGAACATTCTTATTCAAATTCCAATTCCTTTTTATAGCCAAAAAGAGCCTATATTTGCATCAGAATATGAATGAATATGAAATTAACAATAATTACAGGACCAATTACAAAAAATTGGAAACCATACCTGGTTTCAAGTAAACTTAAAATAAATATCAAAAGTTAAAACCCAGTTAATACACTAAGTGCACCTTATATCTTACATAGATAGATCATATGCCAAATAATATATGTGAAAATTGAATCAAACACAAACTTGCTTTCCGTTAAGGTCCCATTCTTTCACTTTTGTCCATGGATTGAACAGGGGTGCCATGTGTTTCTTTCAAAACAATGAAAATAGTCCTGAGATAAGTTTCCAAATGAAACAAACCTTTTTCCATTTTAATTGAAGGCAATTCACAAATAAAAAAGTATATTCACAAAGTAGAATAAGCATAGCAAGGATATTAGAAGGCTACCTCTAAGCCACGTCAACAACGAATAGTATTTATCAGCTCAGCGATGTGTTCAGGAGCACCGACAAATAGGAATTTTGAGTACAAAAAATTGAATTTACATGTTCAAATAGATTGTCATCGTTCTGCAAAATCAACCAAAAACGGATGTACAAAAAGTGTCAGTGTTTAAAATTCAAGTGATATAAATAATAACAACTTGGTGCAATACATGTATAGAAAGAAACACGTTTTTTCTCTGAACAACTTGGTGAAATACAAATACATTAGTGATATAGAACTTGGTACAATACAATACAATACAAATACACATGTACGTTGTACGTCCATTTTAAATGTGGAGATTATTCAAATTAGAACATCATTTTTTAGTAACAACTAAATTTATAGGTAATATAAAAAATATAACAATAATAGGAAGCCATGTCAAAGAAAAGTAATAAACAAAGACTTTGCATAAAGGGAAAAAAATTACCTACAGTATTGTGATACAAGGGAGAAAATTGATAACTTCATATCTGTGATAAAGTCCTTGATGGTCAAAAAAAGAAAAAAACGCAAAGAACTCCAAACAAAAATGTAAGAAAATATAAATTTCAGTTAAGTAAAATTCCAAAATAAGAACTGAACATCCACATCAGTTAGGGATTTCTCTTTGCTCCATAGAAACCTAAGAAGGTGCATAAAATCAAAAGAAAAAAAAAACTTTCGTTTCCTTTATGTCAAAAAAACTTTCAGTTAGGGCTTTCACAGATTTGTTTAGAAAAAACAAAACCAAAATATTCGTGAACTTTCAATTATTGAGTAGAACACATAAAAAATATTACCCCACTATTTGTTTGGTTGCACGAAGCAATGGAGCCAACCTTGCTACCAGCATAATAAAGAGAAATTCGATCAAATACCCAACAGCAATAGAGGGAAACGCAACACATCCAACAAATACCTAGAAATAGAAGATTCTTTGCTCACAAAAACAAAACTCACCAGTACATTCTTTGCTCATCTCCGGCAATGGAGATGAATTTTATCGCAAAATAGGGGATTTGGGAAAACCTAAACAAAATTCGAAGTAAACATTAACAAAATTTCAAATATGATTGATAAGTAAAACTTCAAATATAACCATACCTAGCATATGGTTTGGTGGATCTGGTGGCTAATGGTGGGAGAAATGCTCTTTGTTGGCGGGTTTGAGAAGTTGAGAACATGCGTGTGAGAGGGAGAGAGATGAAAGAGGTTTTGGATAAGCAATTTACTTTATTACCCTTGTTTTTGAATTTTGAAAAATAGGGGGAAATAAATTAGAATGTGTTAAAAGAGTGGGAAGTCAAAATTTTCAAGGGCGAAATAGGAAATTAAAAAAAACTCAAAAGATGACATCATAGTTGAAGCTTATGACATACATAAGTTTCCTACTTTATTATATAGATATAGATACATATATATATATTATGTAATATTAACTCAGTAAATGTTACTGTTTGTGAAAATGTTATATATATATTGTGTAATATTAACTTAGTAAATCTTACTGTTTGTGAAAATGTTATATATATAAAGCTATTTCATAAATATATTATCATAGTAAATGTTATTGTTTGTGAAAATGTCACAAATATAAAACTATTTCATTTTCTGGTGTATACAATAAAGTTTAATAGCTATGCCATTTTTACAAACTATATATATATATATATATATATATATATTAACTCAGTAAATATTACTATTTGTGAAAATGTTATATATATATTGTGTAATATTAACTCAGTAAATAGTACTGTTTGTGAAAATGTTATATATATACAAGTATTTCATAAATATAGTATCACAGTAAATGTTATTGTTTGTGAAAATGTCACAAATATAAAAATATTTCATTTTCTGGTGTATACAATAAAGTTTAATATCTATGCCATTTTTACAAACTATATATATATATATATCCAATATGCTCCTATTTTTAAAGTTCTGTGCCATCCCTATTCATCCCAAATTGGCGCTCCAGATGATCCCGATCCCATTTATCCAATTTTATTTTAAAACGTCCGCGCCAGCGACACCCCATGATACTCCGGTGGATCCAAAGCCCATTCATTCAAAAGTCTCTTATTTTCAAAGGTCTGCGCCAGCGGAACCACATGCCGCCCTTACCCACCCCAAATCAGAGCTCTGACGAAGGTCGTTGAAGCTCCAATAATGGTGGTAAGGATTGGATCCCGCTAGCGCGAACCTTCAAATATAAGGTAATTTTGAAAAAAAAGGGTTTGGAGCCACCATATATATATATATATATATATATATATATATACTGTGTATTATTACCACAGTAAATGTTACCGTCTGTTTGTGAAAATGTCACATATATAAAACTATTTCATATTCTAGTGCATACAGGAAAGTTTACTGTTTGTGTAAATTTCTTTCTTTGGAATTTTATAGCCTTCATGGATCTTGTTTGATAGATCTCGTCGAGCAGATTTCAAAAATAGTAATTTTGCGAAAAATGAATTTGTGAATCAAAAGTTATGATCATTTAAAGATTAAAAAAAAAGTTCAACCACTTATGTAACTTCCTCAAGGAAGCTACGGATGGTTGGTTTTAAAAGGGTAAAATTGTGAAAAAATTCCCTAAAAAGTTGAAATAGGACTTATGGGATTATTGAAAAGTCAATAGGACTTATAAGCTTGTTGACCCGACAAATGGGACCTATGTGTAAAGACCCCATGAGGAATTAATTTGGAGAGTATTTTTTATTATTGAGAGAGTGTTTTTAGATTATTGGAGACAAGAATTTGTACGACCTTTGTTAATGATATAATACATTCTTCTTCTCTTAATTATTTTCGGGAACTGAATTTTATTGTGCATTTAGAGACTTGGTAAATAATATCATTTCTCTTATATTTTTGCCCTAGCCTTATTGAGGTCATTAACAACACCTTATATTTGTGTTAATTTCCAAACGGTTGACTAATATCCCAATTCAAGGGGTGGAATGAAATAATTAAATTTAAAATTTTAATTAATTAATAATTTATTTATTACATCCATTTAAATACCATTATTATTACTTAAATATTTTCAAATCATTAATTGAGAAAGTGTGAATTTGTTTTGGAGAGAAAATAATATTTTCATAATATAAAACGTGTTGATTTAAAACAAGAGATTGTTTTTTCTCAAATTTATTTATATACTCATTTTATCATACTCTAGGTTTAATTCTTATGATTAATAAGTGACTTGAAATACTTATTCGTAGCGGAATAACTATTAGAGGAACGTGTAAATCATCTTTTGGAAGAGTTCGTTTAAGTAATTTAATAGTATTTAAAGTTATAATTATTAAATTCTCTAGTGCGACGAGCGTTAATTAGAGACCTGAATAATTATATATGGGTGTTTTAAACAAGAAATTAATTAATTAAGACAAAATCAATTTAATAACTAATTCCACCCTTTGACTTGTCCCTCATACATTTGCTAATTTTGTATTTCTTATCCTAGATTTTATTCTCACTTTTGCAATTAGTTCACTAATTTTAGATAATTCACAAAGAAACCCCTTGGAAAACAGTTTTAAAAAGAATGAAAAATGAATTTAAGTAACTTTACATAATTTCTCTAAAGTTAAAGGTGTGGATTGACCCCTTTCTTACCATTATACTCATTTTAGTGTGTGTTGTGTAGACTTTTCAAGGTATATTGATAGCGAAGAGATTCCTACAAAAACGACGAAAGAAGAAGGAAAGGACTTTTTCATTTATCAAATGGCCCCGTTCTCGGCTTTTTCCAAGAGAAGTTTATGAAGACCGCAAGATTTCATTTCTCATTTTTAAATTTTATTAGATTGATTGTAATAGGTTATTGAGGCCTTGTATATTTCTTTATGGTGTTTGACACCAATTGTTGTAATAATAAATTAATTGAAAAAAAAGCCAAAAGGGAAACCAGACAAAATATAGAGAGAACATCATTGGAGTGGATTTAGAAGCCTCTATATTTTGGGTCGATAGGACTCCCAAGGATGACTGAAGTTGGGTGAACTTCCCCCAAATCGACTCAACTTGATCTTTTCCCTACGTGTATAAAAGTCGTAAAAGGTAACTTTCAAATCACTCACGAATTTCCTATTAACGAGGCAATTTTAGGTGCTCCTGTACGCTCTTACATAATTTTCATTTTCACGCTATCTTACTTTATCATGGGAATAATTAATCAACCTAAGACCTATACTTAGTCATTACAACAAGAAGGGATTTCGTCACTCAACTCACTCACTTATCCATCATGTTTAACCCGAGCTATCATTTAATTTCAAATTAATCAAATAGCAAGCCACATAGGATAACACTGTTCGTATGACCCTTTATAAATAAGCTAAGTTATAGAACAACCTATAGATCCCTCTCCACCCAGTAAAACCTCAATCAGTTTTCTTGGTGTCACGTTAGTGTCTAGGGAAACTAGGTTTTAAGTGTTGTCGCCTAGTAAAATGGGTTTATGTTTCCTCTAGCATTGCACCGATCGACCAATTCGTCAAAGTAGATTTATGGGGAATCTCTTTAGGAAGCCTCTTGTTAGCTTGTGACGAAAGTAAGGACACAAAATTTTATAAAGGCGACATCTACAAATTTCGCAAATTTCTCGCCTGCGGATTAAATTAAAACTTGAGAGCCTCATCACTTGAGAAAAGGTTAAAAATTTGTTTTATGTTAATTAGGACTTATCCTTTGCATATATAATTCGATTTCACATCCTTAGGTTACCAGTTTTATGCTCCATCTGTTGGCTTTTAACGAGAGTCCAACTTATCTCTTTTTTTAATCAAAAAGATTTTCTATTCTTTTTTTCTAAAAATACAATAATATTTTCAATTTTTCGTATAAAAATCCAATAACGTTTTCTTCTCTCGTATCAAAACTTCCAGAAAGATTTTTCTTCTATATTTAAACAAAACACAAAAAATCAAAATCAAAATTTTTTTTCTTTCATCATTTTTTATGCCCAGTGGCAAAACACATTGATATATATTTATTACGCTCATCTAGCCATCCATCCTTACGTTCACCCATAGATTCTATTACCCTCATCATTGATCTTTCGCTCCACATCCCTGATTCTCGTTCTTCCTCATCGGAGACTTTAAACCCTCCTACATATCCAACAATGGTTGATGAACGGGCTTTAAGGGATTAATTTTCCCCGATCACGACCCCTCCACCATCTTGCATAGTTCTTCAACCCATGACGGCCACCTAATTTGAAATTCGTCCCACAACCGTCTCCATATTACCAAATTTCCATGGTCTAGAGTGTGAGTCCCTATATACTCATTTACAAAAATTTCTAACTGTTCGTGCTACCTTTAAAAGTTAAAATTTAGACAGAAAATATTCATCTACGACTGTTGTCATTCTCTTTACACAATCATGCATCCCTATGGATCCATTCGTTGCCATTGGATTTTATATGTATGTGAGAACAGCTCGTAAAGAAGTTCATGTTGAAGTTTTATCCTATGAGTAAAACAAATGAAATGCATCAATCTACAAAAGACTTCCGTCAAAATCCTAACGATCAATTTTTTGAATATTGGAGTCGATTTCAAGGTTTCATCAATAGTTGTCCACATCACGGGTTTGAAAAAAGTCGTCTTGTTCATAGTTTCTACAATGGCCTAGTACCCGCATCTTGAACCATGATCGAGTCCATGCATAAAGGGAAGTTTATACACTTGACTCCAAATGCCGCCTATAACTTTCTCCTCGAGTTAAGCAATGACTTTCAAGATTGGGAGACCACCAACGAGTTTTCTAGATCTGAATCACCGCATTTAGGGAAGACGAATGAGGTTAAGAATGACCATGATTTCAAAAAGTTAATATCTAGATTAAGCACAATGAATAAAATTATAGGCACTCTCACTTGTTCACTGCAAAATAATGTCTCTATATTTAAGCTAATGATGAGTGTCATCGAGTATAGTCCTTTATATTACACTTTGTGTTTAAGCCCTAAAAATTTGACTCTCTTGTTCCCTCTCACTCAAGATGATCTTGAACCTTCTATGGCTCAAACTTGTGCCTTTGGGAATGTTAGAAGACCTACACCTCTGTCATTTACTTACCATTTGGATAATGTCTCTATATTTATGTTATAGGTAGTACAAAATCGCAATAAGGAGAATCAAAATCATCAGGAACATATCTTGAGACCTTAAAAGTGGTGCATCATTAGGCATCCAAAAGTTTCAGATACGCTCTTTTATGGGTATCAAAGGGGAAAAGTATTTCTCTGGTATTGAGGAGGTGAAATCCCTCTTAGGGTAACAAATAAAGTAGGGATATGTCACTTGCATCTGATATTCAAGTGAAAAGTTGTGAAGAGTAATAGCATGGCCATAACTATAACCCATTTTATAAAATTCATATTGAATAGGTTGATTCATATGAAGTTTGAAGAGGGGGAGATGAAAGGGGTCCCTATGAACCATGGGTGTTGACCATAGTCATTTAACTCAGTATTCATGTGAAATTTTGGTGTGTATTTTTAACTTCAGTCCGATAGTCATCACAAAACTCAACGGCCAAGGAATTTTGAGAGTCTTCTCTATCTTTGGATTGAGGTTCTCTAATCATAGAAATAGATCTACCAACAGTGCCAGCAGAAATTCCCCCAAAGAAAGTGAAGCAGGGACATCAATACACAAAATCAGGTCACACTCAATATCACTAGTGGTATGTTGGTTTCCAAGCATGAGTGTGGCCCCATTCAGAATATCATAATTGATCTAAATGGATAATTACAACAACCCAAGATTTTTTACTATTGCCTATTAGGCTTTACGATGAACCCAATTTAAGGTTACTTTTAGAATTAGCGTATTGTCTCCCTTGTTGATAAAAATAAGATTGAAGAAGAAAATACTTAAAACTCATATGAAATACCAAGATAAATGTATATTGATGATGAAGATCCATACATTGCCAAAACACATCTTCTCATGAAGGATTAACCACAGGTTAATGGTGACTACATTTGAGATTTCGTGTGATGTTTTACAGTTCACTAATTATTTTTCTCAAAAATAAATTAGGGGGGGTATGTTTACACAGTATTATTATCGAATAATAAAGTGTTGGTACATGTAAATGCAAACTAATTATTAAAAATGAGAAAATAATGAGTCAATTTAAGGTAAATGGTTGCACAAATAATTGAGAGTTGTCAAGACCTTGTACATGGGATGATCACTTAAAAAACATTATAGGGGCTTGAGTGAAGTAGATGGGAATATAAAAATGGGTAACCACACATCAGTTACATGGAAAAGAGTTATAAATAATGAACTCAAGGACGAAGGAAAAGATTTCTTCCTCGTCAAAAATTTTCATTTACTTGTTGAGTTATTTTATATTTTTTCTTTACTTTTCTTTACATTACCATTTGTTTACGTCTTCGAAGTAGTTTGTAATCTAGATTCACGTAATTCCCTTTACATTTTATGAAAACTTCCTTTACTTTACCATTTAAATCGTCTTTACATTCTGCAGTTTAACTTGCTTTATATTGTTGAGGAATTTTTAATTATGCAAAAAATATGAACAGATGATTGGATTTGAGGCATAATAAACTACTGTCCTTAAGGTGTTATTTTCCCCCACTCGTACAGAGTTTGCTAACGGGTATAGGCAAATTACCTCCAAGATACAACAAATCCACGGGTTTATTCAAGTAGCAAACTTGAAGAATAACCCAGAACACTCTATGAAAATGGTAAGAAGAAATAATAGAGAGAGAAAGAGAATTTTCGTAATTAATTATGACAGGTTTTTGCCTTCTATATATAGCCTCTTGTGGTGTCTGTTCATGAACAGACACCACATCCAAAGGTCATTTAATCATTGCCCTTGGATATATAACTATATTTTGAACGTTCCAGATTTGAACTAAAAAGGTGCAACTGTACGGATTAACACTTAACGAAATGGCGCCAAAATCTGACGGTTCAGATCCACTCGCTCCATAATTATGTGTCATTTATTATGGATTTAATCTGGACCGTTTGATCTTTTGACGTTGTCAACAATCAAAGGCTCCTACTGCTCCTCGCGACGATGCGAAGTGCAAAGTGCGCCTCTAAAATGCCCAAAGCGTCCTAAATGCCCAATCGCACTTTTGCACATGCACACGCGCGCGCGCGCGTGTGCTTGTGCGGATGGTGCTTTACACCATCCTTGGTGTACACTAGTAGCATACACTTCAATGCACACAAGTAATCTCTTATGACACAAGAGCATTTATTAACCCACTAACTTTTTCACACTTTTCCAATGTGGGACTTTGGTTTTCCCACCTCCCTTTGTCTTTTCTTATTCCAACTAATTAATGGTTTTAACCTTCTATTTTCTCTAACCATTAATACCCATTAATATTAAAATCATCCAACAATCCCCCACTAGATTTTAATATT
The DNA here is from genome assembly GCA_949130495.1 of Sambucus nigra. Lineage (NCBI taxonomy): Eukaryota > Viridiplantae > Streptophyta > Magnoliopsida > Dipsacales > Adoxaceae > Sambucus > Sambucus nigra. The sequence continues at coordinate 150,828,909 of OX422215.1, forward strand.
AATGCAATTTCTTCTTGTGATAAGCTCATTCATACAAGGAGGTATCTTTCGATTTAAACCTTCAGTTAGTTAATATATATCAAAGTTCTAATAAGACAATGGTGTGCCATGCATTAAACCTTGTCTTATTATTTAGAACCGTATATATATCACACATGAGATATCCCAATCTCTACGAGATGTTCAATCTGTTTTTAGCACTATTATGGCCATGTGCACTATCTTGGCTTCATGAATATTTACAAGAATAAACCCAAAATCTTGCTAGAAGAGGCACAACTTCCTATATTCATATGGGTGAAGTTCTCTTGCATGTCCTTGCTACTTTGGACAACGAACTTCATTAAGAGTTAAACTCATCCTCTTGACGTAGCAATATGCACTGAACATCCTAGAAGGGACATGAAATTGAATAAATTTCAGTGCAAAAACTAATCACTTATAAGTAACTTGTTATTACCCATTAAACTTTGGAATAGTGGTAATGCTATTACAAAGTTGGGTTACCATTACCAGTGACTATTGAAAAAAATATTTTAGTCCCATTCCACTAGATGTGTCCTTTACCAAATCTCTAGAAAGTCCTTTAGTAAGAGGGTTGGCTATATTCTTATTTGTTCGAACATATATAATATTAATAACTCCATAAGTTATTAATTGTTTGAGATATTCATGCCTTAAACTTATGTGTCTAGATTTTCCATTATATACTTTGTTATACGCTTTAGACAATGTAGCTTAACTATCACAATATAAAGAAAGATATGGCATTGGTTTTGGCCATAACTTTATGTCCAATAATAAATTTCTTAGCCACTCTGCTTCTTTTTCGGCTACTTCCAGTGCTATAAACTCAGATTCCATTGTTGAATGTGTAATGCAAGTTTGTTTCTTGGATGTCCAGGATACTTCCCCACCCGCTAAGGTGAATATCCATCCAGATGTGGATTTATTATCACTTGCACTAGTTATCCAACTAGCATCAGAGTATCCTTCAAGAACTGCTGGAAAGTCATAATAAAATAGACCTAATTCTTTGGTCTTATTGAGGTAACCAAAAATCCTCCCAATTGATTTCCAATGATCCACACTTGGATTATTAGTGTATCTTGACATTTTACCTACTGCAAATGCAATATCTGGACTTATACAATGCATCGCATACATTAAACTTCCAATTGCACTAGCATATTCAAGTTGTGCAACTGCTCTGCCAGAATTTTCTAATAATTTTATACTAGAATCATATGGGGTGTTTACTTCTTTTATTTTCAAGTGATTAAATTTGTGAATAACTTTGTCAATATAATGAGATTGACATAATGCATAACCCCCACTATGTTTCTTAACTTTAATACACAAGATGGTATCCACTTCATTAAGATCTTTCATCTTAAATTTTGAACTAAGATACTTCTTAGTTTCATATATACCTCTCATGTTTGTACCAAAAATTAATAAGTCATCAACATATAGACAAATAATTACACCATAGTCATCGGTGAATTTAGAATAAATGCACTTATCAGCGTTGTTATGTTTGAAACCATCAGAAAGAATGATTGTATCAAACTTTTCATGCCACTGCTTTGGTGCTTGTTTCAACTCATAAAGTGACTTAATTAATTTACAAACTTTATGTTCATTTCCGGGCAAAACAAACCCTTCGGGTTGTTCCATATATACCTCTTCATCTAGGTCACCATTCAAAAATGTTGTTTTAACATCCATTTGATGCACAAACAGATTATAAATAGATGCAATTGCCATTAAAACACGTATGGATGTAATTCTAGCAACAAGTGCATAAGTATCGAAATAGTCAATCCCTTTACTTTGTTTAAAACCATTTGCTACCAATCTAGCCTTACAGGTTTGAATAGAACCATCGGTATTTTATTTTCTTCTAAATACCCATTTACTACTAATAGATTGTGATCCTTGTGGAAAGTCCACTAAAACCCATGTCTGATTTGATAGAATTGAATCCATCTCATCATTAATAGCTTCTTTCCAAAAAGAAGCATCTCTTGAAGTCATTGCTTCGTTAAAGGTTTTAGGATCTTCTTCTACGTTAAGTAAAATACGCATTTTATTAAGAATATTATCTCTATCTCCTTCAACCAAAAAGGCTAAAGCTTGAGATGAAATAAAATCAGGGCCAAAAGATTTTTCTTTTCTAGCACGCTGACTTCTTCTAGGTTCTATTTATGTTTCGGATTCATTCCTTTTATTATTAATTGATGGTCTAGGAATCAACCTGGTGGATGTATCAGGATTGGCATCTAATTTGACACATGAATCTTTATAAAATTTATTTTCATAAATTCAACATCCCTTGATTCAATTACAACATTAGAATTTAAGTTCAACAACCTATATGCCTTAGAATTTTTCGTGTATCCTATGAAAACACTTTCAATTCCTCTTGCACCCAACTTTGAACTTTTTGGGTCATGAATTCTATAGAAAGCCAAACAACCCCAAACCCTTAGCTAGTCCAGATTTGGTTTTTGATTCTTCCATACCTCGTATGGAGAAACATGTGTTTTCATTGATGGAATTCTGTTGTGTAAATGACAAGCGGTGAGTAAAGCTTCACCCCACACATTGTTTGGTAAGTTTGAATTAATCAACATAGAATTGATCATATTAGTAAGAGTCCTATTCTTTCTTTCAGCCAAACCATTTTGTTGGGGAGTATAAGGGGCAGTTCTTTGATGTATTATTCCATGTTCTTCACAAAATGAGTCAAATTCATTTGGAAAATACTCTCCCCCTCTATCACTACGAAGAATTTTAATTTTCTTTTCCTTTTGATTTTCAACTTCTTCTTTAAAACGTTTAAACATTGAAAAAGCTTCATCCTCATGTCTTATCAAATATACATATGTGAATTTTGAACAATCATCAATGAATGTAATAAAGTATCTTTTTCCGCCTCTAGATAAAATACCATTATATTCACATATATCAGAATGAACTAATTCTAATAATTCAGCACTTTGTTCGACTTTAGGAAAAGGTATTTTTGTTGATTTTGCCTTAATATAGATTTCACATTTTTCATGAGAAGTACTATCACAAGTTATTAATTTATGTTTAGACATGTATTTCAATGATCTAAAATTTAAATGCGCTAATCTATCATGCCAAACATCAAAAGACTCAACAATATAAGAAGAATTATTCATATTATTAATCAAAATACTGAGTTTGAACATTCCATCACAAGCATACCCATTCCCAACAAATGCCCCATTCTTAGACAAAATTAACTTATCAGACTCAAAGACGGTTTTAATGCCGCTTTTACAAATCAAACTTGCAGACACTAGATTTTTTCAAATTTTTGGTACATGCAGAACATTTGTCAGTGTCAACTTCTTTCCAGATGTGAACTGTAGTTCAACGTTTCCCTTTCCCAGAACTTTGGCAGAATTATGATTCCCCATTAGAACCTCTTGACCATCCTCTGCTTTTTTATATGCGGAGTACAATGATTTATCACTGCAGACATGTATGGTAGCCCCAGAATCGAGCCACCAGTCAGAAGACTTCGTTATTGCCTCCATGTTTAGTTCGTTAATCATACCAATTTTCATGTCCGATACCATTGCTACAAGATCCTCGATCTTATTTTCCACCATATTTACATTGTTTGTATTATTGGATTCAGTAGCATCTATCTTTCGTTTCTTGTTTCTACAATCACGAGCATAGTGGCCATTTTTGCCACAATTGAAACAAGCCCCATTGGACAATTTCTTATTGGAATTATTTTTCTTGAACTTCTTACCATTAGGTTTGAAGTTCTTATGATATTTCTTTCCTTCAACAAAGTTAACTTTGGTGGAATTATGAGAAACATTTGTTTGATCACGGGATCTGGTTTCTTCTTCAATTCTTAAATGTTTCTATAATTCCTCCAAACTTATATCATCTTTCCTATGTAGGAGTTTCTTACGACAATCATTCCAACTTGGTGGTAATTTTGCAATAATTGCACCAACTTGAAACGATTCAGAAATTTCCACCTTTAATTCACGAAGCTTTGTGACAAGGATTTGCAACTCATGTACTTGGTCTAAAATAGTTTGGTTATCACTTATTTTGAATTCAAAATATTTCAGAATTAAGAATTTATCCGTACCTTGTTTCCCTGTTTTGTATTTATATTCAAGAGCATTCCAGATTTCCCGCGGAAACTGGATAGAGTTGTAAAGATAATATAATCGATCAGACAGTGTATTCAGAATATGCCCACGACACACCAATTCGTCTTCTTCACGTTTCTTCCGTTGTTCTTTGACAGTTTCATTATCGTCTTCTTTTGGTTCCGGAATTGCTTCTAGTTTAGGATCCAGAACATATGCAATTTTCAAAACTGTGAGACGGAAGAATAATTTTCCTTTCCAGCAAGTGAAATTTGTTCCATCAAAGCGGTCCAAATGCACATTGGGAGTCATAAACATATTCATATTCTTTTCTGCCTCCATGAAATAACACCTTAAGATTGTTGAGGAATTTTTAATTATGCAGAAAATATGAACAGATGATTGGATTTGAGGCGTAATAAACTACTGTCCTTAAGGTGTTATTTTCCCCCACTCGTACAGAGTTTGCTAACGGGTCTAGGCAAATTACCTCCTAGATACAACAAATCCACGGGTTTATTCAAGTAGTAAACTTGAAGAATAACCCAGAACACTCTATGAAATTGGTAAGAAGAAATAATAGAGAGAGGAAGAGAATTTTTGGAATTAATTATGATAGGTTTTTGCCTTCTATATATAGCCTCTTGTGGTGTTTGTTCATGAACAGACACCACATCCAAAGGTCATTTAATCATGGCCTTTGGCTATATAACTATATTTTGAACGTTCCAGATTTGAACACAAAAGGTGCGACTGTACGGATTAACACTTAACGAAATGGCGCCAAAATCTGACGGTTCAGATACACTCGCGCCATAATTATGTGTCATTTATTATGGATTTAATCTAGACCGTTTGATCTTTTGACGTTGTCAAAAATCAAAGGCTCCTACTGCTCCTCACGACGATGTGTACGTGCGAAGTGCAAAGTGCGCCTCTAAAGCGCCCAAAGCGCCCTAAACGCCCAATCGTACTTTCGCACACCCGCGCGCGCGCGTGTGCGTGTGCATGTGCGTGTGCGTGTACGGATGGTGCTTTGCACCATCCTTGGTGTACACTAGTAGCATACACTTCAATGCACACAAGTAATCTCTTATGACACAAGAGCATTTATTAACCCACAAACTTTTTCACACTTTTCCAAAATGGGACTTTTGTTTTCCCACTTCCCTTTGCCTTTTCTTATTCCAACTAATTAATGGTTTTAACCTTTCATTTTCTCTAAGCATTAATAACCATTAATATTAAAATCATCCAACAATCCCCCACTAGATTTTAATATTAATGCAATTTGTTCTTGTGATAAGCTCATGCATACAAGGAGGTATCTTTCGATTTAAACCTTCAGTTAGTGAATATATATCAAAGTTCTAATAAGACAATGGTGTGCCATGCATTAAACCTTGTCTTATTATTTAGAACCGGATATATATCACACATGAGATATCCCAATCTCTACGAGATGTTCAATAAGTTTTTAGCACTATTATGGCCATGTGCACTATCTTGGATTCATGAATATTTACAAGAATAAACCCAAAATCTTTCTAGAAGAGGCACCACTTCCTATATTCATATGGGTGAAGTTCTCTTGCATGTCCTTGCAACTTTAGACAACGAACTTCATTAAGAGTTAAACTCATCCTCTTGACGTAGCAATACAAAAACTAATCACTTATCAGTAACTTGTTATTACCCATTAAACTTTGGAATAGTGGTAATGATATTACAAAGTTGGGTTACCATTACCGGTGACTATTGAAAAAATGATTTTAGTCCCATTCCACTAGATGTGTACTTTACCAAATCTCTAGAAAGTCATTTGGTAAGAGGGTCAGGTAGATTCTTATTTGTTCGAACATATATAATATTAATAACTCCATAAATTATTAATTGTTTGACATATTCATGTCGTAAACTTATGTGTCAAGATTTTCCATTATATACTTGTTATACGCTCTAGACAATGTAGCTTCACTATGACAATTTAAAGAAACAGATGGCATTGGTTTTGGCCATAACTTTATGTCCAATAATAAATTTCTTAGCCACTCTGCTTCTTTTTCGGCTGCTGCCAGTGCTATAAACTCAGATTCCATTGTTGAATGTGTAATGCAAGTTTGTTTCTTGGATGCCCAAGATACCGCCCCACCCACTAAGGTTAATATCCATCCAGATGTGGATTTATTATCACTTGCACTAGTTATCCAACTAGCATCAGAGTATCCTTTAAGAACTGCTGGAAAGTCATAATAAAATAGACCTAATTCTTTCGTCTTCTTGAGGTAACCAAAAATCCTCCCAATTGCTTTCCAATGATCCACACTTGGATTATTAGTGTATCTTGACATTTCCCTACTGCAAATGCAATATCTGGCCTTATACAATGCGTCGCATACATTAAACTTCCAATTGCACTAGCATATTCAAGTTGTGCAACTGCTCTGCCAGAATTTTCTAATAATTTTATATTAGAATCATATGGGGTATTTCCTTCTTTTATTTTCAAGTGATTAAATTTGTGAATAACTTTGTCAATGTAATGTGATTGACATAATGCATAACCCCCACTATGTTTCTTAACTTTTACCCAAGATGGTATCCACTTCATTAAGATCTTTCATCTTAAATTGTGAACTAAGATACTTCTTAGTTTCATATATACCTCTCATGTTTGTACCAAAAATTAATAAGTCATCAACATATAGACAAATAATTACACCATAGTCATTGGTGAATTTAGAATAAATGCACTTATCAGCGTTGTTATCTTTGAAACCATCAGAAAGAATGATTGTATCAAACTTTTCATGCCACTGCTTTGGTGCTTGTTTCAACCCATAAAGTGACTTAATTAATTTACAAACTTTATGTTCATTTCCGGGAAAAAAAACCCTTCGGGTTGTTCCATATATACCTCTTCATCTAGGTCACCATTCAAAAATGCTGTTTTAACATCCATTTGATGCACAAACAGATTATAAATAGATGCAATTTCCATTAAAACACGTATGGATGTAATTCTAGCAACAAGTGCATAAGTATCGAAATAGTCAATCCCTTTTCTTTGTTTAAAACCTTTTTCTACCAATCTAGCCTTAAAGGTTTGAATAGACCCATCGGTATTGTATTTTCATCTAAATACCCATTTACTACTAATAGGTTGTGATCCTTGTGGAAAGTCCACTAAAACCCATGTCTGATTTGATAGAATTGAATCCATCTCATCATTAATAGTTTCTTTCCAAAAAGAAGCTTCCCTTGAAGTCATTGCTTCGTTAAAGGTTTTAGGATCTTCTTCTACGTTAAGTAAAATAGGGATTTTATTAAGAATATTATCTCTATCTCCTTCAACCAAAAAGGCTAAGGCTTGAGATGAAATAAAATTAGGGCCAAAAGATTTTTCTTTTCTAGCACGCTGACTTCTTCTAGGTTCTATTTCTGTTTCGGATTCATTCCTTTTATTATTAATTGATGGTCTAGGAATCAACCTAGTGGATGTATCAGGATTGGCATCTAATTCGACACATGAATCTTTATAAAATTTATTTCCAATAAATTCAACATCCCTTTATTTAATTACAACATTAGAATTTAAGTCCAAAAACCTATATGCCTTAGAATTTTTCGCGTATCCTATGAAAACAATTTTAATTCCTCTTGCACCCAACTTTGAACTTTTCGGGTCATGAATTATAGAAAGCCAAACAACCCCAGACCCTTAGGTTGTCCCGATTTGGTTTTTGATTCTTCCATACCTCGTATGGAGAAACAAATGTTTTCATTGATGGAATTCTGTTGTGTAAGTGACAAGCGGTGAGTAAAGCTTCTCCCCACACATTGTTTGGTAAGTTTGAATTAATCAACATAGAATTGATCATATTAGTAAGAGTCCTATTATTTCTTTCAGACAAACCATTTTGTTGGGGAGTATAAGGGGAAGTTCTTTGATGTATTATTCCATGTTCTTCACAAAATGAGTCAAATTCATTTGGAAAATACTCTCCCCCTCTATCACTACGAAGAATTTTAATTTTCTTTTCCTTTTGATTTTCAGCTTCTTCTTTAAAACGTTTAAACATTGAAAAAGCTTCATCCTTATGTCTTATCAAATATACATATGTGAATTTTGAACAATCATCAATGAATGTAATAAAGTATCTTTTTTCGCCTCTAGATAAAATACCATTATATTCACATATATCAGAATGAACTAATTCTAATAATTCAGCACTTTGTTCGACTTTAGGAAAAGGTCTTTTTGTTCATTTTTCTTGAATACCGATTTCACATTTTTCATGAGAAGTACTATCACAAGTTATTAATTTATGTTTAGACATGTATTTCAATGATCTAAAATTTAAATGCGCTAATCTAACATGCCAAACATCAAAAGACTCAACAATATAAGCAGAATTAATCATATTATTAATCAAAATACCGAGTTTGAACATTCCATCACAAGCATACCCATTCCCAACAAATGCCCCATTCTTAGACAAAATTAACTTATCAGACTCAAAGACGGCTTTAATGCCTCTTTTACAAATCAAACTTGCAGACACTAGATTTTTTCGAATTTTTGGTACATGCAGAACATTTATCAATGTCAACTTCTTTCCAGATGTGAATTGTAGTTCAACGTTTCCCTTTCCAAGAACTTTGGTAGAATTATGATTCCCCATTAGAACCACTTGACCATCCTCTGCTTTTTCATATGCGGAGTACAATGATTTATCATTGCAGACATGTATGGTAGCCCCAGAATCGAGCCACCAGTTAGAAGACTTCGTTATTGCCTCCATGTTTAGTTCGGTATTCATACCAATTTGCATGTCCGATACCATTGCTACAAGATCCTCGATCTTATTTTCCACCATATTTTCATTGTTTGTATTATTGGATTCAGTAGCATCTATCTTTCGTTTCTTGTTTCTGCAATCACGAGCATAGTGGCCATTTTTGCCACAATTGAAACAAGCCCCATTGGACTATTTCTTATTGGAATTATTTTTCTTGAACTTCTTACCATTAGGTTTGAAGTTCTTATGATATTTCTTTCCTTCAACAAAGTTAACTTTGGTGGAATTATGAGAAACATTTGTTTGATCACGGGATCTGGTTTCTTCTTCAATTCTTAAATGTTTATGTAATTCCTCCAAACTTATATCATCTTTCCTATGTAGGAGTTTCTTAAGACAATTATTCCAACTTGGTGGTAATTTTGCTATAATTGCACCAACTTGAAACGATTCAGAAATTTCCACCTTTAATTCACGAAGCTTTGTGACAAGGATTTGCAACTCATGTACTTGGTCTAAAACAGTTTGGTTATCACTTATTTTGAATTCGAAATATTTCAGAATTAAGAATTAATCCGTACCTTGTTTCTCTGTTTTGTATTTATATTCAAGAGCATTCCAGATTTCCCGCGGAGATTGCATTGAGTTGTAAAGATCATATAATCGATCAGACAGTGTATTCAGAATATCCCCACGACACACCAATTCGTCTTCTTCGCGTTTCTTCCATTGTTCTTTGACAGTTTCATTATTGTCTTCTTTTGGTTCCGGAATTGCTTCTAGTTTAGGATCCAAAACATATGCAGTTTTCAAAACTGTGAGAAGGAAGAATAATTTTCCTTTCCAGCGAGTGAAATTTGTTCCATCAAAGCGGTCCAAATGCACATTGGGATTCAGAAACATATTCATATTCTTTTCAGCCTCCATGAAATAACACCTTAAGATTGTTGAGGAATTTTTAATTATGCAAAACATTTGAACAGATGATTGGATTTGAGGCGTAATAAACTACTGTCCTTAAGGTGTTATTTGCCCCCACTCGTACAGAGTTTGCTAACGGGTTTAGGCAAATTACCTCCATGATACAATAAATCCACGGGTTTATTTATGTAGCAAACTTGAAGAATAACCCAGAACACTCTATGAAATTGGTAAGAAGAAATAATAGAGAGAGAAAGAGAATTTTTGGAATTAATTATGACAGGTTTTTGCCTTCTATATATAGCCTCTTGTGGTGTCTGTTCATGAACAGACACCACACCCAAAGGTCATTTAATCACGGCCCTTGGATATATAACTATATTTTGAACGTTCCAGATTTGAACTAAAAAGGTGCGACTATACGGATTAACACTTAACGAAATGGCGCCAAAATCTGACGGTTTAGATCCACTTGAGCCATAATTATGTGTCATTTATTATGGATTTAATCTGGATCGTTTGATCTTTTGACGTTGTCAAAAATCAAAGGCTCCTACTGCTCCTCGAGGCGATGCGGAGTGCAAAGTGCGCCCTAAACGCCCAATCGCACTTTCGCACACGTGCGCGCGCGCGTGTGCTTGTGCAGATGGTGCTTTGCACCATCCTGGGTGTACACTAGTAGCATACACTTCAATGCACACAAGTAATCTCTTATGACACAAGATCATTTATTAACCCACTAACTTTTTCACACTTTTCCAATGTGGGAGTTTGGTTTTCCCACTTCCCTTTGTATTTTATTATTCCAACTAATTAATGGTTTTAACCTTTCATTTTCTCTACCCATTAATATTAAAATCATCCAACATATATTTCTTGGTGTAAATTATTTTCTTTTATCTTATTTATCTTACCATCTTTTTTAATATAGATCTAACTTTCTTTTATCCTTGTTCCTCCATTTTACATCTTCCACCTTATATAGTAGTTAACTTATTTTACGAACTCAGTTAGAACCCATAAAAGTCTCCATAGTTAGAGCATAAGTCTTCTTAATAAAAGCGTAGAATAGTAGACAATTACCTAATTATCACAAGTCTAAGATAAATAATAGATTGATAAGATCATACTCTTGCATGTGATGCTCTCATACAACAAAAACACACACAACAACCAAGTTATCTCAAGCACACCTTATCATACCAACATATTAACCTGTATCATAAAACATTTATGAAATTTTATGGATTTCAATCCATGCATTATGCATTTGATTTATTATTACATGTTTTTAAGATGTATATACAACACATTATTTATATGCCATTTGTCTATATATGAAATAATGAGTGTAAATTTATTTCTCAAAAGCTTTCATAATTGTTGTTTACCACAAGTAGGGGTGAAGGAGGGGGATATGTATGTGTATATATAATTTGATTATGATTAATCATATTTCATCTCTTATATTGAATCATTGGTAAATATAGTATTTATTTTAAGTTTTATGAATTCTTATTTTAAAAAGACACTCCTACCTAAAGTGCGAATTGTTTGTGTAGAAAAATACAAGAACAAATTGTTTCGTAAGAAAGACAATAATTGTTGTGGATATTTTCATTTTGTCTCATCTAAAGACATGTACCACTCAATGAAAAAATGAGTAATAAAAGATATTAAAACATCAAGTGATTGTAACGTAAAATGTTAGATGAATTCACTATTACAGGAAAAATGAAAAAAAATCATATGTATTAACTCTAAGTGCCTCCACAATAATCATTCTCCCAATAGGGCCTACTTTGAATGTGGAAAGCGATTCCATTGCATGCTAGAAGCCTGACTAATCTATCGGTTTATAAAATTTATCTCCAAGAGGAGGATAAAAGTAAAATTATTCCCGAATAACTAAAGAGGTCATCCATTTTGCCTAATAAGAGATTATTGGAAAATTCAATTTCTCTTGGTCAAATAAGATATTATTCTACAATAATAAACAAGAGTTCCTCGAGTGACTATAAAGTCCCTAAAATAGGTAAAAGTAACTATCGTTAGTGATATCTACATATATAGAATAATAGTGGGATTGCCAAAGATGATCATCGACGATGTAAGGATATATGTTGTAACTACACAAATAAAAGGGTGGTGATAAAATAAATCCACACACGATATTAAAACTTTGACAAAGAATATAGTGATCAAAATGAAAATTCCATGAAGGCATCATTATAATCTCTCAATAACGAAGTATATCTGGACATATAGTACAAAGCTTATTAGATTTGTCGCTAAAGGATCATTATATACTCTTCATAATAGGATTTGATCCTCAATTTCTCAAATTGTGAGATGCCTCTAAAGGATTTTAAAAGTGAGATTCCTATTAAGAAGCACTTGCATGGATCTCCCATTTTCATTACTAACTTGTACCATAAGTGATTTCCCTTTTAATTGTAAATAAGAATAATAAATAAAAGGTGTTGTTATTAACAACTAAAAAACTAATCTATAATGCTACATCAAAAAATATCATGTAATTTTTAAGGGTAACTAGAGGGTATAAATAATTTTTGTAAAAATTTCATTAGATCCTACTTTATTTTTTTATTGCCTCATACAACTCAAACTCTCGTTTTCTCTTAAAAATCTTTTGCACAATCACCCTCCCCACCATTTCCCGTGCCCCACCCCACCATCTCCACCACCCACTAAGTCATATCTCTTTAAACATACACACACATAGGCACAAACATATCTCACCATCTCTCTCATGAGCACACCAAAAACATTAGCTATGAAAAAGTTTGTTCTTGAAATGAAAAAATAACCCAGATAAATATTTTATCTTCATATTCAACTCATAAATAACTAAAAATAAAGTATATACTCGGATAAGAATCAAATAATAGTTGAAAATTCAAAAACATATGACAAGTTTAAAAACTTGAAAATCCATTCCCTTGATCCCAAAAATGATGACAAATTTCGGGGTCCAAGATCTGAATGTTAAGAAAAAAAAAATATGGTTGTACATATTCGGTATCTAAGCCCCGAGTTTGGGGAAAAATTTGGGTGTATAAGTTCCGAATTTGGGGTACAAATTCAGGGTCCAAGTCCCGACTAGGTAAAATATTGTCCTTTTTAAGAACTAAATTTATTTGGGGTCCATATCCCTAATTTGTGGCCAAATTTTCGGATCAAGACCCTTATTGGGGACAAAATTTATCGTTGAGAACCCTAATATGAGGCCTAACTTCGAGATCTTGATCCTTAATCTGGAGCCAAATTTCGAGGGCCGTACCCAATCCGAGGTCAAATGTGGGGGTCGAAGCCCTTAATTTGGAGGAAAAAATCAAGATTGGGGTAACAAAGTTTCAAGTTTTGAAATTTTGATATTTGTTCAACATTGTAACTATATTTTCAATCATATCTTGGTATCTAATTTATTTGAAGTTGTTTATGGAGTAAATCTTATAAAATAATGTTTCTTAGGATAATTTATTTATTAAAAATAAATACTTTTCACAATAGTGTTTTTAAAGAAAGTCAATTAGAGAGAGAGAAAATATATACACATATATGCACACATATACATGGATTGTTGCGTTGATAGTTATGGTGGAGGTGCAGTGGTGGAGATTTGGACAGAATGTGATGAAGAGGATGAAAATATGTTATTTTATACTGAAATGGGTTTAAAGGTTTTAGAGATAAAAATAGATGAGGAGAGAAGGGGAAATGTTGAAAATGAACAATTCCCTTTGAAAGGAAAATGAAGGAATACTTGTGTGCTTGTGTTGCTAATAAGTTATTGGGTTATTAACACTTTACTATTCGAAATTTATTCACTTTTGCACTTGAAAACTCAAAGTATCAAGACAGACACATAAAACCCCAAAGTTTTCACATTGGTGCAATCCAAATCCTATCGTTAAATTTAATAATGAAAATAGTAAAAAATGACGATAAATGGGTCAAAACACACTTTTACCACCAAATTTTGCGATTTTATGTGCAAGTCTTAAATATATTGGTGTTTGAAGTGCAAAAGTGACTAAACTTCAGACTGGTAAGGCGTCAAAACCCATGAAATAAAAGCTTTTATTTTGTTATTAATAGATAATATTGATTTCATACCAAATTATTTAATAAAGAAATGATTGTAAGCTTTCATAAAAAAATTAATGTGTATACCCTAATTATTCTCATTGTACTTACTTATTGTTACAAATGATCTTTATGTGTAATAGTGGAATTTGTTTGCCAATGTACACCAATATTTTAACACAAAATTAAGTATCACTTGTGAAAAAATAAGGTCAAATTTCATCAACTCTTTTCCCTTTTCTCAGCGACACCCATCCCATCTCCAATCATTCTAGTCTAAAGATTTATCTCACCAAACTTGATTATGTTATACCCTTCTATTTATCTCTTTTTTTTAGTTGTTTGGGTTTTCCTCGTCTATTTGTAGATACAAAGTTCTTCAAGTGCGGACATTTTTTATTATACCTAAAAAATAAATATATTTTTTTAAAATAGTAAAAAACCTAACTTTAAAACCAAACTTGATGGAGATGCTCTCCTTGGTGAGGATATCATATATAAATAACTTTATCAAAAAATTCAATTGGAAAGTTAATGAGTTAATTGTCCAAACTTTCACGAGCCGAAAATAAATATATATAAACACTTGAATGGTACTTTTTTAGGTCAATTAATTTAGTCCACTCTTAAATGGATATGTGTGTGTGTGTGTGCGCGCGTGTGCATGTGCATGTGTGTGTGCGTGTGCATGTGCATGTGTGTGTGCGTTGATACTAAATTTGCAATGGTTTAAGTTATCTTTCACGATCTTTTGAATTTGATTTAAATATATTACTTGACACACTTTAAATGCAATTTTTTTCACTTAATATTGATTTAAGGTATAAATAGCACAATTTTGAATGATTATAATAATTTCTTCCTTAAATAATTTGATTATAAATAAATATAATCTAATAATAAAATAAATCAAAATAAATTTAAATAATTAATGTACCAACCTTTATTTGGGTAACAAGTGGATGTTAACATAAATAGCTCAAGATTGAAGGAAAATGAAGAAGTCATATTTACAAGCCGCTAAGATCCAACCATGGTCGTTCTCTCCAGTTTTTGTGTCGGGGAATCTCTCTCGCAGGTTTAACTTGTGTGTGAAAGATGACTCTTGTCTTTCGAAGACTTCCTTCTTCCAGAGAGCTCTTTCGGGTCGAGTGGGAAGCGTAAAGTCCATTCTGCCTCCTATTGAGAAGATGACGGCTTGGGTTCAGGATCATTGGAAGGTTATCGTAGCTACGGTGACCCTCTACTTGAACTTCTCTACATTTTTCTTTGTGTTTTCGCCTGAGAAAGAAGCACATATGATACTTAATAATAAGGCATGGTTTGTTCATGGTCATCCACTTTGCCTTGATAAGTGGCACCCTCTGGGGTGAAGTTTTAAGACTCGTCGGAGCTCGAGGTGCCATTGGATTCGGGGCATGGTCCTTCCTCTCCACCTTTAGGGAGAGGAAGATTTTAAAGTTATTGATAACAGATGTGGGGGGTTCGTTAGTGTCTAAGAGGATACTCAGGTGGGGGAGGAACTCAGGTAGGCCCGTATCAAGGTCACAGGGGTCCTTAAGCTTCCTGAGGCAGTGACTATCCGGGCAGGTGGTTGGGTGTTTGAGCTACCCATTTGGGTCGAGAAGGACAGTTTTTGCTATTTTGGAGATGAATTAACCAGGAATTGTAGGGGGGAAGGGAAGATTCAAGTAGGAATTGTTGGTGAGAGGGTACCACCGTTAGCAGCAAACCTAAGTTTCTATAGCAGTGGCAGGGGGTGGACTGGCGCAAGTAGGAAAGATTGGCTTAGTCTGTGGTGGGGCTGCTAATGATGTGATCACAAATCTCACACCTATTGAGGTGGACGGAGGGATTGGAGAGGCTTACTGTGTGGGGACTTTCTAGGTAGTGTGCTCAGTCAGTGGGGTGGAGGCTAGGGCAGATGGTCTCGTGGATTGCGCTACATACGTCGACATCGATTTGGAGGTCCATGGCAGCACTGGGGCTACACATAATTTTGTCAGCGGGGGTTCTTGTTCTCTGGAAGTTGGTGTTGCTAACGGCGGGGATACTTTGACCATGGCCAGGAGGGAGGACCGTTTAGGTGTAGGTGAGATTTAGACTGATTCTAGGGAAGTGATTTAATTGTTATCTTTGTTTGTTCATAGGTTAGGCAAGGGGGGAGTTCCCATGCCCCACTTACTATTTGTGTCCTGTGTTAAAGGGGCGTCCTGTGTTAAGGGGGCTAGTAGTAGCCTTAAAGAGGGTCTAAAATTCCTTTGTGGGGACAGTCGAGCGACTGTATCACTTCCTTTTGACGTGGAGATTAGGGACGGTTATATGCCCTTTTTGAGTGATGTAGGGGTTAACAGAAAGGTGGGTACACATGTCTTATCATTGGGATATTCTACTCAGTTTGTAACCAAAGTCCCTAATGTGGATAAAGGTGGGAAACAAGGGTCCACTTTTAAATGAATTGGCCCTATCTTAAGCTCGGGTACTGTTTTAAAAAATGGTGCATTTAGGAAAAATATCAGGCATAAAGGGGAGACCTCTTTTGGGAAAAATAAGTGGGGAGGTTGTAAAAAACTTATGCCTCGTGGTGAGATTAGTAATGGTGGAACGTGTTTTATTCTTAAGCTTCCCAATTGCAATGTCACGGGTTGTTCACCACGATTTCCTCTTCAGAATAATGTCCCTATTTGCATGGTTGTGGAGGAGGGCCAAGATGTGTCAAAATAGGAAGCATTTGCACAGGATGTTTCTTACAATTCAGGGGACTCTTTGATTGGGCAGGTATGGAGGTGTATAATGGAAGGATGATCCCCCAAATTGTGGGTGGAACTTGGGGGGTCATAGGATGAGTAGGAGGTGTCCGAGGATAGGAGTAACAAAGAGGGGTGTGAGGTTGAGGTGAAGGATTGGGTTTTTATTGTGGTAGGAGGGTTTGGCAAGTTCTTAGGGGTTACTTATTTGGGGCATGAGAAGGAGGCACTATCAATATTCTGTGATATAGAGGATAGGTTGATGGGCAGGGTTGATGTGGTAGAGGGGGACGGGGGAGGGAGAGATTAGATGCGTTTTTAATGAAGTTACGCATTATATTCTGGAATGTGTGGGGCTTAAATCACCCCGAGAAATGAGGTGTTAGTGGGGATTTAATGAAATGGAGGCCAGATATTGTCTGTTTACAAGAAACTAAGTTAGGAGTCGTGGATACGGAGTTGGTGCAATCAATCTGGGGAGGGAAATATGTAGAGTGGTTTTGTCTTGACTCTAAGGGGGCGTCAGGAGATATTGTTATCATGTGAGACCTTAGAGTAGTGGAGAAAATCGATGTTCTTATGGGATGTCCGTTTGTTTCTCGTTTATTCAAGAATGTTGAGGACGGCTTGACATGGAGTCTTTCGATGGTTTATGGGTCAGTTGAGGACTTAGATCGTCAGGAGTTTTGGGAGGAATTAGTGGGGGTCAATAGTGTTTGGGGTTTTCCATGGTGTACGGGGGGTGATTATAACATTGTTCGTTTCCCCTTTGAGAGGTGTGGTGGGGGGAGATTGAACTCTTTTATGCATGATTTCTCTAATTTCATTGATGAGATGGAATTGGTGGATCTTCCTTTGGAGGGAGGACTTTTTACCTGGTCCAGTTTCAGGGACGACCCTTCATTTTCGTGACTTGATAGGTTCCTTCTTTCTAATGAGTGGGAGGATATTTTTTCGGGGGCATCTCAATCCTGTCTTCCATGAATTACTTCTGATCACTCTCCTATTCTCCAGGAGGGTGGGGGTATAAGGGGTAGGAGGTCCCCATTTTGATTTGAGAACATGTGGCTTAAGGAGAAGGACTTTTTTTGATAGGGTTAAGGAGTAATGGAGTGGGTATGAGGGGGAGGGGAATGCTAGCTTCAGATTGGAGTCTAAATTTTTCCATCATAAAGGAGATCTTATTCAGTGAAATCATGATGTGTTTGGGCATGTGGAGAGTGTGATTGCGCAGTTTATGGAGGATATATGGGGTCTCAACGAGAAATATGGGTTAGGAGGCCTTTCGAGGGACGAAAGGGTGGCTAGGTTAGAGAAAAAAAGGGAGCTTGTGACGAAGCTAATTCAAGAGGAGATGTGTTGGAGGGAGAAGTCTAGGGATCGTTGGCTTAGGGAAGGGCACATAAACATATTTTTTTTCCATAAATTGGCTAATTTCCATCGTCGCATTAACCATATTAGGAAGGTTATAGTTAATGAGGTGGATTATACCAAGGAGACTGACATTCGTAGGAAGATCAGTCAGTTTTATGCTAGATTATGTATGGAGGAGGAGTCCTGGCATCCTCAGTTGGATGATCTTCCGTTGTCTAGCATAACGGGGGATGATGTTGATCAGTTGGAAAGGGTTTTCACGAAGGAGGAGGTGGTCCATATTTTAAGGTCTATGTGTAGGGACAAGGCACCCGGCCCTGATGGGTTTACTATATCTTTCTTCCAACATTGCCGGTCGGTTATCAGGGAGGATGTGATGGCGGTCTTTTATGAGTTCTATGATAGGGGATACTTTCTGAGGAGTTTGAATGCCACTTTCATTACTTTGGTTCCCAAGAAAGGGGGAACGACGGATGTGAGAGACACAGACCCATCAACCTTTTTGGCAGTGTGTATAATCTCATTTATAAGGTCTTATCGGTTAGGATTAGAAAATTGATGGATCCTCTAGCGTCTGATGCTCAGAGTGCTTTTGTGGGTGGTAGTCAGATTCTTGATGCGGTGTTGGTGGCGAATGAGTGCATCGAAGCTAGGTTGAGAAGTGGGATCCTGGGTATTATTTACAAGCTTGATGTGGAGAAGGCCTATGATCAGATGTGTTGGGATTTCCTCTTCTATCTTCTTTGAAGGATGGGTTTCAGGGAGTGGTGGTGCATGTGTATTAAAATATGTGTCTACTTTGTCATTTTCTCTGTCCTAGTAAATGATGTGGCCGAAGGTTTCTTCTCGAGCTCTCTGGGCCTTAGGCAGGTTGACTCATTGTCCCCATTCCTTTTTATTTTAGTTATGGAGGTATTTTCTCAGATGATGATTCGTGTGCTGGAGGGTGGCCTAGTCTCCAATTTTTTGATCGGGGGCGTTGTTCCTAGCAGATGATTCTATTATTTTTTGGGGTCTACTGTGGATGAGATGAGGTCATTAAGGTTACTGTTGGTATGTTTTGAGGTTGTGTTTGGGCTCCATATCAATGTCAAAAAGATCGAGATGATTGTCATTGGTGAGGCTGGCAACGTGGGTATTTTGGCTGGGGTGCTTGGGTGCACAGTCAGATCACTCCCCTCTAATTATCTTGGCCTCCCCTTAGGGGAAACGTTTAAATCCACATCGATGTGGGATCCGGTCATTGAGAGGTTCCAATGGAAGTTAGCTGGGTGGAATCATAGTTACCTCTCCAAAGGGGGACGATTGACTTTGATCAAGAGTGTTTTGTTGAGTCTTTCGAATTATTTCATGTTTGTTCTCTCTCTACCTGTTTCTGTGGGCAAAAAGCTCGACAAGTTAATGAGGAGTCTCTTGTGGAGGGGTCATGATGATCAGTTCAAATTCAGTTTGGTGAGGTGGGATGAGGTGTTCTTGCCACAGAAGGAGGGTGGGGAGGGGGTGAGAAGTTTAACGCATTTTAATAAGGCTTTACTGGGCAAGTGGTTGTGGCGATTTAATAGGGAAGAGGGGAGACTATGGAGGAAAGTTATGTTGGCTAGGCATGGGGCCGACCCATATGGGTGGGGCCTAAGGGAGGGGCGTTCTGCACATGGGGTGGGGTTTTGAAAGTATATTGCGTGTGAGTGGGTTGATTTTTCTAAGTACACTTCTTTCTAGATTGGGAGAGGGTTGCGTATCAGGTTTTGGAAAGATAGTTGGAGTGAGGTTGGCTCTCTGGAGGATATTTTCCCAGGGATGTATCGAATTACGGGCGATAGGGAGGATACAGTTGAGGATCATAGAAGGAGGGTAGGGGATCATGTGGTGTGGGACCCAAAATTTAGGAGGGGGATTGGGGATTAGGAGCTGGAGGAGGTGGAGGAGTGTTTTGAGTGGATGGTTTGGCATCTATTTCATCCGTTGGGGATGATGGATTGAGATGGACACGCTCTCAGTATGGTCTGTTTTCGGTTAAGAATTTTTATAGTGTACTTAGGGGCAGTGGGAGTGTTTCTCTTCATTCAAAGTCTATTTGGAAAAGTAATGTGCCCCCTAAGGTTAGCTTCTTTATGTGGACTGCCGCTAGACAGGCCATCCTGACCATTGAGGGGTTGCATATTTTAGGGAGGAGGTTGGCTAGTAGATGTTGGTTATGCAAGAAGAAGGAAGAGATGACCAATCATCTTCTCCTTCATTGTCATATGACTCGGGGTCTTTAGGATTTGATTTTATCTTTAGGCAAGATCTTATGGGTGATCCCTCGGGAGGTGAGCGAGTTGTTGGCGTCTTGGGGGAGTCCAAGGAGATGGCTTGGTCCAAGGGGTGTTTTGAAGATACTCCTGCATTATATCTTTTGGACTGTGTGGCCGGAGAGAAATCAAAAATGCTTTGAGGGGGTGAAGTTGAATCCTTCTAGTTTACGTTACTGCTTTCTGAGCCTTTTTCTCTCTTTGTCTTGGAAAATCGAGAAGCCCCATATGGTAGTTGAATAGGGAAAAAAATGTCCCCAGTAATGACAAAGTTTTTTATGGTGATGATTATTTCAAACTAGATATAAACATCACGATTTTTAGAACTCGAAGCCACCAACGATAAGAGAATTAGGAAGAGAGAGAAGAGTGGAGATCTAAGAAAGTTCTTCGAGAGAGAGATAGTTAACATTAGAAAAAATAAAGATAAACTAAGAGACGAGTTTAAATAGCTATAAAAAGATTGTTTTAAATGCAAGAAATGCCAAGAAAAATTTAACGTGTCTTTAAGTTTTTTCCCTCCAAAAGTTGAAGTTATGGGGAAGTGGAGAGACAAAAGAACCTTTATTGGCTCCATCATTAAAACTCCCTTATGATTAGATTTGCGGTTTGTTAATGCCCCAAGAAATTGAAATCATGTAATGGGAATTCATAAGCAGACACATACATTGATTCAAATGGGAATAAAAAAAGTTCTTCATTTATGGGATTTAATTACTGTAATAAATAAAAACGTGGTTATTTGGACACTTCCACACATGTATTTAGATTTGGTGGGACCACTGCCAATAACAATACATGCATGTATAATAGACTAAAATTAAAACTTTTTTGGTCTAAAAATACAAAATATTTACAAGTACATATGACATACCAAATTTGGTTATAGCATGAAATACTCTTTAATTGTCTAAGATGAATGATATGCCATAGGAACAAAATTGGTTTAGTGAATATTAACCACCAGTATGAATGTGTGTGTGTGTGTGTGTGTGTGTGTGTGTATTTTCTTTCACGGTCTTTTGAATTTGATTTAAGTATATTACTTTATAAACTTTAAATGCAATTTTTTTGCAATTAATATTGAATTAAGGTATAAATAGTACATTTTTGAAAACTTATAATCATTTCTTTCTTAAATAATTTTGATATGAAATCAATATTATCGAATAATAAAATAAATTTAAATAATTAATATAGTTGGAAGTTCTTATTTCATGGGATATTGACACTTTACTACCCTAAAGTTTAGTCGTTTTTGCATTTTAAACCACAATGTATTCAAGACTAACACATAAGATTTTTAAAATTTGATTAGAAAGAGTATTTTTATGCATTCACCCTCTTTTTTACTCTTTTTGTTAGTAAATTAAATGACAGAATTTGAATTGCAGAAATGTAGAAATTTTTTTTATTTGTCAATTCTAATACATTGAATTTTGAAGTGTAAAAATAATTAGTATTCATATTAGTAAAGTATCAATAATCTTAAAATATTTTATCACGCGTGTATTATAGAGTTTGGGGTGTCAATAGTAGATCTCTGAATAAAACTGTACTAACCAAGCCTCTTGGTTCTGTGGTATAAGACTGTCACTGGCACAGTCTTGGGGCTGGATTGGGTTTGGTCCTCAATTCGATTCCCGACACAGTCAAAATAATGTTTGGCCACCAAAAGCCATGAATTGTAAATAAGAATTAATCGACATGTCTACAGACCGGTCCGTTCACCTTTTTATAATCTAACAAGAGAAATAAAAATAGAAATGTACTTCTTTAACTCACTTGAGTGGCTCCTAGTCAAACTAGTGTTCCAATATTATTTGGACAGGTGATGATAACCCAAACACTTACGCTATCATATATGGCTGGTGTCTTGTTCTGATTAAGCTTCTCTAATTCTATCCATATATGATCTCATCATCAAAACAAAACGTGCTCTAATAAATCTCCGCCCCTCTAAATCTATAAATAAATAGCCAGCCCACAGTGTCCCATGTTAGTTTCACTCACAACTTCAACACTAAAAAATTGTCTAGGCTTACTAACACAGAACATCACCCTACTTTGATGGTTCTACGTTCCCACTTGTTATAATGGAATTTTTTCGATGCGCTAAGGCAGTTAGGCTCCGTAGGCACCAGGGGAAATACCTTTATGCAGATGAAGACGAAGAGACCGTCACACAAGATCGAAAAGGCTCATCTAAGAGCGTTGTTTGGACTATTGAGTTTGTCACCAACCTATCAGGAAAAAATATTATTCGTCTCAAGAGCAAATACAATAAATATCTCACACCCTCAAACCAGCCTTTTGTTTTGGGTATGACTAGCAGGAAGCTCCTTCAAATGTTGCCCCATAGGCTAGACACGTTTATTAAATGGGAGCCAGTAAAAGAGGGTAACCAAGTTAGGCTCAAGATGGGTTACGTCCAATTTCTGAGGTCTAATGGTGGCATTGATCCGTGGCGAAAATTCGTTATAAATAATATTCCACATAGGAGCTCAACTAAGAAGTGGGTTCTTTGGGATGTTGATGTTGTTGAGATTGTTACTAGATCGTCGGAGGCTAAAGCACCCCCTCCATTGGTGGTTTGATGTGATTCATTTGGATCGGATTCAACTATGTCTCCAACTTTTTCCAAACAATAGGTAACGATTTTCCTTCCTAAACTATGGTATTTTTATCTAGATTGTTACTATAATTTCTTGAACTATACTTTAATTTTTTATGATTCTTGAAGTATTAAAATGAACAAAAAACATCGAGGAATTATTAAATTTTTGCACAATCAACGGAGTTGCACCATTTAGGAATTCTCTCTTTTATTTAATATTTTATGCAAAATATTAACATATATGCAGCACAAAAGTTCTACGTATTTGTATTTCAAATGATTCACACAAATCTAACAAAGAATTTACTGTTTATTGCCTAATTAGTGAAATGTCTCCTAATTAGCATAGCTAAGCAATTGTTAGTTTCCTAGCGTTATCTTATTGATTTTTAGTTCTCACCCTTAGACGATAAAGATTGCTTACTTGATTAGTACGAATAACACAATAACCTCATTGTCATCAATAAGTTAAGAGAGTTTGATTTGTGTAGTGCGTTCATTATAAAAGAGTGAATAAAAACTATTTTGAATTCAATATTTTCACCTTGTCTTGTGTGTCCAAATTTTAGCACATGTACCCCACTTAAAATAATTCTCTAGTGCAGATAATAATATTTCGTACATATTTACATGAAAACTGAACATGTTTGTATCACATGACAGTAAATTGCCTAAAAGCATTAATATAATTATATTACAAACTCATCACACTTCTTAACATTATCTCTAAATCCTTTTTTTAAATGATTCATGATCGGAAAAATAATGACGAAATATGATTAAATGTTAGAATTGAATAATTAGGATATTGTTTCTTTTTCCACTCTTAGAATATAAAGGGAATAGATAAAAACAAATCATAATTCATTCTATCGTTAGTTAAGTTTACATTTTTCTTAATCAGTCAATTATTTCTATCAAGTTTTTGGGTGATTGCTAACACTGTGTTTGTTTGACTTAAGTGCAGTCATTTGATTGTATTCTTAATTCCCCTTCGAGATGGGCAGATGATAGCATTATATATTACCAAGTTGATGATTTAGATGGTAATGTGGAAGAGGATACTGAGGGGTTTTCCATTAATTTTAAGGGTAATGAGGTTGACGAGTTGACTAGTAAATTAGAAGAAGTCACTGGTCTTAAGGATATCATTATGTGTTTGAGGAGTCCGTTGGATGGGAAACTTCACCAACTTCATTTAGAGCTTCCTCCGAACAAAGTGATTATGAACGTTGTTGTAGTTCATCACATTGTCTAGTGGGGTATCAAGGACAGGAATGTATAATAAGCACTAGATGATACATTCAAGTGGGTGAAAGAAGACAAATTGTAAATGGCAACTTCAATTTTATTCATTTATTCGTTTCTTTTGAGAGTGTAGTTTTTTCCTTCTTCTTCGTTTATTTTTTTCCCTCCAAATTGCAGCTAATTTTAATGCAAGAAATTTTGAGAACTTTTAAAATATAAAGACTCATGGTTTAATTCTCTCATATTGGGGAGTAGCTAAAAATTATTGTGGGAACATATGAAATGCAAAAATGAATTTCTTTTTTTGTGGATTGTGATGTGTTTGTAGATTTGTTCGAGTGCGGAGACCCTAATTATATTAAATATTTGATTCAAAATAATATTTTCACTCTAATTACCAATATTTTATCATTCTTGGTATATCAGTTTCATGGTCATTATCCATGATTTTCCTATCTCAATATCTATGTGATAATACTTTGTGTTTTGACGTTGTTTAAGCCTTCAAAATTGTGTTTTTATCATTTTTGGTAATAATATTAATATCAATATCTCACTCCCGAAAATTGAATTTCAAATTCCATCAATTGTTCTGAGACCCTAAAGTGATTATTTACAACCCTCTCGTGATAATTCAGATTTTCATTCTTTGGCAAAAATATATGACTTTCCCAAATATTATTGATTTCTAAAT
The DNA here is from genome assembly GCA_949130495.1 of Sambucus nigra. NCBI lineage: Eukaryota > Viridiplantae > Streptophyta > Magnoliopsida > Dipsacales > Adoxaceae > Sambucus > Sambucus nigra. Next base: position 150,853,870 of record OX422215.1, read on the forward strand.
TCCGTGAATTATTCTAAGACCCTAAAATGATTATTTACGGTTCCATGTGGTGATAACTCAAATTGTTAAAGTATGACTTTCCCAAATATGTGAATATTAATTGTTAGTGTATCACCTGAATTCACTTAATAAAAATTTATAGTGTTGGATATTAAATGTATAATTCATAAATATGGTAGTTATAATTAACTGAATATTAGTGGGTGTTGATGCAAAAAACTAAACTAGACCTAATTGATTTTTCACGAAAAAATAAGTGAAAACAAATAAGATAAAGATATTTTTAAAGTGGTTTGACTGAATGGAATAGCCTACGTCCACTGCTATGTATTGCTTGATTGCCTTGATTTATTTCTCCGGTCCCCTGCAATGAGGGTGTTATAATGTATTTATAACCCAAGAGGGGTGTTGAGAGTTGTCATATGAAAGGATGGAATGCTTTCATTTTTCAGGCATTTACATCAATACATAATGAGAATTAAATATAAGACTGTTGTCGCTTCATTGGCTATACTGGTTGAATTTTCGATCGTTAGTCGGTATTCTTAGTTGGTTGGTATCCCATGTTGGTTAAGTTACCTTGTTGGTTTGTCTTCTTTATTGGTCGAGCTTCCCTATTGGTCGGACTACCCTGTTGATCGGGGATTTGTATCATGCTGGCTTGGATTTATGCCACATTAAATAACACGCGTTGGCTTGTAATTGGTCCACATAAGGTGGTGAATTTTGGTTTCAACAGAAGCCCGGAATGTTTCATTCTTGGAGTTGATGAAAAGTGTGGAATATTATGCTTTAACAGTAGTTCGGGTTGCTTGGTCGGCTGCAGACCTTCCAGACTTGTGAATTTTATCTAGTTATTTGACAATTTTGAGCATGAATGGAAGTTTTGCAAATGTTTCAAATTTTAACAAGTGTTTATGGGGTATCTTCGTCTTTTCTTTTGTTATACACCGTAAACTCAACCGTCGATCTCTTTAATCATTACTTTTCCCAATTTCCAAGGCGACTTATAAAAAGAGCGATAAAACTTCGATCATCTTCTATCTTTCATTTCTGATTCTGCTGCTGTGTTTTTGAACTTTCGTGCGATCATTTCCTTTTTTGTCTTTAGTTTTTGCTGAATCCTTAAACCCTTGTAAGAACTTTTATCTCTTCTTCTTTGATTCTCCATCATGATTTATTCTATTGAGTCACTTGATAAGTTCAGGAATAACTTTAACATTCCATCTCAGGTTGTACAAGAATATCCCACTTTTCCTTCTGATTTTTTCTCTCTTATTGAAGGCCATTTGTTCCCTTCCATCTTTATTGTTGAGTGTGGGTTCACATTTCCACCCAATCCCCTTTTGTCTGGAGTTTTTTCAGTATTTTGATGGTGTACCTGCAAGTGTAGCTCCTAACACATGCAATGTATTAAATGGAGTATATAGGTTAAATCAAATCCATGGAACCCATCTAGGGATTCCATAAATAATATTTTTATAAATGGGTAACTAGTGATTCCACTTATTAGTTGAAAACTAGGGCAGTTAGTAAATCTTTAGTAGTTAACCTCCTTGATTCTAATAGGGATTATTTTGATCACAGGGTAGTTGTAAAAAGTTGGCAATATGATCCCTTAGCTGGAGGTGCTAAATATCAAGGACCTAAATGTCCTCTCTTTGGTAACAGGATAGGTTATTCTGTGTTTTAGCAATTTTGCCCTATTTATATTTGATAAAATGTCATACTTACGGTTGCTTTGTAAATTTGATTGCAGTTGACCAGAAGAGAAAATACCCTAAAAAGAGTGAAGTAAACTTGAAAGAATTGAAGTTTATCTGGGGACTTCACAAGACGGTTGTTGAGGAGCACATCAGGTCTGATTCTTATTTGCTTCAATATTGAAATACCATTTGTTCATTTATTGCCAGACCTATAGCTTCTCCTGCTCTGGTGATTGATCTTGATCAGGAAGTTGTTGCTGATTCAGATACTCCTCTTTTTTATATCATGAAGAAGAGAAAATTTCTAGATCTTCTTAGTGGTAGCACTTATGGCTCCCAAAAACCTCCTGAAGGGGCTAAGAAGAAAACAGGGTATGTCATGAAAAAGCCCCTATCCCCTAAATACCCAGCTCCCAAAGATGTTGAACTTACTTTGAGGATACTTAGGAGAAGGCTTGTAGAGAAGCAGGTCGACCAAGTGATCGACCAACAGACCTTGGTTAAATTACTTTCTTCTGAGGTTGGTCCTCCAATAGTTATTACTCCTAGTTTAGCTAGGAAGTTGATCAAGTCTGTTACTCTTCCAGACCATGGGGCAGTGGATGTCATGCTGCCTCGAGTAAAGGATTCTAAATTGGATGCTTAGAGCCTCGAATTAGTAAGTGATTTCCATCTTCTTGGTTCTATTGTCTTTTATATTTCTTAAATACTAACTTGATCTTCTTCTCTTCCAGTTCTTGGTGCATTTCAATAATATGCTGGAGAAAGATAATGAAATTTGGGCTTCTTCTTCAAAGAATGTAGAGGAAGCCTTGGTTGGCTTGAAGAAGTCTTTGCTCGATTCTCAGCAAGCCTTCAAAATTGAGAAGAGTACTTGGGTGGATAAACTGAAGACAGCTAAAACTGCTCAACAGACGTTTGAGGAGAATGCCCTTGAAGCTGAGCGCAGGGCAAAGAAAGCTTAGCGCAGGGCAAAGGAAGTTGAGCACGGGGCTAAGACAACTGAGGAGATTGTGGCCTCTGAAAGGTCTAAGAAAAAGTCTGTTGTAATGGCATCCTTCAGTGCTAGTTGGGGCAAGGGTTGGAACAAAGCCATTTATGTTGCCTCTGCTCAGATTGATTATGAAAAATAAAACTATTTCAGAGATGGTTAGGCTACTGCTCTTCAGGAGTTAAACACCGTTGAAGTATCTTGACTTTTTTAGAGATATACTAATGGTCCTCCTCCTGTCATTGAGATTGATATTGAAGATGCAGTTAGTTATGGAGAGTCCTCTCTAATGGTCGAATCTACTGTCGACTAACCTAAAATCATTGATTCTTCTCTTCCTCCAACCGAACAAATCGAGAAACTCCAATCTGTAGCCATTTCTTCTGAGCAGGATAAGAAGGTTGAGAATGATAGGGAGAAGGTCTAAAGTTGTTTGGCATTTTCCCTTTTTCTTTTTTGTTTCTTTTTCTTTATTTTTATTGTACCTGAACTTCTTTATTATTAATAAAAGAAACATTTTGTTTCTTTTTATCTCTTGTTGATTATGCATGTTCTTCATTCTTGTTATTGATTGGTGGTAATTTCTTCCTCCTAGTTTATAGCGAAGATGGAACAACTGTCTTCCAATGATACGGAGCTAATGTGGAAGTGCAATGCTTTTTTCAAAGGATGTCATACAGACTTATCCGAGAAAGAAATTATTAAGTTGCTTGGTGATGATGGATCAGATCAGGCTAAAGAAACCTACAAATATTTGAATTACTTACTTGATAAGGCGGTAGCAAACAATTTTACCTACAATGAGATGATTGAAGAGCTCCAAGAACAGTATAAAGAATCCACTGTATTATTGCACCAACGCTATGAGCAGAAATATCGAAGCTTAAGTGTAGGTCAGGTTTTTGATAAATTTGCTTCTACTTATAATAAAAAGGAAGCTTTACTTAATCTTGAAGTTGAAGAAACTAGAACTGTTCCCAAACTTCTAGAAGAGGAGAATAATAATTTGAGGGATGAAGTGAATCTTTTGAAGTCTGCCTTTGGAGTTGTTGGTGCTACTACTAATGAGGGTTACTCCTTTTTAGAAGCTAAAAAAGAAAAATTAAGGAATGAGCTGGAAGCCTTAAAAAATATTAGGCCTACATCCTCTTCTCGAGTAAGGAATAAGCCTGGCCGAGGAACCATAGAGGAAATTAGGACCCAACAGGCCCTTGTCAATCAAGCTGCGCAGTTAAAGGCTGAAGATCCAGCTATTATTGAGATATCCCAGAAGCCACATAATTTGTCTAAATAATTATCTACCCAATCCTCCCAATTAAAAGATAAGGATGGAGTGTTGAAGAAGCTACATTCTCAAGTTGATAAATTAACCTTTCAATTCCATAAGCAACCTAAGGAAGTCTGGATAGACGGGTATAATGAATATCTGGGTCATCTTTATGATAGGCTTTAGAAATCTAAGAATGAAGCTTATAAATGGGGTTAGACAAATGCTTTAACAGTGATGTAGGTCGATCAGAACAGTTCATTGTGGGATTGGTACGAACCAAGTTTGTTTGATCTTGACAATCCTCCTTTCAAGTTAGATGTTAACTGGATTCCTATTCATCATCTTCATCAATGCTTGATTTCAAAGTACCTAGGAGATTACGAGATATATAATTAACAAGAAATCATCTGACTTCCTTATTTGCTTGATCTTCCTAGTAGCAGCAATACTAGGATGCTTTAGAATTTTAACTTCATCAATTATCCATATACTTTGGATGATCCTCCAGCTAGCATGGATCCTATTTATAAGGATAAAGGAAAATTCCCTATAGAATAAGGCTTTGTATTTTGTTTCTACATGTTAAGCAATAATATGTAATCATTTAATGAAAATCTTTATTTTATCAATATTTAATTGTGAATGGATAAACTTTTAATCAGTCTCTGTATATGAATGTCCTCTTAGTCATTGACTATGAGTGGCTTAACTTTTAGTCAATCTCTATTTTTGGATCATCGATTTGTCCATCTGTAGTTTTTCACCGGTTCTACTGATACCCTTAGGATTATCCAAAGTATCGTACTAATTACCATATTTTGTTTCTGCATGTTAAGCAACAATATGTAATCATTTAATGAAAATCTTAATTTTATCAATCTTTGATTGTGAATGGATCAACTTTTAGTCAATCTTTGTATATGAATGTCTTCTTAGTATTTAACTGTGAATGGATCAACTTTGAGTCAATCCCTATTTTTGGATCGATGATTTGTCCATCTGTAGTTTTTCATCGGTTCTATTGATACCCTTAGGATTATCCTAAGTATCGTACCAATTACCAATGCATCACCATGGTTCTACTAATGTACCTAAAGTTTTATGTAATTACATTAGTTATCTTGGTTCCCATGCATGAGTGTAACATTTTTCCATCTTTTCGCCTAGTTTAGATGAAAATTATTCATCCGAGTCTTCGTTAACCAAGCATTTGGGACTTATAATTTTTCCTTGCATTGCTTTTATTGACAACCAATATTGTTCGTGCCTTTATTGATACCAACCAACATTTCATTGGTGGTTTGTGTTGACAACCAACATTGTTGGTGCCTTTGTTGATGTCGACCAACATTGTTGGTGTTTTTATTGCTACCAACCAACATTTCATTGGTGGTTTGTGTTAACAATAAAAATTGTTGGTGCCGACCAACATTGTTGGTGTTTTTGTTGATATCAACCAATATTTCATTGGTGGTTTGTATTGATAACCAACATTGTTGGTGCCTTTGTTGACACATTTGTAGTGTAGTGCATTGCACTAGTATTTCGAAAAAAATTAACAATTTTTGGGAAATCACATTCTCATTAATATTGAAATGAACTGAGTACAGCATGATTACATCACTGATGATATTTTCTCAGGTGTTCTGCATTCTAGGGATTCTTGAATTCTTCACCCTCTAAAGTCTTAATTCGATATCTGCCTATTCGTATAACTTGTGTATTGCGATTAGGCCCATACCAATTGGCTTCAAGTTTGTTGTTCTTCAGAATCACCATCTTCAAAACATAATCACCTTCTTTTAAATTTCTCGACTTCACCGTTTTGTTATAGAAACGTGCAGTCCGTTGTTAATAGGTTGCATTCCTTGAAGCTGCATCTTCTCGTACATCTTCCAGTATGTCTAAGTCCAGCCTTCTCATCAAAACACTGAGTGGGGTATTGAAATTAAGAACTCTGTGAGTACATAAGACTAGATCGACTGGAATTACAACTTCAGTACCAAATGCTAACATATAGGGAGTTTATGTGATAGCTATTCTAGGGATTTTCGGTAGGCTCACAAGATAGACTGCAGTTGATTGATCCAATTCCCATTAGAATTTTCTAGACTTTTCTTTAATGCATTCAACAAAGTTCTATTCGTTACCTTCTGTTTGGCCATTGCTTTGAGGATGGCCAGGTGCAGAGTGGATTTTTTTGACATTGTATTGGGCACAATAAGCAGCAAATTCGTCGTCCTCAAATTGTTTGCCATGATCGGTGATAAAGTTGTAGGGCAAGCCATACCTGCATAAGATATTCTTCCAAATAAACTGATAAACCTTTTCATAAGACATGTCCATCAAGGTTTCAGCTTCCACCCATTTAGTGAAGTAATCAATAGCTACAACTAAATACTTGAACCTCTCTCAAGTGGTCGACAAAGGCTTGACCAAGTCAATTACCCACATAGCAAAGGTCCAAGGTGAAGTGATTGCTGTCAAGAGAGCCTATGGAATCTTGAGTATGCTATAAAACCTTTGGAACTTATCACCCTTCTTGGAAAAAGCTTTGCAATCTGCTCGCATGGTTGGCTAATAGTACCCCTGTGTGTTGATTCTTCCCAAGAAAGTTCTCCTGGCTATAAGGGATCCACAGGACCCTTCATGGACTTCCTCAATCAAATATTTTACTTCGATTGGATGCACACATCATTAAGGACCAGAAGTCAATCCTCTTTTTTACAACACACCATTGTCTAGCACATATCTAGCAACTTTATATTTCAACTTCTTAGCTACAAGTAAGTTGATTGGTAGAATTCCATCTTTAATATAAGCTCTTATGGGATCCATACAAGATGGACCCATGTCAACTGAAATAAAATTAACTATCAGGTCTTCATCAATTCTCCAATTAGCAAGTATCTCAATAGGAATAGTACTTCACAGCTCAGTTCTAGTTGCTGACGCTAGCCGGGCAGGTGCATCTGCTCAGGCATTTTCTAGTCTTGGAATGGTGATCATCTGAGCAGCTAGAAAAGTGGCGATTACCTTCAAAGTTGTAGACAAGCATCTGTACATCAATTATCCTTTAGAGTCATATAAGTTCAACATCTAATTTACCACTAACTGTGAATCACTGTATACCACAACTTGCTCGGCATTCAGTGATTTGGTTAGATTTAATCCAGTAATCATATATTCATACTCTGCCTCTTTATTAGAGGCTTGAAATTGGAATCATATGGCATACTTTATATCTATTTCATTTGGAGTATTGAGGATGATTCTTGTTCCACATCTAGTTGCATGGGATGATCCATCAACATACAGACTCCATATAGGAATATTGTTGTCAAATGCCTGCTTTGTCAGAATCCCTTGATGGAAGATTTTATCTTTTACCTCCTCATACATCGTTTTCATCTCTTGCACTCCGCTGGAAGGATTTGGTTATTCAGTGGTAACTTCTTCTACAGTTTCCTTTGCTTGGAGTTAGTCAGAGATTTCTCCAGTAGGTCTTATGAGTCTTGAGTATTTCTCGACAGGAGTCCCTTGTGAGCATCCAGCTTGCAATAAACCATGTGTGCGGAAGTAAACTATTTGCCGAATAAACTCCAATTACCTACGATTTAGCTATGTTATTCAAGAGGGGACCAATTCAAACTTTTCTTGAATTACTAACTTAGCTTAAACACGTTTTAGTTTGCCAAGTCAATTAACAGTCCTATTTATTATCTTGAGTTAACTAGGTGTCAAAACAAGTAAATATAGCATTAAATTAATTAGGGGCATTTCTAGTATTTAACCTACGTTTTCGTATGTGGTGAGATATACAAAATTTATAAAGTAAAGCACAAGGTATTTATTTTACGTCGCAAAAATCCTTCCCCGGGAAAAACGACGAACTCCTCTAGGAGTTACCTAATCTACTTCCACTAAAACAATAAAACCAACAGGAACGAGTTACAATCAACAAACTTGACAACTAAAGAAGATAGATGTAGCGATTACCCCACGCGACCAAGACTCCTCCCTGGTGGATTATTATGCTCTCTCTTTAAGTCTGTCCTCGCTTGTTATTGCATTCTACACTTCTCAGCTTCTCCCCTTTGCTCTTCTAGCTCAAGATTAGCTCAGTGCCTATTGTGTTATTTTCTAGTGAAGTGATAGTGTGTATTGTACTATCCTATATGACACACACCCACACTTAATGAATACACATCAAATGCTATGCAACATATTATATCTCCTATATATCTTCGCAAGTCTTATGTCACTCAGATCAAGTCTTCTTGACTTTCAATATAGTTTTGAAAAAAATTATTTTCTTTCTTTTAAACCTTGAACACTAGACTTGTTTAGATATTTACACAATTAAATGTGTCTACGTGAATACAACGTGATTAGGTGTAAATGAGTGATTTTCTATGTGATATGCACAATGAAGATTAGTTCCTGAAAATCACTTACAAAATCAAGTAATCATGTTCACAGAATAATGACTTCAATTATATTCAATCAAATCAGCAAGTCAAATATTCACAATTTTGTTTTTCAAAAAATAATTATTAGATTAAATCAGATTTTAATCTAAAATCTTATCAAGACTATTTTCACAAATATTTCATATTAGATCAAAACAGTCTTAAGCACTCAAAAATATTATTCAATCAAGATATTAAATCTTCACAAATCAGATCTCAAAAATCTTAGGTTTAACTTTCTAAACCAGCAACAATACAAATCTGAACATTACCAAATTATTTTCTGAAAAATATGTTTTAAAACAAAATGTTTGAAAACATTCAAGATCTCACAAGCATGTCACAAACAGAATATTCACACAAATATTAATTTTGTGAATAGTGTGTGTTGTGTACAAAAATTAGATCTAAAGACTGATCTAACTAATACACACTAAGATGAGAGAACTCACTTACAAAAACAATTTACCCTTGAAAAATCGTAAGTGCATATTTACAATGAGAGAAGTCCAATCTTCATTTTCGTTTTGACAGAAATCAACACTTGAAGATGACACAAAAATAATTCTGGTTTAATATTTCTTTCTCTCTCTAAAAAGTTTGACAGAGTTTAACTACAAAAATAAATTTCTCAACTCTGCAAAAATGATACACAAAAGGTACTATTTATAGAGTGCACAAGTGTGTGCAGATTGGTGTAAAAATAGAATCACATGGATTAACACAAAATCAGCATAAGCAATTTATTAATACAGATTTGAGGGCTCACAAAGAAACACAAAGTGTTGTGTTAAAAATGTGACACGTGTAGTGCAAGCTGTAATAGACTAACAGAATAACCAAAACATTAAACTGTGTCATTTTAAAAGATTGAAATCCAGCTGTGACGCACTAAAAAATTACCGTTGGACACGGTGTCATTTTACATTAAACCAATGCCAGATTTAAAAAGAAACCGTTGAAACACTAAGAGTCATTTTATAAACAGGAATACAAAACCCTGAGCGGTAAAATCTGGCACGACATCATTTAAAAGAATCCAGTTTCAGATTTAAGAGAAAAAATGTGGGCAAAACTGTGGTTTCAAAATAAACAATGGGCCAGCTGTGACAGCTAAGGCCAAAGACTTGCTATGGGGAACACACCGAATCAGCTAAGGCTGAATGGGATAACTGTAGGGTCAATTCGGCAATGACAAATTGCCACAAAGTCATGGGACAAGTCCAATCGTTATCATGCCTAAGGCAAGTAATAAAAGAAAGCATAATGCACTATTAAACATATATAAAGCATATATGTATATACAGCTGTAACACCCCGCTCAATATAATAACGGGTGGCCAGCCCTATACTACATTAAATCAGGAGTTTCAGATGGTCCAGGCTCAACTTCAACTGCCGATACAATATAATACTACTACTACTACTACTAAATTTTAAACTACAATATGGAAATAACTAAAAATCTCCAATAATATCCTTGGGATGATGTAACCGACGTATTCCTTAAATGCGATACATCAACCCCCATCAATCTAGTACATCATAATCATCCAATATGTACTCCACAAAGTTTCCATATCCTTTCATCTATAGGATATATAAATATATATATATAGGCATTTCATTCTAACCATATATATATACACACCATCATCCAATCCCATGACCATGTATACATACCATATATGATGTATAAAGGCCATGCACAAATAAATACCCGGCTATATATAGCGCCGATAAACTGCATCAATGCTATCATCTTCCCAGTGCCCGGCTCACGTAGCAATACTGGGGCCACTATGGTGGGACTAAACGACACCCATCTCGTGGTAAACTCACGCACACGACATCCCGGGAAGCGGTCATAGCTCTTAACCGGCAATGAGACGAAACATACCCACCACGTCTCATCCCAAAAATACATATATATATCGTATAATAACACAAGGGGCGACTATGACCTGGGGAATATCCACACCCTGCTTTTCTAGCCAGGATGCTCACCCTCTACGTGCGCAACTTCCCAATGATAGCATGAGTGGGGTATGCTTAACCAAATAAGTATATATATCATTCACATGCATAATATATATACATCCATATGATCCAATCATATAATTAAACATTAAACCATCATATACGGTTTAAGTATCCATACCACATATGTCCACAACATAAATATATCCATATTTTCATATCTATATAGATATATAAACATATATTCACATATCTTTATAAATGTATACAAACTAATTTTTGTTCACATGTATAAGATATCTATATACACTCGGCTATAAGTATATAATATCCTCAATATACAATCCGTCACCACAAACTCATTTAATTTACCTCGATATGTGAATACAATCCCTTATTTGAACCATATTCAATCATTTTTCCTATGATGAATAGTCTCCCAAAAATCATATGTATATATCTATACATATATATTCAACATTAGGGTTATCACCCAAAATTTGGTGTAGGAAACCATCACTACACATTCCATCTGTATCCGAGATGCACATTATAAATCTAGTAATAATTTCGACTATCGGAAAACATATAACTAATAGTCTATAAGCCTCAAGCTCATTCCTTCATTCATCAAATAATCTCATTTCTTGGGAAAAATGCCGTTGTAAATCACACACCAATAAAAAACATCTATTCCAACTAGATTTTCACATTCTACTCAAGTTGGTAATATAATCCCGTCGCTCTCAGTTCCGGCTACGGTTCAATCACTTTTGTGAATCCCCTAGTCTAAGATATCTTGAATTTATTCCTTAAATTTTATCATTTCTAAGGGTAGGCAATCACTCTCTTCCATTTGGCCCCAAATTGTATCTTAACAATATCCTATCCTTATAAGGATTTGACATAAATGTCGGCCTAGAAATTTCACAACATACATGGATATATATTCTTCTCCAATTATTCCAAGAAGTCCCCACTATCATATACTAAGTGAGAGACCCCCTATAAATCTCCAAAGTATCTCTTACTTCATAAGAGAAAACCTCAAATTAATAAACCCAACCAAAAAGGGGTAGAAATCATCCTCGAAAAACCTCATAAAATAACTCATTAAGGAGGCCCCTAAGAATAAGCTCCTAAAAGAAAAGGGAAATAAAGAAATCCCAAATTTTGGGCTAAAAACAGGGGACCGATCGACCGGTCACAGACCCCCGGTCGACCGCGGGTCCATATTTTGCCTACAAAGAAATGCATAGGCATTTTCCCTAAGGCGTGGTCGACCGGTCCCCAGACCGCGGTCGACCGGCCATAACAGATATTCTGGCCGATTTCCCTTTCTCAACAAAACCCACGAAATTAATACCCTAAAACTTTCATTGTAATCCCCAAACTTTCATCAAATCACGATTTTAAGCCCATTAATCAACCCAAAGTTAATCCCAACCATTTCTATTCCATTAAATCCATATTTAAACATTGATTTCAAGATTTAAACTTAAAAATCTAGGTTTTGATATTAATACCCAAAAATCGATTTCTTTAACCCACAAATTATGAAATGAAATACACAAATAGCTATTTAGCAAGATTAAACACTTGCCTCAGATTTGTAGAGGTTGGATCGTCCTCGATGACGCGGTTGGGCCGGAAATCCCCAAGCTTTTCTTCCTCTCTCTCTTCCTTTCTTCTTCTTCTTTCTCTCAAATGAGAAATGGCTTCATCCGTAAGCCACTAACCCTTTTAAAATAATAAACCCAATTTAAGTGTTAATACACAATTTAAATGACTCGTTTTCACCTATTCGAGTCAAACTGACTTAAAAATATTTTGGAGATGAAATAAAACTCAATGACAGTCATTTTGACTATCTCGACCCTTCCGGGATCGATGGCACACTCAAAATCATCATCCGGAATACTTTAAAACGTCCTCTCCATTTGGGCCTTAATTCCCAAGTTTTAAAATTCTCCAATTTAATTAAATTTTATTTTCCCAAAAATTTAATTTCTCAGTCTCAAAAGTCTTGGGGTGTTACAATAGCATACATACAGGACAAGCATTCATACATAAACAAGCCATAGCGAGGGTCAATTCTGCCAGATTATGGGGAACACGCATAGAGGCTATTGATGGAAAATTGTGACAGCATTCATATTACGTATAACAACATATAATAACACGCAAATGTATATTTTCATAATATAACAAAAATTTATTTTTAACTTCAAATTTTTATTCTGAAAATTATAAAAAAAAATATTTTGTTTCGAAAATTTTTTTTCAAAAAAATATTTATTTTTATAAAAGCTTCAAATTAAAATATTGAACTCAAAAAAAATTATTATGACGAAACAACACATTATCATGATACATGATAAATAAAATGCAAAGGCAACGTGGTGCGTGTCCTACGTGACAGAAATTCCTATGAGCCATAGAAACTGAAAATTACCTTTTCTGACAGGGCGGACTGATTCGAGTGCTCATTTGATGTAGATGAACAAGGAGCTCTGGTGTCGATAAGGGGGACACACAATCCTAATTTACAAAAATATTTTGTCAAAATTCAAGTCCAACTAGATGAAATCCTATATAGCTAAAGCACAAAAAGCAACCCCTATGAGTGCTCTATATAGGGACCTTCAAACTCCCCCATTGGACTAATTTTGACAAAACCCTTGAGTACATCAAATGATATACTAAGGTAAAATAATTCTTATGATGTTCTATACAAAAGAGTATCTAACTACCCACCCATCCTAGAAAATAAAAGACACAACTCTGATGCACGGTTGATGAAAACCTGCAAAACATAAATACACTTTCTGTCGAGAAATCAAGTTAGTAGCATTTGCTCTACCAAAATATTAAAATGACAGAATTAAATGTGCAGGAAATAATAAGACATGATATGTATGTAGAATATCTACAACACAATAATAGAATATGTACTCAACTCTCCCCCATTTTGGCTAAATTAGACAATGGTAAGAAGAAGAAAAATAAGTGTTTATAATCTCCAAAATAAATGTCTCCTACATTAAACATGACTTTAAGAGATACCGATTATTAGTAGATACCTTTATCCTAAAACCTCGAAGATCTAGTAATCAAAGTATGCAGAATAAACACAAGCAAAATTTCAAGTACAATCTCTCCAATCAAATGTTGAAGCAACATATAAACAAGAGTCATTATATGGCATAAAAAGCATATCATCAACCTGGAAATCACAAGCAATAGTAGGAACTACCCTAATTCCTTTATGAGTTTTTGAAGCATTAAACTGGTACGAATATCCATTAGCGTCACAATACTTGGTAACTCCATTTTGATTAAAATCACCTCCCCCATCATTGAATAAATCTAAGGGTGTGGTGGTGTTTAAGTCCTTGACCTTCTCGTGAGGAGACTTAATGATTTTCTCACTCTCGCAAGCGTCACATACATTATTTGGACATTTCTTTGACTTTAAAAAATCCATTTGAGGTCTCAAGTCGCAAGTCCTAATCCAAATAGGCAAAGTTTCAAAAGTTTTTTGTGCCTTTTGGAATTTAGGAGAAAATTTATTTTTCGAAAATGAGTTCTTGTTAACATGAGTCCTAGACTTATTAAAGAAATGATTCCAATTATTATTAGTGCGCTGCCAACGAAAATTTGTAAATTGCTTCACATTTCTGTTATGACTTTTAGAATGAGTACCTTTCTTGCGATTACCAAGGCATTCGCATTTTTGGTGACCAGAAACATCACACCTACTACAAAATTTCTAGCAGTAGGTAGGGCTGATTGGTAGTGTTTTTCCTCTACATGCTTGACAGATTCATTATGAATAAATGTTTTAGGAGGTCTATAGAGTCGCTTGGTCGGAGGACAATATTTTGATGTAAATGGTTCAACAAAATTTTCAATGAAAGTATCATTGTCATTTTCAAAATTGCTTTCAATTAAGACTTGTTTGCCTTTTGCCTTTTCATATGACTTGCTTTCCAACGGAAGAACCATTTCTTCTAAGTCTTTTACAAAGAGGACTGGTTTGGTAAAATCATCATTTTTTCCAATAGGACCATCATAACCAAACCCTCTAGTATCACCATGATAACGTTGGGCAGCTATCAATTCGTCAAGGTCAAAGGGTTTTATATCACGACTACGGCACATTTTGAAAGCAGTTTCACAAACTTGTTTGGATTTTTCAACTTGCAAAAGCACTTCATTATATTTTTCTTCAAAAGAAGACATTTTTTCATTTAAAGTCGTAATCTGAAATTTAAAATCAAGTGATTGTTTCTCAAAATCGGTTTTGACATTATTCATTTCAATGGAATTTTGTTGAATAATCTTATATTGATTCTCTAAGGTCTCACTAAGCATTTTTACCAAATTCGATAATTCTTACCTATTCTGCAAAGTCCTGACATACAATTGAGCATAATATTCATAGCCAACAAAATTTTCATGCTCATTAGTGTCCGTTTGTGAATGGTTGCTATCATCAAATTTAGCATCATATAAGGCACGTTTAGCATCAAACGGAGCAGTTATTTCAAGCATAGATGGTTGATTAGCTAATAAAGATTTAGCAACATCAATTAAATCAAGCACTTCATCAGAATCAGAATCAGAATGGGAATCATATTTGGAATCAGTCATTCCAGCTAAGTACACATGACCACAACAATCATAAATTTCTCCTAAAAAAGCAAGGCAATTTAATTCAGAATTTTCAAACCTACGTAATTGACTTGAATCATCCATTCTTAACAAGGTAAAACGAGTTTGATAAAAGTTTTGGAAAACGATATTTTTAAAGTCTAGCTCCGATACCACTTGAGCGTGCGGCTTACAATAGACTATGTGTGCGGAAGTAAACTATTTACCGAATAAACTCAAGTTACCTCCGAGTTAACTATGTTATTCAAGAGGGGACCAATTCAAACTTTTCTTGAATTGCTAACTTAGCTTAAATAGGTTTTAGTTTGCCAAGTCAATTAACAGTCCTATTTATTATCTTGAGTTAACTAGGTGTCAAAACAAGTAAATATAAGATTCAATTAATTAGGTGCGTTTCTAGTATTTAACCTGCGTTTTCGTATGTGGTGAGATATAGAAAATTTGTAAAGTAAAGCACAAGGTATTTATTTTACGTCGCAAAAACCCTTCCCCGGAAAAAACGACGTAATGAGTGATTTTGAACTGATATGCACAATGAAGATTAGTTCCTGAAAATCACTTACACAATCAAGTAATCATGTTCACAGAATAATGACTTCAAATATATTCAATCAAATCATTAAGTCAAATATTCACAATCTTTTTTTTCAGAAAACAAATATTAGATTAAATCAGATTTTAATCTAAAATCTTATCAAGACTATTTTCACAAATATTTCAGATTAGATCAAAACAGTCTTAAGCACTCAAAAATAATATTCAATCAAGATATTAAATCTTCACAAATAAAATCTCAAAAATCTTTGGATTAAATTTCTAAAACCAGCAACAATACAAATCTGAATATTACCAAATTATTTTCTGAAAAATCTATTTTAAAACAAAATGTTTGAAAACATTCAAGATCTCACAAGCAAGTCACAAAAAGAATATTAACACAAATATTAATTTCATGAATAGTGTGTGTTGTGTACGAAAATTAGATCTAAAGACTGATCTAACTAATACACACAAAGATGAGAGAACTCACTTACAAAAATAATATACCCTTGAAAAATCGTAAGTGCATATTTACAATGAGAGAAGTCCAATCTTTATTTTCGTTTTTGATAGAAATCAACACTTCAAGATGACACAAAAATAATTTTGGTTTAATCTCTCTTTCTCTCTTTAAAAATTTTGACAGAGTTTAACTACAAAAATAAATTTCTCAGCTCTGCAAAAATGATACACAAAAGGTACTATTTATAGAGTGCACAAGTGTGTGCAGATTGGTGTAAAATAGAATCACATGGATTAGCACAAAATTTGCACAAGCCATTGATTAATACAGATCTGAGGGCTCACAAAGAAACACAAAGTGTTGTGTTAAAAATGTGGCACGTGTAGTGCAAGCTATAACAGACTAATAGAATAACCAAAACATTAAACTATGATGTTTTAAAAGATTTAAAGTCAGCTGTGACGCACTAAAAAAATACTGTTGGACACGATGTCGTTTTACATAAAACCATTTCCTGATTTAAAAAGAAACTGTTGTAACACTAAGAATGACACACATCGTCGTTTTATAAACAAGAATACAAAATCGTGACAGGTAAAATCTGGCACGACATCGTTTAAAAGAATCCAGTTTCGGTTTTAAGATAAAAACCTTGGGCAAAATTGCGGTTTCAAAATAAACAATGGCCCAGTTGTGACAGCTAAGGCCAACGACCTGCAATGGGGAACACGCTGAATCAGCTAAGGCTGAATGGGATAACTATAGGGTCAATTCAGCAATGACAAATTGCCACAAGAGTCATGGGACAAGTCCAATCTTTATCATGCCTAAGGCAAGTAATAAAAGAAAGCATCATGCACTATTTAACATATATAAAGAATATATGTAATATATAGCATACATACAGGACAAGCATGCATACATAAACAAGCCATGGCGAGGGTCAATTCGGCCAGATTATGAGGAACACGCATAGAGGCTATTAATGGAAAATTATGACAGCATTCATATTACGTATAACAGCATATAATAACACGCAAATGTATATTTTCATAATATAACAAAATTTATTTTTAACTTCAAATTTTTATTTCGAAAATTAAAAAAAAAAAATTGTCGAAAATTTATTTTCACAAAAATATTTATTTTTATAAAAGCTTCAAATTAAAATATTGAACTCAAAAAAAAATTATTATGACGAAACAAAACATTATCATGAGACATGATAAATAAAATGCAAATGCAACGTGGTGTCGTGTCCTACGTGACAGAAATTCCTATGAGCCATAGAAACTGAAAATTATCTTTTCTGAGGGCAGACTGAATGAGGGCGGACTGATTCGAGTACTCATTTGATGTAGATGATTAAGGAGAGCTGGTGTCGATAGGGGAGACACACAATCCTAATTTATAAAAATATTTTTTCAAAATTCATGTCCAACTAGATGAAGTCCTATATAGCTAGAGCATGAAAAGCAAACCCTAGGAGTGCTTTATATAGAGACCTTCACCTTGTTGCTTGGGAACTTATGGGTAAGTGAATTCTGCAATAATATCCACCATATTTTGTCCTTTTAAATAAGACATTGGTTCATATACAAGATCATATTCTCCTAACTCCACTGCCCAATATATCAATCTTTCGAATTTCTCTGGCTTATGCAAAGCTTGCCTCAGTGGAATGTCAATGTATACCATTATGGTATGAGCTTGAAAATATGGCTTCATCCATCTACTATCCTCAATTAAGGCCAATGCTAACTTCTCCAGCCTGGGTTATCTGACTTCTGCTCCTCGAAAAGCTTTGCTAGTGTAATAAACCTATTTTTGAAGTCCATTTTCCTCCCTGATCAAGGCAGAGCTAACAACTGATTCAGAAAATGCCAATTATAAATATAGCTTTTCTCCAACACTGGTCAAGAGAGTAGTGGGGGTGCTCCCAGGTACTTTTTTAATTCTCAAAAGGCCTTTTCACATTCATCATTCCATTCAAAGGTTTTTCTGATCACCTTGAAGAATGGTAAACATCTTTCTATTGCTCGGGACATAAATATATTGAGTGATATTACACGCTCTGTTAGCCTTTGAACATCTTTTTTACTATTTGGGGGTTACATTTCTATCAAGACCTTAGTCTTATCTGGATTAGCTTCAATGCCTCTTTGGTTTACTATATACCCGAGTAACATTCCCTCCTGAACTCCGAAGATGCATTTGGTCAGGTTTAACTTCATCTGGTGCTTTTCCAATTGATTAAATGTCTGGTTGAGGTTGTCAATATGATCAATAACTTTTTTGCTCGTTGTCATTATATAATCAACATACACCTTCATGTTCTTGCCAATCTTCTCCTCAAATACTTTGTTCATTAGTCTTTGATAAGTGGCACCTGTATGTTTTAGACCAAACGGCATAAAATTATAGCAATATGTTCCTTGGGGTGTAATAAAGGAAGTACTTTCTCTGTCTTCTGGCTTCACTTTGATCTGGTTATAACCATAATATGCATCCATAAAACTCAACAACTTATGCCCCGAAGTAGCATCCACTAGTTGATCAATTCGTGGCAAAGGAAAATAATACTTTGGGCATGCCTTGTTCAAGTTAGAAAAATCTACACACATCCTCCACTTATTATTTTTCTTCTTGACCATAACTACATTGGCCAACCAATTCGGGTACTTCACATCTTCAATAAAAGAAGCTTTTTTAAGCTTCTCCACTTCTTCCTGTATAGTCTGGTTCTTCTCCAGGCTAAAAAACTCTTCTTCGCTGCATTAAAAGTTTAACCTCCTTATTATCATTAAGCTCATGGAACAAGAAGATTGGGTCTATGGCAGGCATATCTTCGTGGCTCCATGCAAACACCTGCTTTCTTTGTCTCAATAAAGCCATCAACTCATGTTTAAGAATCGGATTCAACGATGCTCTTTTTTGAGCTATTCGATCTGGTTTATCATCATCCAATATAATGCTTTCTGTTGCCTCCATCACCTGGCCTTTTACAAGCTCTAATTCATCTCTTGGATCTAAGGTTTCAACCTCAGATTCACTATTTATCCTCGGCGATTGAATAGTAGCATTCTCGATCTACTTTCTAATATCATTTTACTATTCCAACTCCAAGTTGGTCGAGAACTTCAGGCATTATTGAACAATGGAAGGTACAGCTTTAAATTTTTTCAGACCTACTCTTCTCATGATCATGTTATAGGCATAATGAATATTTTTGTCCATTACAAGGAATCTAACTTTCTCTATCCTGCTCACCGGCCATGTCCCGATCAACACATCTAGCTTGATTATTCCCAATGGAAACACCTTCTCACCAGAGAATCCAATTAGGGGCCTATGGTAAGGCTCCAGTTGGCTAAGTTTTAAATTCAAACTATCAAAACAGGGATAGAATATATTGTCCGTCGAACTGTCATTATCCACCAATGTCCTTACTACTAATACGTCTTTCATCCTGACTCTGATCACTAAAGGATCATCTTGAAAATACACTACTCCAGGTAGATCATTCTTAGAAAATCCCAATATGAACTTATCCTTGTTGACTTTCCTTGGTCAGTCTTCCTCTGCAAGGTTGATTCTCTAGATATAGAACAAGTTTGAGCCTCATTGAGGTAAGCTTTCCTTTCAGCTGTATGATCTCCTCCTCATGCACCCCCACCTGTATTCATATGGCAATCTAAAGATCCAAAACTGAATGTGAATACCTCGCATTCAGGTTGTCTAAGCTTCTTGGGGAGATCAGGATCGTCATCTGGATCATCATTATGGTTCCTCTTCTTATCTTGTCTAGGCTTAATAGGTGATTTATATCTATGTCACCCTTTGTCAGCAACTCTCCCACCATCCTGTCGATCTACAAATCTATCCAATTTTCCTCTTTGAATGAGTGCCTTTATCTCATTCTGGATAGCAATACACCAATTGGTCGTATGACCATGGTCTTTATGAAATTTGCAATACTTGGACTTATCCCTCTTATCAGCAGGTGACCTTAACTTTTCAGGCCAACTCAAATCATTGTTATGCTTAATTTCTTGCCAAACATGATGTATATCCACCGTTAAGGGAGTGTAATTGGTAAATTTTCTGAGTCGATCTAGGCTTTCTTTTACTTTTGAATTCTTGCGCTCATTGTGAATATTATGCTCCTTCTTATCAGACCTCCCTTCTGAATTTGCATCTGAATTCCTTTTAGCAGCCATAGCTTCTTTCACATTCACAATCTTCTTTTCTTTGGCCATTAATTCTGTCATCGTCTTAGGGGGATATTTTGGCAAAGTATAATATAGTTTTTTGGGGAGAAAACAACTCATGAGGGTAGTGATTTCATTCTTCTCCTCATAATCAATAACTTCTAATTTCTCGTTATTGAAATGAGTGATGTAATCCTTGGTACTTTCTCCCACCTTATCTCTCACACAAATAAAATGAGCTACTCACTTCACTGGTTTAGCTCCAAAGCATAAATTACAAATGAATAGCTCAGTGAGTTATTGGAAGCTAGGAATCTGCCCCTGAGGAAGAATATTATACCAGATTTGAGCAGATCCAGTAATTGTTCCTGAAAGTGACCTACACCTCATCTCATTAGGAATAGCATAGATATCAGTCATTTCTTGGTATTATTCTATATTAAGAACTATATCAGTCTTCCCATTATACTTGGGAGTGACCAGTGGAACTTTAAACTTGGTTGGTGTAGGGAAATATACAATAGTTTGCATAAAGGGAGATCCCTTAACAAAACTTCCCTGGATAGGATTCTTGGCCTTGGCCATTTCGCCCAATTTATATTCCAAACGCTGGATGGACCCCTTCCAAGCGTCGTTTCTAGCACCAGATCTGTTGGTTGCAGATTTTTTATGCCTACCAACTGATTGTGCTGAGCTTTCCTCTTATGATCCTTCTCTTTTACTGGATCGAGCATTTCGTTGGGCATTTTCTATAGATTGGCTGAACCTTCCCTCAAGTCTCTTAGTCGTTGAGTATTTTTCGACACAACCCGAAGGGCATTTCCCCTGGTTCCCAAATGATCGAAAGGAGAGGCCCGACTTAGCCTTTTTAAGGCACTCAGTCTTTCTGGAATGAGGGATTGTCCATCACAAGAATTAAGAATCCTAATAGAGAAACTTTCTCCAGGACGATATGAAGGACCCTTTAAAGCTAAGGAATGGCTATGCCTAACATTCCTTATTAGCGGTGGTGGCATACTCCTTTGATTAGACTATGTAAGAACTCCATATTGAAGAGTTTGGTCCAATTGTCTTATTGTATCCTGTATAGCCTCTTGATTTGTGGCCACACTAGCTAAAATTCTAATTAACTCGATATTATTTGGAGCGGTAGAGGGATTAGGTGGAATTCCCTCATTTTTGGTACCTGTTTCAGTGATATCAGTCATGTATCATGAATTAGTGAAAATGTTTACCAATACGTTCCCACAGATGGCGCCAATCTGTTGATTTAAAAAACTAGACTATAACTAATTAATTGATCACAGATAAATAAGTGAAAACAAATAAGACAGAGAGATTTTTAAAGTGGTTAGACTCAATGGAATAGCCTACGCCCACTACTATGTATTGCTTGACTGCCTTAATTTGTTTTTTTGGTTCCCTGCAATGAGGGTGTTACAATGTATTTATAGACCAAGAGCAGTGTTGAGAGTTGTCATGTGAAAGGGTGGAATGCTTTCATTTATTAGGCATTTACATTAATACACAATGAATATTAAATATAAGATTGTTGTCACTTCATTAGGTGTACTGGTTTAATTTTTGGTCATTAGTTGGTCTTCTAAGTTGGTTGATATCCAATGTTGGTTGAGCTACCTTGTTGGTTGAGCTTCCCTGTTAGTTGGACTGTGTTGTTGAAAGGGGATTTGTATCATGCTGACTTGGATTTATGCCACATTGGATGATACATGTTGGCTTGTAATTGGTCCACATAAGGTGGTGAATTTTTGTATCAACAGTGGGTGACATATTTGTTATTGATATTATTTGACAGAAAATAGAGATGCAATGATTTTTAAAATTAAATAGTATGTATGTGGCCATCCCCGATCCTCGCGGTGGGTGGGAGAGAGTATCCTAGGTCCCGCGCGCATCCCTCTCGGGAGAGAACATTGACCGGCGTCGTTGATGAGGTGAAAAATGTAGAGAGATGGAGTCGCCAGTCTATTTTATGTAAAACAGACAATAGAAAAGGGAGCCATCCCGAAAGGATAGCATCCAAAGATATACTGATACATACGAAATCAAAATGATTCGAAAAGGGTCCGAAGGCTAAGTTACGAAATGGGAAGGTGTTAGGCACCCATTCTACCCTTATGGTCTCTCATGGGTTGTTGTTATTCTCCTTTATTTCCCCATGATATGTGTGCATGTGTATATATAGTGGATATAGGAATCCTCAACTTGTATCACGGAAGAGATAAAACGAGTTATCCATACGAAGGTTCATAGAAAATAGGATTTATGCGATTATCCTAGCGTTGATCCTTATAATGAAAGGATAACATGTGTGGAATAATACGCCACTAAGAACAAATATATGTATATGTAAATGTATAGAATCTAAGAGAATTGACTTTAGAGAAAATAGAAAATGAGAAAGAAGAAAGTAAGAATAGGACTCGAGTCTCGGGTTTTACCCCGAGATGCCTATGTAGCCTATAGAGGCATCAAAGTTCATGTAGTTCGTATGCAAAACGAGGGGTGGGGTTTATCCCAAAAATCCAACCGAGGACTTCTCTTATGTGTGTGTGTGTGTGTGTGTAAAAAAGTGTTTTAGTTGTGAGAAAAGTGTGAGAATTCTCGTTTGGAATTTATGAGCAAACCCTATTTTTCTTATTTTTTGGTTTTTTATTTATATGAAAATAAGAGATGTGCGATAATACTGGATAAAAAGTATATTTGGATATGTGAAATGAGAGAATAAAAGTGCTAAGTAATAAAACAAGTTATTATGAATTTATGAGAATTTAAGGAGAGAATTTAAAGAGAGAATTGAGAAAATTGGACCTTCTTGAAGATTTTGAGCTTGATCTTGAAAGTTGGAGAGCAGCCCTTACACTTGGGTTGATATGCCCCAAGTGTAACCTCGGCCTAGAGACACCGACCTCGGTCGATATTATGGTCGACGTTGGGCATGGCTTGGACACGCGATATCGCCCCTCGGCCATATCATGGTCGGCCTAGGCCGACACTACCATGAGCCACTCCAAGAGATGTCACAAGGATCGGCAGCACTCGCATATGGCATGAAATGGCAACCTCGGCCATATATAGGCCGAGCCTGCAGGAAGTCACCAGCAACCTCATCAAGCCACCAGTTCAACCTCATATCAGGCCGACCATGTCCATTGTCTCGGCTAGGATTAGGCCGAGACCTCCATGGAACACTCGGACTGAACAGGTATCAAGACTCACCAACCTCGACCTCACCAAGGCCGAGGCCATACACCAGACGCGGTAGCCAAGCACCTGCTGACATTCGGATAAGGACACGTTGACACAAATCAGTTATAACAAGATTATTCCCCACACGTGGGGAGAATATTGCATCATCATTCTCTACATGTGACAGTGACAGATGGCACTCCCACATTGGTGTGGAAACCACACACATGCTCATTACGTGCATGGGGGGTACATTATACCCTCTAGGTACTATATATAGAGGTCATCCTCTACCTTGCAAAAGGATCCCAGATATTCAACCCTAGCTGAAACTCTGTCTAGATACATAGTAGAGAGAGAAAGCTTGAGAGATTGTATCCATGGCCATTAGTGCCTTCATTCAGTGATATTAGTCACACACACTCATAGTGGACGTAGGCCAGATTGGCTGAACCACTTATATACTGGTGCCCTCTCCTCTTCTCCTCATCTCATTCTCTTACCTCTTTACATAACTGTGCTGCCATTGTTATTCTTAGATTGAGCTTGAAAACACCTTATCTGGTGGTGCTGATTCTGGCATCATCATTTTGGCGCCGTCTGTGGGAACGAGAAGTTATCTCTTCCTCTTTTTCTGCTTAACCTCACCGGAGACTCTGGTGGTGAACCAGGCCTCCCCCTAGCGCGGAGATGTTTCACCATTGAAAGAGGTCCTGTGAGGTACTAAGCTCATCTGCTACTCAAGCTCTATAGTGTTAATATATGGCACCAGACTTACCACCACCTCTTCCGCCGTCTGGGGGTGGAGGGCCTAGTTCCAGTTAGGTGCCCCCCAGTCCGAAATGGCAGAGGTAGCAGCAGCCTTGAGATCTTTAGCTGCAACACAATAAGCCATACAGGAGAAATTTGCTCAACTTAGTCAAACTATGATGAGGCCACCTGGAGTCTCACCGTATATGATCACTCCGGCGGCAGTTCAGCCTCATCCTGACGCCAGGGGACCACCCCGGGCGCCAATGAAGGACCAGCCTGCACCCCAGCGGAGAAGGGATGTTGCTGACCCTAGGCGCTTGCGCCTTGGGAGGCAGGGAAACCCTTGCCCAGAGGATAGGTATGATGACCTAGAAGCTGAAGAAGCCCTAGAAGACTGTTGGGAGACGTATGAGGTGTCAATAACACTGCACGACCTCTTAGGCAAAGTCAAGGATGTGTCGGCCGAAGAGGTGAAGAGGCCCAACAAAGAGGGTCGGCCTTTGATAGGTTGAGCAGAGGGTCGGCCTTCGAGAGACTGGGCCCGGTGAACGAACTGAGACAGAGGCTATCGAGGTCAAAGAGCGCAGCAGGCTCTTTGTGAGGG
Source organism: Sambucus nigra (assembly GCA_949130495.1). Taxonomy (NCBI): domain Eukaryota; kingdom Viridiplantae; phylum Streptophyta; class Magnoliopsida; order Dipsacales; family Adoxaceae; genus Sambucus; species Sambucus nigra. Next base: position 150,878,747 of record OX422215.1, read on the forward strand.
AACAGGCAGGGTCGACCTGACCAAGTCCGACCCTGTGAAAGAAGAGGCAGGGAACAGGAAAAGGTCAACAGCCAACCTGTCGTGGCAGGGGAACCCTTTGTACATCGTAGGGAAGTGGAAGGGGATAACCTCGGCCAAGTTGATGACAGAAGACCCTGGAATGATTCTATCCAACGCCTTGAGGAGAAGATAGGAGACCTCATTAAAAGCAGGGACCCATTACAAAGGGGTTACTCAGAGGGCTCCCCATTTGTGGCTAGGATAGTGGGGTTCCCAAACCCAGCTAAGTTCAAACCTCCTACAGTGTCTCCCAAGTATGATCGCAGCACTAACCATGTACATCATATTGAGATGTACCAGTCAGCAACAGACATTTACTCGATACCCGATGAGATGAAGTGTAGGGACTTCACGGGGACCTTGACAGGGGCTGCGCACAGTTGGTTCACCTCCCTTCCGAAGAACTCAATTTAGAACTTCAAAGGATTCGCTGAGCAATTTATCCATAACTTCTGCTTTAGGGTGAGGCCTCAAAAGAAGACTACCCACCTGTTGTATGTCAAGCAGGCTAAAGGTGAGAGCCTAAGAGACTACATAGCAAGATTCAACAAAGAGAAATTAGAGGTGGAAGATTATGAAGAGAGCATAGCCATGACCGCCCTTATAGGAGGCCTCCAGAAGGGGAAGCTATTGTGGAAACTGGCGGAATACCCCCCTAGGTCTATGATGGAGCTGCTGGAAACCGCAGGGAAAGTGATGAATGCGGAAGAGGCAATGGCCGCCAAGTATGAGGAGGAGAACCGCGAGGGCACTGGGAGGTCCCAAAGCAAGAAAGAGGGGAAGAAGAGGTCAGGTGATAACAAGTTCGCTCATTATACACCTCTGACTGTAAGCTGCGAGCACATCCTCAATGATATTAAGATTGACCGAACTTTGAGATGGCCAGAGAAACTGAAGGCCCCACCACATAAGAGGAACAAAAACCTATGGTGCGAGTTCCATCAGGATCTTGGCCATGTCACGGATAGATGCTTCGCTTTAAAAGATGAGATTGAGAAGATGTTAAAGTCTGGAAAGCTGAGCAAGTATGTGGATAGTAAGTCTCCAAAAGGTGGAAGAGATGACCCTAGGAAAAAAAGAAATGACAGATGTCGTTCAAATGTCCCGGCCAGAAGAGACGATGATTCAGAAGGAGATGACGAAGATGATCCGAATCTTCCGCCAAAAGATGACAACACCCCGGTGAAGAGGGTCGGTACGATCTCCTTTGGTGTTAGCACCATATGTGGGGGATTTGCAGGAGGTGGCTGTAAGGCCCTAAAACACAATTAGTAAGGTTAATTATACGATTAAGTACAAGTTATGAGTTATAAGTTATAAATTGATTATGTGGTTAAATTCATCATGAAAATATGTTTCTAAATGCATCATTATGTTTATAAAAAGTAAGCTAAAGTGTTGGTGCGAAAGTGGCGATGTTTGGTCGCCAAATGTGAAAGTTATGAAATTTTGAGTAAATAATTACTTTTCTGTTCGAGCCCAAATTAGGTGTACTAGTTTTATGATTTTGGGAAAACAAAAAACATGAAAGTTGTATATGTTTAAGTTATATACTCATAGACACAAAGTGAGAGTAAATCGGGGCCCGAAATAGTGAGTTATGGTGATTTTACGAGGCAGGACAAATCTGTCATTAACGGAATTGTCCTATTGGACCCCTTACCCAACGAATCACGTAATACCACCTTAAAGTGGTCCCGTAGCCACGTTTTTTAGCTCATAAGGCAGAACTTATCATCTTTTTCATTTCCTATTACAAGCTTGAGAAAAAATATGCTTATGGAGAGAGAAAAACAAAGTTAAGGAAGAATTTCTTTGAAAATTCACCATAAATCGTGGAATTCTCGTAAGGTAATTACATCTTTATTAAAGTTTGTCAGATGGATGAGTTCTATACTTGGCATGTTTTTATTCCTGATTTGGATATATATTTTAATGATACCCATATTGCTGAATTGTGTTGGAATAAGGATGGGTTAAGAACATATGTTAAAACCAGAGCTAGGATTGTAAATGCATACTTTAAAGTCCTAAATTTACATCATCTTTTCGTAAATCATTTTGATTTAGAAAATTCATTATTATGATGTATATTTCTGCTAAAACATGTTTATTATATGTTTCCATGAATTATACTCAAGTTCAAGGTTATGTATGCTTAAAAATGTTAAGTTATGGCTTAATGTTGTAGTTTGACCTAGTTATGCTAAAAATGGAATAAATCATGTAATACTTATTGGAATTGAGTGATTCAAGTTGGAGAGTAAAATACACTCATACATGTATAACATATCCGAAAATTGTGTACAAATAGCTAGGAATGAACCCTTGGTGATAGTTTGAAGTCTTGGTTTAAAATCTGCCCTAAAGGAGCAAGAATGCATACCAAGTGTTTGACGTTTTGCTCGACATAGAAAATGAGCCCTAGAAATTATGAAACATTAAATTTGTATTATTCAATGTGTTTACTGATATTGGGTGGAATGTCATGAAAATTTATGTTGTACAAAAATTATGAGAATTCCAGGAAGTTGAAGTTGTGTTGTTGTTTTTCTTGAGAAACGATTTGGAAAAGGCTGTAATAAAATGGGCATAACTTTGTCTAGCAAATTCATAATTTAATTCTGTAAATTGTGTTAGAACCCTAATTAATTGGGTGTTATATAAATGTGAAGTGTCATATGTAATTCCTCCTTAGTTATTTCTGATTGACCAAATTATGTGATGTGTTACTGGGTTTGATGTTAATCGGTGTATTCAAATACTAACCATATTGACTTGTTAGGTGGGGAAGCAGCTAATACTACCATACCAAGGAAGTAGTTGGTATTAATCTTAGCACCAAATCCAAGGTGAGTGACCTTCCTTATTAAATATAAATGCTTATAATTTCATATGGAAATGTGTAGTTAGACACATGTGTGAAAATGTTTATGGGAGTGATATTGTTTTTATGAAACATATGCATATGATTAAAAATGTTAAGTGATGTTATATAATGATATGGACTAGTGAGTCCTTTATCTAATGTTAAGGGCTGTGATGGGTCCTACGGGATGTGGTGGTCCTGTTAATCCAACTTAAAGGTTTGTGTACTCGGGCCTAATAAAGGGATGTGGTGGTCCCTAATAACTGTGGTGGGTTAATTGGACTGTGGCGGGTCCAGGCTTCCGAGAGTTTCACAATTTCTGTTGGGTTATAGCATTAGAACAAAATAAAAATGGTTATTCAAATTGGTTATATGTGTGGTATGTGGTCATTCACTAAGCCTTTATAGCTTACACTCCTATAATGTTTTGTTTCAGGTATGCTTATAATTTGGAGTTCACTGCCAAGTTAGGACCTTAAAACGGGGGAGTGATGGATATGTAGTATGATTTGAATATCATGATTTCCTTTGTGTAATTATTAAACTAAGGATCTTGGTTATGTAAAGTTATGTAGTACTTATTAGTTATAAGTAAAGGCAGTTATGTTTTCATCTACATGTACCTTTGGGGGAAAAAAATCTTATGCTGTTTTCCTTAGAGATTTAAATTAAAGCATTGTTTAAGCCAATTTATCTCTAATTAAAAGGATGAGTTTAACAAAATTAAGTCGGGGCGCGACAACTTGGTATCAGAGCGTGGTCATTAGGTTCTGGATAGGGTGTGGGGTCTAGATTGGCAGTGGACACTAGAAAGTGAGTCTGTTATGCACCTGGATTTTGACTAACAATGTTAATATTAAATTGCTGCTATTGTATTTTGTTTAAGTGAGTTATATCGCAGTGAATGATGGATCCACATGAGCCACATGATGGAGCGGAGGGTGAGTCATCTTATGTTCCTAATAGTCAGCAAGGACATAGACATATTCAAGTGGAGGAACCGGAGGTGCAACAACAACCTATTGATGATGTGGGAAGAATATTACGTGATGTGGCACAACTTATGGAACAAGCAAGAGGTGGAGAACATGGTGGGGATAGGGACAAATTACATGAGAGGTTCATGAAGTTAAATCCGCCTGCATTTACTGGGACTACGGATCCGTTAGTGGCAGAGGGGTGGGTTAGAAAGATGGAAACAATATTTAAGGTGATGGAAGTGCGAGATGAACAAAAGGTTTTGTTAGCAACCTTTAGGTTAGAGGCTGATGCAAAGTTATGGTGGGATGCAACAGAAAGGTTACTTATTACAATGGGGGGAGTGGTTCCAATAAATCCTCCACAAATTACATGGGAGAGGTTTGTGAAGGTGTTCTTTGAAAAATATTTCCCAAGGCTTTATAGGAAAGAGAAAGAGGAAGAATTTATCACGTTGAATCAAGGGAACCGAACAGTGGCAGAGTATGAAGCTTTATTTATATCCTTATCAAGATTTGCACCTGACTTGGTGAGGACGGAATAAAGTAAATGTGATCAGTTTCAAACCGGGCTGAGTGTAGAGATAAAAAGCATGGTTGCTAATATGAAGATCATAGATTATGTGGACTTGGTTGATAGGGCCATGGTGTCAGAAAAGTCAATGAAAGAAATGAAAGCTGAACACTCGAAGAAAGCTAGACATGATGTTATAAGATCATATGGATGGGAGACGGGAACCTCAACTCAGATTATAGCACGAGAAGTACCTAAGGGACAAGAATTTAAAAATAATAGAAGTGCACGTGGAAGATTTCAAGCTCGAGGTGGAAGGACTGGGATGAATCGGTCAGAAAATGCATCTGTGTTGGTGCCGAGGGATATATTTTGTTATAGATGTGGTGGTCAAGGGCACATGTCTCGAGAGTGTACAATAGCTGAGACGACACCTTTGTGTTTCCATTATCATCAACCGGGGCACTTACGAAAGAATTGTCCAGCGATGGGAGCTACAACATCAGTTGGGAGTGTGGCAGTAGGAGGTAGGAGTTCTACACAGAATGTACCCAGGGGAGGTAGAGGAGGTATATCGCAAAGTCAAGGCCAAGGAAGAGTGTTTGCACTGACGCAACAAGATGCACAAGCTATGCCTAACGTAGTGACAGGTACACTTCCTATTGGTGATAAAGATGCTTATGTGTTGATAGATCCTGGTTCTACACATTCTTTTGTGTCTTTGCTTTATCTGTTGCATCTTAATAAACCATTATCATCATTAGATTCTAGTTTAGCTATTGTTACTCCAGTAGGGGGGTTGGTTTTTATTGAGAGGGTATATAGGGAGTGTGTGGTGCGAGTGGGTGAAAAATAATTACTAGTTGACTTATTACCTCTCGATATGCGCGACTTTGATGTAATACTGGGTATGGATTGGTTAGCTTCATATCACGTATGTTTGGATTGCTTTAAAAAGGAGGTAGTGTTTCAGTTACCGGGTGAACCTGAATTTAAATTTATTGGGGAACGAAATGTCACTCCAACTTGTTTGATTTCTGCTATAAAATGTTATGAACTGCTAAGGAAAAGATGTGAGGGTTATCTTGCCCATGTGGTGGACATACGACAAGAGGCTGGAAAATTATCAGATATACCAGTAGTTAATGACTTTGCAGATGTCTTCCCGGAAGAACTCCCAGGGTTAGCACCAGACCGTGAGGTAGAATTTGTGATTGAGTTGGTACCAGGCACCGCACCGATATTTATTGCACCATATCGCATGGCACCTGCAGAATTAAAGGAGCTAAAAATACAGTTGCAAGATTTGTTAGACCGTGGTTTTATAAGGCCTAGTGTATCACCGTGGGGAGCCCCGGTATTGTTTGTGAAGAAGAAAGATGGAACCATGAGGCTGTGCATCGATTATCATCAATTGAATAAGGTAACTATCCGTAATAAATACCCACTACCCCGCATTGATGACTTGTTCGATCAGTTGCAAGGAGCCAAAGTGTTTTCTAAGATTGATCTCAGATCCGGATATCATCAATTGAAAGTAAGAGATTGTGACATTTCTAAAACTGCTTTTCGTTCCAGGTATGGACATTATGAATTTCTTGTCATGCCATTTGGGTTAACAAATGCACCGGCCGTATTCATGGATTTGATGAACCGTATATTTCACCCATATGTGGACTCTTTTGGTATTGTCTTCATTGATGATATTTTGATATATTCTCGTAGTAGGGATGAGCATGAATGCCACCTGCGTATTATTTTACAGACCTTGCGAGAGAAGCAGTTGTATGCTAAATTTTCTAAATGTGAATTTTGGATAGACATGGTAGTATTTTTGGGGTATGTTATTTCTGCTGATGGTATTTGTGTAGATCCCAAGAAGGTTGAAGCAGTAATGAATTGGGAAAGACCAACTAGTGTGACAGAGGTGCGTAGCTTTTTGGGATTGGCGGGCTATTACAGGAGGTTTATATCGGGGTTTTCTTTTATTGCATTGCCATTAACTAAGCTTACCAGAAGGGAGAACAAGTTTGTGTGGAGTGACGATTGTGATAAAAGCTTTGAAAGTTTAAAGGGTAAGTTGACATCAGCTCCAGTATTGACTATCCCAACGGGTACAGAAGGTTTAGTTATTTATAGTGATGCCTCGTATCAAGGACTCGGTTGTGTGTTAATGCAGCATGGAAAGGTAATTGCTTTTGCTTCTCGACAGTTAAAGATACATGAACGAAACTACCCTACACACGATCTTGAGTTGGCTGCAGTAGTTTTTGCATTAAAAATCTGGAGATACTACTTATATGGTGTTAGTTGTGAAATTTTTACTGACCATCAAAGCTTAAAATACTTGTTTACACAAAAAGACTTGAACTTGAGGCAAAGAAGGTGGATGGAACTTATAAAAGATTATGATTGTACGATACATCACCATCCAGGTAAAGCTAATGTTGTTGCTGATGCTTTGAGTAGAAAATCTCTAGGCATAGTATCTTGTATTTATTGTATTCGAGTTGATCTGCTGAGAGAGTTAGCTTTAATGGGGGTGGAATTAACTTTGAATGAGTCTTACGGAATAGTAGCACATTTAAATGTTAGACCCACATTGATAGAATAGATAAAACAAGCACAAGGAGGAGATACAAAATTGGAGAAAGTTAGAGATAATATGAAAAAGGGTAAAGCAAATGAATTTTCTATTCGGGATGATGACATTGTTATGTATGGGAACCGTTTGTGTGTACCTAATGTGCCTGATTTGAGAAGAATGATTTTAGAGGAATCCCACTGTTCTTTATATGCTATGCATCCAGGGAGTACGAAACTGTATAGAGATTTGAAACAATGTTATTGGTGGTCGGGAATGAAACACGACATTGCAGATTTTGTTGCTAGATGTCTAGTTTGCCAACAAGTGAAGGTGGAGCATCAGAAGCCAAGTGGTTTACTACAACCCTTACCTATCCCTGAGTGGAAATGGGAGCATGTTACTACAGATTTTGTTGTAGGTTTACCAAAATCATCACGAGGGTTTGATTCTATTTGGGTTATCGTTGATAGGTTGACTAAGTCTGCACATTTTCTTCCTGTTAAAACTACTTACTCCATGGATAGATATGCCAAATTATATGTGGATGAGATTATTAGATTGCACGGTGCACCTGTTTCTATTATTTCTGATCGAGATCCTAAGTTTACTTCTCACTTTTGGCCTAGTTTACAAGAAGCTTTGGGGACTAAATTGAAATTTAGTACAGCTTTTCATCCTCAGACTGATGGGCAGTCAGAAAGAACGATCCAGACACTCGAAGATATGTTACGAATTTGTGTATTGGAGTTCAAGGGAAGTTGGGATGAACACATGCCACTAATAGAGTTTGCTTATAATAATAGCTATCATTCGAGTATTGAGATGGCTCCTTATGAAGCTTTGTATGGGAGAAAATGTAGAACTCCAGTGTGTTGGACTGAAGTAGGAGAACAAAAACTTCTTGGGCCAGAAATTGTACAGCAGACTACTGAAAAGATCAATCTCATCCATAATCACTTAAAGGTGGCGCAAAGTAGACAGAAAAGTTATGCAGACAACCAAAGGAAAGAATTGAAATTTGAGGAAGGTGATCGAGTATTCCTACGTGTTTCTCCTTGGAGAGGGGTTATGAGATTTGGGAAGAAAAGAAAGTTAAGTCCCAGGTACATTGGACCTTATGAGATAGTGAAACGGGTTGGATCTGTAGCTTATAAGTTGGCATTACCACCAGAATTATCTCGGATACACGATGTTTTTCATATATCCATGTTACGTAAGTATGTGCCCGATCCTTCACATGTGTTTATTTCACAACCGATAGAGCTTCAAGATGACTTAACCTACATGGAGGAACCAATTGCTATTATAGATCGAAAGGAGCAAGTGTTACGTAGTAAAACCATTTCACTAGTTAAGGTGATGTGGAGAAGTCAGAATGTGGAGTATGCCACCTGGGAAGGGGAGGATAACATGAAGAAGCAATATCCTCATTTGTTTGGTAAGTTTCTTATGCGTTAAATTTCGAGGACGAAATTTTTATAAGAGGGGTAGAATTGTAAGGCCCTAAAACACAATTAGTAAGGTTAATTATACGATTAAGTACAAGTTATGAGTTATAAGTTATAAATTGATTATGAGGTTAAATGCATCATGAAAATATGTTTCTAAATGCATCATTATGTTTATAAAAAGTAAGCTAAAGTGTTGGTGCGAAAGTGGCGATGTTTGGTCGCCAAATGTGAAAGTTATGAAATTTTGAGTAAATAATTACTTTTCTGTTCGAGCCCAAATTAGGTGTACTAGTTTTATGATTTTGGGAAAACACAAAACATGAAAGTTGTATATGTTTAAGTTATATACTCATAGACACAAAGTGAGAGTAAATCGGGGCCCGAAATAGTGAGTTATGGTGATTTTACGAGGCAGGACAAATCTGTCATTAACGGAATTGTCCTATTGGACCCCTTACCCAACGAATCGCGTAATACCACCTTAAAGTGGTCCCATAGCCACGTTTTTTAGCTCATAAGGCAGAACTTATCATCTTTTTCATTTCCTATTACAAGCTTGAGAAAAAATATGCTTATGGAGAGAGAAAAACAAAGTTAAGGAAGAATTTCTTTGAAAATTCACCATAAATCGTGGAATTCTCGTAAGGTAATTACATCTTTATTAAAGTTTGTCAGATGGATGAGTTCTATACTTGGCATGTTTTTATTCCTGATTTGGATATATATTTTAATGATACCCATATTGCTGAATAGTGTTGGAATAAGGATGGGTTAAGAACATATGTTAGAACCAGAGCTAGGATTGTAAATGCATACTTTAAAGTCCTAAATTTACATCATCTTTTTGTAAAGCATTTTGATTTAGAAAATTCATGATTATGATGTATATTTCTGCTAAAACATGTTTATTATATGTTTCCATGAATTATACTCAAGTTCAAGGTTATGTATGCTTAAAAATGTTAAGTTATGGCTTAATGTTGTAGTTTGACCTAGTTATGCTAAAAATGGAATAAATCATGTAATACTTATTGGAATTGAGTGATTCAAGTTGGAGAGTAAAATAAACTCATACATGTATAACATATCCGAAAATTGTGTACAAATAGCTAGGAATGAACCCTTGGTGATAGTTTGAAGTCTTGGTTTAAAATCTGCCCTAAAGGAGCAAGAATGCATACCAAGTGTTTGACGTTTTGCTCGACATAGAAAATGAGCCCTAGAAATTATGAAACATTAAATTTGCATTATTCAATGTGTTTAATGATATTGGGTGGAATATCATGAAAAGTTATGTTGTACAAAAATTATGAGAATTCCAGGAAGTTGAAGTTGTGTTGTTGTTTTTCTTGAGAAACGATTTGGAAAAGGCTGTAATAAAATGGGCATAACTTTGTCTAGCAAATTCATAATTTAATTCTGTAAATTGTGTTAGAACCCTAATTAATTGGGTGTTATATAAATGTGAAGTGTCATATGTAATTCCTCCTTAGTTATTTCTGATTGACCAAATTATGTGATGTGTTACTGGGTTTGATGTTAATCGGTGTATTCAAATACTAACGATATTGACTTGTTAGGTGGGGAACCCTAATTAATTGGGTGTTATATAAATGTGAAGTGTCATATGTAATTACTCCTTAGTTATTTATGATTGACCAAATTATGTGATGTGTTACTGGGTTTGATGTTAATCGGTGTATTCAAATACTAACGATATTGACTTGTTAGGTGGGGAAGCAGCTAATACTACCATACCAAGGAAGTAGTTGGTATTAATCTTAGCACCAAATCCAAGGTGAGTGACCTTCCTTATGAAATATAAATGCTTATAATTTCATATGGAAATGTGTAGTTAAACACATGTGTGAAAATGTTTATGGGAGGGATATTGTTTTTATGAAACATATGCATATGATTAAAAATGTTAAGCGATGTTATATAATGATATGGACTAGTGAGTCCTTTATCTAATGTGAAGGACTGTGGTGGGTCCTACGGGATGTGGTGGTCCTGTTAATCCAACTTAAAGGTTTGTGTACTCAGGCCTAATAAAGGGATGTGGTGGTCCCTAATAACTGTGGTGGATTAATTGGACTGTGGCGGGTCCAGGCTTGCGAGAGTTTCACAATTTATGTTGGGTTATAGCATTAGAACAAAATAAAAATGGTTATTCAAATTGGTTATATGTGTGGTATGTGGTCATTCACTAAGCCTTTATAGCTTACACTCCTATAATGTTTTGTTTCAGGTATGCTTATAATTTGGAGTTCACTGCCAAGTTAGGACCTTAAAACGGGGGAGTGATGGATATTTAGTATGGTTTGAATATCATGATTTCTTTTGTGTAATTATTAAACTAAGGATCTTGGTTATGTAAAGTTATGTAGTACTTATTAGTTATAAGTAAAGGCAGTTATGTTTTCATCTACACGTACCTTTGGGGGAAAAAAATCTTATGATGTTTTCCTTAGAGATTTAAATTAAAGCATTGTTTAAGCCAATTTATCTCTAATTAAAAGGTTGAGTTTAACAAAATTAAGTCGGGGCAAGACAGTGGCTCTGAAGTAGCTGACAGGAAGGCTCATGTAGCAGAGTCCAGGTCAGCGGCCAAGCTTGAAGTTGTGAATCTTACGTCTTTCGATACAGTGCAGAAGAGGAAGAAGGTAGACCTAGACACCCTCGTAGTGTGGTTCTCCAGACTCGAGTTCAAGGGTATCTTAGCCCCCCATGATGACCCATTGGTCATAACAATAAGGGTGCATGGGTGCGAGGTACGGAGGATCCTCATAAACGGGGGGAGCTCAACAGACGTGATGTTCTAGCCTTGCTTCAAGAGCCTGGGTCTTAGCAAGGCAAGGCTGGTGCCCTATCATCACCCATTGGTAGGCTTCAGTGGCAAAAAGGTACACCCCTTGGGCATGTATGAGATGGATGTACGGATGGGGGATGAGTGGCCTAAGAGGCTGACCAAGAAGATAAACTTTTTCATTATGGACGAAAACGTGTTCTCGGCCTACAACCTCATCATAGGAAGGGTGGCCCTTAAAGAGTTTGAAGTTGTGCCGTCGACGGTCCATCAGATGCTAAAATTACCGACTCCTTATGGAGTAGGGGAAGTGCAAGGGGACCAGACCATGGCGCGAGAGTGTTACTTTAAGTCGGCCGAAGAGAGAGAAGCCCATAAGAGGGCAACCACCACTTACAGCATTGACACTCTTGACCCAAGAGATGAAACAAAGTTGAAGAAGGGAGAGGCCGCAGAAGAGATAGAATCCATCGTCCTCAATGAGGACGACCCAAAAAAAACCATCCAGGTCGGTAAGGCCCTAGAGCCAGGAATCAAGAAAGAGCTGATAAACTTCCTCAAGAGGAGACAGAGTTTCTTCGCATGGAGTCATGCAGACATGCCTGTCATCGACCCTGAGGTCATGAGCCACAAGCTCAACGTGGACAGAGATGCCAAGCCGATCAAGCAGAGACGAAGAGTCTACTCCAGGGAGAAGTACGACGTCATCCGAGAAGAGGTCAAGAAGTTGGAAGAGGTCGAGTTCATAAGAGAGGTTACCTATCCGGAGTGGCTCTCGAATGCAGTCATCATGCCTAAGGCCAATGGGAAGTGGCGAATGTGTGTGGATTTCACTGACCTGAATAGGTCTTGCCCAAAAGACAGCTATCCCTTACCTCGAATAGACCAGATGGTGGACGCGATGGCGGGGCACGAGCTCATGAGCTTCATGGACGCTTATTCGGGCTATAACCAAATCTTCATGGATGCTGAAGACTCTGAGAAGACAGCCTTCATTACTGACAAAGGGACGTACTGCTACAAAGTGATGACCTTCGATCTGAAAAATGCAGGGGCAACGTATCAACGTCTTGTCAATAAGATGTTCGAAGAGCAAATAGGTAAGACCATGGAGGTGTATGTAGACGATATGCTAACGAAGAGCTTGAAAGCTTGTACTCACGTAGCGGACCTTGAGAAGACCTTCGACATTATGGACTCATACAGAATGAAACTCAACCCAACAAAGTGTGTCTTCGGAGTAGGAGCTGGGAAGTTCCTGGGATTCATCATTAATCAGAGGGGAATTAAAGCGAACCCTGAGAAAATCAAGGCATTACTCGACATGAAGACTCCTAGGAGTATAAAGGATGTCCAAAGACTCACGGGAAGATTGGTTGCCTTTAACAGGTTTGTTTCTAGGGCGACGGAAAAGTGTCTTACATTCTTTTAAGTTCTAAGAAAGGCCTTCCAATGGGACGAAGAGTGTGAAAAAGCCTTCAACCAGCTCAGGTCCTACTTAGGGTCTCCCTTATTGCTGTCTCGACCCGTCGCAGGAGAAAGGTTGTTTGTGTATCTGGCAGTCTCTGAATCAGCCATCGGCGTGGCCATCATACGAGAAGAGGATGGGATCCAAAGGCCTGTGTACTTCAATAGTAAGTCCCTTCAAGGGTCTGAACAAAATTATCCTCGTATGGAGAATTTGGCTTATGCCCTAATACATGCCTCAAGAAAAATGAAGCCTTACTTCCAAGCTCACTCCATGGTAGTCTTCACTGACTCCCCACTAAGGCAGGTTCTGCACAAACCTGAGAAGTCCGGGAGATTAATGACATGGGCCATCGAACTAGGAGAATATGATCTTACCTACCAGCCTAGGACATCCATCAAGGGGCAGGCCCTCGCGGACTTTGTCGCAGAATTCACCTGGGAAGAGGCCGAGACAGAGAAAGGCTTAGAGGACGACGAAGAGACAAACTGAAGTATCTTCCAAAATTCGGAAGAGATGACACCAAACGTCTTCCGAGATCGGGAAGAGGTCATCTCAGGCAAAACCCAGAGCAGAATAGAAGAGAACGAAGAGGATCGATATCTCTTCAAGAAGGGGTTATGACAGAAGGGGTCTTCTCATCAGATACAGACGTCTGGAGCCTCTTCGTTGATGGCTCTTCCTGTGATAGTGGAAGCGGTGCGGGGCTAATACTCTAGGCTCCAGATGGAGCCAACATTGAATACGCCTTGAGATTCAACTTCCAGGCCTCAAACAACGAGTCCGAATATGAGGCCATAATAGCAGGTCTCTTATTGGCAACACCTCTTCGAGTAAAGCGACTCCTACTCCATAGCGACTCAAGGTTGGTTGTCAATCAAGTATTGGGGATATACGAGGCCAAATACGAAAGGATGGCCAAGTAATTAAAGAGGGTAATAAGGTTGTTAGAATATTTTTAAGAAGAAAAACTGAAGAGAGTGCCTCGACTAAGTAATAATCACGTTGATGCATTGGCAAGGCTGGCATCGGCAATGAAGACAGATATGGGAAGGACCATTTCGATCGAGGTCTTTGGAAAGGCAACCATCGAGGAAGAAGAGGTATGTAACCCTTGTCATAATGTGAACCTAGTAGACTCATGGATTGACCCGCTCGTCAGATACCTAAGAAAGGGAGAGTTGCCTGAGTCCAAGCTAGAAAGGAGAAAGTTTAGATATAGGGCTGCCAAGTTCTCAATGGTAGGAGACGTCCTGTACAAAAAGGGGTTTCTATTACCTCTCCTCAGATGTGTGCATCCCATGGAAGTTCCTCGGGTCTTACAGGAGGTTCATGAGGCTTCTTGCTCTAGTCACATAGGGGGAAGGCCCTTAGCCAAGAGGATCATCACTCAGGGATACTGGTGGCCTACCTTGTCCAAGGACGCTGCAGACTATGTGAAGAGGTGCGACAAATGTCAAAGGTTTGCCACTATCCCTCATCAACCCCATCAGCCTATGACGTCAATCTCTTCTCCATGGCCATTTGCGGTATGGGGAATTGACTTAGTAGGACCTTTGCCAAGAGCTGTCAATAACTATAGATTCTTGATAGTTGCCATTGACTACTTCTTAAATTGGGTGGAGGAAGAGCCGATGATAACAATCACAGAGCAGAAGACCTTCCAGTTCATTTGGAGGAACATCATATGCAGATATGGCCTTCCAAACACTCTCATCTCGGATAATGAGACCCAGTTTAAAAACTCCTCCTTAGAAAAGTATTGCCTAAGAGTGGGGATTAAGCAGTTCTTCTCATCTCCTGGTCGACCTCAGGCAAATGGTCAGACCGAGGTCACAAACAGAACTATCTTGGACGGAATCAAGAAGGGGTTAGAAGATGAGAAGGGGAGATGGACTAAAGAGGTCTACGCTGTGTTTTGGGCCTACAGAACCACGGCAAGGACACCAACAGGAGAAACCCCATTCATGCTGGCACATGGCTCAGAGGCCGTCATCCCAATGGAAGTAGGACTCCCAACTCATCGGATTCAGACCTACGACCCTGACAACAATGGGGAAGAGAGGAGGCTAGACCTAGATCTTATCGAAGAAAGAAGAGAGGACGCAGAGGTCAGAAAAGTAGCCTACCAGCAGAGGGCAGTGAAATTCTACAACCAGAGGGTGAAGTCAAGACCCATTGCAGTGGGAGACCTGGTGCTAAAGAAGACCCTACAGAAGGCAAATAAGCTTCACCCAAACTGGCATGGCCCCTACAAAGTAACAGAAGAGGTTGTGCCTGGCACTTACAGGCTAGAAAACCTAGAAGGAGAACCTTTCACTAACCCATTGAATGCTGACCACCTAAAGAGATATTACATATGATGTTGCATAGAGTATTTATGTAAATGTACCATCCTATTGTGAAGAGGTTATTAATAAAGATCAGTTCCCATGACAGTTCTTGCTTCATTCTTAGATCAGAGATATATTATGGGGATAACATCTTAGGTGATGACCTCAGACCCTTATAACATCATAATTTGGTGACAAGGTCTGAGGTTAGACACCATAATGAGATGACCTCAAACCCTTAACATCATTAATTTGGTGAGATATATTATGGGGATAACATCTTAGGTGATGACCTCAGACCCTTATAACATCATAATTTGGTGACAAGGTCTGAGGTCAGACACCATAATGAGATGACCTCAGACCCTTAAGATCATTAATTTGGTGAGATATATTATGGGGATAACATCTTAGGTGATGACCTCAGACCCTTATAACATCATAATTTGGTGACAAGATCTGAGGTCAGACACCATAATGAGATGACCTCAGACCCTTAACATCATTAATTTGGTGAAATTTATTATGGGGATAACATCTTAGGTGATGACCTCAGACCCTTATAACATCATAATTTGGTGACAAGGTCTGAGGTCAGACACCATAATGAGATGACCTCAGACCCTTAACATCATTAATTTGGTGAGATTCATTATGAGGATAACATCTTAGGTGATGACCTCAGACCCTTATAACATCATTAATTTGGTGACAATGTCTGAGGTCAGACGCCATAATGAGATGACCTCAGACCCTTAACATCATTAATTTGGTGAAATTCATTATGAGGATAACATCTTAGGTGATGACCTCAGACCCTTATAACATCAAAATTTGGTGACAAGGTCTGAGCTTAGACACCATAATGAGATGACCTCAGACACATAACATCATTAATTTGGTGAGATTCATTATGGGGATAACATCTTAGGTGATGACCTCAGACCCTTATAACATCATTAATTTGGTGACAAGGTCTGAGGTCAGACACCATAATGAGATGACCTCAGACCCTTAACATCATTAATTTGGTGAAATTCATTATGAGGATAACCTCTTAGGTAATGACCTCAGACCTACATAACACCATGCATTGGTGACAAGGTCTGAGCTCAGAACCATTGGTTGAGTTTAAACAAGACTATTGCAAAGACAAGCTTAGAAAGAGGGCTTCAGAGGTTGAAGCTCATTGCAAATTTATTTTTAGCAGACACTATAATAATGGAACTAAGAATGAAAAGCATCACATGACATTCAATGACAAGAAAGTGGAGATGGTCCTCATCAAAGGTTGATATATATATTCAGAAATTAAATGTTCAATTATTACAGACAAAAGTTCCACAATACAGTTAAATTACACAGTGATAAAAAATGTCCTTAGAATCTGAGGGGGGAACGTTGACACCCTCACCTTGGTTAGTCACCTCGGCCGCATCATCACAAGGGTCTGCCCCTCCAACCTCGGTGACCTCCAATGTAGCAGTCTCAGCAGGAGCAGCAGCCTCTTCCTCAACCTCTTGAAGATTCTGGGAAAACTGAGGATCGCCAAAGTTGAGACCCACGAAGTCAGAGGCCTTCAAAGTGTCGGCCTCTCTCTCCCTGATGTCAGCCCATTTAGTGGTGGCTTTGATACCTATTTCAAGGTATTCAAAGCCAAATCTCATGAACTCGTCAGAGGATTTGTAGTCAGCAATGATCTTCTCAGAGGCGTCCTCAAGGGTGGCCCTGATAGCCGAGTTGACCTTTTTCTGAAGAACGTCGTCCTTAGCCTTCAGTGCAGCAGCATGGTCCTTGTCGAGCTGGGAGATGTCCATCTCCAACCCCTTCACCTTCTCCTCAGAGCCCTTCAGCTCAGACTTGAGGCGCTCTATCTCTGTGTTCAGAGCACCCTGGACTTTCTCGGCCTCTTATCCCTTTTGGATGAGAGGCAACTTCCTCAGATTCCAGTTCGATAGATGGTGCATAGCGGTCAAGCCCTGCATATTTAGTGATCATGAGTAAGTTGAAGAAGAATCAGATGTTACACATAGAAGAATTTATGAAGAGGGATCAAATCATACCTGAAAGGCTCTGTGAAGGCCGAACTCAACCAGCAAGGGGGTGTCCATAGCCCTGTAGAAGCGTTTATCAGCCTCAGTCATTACAGAGACGATGGCATCCAGGGCCTGCATACTGTGGCCGACCACACTATCAGTTAACTTCAACTGATCCAGACGAGCCGACAGGATGTCACCTGAAGAGATAGGGATATCAGCTTCAGTGGTCTTCTTTTTCGGCCTCTGATCCTCAGGGGCATGATCTTCGGGAGCCCTCTTCTTTTTGGTCGGGGGCTTAGAGGCCAAGGGAGCTGGAGGAGGAGCGTTCAGACCTGCTTTCTTGGCAAGTTTTGTCAAGCTCGGTGCAGCCATCTCCCAAAGCTCGTTTGGAATATCCCTTGGTCGCTCTGCAAAAAATTAATAGACCTGAGTTAGATAAATCAGATATGAATAAACTCAGAGGTTAAACTTAACAAAAATGCTTACCAAGCTCGGCAAGGGGACTTCCACCTAGACCTGTCCCAAAGAGGAAGTGGGGAGTCATCAGATGTTCAAACCTGACAAATAGACCCTTTACCCCTGATCTTGAAGGGCTTTCACCCTCTGGAGGTTTTGTAGACTTAGGCCAGGGTCGGCCCTGGCAGACATGATGACCTTACCCCACCTGAGGGGCATCCTCTGCTCCAGATTGGACGAGGGAACACATGGTCCAAACTCCCATGGCCCTGAGGCAAAGAAGTATCGAGGCTTCCAGTTATGGTTGGAAGTTTGGGTCACCTGAAGCAACTTCTTCTCAGGCCTCTGAGCTACAAAATGGTAGTATCTCGGATGATTTTTGGCCGAGGAAGGGACGTAACAACCTACAAACACTTGAACTGGAAGGTCTGAGTGGTGGACGGCCTTACATAACACTATGGCCCCTATTAGGATTCTCCAGGCATTAGGAGAGAGCTGGGAGGGGGACAAATTAATGTAAGAGAGGATGGATCTGATAATGGGGTGAATGGGGAGACGGAACCCCAACTTAAACATCTGCTCATACAAGCAGACCTCCCCATCTCGGCCATGATAAGCCCTCTCTTCCCTCAGAGGTATCCTACGTTTTATTGAGGGGCTAATAGAATACAGATATCTGAAGCAGAGAAGGTCTACCTCAGTGATAGTACTTTCGATCTCGATCGCCTCAGAGACGTCGACATCGCTCTCAACCTCATCATCATCCAGCTCAACGTCAGCCGGAGCAGATGTTGATGGGTTACTCGAAAACCTTTGAGCAAACTCTGCTCTGGTGACAGTCGACATAGGGATGGCGTCAATTGGAGGTGGTATGGCCACACTCGGCTCAAGAATTTCAACCTCCGAGGAAGACCCTGAGGTGCTTGATTGATTGTTGGACGAGGCTCGGCTGGAGACCTCGGCCTGATCAGGCCCAGGTGTGAAGTCCATGGCCTCTTGAAAGGACTCCACAGACATGGGGTCTGAGGTAGAGGATTCAGACTCAGACATAGGTATGGGATCAGCAAGAACCCCTGTCTGATAGAAGTTCTCCGGGGGGTCAGGATATATCACCTTCAGATGTGGTGGAAATAGGGGTCCAATGGGAAACTCTTGTGACCTACGAGCCTCCTCCTGAGCTCTTTCTATTTGCCTAATATTTTCTAAGGTCTTCTCTCTAAGAGAAGGGAACTCCTCAAGAAGATGATATAAGGGTCTGAGCATCAGAGGATGACACTACACTTAGGGATTTTCCTAAACTCAAAAAATCACAAACAAGACTGGCTAATAAAGCAAAGGAATCTAAAGATCAAACTACTTAAATTTGTCAAGAAAAGCTTGCCTGAAATTATGGTGGACTCGCCGGAAAGCTAAGAAACTCGCCGAAAAGTACGAAAATAAGGGTGCTTGCAGGAAAAATGAAGGAAAAAGTATGGAAAACCTTACCTGAGGATGAAATGGTAAGGAAGAGAGGAGAAAATGCGAGAAATCACCACCCAAATGCCTTGAACCAAGATCTTTCTAGAGAGAGGGAGAACAGCAGGAACGAAAACGGCAGAAATGAAGAAATGAAGAAGAAAGAAGAAAAGAAGGGTTCAAAACCCTTATATACTCAGGCACAAATCCCAAGGCCCATCATTGCCTTGGGAGCCCTAAAGGATGGCTGACAGCACATGCCAACCAAACAAGCATGTTCCAGCGTTGGAAAAGTGTCAAGCAAGTAATGGCTTGTAACAGACAGGCCTCGGAGGTGTAGTAATCCCCTAGCCACTTGCTCTCGCATATGACTAAGGGCTGGGGGGTAATTGATATGTACCAAGTGTAACCTCGGCCTAAAGACACCAACCTCGGTCGATATTATGGCCGACGTTGGGCATGGCTTGGACACGCGATATCGCCCCTCGGCCATATTCGGGTCGGCCCAGACCGACACTACCATGAGCCACTCCAAGAGATGTCACAAGGATCGGCAGCACTTGCATATGACTTGAAATGGAAACCTCGGCCATATATAGGCCGAGCCTGCAGGAAGTCACCAGCAACCTCATCAAGCCACCAGTTCAAGCTCATATCCGGCCGACCCTGTCCATTGTCTCGGCTAGGATTAGGCCGAGACCTCCATGGAACACTCGGACTGAACAGGTATCAAGACTCACCAACCTCGGCCTCACCAAGGCCGAGGTCATACACCAGCCGCGGTAGCCGAGCACCTGCTGACATTCGGATAAGGACACGTTGACACAAATCAGTTATAACAAGATTATTCCCCACACGTGGGGAGAATATTGCATCATCATTCTCTACATGTTACGGTGACAGATGGCACTCCCACATTGGTGAGGAAACCACACACATGCTCATTACGTGCATGGGGGTACATTATACCCCCTAGGTACTATATATAGAGGTCATCCTCTACCTTGCAAAAGGATCCCAGATATTCAACCCTAGTTGAAACTCTGTCTAGATACACAGTAGAGAGATAAAGCTTAAGAGATTGTATCCATGGCCATTAGTGCCTTCATTCAGTGATATTAGTCACACACACTCACAGTGGACGTAGGCCAGATTGGCTGAACCACTTATATACTGGTGCCCTCTCCTCTTCTCCTCATCTCATTCACTTACCTCTTTACATAATTGTGCTGCCATTGTTATTCTTAGATTGAGCTTGAAAACACCTTATCTGGTGGTGCTGATTCTGGCATCATCATGGGTGATGATGGAGGGTAGTTAATTCACCAAGTTTGATGAAAAGGATGATGAAAAGTGAAGGTTGGAAAGGGATTTGGATGTGGAAATCGCACTTACTTCAAGAGAGGTTTTTTAGATTTACTGAGAGTGATATCTATCAGATATGGGCCCTATTTGCAATGAGGTCAAGGCCCCCTTTTCATAGGCCCAGGGCATTGTCAATCAGCATAGCCCTGGTCTTACCTATCGGCATAGCCCTGGTCCTGCCTATCAGCACCTGCCGATAGGCAGGGTATGGAACTTACCGTTTGGCAGTGTCTTTCAGGCCTTTTTAGAAAATTAGTCGCGAAAAGCAAACCATTGATCTGAATCATGTATGGGGAAAAACTATTAGAAAGGTAATTTAGATACCTTCGAAAGTCCTTTAGACTTCTCCCGGGTTTGGGAGTTGACTTTGGGTCAAATGTGGTTCGGAAGCGCTCGTCGGTCCTTTAGATAGGGAAACTTCAAATGCAAATGGATCGTTCGTCCACATGGTAAGTCTGAATTGTGAACGGGGCAGACCTTTGGAAAGGTTAGGAGATGTACTTTGCCATTCCAAAGAGTTTGACCCAGTTTGAAGAGTTGACTTTGGTCAATTGAGCCCTGGAAGCATTTGGTGACCTCTCGAAGTAAAATCGAACGTTCGTCTGTACCGTAGGTCAGAATCGTGCATGGGATGGATCTTTGGAAAGGGGTTTTAGTGCCCTTTGAAGATTTATTCAGTCTCAATCGAGTTGAAGAGTTGACTTTGGTCAAATGGATCCCAGGAGCATCTAGTGTCCTCTAGATCAAGTTTCAAGGTAAAGCGGGTCATTCGTTCGCATGATAAGTCAGAATCGCGTACGGGACAGACCGTTGGAAAGGGATTTGAGTTCCTTTTGAATATTCATTCAGTCTTAGTTGAGCTGAAGAGTTTTACTTTTGGTTAAACGAAACCTGGGAGTGCTTGATGGCTTCTAGGTAAGTACCCGGGGTATGACCTAGGTTTGTAGTTATGAAGGGAGATGCCTAGGGACCTAAGGAGAGTTTAGGGGTATCAAAATGGGGTGTCTACAAAGCCCCTCGACGAGTGAGTTTGGAACAAACGATAGCCGTCGAATAGACACCACATGATGCCTTGAAAGAGGATGACCAATTCAGAGGGTCGAGGACGATTTTGAGGACCTAAGGGAGTGAGGATGACCATTTTAAAGGGTCAAGGTCGATTCTGAGGACCTAAGGGGCATGATGGGGATGACCTAATCTGTGGGTCGAAGCTAATTCTACAGGCTTAAGTTGAGATGACCAATTCTTCGGGTCGAAGCCCATTCTGAGGGCTGAAGTTGAGATGACCAATTCTGCGGGTCGAAGACAATTCTGAGGGCTTAATTTGAGATGACCAATTCTGCGGGTCGAAGACAATTCTGAGGGCTTAATTTGAGATGACCAATTTTGTGGGTTGAAGACAATTCTGAGGGCTTAATTTGAGATGACCAATTTTGCGGGTCGAAGCCAATTATGAAGGATTAAGTTGAAGTGACCAATTCTACGGGTCGAAGTTAATTTTGAGGTCTTCATTTGTGATGACCAATTCTGCGACTTAAAGCCAATTCTGAGGGCTTAAGTTGAGGTGACCAATTCTGTGGGTCGAAGCCAATTCTGAGGTCTTAAATTGAGGTGACCAATTATGTGGGTCGAAGCCAATTCTGAGGGCTTAAGTTGTGATGACCAATTCTGCGGGTCGAAGCCAATTTTGAGGGATTAAGTTGAGGTTACAAATCCTATGGGTCGAAGCCAATTCTGAGGGATTAAGTTATGATGACCAATTCTAAAGGTCAAAGCCAATTGTGAGGGCTTAATTAAGTGTGACCGATTCTACAGGTCGAAGTCAATTCTGAGGGCTTAAGTTGTGATGACCAATTATGTGGGTCAAAGCCAATTCTGAGGGCTTAAGTTGAGATGACCAATTCTGCGGGTCGAAGCCAATTTTGAGGGCTTAAGTTGAGGTGACCAATTCTGTGGGTCGAAGCCAATTTTGAGGGCTTAAGTTGAGGTGACCAATTCTGCGAGTCGAAGATAATTCTGAGGGCTTAAGTTGAGGTGACCAATTATGCGGGTCGAAGCCAATTCTGAGGGCTTAAGTTGAGATGACCAATTCGGTGGGTTGAAGCCAATTCTGAGGGCTTATGTTAAGGTGACCAATTCTATGGGTCGAAGCCAATTCTAAGGGATTAAATTAAGATGACCAATTCTGTAGGTCGAAGCCAATTATGCGGGCTTAAGTTGATGGGTTCTCATGGAACTCTGCTGGGGAAATTACCTTGTGGTTTTGTTTTGGGTTGGGGAGCCGATTGCTGGGGATATCTTTTGCGTCCTCTTGAGGAATAGCCACAATTCCAATGGGGAGGTGATTAAGTGGTCAGGGTTTGGACGTATTGCTCGGGGAAATTTGAGACCTTTGAGGTGTAGGAGGTGATCCTTTGAGATCCTCTAATATATTGCCGAGATGAGATTCACTTCGATTTTGAGAGTTTCCCTGGGGAAAAAGGGGTTTCTCTTGAGGGAATGCGAGATTTTCTGGTCAAAATGTTCTAAATCTTTTCTAGGATTTTTAGGAATTTTCTGAGGATTTTTTAGGGATTTTAGGTATTTTCTGGGAATTTTTGTATTTAAGGGAGGTGCCGGTCGACATGGTGTGAGGGGTACCATTCGGTAGTGGCATAGACTTTTGGAATGCCTTGGGAAGGTAAAGGGGCAGTGCCAATCCGTAGGGTTGGGTTAATGTAGATCGGCATGACCCTTGGCATCTTATATAAAGGGGGCAAATTCCTTTCATTTTTCACAGCTTCGTACCTTCTTTCTTTCTGCATTTTCCTTCTGCGAATCATTCTAGCATTCCATAGTCTGACAAATGGCTGATTTTGTGAGCACTGTTGTATATAGGGAGTGGTTGACTATTGACGACTTGGCGAACATGGAATGGAGGTCGAGGGTTCCTCTTGCTTTGGGGAGTGAGAACTTTTTTGATGCATTCGAGCTGGTTGTGGATGAGCAGACCTTATTGTGGGAGCCGTCACATCATCGCTCTTCGAGGGTGGTGAACCCTGGTGGTTATGTGAGTAAAGTGACTTTTGGCATTCTACTTTTTTCGGTGATTTTTCCTTTTTTCTTAGATTTTGACAAGGTTTTTTTCCTTTTGACAGTCTAATGTCTTTCTATTGAATATCCGTTCCCATGGGATGACAGGGCTCAAGGATGTCTGGGAGCATCTTCCACCTCTGGTGCGTTGGGTGATATCGTCAACAAGTTTTGGGAGGCTGCCGTATGTGCTAGATGAGATGCCTCGTTCAACAGCGGTCTTGTGAGCTCTAGGGGGGAGGTGGTTGGACACTACCCACACTTTCCATTTTAGTTTCGGGGAGATGACTGTGACTCTCATAGACGTGCAGCAGCTGCTGGGGCTAGATTACGATGGAGAGCAGATAGAGGTGGATCACTCTTTGCGGGTGAGGCCGAAGGCGGTGCGAGCGGCTCTCGATGATTTGGGGAGGATAGTATCTGGAGATTCCATCCGGCTGTCCTTATTGAAGGATGTTTTACTGGGTAGGGTGGTTGACGTGGAGGACGGGCTGCAGGTAAGGCATATGGCCCGGTTGTTCATCTTGTTGGTGATGGGGGGGCTTCATGGTGGAGTCTAGCGGCGACATCATCCATTTATGGTTTTTACCATACTTGAGGGTGTTTTCGAACATCCCCTTTTATGATTGGGGGAGCCTGACTTTGGGAACCCTCTATTTTTCTCTGTATGCATTCAGCCAGTGCTATCAGCAGACTTTTACTAGAGCCATGTATCTTCTTGAGGTATTCTTTAATTTGCGCATTTTCCTTTCATGCATTCGCATTTTCCTTATGCATCTCTTTTTTATTGTGAATTCTTATCTTTGGCAGACATCGTTTTACCCAGCTGATCGCTTGAAGGACGAGGCTGATGGGGACTTCTACCGGTTGTATCGATGGTGGAAGTCCAATCGGTAGTCGAAGAGATCTCTCTCTCTCTAGAGGTTGTGTGTTAGGTCTTGAATGGCCTGACTAGGGATTGGGTAAGACTCTCTCCTTTACAGTCTTGGCCTTTGCATGTTCTGATTCTTTATTGACTTATGCATGTTGGGGATTTTCAGGTGACCTTTTACCCTTGGGGGGCGGCTATTTAGGATACAGGGGCGACTAGGGTGAATGCACAGATGAGGCATTTGCTGGCCCATAAGTTTGTCCACTCTTGGTATCTTGGGGAGAGGGTGGTTTGACCGATTATTGAGGAGGTGGTGGTGCCACCTGTGAGGCCTCCCATGTCTATGAGGCGGGAGTGATTGCTGCCGAAGGATGCGAGGATTACGGTGATGATCATCGAGTCCTATTTGTTATGCATTGATACGGCTACATCGTATGATTATATGGATTTTGTGACGAACTGGAAGATGGCACCGAGCATATATGATGCCTTGACTTTGCCTTTTGCGAATTTGAGTAGGGTAGTGGGTGGTGGTCCGTAGACGTCTATGACAGCGGTGACTTCGGAGGTTCCCTTCGTGCGGTTGCATACCCCTTCATACAACATTCGGTGGGCTGATGGGGGGATGGTGCCTATATTGGATCGTCCTCGCGCGATCGATCTGGAGGAGTTGGGCTTGACAGAGGAGGTCCTTCATCCTACGGTATACCTTTTTGTTCCTCTCTTTCTTTCTTTTTTGATTTTTTTTTCTTTTTTGATCTTTTTTTCTTACTGTTGTTTTTGCCTTTTCCTTGTAGCAAGTCTGGGTGTCGGCCACTTGGCTAAGGGACATCAGAGATTGGATATCTTCGACGATTGCCCATATTCGGGACGTTTTTCCTTTTCCTTCTTGCTTGGTGTCATCTGCTTCATCCAGGGAGGACTTTGGCTCGAGTAGTGGTGGTGCGTCATCCCGTCACAGGGGAAAGAGAGCACGTCGCAGGGGTGAAGTTGAGGTTGGAGAGAGAGAGAGAGAGAGAGAATGTGGGTTCGGGCTGAGTCCCGTTGTTTTCGCTTTTTTTCATTTCCTGCAAAATTTGATGTAACACAGAAAAATATATATACAATGCAATGGAATCTTTTATTATCTTTTGTTAATAATGAATGAATGAATGCATGCATATGCACTTTTTACTTTTGTTACTGAAACCGTAAAAAGCGATATTTTGGGATTTTGAAGGAAAGTTTTAAAAATGTGAAATTATATAAGGGGATTTTTGAAATTCTTTTGAGAATATCAATTTATTTTTATTGAGTTTCTGATTTTGACAGAAGAGGAAAAAGGAAAATTTCTAAAAATAGGGGGTTACCGTTTGGCAAGCACCTTATCCTGCCTATCGGCGGTCAAGTCCAGTCCCATCAATTCAAAGATTTGATTGGTACCCACTTCAACCTTTAGTACCTTATGGGGCAGGGTTCCCTCCGATTTCTGCAGGGGTTATGTCTTTTGTGAGGGTTTGCAAGTATAAAAAGGGGTAAGGGTGGAGTGTTTCCATCACACCTTCATATTCTTACTTACTTATCTCTTAGTATTTGTAAGATGGCTCTCCCTGTTAGCATTGAGTTTGCCAACTACCTCAAAACTTTGGAAGCAATGTTCTCTTATAATGTCGACTACGATGCTTTCAACATGCGTCGAGTCTCTTTGTGGCGTAATCGTCCCATTGAGTGGAATATGCTGATGGCGGCGGTACAACTTTGGTACCCCGAAGACCATGTATTCCACTTTGGGTTGGATGAGGTTTGTCCTACCTGCGAGGAATTTTTAGCCATGTTGGGGATAAATCCCAGTGTTGCTACGGCTCTACCCGAATTTTCTCGTTCTCCCCGGGATTTGTTGGTCGGGCTTCTTCGTATTTTTCCTTCGGCGGTTAGAACACTGGTTGCTGGAGGAATGATCTCCCTTTTGGCGGTGTTACAGTCCCTACATTTGTGGGAAGTAGGTGATGCTGGATATGCCGAAGCCGTTGTTCTGGGCTTGGTTTCAAAATTATTGTCGGTGACTGGGGAACTGCTGGTGGACCCGTAATTTGAAGTCATTACTTCATGGATGTCATACCATCACAATCCTGTGACGGTGATATTGGTGGAGACCCTGAATGGTCTGGATGCCTGGCGAGAAGGTCATTCTAACTTCCTGAGGGGTAGCCCCGTGATGCTGTTCATGTGGTTGTCTTAAAGACTCCACCTGGTGACTCCTCCATAATATCCTTTATTGGTTGTACCCAACTTCTTTTCGCGCCATTTCATCAGCATTGGCTTGGATATTTAGAGCTGGGATAATTGGTTTGTGGAGCATGGGGCTCTGAACCTATAGTGGTCAGTGCCTTGGTGGGGACATTTGTTTCCTATTCTGGAGCTGGGTGAATACTCGTATGTTCGTCTGGTTGGCCTTAAACAGACCTCTTTTTACTTCTCTTGGCGACTTCTGTGTCAATTTTGCTGGGAGCAGGTCATGCCACCTTAGACACTAGACTTCTTTCCGGTAGAATATTTGATTGAGTGTCTGCACATGTGGCTTGGCTCTTTATGGGAGAGTCGGCATCCGTCGACCCGTCACTCTCAGTCTGTTGGGAGAGTTTGGCATATCCTTGGGGATTATATGATGTGGTTGTGGAGGAGAGTAGTTAGCAAGATGTTGGCATTGGAGACTAGACAAAGGTGTCTTGTCTTATTTAATACCATGGAAGGGGGTGTTGTGGTTTTTCCGAAGCTGGTTCTAGCTTATCGATCCATGGAGTGACTGCGGCACTCTATTCAGGCAGGGGAAGCTTGGGGATCCCAGGATGTAAATGATGATTATGATGGAGCAGGATCCTATGGTAGTTGTGGGTAGGACTCTACGAGAGTTTATTGTGTAATGGGTAATAAATGTGGATATTTATTTGGCTTTTTAGGAAGGTAGGGGGAAGGGAGTTATCCATTCCTTTTCTCATGTAATTTGTACCGTAATTTCTTATTAGTGAAATAAATAAGTTTTTGATGATCCAGCTATGCCTTTTGATGAATTTTTTATTTTTGAATTATCTACACCAATCGCTAAGGCATACATAATCCTTTTGTTTCAGTATATGTTAGAATGAACTGTCATTCTCGGAGATAAGAAAATAATAGTATTTTATGAAAAATAAAGGGTCGTGCTCATGTAAGGTGTATGAGCTACATACGTACCTCTGGGGTTTTGAAATTTTTTAATTTGTTTAAAAATGGTTTTTTACAGCGGATCAGGCCCACGTAGTTCTGGGTAGAGGGAAATGAAAATAGTTTTTTTTAAGAATAGAATGGAGATGAGAAGAGTCGTAGCGCACCGAGATTTCAAACTAGGGGTAGAACTTCTTGAGACGGTCCAGGTTGACTGGACGGGCCATCTCTTCCCCATCTAAGTTGGTGTGCATGGCGGCACCACCGGACAAGATCTTCTTTACAATGTAGGGGCCGCTCCAATTGGGCTTGAATTTCCTTCTAGGGTCCCAGATGGGTTCTATAATCTCTTTGAGGGCTAAATCCCTTTCTCGAACACTGCAGTTCTTGACTCTCTTATTGAATGAACGCGCTATTCGGCAATGGTACACTTGTATGTGGTATATCACTTTTAGTCTCCTTTTATCCAGGAGGGACAGCTCGTCAAGACGGCTTTGATGCCAGTCCTCCTCATTGACTTAACTTTCGAGCATGACGCGCAAATAGGGTATTTCTAGCTCCAGGGGTAGGACTGCTTCCATGCCGTAAACTAGAGAGTAAGGAATATCCCCAGTGGAGGTTTGGATTGAGTTTCAGTAGCCCCAGAGGACGTACGGGATCCGGTTGGCCCAATCTCGACACCTTCCGATCATCTTGCTGATGATGGCTTTGAGGTTCTTATTGGCGACTTCAACTCCACCATTGGTCTGAGGTCGGTAGGGAGAAGATTTATGTCTCCGAATCCCATACTTGTTGACCACTTCTGTGACTTCTACCTCGAAGTGCAAACTATTATCTGACACTAACTCGTGTGGGGCCCCATATCGGCAGATGATGTTTTTCTTGATGAATTTGGCCACTTTCTTGGCGTTCAGCACTGCGTATGACTCATCTTCAACCCATTTGATGAAGTAATCAATGGCAACTAGGATGACCTCATTCCCATTGGAAGCCTTTGGTGTAACCTTCCCTATGATGTCAATGCCCCAAGTGGAGAATGGCCAGGGAGAAGTCATGTTGTATAATTCTCGCGGAGGCAGGTGCTGAAGATTTGAGAACTATTGGCATTTGAGGCATCTCTGGATGTATGCGGTGAAATCCTGGGCTATGGTGGTCCAACAGTAGCCTTGTCGGATGATTGTTTTGGCAATCATGTGACCGTTCATGTCGGTTCCGCATTTTTCGCTATGGATTCTCTGCATTACCTCTTCAATGCCAGCCCCTATGATGCAGTGTAGATGAGTTGCATCGAAGTTTCTTTTGAGCAGTGCTTTATGAGATTTGATGTACTAGGCATCCAGTCTTTGGAGGTTTTCTCTATCTTTCTTGTTGGAACCGTCGAGACACCTACTATGCTTGAGTAGGTGCCAGATATCATAGTACCAATAATTGGCTAGCTCGGGATCTTCTGTGGTGATAAGCTCAATATGGTAGCAGTGGGTTGGTTTATCCTGGTTTTGAACTAGGAAGGGTGTCATTGTTATTCCTTCGAGCATGTCAACCATGGAGGCTAAGGTAGCAAGGTCATCGACTAGGTTATTCTTTGCTCGAGATAGGTAATGGAAGGTGATATCTTAGAATTAGGAGGTTAGCTCTTCTAAGTGGGCATGGAAGGGTTGGAGCTTCTCGTCCGTGACCTTCTATTTTCTGAGCACTTGATCGATAATGAGTGAGGAATCCCTATAGACGTCTAGGAATTAAATACCTTTCTTGAGATAAACTTTGAGGCCTACCATACATGCCTTGTATTCAGTCAAGTTGTTGGTAAAAGGGAAATCCAGCTTGATGGCAATGGGAGTATGGGAGTCATCTGGGGTGATCAAAGTATCCCAATGCCATATCCCTTTTTGTTGGAAGTTCCATCAAAGAACATTTGCCATCAGAGATTGTCTTGGGCAATGCAGAGGATGTTTTCACCTGGGAATTCGGAGATCCAGACATCACCTTCATCCATGGGGTAATCAGCAAGGTAGTCAGAGATAGCTCTTCCTTTCATCGATTTCTGCGTGACATACACGATATCTAATACAGCTAGGAGCAGTGGCAGATCCAGAAACATTTACTAAGGTGGGAGGTTGGGTTCAAAATAAAAAAAATTCTATAATAGCAAAAAAAATCAACAAGTACAAGAGAAAATATTATATAGTAACGGTGTTTAGAATTTCATTAGAATAACACCACAAGAGGGGTTGCACTCATTTACATATAGAGTTAAACAAAAAGAAACAACATACAAAAAGTTGTCCCAAAAAACCTCCCATCATCTACAAAAGTAACTACAATTGCCCTTGACAAGATTTCATTTTCTGAAAACATTGCATGATCACGTCATTGTCAATTCCATTAAATATATCTCTCTCAATATATGTGACTAAAGTATCAGCCATCCATTGATCTCCCATTTAATTGCACAATCGATTTTTCACTATCTTCATAGCAGAAAAATCTCTCTCAACAGGTAATATTAGTGCCAAATTCAGAAGCTTGTAAACTAATGGATACAATATATCCTTTTTCCCCTTCACCATTTCCTTAGCCAAATCTCAAATTCCATTGACCTCTAAAAAGTGAGCATTTGATGTTACATCAAGGATATATGTTTGAAGTTGATTGTCAAGTGCCACAAGTTGTGTAGAAGAAAATTCAAGAGGATAAAAATGAGTTAGACGAATCAATTTTTCCTTATCAAAGGCAGAGAATGTATCATCAGGGTTCAAGCATGCCACACTTATAAGCAACTCAGTGTTAATTTCATTGAAACGATTATTGAGTTCTTGCAATTGCAAATCTATAACGGGATAAAACACCTCAACTCAAAAATGATGCAAGTTCGTTGTTTTCTCTATATTGCGTCGTGATCGTCCAGGAATAACAAATGCTTCTTCCATGCTAGGGACATCTATGTTGTGTTTAGCACTAAATGACGATACTTCATTCAATAACGAGTCCCATCCATTATCGCGCATCAATTGTAATCTTTTCTTCGATATTCTAACCATGGACATTGCATTGACAATATCTTGGTCTTTCCTTTGTAGTGCTTGTGACAATTCATTTGTAATTCCCATTATGTTTCTTATCAAAAGTATATAGAATGCGAAACTAAAAGATTACAATGAATCTAACAATCTATGTGCTTCAACCCTTTGGTCAGACTTCTCACCCTTCGCAATAAACTCAAGCAAATCAATGACAGAAGTGAACAAAGCAATCAAGATAATCAACGTATTATAATGCGACCCCCATCGTGTATCAGCGGCTCTCTTGAGGTTAGTCTCTTGATTTAGACCCTGTCCACTTGAAAGTTCGCCACTTTCAATTGCTTTCATTATATTGATAGCTTGAGTCATTTGCAGAATGTCATTGCGTTTGCAAGATCCCCCAACAACATTGACCACATTGTTGACCAATGTAAAAAGTAAATCAATATACTCATTTTTAGTAGCAACGGCAACAAGTGCTAATTGAAGTTGGTGTGCAAAGCAATGGACAAATAGGCATATGGATTATCCCTCAAAATTATAGCTTTGAGTCCATTAAATTGCTCTTGCATATTACTAGCGCCGTCATATCCTTGTCCGCGTAGACTTATATGCTCAAATTGTATTTGGAAAACATATTATCAATTGCCACCTTCAACGATAAAGAAGTGGTGTCTACAACATGAATAATACCCAAAAAACGCTCAATCACATTTCCACGTTTATCTACATAACGTATAGCAATTGCCATTTGCTCCTTAGTTGATATATCACGAGATTCATCAACTAAAATAGAAAAGAATGCATTTCCAAGATCTTTATGATTATGTTAGACGTTTCAATTGCACAAGCACTCACAATATCCTTTTGAATTTTCGGTGCAATCATTTTGAGGTTTCTGAGACTTTTTTTTAAAGTAACCCTATTGATATCCTCATTGTGCTCACCAATAAACTTCAGTGACTTAAGAAAGTTTCCTTGGTTAGCCGAGTCATCAAATTCATCATGAGCACGAAAAGCAAGTCCTTGCTTCAAAAGAAATTGAATACAACAAACAGAAGCATTCAAGCGAATTCGATAATCATATCGAGCCTGGTCAGTTTGCTTATTCAATACTGTTTCAATGTGTTGTTTTTGCTTCAATAAAGCTTGACAATTTCTCAAAGCATTGTTATGAGTGCCGGTGGGTAACCCAATATGTAATTGAATTTTTTCTTTGCTTTTCCAATTGGTAAACCCCTCTACAACAAATGCAACACAACTACATGCATTCTCCTTACCATCCACTTTGAAAAGATAACAACATAAACAATATGTCGCTTCTTTGTGGACATTATATTTTAACCAACTTGGGTGATCATCAAACCAAGAAGGATTAAATCGCCTTAATCCCCCTTGATCTCTTTGAAGAAATTTATGATCATGAGGTTGACAAGGCCCTTTCTGCCAATATATTCTCTGAACCTCATTTTGAACATCTAGATGATAACTTAAGACAGGGGGTCGTAGGCCGGGGTCTGCTAGAAATTTGTTTGGATCAAAATCTGACTTTGAAGAAATTATTTTAGGCATTTTTTTCTTTTTCTTAGGATGATTTTGGTCGTAGTCATCTTCATCACTCAAAGCGGGAGGCAACGGCGAGACATTTTTTTTAAGTGCCTAAGCATAACTAGAAGCAAAAAAAAAATCAGATTTTTACCCAAATAAAATCAAAATGAGATTATAACATACAAAATAATTATATCAAAGCAAATTCATATTTTTACACAAAAAAAAAAAAACAGGCCCTATGTTTTTACTAACAGTTAAATGATTTTTACTAAGAAAATACTAACAAAATACAAAATGTATCAAATAGCAAGCTGATATTTTTACTAACAGTTGACATTAACATTTTCCAACTCCTAACATTTTACAAATCTTGAGATTTTTACACCCCAAAGCTTGAGATTTTTACAACCCCCCAAAAGAACAAAGCAGAGACACACACAAAAAAGCTGAGATTTTTACAATTACAACAGGAGGGAAAAAACATAGCAAGTTTATAGCGTTGGACATGACCTAGAAAAAAAATTGAGCAATTTTAAACTAACCTGGATGGAAATGAGCTAGAACACGAAGACCACTATCTCTATCTCTCTCTTTAATCCCGGCACTGGACTCGGCGGCTGGAGTAGTTTCTCTTTGGGATAGGTATTAGATATTATTTTTGGAGAGAGTAAATAAATAGGGTTGACTAACCACTTAAGTTAAGGTGGGCATTTTACCCATTTATCCTTAAACTTTTAACTTATAACTATATTAACCTACAAATTAGACTTTGAAAAAAAAAATCCAAAAGTCAAGGTGGGCAGCTGCCCACCATACCCCCTTCTTACATCCTCCCCTGGCTAGGAGCATCAACCATCGGGACATTCGGATGGATAAGGAGGGTTTCTCAAGGAGGTATTTAATGGGGTCCATTCGGGATACAAGTTTGATGGGGAAGGCGAGCATGTAGTGACGTAACTTTTAGGTGACCCAGACAAGTGCGACACATGCCTTTTCCAAAGAAGTGTAGTTGATTTTGTATTCGGCCAATTTGCAACTGGCTTAATGGATACCTCTTTTTTTGCGAGAATCTTTAAGGTATGGGCTAGCAAAGCCCCAACTGCAGTGTCGATTATGGTTAGGTATAGGAGCAAGGGGACACCAGGCTATAGTGGAATGAGTACCGAGGGTTGGGTCAGATATTGTTTGATTCGGTCAAAATCTTCTTGGCATGCGTCGTTCCAAACGTTGGTTGGATCCTTTCGAAGGATTTTGAAGATGGGTTCGCAGATGGAGGTTAGTTGGCTAATGAATTGGCTGATGTATTAAAATTTCCCAAGGAAACCTCGGACATCTTTCTCTATTGGTGGAGGTGGCATCTCAAGTATGGCTTTTAGTTTGGCAGGATCTGCTTTTATCCCCTTCTCACTGACCATGAATCCCAAGAGTTTTCCCTTTGTAATGCCAAAGACTCATTTCTGTGGATTGAGTCTCATATTATATCATCGCAATCGCTCGAAGAATTTTCAAAGAGTGGGAACATGACATTCTCTAGTTTTGGATTTGATAATAATATCATCTATATAGACCTTAACTTCTTTGTGAATCAGATCATGCAGGATGGTTGTGGCAGCCCTCTAGTAGGTAGCCCCAGCATTCTTGAGACCAAATAACATAATAGTGTATCAAAAGGTTCCCCATGGGGTGGTAAATTCGGTCTTTTCTTGGTGATCTGGGTGAATTTTGATTTGGTTATATCCAAAAAAGACCGTCGATGAATGATTTAAGAGCATAACCGGTTGTGTTGTCCACGATCATGTCGATATTGGGTAGCGAATAATTATCCTTTGGAGAGTCTTTATTCAAGTCCCGGTAGTCTACAAACATCAGAACCTTTCCTCCTGATTTTGGCATAGGCACTATGTTGGCTAGCCACGTGGGATATTCGATCACACGAATGAAGCCCACGTTCAACTGTTTGACCACCATTTCTTTGACCTTGAGCGACCATTCGGTGCGAAGTTTTCTCAACTTTTGTTTAATCGTCTTTTAATCTGGGAGATTGGGGATCTCATACTGAGCTATTTCAGGATCAATGTCGAGAATATCGTCATAGGACCATGTGAATACATCGACAAATTCCTTTAGAAATTCCTCGAGTTGTGCCTGCTCGTGCTCGTCAAGGGTAGCCCCTATCCTAATCTCGCACAGTTGGCTAATAGAACCGAGGTTAGCAATAATAGTCTCTTCTTCATTAACTTGAACGCGGTTATGTTTTTTGTTATTAGCCTTATTTAGATCAGTTAAGAATTGTTCATTTGCAAAATCATCATCATCAAAAGTTTTATTAGAATCTAAACAGTGAATGTAAGGCACAACAAGATACTCAAAATCTTCGTTTATTTTATTGATAGGAAAAACAGCATTAAGAACCTCATCAAAGGAGGTCTCGATTACATTTGAACAAGGATAGACAACAGAAGAAGAAATGGGGTAAACATTGGGGTTAGGTGGTATTTCAACAGGTAGAACTGGCGCAGCATTCCAGTTGAGGAGAGTTTTATCAGCAGCTTTAATTAGGTGGGATTGATCCATTGATGTAGTGCCTGAATGAACCATACAGAGTGTTAGCCCCAATGTCTGTAAGCTTTAGGAATCTTCAGAGTCACTTTCCTCAGTCTTTTCGGTATCTTTGATGAGTGATTGCACATGGTGTTGGGAACTTTCGGCTCATGGGTAGGTGTCTTGAAAGAATATCTCTATTCTAGGCTTCATCTTCTTGTCTATATGGTCATACCATGGTTCCGAAAAGCCATAAAAAGGGGAAGTCTTCACCCTCTTTGATGAATCATCCATTCAAGGAGTCTCCTGGGATAGTCTGGATGCAGTCTAGTCTTCTCTTTGGTCGAACCTGTCGGATTATTCTGAGCTCTTGTTCTGATGGTTAATACCCCAAACCACAAGGAGGGAAATCTTTCTTTAGTTCAATGGGCTCAAGTATCCCTTATTGTCTTTGCCCTAGACATAGTCCGGGCATGTTTCTGAACATTTAAATCACATTGACATTGCCATGAGGGTCGTATTCTGGACAAACCCTTTCTTTGAAATCGTCCCCTGCCGAGAGTAGAAGTGGCTCAACTCGGAATCCTAATAGGATCATATCATTTGACTCGTGATGTATCTCAAGAATTGGACTGCTGGTGCTTGCACCCTCAGTATTATCGTCATCGCCTAAAATGGTGATGACTCACCCGTCAGTGAAGAACTTCAACTTCTGATGGAGCGAGGAAGACACACCCTCAATACTGTGGACCCAGGGCCGTCTGAGCAACAGGTTAAAACAAGTGGGGATGTCAATAACTTGGAATTCAACGACATGGTTTATAGGGCCAGCCCCTATTACAAGTTTTATGGATCCCATCACCCCCCGACGGGTATTATTGTAGGCACACACGGTAGCGGAGTTGGAGCGAGGTCGCTTTCTTTCAATCCTAAGCACTAGAAGGTTCTTATTGGTAAGACATTCAAGGCTGATCCATTATCGACAAGAAAGAGTGGTTCGACCTTCCCCATAACTTCGACGGAGATGTCGAGTGAATGATTGTGGTTTGGCCCAATTTTGTGGATTTCTTGTTCGGAAAAGGATAGCATTCGGGTAGACGTCAGGGATCCGACAAAATTTACCACTTCTTATGGTGTGATAGAAGGAGGAACTGTGGGTCCAGTGAGCAACTTGATCAAAGCATTTCTGTGCAGCTGAGAAGACATGAAAAGTCCCCATAGAGTGATGTTAACTTGAGTTTTCTTTAGTTGATCGAGTATCTTGCTCTCCTTGAGGGTCATTTAGAGTATAGGAAGGTTTTCAACGTCCTTCCCTTTGTTATTTATTGGTAGTGAGTTTGGGATCTTATAATGCCTCCCTGATCTGGTTATGTGATTTATTGAAGAAGGGAAGAACATGAATCCCGTTTCCTCATCGATCTCGGGTTGTTCTTCCACCTTGTTTATTTCTCCGAGGAGTTCTTCAAATGATATCATTCCACAAATGTCAGCTACTAGGCCAGTTTTTTCTAAATCTTGCTCTTCCTTTGAATCTTCGAATTCTTCCCCCTATCCGGTGGCAATAATTATGTCTTTCCATGTAAAGTCAATGCATTCCACAACTTTGACGAATTCTTCATATAGGTCTTCCCATTCTGTGGGTATATGTAAGGGTGAAGGGACTAGGTGACCTTTTAGCTTCGAAGTATCAAGTAACTCGATGATGCTGAAAATGTCACTAGTTTGTCTGAATAATTCTTCCATAATCTGTTCAACTCATCTAGGTTGACTTCATCGGTCGGCACCACTAATTTTTCTGACTCTCGAGCCTATTTTCGTGCTTCCAAGAATAGGGTACTGAACCTTTGGCAATCAATGATCATCTCCGAGGGAAGTTTTAGCCCGAACTCTAGGAGTTGGTTTAACACTTCTGATAATTCCATGCTTCCATTTTCAGAACGGGTAAGGACGGCGATGCATGCTCTGGTAAGGAGTGACAGTGCCT
Organism: Sambucus nigra; assembly: GCA_949130495.1. Taxonomy (NCBI): domain Eukaryota; kingdom Viridiplantae; phylum Streptophyta; class Magnoliopsida; order Dipsacales; family Adoxaceae; genus Sambucus; species Sambucus nigra. The sequence continues at coordinate 150,915,349 of OX422215.1, forward strand.
GATCAGCGAGGCTACCAAGGTGTAGGAGGAAATATAGGAAAATTTGGAGAGGTTTAGGAGAGTATATGGGTGTGATTTGAGTTGAGGGATCAAATTATGGGTTCTCTTCTAAGAAGATGGCATTGGCATGATTTGGGAGTGGGTTGTGAGTAGTATTTGGCTTAGGATTGGCTGGTGGGGCGATGGTATCCTGGTTAATTAAACCTTGGATTAGATTTTGGAGGTGAAAGCATTGGTCAGTGGTATGGCCAGTTTTCTGGTAAAGGGAGTAATGGGCATCTGCCTTGAAGTTTTTTTGGAGTGGATTTGGCAATGGACGGGTATCCAAGGGTTTGATGAGGTTTCGTCTTAACAGGGCCTGGTAAACTTATAATAGGGGATCATGGAGCTCGATGTATTCCTTTTGGACTGGGACAGGGCGGCTTTCTGGTGCCCATGATATGGTTGGTTGAGAAATGTTGTTGATAGTTGAGACTGCAGCACTGACAGGCTTATCATATTTTCTGGGGGTGAACTGTCCGGACACTTTCTTTGGTTCAACTTCTATTTTAGCAAGACCCTCCTTGATTTCTACTCTTGGTTCTCTGAGAGCTTAGAAGCGGGGATAGTATTGACCTACCATGGTTGCTCGAACATAGGGTAAGAAGCTCTTCTTCACTATGTTGATTTGTTCTTCCTTGGATGGCCGATTGGTCATGATAGCTGCTTTTTCCCTCCATCAGACTATGAATTTATTGATTGATTCCCCAGGGTTCTGTTTGAGCAGTTCTAAATCATGGCGGGTGACCTCAAGCTCTTCATTGTATTTGTACTGCAACATGAATTCTCGGGCTACATCCTCCTAGCTACGGATTCTGGACCCTCGAGAGATAAAAACCATCGGAGGGAACTATCCTTCAAAGTTTGTTGAAATAATTGGGCCATCACTTCTTTATAAGCCCTTAGGAGAGTCATAGAATGGTGATAACGGTGAAGATGAACAATCGGGGGTCCACTTCCTTCGAATTTTTTGATATTTGGCATCTTGAACTTCTCGGGTAATCTCGCTTTAGGATAAGTAGACATGTGGGTGTAGTCCATGTAATTCCCAGATATTCTGACTTGGTCAAACTTCTTAGTGATCATTTTGAGATCTTCTTTGACCTTGTTCAACTCTTCCTCTTTCGGATCAATGATCATATGCAAGTTAGCCCCAAGCTGGGCAGGCGGTGACCCATTAACATGAGGGGCACGTGGACCGTGATGATACTCTTCAGGAATTCATATAGGTTCGGGTGGACCCATATCGTGAGGGAATAGGGTATCGGTCTCTTGAGGAATAGGAAATTGGTTTCTTTGCATCTCTCGGACCACAGTCTGGAGGCTGTCAATCTTGGACACGAGCTGAGCTAGGACTGTCGCCAGATCTGGTTGCACAACTGGTACTTGGTATGTGTTCTCCATGGAAAGTGGATGGATACCGGACTCGGATGAAGTAGAGGGGAATGGATGGAAATCCAGGGTGACTTGACTCAAGACGGAAGCCAATAAGGATCCAGGCCAAAGGCGTGCAATCGACCCGAGAAGGCGCAAAATAGGATTTATTTTTTAGAAAAATAATGAAAATATTTTTGACATTTTTTTCTTTTTGAGATTGAAAGACAGACTATTTTTGGATTTTTGATAAAGAAAGGAGAAATATTTTTGGATTTTTGATAAAGGGAAAAATACTTTTGGATTTTTTATAAAGAAAAGAGAAATGTTTTTGGATTTTTGATAAAGAAAGGAGAAATATTTTTAGAAGACGATCTCAGCATGATTATTATGATTATTGTGTTCTCACTTGTATTAAATTCTCTTAAATCCAAAATGAAATGCCGGACGAGGCCCGAGCCCGGAAAAGTTGTGTTTGTAATATATGCAAAGTTATGTCTGGACTTGTAACAGGCTCACCGACAGGGTCCCGTTTTAAAAATGTGCAAAAATTCGGGCGGCAGGCCGACCTGAAATTTCAAAAGAGTTTCGGGTCGAAACCATCAATCTAACATGTGTGTCCTAGGCTTGACAACTATATGCGGGTATGCAGTTGGTTGGGTGAATCGGAAAGGGTTCCCCTATTTGGCGTGACTTCCATGATATACGTCTTGCTCTTGCGGGCATTCGGTACGTGTGGACAAGCCATTTGATATACCTGAGAGTACGTGAATTGACTCACTATGTACCTCATGGGGACGTACGTGTGAGAGAGAATTCGATATACTCGGCGTACGTGAACGAGTTCCCTGCGATATACCTCCCGTCATGACTTCGATCAAGCGGTACGATGCGGGGGAACCATTCGATATACATCGAAGGTACTCGGCCAATGGAAGGTGAGAGTCATATCTCTTAAGCTAACTTCGCCCTACCGGACTAGAGCCCATCACGAAGTGACCCTCCAGTTACTGGACAAAATTTGGTAAATCACAATGCTCTTTAGTGATCTCGTGTGAATCATACATGATTCTCTTATTAGTATCTTATGATGAGAGTACCTTTCTTGATCATGCCAAACAGGGAGAAAAGTACAAGTATTAATGGTATACCAAGTATGGATGGGTGATGCGTGCAACATGTGGATATATGTGACACTAGGTGCGCATGGTGTGAGGTGTACATGGAGAATTTTCAACAAGCGTGTGAATAGAAGCATAAGCATGGGGTTCAAATGAAAGAGGGGAACACGCAAAATGGGGGTAAATATAAACAAGCATAACACCCATATAAATAGAGTCTAGCCCTCAAAATATATGTCCCCAGTGGAGTCGCCACTGTGGCCATCCCCGATCCTCATGGTGGGTGGGAGAGAGGATCCTAGGTCCCGCGCGCGTCCCTCTCGGGAGAGTGCTTCGATCGGCGTCATTGATGAGGTGAAAATTGTAGACAGATGGAGTCGCCAGTCTATTTTACTCAAAACAGATAAAAGAAAATGGAGCCATCCCGAAGGACAGCCTCCAAAGACATACTGATACATACGAAACCAAAATAATTCGAAAAGGGTCCGGAGGCTAAGTTACGAAATGGGAAGGTGTTAGGTACCCATTCCGCCCTTACGGTCCCTCATGGGTTGTTGCTATTTTCCTTTATTTCCCCGTGATATGTGTGCATGTGTATATATAGTGGAGATACGAATCCTCGACTTGTATCATGGAAGAGATAAAGTGATTTATTCGTAGGAAGGTTCGTAAAAATAATATTAGAACATAGGATTTATGCGATTATCCTAGCGTTGATCGTTATAATGAAACGATAATGTGTGTAAAAAAATACACCACTAAGAACAAATATATGTAAATGTAAATGTATGGAATCTAAGAGAATTGAGTTTAGAGAAAATACAAAATTAGAAAGAAGAAAGTAAGAATAGTATTCGAGTCTCGGGTTTTACCCCGATATGCCTACGTAGCCTATAGAGGCGTCAAAGTCCATGTAGTTCGCATGCAAAACGAGGGGTGGGGTTTATCCCATAAATCCAACCGGGGACTTCTCTTATGTGTGTGTGTGTGTGTGTGTGTGTGTAAAAAAGTGTTTTAGTTGTGAGAAAAGTGTGAGAATTCCCGTTTGGAATTTATGAGCAAGCCCTCTTTTTCTTATTTTTTTGGTTTTTTATTTATATGAAAATAAGAGATGTGCGATAATACTAGATAAAAAGTATATTAGGATATGTGAAATGAGAGAATAAAACCGCTAAGTCATAAAACAAGTTATTATGAATTTATGAGAATTTAAAGAGAGAATTGAGAAAATTGGACCTTCTTGAAGATCTTGAGCTTGATCTTGAATGTTGGAGAACAGACCTTACACTTGGGTGATGATGGAGGGTAGTTAATTCACCAAGTTTGATGAAAAGGATGATGAAAAGTGAAGGTTGGAAAGGAATTTGGATGTGGAAATTGCGCTGACTTCGAGAGAGGTCTTCTAGATTTGCTGAGAATGATGTCTATCATATCTGGGCCCTCTTTGCAATGAGGTCAGGGCCTCCTTTATATAGGCCCAGGGCATTGCCGATCAGCATAGCCCTAGTCTTGCCTATCGGCACCTGCCCCAAAGAACCTGCCGTTTGGTAGTGTCTTTCAGGCCTTTTCGGAAAATTAGTCGCAGAACGCAAACCGTTGATCTGAATCGTGTACGGGAAAAACCGTTAGAAATTTAATTCAGAGATTTTCGAAAGTCCTTTGGACTGCTCCCAAGTTCAGGAGTTGAATTTGGGTCAAATGTGACTCGGAAGCACTCGTCGGTCCTTTGGATAGGGAAACTTCGGATGCAAATGGATCATTCGTCCACATGGTAAGTTCGAATTGCGCACGGGGCGGACCGTTGGAAAGGTTAGGAGATGTACTTCGCAATTCTAAAGAATTTGACTCGGTTTGGAGAGTTGACTTTTGTCAATCGGTCCCTGGAAGCATTTGGTGACCTCTCAGCGTAAAACAAAATGTTCGTTCGTACCGTAGGTCAGAATCGCACACGGGACGGATCGTTGGAAAGGTTTTCAGTGCCCTTTGAAAATTCATACAGTCTTGGTCAAGATGAAGAGTTGACTTTGGTCAAACGGAGCTCGGGATCATCCGGTGGCCTCTAGATCAAGTTTTGGGGGAAAGCGTGTCGTTCGTCCATATGGTAAGTCAGAATCGCGCACGGTACGGATCGTTGGAAAGGAGTTTCAGTGCCCTTCGAAGTTTCATTCAGTCTCGATTGAGCTGAAGAGTTTGACTTTTGGTCAAACGGAGCCTGAGAGTGCCCGATGGCTTCTAGGTCAGTACCCAGGGTATGACCTGGGTTTGTAGTGATGAAGGGAGGTGCCTAGGGACTTAAGGAGAGTTTAGGAGTAGCAGAATGGGGTGTCTACAGTGTCACAAAATTAAGTATCCTGAAACAACCTATATAATGTTACTAGTCCTGTTTATTTTATGGGTTATTTTGAGTTTTCCTCCCGTTTTTGTGACCAATTTTGCAATACACCCCCACTTTTTAAAAAATTGCAATACACCCCCATGCGGCTAACTTTCCATCCAAACTAGGGCTGTGCTTCGGTCGGATCGGATCGAAAAATGACCTTTCGAAAAAAATTCCAATTTTTTTGGAAATAAAATATTTGTTCCAATTTCCTATCCAATTTTTTCGAAAAATCAAATAAGTTTCCGAATTCGAAAAAATCAAAAAATCGGAAAAAAAATCGAAAATTCAAAAAATATACAAAAAATTCAGAAACTTTGGAAATTCCAAAATTTGAAAAAAAATAATATAGGATTTTCGATTACTCGAAATTCTCATTTTAAAGAAATCGAAAAAAAGATTTAACCCAACATGTAAATATGTAAGGATTTAACCATTTTTTTCATTTGTGTAGAGGATAGATGGATATTCTCCTTTTATAGAGGACTTTTTTGGGCCCCTCTCCTAGCCGATGTGGGACACATGAGAATGTTTAAAAAAATAAAAAAAAAATTGGAAATAGGAAAATATTCCACAAAAAATCGAAAATAGTTCAAAAAAATTGGATCGGCATAGTTTCGAAAAAATCGGATCAAAAAAATCAAAAAATCGGAAATTCAAAATTATTTCAAATTTTCGATCCGATTTTTTTCTAAAAAATCAGAAATCAGAAAATCGGAAATCAAAAACCTTATATAAGTTCCAAAATAAAAAAATATCGGATCGGATATCGGGAAAATCGGAATGTTCGGAAAAAAAAAAAAACCCCTATTCCAAACCATTAGTACTATTTACATTTTTTGTTTTACCCCCTCTTTTATTCCCAGTTTTGCGAAACAACCCCATTTTTAAAAAAATAATAAAAAATATTATAATTTCACATTAATAGCCATCTTTATATTAAAAAATATTTTTTATTATAATTTCACATTAATAAACTATACCCAATTTTTATTTATAGAAAACAGTTAAAAAAGTTAAATATAAATAAAGTTTGATTTTATACCAAACATACATTTTTTATATAAAAAAGTCAAAAATAATATAAAACAATATATGTGACTTCAACAAATTTTACTACATTTAAAAAAACGTTTTAATTTTTTTCCATATATATATATATACAAAAATCGTTAAAATATTCTTCAACTGGGAAAAAATAATAAAATATTTTTTAAACAATTAAAAAATTGTGAAAACCATTACATTTTTTTGTTTTTAAAAGCAGTTTTTTTGTTTAGACAAAACATTTTTTTTAAAAATTGTTTAAAAGTTGTTTTGACTATTTTAAAAGTTCTTTTGACTATTTTAAAAGATATTTTTTAAAATAAAAAGTATTTTTATACCTTTTATTAAAAAAATATGTCTTGTCTATATAAAGAACTGTTTTTTTTATTAAAAAAAATTATTGCAAACAAATATACATTATTAGACTTTTTTTAATTAAAAATCAAATTTGTCCTATTAAAAAAAACTATACTTTATTTATTAGTTTAACAAACAGTTTTTCATTTTTATGAAATGGTTAAGACGGTATAAAAAAATATATTCTTCTATAAAGAAAAACTATTTTTGACTAGAAAATCTTTTTTTTATAAGAAAGGATTTTTTAAAACTAAAAAAATGTAATGGTTTTAACGAATTTTTAGTCATTTAAAAAATATTTTAATAGTTTTTCCCAATTTTATTTATTTTTTCTAATTTATTTTTATTTTTTGGACTTTTTCGATTTTTTTAAAATGGGGTCTTTTGCAAACTGGTCAAAAAAGTGAAGGGAAAACATTAAATGTAAATAGTATTAACTGTTTGGATGGAAATTTAACAGAATAGGGGTGTCTTGCAATTTTTTTAAAAAGTGGGGGTGTATTGCAAAACTGGTCACAAAAGTGGGGGGAAACTCAAAATAACCCTTATTATAATTAACATCTCTCTTGCTTAGTATGCAATTCAAATTTCAAAATAAACCACGTGAGGGACCCATGGGGAGTAGGGGTGGCCGTGGGCCGGGTCTAGGCAGGCCTGATCGGGCTCGGGCCGGGCTTGAAAAATTAAGTGCTATCCCAAGCGCGCTCGGGCCCAGATCGGGGCTTATTATGTAATCCCAAGCCTGCCCAGATTTGAAAGTTCTTTACCTAGACCCGCCCGATCGGGCCTTATTATGTTAATTAAAAGATTTTTTTTTAAATTAAAATACATATTTTTTATTTAAAGACCAATTTTTTAAATTAAAAATATGTTTTAAACTCCATATATTACAAAGTCCATATATAAAGTTTCCCACTCTACATGAAAAGACTTGGTATACGTTTTTATATTTATAAAAGTCCCCCCATATATATATATATATTTCGGGCCTCGCCGGGTCGGGCCTCATCGGGCTTAAGAACTCATGCCCAAGCCCGCCCGAAAAAAATTGGCCCTATAAAATTTTGCCAAGCCCGCTTTGCGGGCCTATTCACCTTACCCAAGCCCTATTTTTTTATTGGGCGGGCTTGGCGAGCCTCGGGTCTATGGCCACCCCTAATGGGGAGTACCCCGAAGTCCCAGCATACAGAGCTATTAACGTAAATAACCAATAAGTACTTGCCTGTAATGCTCTCAAAACACGAAACTGCTCCCAACCTACCGTAACAAAGTGAGCTTGTGAGTCAAATGCTTAGTAGAAAATATACAAATGCAGTAAAGAATTGAACGGTAGAAAGAAGACTCTAACACGTTATGCCTACGTGAACATCCAACCACCTTGTATACATATACATATACTTAATGCATAAAACAGTTTTACTTTCGAAACCTTATTTGTCAAGTTTAATTTACCTTAATCTTACAAAAGACTTCACTTTCCTCATTTTAGCATATCTCACTTTATTTAACACAAATTCTTGAAAACACTAAACTTGATATGACAAAAAATTATTTCTTTACCGAAATCACCATTTTCGTTTTATCCAATACACATTAGTATTTTCGTTGAAAAACTGCCCTTTCAACACACGTGAACACCGTATTAGGAATACTCATTTAGACTTTGAAAACCTTTTACAACATATTATTGTGTTAATTATGGGTTTAACCACTTAGGTTGCTTAACCACCCATTTTTCCACTTACTATACCTTTTTCCTTACCTTATAGACATTAATCAATTACACTTTTACTTGTCCATTTTAACCTTTATCAGAACATTTATTAATTTATTCAATTTAGGTTGTATTAACACATTTCACCACACCCGTTTCTTGACATGTTCCTTATTCCTTTATCTTTTCTCAAAATCTTTCAAATACTGCATACTTCAACGGGCTCCACACGGCCGACTATGTGCACCATATGCTCTGGTCAGTTATTTTGGGTCTTTCACCCAGGGCTCTGGGCCCTCCTTAATTATCCCGGTGTCATTCAAGTTCCTTTTAATGTGTTTTAATATTTTACAAATGTTCACATTATTCCATTATTCCTTTTACTCAGCCGAAGTAAAAAATCAAAGGTTTCACCGCAACTTGTGTTACACTTTGAAATTTATCATTTCATATCCTTTACAATTTAACCTTGATTTTATTCCAAAAATGATATTCTTTTAGGATCAATTTGTATAACACATTTTCCAACATTTTTATTTCATAAAAATGTTCCACTTTAAGTAAAATTATCATTTTACCCATTTGTTTCCAAGCTCATCTTTTACTCCATTTTCATAGTGTTAACTTTCCCAAAACACTATTTAGTTACCCACACTAACTTCTTAAGTGTTTTAACACCTTAACACCCTTTTAACCTTGGAGGAATCTTTATATACTCTAAAATTCTTTACAAAAAATAAGTTTACTCTTCTCTTAGATTGTCCACGTGGCATTTGTGTCTTAAAAATGGGGTTGTCATTAATTCTATATCTCATCAAGAATGAAGCTGAGTTGTCATTAATCCTCTTTATCCTTCATTGATTCTCTCAAGTTCTTATATTTTTTCAAGTAATGAATAGAGTCTTTTCATTATCCCAAAATAATTTGTTTATCTTCTTTCACCGGTTCTGTTATTTGAGCACAACCTCTTCAGTCACTCACGTTTCAGATTTTGTCTTCAGGTTCGTTACTACCTGTGGCTATAAAGTACATCTGTTCATGTATAAATCTCTCTATACATTAAAATATGATAACAATCCCAAACAAGGCAAACAGACCCTTATCTCTCTACAGATAAGAGATATGACCATAAAACCCACATTAAACCAAGTTTTCGATGGTAACTTACTTCTCTCTCCCCCACCTGTTCATTTGGGTCTCTACTCTGCATCTTTTTTCTCCTCGTTCAGTCTTCCTACCCATTGAGTTTTCATACCCAATGGTTTAACTCTCTCCATCACTCCATATATATATATGCATCTAATAACTAACAGGTGCTTTTATTTCCTGGTAGATCTTTTGAATGGGTTTGAGCACTTTTGTCTTCTTTATCAAATGGGTCTTCTCTATTTGCTTTCTTATATATATGTTGGTTCATTATATGTGTGTGGAAGTTTACTAATCATTACATTCAATAAAAAAAGTGAAATCATAATTATTTTCTCCCAAAACATGAGTGTTGTGGACGTATATGTTTGTTTATATATACAGCAATAAAACGTACTATAACAATAGTTTAGTAATACAATCAAGTTGTTGTCATTTTTTTATTGTGTCACGTTACGTTTAAGTTATATGCGTAAATTAATGGATAAAAGTATAGAAAACCATAAAAAAATAATATTTTGTCAATCTTAAATTATTATAAATTTCACTTTTCAAGCTTGGGGCTAGTGATATTAATATTGGAAAATGTTTTCATCAAAATACATAAAACAAGTTCTATATATTATATATAAATGCAAGATTTTGGGACTAAATTCTAAAATATTTTTAATATTTCACACATTTTATTTTTTTGTATCGTGTAATTTCTGATTTTTGAGGTGGTATAAATTGGAATTTGAGATGATATTTTATCGATAGAGGATTTTAAGTCCTAAAAGATAAAATTATCACTTTGTACAAAATTATCAGTATAAAAAGAAAAAATAAGTTTTGTCATTATTCTGGATTTACCCTGATTTATGTAATTGTCGAGAGATAAAATTTTATTATTTTTTATTATACAAATATACGATAAACTTTATTATTTAGTATTATTGAGAGACTTGGAGTGTAAATTTATTGTTTTTATGTTTGGATACTCATAATTTAAAATTGTGTAAATTAGATGATTTATTTGAAAGTTTTTTAGTTCATTATTAAGTAAAGTAGCAATTGAAACAAATTCGGGTTGTTACAATTTTGGATGGCGAGCTTAAATTTCACTCTACATATTTATTTTTACTAAATTAAAATTTTTGATTATTTGGACTTTACCCACCATGTTATCTTTTATTTGACTTTACCAACTATTTTATTTTTCTTTAGACTTAACCAACCATTTTATCATTCAGAGATGTTTTCTTCCATTTTTGTGACGCTTTTTTCATCGTCTAATGTCAAAATGAGTTGTTCCATTTAAAGCAAAATAAAATGGTGAGTAAAGTCAAATAATGATAAATATATTGTGGGTAAAGTCTAAATGCCCCCAAAAAATTTGACAAGTATTCTCATTATTTATATTTAATGTAAAATTGAAAAATAAATTGAGAAGTTGTCTTTAATAAAGAAGATGAAGATGTATAGAAATTTGGTATAATGGAATTGATTTTTATTCTTAGAGGTGGTGAGACAAATTCTTTTAAGGAAAAATTCAAGAACTTGCTTAGCAAGGAGAACCTATTACATAAGTTATCTTCTGGCCTTATGCATGCATAGATGAGAAGATATAAGTATTTGATTTTTCAATGTTTGTGAATGTTGTTTAACTAATTTTAAAGATCAGACAAAGAAAGGTTCAATGTTTATTTATTAAATATCCTATTGTGTTCAAAACTTTTTATTTTTATTTTTTATATGGAGAGTTATCGATCCCAGGATTTTATCATTTTGGAAGGGTAAACATATTTATATCTTTATATTATGTTTATTTCTAATGATGTTTATTTAATAACAACCCATATGTGGTTGTGCATATAAAAAAATATTGTGAAATTGTTATAATTTAATAGTGTCTCATCTTCACTCGGTTATGGTAATTTTTTTCAAAAACATGTATATTTTTAACCGCGTATATATAATCGTCTAACTCGCGCATCACACGGTCTTACAATTAGTATTCTTCTTAGTTTGGAAACACTTTTATCTCATTAATTATTTTCTATTTTCACAAGTGTTAATCTTTTACCACATTATTAAGTTATATACACCAACTTTCTCATGTTAAACCATTAACACTTATTCAACACCATTAATAACCATTATCTAAACTAGACATTTCTTTACTTCCTTTATTCAAGAAATTCATTTATACTTGAAGACTACTTTATAAGAAAATACCATTTCTTTTTATTATCACACGTAGTCTTACAACTTTGTACTTATTATACTTTTAACCCTTCTTTCATACACATTGAATGTAATAATTTCTACCATTCTTATTCCATGTTTAAACCCAACAAAATCTTCCTTAAACTTGTTTATACATTCATTATCCACATACTACAAGTGCATATGCATGAGGAGATGGATTTTCAATGTTAGAACCCCATTAAATGGGTGAAACATATGTTTCATTCTAGAAACTCATCCTACTTGTAAAAATATACTTTCAAGGCAAAAATATACTTTCCATGGAAGTTCCATCTTTACCTTCTCCAAAAACTCCCAACAACACCTTATAAATTCGTAGCTCTACCTCAACAATGGTAAAAATGGGTGTTATAGGTTTAAACATGGTGGAATACTTCATAAAATGGTGGTGGAATGGTGGTTGAAGACTAAAAACAGTGGAAGACTTCTCCACTTTCTCTCTCTCTCTCTCTCTCTTCCATCTTTATCTAACTCAAAATAACCTAAACATGCCCTTATAAAACCTCCAAAACCCCCCAAATTTCCGATTTTCCCAATCTGGATTGATCTGGGCTTGACTATACACCAAATCAAGAACCAGAAATGTGACCGCACAAAAGGGAAATTTGATTAAAATTTCTTGAGACACGTCATTCAAACGACATGCCTATCTCGTTCGAGCAACATCTCAACCTCATTCGAAGTTTTGCTTTGCGCAATACGGAACTGTAATGCAGTGGGATCTCGTTTGAAGGCCTGCTTCTCGTGACCTTCGTGCAACCTTCATACGAGATCCCTATCTCTCTTCTAATGACCCTCCCATATCGTTTGAACGGCCTTCTTTATATCCTTTTCTTTTCTTTAATTTTTTACCCAAATTTTTCAAATAAATATCTTCAACCCTTACTCCATTACAACTTATACAAAATTTAATTGAATTACTAGGACAGGGTATTACAAACCTCCCTCCTTGGGGAATTTTGTCCCAAAAATTCTTAAGCCATTAATCCTTAAGCTTATGGGGTTAAAAAAAACCAAAGATAAAATCATCAAAGTTCCCAATACTGAGGTCACCCTCCGTGTCACGAACCCGTCCCAAAATGTGTAGTAGGGAATGAGTGTCTTGACATTCCACCAAGGCAACATATATTTTGACTTAAATTGTTTCTTTAAATAAGTGCAACGGAAATATAATCACGTGTTTATGAATCGTAAACTACTGAAAGTAACGGAATTACGTCATCAGAGCTTTCTAAAAGGAAACTTCATTTATTTTTAAAAGTGACAACGAGTTACAACTTAAGAAAAAATTTAAAACTTATTATAAGAGAGCCAAACATGCTCTAAATGATAAAACAAACATAATAACAAAAAGAGCTCTAAAAGCTAAATCTTTAACACAATCCTTTTCCGTTCCCTCCGCGAACCTACTTATTTCCTGAAAAAATGGTTATTTATTCAACATCAGCTAAAAGCCGAGTGAGAATTAATCTCCAGACATTCCATGGATTTTCAGAAAATTGGTATATATTCAATTTCCAACATAAGGCATATACATATATGGACAGGAATTTGTAGTAAAATATATAAAGCAAACTGTAAGGACATAATTTTATAAATGTTCGGGGTAGAATCTAGGAATTTTCTATTTTTCCCTAGATCACAGTTTGTATGTTTGATACCGCTACATTCGGCACGTCAAAGTCGATCATCCTCGACGGCCTTTATCTGAATTCAATGCATCCATTATCTTCACATGCATCATGCTACATACGACGTGCAACTCAGATCATTCACACTACTCCTCTACTCCTTATAGGTAAAATCGTTTATTGGAGCTTTAATATTTGCATAAATATTTGGGAAATTTTTTATAAAATTATTTTTGAAGTCTGGATTATTTTTTATCAAAAGCATAATTTTTTCCAAGTGTAGAAGCGAAGTGCCTTGAACGACGAGCTCGCTCAAACGACTTTAAAATGTCATTCACGCGACATAGGCATGTCGCGCTTCTTCGTTCGAGTGACATGGCTATCTCGTTCGAACGAGCCATCGCTTCGATTTTCGTATAAATACCTGTATACCTTCTACACGATTTTTAAGTCTTTTTGTAATCTCAAAATTTTGTGAAAACAGACTAGAATAAGAATTCAATTTTTTAAGGTTTTCTAAACCTTTTTGATTCACAAAACCATTTCCATATGTGTGTGAATCTTTAAACCTTCAAGAGGATCATTTTACTCATCTGGAGTATCTTGTGAAGAAGCCGTCTCTCTTCTTCATTTTAGCCCTCCTAGAAAGGGAAAGTTCCAGCCGACGACATCAGAACTGACACCCGAGGAAATTTCTGTGTCACTTATTTTAATTGTAATTCGTGTAACCGTTTTTACAAAATTATAGTGAAAATAAAAGGTTTTGCCCCTTTGGGGGATTTTTCCTCATTTGTGTGTGTTTGAATGTTCTTTCTTGATTTTATCATCATCAATCACACCTAGATGCATGTTTAGGACTTAATTGATAAAAACGGTGTTTAATTAAATAATTTTTTTATTTGAACGCAAGCGCACTCTTTCAAATTGGTATCAGAGCCAATTACACAACTTTACCGTGTAATTTTCTGCAAAATTTTTCTAAGATATCAATTTTCTGAAAAATTGATTTTTGAAAATGAGTGTGTTCATAATGGAGAAGTTATATAATAAAATGCCAGTTTTTGACGGGACAAACTATGCATACTGGAAAGCCCGCATGAGATCTGCATTAAAAGCCATTGATGAACACGTCTGGATTTTGGTTGAAAGAGGGTGGACACCTTCCTCCGTCACTGTCAATAACGTGACTAGTTGAAAATCTGGCACTACTTAGACTGAAGAAGAATTTAAATGGTCATCTTTTAATTCTAAGGGTTTAAGTGTTATTTCTAGGTCTGTCACACCTGATGAGTTCAAACACATAATGACGTGCACCACGTCAAAAGAGGCATGGGATGTTTTGCAACTTACCCATGAAGGAACTAATGTTGTGAAAGAGTCTAAACTACAAAATTTAACAACTCAATTTGAAACAATCACCATGCTTGAATCTGAATGTTTTGATGAATTTTATGCTAGACTGTGCGATATTGTTAACACTAGCTTAATCTTGGTGAACAAATTCCTAATGCTAGAGTTGTTAAAAAGATTCTTAGATCACTGCCTAAGCGTTTTATCCTTAAAGTCACTGTGTTAAATTCTATGGTCAATTTAAACACGCTTAAATTGGAGGAACTTGTAGGAGACTTGCAAACTTATGAAATTGATATGTTTCCAAATCTGCCAAGTCTAAAGATAATGGAATTGCACTTACTGACCAGGAGAGAAAGAGTGAGGGGTCGACAAGAAAGAGGGGAGAGTCATCTAGAAAAAGAGAGACAAATACGTCAGATTCAGAATGTGATTTTGACTTAGATGATTTGGCCCTATTTGCAAAAAATCTCAAGAGAATTCTCAAATTCAAGAAAAATGGTAATTTTAAAGATAAAAAGAAGATTGAGAAAAATAAGTTTGAAAAGAAAAATGAAAAAGATTTTTAAGATCCTCCTAAGAAAGAGAGTGGGTTATGCTTTGAGTGCGACGGTAGGGGTCATAGATCTTTTGAGTGTGCTACTAGGCTAAACAGAGAAAAGGGCAAAGTTGTCCTTAACGCTATACTTAGTGACGACAGTGAGGTCGAGTCGGTGGATTTTGTAGACGAGTCACCACATGAGTGTAACTTCACCGCATTCATGGCTAGTCATGTGAGCACTTCTAGTACTCCTCACGACGTTGAGGATTCTACTTCACATGGACACCTCGACAGTGAGAGCAATGTGAGTGAGGGGGAGGATGATGCATGTGAGAGCGAGAGTGACCTTCAATGCGCCTACGCCGAGTTATATAATGATTCATTTAAAACTAAAAAGTGTAACAAAGTATTAGTTCTTAGGATCACCGCTCTAGAGGAAGATTTAGAAAAATTAAGAGAGAGAGAGAGAGCCCTCCATCTGCACCACCTTGAGAGAGAGAGAGAGAGAGAGAGAGAGAGAGAGAGAGAGAGAGAGAGAGAGTCTACTTGTGTTGAGAAAGACGGTGTGTTTAGAGAGTGAGGGAGACTGTTTGGAGAGAGAGAGAGAGAGAGAGAGAGTGTTTTTTAGAAAGAGGGTGGGGACTTGACTAAACAAGTGTCTAGTCTTACGAGTGAGCTCCATTCCTCCCTGGAGACTCGGAATAAACTTGAAGCTTTTGTAGCCCAGCTTACTCACAATCTTGAGAGAGCACGGGAAGTTAAGGTACAAATCGAGGGCAGATTTGGGAAGATGGGAAAGATGCTCCTCGACCCCGCATTAGGTTTTAGTGATAGGCAGGGAATAGGTTATGATGGTGCCTCCACGTCCCAAATTGCACCCGAACCAGTTCCTGAGTTTACTATGACTCCATATGGCCATCGTCAAAAACCACGAAGGATTGTTCGACCTAGTAAAGCATACGGGGTCCACCTAAGACTGCGTTCTTCTGTACGTATTGTAAAAGAAAAATCCACCTCGGGGAGTTTTACTATAGTTTATATCAGACACGATGTACTACTGCTCCGCCACATCATACTGATGATTTTTCCAGTTTGAGAGAGCGTGTTGAGTTTTTAGCTGCCACATTACAGAGTTTGATGGAAGAATTCCGACAGATGTCTTTGCCGTTAGTAAATGCTTCTAACATCCCGGCTAAAACCAACAACAACAAGGGTAAACAAAAGCTTACCACTTATTGGGTACCTAAGAAAGATAAGAAATCCCTTGTTGTTCATGTCGCTCTCAAAGCACATAATACCTCACAGTGGTATTTTGATAGTGGGTGCTCCAGACATATGATAGGTGATGCCTCATTTTTTACATACCTTGAGGATTATACGGATGGTAGAGTCACCTTTGGAGATGGGAGAAAGTCTAGCATTATAGGACGAGGTACAGTAGAGTTGCCAGGATTTCCTAAGCTAGAGAATGTTTTGTACGTCAAATGTTTGAAAGCAAACCTTCTCAGCATTAGCCAGTTGTGCAACGCTGACTTTGTCATAAAGTTTGACCGGGACGCCTATGATGTCTATAATCAATCCGATAAATTTTTAGTGCAAGGGGTGAGGATAGAGGATAATTTCTATGAGACTGAGCCCACTTTGTCACTTGTCTGCAACAGCGCCATGATCACTCCTATGGATCTGTGGAACCAACGTCTAGGTCATGTGAACGTTAGAGATTTGACTCATTTAGTTAAAAAGGACCTAGTACGTGGCTTACCATCACTTGGAATACCAACTTCCACGGTTTGTGGACCCTGTCAGTTGGGAAAGCAAATTCGGAGCCCCCATAGGAAGTTGCATTCCATTACAACCTCTCGTGTACGTGAGCTGATTCACATGAATCTTATGGCTCATACTCGTACAGAGAGTCTGGGTGGTAAGAGGTATATCCTCGTGATGGTAGATGATTTCTCCAGATATTCGATTGTTGGTTTTCTAAGGGAGAAATTCGATGCTGTAGAGTTTTTAACGACCAAGTGTCGTGTCCTGCAAAACGAACATGGAGTCACCATTAACAGGATATGTAGTGAATTTGGCACAAAATTTAAGGAAGCAAAGGTAGATCTTTATTGTGATAGCCTTGGGATCAAACATGAGTTTTCTGCTATGAAGACTCCTAAGAAAAATGGGATTGTTGAGAGAAAGAATAGGACGATTCAGGAAATGGCTAGATATATGCTTCTAGGTCATAAGGTTTCTAGGAGATTTTTGGTAGAGGCAATTTCTACTACATGCCACACGGTGAATAGGGTTTACCAGCATCCACACACACTTAAGATGCCTTATGAATTATGGACTGACAAGAAACCAAACCTTGCTTATTTTCGTGTTTTTAGGAGTAAATGCTACATTCTATGGGATAGAGAGCAATTAGGAAAGTTTAACTCCCGAAGCGATGAGGGAATACTGCTAGGCTATTCATCGAATAGTAGAGCGTACCGGGTTTTTAACCTGAAGAGCTTTAAGGTTATGGAGTCAATAAACATCACCGTGCAAGATAAAGAACCTTCGGCGTTTATTGATTCTAGCCTTCAGTGTGAGGAGGAGGAGGATGTCTGTGGCAGTAATTTACTTGTACCTCACCCACACTCTGTGGACCCTACTCCTGTGTTATGGGACACACTTGCTTGGGTTTGCAAGAGTCATGATCCTTCTGCCATTGTTGGTGATACCACTCTAGTAGTCAAGACTCGTGCTCAGCTAGAGAGCGTTGTCAGCCATTTTTGCTACACGTCCAAAGTCGAGCCCAAGAATCACAAAGAAGCACTTAGGGATAAACATTGGATATATGTTATGCTGGATGAGTTGCTTGAGTTTAAAAAGATTAATGTCTGCAAACTTGTCCCATAACCTAGTGAGACTAATGTGATAGGTACCAGATGGGTTTTCAAGAATAAAATGGATGAAAATAGTACCATAATCAGAAATAAGGGTAGGTTGGTCGCTCAAGACTACACACAGATAAAAGATGTAGACTTTGGGGAGACATTTTCTCCTGTTGCGAGGCTTGAGTCCGTTCGTTTACTACTCGCCATTGCATGTCATCTGCACTTCAAGTTATATCAGATGGATGTCAAGAGTGCCTTTCTAAATGGCATTCTACAGGAGGAGGTTTACGTGGAACAACTGAAAGGGTTTGAAGACCCTAAGCACCCGAAGCACGTCTACTATCTGAGGAAAGCCTTGTATGGTTTGAATCAAGCACCCCGTGCTTGGTATGAGAGGCTTACTTCCTATCTCTTAAGAGAGGAGGAGTTGATATGACGTTGTTCGTCAGGAGAGATGACGGTGCTATTTTGGTTGCCCGGGTCTATATGGACGACATAGTATTTGGATCCACGTGCTCCCATCATGCTCATCACTTTGAGGAGGAGATGAAAAGTGAGTTTGAGATGAGCATGGTTGGTGAGCTTACTTTCTTTCTTGTCTCCAGGTTCATCAACTAGAGGATGGGATGTTCATCTCCCAATCCAAGTATGCTAGAGACCTAGTGAAGAAATTTGATTTAGAATCCGCTAAGCATGCATGTACACCTATGAGTACTTCTATCAAGCTTAGTAAGGACACTTTAGGCAAGGATGTAGAGCAAACCTTGTATCGGAGTATGATAGGCAGTCTTCTTTACTTGACTGCAAGTCATCCTGACATAGCCTTTAGTGTTGGAGTCTGTGCGCGATATCAGGCGTCCCCGAAAGAGTCACACTTACTCGCTCTAAAACTTATTATCAAATACGTAAGTGGGACTCTCTCATATGGTATTTGGTATTCCTTTGATACCAATGATCGTTTGTCTGCCTATTCGGATGTCGATTGGGCTGGGGATGTAGATGGTTGTAGGAGCCCTTCTGGTGGGTGTTTCTATTTTGGTTCTGCTCTTGTCTCCTGGTTGAGCAAGAAACAAAACTCCATCTCTTTGTCTACTGCGGAGGATGAGTACATCGCCATCGGGAGTTGTTGCACACAACTTTTGTGGATGAAGCAAATGTTGGAGGATTATGGAATATCACAGGACACCATGACCATCTCCTGTGATAACACAAGCGCAATACACATATCCCGCAATCCAGTCCATCATTCGCACATAAAGCACATCAGGATACGCGAGCACTTTATACATCAGTATGTTGAGGAGAAAGTCATATCCCTGAGTTTCATTCCCACCGACCGTCCGTTAGCCGATATTTTCACGAAACCTTTAGATGCCCTTAGATTTGAGAGTCTTAGGAAGTCTTTGGGAATTTGCACAGTTGACTGAGGGGTTGGTCCGTGTCTAGGATAGGATGATTTTTCATGTTCATATCATATGCTTCCTATTGCTAGTTTGTATCATGCGTATTATTACTTTTGCTTTTTATATTTTTGAAAAATCCAAAAAGATTTTCTTTTTTTATAAAAGTTTTAGAAAAGCACAAAAATATTTTTTTATTTTTTTTGCACCTTTTATGGATGAGAATTTAAGATGGAGTCACAAATTTCATTCCATTTATTCATGTGACTGTTTGATAGAGATTTGAGGCGATACATCATTGCATCCATGTGCTTTACATTGATTGGAGTCTTTGAGATGTGATTAGTGATACATTTCTATATGTTTGACTCCTATCTCATTTATTGCACACAGGCACATCTTTATTTGATTATTGTACGTGTCTATCACATATTGGTTTGAGTGTTTCCATCTCAATTATGTCGATACAACTAACCATATGCGATAAAACTTGACAAGATTGGAATGCATGTAAAAACCGTTTGGTGAGACTGTGTGTTTATTTGAAAACATGGAATGGATGCGAAAGGTTCATTTAGCCTTTGCGATTCTAAGCCACCGTTAAAAAGGGGCTAAAAAATTGAGGAATTTTACTATCCGGGGTCCAAAGAGGTTAAAAGAGCTTGAAAAAAAATTTACTGGCAATAAAAAGCAACATATTCCAAATATGGGCCATTAGGTTTCATCACCAATTCTCCAAAGTTTAAGAATTTATATCACCTCTATTCAAAACATAAATCCGAGGGAGATTGGTTGGAGAAATTAAATGGGTTTGCACTTCCTTGAAAGTCCTTAAAAAACATTAAATAGTTTTGGACGTTATTGGTGTGGAAATCACTTTGAGCTTTGATTTGTTGATTTGATTGAGTCAATGTCTCATATTACCATCTTTTTACACCAAAGGAAGATTTTGAGTTCATTCGTTAGGAGTATCCGATATTCATCGTGCACATATGTCATGTTTGTATGCATTGATTTTCCTATCGAATTTGATCACATCCTTACAATTATGCTATCATCGACTTGGTTGTTTTTGTGTTCTTTCATGGTGTGATTTTTTGTTGTATATTATGTGTAAAAAAATTGAAAAATACAAAAATTGTAGTTTATTACCTTGTGACATTCTCCATGTGCATTCATTTATGCTTCTCCCATCAATCTATTTGGGGATATCATAAAAAGGGGGAGAAGAATTATGGGGGAGAATTGTTTTGGTGTTTGGGTGATTTATGAATGATTTTCTTAAGCTTAATTGATCACTAATTTTTTGCATATCATTGTATTTCAAACTGTTGCTTGTCACGGGTATATGCTTTATCTCATGTGTGTAAGTACAACATTGTTCATTATTGGATTGCACACCCTGATGAGAAAAGATTTGGAAGTTTTTAAAGAGCTGAAGATTTGGAGACATGTCAATTTAGTATTCTCAGTTTGAGGGTTTAATGGGGATATTATCTTGTACGTCATTTGATTGCATAATTCGGATTTTTATATATGTACCGGCATAGACATAGGGGGAGATTTGTAAGGACATAATTTTATAAATGTCCAGGGTAAAATCTAGGAATTTTCTATTTTTTCCTAGATCACAATTTGTATGTATGATACCGCTACATTCGGCACGCCAAACTCGATCATCCTAGACGGCCTTTATCCGAATTCAATGCATCCATTATCTTCCCACTACTCCTCTACGCCTTATCGGTAAAATGGTTTATTGGAGCTCTAATATTTGCATAAATACTTGGAAAATTTTTTAGAAAATTATTTTTGAAGTCTAGATTAATTTTTATCAAAAGTAGAATTTTTTCCAAGTATAGAAGCGAAGTGCCTTGAATGACGAGCTCGCTCAAATGACTTTAAACTGTCGTTCGTGCGAGATAGGCATGTCATGCTCCTTCGTTCGAGCAACATGGTTATCTCGTTCGAATGAGCCACCGCCTCGATTTTCATATAAATACCTGTACACCTTCTACATAATTTTTAAGTCTTTCTGCAATCTCAAAATTTTACGAAAACAGTCCAGAATAAGACTTCATTTTTTTAAGGTTTTCTAAACCTTTTTTATTCACAAAACCATTCCCATATATGTGTGTGAATCTTTAAACCTTCAATATGATCATTTTACTCATCGGGAGTATCTTGTGAAGAAGCCGTTTCTCTTCTTCATTGCAGCCCTCCTTGAAAGGGAAAGTTCCAGCCGACGACATCAGAACCGACACCCGAGGGTATTTCTATGTCACTTATTTTCATTGTAATCCGTGTAACCATTTTTACAAAATTATAGTGAAAATAAAAGGTTTTTCCCCTTTGGGGGATTTTTCCTCATTTGTGTGTGTTTGAATGCTCTTGCTTGATTTTATCATCATCAATCACACTTAGATGCATGTTTAGGACTTAATTGATAAAAACGGTGTTCAATTAAATAATTTCTTTATTTGAACGCAAGCGCACTCTTTCACAAACTGACAGTATATATTTTCAGAATAAACAGTTCATAACATAACAGATAAAATAATTTGAGCAGTATATCAGTTATTAAACTTTTCTTTTAATGGTCATGTACGCTCTAATACCCAGATAAACAGATAGTGCCACCAGATATTTCCACTTGGTAACAACACAGACAGAAAATCATATTATCTGAAACAACGCCTTATTTAGGGAACACCCGCGATAAACCAGCTAGGAAGGTACCACCCAAATATTTCCACCCGGTAGTCAAGCTCAACATAGTAAGAGAGTATACATTGGCCGAATCAATAATTTCAGAATTCAAATCAGATGTATATATCGAGAGATATACACATATAACAAACGACGAAATCATCGGTATCAGATGTAGTTTAAGGATAAAACATTTCATAAAATAGATATAGTTTGCATAATATCAGATGATCAAAATACGCAAGGAATGTCACAGATTACTCACCTAGAACATAAATCCGAAGTTATAGATACAGAGTATTGGATCACTTGTTAATCTTAAGACGAAACTTCTTCTTAAACTTCCTCACACTTTCTCTCACTATTTCTTTATGAAATTTTGGAGTAATTTCGTATAGGAACTGATCCTAAGTCCTTATTTATAGTTTCCAAAAGTTATTAGGGTGTTGACATGTGTCCCGGTGACTAAGCATTTATTTTGGCGAGTCAGTGTGTCGCGTAACGTGGCTATCTTACAGTCTTAATTCACGAGACTGCGACACGTGTTTTAAATTTTTCGCATGACATGTGTTTTATCTTTTCGTATAAAGGCGACATGTGTGTAGTGGAGGTGTAAAAACCAAGCACGAAGGGTTAAGCATGAGGTGTAAAGTTATTAAGGGTATAAGGGTCATTTTACACGCGAAGGGTATTTTAGCAATTTTTACACCATACATTTTCAATATTTCTTAGAGGTACTTGAAAATATTTTAGTTACAAAATGGTTCTTTTTATATTTTTATTTTAGTCCCTGAAACTTTCTTTATTTAAAAATTAAGTCCCTGAAGTTTCATAAATTTCATTTTCTACCCCAAAACTTATCATTTAGCTTAGGATATGCTATAAGACTTTGATTTAATCCATTTTGATGAAGAAAGGGCTTATTTTAAAGTGCTTAAGTTGGTATAACTAGACCCCCATTCCAACCAATCAAAATATAACACATAGTGTGGTGATATGACAAAATACAATTTAAAGGATGGACAAATTTGCCCTTATTTAGTAATTTTGGCATAACTTCTTGCACAGACCTCCGTTTAACACAACATTTATTGTTCTACAAACCTAATTCATATATATATATATATAACTTTTTAGTTTTTACCTCAAATCAATTTTTATATTACAATGGTCAAAAAGAGTCTCTAATATGAACATTTCAACCGAAAATTTTATGTTTGTATTAACTTAACATTCCATGATTTATGAAGGTAGGTTTAGACTAAAATAATAATTTAACATTATCCATATCACATATGAAATAATACAAAATTTAAAACTATATATGAACATATAAAAGTGAGGTCATTACATCCTACCCTCCTTATAAAATGTTTGGTCCCCAAAGTTTACTTACATAAATTTTAAATTAGGTATAGATAGCGCTCCTTTATTTCATCTTCCCGTTCCCATGTTGCTTCTTCAACAGTATGATTACTCCATAATACTTTGACCAGTGGAATTACCTTGGTTCATTATATTTGATCTTTATGGTCCAAAACTTCTACATGATGCTCAATGTATGACAAATCTTCTCTAATTTGAAGAGGTTCGTGACTTAGAATATGTGCTAGATCTGGGAGGTATTTCTTCATCATTGACACATGAAACACATTATGCACACTAGAGAGTTCGGGAGGTAAGGATATTCTATATGTAACAGCTCCTATCCTTTCAAGGATTTTAAAAGGTCCTATGTATCTTGGACTTAACTTCCCTTTCTTCCCAAATCGGATTACTCCCTTTGCTGGTGATACTTGTAAGAGCACATAATCTCCTCTTTCGAATTACAACTTTTGTCGATGATTATCAACATAACTATTTTGACGGATTTGAGCGACTCGAAGTCGGTCTTATATCAATTTCACTTTCTCTATTGTGATCTGGATTAGTTCTGGTCCCAATAATTTTCTTTCTTCAACTTCTACCCAACATGTAGGGGAACGACACCTTCTACCATAAAGTGCATCATACAAAGCCATTTGAATACTTGCTTGATAGCTATTATTATATGCAAACCCCACTAACGGTAAATGATCATCCTAATTTCCTTTCAGATCAAGTACACATGCCCTAAGCATATCCTCTAAGGTTTGAATGGTTCTTTCAGATTGTCCATCCGTTTGAGGGTGAAAAGCAGTGCTAAAATTCAATTTTGTTCCCATAGTCGTTTGTAGGCTTTTCTAAAAGAGAGACAAAAATCGAGGGTCACGATCAGAAATAATTGAAACCACGGTTCCATGAAGCCTAATAATTTCCTGCACATACAACATAGCTAACTTTTCTAAAGAATGGGTAATCTTAATGGCAAAAAAATGAGAAAATTTAGGTTATGTTCCTATTTCCACTCAGGGATAGGTAGGGGATGCAGTAATCCTGATGGTTTTTTATGTTCATCCTTTACTTGTTGACAAACCAAACACTGAGATATAAATTAGGTTATCTCCCTCTTCATTTTATTTCACCAAAATACTTCTCGAAGATCCCTATACACTTTTGTACATCCGGGATGAAATGTGAATCTTGAGCAATGACTTTCCTCCAAAATTTTCCTCTTTAAGTTAGTATCACATGGAACACACACTCTACTTCCAAACCTCAATATATCCTCTCGTATTACAAATTCAATTCTCTTACCCTCAATGACATCTTCTCTAATCTTTTTCAGCTGTGGGTCATTTACTTATGCAATTTTGATCCTTTCCATCAACATGGGTTGTACTTGTAAGTTTGTGATGATTCCTCCTTTGTTATAAATACGTACATCTATTTCCATAATTCTCAAATTCCTTAACAAAGTTTCCTAATTTGTAAAAAGACATGCTAAATTTGTTGTAGACTTCCTACTTAAAGTGTCGGCTACCACATTAGCTTTTCCCGGGTGATGGTGAATATTTACATCATAATCCTTCATCAATTCTAACCACTTTATTTGTCTCATGTTCAATTATTTTTGGGTAAAAATATATTTCAAACTCTTATGATCCGTATAAATCTCACAAGTCTCACCATAGAAAAAATGCCTCCAAATCTTAAGAGCAAAAATTATAGTTGCTAATTACAGGTCATGGGTTGGATAATTTTTCTCATGTGGTTTTAACTGTCTCGAGGCATAAGCTACTACTTTTCCATTTTGCATTAGCACACATCCCAAACCATTTTTAGAGGCATCATTATAAATCATAAATCCCCCTGTCCCAGAAGGAATAGTCAAAATTGGGGCAGTTACTAATCGATTCTTAAGTTCTTGGAAACTATTCTCAACTTCCTCAGACCATTCATATTTCACCTTATTTTTGGTTAACCTAGATAGAGGATTGGCAATACTAGAAAATCCTTCAACAAATCTTCGATAATATCCTGTTAATCCAAGAAAACTATGAATCTCCGTCACATTAGTTGGTCTAGACCAACCTAGTATAGCCTCAATCTTTTTAGGGTCAACTGACACTCCCTCCTTGGAAATGGCATGTCCTAGAAAAGAGAAACTAGGCAACCAAAGATCACACTTCTTTAATTTTGCATATAATTTCTCCTTCCTAAGGATTTGCAACACTATCTCTAAATGATTTTCGTGCTCTTCAATACTCTTGGAATAAATAAGGATGTCATCAATGAAAACAGCCACACATTGATCCAAATATTTCATAAACACTCTATTCATCATATCCATAAAAGCGGTTATTGCATTAGTTAGTCCAAATGGCATCACAAGAAATTCGTAGTGACCATATCTAGTACGAAAAGCTGATTTCGAAATATCATCCTCCTTAATCTTTAATTGGTGATAGCCTGACCTAAGGTCAATCTTAGAAAATACTTGTGCTCCTTTTAGTTTGTCAAACAAATCATCTATACGAGGTAGGCGATATTTATTCTTAATGGTCACCTTATTTAGTTAACGATAATCTATACATAACCTCATCTTCCCATCCTTCTTTTTAACAAATAACACTGGAGCACCCCAAGGGGATACACTTGATCTAATAAAACCCTTATCTAATAGATCTTGTAATTGAACTTTTAATTCCCTTAATTCTAAAGGTGCCATACGATAAGGTGGTTTTTAGATTAGTAAAGTTCCAGGAATAAGGTCAATTGTAAACTCTATTTCTCTACTAGGAGGAAGACTGGGTAAGTTATTAGGAAAAAATCTGGAAAATGTTTAGCTATGGGAATATATTCAAAACTAGGCTCTTTTGTTTGCAAATCAATAATACTTGTAAGGAAACCTCGACATCCCTTGTTAAGAAACCTACAAGCTTGCATTACAGAACTAATACGAATGGGAGATAGGATGCATGTTCCTTCAAAACTGAATTCTGGTTGGTTAGGTATTTGGAAAGTAACTCTCTTCTCAAAAAAATCTACCTTAGCATGATAGGATGCTAACCAATCCATCCCCAAAATGACTTCAAAGTCTTTTATGTCTAAAACTGTCAAATCGGCAAATAGTTTATGACTACTAACATATATAGGGTAAGATTTATATACTAAGGTTCCCATCAATAACTCACCCGAAGTAGTAGAAACTTGCATGATATGATTCAAGGGTTCGGGCCTATTAGGAAAGCGATTAACAAAATGCATAGAAATAAATGAATGGGTAGAACCGGGATCTATTAAAACTTGAAAAGGTTGTGCACATATAGAAAGTGTACCTGACACTACTGCATTAGAAGCTTGGGTATCAGAAAGTGAAAAAACTCTAACTTGTCTGCCTTGGTTCTTATTTTCAAATAAAGGTTGTATCGAAATCCTTACTGGGGTTGGGTAGTCTTTTATCTGATGTCCTTTCTGTCCACACCTAAAACAAGCTCCTGTGTCCTTATAACAAGGTCGTCCTCCATGCATCTTTCCACATTGTTCACATATCTTGTTATTATACCGTTTGTTATCACTTGCTCCCCCAGGATTCGATGTACTCCTAAAATTATTTCTATTATTTGGGCTCTTCCCTATTTGTTCCCCAAACTTCCTCTTACCATCTCTAATTTGATTTTAGTCCTCGACATCCCTTTTGGCTATCGTAGCCCTAGCCACAGCGTCACTATACGATGTTAACTTTAGGATGGAAATTCTACTACGAATACTCAACCTTAACCCGCGTTCAAACTTTTTGGCTTTTAAAACATAAGGTGCAAAACGGGATAACTCAGTAAACTTGGCCTCGTACTGACTAACCGTCATATTCCCTTGAATTAGACTCATGAACTTAGCTGCCATTTCATCCTTCACAGTTTTAGGGAAATATTTCTCATAAAAGATCACCAAGAAATCCTTCCAACCTATGAAAATATTCCTCTCTTTGTGTATTCCCTTAGTCATTCTCCACCACTGTTCGGCTTCACCTTATAACATAAATGTTGCAAACAAAACCCTTTGTTCATTAGTATATTTAAGAACATCGAGCATCTTTTCCATCTACATCACCCAACTTTCTGCTTCAATGGGGTTAGGAGTACCTTTAAAAGAAGGTGGGTTAAACTTCTTAAAATGCTCAATGGTGCATCTAGTTAGTTCCAGATTCCTTGGTGCTCCATTATTCACCTGATGATCCACAATCTTTGCTAGACACTCAATCGCCTTGTATGCACCTTCTAGTCCTTCCATACTTGAACCACTTATTCTCACAATTGATCTTGGCTTGGTCATTTTCTACAGTCATGGCCAAAAGTAAGACGTATTATACTAACTCAAGATTGCAAATTAGAAGAAAAGTTATAGATAAACAATCATATGTGGACTGTATGACATATGGAGGGTTATCACATAAGTCTGATATTTAATCCTATATCCTATGTATGGAGACTTAAAATCTATAACGTTCGAAACTTATGCTCATTAGCCTATGGGTTCATAACCTATGCTCTGATACCACCTCTGTCACAACCCAGTCCCAAAATTTGTAGTAAGGGTCGAGTGTCTTGACATGCCACCAAGGCAACATATATTCTGACTTAAATTATTTCTTTAAATAAGTGAATGGAAATATAATCACATGGTTATGAATCATAAACTACTGAAAGTAAAAGAATTACATCATCAGAGGTTTCTAAAAGGAAACTTCATTTATTTTAAAAGTGGCAACGAGTTACAACTTAAGATAAAATTTAAAACTTATTGCAAGAGAGCCAAACGTGTTCTAAATGATCAAACAAACATAATAAAAAAAAGATCTCTAAAAGTTGAATCTTCAATACATTCCTTTTTTGTTCCCTCCGCGAACCTACTTATTTCCTGAAAAAATGGTTATTTATACAACATTAGCTAAAAGTCGAGTTAGAATTAATCTCTAGACATTACATAGTTTTTCAAAAAATTGATACCTATTCAATTTATAATAGAAGGCATATACATATATGGGCAGGAATTGGCAATAAAATATATAAAGCAAACTAACAGTATATATTTTCAGAATAAACAGTTCATAACATAACAGATAAAACAATTTGAGCAGTATATAAGTTATTAAATTTTCTTTTAATGTCCATGTACGCTCTAATACCCAGATAAATAGATAGTGTCACCAGATGTTTCCACTTGGTAACAACATAGACAGAAAATCATGATATCTGAAACAACGCCTTATATAGGGCACACCAGCGATAAACCAGCTGGAAAGGTACCACCCAAATATTTCTACCCGGTAGTCAAGACCAACATAGTAAGAGAGTTTCCATAGTCTGAATCAATAATTTCAGAATTCAAATCAAATGTATATATCGAGAGATATACACATATAACAAACGACGTAATCATCGGTATCAGATCTATTTTGAGGATAAACATTTCAGAAAATAGATATAGTTTGCATAATATCATATGATCAAAATACACAAGGAATTTTACAGAGTACTCACCTAGAATAGAAATCCGAAGTTACAGATATAGATTCTTGGATCGCTCATTAATCTTAAGACGAAACTTCTTCTTAAACTTCCTCACACTTTCTCTCACTATTTATTTTTGAATTTTTTAAGTAATTTTGTATAGGAACTGATCCTAAGTCCTTATTTATAGTTTCCAAAAGTTATTAGGGTGTTGACATGTGTCCCGATGACCAAGCATTTGTTTTGGCGAGTCAGTGTCTCGCGTGTCGTGTAACGGGGCTATCTTACAGTCTTAATTCACTAGACCACGACACGTGTTTTAACTTTTTCTAAATGCATAACATGTGTTTTATCTTTTCGTATAAATGCGACACATGTGCGGTGGAGGTGTCAAAACCAAGCACGAGGTGTAAAGTTTTTAAGGGTATAAGGGTCATTTTACATGTGAATGGTATTTTAGTAATTTTACACCATACATTTTCAATATTTCTTAGAGGTACTTGAAAATATTTTAGTTACAAAATGGTTTTTTTATATTTTCATTTTAGTCCTTGAAACTTTCTTTATTTAAAAATTAAGTCCCTAAAATTTCATAAAATTTCATTTTCTACCCCCAAAACTTATCATTTAGCTTAGGATATGCTATAAGACTTTAATTTAATCCATTTTGATGAAGAAGGTGGTTATTTTAAAGTTTTTAAGTCGGACTAACTATCCTCCCATTCCAACCAATCAAAATATAACACATAGTGTGGTAATATGATAAAATAAAACTTAACGGATGGACAAATTTGCCCTTATTTCGTAATTTCGGTACACAGACCTTCATTTAACACATTGTTTGTTGTGTTACAAACCTAATTCATATATATACAACTTTTTTATTTTTTACCTCAAGTAAATTGTTATATTACAATGGTTAAAACCAGTCTCTAATATGAACATTTCAACCAAAAATTTTATGTTTTTATTAATTTGACATTCCATGATTTCTAAAGGTAGGTTTAGTCTAAAATTATAATTTAATATTATACATATCACATATGAAATAATGCAACATTTAAAACTATATATGAACATATTAAAGTGGGTTCATTACACTCCGTGCCTCCATACGGGGTTTATCACCAATTAATCAACATTCGACATGCTCTAAGGTTCACCATGAACGTCACACAATCGACTCTGAGTCTCAAATCACTTGATGATCATGTCAAACAATTTCAAGTGCCTCCCAAGATAGCACCCAATGCATGTTGGTGCCTCCACGATTAAACCCTTTCCAACGATCAATACTCACCCAAAGTGAGTCGTAATACGACTAATAATTGTATTCATCTACAATGATATTTCCCTCTTAGGACTGCACATCTTGCACCCCACCAATTTTTTCATCTATCCTAACTACACAACTCGTATAAGCTCGAAAATAACCATATTATGATATTCTCTCATTCCAATGAGTAATATTCTTATCAAGTCATCACCGTGGGCCCGACTTACACCTTCCTCTGCGTCACTCTGATGAACCTTACACTAACCTAGGTATCTCACTTATGATCACTCACTAGAGCCTCACTCTAATCCACTTACCCTGGCAAATAAACATTGAATGCTTAGATTTCCTCGATTTCCAACACTATATCATATCCTCAAGTCATCATCCCGCCCTTTGCAACCCAAACCACTGACTTCTATGTTGGCCAGTCAAAAGTCCACTAATCCGAAGAAAGATCAATACCACGAGAAAAACGGGTGGTCGAAAGTGCGCTACCTGAGCACAAAACTTTATGCAATAGCAAGAATACCTCAGATGGGGCACACCCAATTACCGAGTTGCATTGACTATGTACGATCCACTATGCTCTCCCGGGGAAAACTGCACCATACCATGACACGGCACCAATCTGAGTCACCACATAGATAAGAATACTGATCCCTGATTACCAAAACCAAAAGGGACACACGAGAATCAGAAGGAACAGGTAACCGTCCTGAGAAATGTACCCCATAAGCGTCCAACTATGATCTACGAAAGTGATCCTACGCGATATGCTTAAAGTCACATCACTCACTCCCAACGTTCTCACCAAGCATAATTCCCAGCCACCTACCTTGGCTTGGGTCATTAGCCATGATGAATTGAATCATAACCATTCATTATTATAACAAGAAATAAATATATTAATCGGTAGTCCTCTAGAAAGTTAGTGGCCAACTTCCCTCCTTGGGAGTAAGGCCCTACCTTTCACATCCTTGGCATACATGAACCATTTCTATTAGCGGATACCTCATGTCTTTATCTACATTGACCTTGTCCAATTATTAGTGACGATGTCACCCACTACTATACCTATGTTATTATCTGACTTATCGTATTGCGGTCGAAATGCCAAACTCCCATAGGCATTACTTAGTTCAAGTGAGGCACTCACCTAACCGTGTCCTTTGACCACGAGGTTATCGCCAAACTCACTTTTGGTTTCAACCCACACATAATTTATGTGGAGACCACACCCGTGTCCATTGGCCCTTTTAGGGAAGTAAATATCACAAGGGGCTACATCTTCTAATCCGAACCGTCTTGATAAGACATGATAAAAACTAGTCCTTACATTGCTAAGTCTATCCTATCATATACCGTCGACACATGCTGACATTATGATCTTGTTTCGATGTTATCTGGCCTCGATTACCATTTTCAAGTCTCCACATGGCATCATCAATCTCAGTCACGAATAGATTTCATAGTACATCCTAAAGTCGAGTATCACCACACCTATAATAACCATTCCATGACATCTGAGCATCACTCCTATAACGACACAACTATCACTCTACCTTAAGGATTACACTACCCATTTGTGCCAATTTTGGAAGCCACCCTGGCACGTACACTATACGATCTGGGAATATCATCTAACCCTCAAGAAATCATTACTAGGATGATAATGCTCCTTCATACCGGACTAATGTGACACCCCACCCAATTAAATATCGGGTGATCAGTCCTTTATTAAATTAAAATATGATTGCCATTTGGTGCACTCTTAGCATCACTATCGAAAACCATATTAATTACTAATAACCTAATGGTTAATTAAGCAAGTATCAAATTTTATCTTTCATTAAATAGATAACAATTTGAATAAATTAATTTAACTAAACCATAAACACAATCACTGTCTAAAATGATACAGAATAATTAATGACTTGACGAATAAACTATCGGCTACAAAATTCAAAACCAAAATATCCAATAATTAATAATAAATCTCAATAGAAAATCTGAACTGAAATAATCTAAATAAGTCCTGAAACAAAAATGCCCAAAATAAAATATTGAGATAAGTTACCTAATCTAAGAGTGAAATAAAAGAAGCCTCTACTCCAACTCCTCCACGCACCCACATATGTCGTAGCTGCGTATCCTTAGAATATATTATTAGTTCAGCATCCTTGTGGATGGACACCTAAAAGGTTTTGAAAATTTTGCAGCAAGGGTTAGAACCCAAAATATTTTGAAAATATTTATCAAGTTATTAATAATGCAGTAAATAAAATGCATGAATGATCTTCATATTTAAGTTAGTGTCGCACTCACTTGAGATAATTCTCACCCCACATCTAAAGTGCACAACTAACGCTTCTTCCTAACCCTCCTAGCTATACTATCCCATCTAACTAGCCGTGTTATGCAAACTTCTGAACACACTACTCCAATCCGAGTAATCTTACTGTTTTCATAAGTTATTTATCTTATTAACTTAATTATTCATATTTAATTAAGTTTATATAATATTCTCAGCCTTAGGCCTTTTTACCCGTCTAATATTTTATTGTACCCACCCGTATTCCCCATACAATACGATACCAAATACCCAATCCCTTATTATTTAGTTAGTATCACCAAATTATTATCAAGTTCTCACATACTGAAATTAATTTAGATATCACTATCTACAATGTCTACTAAAGCACCCGTAGTAGAATAAATCACATGTATATATATATATATATATATATATATATATTCCCATCACTATCATAATATATGCGTATACGACATCCCTAGGTGGAGACCTGCGATCCGGGCATACTCAGCTATCAAGTCCTGGTACATCATGTACTAAATAAGGACATCATTTTGGATATCACCCTCGAACCATAAAATCAAATCACACATGCTGGAGGTGAATATATTCCTAAGCCTTTGGGCTATGCACACACCTAATGCACCTAAATTATCGATCATACCCTTATTCACACAAGTGATGATCATTCCATAAGTTCTATGTTCTGAGGAAAAAGTCAATATCCTCCCAATGGGCTCATCAGGATAAGACTGTCCATAATGCGGAACCTCCCGTGATAGCAAGTAGCCTAAGTATGTTTACACATAATCAAGCAACCAATAGGTAATCACACAACCTATGTATCTATATGTATATAACATCAATAGAGGTTTACCCTCAATCTATAGTATATGTCTCATACATAGTATATATAGCACAAATATATCCTACGTATTATTAATTAACTATTTACTATTCATTGTATTTTCTTGAGCGTTTTCCCCGACTCTTTGTAAAGTCCTAGCCACTCCATTTTATTATTTCAGCAGTTAAAATATGATGCTCGGACACATCCACTTGACTCGTTATTTAAATCTTACGAATTTTATTTCCCTTACTTTATTAATAAAAATCGATCACTAATTAATTTTCAACTCATAATAACTTCCCTCCTACATTCCCTCTTCTCATCGAGGTAAAATAACCCAATACCTTATTTTAAGCAAGTTTTCTATTCCTTGCAATTAACAATTTACCTTAGAACCCCTCTATTTTAACACTAAAATTCCCTCAGCAATTCAGACCCCCAAAACTGGTTCGGACTAACCCTCGAACCGGTTCACTGTTCCACGTACACAAGCTTCTTCTCTAAATTTAATTTCCTCCATTGTTACACCCTTGAATTCTTTGATTCTCAACCCAAAACTTAAATCGATATTCTCCCAACATATTTTTACCTTCTAGACATATTCTAACATCCTACAAATCATCAAACATAGTTAATATATACATCCTTCCCCAATATTTCTCGAAACGGGTTCATAACGGTTTATACAAATCACAATCCTGATTCAATTCCATCAATCTAAATTATATGGATTCATCTACAGAATATCGAACAAAAATCAGATTCTAACAATCCTAGATAATAATCCACCATCAATTTAATGATTAATCTACATGATTTACTCCAATTGTCAAAAACCCAATTTTCACATCAACACCCTCCCAAAATGGATTTTCACATGCACCCACTATGATATGAATTGACTATCATGAATTTACATTGAAAGAAAAATTAACCACTTGCCTCTATTGATTGGTAGGGTCTGATCCTTTGATGTAGACGGCGATTCGACGAAGAACGCCCTTAATCCTTCTTGGTTTGGCTCCCAGAAACCTACTTACTTCCTCCCTCTTTTCTTTTGTGCAGCTCTAGGGTTTTTTAAATGAATTATGGTTGTTCCCAATCTCTTAATCTGGAATAAATAATTTAAATCCCGTTTTTAGGCTAATAGGGCAAGCCCAAATGACCCGAACACTCCCGTGTGAGCCCGGCTATGCCTAAAAATGTCCCAAGACCCAATTACTACCCTCGAGTACTCTTTTTAGACTATCTCGATCTATAGACCATTATAAAATCTAAAAAAGGGACCCCCCCAATACACTTCAAGCCAACATTGTCGATCGTTGCGATCCGTTAGGCCCTCAGTCCATAGTACGTACCCCCAAATTCCTATCTCTTGACATAAAAGTATACTCATCCACTCTCATGTTTCAAAAGAAAATAAATAATATGGCGCCCTTACTTTCACAAGTTTCTCTGTGCTAAAATAATAATGGGCCATATCTCTCCGCTCGATAATAAGCCAATATGTCCTGAATCACATCAGTAAATGTCCCTACTCATGGGGATCAAATATTACAATGCACACATTTTCTTATGAGTTTACTATGCAACACACCATAACATATATGCACGTATATATAGACTAGACCCTCTTTTAAGTGATAACTAGCACAAACAGTGAACACAAAGTCTCACCACACTATATACTATAACCCAAACATCCTAGCATAATTATCACTAACGTCTCGTACGTAACATACTTATCTAAAGCTCAGCTCCACACTCTCGGCGTGGCTATATCATATGGGTACTCTCAATTACTTTACAAGTTGCAATTTAATTCTTCTCGATATTTCCCCACCCATTAACTTGAGGTGCAAAAGTTTTCCCATTTCTTCCTTCGCACTACCCGACTCCATTGGCCATATATCGTAATAGCTCTCAACTTAAAGTGTTTCCTCTACACGTTTAATAATTTATCATTTAAAATTGATGCACCAACATCCAGTAACGTCTCGCTAATCCCAATGTTTATTAAGGTCCATGCGTGCATCATTCGGCAACGAAGCATAAAAGAACTTTCCCCACATGCAATACTCCCTAACATTGTCGATCATCAAAATTTGTGGATCCAAAGCACATAGCTAATATATCACTAATTCTGTCTCCCAACACATAAATCAAATCGTCCATGCCCATGTCTCTCATGGCGTCACGCAATATGACGCTCTCACTATTACTAAGTTCCCAGCACGTAAACAACAATGAGCTAAAAACTCTCTGCTCAACGGTAAACTCGATATACCATGAATCCCATCAGTAAGAGTCAATACGCATCGGGGTCCAATGTAACTAGACAATTGTACTTTCTGAAGTCTACTTCAATAAAAATATCACCACGAACTGGACCATCTTTCAAGTGAGACATCACAAACATATACATCTTTCCTTGGAAAAGCGAACACGATAGTCTTGCTGTAACAACCCACCATCGCTTAACAGTCCGTCCCCGGGATAAAAACCATACCTTGAATATCACCACTCAAAATGAGCTATCTTCATAAAATAAATCCTCTTAGTGTTCACACCTTCTCCCTTATAGATGGAACTAAAGGGATACCCTGCTAACTCAACGGTGAATATATATACTACTACAGCTCAAATCATTGTTAATCAGTCAAAACTTGGAAAACTCTCTACCCTACTCCCATAACTCTCGAAAGTAGTAAACTCGCATGTAATGCAAACATTCTCTTCGTATTTAACCCCGCTCTCTAGTGTGTCAAACCAAAAAACCCCACTATCCCACAATAATTATATATACACTATATTAATATCAACTACACCTCTACTAAACTCATCAACCCGAAATAAAACTCATACTTTTAATTATAATAGATTTGGTGATCCATATGGTTCCTGGACACAACACCCTCATCCCAATCGAACCAAAAACTTCTTATAATTATTACCTCTACTAGGCATCCCATTCTTGTCCCCCAATTAGATGCAAATAAGATACACATGTGTTCCTACTCTTTATCCATAAGACACCTCTCTATGTCATCTTCCTCACCAAATCATTGGATTCTTGAATGTAACTTTAATGCCAAGACTGATCCATAATTTTCTACAATAGTCGTACATTCAGGATCTCATCCTGTAGTTTCCCACTATCTCGTTTCGATCATGACTTCTTTCAGTGTCCCGCCTCTCCAGAACTGAGACAACTGCCAGAGAACCCATCGTTGTCTCTGGTCCTAGCCCTACTAGCCTCCCTTGCCCTTCCTTTGGCTCTAGCAACCCTGAAGAAAGGAAAGTTTTTTATTTCTAAGGACCAAACTGTACCTGAATAAACCCACCAACCTCTAGTTGTAAAATATGGACGTAATTCTCTTAACTCGATTCCTCTGTTAGAAATCTCGCTCCTCTGACGGTTGTGCCCTAATGGTATCGTTCCATCTACTTCCCAGTCTGATTGGTCTCACTTTATTACTGTGGACATGTTCAATAGAGGTGGCCCTACAGTCCACACATGGAACACCTTGTTGTGTATTCCCCTTTTCTTCGACCCACTAGCCATGCCGTGGTGTTCTTCTCTCGGATTTGGTAGTCTTGTCCCTGATTGCTAGCCACGTTGTCCTTTTGGCTCCGCTTGCCCTTTGGGACTCATTGCTGGCCTCGATGTCCCTGATTGAATCAACCATCACTAGGTAGGAATTTATCTAATCTGAATCATATAACTGGGTCCTTTACTCGGTATACCCTCCTGTGGTACTTCACTAGCACCGTTTAATCCAGTACTCCAATTAGGCTATATTCTCCGACCCTCTTAGCTCCCTTATCATGGAAACACTAATTTAAACTTATAAATGTATGGCCTTGATGATGTCGACATTAGTCATCCTATCCGGAGATACCATCCGTGCTTGTGTCTTCTATTGACGAGTTCATTATCAACTTATGAACCCCTTTATTCTCACTGCATTCCCTCCTTTGAGTACGAAGTTCGTTAAATAAGTCAGGTTCTCTCTAGCGATCGATCTTCATCTGACCCACCAATGAAAATATCAGAACTCTATTTTCATCTCTATCTAAATAGCAAATGGAAGGTCTTATGATTTACTTGCACCCAATTTTCTCGTTTAATTCCAGATACACATCTTTATATGTGGTGGCTGAATCTCATCAACTTATATTACTCCTAATAGATAAAAATAATTTCGCTCGAAATTTAATCATGGGTACTACACCCTATACAATTGTCTTTATAATATCTCCTTCCATTGTCCCATCACACTTACTCTCTTCCCCGTATCCTTATAAGTGTCTCCTCAAAAGAGTCCTTTTGACTCCCCACCCCTTATCGGCGACATTGGGTGAGTCTGCAATGTAATGCCCCTTATTTATGAGTAATTATTTTTATATTAATTTGCATTGTGGGATAATTATATAAAATAAAGGAAGTTGAAGTAAATATTACTTTAAGTGATTTAAGAGATAATATTTACTGAGTTTGCATATTTACTGTTAAGTGAATGTAAATAGTATAACATTTCATTTTGTTGCGTCATTGTGCTTTAAGCAATGGTTATGGCTTATATTCCAATCGAATTATTATTAAATAGTTAATATGAAGTTGAAACATGAAATAATGAATGATATTTCGTATGCCAGATTAGAGGGCACGGTTAGTCCAAAAATGGTTGAAATAGTCAAAATAAGTACCAAATTGTGTTTTTGTGTTCCGGGACATTTTTGACTAGTTATAACTTAAATTATGATGTTACAAGTCATTTTAATTGTGTAGTAGCATTTAAATTCTAGACTTAATGTATTGTATTTTAGTCTTGCAAGAGCATTTAGAGCTCATTTATGTTTCTAAAATTGGAGAGAGAGAGAGAGAGAGATTGGGTGAAAGAGGAGAAAAAAAGGAGATTTGCTATTTTGGACTTGGAGTCATTGCTACGTGAAGAGAATCTGAGACTACAACCTTGAGGCAAGTTTCTAACTTGCATATATGTATGATTGAGTGTGAATAATTTGTATACATAGTTATGTTCTTGAGATTAAACCATTAATGGTTATAGATTATTTTTGGTGTTTAAACTCTTGAACTTTGATTTAGATATGATTAGTGTTGGTTATATTAGTTGATTATTGTGTAGGAATGATTGGGTGAAATTATTAGATGATGATGTTGAGAGAAGTGGAAGAAAATAGGTTTGGGGATTTAGTGTTCATATCCATCCCGTAGCCCAAACTGGGCAATCCAACCAGGGCGAATCGATTCGCCCTCCTCAGTTAATCGATTCACCCTCCTCAGCTAATTTATTCGCTAAAGATGGTGGCTATAGGTCTAAGGAACCGAATCGATTCTCTTTTTGAGCAAATTGATTCTCTATCAGGGGCGAATCGATTATTCCCTAGGCGAATCGATTGGGAAATCCTGCTATTTTATAGGATTTTTCCAACTTATTTTTTAGCCCTTTTCTTTTAGGTTTGAGGCTTAGGAAATTTCTCTTATGAAGTAATAAAGAGTATTAGATTCTTATATTAGGGGGATTAATACCCTAGATTAGTAAGGAGATAATTGGGCTTATCTCGGGGGCTATTTAATAGAAGTTAGTGTATTTTTCATCTAGTAAGATAGCCTAGGACTTTTAGAGACTAGTATGAGGAAAATTGCACTTGGTACCCTATAGTGTTGTTGTGAACTCTTAAAGGTTAGTATGGGGGGCAATTAAACTTATAGATTATGTCGTTAGGCACATGTGTTTCCGAATATAACAAATGTACATTTTAAATTGGCATATATTGTGATTATGGCATGCATATACATACATTTGTAAATGCTATCATAAGGGAAGTTACGCGAATGAGGTAAATCCCCTGGCTAGCGAATGTAGGGAGAATATAGTCCTTGGTCATAGGACTGCTGGTTACATTGTGTGGTTGTTTATTCTAAGTGATGTAATTTCGAGTATGGTTATGACTCATTATCGAAGGTATATGACCGCTTCCCACGCGATGTGATTTATGGTGCCCATGTGGTCTTGATCTTAGACCCTGGAAGATGATAGCATTTAGGAGCGCATTCAGTGGGGTGACTCTCGGAAGGATGGTCTTAGAATCGTTATATTTTTATTATAACAATTCTCATGAATGTGACATTTCAAATGGACAATGCATTTATAAATCAAATGTATGGAATAAGTTTCCCAATGATAAATGGACTTATGAAGTTATATTTTATGAATTTGCAATTTAAGCATGTTAAAATGGAATTTAACTTTTTCTCTTAAATTGATGGGAAGTTTAACTTAGTGAATTGGTATTGCGCTAGGATATGCACTTAGATGAGAGGTGAGGATGATTTTTATATGAAGAATGAACTTAACCTGTTTAGAACGTTAGCCTTCATAACTGTTATGCATTTTATTCACGCATATATCCTATCAAATCGGGCCTTGACCTGTTTATATTTGTCTTTCTTGTGTGGTTCTTATATATGTTCAGGTTCTCTGCCACAAGGACATCCGTTTTGATCTGTCCTTATCAATGTCAAGGAGCTACATCATTTTTGCGGATGTTGTAGAATTTTTTTAATAGACACATCAATATTTTGTATAATCTAGTTATGATCAGTCTGTACATTTGGACGTGTTGCCCCAGTTATTATTCATATGTACTGTAATACTTGGTGCAATATTTTGTATTAGTCTGTTAACCGACAGCTTATTCGGTTATATTTTGTATAATGGTTGTTAAATTGTTACATGTCTTTATAGATATCCACCTTCTTTTATAAATTGGATGGTCGAAATTGTTTTTATTGAACTTGCTCAATTATGACATCGGTTTTCTAAATATTTGGTGGTTGTCTCGTACTATTATTTATGCGACAGTGATGCTAAGAATGGACCATTTATGATTCCTGTATTTATTGGAGTAGCAGGTTAGCCACCTCTTATTTTAATAAGAGGGGTGTCACATGCAATTCGCACCACCGTCATCTATGGCAGTGCTTAGGGAAGCTACTATTCCCGTATAATTATCTTATCATCATCTTCCTGAACAATAATCGTAGTGATACCTATCGCAATCATCAGTCACAAAAATACTCTATGGTTCCACTGAGCCTCTGCTCCTCAAGTCCTTTTGACAGCCTTCTCTGGTCACACTATATTTTTTGGTGTACGAAGCCCAACCGAACTCGTATATGGATCACATCAACTATACTTAATAGAAGAGGAACGTAAATGCGCGTAAATAAAAGAATACAAAAATCCTATCATATGGCTTTACATCAAAGAAAGCGAAGATGAAATATACAAAATCCATACAGATCCTAAGGACACTAGAACCTGATGCTCTGATACCATCTGTGACACCCCACCCATTTAATTATCGGGTGATCAATCCTTTATTAGATTAAAAAATGATTCCCATTTGGTTTGTTTTTAGCATCACTATCAAAAACCATATTAATTACTAATCACCTAATGTTTAATTAAGCATGTGTCAAATTTTATCTTTCGTTAAATAGATAACAATATGAAGAAATGAATTTAACTAAACCATAAACACAATCACAGTCTAAAATAATACTGAATAATAAATGAGTTGTCGAATAAACCATCGGCTACAAAACCCAAAACCAAAATATCCAACAGCTAATAATAAATCTTAATACAAAATTTGAACTGAAATAATCTAAATAAGTCCTGAAGGTAACACGCCCAAAATAAAATACTGAGATAATATTCCTAATCTAGGAATGAAATACAAGGAGCGTCTACTCCAACTCCTGCATGCATCCACATATGCCGCAGCTGTGTATCCCTGGAATAGATAATAAGTTCGTCGTCCCTGTGGCTCACACCTAAAAGGTTTTTAAAATATTTGCAGCAAGGGTTAGAACCCAAAACATTTTAAAAATATTTAGCAAGTGATTAATGATGTAGTAAATAAAATGCATGAATGCTCTTCATATTTAAGTTAGTGTCGCACTCCATTGAGACAATTCTCACCACTCATCAAAAGTGCACACCTAATGGTTCTTCTTAACCATCTAAGTTGTACTGCCCCATCTAACTATCCTTGTTATGCAAACTTCTCGACACACTACTCTAACCTGAGTAATCTTATCGTTTCCATAAGTTATTTATCTCATTAACGTAATTATTCATCTTTAATTAAGTCTATATAATATTCTCAATCTTAGTCCTTTTATCCCGTCTAGTATTTTACCGTGCCCACCTGTATCACCCATACAATCTGATACCAAATTCCAAAACCCTTATTATTTATTCAGTATAACCAACTAATTACCAAGTTCTCACATACTGAAAATAATTTAGTTGTCACTATCTACAATGTCTACTAAAGCCCCTGTAGTAGAATAAATCACAGGTATATATATATATTCACTTCACTATCATAATATATACATGTACGACATCCCTAGGTGTAGACCTACGATGTGGGCATACTCTGCTATCAAGTCTTGGTACATCGCGTACTAAAGAAGGTCATCGGTTCAGATTTCACCATCGAACCATAAAATCAAATCACACATGCTAGAGGCAAACATAGTCCTAATCCTTTGGGCTACACACACACCTAACGCGCCCAAATGACCAGTCACATCCTTATTCACACAAGTGGTCCCCAATCCCTAAGTTTTATGTTCTGAGGTACAAGTCAATATCCTCCCAATGGGCTCATCAGGATAAGACTGTCCACGATGAGGAACCGCCCGTGATAGCAAGTAGCCTAGGTATGTTTACACATAATCAATCAACCAATAGGTAATCACACAACCTAGGCCTATGTATGTACATAACATCAATATAGGTAAACCCTCAACCTATAGTATATGTCTCATACGTAGTATATTTGTCACTCAAATATTCGACATATTATTAATTCACTATTTACTACTCATTGTATTTTCCCGAGCATTTTCCTTAACTCTTCGTAAAGACCAATCCACTCCATTTTATTATTTCAATAGTTAAAATACAATGCCCGGACACATCCACTGGGCTAATTATTTAAATCCTATGAATTACATTTTTCTTACTTTATTAATAAAAATCGATCACTTTCCCCCTTCTCATCGAGGTAAAATATCCCAATACATTATTTTCAACAAGTTTCCTCTTCCTTGCAATTAACAAATTACCTTGGAACCCCTCAATTTTAACCCTAAAATTCCCTCGGCAATTCAGACCCCCCGAACTGGTTCGACCTGACCCCCGAATCAGTTCGTTGTACCTGGTATAGAATCGTCTTATCCAAATTCGATTTCCTCCATTGTTACACACTCAAACTCTTTGATTATCAACCCGAAACTTAAATCCATATTCTCTTGACATATTTTTACCTTCTAAATAGATTCTGACATCCTACAAATCATCAAACATAGTTAATATATGCATCTTTCCACAATATTTCTCGAATCAGGTTCATAACAGTTTATACAAATCTCATTCTCAATTCAATTCCATCAATCTAAATTACATGAATTCATTAATTGAATATCGAATGAAAATCATATTCTAACAATCCTAGGTAATAATCCATCATTAATTTAATAATTAATCTACACAATTTACTCCAATTATTAAAAACCCAATTTTCACATCAACACCCTCCCAAAATGGATTTTCACATACACCCACTATGATATGAATTGATTATCATGAATTTACATTGAAAGAAAAATTAACCACTTGCCTCTATTAATTGGTAGGGTCTTATCCTTTGATGTAGACTGCGATTCAACGAAGAACGCCCCCATTCCTTCTTGGTTTGGCTCCCAGAAACCTCCTTACTTCCTCCCTTTTTTCTTCTCTACAGCTCTAGGGTTTTCTAAATGAATTATGGTTATTCAAAATATCTTAGCTTAGATTAAATAATATAAATCCCATTTTTAGTCTAATGGGCCAAGCTCAAATGACTCGAACACTCCCGTGTGAGCCCGGCTATGCCTAAAAACGTCATGTGACCCAATTACTACCCTCGGGGACACTTTTCTGACTATCTCGGCCTATTTGGAATCAACCATGACTCTAACTTATTATCTGAGTTACTCCATATAATTTTTATTATTTATCTTCAAAATATAT
This sequence comes from Sambucus nigra, assembly GCA_949130495.1. Classification (NCBI taxonomy): domain Eukaryota; kingdom Viridiplantae; phylum Streptophyta; class Magnoliopsida; order Dipsacales; family Adoxaceae; genus Sambucus; species Sambucus nigra. The sequence continues at coordinate 150,958,711 of OX422215.1, forward strand.
TCCACGTGAAAATAATGTCAATTTGAATTAATTAAATCTAAATCATCGAATTAAATAAACTTTCCAAATTAAATAACTCCTCTAATTTAAATAAATTCTCCAAATCACTAATTTAATTTAATTTCTATATCCTCAAAAATATGGAGTGTTACAATTAACTGGACCCCTAAGGTCACTAAACACATCCCATGTAATCGTCCTCAAAACCCGACAAGATTTCATCATCCATACCTTTATCATTGTAGGTGTGCTCTAAAAACCTTCAAGACCCACATCACAATTTCTCGGTGCTCACAAAGACATAAGTGTACGAGCTTCTACTTATGGTACCCCTTAACTATCAAACATCTCAAGGCACCTCAAAATTCGATCTCTAACCCCGATGGCGCCATACAAAATTTGTTTTATGTGTACCTCAAAATACGTTTATACCACACTCACACTAAGATTACCTCGCACCCAGCCATTACCTCCGTGGATAAAATGAGTCTCTACACTTAGATAATAATCTTATCTTTCTTCCAAATGGTTGTGACTATAAGCCACGTACAAACCACAACCAACGCTACTGTAGACTACGGCACGTTACGGGACATCGCCCACAACCTATAAACCTAAATGTCTGCCTCACCTAATCCTCAATGAATGTTCAACCATGACAACTAAACTGTGTTAATTTGTGAACATCATGCCATGTGCTAATTCACATGTTAACACGACCATATAGATCTTGGTAGGATATGGGACATCAACTATTGCCTATAATTACTAAGGCCCACACCAAGGACATTATGATGCGACTCAGAATGTGTCTCTAATGTGCGTTCACTCTAGGCTCAAGTGCAAGCATGTCGCGTTAGTAATATACCCGGTAAGTTGGGATAGTATCCATAGGGAACTAAGACAACGAAGTTGTGACGATGGGAAAAGACGTAGGAATCCTAACTTTGACTCTAAAAAGAAAGGGAAAAATATTTTGGTTTTGGAATTGATTAAACTAAGTGCAATTATGAAATTATGAAAAGATGCAGTTATACTAAATTACCTAAAATACTGATGAAAGATGATTTAAAACTTTAAATTATGTGATGAGAAAAACAGGACGGGAATACAATCCCCCAACCCTAGTGTATTGCAGGTATAATACTAATCGTGAATTTAACTGATTAATTTGACCCAGAATTTAGTACTCCCAGGCATTACGTATATGAGGTTCAAGCCCGCACCATACTTAATCAGAGGACGAGTAAATCGGTATCGCGATAGTGACACTCGAATTGCATTCTAAATGATCCCGGTTACCCAGAGGCAAAGGAGATATAAAGATCTGCAATTGTTGTGTTCCTACGCAATACGGTCGTAAACAATCACAAAATTCAGAGGATTAATGTTATACACATGCAACTAACACATCAGGATGGATTCATGTATCCCGACCTTTGAAAATCTAGCCTAACATGGTGAAATTAATGAAAACTACGTTATCTACGTTGCATGAACTCATACTTGCTTGGAAAGAGAGATGAAATATGAGAAATAATAAATAAAAGTGCTGAAAATAAAAGTTACCAAGATTGAAGAACAAGAACATGCAAGAAGAAATCAAAGATTGAAGAAAAACCGAAAAAACTCTTGAATTAATGGTGAAAAATATGTGAATCTTTCTCCTAGATGTTCCTACTTGTTATGGAGCTTTTACATCAATGAAATATGAATAAAAAGAGTCCTAATGACTAAATATATAGGCTAGAGCCTAAAACTCTTTTGCCTAAAAGATAAGCACAAAAGAAAAATCCCGTATCTGCTAATTTGTCACATTTAGAAAGCATGACTAATTTTGTAATGGATCTGGTGCGTGACAAATGGGCGGACCGGTTCTCTTTCCTCAACTTCAGTTCGGTTCGGGTGTGACAGCTTTTTTCTTGGATTTCTTCTCAACTACAAATGGGCATAACTTCTTCACCGTAACTCAGATTGAGGTGTCGTTTTTTCCAGTGTTCTTGTAATTGAAATCTCTTCAACTTTCTAGTTGGATCCACCTCCGAACTAAGGCTAAAAATTTACAAAAATGCCCTTAAACTCCTCGATTCTTAGTTTCTTTCACAATTTTGAGTTCTCTTTTCCATCTTTCTTGCATGAAATACCTGTAAAACACATAAGAGATACACAAAATACAAAATACTTGACAAAAAGGGTTAATAGCATAAATATGACACAAATCCAAGTTATTTACACCGCATGGGATCATAAAAATACCGAAATTAAGGGGATAAATGTGAAGAATTTATGCCTAATCACGCTACACGGGATCCTTTTCCATAATACCATATTATAATCAAGATACACTCAACCCAAGTCCTCAACCAAGGAACCCAAACACTCTCTAACCTCAGGATCGATACTTATAAATTCCACTCAGTCATATAATCTCCATACATGAAAGACACAACCTTACTACTAGGTCGCCAAGAATATTACTCATTGTTTCCACTACCAAGGCTACTCTCGTCATCAAAGTTATCACACAATACATCTCACACAAAACATCATGGTGTTAGCACTATTAGCCTACACAACTTCATATGTTCACCGGACAACCATCCACCGTGATTTCACTTCAAGGATCGAATTTGCCTAATTACATTATCGGCATTAACTACCCCTAAGCGCCTTACCTAATGGCTATATACATTTTAATCACCAATCATTAGTTCCTAGTCATGACATCTTTATGACACCCCGTATTTTTAATGATTTTATATTAGGATTAATTAAAAATGAGAAATTAATCCAGGTTAAAATAAATATTAATTAGTGTGACAAGGGTTAATATTTATTTATATTGAAAATTACTTATTGAATGAGTAATAAATTAATATGAATCTATTATGATGGCCATAAGTGAGAAATATGGCAACTAGGGTAATTTAGTCGGGACATGTATGCAAATCGTGTCAGGACTTAAAATTATGAGTTAATATGTAATTTAATTATGGGTCATCCAAATGGTCATTTTGAGTGAGACAATGTGTCTGAAAGGGTCGAAATAGTCAGAAAAGTATACTCGGGGATTTAGTTCGGGTCGCGGGGCATTTTTAGGCCACCCAGAGGGGTATTTTAGCCTGTTGATTTTTTGAAAAAAGGGGCCTACGAATATTACAGGTTTATATCAAAGTGTAGACCGGGAGAAAAGTAAACAAACCACACCACAATTTTATAGAAAGTCAGACCGTCGATTTGAGGCAAGTATTTATCTTGCTAAATTTTGAATAGATATGACATCCATGTTAGTGTAGGATGAATAACCTAATGAATTCATTAATTTTGGCCTTCAATTGGAAGGTCTAAATCATATTATTGGGTAGGAATCATGATAGGTTTATCCCTTGTACATATAAAATGAAATTTATGAATTAGTGACATAAACTTGTGAAGAAATCTGTATTCTTGTTGAAGTTATCGAATAAAAATAATGATCTAGGATTTTTAGGATTTAATATTGAATTAATTCAATTTGAATGTGTTTCTTGATGATTTAAAAATTATATTACATTATAAATCATGCTTATATGTTAGTATGATGTTTGGTGTACTTGTTTGGGAGATTGGGATTGAAACACGGAGGTTTTGAAGGTTTAAAATGGTGAACCCGTAACTATCATAAGGAAAAAGACGAGACTTACTATAGGTGAATCGATTCGGCTCCTTGGTCGAAACAATTCAAAACAAGGCCAAATCGATTATGTTTCCCAAAAGTTTACAATTTTCCCCTTTTTGCTTAAAACTCATGGGAAACGATCGGGTTATTTTTCTATTATGTTTAAATAATAATAATAATAATAATAATAATAATAATAATAATAATAATAATAATAATAATAATAATAATAATAATAATAATAATAATAATAATAATAATAATAATAATAATAAGAGATATTTTAATTACTAGTGGGCCAAAGTTGGGATTGAAACTTAGTCACATAAGGAATTTTTAGGGCTAAAGTTAATTAGGTTTAACTGGGTAATAAATCCTAATTCGGAGAATAATATCGTGTCACGGTAAATTGAGGGGACATATGACCTAGACCAATAGGGTATGAGTGGGATATCTACTAAATTGACGTAAGGGACAATTGGTAACCTTTTGAGTATTAGTAAACACTCGGGATTATACGATGAGATGTATTATGGTAAAGTAATGATACGTAGAATATTCAAGGATTATAAAGACTATGTGTGGATGTATTATAGGTTAAGTGTATGCCTATACTGAAATTATATATATATATATATATATATATATATATATATATATATATATATAGGGAGAGGTTCAAAAGTGAACCAAAAGAATGAACTTTTTAATGAACCTACTAAGATATTAAAAATTGATCCTTAATTTCTTGTTGTAATTGGTCCGCGCCAGCGGGGGGATTGAAAAATTATTCATTGCCGCTGGCGCGGACCAATTATAACAAGAAATTAAAAATAAATTTTTTAATGTCTTAGTAGGTTCATTAAAAAGTTCATTCTTTTGGTTCACTTTTGAACCTCAGCCTATATATATATATATATATATATATAGAGAGAGAGAGAGAGAGAGAGATAGATAGATAGATAGATAGATAGATAGATAGATAGATAGATAGATAGATAGATAGATAGATAGATAGATAGATAGATAGAGAGAGAGAGAGAGAGAGAGAGAGAGAGAGAGAGAGAGAGAGAGAGAGAGAGAGAGAGAGAGGTTGCATGAATACCTATTGTGTGAATTTGCATGTGTAAACATACCTAGCCTACTTTCTATCACGAGAGATATCGCATCATGGACAGTCATATCCTGATGATCCCATTGGGATATTTTGACTTGTATCTCAAAACATAGAACTTAGGGATGGGGCACCACTTATGTGAATAAGGGTGTGACCGATCAATTCGGTGCATTACGTGTATGCGTATCCCACAGGCTCAAAACTATGTTCGCCTCCAATTTGTGTGAATTGTGAATGCATGGGTCGAGAGTGATTCTGAACCCGATGTCCTTTATTTAGTACGTGATGTACCAGGACTTGATAGCATAGTATTTCCGCTTCGCAAGTCTCTACCTAGGGAGGTCGTATTCTTACATATTATAAGTGTGGTAGTGTGTGTGTGTGTGTATATATATATATATATATATATATATATACACACGTGTGATTTAATCTACCACTAGTACATTCGTAGATGAGATATATTGTGATATCTAAAATAATCTATGTATGTGGGAACTTAATAATTAATTGGTAATTTTCATAGATAACTGATCTTGAAAATTTAATAATATATTTTATGGGCCACAGAGGTGGGCACAATGAATTGTTAGATGGGACATGACTTGTTTTGATCTAGTTAGGCGGGATAGCATAACTAAGATGGTTTGTGAATATACATTAGGCATGCACAATTGTTGAGAGGTGAGGACCTAAAGTGAGAGCACATGGAATTAATATGTATATAATATCTGCTCTTACTGCATTTTAAATACTTGCTAAAAAATTTCAAACAGTTTTACTTGGGCTCTGACCCGTTTCAAATGTATTTTTGTAAAAATATTTTAGGTACCTAGCCATAGGGACGCCAGACTTAGGAGTTCCTTCATTTAAGATGTTGCATCTGTTGTGAAAGTTGAAAGATCTCGATAGTAGATGCCTCCATATTTATTCGTTGATGTTTAGCATTTATCTATCTCAGTCAGGCATGTCGCCCATCTCTAGCCAGTGATTATTTTTAGAGAATTACAATTTTATTTTATTTCCAATATTGACCTTGGATTTTTATTGTGGACAGTTGTGTTGGGATTTTTCATCTAGAGTGTTATTCCATACATACATATTCATCTCGTTATTTTATCATTATTAATATGTGTATGGAAATGGTGAATGTGACTTATTAGTTAAATTCATTACATGTTAATAAAATATTAAAATTTTGACACCGGGCCATTAGGGTAGTAGTTAAATAAATTAGTTTCGACTGTGATGCAATGAATGAAACCATTAATGATTCCTGTTTAATATAATAATGGACAAATCACCCAGGATTAGAATAGGCTGGGTGTCACAGATGGTATTAGATCCAGATTTTAGTGTTCATAGGATATGTGCTGCTTACTACGATTTTCAACGTAGTGTTCTTTGATGTAGAGACTCATTATAGGATCTTTGTATTCCTCTTTGTACGCACATTTACATTCTCCTGATATTAAGTATAGTTGATAAGAATCATATATGAGTTCATTCGGGTTTCATACACTGAACAATATAGAGTTACCAGCAAGGGCCATTAGAAGGACTGCAGAAGAAGGGGCTCAGAAAAAGCCATAGAGTATTCTGGGAATGGTGATCGTGATAGGAATCACGATGATTATTATTCAGTAAGATGATGATAGGATAAGCACTAGGGTGTAGTAGTTTCCCCAAGCATCATCGTAGAGAATGGTGGTACAAATTCAGACTCACCCAGTGTAGTAGGTAAAGGGGGAAGTCAGAAAGACCCTTTCGGAGCGCCATATGTAAGGGTTCAGGGAAGAGAGGAAGTGTGATGGGCCAATGGAAGGATGTAATCCAAAGGCAATTTCTTATGGTGGAGTGCAGTGGAACCCTAGATTTAAATTTTAGTTTAATTTTTGTGTTCGTGGGAACACTATTGTCGTGGTGGGAGACTATCACCACCTATAAGGAAGTAGATAAAGAATTAATCAAGGAATTTTGGGTATGGTTTGACCGCAATTTATTTCATCTGTTGTTTCAACATAGATACGAAGGAAGTTTCTGGACTTATCATAGGAGGGGCGAACAGAGGCCAATTATGATGAAGAATTTGTTTATTTAAGGGAACTTTGTACCCGGGGATATAGGTAGAGAGGAAGAAAAGGTTCTTAAGTATGATAATGTGGCCCAAGAAGATGGGCGGTGATCCGGCGAAGAAGAATAACCCATTGAGATGAGCTTTCCATAAGGAGGGAAGACACAGGATGGAGAATTTCAAAGCACTAAAGTCGCATTTAGAAGACCTAACCCTAGCTAGACATCTCAATGAATACATAGAGAAGAAATCCAATACGATCGCAACTGATGGCTACTAGAAGCGAGACAATATCCTTGATGACGACATAGGCAGGAGTTCGTAATAATTCATAGAGAGTCCAACCTAAAGCAGATCCAAGGGAATGTCATTCAGATGGAACTGAAGAATGTTACCACTGTCATGGAGGGATTCCAGATTGACCCTAGAAAAATCCAAGATGGCAAATGCCGATGACCAGAGGATGTCGACTACACAAAACACATCGTCTTCATAGAAGAAGATCTGATCGGGGTAAGGAATCCCCTCCATTATGCACTCGTGGTTACTCCTAGAATCACGAATTGGATTGTCATCAAGTTTCTAGTGGACCAGGGAAGCTCATCAGAGGTGATATACCTAGATTTGTTCCATAAGTTACAACTCAACCTAGCCAACCTCAAGGAGCCCATAGTTCCATTGATCTTCTTCGCGAGGTAAATTACGATGTCATTACAATAGATAGTCTTGCCAGTTAGAATAGGAAATATCTCAAAGTTGATTGAATTCTTAATGGTGGACATATAGTCTCCATATCACAACATTCTATGCAAAGGCTGGCTACACTCCATGAAAGCCATACCATCTACCTTCCACAAGAAGCTCAAGTGTATATCGATTGGGGCGTGGTCGAGATTCATGATGACCAGGCCACTGTAAGGAAATGGTTCATCGTGGCCATTCACCCCCAAAAGGAGAAAAAAAAGGGACAAAGGAGATCTTAGAAGAAGCCCAAGATAAGGCTACACCCTCTAAATAGAAACTACAATACGACCGACCAAGGGTGGAAAAGACCAGGATCCATCCTGCTGATAGGATTGTTAAAAGCCTGAAAAAGGTTAGTGTTAATGACAATATACATGATAGAAAGTTTATCATTAGGATTGCACTCGTCGATCATGAAAAGAAAGATTTAGTTGATTTATTGAGAAGCAATTTTCATATTTTTTCCTAAGAGCGGTATGATCTGCTTGGAATTGATCTCGGCATAGCCTTCCACCATCTACACGTAGACCTAACCTTCAAGTTGATTACGCATAAGGGACATTGAATATCCCCTGAAAAGGCTAAAGCAGTGGAGAACGAAGTTGGTAAGCTTTTGGATGCAAAAATCCATTAGTGAAGTACAACTTCTTAGAGAATGAGTTTTCTAAATGCCTATTCAGGGTATCATCAAATTTCACTATCTCACCCCAACCAAGAAAAAACATCCTTTATAACCCCAATGGTTATATACTACTACAAGGTCATGCGTTTGGACTAGAGAATGTAGGGGTAACTTACCAGAGGTTGGTCGCGAAGATGTTCAAGCAGCAAATGGGAGACACCATGGAAGTCTACACTAATGACATGTTGGTCAAGATCAAGAAAAGAGATGAACACCTCACGAACTTAGCCAGAACCTTAGAAATCCTTAGGAAGTACCAAATGAAACTTAATGCAAAAAAAATTCATTCGGTGTCTAATCAGGTAAATTTTTGGGTTACTTAGTGAGCAAAAGAGGGATTGAGGCCAATCCAGATCAGATTGATACGATCATTAGATTCCATCCCCCAAGGATGTTGCGGGATATTCAAAATCTTACTGAATGCTCGCAGCACTCAATTGATTCATCTCCATGTCCTCAAAACGTTGACGACCATTATTTCAGCTATTGAATAAGGATAAGGGACTCATATCGAATGATGATTGCTCAAGAGCTTTGGAGGAGATCAATTCCTATCTCAACAAACCACCCCTACTAGTGATCCCCGATAATAAAAATACCATGTACCTCTACCTCACAGTATTAGACCATGTTGTTAGATCGGCTCTAGTATATGAGAAGAAGGTTAGACGGTACTCTATCTACTATACCAATAAGATGCTCTTGGATGCATAGAAACGTTGCTTGCCCTTGGAAAAGCTAGCCTACACACTGGTGGTTGCCTATGGGAAGCTAAAATACTAATTTAAAGATCATTAAATAAGGGTGATCACTTATTTCCTCCTCAAAGTTGTTCTTTAGAAAGCTGACCTCTCTGGGCGACTCTCAAAGTGATCAGTCGAGCTCGAAAGGTTCGATATTCAGTTTCAGCCAAGAACAACAATTAAAGGACAAGTCTTGGACGATTTCATTGACAAATTTACGAGGGATAAGCCCACTAACCAATAGGTAATGGAGAAATCAACAAATGAGGAAGCACAGTTCAAGGACTAGACCCTATACATTTATGGGTCCTTTAATTCCAAGAAGGCAGGAGTAGGGATCGTCCTTGTCATGGATAAAGACACTGTCATTGAGTAAGGAATGAGGTTGGAATTTAAGTCCTCCAATAACAAAGCAGAGTACGAACAACTGATATTTTGCCTGCACAAGGCCTAATTACTAGGGGAAAAGTGCCTCATTATGTTTGGAGATTCTAAGCTGGTCTTCAATTAAATGAGTGTACATTTCAATACAAAAAATGACAAGATGATAGCCTACATTATCATGGTGAGAGGTCTTATGGAAAGATTTGGAAGGTTCATATTCAACAGTTCCCTCGGGGGGAAATTAGTCACGCTAAAGCCTTAGCAGCACTAAGCTCAGTAGTGGACTGTGATCTCAAAAGGACTATTCAGATAGAGTTCCTCACCCAACTTAGCATTGACCAGACAGTGGTCGCCGAGCGGGTCCTCCTCGCAGAAATATCCCCTAGTTGGATGGATCCCATTATTTTATATTTACAGAGGGACACACTATCCGATAATAGGAAATTAGTTCATCAAGTAAGAGTATAAGCAACCCATTTTTACCTTTACCCCAGGGGGAAGCTTTACAAAAGATCCTTCACATTCCCTTACCTCCAATGCATCCACCCATAAGATAGCGAGCAAGTTATTAGTGAGCTTCATTATGGTATTTGTGGAAGTCACGTAGGAGGGAATCATTGGCATTATGAGCAATAAAATAAGGTTTTTGGTAACCACATATGAAAAAGAATGCAAGGATCTATGTTTGGAGATGTGAAAAATGCCAAAAATTCCCCCCCATGGTTCATCACCCAACTAGTGACCTGAAATCCTTGACCAATACTAGGCCATTTGAACAATGGGGATTGGATATTGTGGGACCACTACCTACCGCACCTAGGAATCGTAAGTATCTATTGGTCGGTTCAGGCTACTTCACCAATTATGTAGAGGCAGAACCACTAGCAAACATATGTGACACCGATATAACAAGGTTCATATAGAAGAGCTTAATAATACGCTTTGGGGTACCAAGAGCTATCATCACCGAAAATGTTACACAATTTGAAAGCAACTTCTTTCAAAGCTTCTGTGATGCGCATGACATCAAGCATGATTTCCTTTCTATGGCATACCCCTAGAGCAATGGTCAGGCAGAAGCTTCCAATAAAATAATGCTCGATGGCCTGAAGAAGAGGCTAGAAAGAGCAAAGGGTGACTAGGTGGATGAGCTCCCTCATGTACTTTGGGCCTATCATACCACTCCTAGGAGACCAATTGGGAAAACACCCTCCGCGCTCACCTATAGAATGGAAGTTGTTATCCTACTTGAAGTAGGTCTCCCTACTATGAGAACTAACTTGGTCGACCAAAGGCACGATAATGCCTTGCGCACTGAACTTGACTTAGTGGATAAACAGAGAGAGCAGGCCATGATAAAGTTGTCTTTGTACTAGAAGCAACTGGAAGGCATTACAATAAGAGATTAAATTTGAGAAAATTCTAGGTAGGGAATTATGTCATAAGGAAAGTTGTCGGTAGTGTGGTAAAACTGCCAGATGGAAAGCTGGGACCAAACTGGGAAGGACATTTCAAGCTAATCAGGGATGACCTTCAAGGAGCTTATCACTTGGAAACACTGAAGCGCAAGAAGGTATCAAGAGCATAGAATGTAGTTAATCTCAAGAAATTCTAGTTTTAGTCTTCTTAATATTTTTCAGTATATTTAGTTTATGAAAATTTTCATTACAAACTTATGTTACTCTCAAGTTACTATTTAATAAATACATGCCTAGTGGCTCTGGCATTTCACTTTTTCATATTGGCTGTATCAAATTTATGTTATATATCTTAATATTGTGCATCATTTCTAAATGATAGCTCCATTTTATCATCATTAAGAAGAATCACACTTGGTTTCAACCAAGGAACTTCCTCATGAAGAACGGCAATCCTTTGGATTACAATATGTTAGTTAACTTATTTCAATCAAGGAATATCCTTATGCTGAGCAGGGTTCATAATAATTACAATAAGCTGTTAAGTTTATTTCAATTACTAGAATCCTCAGGTATTTGTCATAAGCAAGCACAATTGACCTCATAAGTTTCCTCGATAATAGCAAAATCCTTATAAGGAATCCTTAGGCAAAAATCCAACCTAGGTTGGTCACCAATTGTGTTGGTCGATGAACAAGGTATTTGATTGGGTGGATGCCCCATTAACAAGGTGCATTCTTTCCATCATCTCACCTAGGCCTAAAGGAGTGTGATGACACAATCTAAAAGGTAAGGCAGATGGAATGATATTGCTAAGGCATATTGTACTGGAAGAATGTTTGTCATAAGTTAGTTATGAACTAATTTAGTCGACTAAAGGCCTAAAATGATTAACACTTGTCACTGATTCATTTTGTTAGCAAAGGCCCAAAATGATTAATGTCAGATACTAACTCATTTAGTCGGTGAAAGGCCTAAAATGATTAATAAGGTTATTTGGTCAACAAAAGTCCTCAGTGATTGTATGGTATCAACACTTCCTAGTCTGCAACCAAAATATAGAAGTAATCATTAACTATATTTAGTCAGCAAATGCTCAAAATATGAAACAATTGGTAAAGAAACTTTATACATTTTGATAAAAGGCTAAAGGGTACAAATATACAAAGTATTCCAAAGAACATACAAGGATGCGAGATATTCATGGGTGGAGAGCCAAAAAGTTTGTTATTTGTCTTCTTTGGCCATCGTTCGGATTGGGGGAAAACTCGTCCTCAATGCAACGATCCACCTCAAATCCATTCAACGGCTACTAGGGAATAACATCTAAGGGAATCAACTTCTCGTCCTTCCTAAAGGAATGCTAGTAATAGGCTAGGCAGTCCGTTTGATACATGTACCATAGCTGGGACTCTCTCATCTCCTTCAGTACTTTAAGGGCATTTAACCACCGTATTTGTATGCATCATCGTGGTCATCTTATAGCCTCAGAGGATCATCCAATTAACCCTCATCGTAGCCTACCGATCTGTAGCTCGAGGGCCCCTCCTAAGTAGGAACCTTAGCCTATTAATGTCTCTCTAGAGTTTAGATATTAAAGCATCCTTCCTCAGAGAATCTCCCTATGCTTTATAGATCTTCTCATGTAGCTCATCGTTCTCCAACTGGACTAGCTCGCCAACCTTTTTCACATCTTCTCGATGCGAGCTGGGACTTGAGGTTAGCATTCTCCTCTTACATTATGGATACAATATCCTCTAAGTCTTAGAGGTCAGCCTTCGTCTTGTCAATCACCTTATCTTGTTCCATGTATGCCTCCATTCTAGCCTTTAATGCCTTATAAACTTTCATGAATGCCCGAAGAGCTTTCTTGCTCACTCTAGGGCCCAAAATACTTTCAAGATTCTTAGAGGAAGAGGAAACATCCTCGATAACAAGCTACAAGCATTAAAAGAAAACATGGAGCATAGGAAAAATCAGTAATGAAAAATGGAATTCTTTTATTAATTACCAAAAAGAGATGGGCAGTAGCCATTACAGTGGAGAAAATAAAGAAGGGGAGTATTTCAACATCATCATTCCATGTCCCAACCACTCTTGAAGCTCACCTTCTGAGCATAGGCTATCTGAATTTTAACATCGTCATATGTAGTATTCCAACCTTTCTCGTAATTAGAGTCCTTAATGGAAGGGGATTCATCTTCTAATTTTCTTCACCTTCACGATAAGCCCTTCTTTCTCTACGATTAATAGACTGTTGGTTATCTTCATTAATGCTATTACCTCAATGGTGGACTTCTTTTCTAACTCATAGGCTGCCCTTTCCTCCTGAAACTTTTTTGCAATTTCAATTAACTCTAAGACCTTCTTGACCTAATTGTCATGACCATCCAAGAAAATGGAGAAATCTTCTAGAAACTTCAAAACAAAGATGAGAAGATACATGAATACTCAAAGCACGAGTCATCCTTAAAGAGAAACAGAAAGAGAGGAATATTTACAAAAGTCGGGGCTTCGGCATCTCTTTATCCTTTCCCATCTCCTCTTCTCTCATCTTCTTATCTCTTTCCCCCCACTCAGTAGCACTTTTTCTAGGTCCACCAGACCTAGGGGAGTCCTCATCATACTTTATCAAGGTTTTATTCCTGGTAGACAGAAACATCTGATCGTCATCATCATCACCTCTAAAAAGTAGTCTTCTCTTTGGAGGGGACATTTGAACTTCCTCATCATCTTCGGGGGCAAAAGAGTTAAGGAATATGGGTTCAGAGCAACCATCACCCTCATCTGGATCATAAATCTTAGTCATGTCATCCACCGAGCGAGCGACAAAGGTGGAGGTGCTATTGGTGTACTCAAGAAGGTAGGCAGTCAATCGGGGATGCCCATCGTTGGGTAGTCTCTATTTGATCTTTCGAACGTTCAAGAGGTTATAAACCTTTATGTGGTGGAGTGAAGGTTACTTCTTCTTATCTTAATATGCATAGATATGTTCATTAGCAAGAAGATCAAGTAGCAAGAACAAAAATGCATTAATTTGTAGACAAAACTAGTTAACAACCTATATTATCCTCCCCCCAGTCAGGGATAAAAGGGCTTATGTGCTTCTTGCCCTCGGAAAGGGGAGGATGTTGCCAGTTTTTGTGACACCCCACCTTCTAAAATACCGAGTGAATAACCCGCGATCAAAATAAAATGTTGGTCTCATATGGCTCATTCTTAGCATCATTGTCGAAAACATTTTCAAAGTTACTAACCACCTAGTGATTTAATTAGAATGGTGCAAAATTTTATCTTTCATTAATTAACAACATGCGAAAATAAAATCATACACATAAACTAGTAACTGAATCCAACACAGATGAATAATGTAAATAAAGATGATCGAATCAACTATCGGCTCAAAAATAAAATTCAACAATAAATTGAAATGATAGTCGTGATACACAAAGTCAAAAGCATAACTGAATACTAAATCTTAGGTGACATGCTCAAAAGAGTGCTGAAGTAAAGTCCCTATAATAGGAATAAATGAATGAAGTGTCTACAACGAAGTCCTACAACTACCACATGAGCTGAAGCTTCGCACCCCTCGATAGAATCCTCAAACTTGGCGTCCTTGTGGCTGGACACCTAAAAGGTTTTGAAAACATTTTGACACGGGTCAGAGCTTAAGTAAAATATTTTGAAAATATTTTCCAAGCAGTTAAATTGCAATAATTAAATAGGCATGCACACTCTTCATATTTAAGCTACTGTCGCACTCTATTGAGGTATAGCTCATCCCTTATCCCATGTGCACACCTAATGCTTGCTTGCTAAACTTCTTAGTTGAGCTACCCCACGTAACTAGACATTCACACATCTTTCTACTGCACTACTCTAACCTGAATATTCTTACTTTAATTATTAAGTTATCTACCCATTAATTAATTAATTGGTTCAAATATAAAAAATCATATAACGTTCGCACTAGTTATATAGGAAACCACTTTTTAAATCATGTAACCTTCCCACTAGTTATATAATAAATACATTCACACTTATGTATTAATTATGTATATAATTATCTACTCATTTTATATACGTACTAGTATACTACAACATTGAAATTGCCTTTCTTGATTGTCTCAATTTTGAGACTATGTTTTATTCATTTTACAACATTTTGTTTATGCCCTTATGGTATTTTATTCCTAAATATTTTTTGAGATGTATTTAAAAAGATTTTATATATTTTTTTTTGTCTCCTAACATTATTCCTTATATTTATCTCATTTTTTATTATTTTTTTTTAAAATCGTTATTCTATAACGTGTTTAAGCATATATTCCTTTAAACAAAAAAAATCAATTTCATTTAAAATTAATGCTTGAACAAATATTAAAATGGTTGAGCTTTTGGTTTAAATTGTGATCATTTGGTTACTCAAGTGGGCGGTATGGCTTGCTGACTTTGGGGAGATCGAGGTCTGATTTTTCTTGCTTTAGACGCTTATTTGTCTCCTTGGTTTTGTCCATTTTATCCCTTATCCCATTTGTCATTTTATGCATGTACCCTTGTTTTCTTGGTTGGACGGTTTAAAACCCAGCCGCCTATGTGATATGTCTATCATACCCTTGTGTGGATTGTTTATTAATTACCGACCTTGCCATTTCTGATTGAGGTATATATTTTGTGCAATGGGTTTTTTTTCCAGGGTTTTGGATATTTTTGAAACACTCAACCAAACATTTACTCTCCTTTCTCTCTCTCTACACATTTCATTACATACACAATATTTTCTAGGTAATGTTTTTTTTTCAGATCGGAGTAACATTCATTGTGTTTATCTCACTCGATTTAGTGAGGGTTTTGTTGTTGTTATTTTTTAGGCTTTGTGTGAAGAAGTTGAGGGTTTGGTGGTGTTCTTTTTCTCAGTTTTTGTGAGGAAGAAGTTGAGGGGATTTTGGTGTTATTTGCTGGGTTCATTTCTGTTCGGAGAGTGGTGGTTTCCAATCTCAATTCCTACGAGATCTCGAGTTCTGCTAAAGTCGTTTACGGCTTAAGCTGTAAGTCTGTTTCTATATATATATATATAGTTTAGATCTACTTTCTTCTTCTTTTTTTGGTCTGCAATTTTTTTTGTTTCTTTTTCAAGTTTGGTTTGCCTCAAATTTGTGCGTGTTTGTTAATCTGGTCTGAGTGTGTTTGGATCAATATTCAACTCAAACTTAAAACTCGGCTTGACTCCGTCTTTAACTCAGTTTAACTGTGACCCTAACTCGGACCTAACTCGAATTGAACTCGGACCTAACTCACTGAATCAACTTGGACTAAAACTTAGTTTACCTTTTATTTAGTCTTAACATCACTTGGACTTTTATTGGACTAATTTTGAATGAACTTGGACTTAACTAAAACTGGACTTGGATTATCTTTAATCTCAGTTGTGTGTGTGATTTATTTTGTAAGACACCTAAAATAATCTGAATTCTTCTGATTTTTTTAAATAAGAATTTATTTTAGTTGAAAATCAGATTTTCTTGTCTTTAAAATCAGATTAATTTTTGTGTGTGGTTTGGGTTGTGCAAAAATCAATTTGAAAGTGTGTTTTAATCTTTAACCTTACCTCTCACTTAGTCACAGGTTGGTAACCTTTTGGTGTTAATAAAAGTAGACTTAAACTCTTGTGTGTTTGGTCCTCTTTTATAAACAAAATAATTTTTGTGTTTTGATTAAATCAAATTTTATAAATTAAATATTTGTGTTGCACTACTTCACAGGATCTTGGGTTAGAGTGTGTTGTTGTGCGTGTGTTGTAGTAATTATTACATGGGTATTATTGGGTTGACTGATTTTCAGTCAAGTTGGGTTGTTTTAGACTATGCTGGTTTGTATGGGTGTGTATTTGCTTAGTTTAATTTGTGGTAGACTTGGAGGACTCTAATCTGTAACTCTTAATTGGTAATAGTATACTTGGGTTCGTGTAATGTCCTGGGACTAGGGACACAAGGTTTACCACCACGGTGGGTTCCTCGAGAACAAATATTGTGTTACTATCTACCTTTCCTCATCCCATTCTCATTATATTTATTTCAGCAGCATTATCCCAAATCTCTCTTTATTTGTGTGGGTGTTTACAATGATTTCAATAAAGTTTTTTTATTAAATATTAAAAGAGTTGGAGTTTTATTTATAAACTAAAACACGTTAGGTGTTTGTGACACCCCGCCTAATTTGACATCGGGTGATCAGGCCTTCATTAAATTAAAACAGGTTTCTCAAATGGTTCATTCTTAGCATCACTGTCGAAAACTTTTTAATTACTAATCCCCTAAGTAAAATTAGATCGGTGTCAAATTTTATCTTTCTTAAAACAGATAAATCAACCATGCGGAACAAAGTACAAATAATCCTGTACTATAATTCAAACATCAAAGTAAAAGTACAACAGAACAAAAGTATTACCGAATAAACCATCGGCTAAAAATCCCAACAACAATAGAATAACCACTAGTCTGAAACTAACATCTGAGACTGATACCGGACCACAAGTCCATACATAGAGGAGTGCGAGATCATGTGCTAGATCTGAATGAGAGATATCGTCTAGTCAAATCCTGTAAGCATCCATTGTGCTACAGCCCCGAGTCTGGAATGGAATCATCACACATGGCGTCCCTGTGGCTGGACACCTAAAAGGTTTTAAAAAATATTTTATAGCAAGAGTTAGTACTCAAAACATTTTGAAAATATTTAGCAAGCGTTTATCACAATATAAAATGCGGTTATTGATTACACATGTTAGGTTCTCGTACACTCTCTTGAGTTAACTCACCCCTCATCTTTCGTGCACACCTAACGTTCTACACTTAGTTTATCTAGCCATACTTCCCAAGCTAACTAAAACCAAAGTAGTCAACTGAACTTATCTGTACCCAAGTTCCAGTACCGCCCATACAGTACAACCGTTTTACTAACATCTCGCGTATGTTAATTAATTCTCAAGTAACATTTCATCTATGTTATTTTTCAAGACTTATCATTTATCTTCACTACAAAAATTACTACAATTTTCACAATTGTTGACTTTCCCACTTATGTAATTAAGTTTCGCTACTTGAATTACTAAATAGATTTTCTCTATCTAAAGGTTCATTTCGAAATTAAGTTTCACTACTTAACTTACCAATTCAGTATGTATCTTTGAATACACAATATATCAATCTACAATACACGGAAGTAGAATATCATCTGGTGTATATATTTCACACACAATATATACTAAATATTAGTCACTGCTATTTTGCCCCTTTTATACACATAAAGGGCTCTTGGTTTGGAATGATTCATCGACCCCAAGTAAGAATTGGTTCGGCATGATACATCGACCCCAATTATTTTAAAAATATATATATATACACATATTCTGGTTCGGGACTCTCTCATCGCGACACCAGTTCAAAGTTTGGTTCGGTATTTCTCATCGACCCCAAACTTATAATAACTTTATGTTAGTTCGGAATGTCTCATCGACCCTAACATAATTAATTTAGGTATAATCTCTCTACCTAAAAGATCACATAATTCAGTAGGTACACGCCCGACCTATTAATTATATACGTACGTAATATTTTAATCTCATATATTTACCGTACAATATTCGCTTTACGATTTATCTCATTAATCGTATTTATTTGAGTATTCACACAACTCTAAGGGTCCTAGTTACCCCTTACATATAATTTCAGTAGTTATTGCTCACCCTACTGGTCTATTACTTAAATTGAATTTACTTCGACCCGTAACTCAATTTTCCGAAGTCCCCGATACTCTACTAAATCGGATTATTCTCCTCGGTCCATAATCCAAGCCCTACAACCAATGGCCTTATTGGACCTCAACAATATACCTACTGGTCTTATTCTTACTCCCATATAAGTATAATGTAAATCCTAGAATACCTATTCATTCCCGAACTCAACAAAGGATTAAACACAAAATCTTCGGGAAAACAGCTTGCGTCGATCGATCGACGGCTGGGTTCGATCGATCGACATAGTCGATCGATCGATAGTTCCGGATCGATCGATCGATCGATAGTTCCGGATCGATCGATCGATCGAACAGGGACAGACGCAGTCTGTCTTCTTCGTTGAACCTCTCCTCCATTAACAAATTTCTGAACTCCATTATTGTCCACCAAACTTTTACCCAACGATCCTAACATATTTCCACATATACTAGGACAGTTTCTAACGTGTCATTTACATCAAAACTCCAATTACTTTAAAGAAATAATGAATTAAAACCCAAAATTTCTTGAAACCCTAGTTATGGTGTTCTTCCCATATTATCATCCAAAATCCAGATTTTTATTCCGAAAATCATCAAGTCTAATCTGAATATTAATCCTCTACATAGTTTAAATCATTATACATGCGATTCCTATCCCAACATGCATAAATATCATCTTTCTCCAATCAAAATATTGATTTAAACAAAACTATTCAAAAACCCTACACATGGGTATTATAACTTTACAAATTTTTGCAATAAACAACTTGCCTTATGATCAGTAGGGTCTGATTTCGTGGTTTTTGTTGATGATTGATGATCTTCATCCTTCAATCCTTCTTCCCCAACAAGTTGATGGTAGAAACCCCTTTGAATCCTTCCCAAATCTTCTTTTTGCTTTAGAAAGTGGTGCCTCTCCTCTCTCCAATGGTATTGGTGTTGACATGGGTGTTCTAACCCTAATTCATCTATCATACGGCTGATATAAAACTCTCAATTTTGTAGGTCTCCATACCCTCTTATGTTAAAAGACCAAAACGCCCCCGAACGGTCTCGGTTTAGTCCAAAATTGCCTCGGGACTCAACTAGTACCCCCGGGTATACTATTTTGACTAATTTGACCCTTCCGGACTCATTGGTGACCTCTAAATTATCATTTGAGTCACTTAAAAAATATTACTCGTTCTCACCCCAACACGGTCTACACGCGTTAAGTAACTATTTACCATAATTACAATTTTAAATAAAACTCTTTAAATTACTACTCTTACGTAATTTAAATCAAGACGATATTTTCTCATTTAATTCTCCAATCTAATTAAATGGAATAATCCGAAATACGGGGTATTACATACTTCCCCCCTTGCAAAGGAATTTCGTCCTCGAAATTAGGATAAGGCTGGTATTAAGGCTAAGGACCTTAAATATAATTTCACCCTCTAATACCCAATACCAAATCATAATATCCTAACGGTCATCCCAAGCACATGACCATCTCATCATAATTTCTTATCTCACGTTACCCATGCCGCACATATCATAATTAAGTCCCACTACTTAATTTCTCCATAGATTTTCCCAATCCAACGTTAATTCTTGAAATTAAGTTTCTCCCTACTTAATTTACCCATTTGATGTATATCTCTATATAACATCTAAGTGTCTACTATCACTCATAAGTAGAATATTATAAGGTATATATTTCACACACTATATATACTTTAAGGTAAAATTGGTCCGGCAAAAATCATCGGCCCCAATAATCTTATCATTTACTTTGGTCCGGGAATTCCTCGACCCCAAGGTAAATGTAATGCACATGTCAGTTCAGACCTTCCGTCTTTCCCAATATTTATCATTGATTTGGTTCAAAAATATCGGCCCCAAATCGATCCCCCATGTATTGGTCCGGAACATCATCGACCCCAATACAGAGATTAAGCACACTTACTATCGCACATAAGTAGTAAAAATCAATAGGTATATATATCTTACACATAACATATACTATCAACACTTATTTTATAATCACCCCCCTTCTATAACACTTTTGTGGTTATTGGCTCGGAATTCCACCTCGATCACCAATAGTTATTAATTACTTGTCTCGGGATCACATCTCGAGCACCAATATGTGTATATATATCTCATCGCACATGAGTAGACAATTGTGAGCCATATATTTCACATTTGATATACTTTAAAATGTCACACTCCAATAGAATGTCCTCATATCACGCGTTAAGGACTAAAGGTTCGAAATGTCTCCTCGAACCACACCCAAAGTACATGTATTGTTCGTAATCGGTACCCACGAACCTAATCCTCATGTACAGTCCATATAGGCGCTCCCTCTACCTATAAATATGCTCTTATAGGCATACATTCAACCTATGAATTGATCAGTGGGCTTCTCCAAAATTCCACTATCATAAGGGCGTATTATCATTCTTTCTCACTAACATTGAGTCGTAGGTAGCACAACGTACTCAAAATAAAACTTTATCTCTATTCCTTCCCGACCTTCTCTCACAGGGTGGAATTTTAGGATTTCATCCTGATTCACAATCATGTAGAGCGGCACTGTGCACTCTCCCTTATCAACTACATACTAATCCATCCCGGTCACCCCATTTCGCTACCCCCAACGAAATGTTGGCTTAATTATGATGTTCACACCCCAGCAATAATTTATAAGTCTGTCTCATCATTCCATCATTGGGAATGCGGGTTCACTACCACATTCCGGTTGTTCATTTCGAGTCTATCTTGTCTATTAACTAGAGGTGTATCTGGAGACAATCTCACTATGTCTCTCCTCAACATCGCTTCCCACTTACGTCATCTCTCCTCAAGTGGTACTCTATTCCCCTTTCTCTCCAGGTTTATTATACTTTACAATCCGTGCACGCTTCGCAATTGGCGCACTTATGGGGGTTGGTTACTTTATAAGAATCAACATTTTAGTAACACGTAAGTCACTCACAACACTCAGTCAAGTAGCACCTTGCGCTACTTCTTCACCACAGTTAGTTCTCCCATATCAAGAGATGACCTTTGAACGGTTTCCCACCGACTTTCATCCCATAAGGTGTGCTGGATCTCTCAGCACATATAATCTTGGATCATCGTCTATCTCCCATGACGCTCAACCCATTTCATCAATACGACTTGTTTCCTAATTTCCCCACCGTCGTAAAAAATTTCCGCATCCCTTTATCTCGGAGGTCTAAGGAATCCAATTGACTAGGGCGCCCATACACCCTTTTCTCCGTGCACATTTTCAAAAACAGTGCAAATGTCTCACCCGTAACATGCTTTTCTTCAACTCCAGCCTAGTCTACACGACGTGACTACAATCTTGTGGGTATTCTCAATACCCTATAGACCAAAAATCAAATCTTTGCCCACAAAGTCTCACTTATCCCTTCGTGGTGAGGTAAGCCTTTCAGTGTTTCTCCACAACACTACCGGCTCCACTGATGCCCTAGCATCTAACAATGCCACTTCTCCTGACGTGCAAAAATTCAGTCGTATTCCCTTTCGCAACCAAACTTAAACAAGGGACTTCTCCCCATGTATTCTTACTGAGCATTGTCGGAACAACACATAGTCAAGATACTCAAATTCGATTCCTCGACCATATGTGCAACCATACTCCAGTATTTCTAACGGAGTTAAGTGGCACCGCGCTTATACTATCACTAAGTCTTAAGCACTAACTACAACAGTGAGCTCGATCTCTCCGCTCAGCAGTCATACGACAAACATTGACTCACATCATTTAGGTTCCCACACACCGAAATCAATTACTAAGAGATGTTCATAATCTCCGAAGTTTCTCACATTTTGATGAATAATGACAACTCGACCCTTTTTCAGGTGAGGAGTCGTCATATACCCCATTCACTCGAGGCTAAAACTCATATACTTCCTTATACATCGCTCTGGGGATTTAGATGGTTCTCGGACATAACACGTTTGTCCTCTCCGAAATGCAAAACTTATTGGAGTTATTATTTCTTCAAATAACTTCCAGCTAAAAAATAAAACGCGTGGCCCTAGAATCCACACTAGACATCTTTTCAAAAATTCCTGACTCCAGGCCATGCTGACCGGTTTGGGTACCCCTCCTCTCGGACTGGGTAGTCTCGATCCTGAACACTATCATCTTGGTTCCCTTATTTCTGCTGACCAAGAGGAACGCCCTATGAGACTTAACAACCCCAACTTAGATTATAATCATTAAATTCTCTAGTGGGTTTTCACTTATGGCTTGCACCAGCCCCATTACATTCAGTCTTACTCTTGACTAAATCTCTAACTCCCTTAGCTCCGCCCACCCAGGAGCATTAACCTCAACCTTATAGGAAGTACCATATTGTCTTCATATACATAAGTCGTTCAAGAAGAGTTTTACCAAAAATTGCGAGCTATAACTTGAGAGTCCATTTTCTCAAGGGCTCTTTTCCCTTATACCTAACTCATCGGTACAAGTTCACTTCACAGGGTAAATTTCTCTCTCACGATTGGCCTCTACCAGGCTTTCACGTGAGGGGTTCATATATTCCCATTCACTACGCTTCTGAATCATCATTGGAGAACTTTGCGGTTAAACTATACATAAAGTTCTTCTATTTATATATACGGACCCTCGGTCCGACTGTAGTGACTGGTATCCCCGCCCCATTGCCTGAAAATTTACTCAAATTTTTCACTTCTGAGTATTTCTACTCCGTCCCAAATGCCAAAACCTCTGGACATACTACTTCCATTGGTTAACATGCACAGTCGCCGTTTTATCACATTTACGGCTCGTTCTCATCAAATGTTCTTCAGACCTACTCCCACTATCACCGCATTGGGCGGTCTAGACTAGCATTGCGCTTGCCGTCGCGACACTTGGAAAATGACTGCTATGCCTTAACAACCCTTGCATCAGTTACTTCCATTACCCGCTAGGAGTGACCTCGACCACGGTCATCTCTCCTATGATTGTCATCTTCGAACACCCCATGCTTTATGCCGAGCTCCTCCCTCCTGCAGTCCTTCTAACGCCAATGCTGGTCCTACCGTCATATTCGACGTGTCGTGCCCAATCGAACTCGTATATATACAACTACATATACTAAATAGCAGGAGAACGTAAACTACATACGTAGAGGAGTACAACAATCCTAAGATAGGGCTCTATGCAAATCAAACGATACGCTGAAAACGTAGTAAGCTGTACAGATCCTATGGACACTAGAACCTGATGCTCTGATACCATCTGTGACACCCCGCCTAATTTGACATCGGGTGATCAGGCCTTCATTAAATTAAAATAGGTTTCTCAAATGGTTCATTCTTAGCATCACTGTCGAAAACTTTTTAATTACTAATCCCCTAAGTAAAATTAGATCGGTGCCAAATTTTATCTTTCTTAAAACAGATAAATCAACCATGCGGAACAAAGTACAAATAATCCTGTACTATAATTCAAACATCAAAGTAAAAGTACAACAGAACAAAAGTATTACCGAATAAACCATCGGCTAAAAATCCCAACAACAATAGAATAACCACTAGTCTGAAACTAACATCTGAGACTGATACCGGACCACAAGTCCATACATAGAGGAGTGCGAGATCATGTGCTAGATCTGAATGAGAGATATCGTCTAGTCAAATCCTGTAAGCATCCATTGTGCTACAGCCCCGAGTCTGGAATGGAATCATCACACATGGCGTCCCTGTGGCTGGACACCTAAAAGGTTTTAAAAAATATTTTATAGCAAGAGTTAGTACTCAAAACATTTTGAAAATATTTAGCAAGCGTTTATCACAATATAAAATGCGGTTATTGATTACACATGTTAGGTTCTCGTACACTCTCTTGAGTTAACTCACCCCTCATCTTTCGTGCACACCTAACGTTCTACACTTAGTTTATCTAGCCATACTTCCCAAGCTAACTAAAACCAAAGTAGTCAACTGAACTTATCTGTACCCAAGTTCCAGTACCGCCCATACAGTACAACCGTTTTACTAACATCTCGCGTATGTTAATTAATTCTCAAGTAACATTTCATCTATGTTATTTTTCAAGACTTATCATTTATCTTCACTACAAAAATTACTACAATTTTCACAATTGTTGACTTTCCCACTTATGTAATTAAGTTTCGCTACTTGAATTACTAAATAGATTTTCTCTATCTAAAGGTTCATTTCGAAATTAAGTTTCACTACTTAACTTACCAATTCAGTATGTATCTTTGAATACACAATATATCAATCTACAATACACGGAAGTAGAATATCATCTGGTGTATATATTTCACACACAATATATACTAAATATTAGTCACTGCTATTTTGCCCCTTTTATACACATAAAGGGCTCTTGGTTCGGAATGATTCATCGACCCCAAGTAAGAATTGGTTCGGCATGATACATCGACCCCAATTATTTTAAAAATATATATATATACACATATTCTGGTTCGGGACTCTCTCATCGCGACACCAGTTCAAAGTTTGGTTCGGTATTTCTCATCGACCCCAAACTTATAATAACTTTATGTTAGTTCGGAATGTCTCATCGACCCTAACATAATTAATTTAGGTATAATCTCTCTACCTAAAAGATCACATAATTCAGTAGGTACACGCCCGACCTATTAATTATATACGTACGTAATATTTTAATCTCATATATTTACCGTACAATATTCGCTTTACGATTTATCTCATTAATCGTATTTATTTGAGTATTCACACAACTCTAAGGGTCCTAGTTACCCCTTACATATAATTTCAGTAGTTATTGCTCACCCTACTGGTCTATTACTTAAATTGAATTTACTTCGACCCGTAACTCAATTTTCCGAAGTCCCCGATACTCTACTAAATCGGATTATTCTCCTCGGTCCATAATCCAAGCCCTACACCCAATGGCCTTATTGGACCTCAACAATATACCTACTGGTCTTATTCTTACTCCCATATAAGTATAATGTAAATCCTAGAATACCTATTCATTCCCGAACTCAACAAAGGATTAAACACAAAATCTTCGGGAAAACAGCTTGCGTCGATCGATTGACGGCTGGGTTCGATCGATCGACATAGTCGATCGATCGATAGTTTCGGATCGATCGATCGATCGAACAGGGACAGACGCAGTCTGTCTTCTTCGTTGAACCTCTCCTCCATTAACAAATTTCCGAACTCCATTATTGTCCACCAAACTTTTACCCAACGATCCTAACATATTTCCACATATACTAGGACAGTTTCTAACGTGTCATTTACATCAAAACTCCAATTACTTTAAAGAAATAATGAATTAAAACCCAGAATTTCTTGAAACCCTAGTTATGGTGTTCTTCCCATATTATCATCCAAAATCCAGATTTTTATTCCGAAAATCATCAAGTCTAATCTGAATATTAATCCTCTACATAGTTTAAATCATTCTACATGCGATTCCTATCCCAACATGCATAAATATCATCTTTCTCCAATCAAAATATTGATTTAAACAAAACTATTCAAAAACCCTACACATGGGTATTATAACTTTATAACTTTTTGCAATAAACAACTTGCCTTATGATCAGTAAGGTCTGATTTCGTGGTTTTTGTTGATGATTGATGATCTTCATCCTTCAATCCTTCTTCCCCAACAAGTTGATGGTAGAAACCCCTTTGAATCCTTCCCAAATCTTCTTTTTGCTTTAGAAAGTGGTGCCTCTCCTCTCTCTAATGGTATTGGTATTGACATGGGTGTTCTAACCCTAATTCATCTATCATACGGCTGATATAAAACTCTCAATTTTGTAGGTCTCCATACCCTCTTATGTTAAAAGACCAAAACGCCCCCGAACGGTCTCGGTTTAGTCCAAAATTGCCCCGGGACTCAACTAGTACCCCCGGGTATACTATTTTGACTAATTTGACCCTTCCGGACTCATTGGTGACCTCTAAATTATCATTTGAGTCACTTAAAAAATATTACTCATTCTCACCCCAACACGGTCTACACGCGTTAAGTAACTATTTACCATAATTACAATTTTAAATAAAACTCTTAAAATTACTACTCTTACGTAATTTAAATCAAGACGATATTTTCTCATTTAATTCTCCAATCTAATTAAATGGAATAATCTGAAATACGGGGTATTACAGTGTTTAGGTTATTTCAAGTGGTATCAGAGCTTCCAGAGTCACTTTTTAAAAAAAAGTTTTATTCCGCAAAGATCCTGAACTCTTTTGTTTTCAATTAATAAGCCTTTTTATTATGGGTGACCATAATGGGTCTTCCATATGTCCTCTCGTGTTTGATGTTGACAACTTTGCTTATTGGAAAGTAAGAATGGTTGCACACCTCCAACATTTGGGAGATGAGGTATGGGAAACAGTTGAAAATGGTTTTTCTGCACCTATTAGACCTGGTGATGATGATGATGATGAAATATTTGTTAGAAAACCTTTTTCTGAATGGACCAAAGAAGAAAAACTTAGTTCACAGTATAACAACAAAGTAAAAAATTCCATTTTTCAAACGATAGGTGCAACTAAATTTTTAAGAATTTCAGCATGCACTACATTCAAATAGGCTTGGGATATTTTAATGACAACCTATGAAGGAGACTCTAGAGTTAAAAGGGTTAATTCTCAAATGCTATTTAGGCTTTATAATTCTCTCTATATGAAAGATAATGAGAAGTTTGATGCTTTTTATTTGAAATTGCAAGATGTCGTCATTCAGTCACATGCTAATGGTGCTATTTATACTGATTCTGAAATTTGTGATAAAATTCTTAGATCCTTCCCTAAGAGTTTTAATTTAATTGCTCATACTATTGTTGATAATTTGGATAGTTACACACCTCATCTCTTCTGTAGTAAACTTAAGACTTTTGAATATCAAAATACTTTAAGAGATTAGCAAATCGGTAAAGCACCTACACACACTGAAACTCAAAATGTGCTTAATTTTAGAACTAGTAGTGAAAGTAGTTTGGCTTTTGTATCCTCTTTGTCCAATTTAACCGAATTTGAAATTTCTTTGGAATCTTTGGATAATGAACTTTCACTCTTGTCTAAGCACTATAAGAAATTTGTGAAGTATAGGAATAAATGTGCTTTAAAAAAAAGGTCATCCTAACTATTCCGATAGACCCCGTGAAAAATATTTTGAGAATAAAAGTTTTGAAAAATCTGGACCTAGGAAGGATTTGAGCCACATTTTGTGGCGTAAGTGCAATGAATATGGTCACTATGCCGATAGGTGTTTTTCTAAATCTAGATGGGAACCTTCAAATAACGCACATTTGTCTTAAACTTGGGATGATATCTCCAATGGTGATAATGAAGAAACTTTTGATAACCTTATGGAATTTACTTCTGCTTGAACTATGATATCGAAGGAAATATTAGATAGCATATCTAGTTTATCAAATATTTTTTATTTGTGTGATGATACTTGTGACTTAGACTTTGTGAATTTATCTCACACCTTTCCTGCTCAAAATCACCCAACTGTCACGGCATCTCTTTTTTATATTGGAAATATTTATGAGGATTTAGATGAATCTGAGTTGTAGAGGTTTTTGAAAATGTTGAAAAAGATGTGTGTGAGAATTCTAAAAATGACACAATTAATGATAGCACACACTTAAGTGAAGAGAATGTTAGGTTATTAGCTAAAATTAATGCTTTAAATAGTCAAATCAGAACTATGTCTCAAGAATCCGCTTTTCACATTGAAGAATTGGAAAATGATGTTGTTTTACATGAAAAGAGGACGCTCTGCTAACTGTATTGAATCACTCTCTTAAAACTAAAAACAATGAATTTTTGTTTAAATATGATGAGTGTCAAATTGAACTTAAGGGTGTTTTGAATAAATATGATGAATGTAAAAGGAACTAGAGATCACCTCTAAAAAGTCGGATTGTTTTTGGAATTCTAGGTTTGCCATCAAAACTATTAATAAAAATATGCGTTATGATCCCACAAATTCTTATTCTGATTTTGTTCCTACAAAAGGACTTGGTTTTGAGGGCAACGAATTTGATGTCACTAATTTCGTAAATTCAAAAGAACAATTTCCTGTCTAATGAAATTAGGATGACTTACAAACATGTGAAAATGAAGGTTGTTCAACATTTTCTAAGCCTGTCTTTAAGCAGTTTTGTCACAGAATGGGACATTTGGAAAAATTATGTTTTAAGAAGTTAGGACATAATGGTCCTAATTTAGGCAATATTAGGCAAACTCAAAATGGAAAGAAGCTTTAAACTACCAAGCCTACTTTTCAATGTGGATTTTGCTCTAAATTTGGGCATTTAGAACACTTTTGTTTTAAAAAGCCAAACATGGCAAACTCTAGACCTGACCACAAGCATGTTGTCCCGACTAGACCTATCTATAGGAAATTTTTTCGTTGTGATTTTTTTCACAAAAATGGTCACTTGACTGATTGCTGCTATAAAAAGATGCAAGCTCAGAATGGGCCGGCTCGGTTTAACGATAAAACTGAATTTGTTAGGAAGCTTAATATGTCCAACATAAAGCCTAATCGAGCTAAAACTGTTTTGGAGAAAACTAAGGCTGATTGGGTTAAAAAATCTGAATCAAATGACTCTTTGAGTTGCAATGTTGTTTTATTGGCACTAAATGCTCGTAATAAAAATTCTCAATGGTATTTAGATTTTGGTTGCTCTAGGCATATGACGGGGACAAATCGAAATTCACCACCTTAAAATCTTTTGTTGGTGGAATTGTAACATTTGGTGATGGAAAGATGTCCCACATCATAGGCAAAGGGTCAATTGAGATGGATGGGATCTCTCACTTAGAGGAAGGTTTACTTGTTGAAGGTTTAAAAGTAAATCTATTAAGTATTAGTCAATTTTGTGACACCGATCATGCTGTTAATTTCTCCAAATCTGATTGCAAAATTTTAGACCCAAATGGGAATCTTGTCTTATGTGGTACTAGGACTTTAGACAATTGTTATGCGGTTAAACATGAACATGAATTTGAAAACTTTTATGTTCGAAGATGAGCGATTTAGACTTGTGGCATGAACGTTTCGGCCATCTAAACTATGATAGTTTGTCTAAATTAATGAGTCAAAATCTTGTTCGAGGTTCACCCAAAATAACTAAAGTTAAACATTCTATTTGTGGTCCGTGTCAGATTGGTAAAATTCATAAGTCACCTCATAATAAAGTAACTAAAATTCCCTTTGAAATTGTTACATATGGATTTAATGGGTCCTTCTAGGACAATTAGTTTATGTGGTAATTCTTATATTCTTGTTATAGTTGATGACTTTACTAAATTTACTTGGGTTGCATTTATGAAAGAAAAATCATACACTTTTAATAATTTTCTAAAAATTCTGATAAAAATTGAAAATGAGAAAGATACTCAAGTCACTCGTATTCGTAGCGACATGGGTGGGGAATTTAAAGACACGGGTATCATTGACTATTGTATTGGGAATGGGTATCAACATGAGTTTAGTGCCCCTAAGACACCCCAAGAAAATGGTATTGTTGAAAGAAAAAATCAAACCATTCAAGAAATGGCTTGTGTTTTTATTCATTCTAAGAATTTGCCAAAATATTTTTTGGTTGCAGCTACTCAAATAGCTTGTCACATAATTAATAGGGTTCATTTAAGGAAAAATACTAAACAAACCCCCTATGAAATATGGTATGGTAGACAACCCAGTCTGAAATATTTTAAAGTTTTTGGTAGTGAATGTTATGTGTGTAAGGATTGGGAACATTTGTTTAAATTTGACACTAAAGGAGAGAAGGTTGTGTTTTAGGATACTCCCAAAATAGTAGGGCTTATAGAGATTATAATTTTAAAACTAAATCTATTATGGAATCCATTAATGTTGTGATAAATGATTGCATTTCCCCTTTGGTAGAAGATAACCTGGAATCATTACCCGTTGAGAATACTTCATCGAATGATTTATCAAAATAATCAATGGATAATGAATTGGACTCCCTTCCATAGGATGACCTTGATGTTCCAAATTGGGTTAAGGCAAATCATCCTAAAAAGAACATTTTGGGTGTTGTTAAAGAACCAATTAAAACTAGAGCTCAAACTTTAAATTATTTAATGTGTTGAACCAAAGAATATAAAGGATGCCCTTTTGGATGAATCTTGTCTTCTTGCTGTGCAGGAAGAGTTGGGTCAATTTAAAATCCATGATGTATGGTTTTTAGTTCCTCGTCCTACTCATACTAGTGTCATTGGAACTAAGTGGATTTTTAAAAATAAATGTGACGAAACCGGTAATGTTTTGCTTAACAAAGCTAGACTAGTAACTCAAGGGTACTCCCAAATTGATGGGATTGATGTTGATGAGACATTTGCCCCAGTTGCTAGAATGGAGTCTATTAGGCTTTTACTTGTCATTTCTTGTCATTTAAAATTTAAATTATATCAAATTGATGTAAAATCTTCTTTTTTGAATGGGTTTTTAAATGAAGAAGTGTATGTTGAATAACCTAAGGGTTTTGTTGATCCTTTTCTTCCGGATCATGTTTTTAGATTAAATAAAGCTTTTTATGGTCTCAAACAATCCCCCCGTGCTTGGTATGAGCATCTTACTTATTTTCTTTTAACCTATGGCTTCAATCGATGGGGATTAGATCTAACAATGTTTGTTAAAAGAAATACAAACTGCTTGCTTATTTCTCAAATATATGTTGATGACATTGTTTTGGGGTCTACATCTCCTCAAGAAGATGAAATTTTTGCTAACGTTATGAATTCTGAATTTCAGATGTCTATGATGGGTGAGTTAAAAAATTTCTTGGGCCTACAAGTATCTCAAAAATTGGACTGCATTTTTATATCCCAAACCAAATATACTAGTGAATTAGTTAAGCGTTTTGGGCTAACAAATGCAAAAACTACTAGCACACCTATGAGTTCCACCACTAAGCTTTCCAATGATTTATCGGGTAAGAAGGTTGAAGTTACACTTTATCGTAGTATGATTGGTAGCCTTCTATATTTAACCTCTAGTAGACCCGATATAATGCATAGTGTGTGTGTGTGTGTGTGTGTGTGTGTGTGTGTGTGTGTGTGTGTGTGTGCACGTGCTAGATATCAATGTGAACCAAAAGAATCTCACTTGCTTGCGGTTAAGAGAATACTGAAATATCTTATTGGTACTCTAAGTTTTGGTATTATGTATACTTTTGACACAAATTCTAAAATAATTGGGTATACCGATGCTGACTGGGCCGGGTGTACTGATGATAGTAAAAGAACTTTATGTGGTTGCTTTTACTTAGGACACAACCTAGTCTCTTGGTCGTCTAAAAAGTATAATTGTGTGTCCCTTTCCTCAGTCGAAGCTAAGTACATTGCTGCCGATAGTTGTTGTACTCAGTTTTTATGGATCAAACAAATGCTAAATGACTATTGTATTATTGAACCAACTGCACTTATTTTATGTTATAATCAAAGTGCCATTAGTATTTCAAAAAATCCTATTTTTCACTCACGTACCAAGCATATCAAAATGCGTGAACACTTTATCAGGGAACTTGTTGAGAAAAAGGAAATTTGTATTAAATATCTTAACATTAAGGATCAACTAGCTGATTTATTTACTAAACCCTTGGATAATCATAGATTTGAGACTTTACGAATGTCTATTGGTGTTTGTGCGTTTCCTACATAATTTGATTTTGGTTTCCTCCCTTTGTCCCTTTGAGACAAACAGGGGGAGAATTTGAGACATTGTGTCTTTTTCTTTGGTGTAGGATTTAGGCTGCAAATTGTTGTTAGTTGAGTTATGTAAATCTTCCATTTTTTTAGGACTCAAAATGTAGTTAGTTGAGTTATGTACTTTTGTCTCAAGGTTTGTTCGTCTCAAAATTGGCCAAAGGGGGAGATTGAAATTGCCTTTTTAATTGTCTCAATTTTGAGGCTATGTTTTATTAACTTTACAACATTTTGTTTATGCCCTTATGGTATCTTATTTTTAAATATTTTTTTATATGTATTTAAAAAAAAAATAAAAAATTTTGCGTCCTAACATTATTCCTTATATTTATCTCATTTTTATTATTTAAAAAAAATCGTTATTCTTTAAAGTGTTTAAGCATATATTCCTTTAAACAAAAAAAACCAATTTTGTTTAAAATTAATTCTTGAACAAAAATTAAAACGGCTGAGCTTTTGGTTTAAATTTTGACCGTTTGGTTACTCAAGTTGGCGGTATGGCTTGTTGACTTTGGGGAGCTCGAGGTCTAATTTTGCTTGCTTCAGACGCTTATTTATCTCCTTGGTTGTCCATTTTATCCCTTATCCCATTTGTCATTTTACGCATCTACCCTTATTTTCTCTGTTGGACGGTTTAAACCCTAGCCGCCTATGGGATATGTCTAACATACCCCTTGTGTGGCTTGTTTAATAATTACCGACCTTGCCATTTCTGATTGAGGTATATATTTCGTGTGATGGGGATTTCTTTTTCAAGGGTTTTGGATATCTTTGAAACACTCAACCAAACATTTACTCTCCTCTCTCTCTCTCTCTCTACACATTTCATTACATACACAATATTTTCTGGGTAATTTTTTTGGGGAGCTCGGAGTAACATTCATTGTGTTTTTCTCACTCGATTTCGTGAGGGTTTTGCTGTAGTTATTTTCTAGGCTTTGTGTGAAGAATTTGTGGGTTTGCTGGTCTTCTTTTTCTCCGTTTTTTTGTGGATTAAGTTAAGGGGTTTCTATTGTTATTTGTTGGGTTCATTTCTGTTCGGAGACTGGTGGTTTCCGATCTCAGTTCCTCCGAGATATCGAGTTCTACTAAAGTCGTTTACGGCTTGATCTGTAAGTCTCTCTCTCTCTCTCTCTCTCTCTATACATATATATATATATATATATATATATATATATATATATATATATATATATATATATATATATATATATATAATGCTCTTATGAGGACTAGTATGCATTTTAAGAATGCGAACCGGACATGTGTCACCTGACGGTGCACATAGAAATTCTCGCATAAATTATAGGCACACACTCTCTCTCTTCTGGGATCACCGCCAGGTGACACATGTTCGGTCGGCACATGAGCAGGACTGTATATATATATATAATTTAGATCTACTTTCTTCTTCTTTTTTTGTCTGCAATTTTTTTTCTTTTTTGTGTTTGGTTTGCCTCAAATATGTGTGTGTTTGTTAATCTGGTGTGAATGTGTTTGGCTCAGTCTTTAACTCAGACTTAAAACTCGGCTTGACTCAGTCTTTAACTCGGTTTAACTATGACCCTAACTCGGACTAAACTCGGATGGAACTCATACCAAACTCACTGAATCTGTAACAACCCGCGTAATTTTGGGGATATTTTCAAAAATAGAGGAAAAATAAATTTTGAGATAAAATTATTTTTATTGCTCAAATTTATTGGTTATTATTTTTAAAAGAGAGAATTTCAAACAGTTTCAAAAACGGAGTTAAAACATATTTTATTTTGATTTTTAAATATTTGTCCCCTATAATTATTTTTAAGGTGAACTGCCAGATTTCCTGGGCGATCGATCGATCGATGCTTGGGGGTCAATCGAGCGATGCCTTTAGAAATCGTGCGCAGCAAGGTTTGAAAGTTTGTTTTGTTTACAACTCTTTTGGTTTTGCCTTATAAAATAAGGTCGTGGGTGACCCTTTTTGGTATAACTTTTTGGAAACAAACATTTTTAATCCTCTATTTTTATACACTTTTCCCCTTTGATTTATGCATTCAACCTTAAGTTTTTGGAGGTGTTCTTGGGGATGTTTTGAGGATGTTCTTGGAGGAGTTTTTGATGATTCTTTGGAGCAGATTTTTGATGGCTTGTTTTGTGATTTCTAGGAAGAAGTGTGTTGGTTCTTTTGGTGGTTTGAGGTATGAGGTTTTACACAATATGCTCCTAAATCTCGCGGGTGTTATTCCCGGTGTTTTCATGTGATTATTGACTCATATTTGAATTTCTAAATTCAATTGGAAATCTGGAAAATATTTGTTGGAATCTGATTTTGATTCATGTGGTATTATTATTGTGTTGGGCATATTGTCATGAGATTTTAATATGGCACTGATGTTGGGCACCCGCCAATATTCCTGTTCCGGCTACTTGATAAAGTATGGCGCGGTGTGGTGAGGCCTGGTGACGCTGATTAAAGTGTTGTTGAGAAATTATATGGATATAAATGCTATTGAGATTCGCATTTGATTTGAATATTCGTATTCGTAGAGTTACATTTTATTCACCGCTAACCTATATTTGTTTAGCATTTTTCCTATCGTATTGTGTACTTACCCATATTTTCTTTTAGTGGTAGATTAGATCAGATTTTTAGGCGCAATGGAGATTGATTTTTAGCATGGATTATTTTGGGAAGAATATTCTAGAATACAAGTTGAGAAGATTGTATTTTATTTTTATGTATAGAGCATTGGGATTTATTTTATTTCGAGTTAGTTGTTGTATTTATTTCAAGAGATTGGTTGTATTTGTATTGGAAGATATTTGAGATTAGTGGTTTCTATTTTGTTGTGGTATTTAGATGCTCTATACCTTGTATTTTGATGGAATTGGTTATTTTATCGATGAGTAGCGCTCCGTTCGCTCTCCCCGGGCGGGCGGGGTGTTACAAAATCAACTTGGACTGAAACTTAGTTTACCTTTTATATAGTCTTAACATCACTTGGACTTTTATTGGACTAATTTTGAGTGAATTTGGACTTAACTCAAACTAGACTTGGATTATCTTTAATCTCAGCTGTGTGTATGATTTATTTTGTAATACACCTACAGTAATCTGAATTTTTCTGATTTTTTTAAATAAGAATTTATTTTAGTTGAAAATCATATTTTCTTGTCTTTAAAATCAAATTAATTTTAGTGTGTGGTTTGGCTTGTGCAAAAATCAATTTGAAATTGTCTTTGAATCTTTAACCTTACCTCTCACTTAGTCACTGATTGGTAACCTTTTGGTGTTAATAAATGTAGACTTCAACTCTTGTGTGTTTGGTCCTCTTTTATAAACAAAATAATTTTTGTGTTTTGATTAAATCAAATTTTATAAATTAAATATGTGTGTTGCACTACTTCACGGGATCTCGGGTTAGAGTGTGTTGTTGTGCGTATGTTGTAGTCACTATTACCTGGGTATTATTGGGTTGACTTATTTTCAGTCAAGTTGGGTTGTTTTAGACTAGGCCGGTTTGTACGGGTGTGTATTTTCTAAGTTTAATTCGTGGTAGACTTGGGGGACTGTAATCTGTAACTCTTAATTGGTAATAGTGGACTTGGGTGCGTGTGTTGTCCTGGGACTAGAGACACGGGGTTTACCACCACGGTGGGTTCCTCGAGAATAAATACTGTGTTACTATCTACCTTTCCTCATCCCATTCTGATTATATTTATTTCAGCAACATCATTCCAAATCTCTCTTTATGTGTGTGGGTGTTTTCAACGATTTCCATCAAGTTTTTTATTAAATATTAAAAGAGTTGGTGTTTTATTTATTAACTAAAACACGTTAGGTGTTTAGGTTATTTCAAAAACTCACACACATGTAGCGTATAATAGCCATCCATTCCAGAGTAATAATTTACCGGATGCTTTTTCTAAAATGTTATCATGTCCCACGCATACTCACTCTAAACCAGACACCTCAAATTGGACTAGCTCACACCGAACTTAGCAAAAATATCGCAAACGTAGTGGAGGCGATTATATTTCTCCGAGAGCGAGATCGAATCATACCCAAGACGTCTCACCTCAAAAATAAATCACGCAATAAAAATCCTGGACGATATTACTTGGGGACTATACTATCCCTGCTCCTCAAGCCAGGGTATTCACCCTCATCGCACAACCTCCGATGGTAGCACTAGAGGGGTATGTATTCCTATAAATATCATTCACACCGATATCTATAGAGCACGCAAATATATAAATATATATATATATATATATATATATATATATATATATATATATATATATAATATCACACATAACCATATATATATGTTAAATAAAATATGGCTAACTCGTGCCTAACACCCATAGCACTAGCCCAAATATATACCCAAGTATATATCCCGACGTGTAATGATATTAATCTCACATTAATTGTTTTAATTCACAATTTACGCTAAGAATTATGGTTCACACAAATATATATACTATCACCATCACCGAATACATATAATCTAATTAAACACGGCTAACCAGTGTCTAACACCCATAGTTAGGGCTGTAAATCGGGTTGGGTGACCAGAGCTTGGGCTTGCTCAGGCTCGGCCCGAACTCACTTACCCATGCTCAAGCACGAGCTCGGGCCTAACAAATTTTTCCTACCTAAGCCCAAACTGGGCTCATAAATGTTACGAGCTTCGAGCCCGATTTCGGGCAGGCCCGATTTTAATTTTTTTGTTGAAAAAGTTTGAATTGGTATTTTTTTTTCCTTGTATTTTCATCATGGACAAAATGTACACACTAAAATCTAATTGATATTTCATGAAATAAAATATATATTTATGAAATATATTAAATTAAAAGACGGTAAATAAGAGTGAAAACCTACAAATGGCTATTAAATTTCATACATTTGGCATTATTTGATCGCAAACAAGGGCCTATTGTGACTTGAGCAATTAATAAATAAAATACCCATAATGAGATTAACAATAAAATCACAAAAATGAAAATCTCGTGTAATTTAATGGATTATGAAAAATGAAACTTTAAAAAAAGTAGTAAATGAAATAAAAGAATGAAACCTAATTAAACAATGTTAACATAAATATGTTATATTATATAAATTATTATTTATTTATTTATAAATTCAAAGTTCGGGCTTCGGGCCCAATTCAGGCTTAGCATAATTCGGCTCAAGCTCAGCCCGAAATTCATTAGGGCTTGAAATTTTGCCTCAAGCTCAGCTCGGCTCGTCTCAAACTCAAATAAAGCTTGTCCCAAAAATAGCGGGTCGAACGGGCGGGCCTCGGGCCTCGGCGGCTCAATTTATAGGCCTACCCATAGCATTAGCCTAAAATGCCTGAGTCTCTATCCGGCTCTTATTTTATTTAATTTCACACTCATTAAATAATTTAGCATAACTTCACTCACTAATATGCCTGGACTCACCCAATCGACCCATAATTAAACCTTTATGAACTTATTTCGTTGAATTCATTAAACATGTGTCACACCTTTTTCTCACTTCCCAGTCCCAATGATATTCATCTATAATCACTAGGATATAGGTCCCATATTCATTCTTCAATAAATAAATAAGCTTTGAATAAACCCTCGCAGGGATTAAATATTTAGGTTAGAAGCCGTTTAGAAGAGTCCTCAAAACGTAAAACTCTCTAGGTTAAAAATAGGGCCAAAATAAAAATCCTGCCTCTAGCAATTTGTCATGCTTCTAAAGCATGACTAATTTTGCCACGGCTCTGGAGTGTGACTACTTTTTGTCACAGATCTGGAATATGACTAGTCTTTGTCATGGATCTGGAGAGTGACTAGTGTTTGTCACGGATCTGGAGCGTGACTACATCGAACCCTTTTTTTAACCCTGAAGCTTTCCAACTTTGATCCAGACCTCGTTAAATAATCTCCCATATTTATTTCCTCCATAAACATGTTTTAGTTATTATCATGATCTCTAAACATCATAAATTCTAACTCTCCCCAAAATTTTCCTATTTGGGTTTATTACGGTTCATTAAATTCTCAACCTAGATTCGATTTCATAATCATCAATTAATTGAATCTAGCATCTAGATTTCAAATACAACATGATTCTAACAAAGATCTATATAATTCCATCACTAATTGAGTATTAATTCTACACACAATACTCCAATTACCCAAAACCCATTTTATGTGACAACCCACCCAAAAATGGATTTTGATCACACCCACTATGATATGAATTGAAATACTGCAATTTAGATTGAAAGTAAGCTAACTACTGGCCTGATTAGGTTTGTAGAGTCTAATTTTGTAGTAGGAGGCGAATTGATGAAGAACACACCTGAATCCCCTTTGATTTGTCTTCCAAAAGCTCTCCACTTTCTTCCTTTCTCTCCTCTTTGTTTCTTAGGGTTTAGAATGATATTATTTGCTGCCCAACCCTCTTAGACTTAGGCCCGAACACCCCCGTGAAGTCTTGGTTATGCCTAAAAATCTCCTGAGACCCAATTACTACCGCCGAATACTCTTTTCTGACTATTTCAACCCGTACGAAGTCAACCGTGCACTCAGAATCGTCATTCGAGTCACTTTACTAAAAGTCTCCATCTCGACCTCAAATTACGACACATGTGAATTTTTTTTAAATAACACGAATTCATTAATTCTTAATCCACCAAATTAATTAAATCCTCCAGATTAATTAAATCCTTTATCACCGAATTAATTAAATTCTATATCCTTAGAAATATGAGGTCTTACATGCTTCCCCCCTTACAAAGGAATTTTTTCTTCGAAATTCAGATGAGTCTAGTACTCCAAGCCACGAATAGTTTCCTACTCACATGCCCCTAAGATAGTTATATATATATGTACCCCTTCTAATCGCTAGTTATATTGAAATTAAATTAATTACATAGGGCGCCCATACACCCTGTACTCATGCTTAACCGCACAAATTTTACCCAGCTTCACTAGCCTTAAATCGTAATATAACTTTCAACTCACAGTTATAACCACATATATGTATAATAACCAAGGTACCAAACCTATGTACTAATGACCACACATATCCCCACTTCCAACATTGTGCTAAGTTTCATGCATGGGACGTCTCGCAAAGAGAAATCCAAACAAGGACCCCCCCCCCCCCCGATACACTACTACCTAATATTGTTGGTCATAGAAATCATCTAGGCTCTCAGTCCATAGCACGTACCCCAAATTCCCGTCTCCTAACATAAAAGTATACTCGTCCACTCTCATGTTACAAAAGACATCATACCATACGGCTCTCCTTACTATCACTAGTTTCTTAGAGCGAATTAATAACAAGCTATATCTCCCTGCTCGATAATAAGCCTTATCCACCCTGAATCACATCAGTAAACGTCCTTACTCCTCGGGATTAAATATAACGATACAAACACTTTCTCATAAGTTTATTATGTAACACACAATAATATACATGCACGTATATATAGAATTGACCCTCTTTCAGGTGATAACTAACACAAGTAGATCATCCCTCAGAACAGCGATCACAAAGTCTTACCATACTATCGATTATAGACCAAACATCTCGGCATAAATATCACTAACGTCTCGTAAATAACATACTTATCTCAAGCTCAGCTCCGCACTCTCGACGTATCTATATCATACAGGTATTCTCGATTACCCCACCAATTGCATTTTAATTCTTCTCAATATTGCCCCACCCATTAACATGTGGTGCAAAAAATTTCTTAGTGTTTCCTTTGTATCACTACCCGGCTCCACTGGCCATATATCGTAATAGCTCTCAGCTTAAAGTGGTTCGTCTACACATTCAATAATTTAACATTTAAAGCCGATGCACTAGCATCAAACAACATATCACTACTCCCAACACTTATTAAGGTCCATGCGTGTAACATCCCGCAAAGAAGCTCAAAAGAACTTTCCCCAATTCACTATCCCCTAGCATTGTCGATCATCGAAATCTGTGGGTTCAAGCATATAACTAATATATCACAAAACCTGTCTCCCGAAAGATATATCAAATTGTTTATTCCCACATCTCTCAAGGCATTACACGATGAGACAGTCTTAGTATCACTAAGTTCTCAGCACGTAAACAATAATCAGCTAAAAACTCTCCGCTTAACAGTGAACCCGATATATCCTGAATCACATCAGTAAAAGTCCCTACGCACCAGAATCCAATATAACTAGACAACTTTACCCTCTGAAATCTTCTTTTAAAATATCACCGCGAGATCGACCCTCTTTTTAATGAGACCTTATAAAATATAGATCCTTCCCCTGAACAACGAACACGATAGTCTTGTTGTAATCGCCCACCATCTCATACCATATGTACCCAGGATAAAACCATACCACGAATATCACCTCTCAAAATGAGCAATACTCATCAAATATATCCTCTTAGTGTCCACACTTTCTCCCTTGCAGATGAAACTAAAGAGATCCCCGCTAACTCAATGGTAAATATATACCACTATAGTGATATTAAAGATACCTCTACTAAACTCGTTTCTCATGCAAATCTAGTACTAACGAACTACTGTGACTTTCTTGTGTCACACAAAGCAAACCCCAATCAACTCCAGGATAAAACTCATACTTTCAATTGTCAATAGCACTGGCAATTCAAATGGTTCCTGGATATAACACCCTCGTCCCAACCAAACCAAAAACTTCTTATAATTGTTTCCCCTACTGGGCATCCCATTCATGTCCCCCAATTCACTATAAATAATATTCGCACATGTTTTCCTACTCTTTACACATAAGACACCTCTATGTGTCATTCCTCTTTCTCTGGATCCTCTGGTCATATTTGGCATTGTCCTTTTCGCGGACCTGGTAGTCGTTACTCGTATTGCAACCCCCGTTATCCATTTGGCTTCGCTGGACCTATGGGACTCGTTGCTGGACTTAAAGACCCTAACTGAATCTACCATCACCGAGTAGAAATTATATTGCTCTCAATCATTAAATTGGGTCCTCTACCGGGTATCCCCTCCTATGGTGCCTCACTAACACTGTTAAATCTATTATTGCCCTTCAGTTAGGTTCTCCAACTCTCTTGTCTCCCTTCTCACGATATTGATGACAACGATACCAGCCGTTCTAGCCGAATTTCCCCATCCATGCTTCTATACTCTACCCATAAGTACATTTTTAACTTATAAAACCTACTCGATTCTCCATATCCTCCTCGCTGGGTATGAAGTTTATTAAATACATCAACTCTCCTTCATGACTTACCATTGCACAGCCCTTTTGAAACAAATATTGAAAACTCCTTTTCCTCTCTATTTAAACAGCTAATGAGAGGATTTGCGGTCAAACCTCACTCCAAATTACTCGTTTTCCATGGTATATCTCCATGGTTGTGGTGATTGACTCCTACCACTACAACGCCGCTCCTATGAGCCAACATTTTGCTCGAAATTTAATCTTGGGTGCCACTGCACTCCACCCTACACAATTGCCTTTGGGTTATCTACTTCCATTGACCCATCGCACTCCCTTTCTTCCCTAAATCCTTACGTATGGCTCTTCAAAAGAGTTTCTCCAACATCCCACCCCCTTACCAGCTATGCTGGGTGAGATCGATTTTGCACCATCGCCTTCTATGATCGTGTTTAGGGAAACTAATGCGCCCTAGTGGTTATCCCAACGTTATCTACCTGAACTATAACCATGGTGACTTCTACCGTGTCACCGTTTCCAGAATATTCCATGGCTTATGTTGAGCCACTCCCGTGCATTCCTTTTAACGGCCCTCATTGGTCATCTAAAATTATTCAATGTACGAAGCCCAATCGAACTCGTATATGAATCACATTAACTATACATAGTAGCTGGAGAACGTAAGTCGCATACATGAAGGAATACAACAATCCAATAATAAGGCTCTATATCAAAGAATGTTACACCGAAGCCTAATAAGCCGCAGAGATCCTAAAGACTCTAGAACTTGATGCTCTGATACCATCTTTGACACCTCGCCTACTAAGATACCGAGTGGCCAGCCCGAGCAACTTGAATAAGACATTAGGTGATACACAAAATCAAATATATAACTGAATATTAAATCTGAGGCGATATGCCCAAATGAGTACAGAAGTAAAGTCTCTACACTAGGAATGAATGAATCAAGCATCTATAACGAAGTCCTGCAACTTCCACATGAGCTACAGTTATGAATACTTAGATAGAATCCTCAAACTGGGCGTCCCTGTGGCTAGACACCTAAAAGGTTTTGACATAGGTCAGAGCCCAAGTAAAACATTTTGAAAATATTTAGCAAGCAGTAAAATTGAAATAATTAAATATGCATGCACACTCTTCATATTTAAGCTAGTGTCGCACTCTCTTGAGGTGTGGCTCACCCCTTATCT
The DNA here is from genome assembly GCA_949130495.1 of Sambucus nigra. NCBI lineage: Eukaryota > Viridiplantae > Streptophyta > Magnoliopsida > Dipsacales > Adoxaceae > Sambucus > Sambucus nigra. The sequence goes on from OX422215.1 coordinate 151,001,480, forward strand.
AGTGTGCACACCTAATGCTTGCCTGTTAACCTTCCTAGTTAAGCTACCCCACCTAACTAGACGTATCACACCTATTACTACCGCATTACTCTAACCCGAGTATTCTTACTTTGATTATTAAGTTATTTACCTAATAGCTTATTAATCGGTTCAACTATAATAAATCATATAACGTTCACACTGGTTATATAGGAAACTCCTTTTATATTCATATAACTTCCACACTAGTTGTATAAGAAACCACTTTTTAAATCATATAACCTTCCCACTAATTATATAAGAAATTCATTCACATTTATGTAATAATCACGAATATAATTATCTGCTCATTTTATATATGTACTGGTATACTACAACATTCACACACATGTCGCGTATAATAACCATCCATTCCTGATTAATAACTCACCAGATGCTTTCTCTAAAATGCTTACATGTCCTAGGCATACTCACTCTAACTCGGCCACCTCAAGTAGGACTAGCTAACATCGAATTTTGGCAAAAATATCGCAAACGTAGTGGAGGTTGTCATATTTCCCCGAGAGTGAGACCGAATCATACCCAAGATGTATCACCTCAAAAATAAATCACAGAATAAAAATCCGGGACGATATGACCTGGGAACGATACTCTCCCCTCTCCTCAGGCCATGGGATTCGCCCACATCGAGCAACCTCCGATGATAGCACTAGAGGTGTATGTATTCCTATAAATATCATTCACACCGATATCTGTGGATAACACAAATATATATATATATATATATATATATATATATATATATATATATATATATATATAGAGAGAGAGAGAGAGAGAGAGAGAGATGAAGGGTTTCCTACATCATGATGTATACATCACACCATACAACACACCTAATTCTAGGCCCTCAGAAATCTTTTTCCCAATTTTTTTCTTTTTATCTTCAAATTAACATTCCAATCAACACATATTCAAAAAATATATATCAAAATACATTTTGTAACTATTTTTAAAAAAAATGAAAAAAAATTGCTGGCGCAAACCCTTATGAATAAGGTATTTTTAGCAGTTTCTTATAGATTTTTTAAAAATAGTTACAAATGTATTTTGACCTAATTTTTTGAACATGGGTTTATTGGAAGGTTAATTTCAAGGGAAAAATATAAAATTTAAAAAAATTAGGACATAAAACTAGGTGTGATGTATGGATGATGTATATAGCATGATGTAGGTGCGAATTCTCATATATATATATATATATATATATATAATAACCGTGTACATATATTAAATAAAGTCTGGCTAACCCATGCCTAACACCCATAGCACTAGCCCAAATATATACCCAAGTTTATATCCCGATTTGTAATTTAATTAATCTCACATTAATTATTTTAATTCATGATTCACACTATTAATTATAGCTCACACACACACACACACACACACACACACACACACACACACATATATATATATATATATATATATATATATATATATATATATATATATATATATATATATATACTATCACCATCACCGTTTACATATAATCTAATTAAACTCAGTTAACCCGTGCGTAACACCCATAGCATTAGCCCAAAATACCTGAATCTCTTTCTTACTCTTATTTTATTTAATTTCACACTCATTAAATAATTTAGCGTAACTTCGCTCGCTAGTATACTTGGATTTACCCAATTAGCCAGTAATTAAACCGTTATGAACTTATCTCGCTCAATTTCATTAAACATGTGTCACACCTTTTTTTACTTCCTAGTCCCAATGATATTAATCTATAATCACTTGGAGATCGGTCCCATATTCATTTTTCACTAAATAAATAATTTTAGAATAAACCCCCATAATGATTAAATATATAGGTTAGACATCAATTAGAAAAGTCCTCAAAACATAAAACTTTCTAGGCTAACAATAGGGTCAAAATAAAACTTTCGCTTCTAGCAATTTGTCACGCTTCTAAAGAGTGACTAATTTTTCCATGGATCTGGAGTGTGACTAGTTTCTATCACGGATCTGGAGTGTGATTAGTCTTTATCACGGATTTTGAGTGTGACTAGGTTTTTTTGTCACGGATCTAGAGTTTGACTAGTGTGTGTCATGACTCTAGAGCATGACTACGTCAAACCATTTTTTTTAACCCCAAAGCTCTCCAACTTCGATCCAGACCTCGATTTAGTAATCTCCATTATTTATTTCCTCCATAAACATGTTTTAATCATTATCATGATCTCTAATCATCAAATTCTAACTTTCCCCAAAATTTCTCTATTTGGGTTCAGTACGGTTCATCCAATTCTCAACCTAGATTCGATCTCATAATCATCAAGTAATTGAACCTAGCATATGGATTTTGAATACAACATGATTCCAACAAAGATTGATATAATTCCATCACTAATTGAGTATTATTTCTACACACAATACTCCAATTTCTCAAAACCCATTTTATGTGACAACCCACCCCAAAACGGATTTTGATCACACCCATTATGATATGAATTGAAATACTGCATTTTAGATTGAAAGCGAGTTGTCTACTTGCCTAACTAGGTTTGTAGAATCTAATTTCGTTGTAGGAGGCGAGTAGACAAAGAACACACTTGAATCCCCTTTGATTTGGCTTTAAAAAGCTCTCCACTTTCTTCCTTTTTCTTCTCTTTGTTTCTTAGGATTTAGAATGATATTGCTTGCTTCCTAACACTCTTAGACTTATGTTAAATACTGCAGATCCCGAAATTAAGCTTATGGGTCAAGCCCAAATGACCCGAACACCCCTGTGTGGGCTCTGTTATGCCTAAAAATGTCCCAATACACAATTACTACCCCCGGGATACTCTTTTCTGACTATTTTACCCCCTCCGGAGTCAACCGTGCACGCAGAATCGTCATCCAAGTCACTTTACTAAAAGTCTCCATCTCGACCTCAAATTACGACATATGTGATTGTTTTTAAATAACCTGAATTAATTAATTCTTAATCCACCAAATTAATTATATACCCTGAATTAATTAAATCCTTTATCGCCTAATTAATTAAATTATATATCCTCATAAATATGGGGTGTTACAGTTTTTGGGAATGAAACCCGATCCCAATAATCCTTATTAGAATCAGGAAGATTCACTATCAATATTATGTTCGCCTTCCGCGCCTTTAGATAAAAAAGACCATCAGTGGTGTGTGACCAATAATAGAAGAACCTGATATCATGGACTCCCAGATTTTCCCATACAACTCATTAATTTTGTGAACTTCGTTCACTATTCTCCCAAAGTTGGCAGCACATTGAGCAGGGACAACTTCAAAATAATCACATAAAATCAAGAAATAAATTATTAGGGGGGAAGGTCAAGCCCCCCTTGGACCAAAGCCAGGGTGTGAATCCAGTGCCCCTCACCCATGTCTCTAACATCTCTGGGCATGGGGCACAGTCGATTTCCACCCAGTCCTATATAGAGTATTTCTACTTAAGCTCATCCACAGTTCTACCGACGACAGTATCCATTGAAGATACAAATTCAAAAGGAAAACAGGGAAAGAGAACTTACACGAAAAGAGCATAGGATAAAGCTCTGAAAAGGGGAAGAACTAGTAGAGGAGCCCTGAGAAAGATTTGCGAAAAAGTAATGGAATACATAAGTGGCGATTACTTACAATTGAGCTTCGTTTGAACTTTGGGCAAAAATAATGAGGTACGGCTCCTCAAGAGGATTTTGGCACTTTGGATTTTTGGTCGGATGAATGCTCCCCTTCCATTTCAAGACTATCATAAGTTTTCCATCCATGTCACTTGATAAAGGAACTCTTCGGTGTATTTTTCGTCATTACTTAAAAAGCTCCTCTAGTCAAAATCCTCAAAATACCAACAAAATAATATCAAACTCAAATGTAGAGCGGTAAGTAAGGATGTCAATCCACATCAAGGGGGTAAGCTAGAGACAACTCAATTATAATTCAATTTTTATTTTATTTTTGGGCTTTTTTACTTTTTCTATTTTTTTTAGCTTTTTCAATATTAAAATAATTTTTAGGAGTGATGGTGAAATAACACTAAACTAAATCAAAGATCTAAACAATTAACTAAAAAGTGACTAAAAAATAATGAACTAAGTCTAACACTAAAATAAGAGAATAAGTGAGAGAGCAAATGTGAGAACAATCAAGGAATGGGATTACACCACAAATTTTAGCTATTCTAACTAATTAATTTAATTATTTGAATTCTCCCAAATTAATATCAAAATTACAAACCAACTCTCGTTGCGAGTGTAATTCTAATAGTAATCCTTTAGAAAATTAAGTTTAACCCCCCACAACTCTAGAAAATATATTTACACTCCTTTTAATTAATCACCCCCTAGGATCAATTCATCAAAATTTATGTACATCTTAGAAAATGAAAATAGAGTTGAAATTCAAGTAATAATACCCCACTTAAGAAAACCCTATCTCTAGTTCGAATCTAAAATGGGTATTATAACTAGAATTTTGATTTTCTCTCGAAAATCATTTACCCTCTCTCGAGGCGTAAATTTAAGGGCGAGGGATCAAAATTAACATTCAAATGGAGATTTCAATTAATCAAACTAATTAAATCAAAATAACATCAAATAAGGGTTCACCGCACCCCGTGAAAGGGGATTTAGCCTAACATCATATCAAGCATTATAATCAAATAATCAAGGCTAATAAAATAAAATATAAGAGAAGAGAACAATCAAACTCGATCTCTTGAAGTGAAATTGGACTCTTATTTCCTTGAAATCAAGTACCATCCATCGAATATGAGCATCCAATAATAATCAATTCAATATATTACTCAATTGAATTACTCACAATTTATCCTCACAAATCTCTAAAAATAAAAATAAAAAATATTTACAAAAAAATTAAATATATAAAGTATTTCTCTCTCTAACTCTCTAAAACCCTAATTCTATTTTTTTTTATCATCCTCTTCAAATAGGGTCTTCCGTCTTATATATGCACATGGAGCAAAAGGGTAAAAATGGGAGGATAAAGGTGCAAGAGGTTTGTATAAGGTGTGGGTAAGGGTTAATTTAGGAATTAATAGAGGGTGCATGTGGTTTGGGTGTGAAGTCATGATAGTGGGGAGAATGAGGGTATTTTATACATTGGGGTAAAATGAGTTAGTTGGGGGTATAATGGGTAAAGGGTTTTAAAGAGTTAAATGGGTTTTGATTTTTGACTTTGGTTAGCTTCTTTTATTTTTCTCTTGGCAGATGGTAAAACACGATATTGGCTTTTAAAAGGAAATGGGTTAAGGATTGGAACCGGTAAGGGGCTTAGAGGTGAACTCGGGTTGCGGCTTGGGAGGTCGGTGGTTTGTGGGTCAAGTTCAGTTTTAGGGATGAAATGGAGGTCGGCAGCGGGTTACTAGGGGTTTAGAATTCGGGTTGGGGGTTGCCCGGGTGAAGGGGTTATTGGGCGCTCGGTATCGGTTTGTGGGGGTCGGGATGGAATCGAGTTGGAGGTTTGGCGAGTGCGTCGGAGCTCTGCCGCCAATTTCGATTTGTCGGACAAGCAGCGACTTTGGTTACGTGAATAGGAGCTGGGTTGCGCTAGTGGTGGTTGGACAAGAGGTATAAGGGGTTAGTGTGTGAGAGGGTGTATGGAAGTTTTGTGAGTGTGTGTGTATGTGTGTGTGTGTGTGTGTGTGTGTGTTTATGACCCTTTTAAAAATTACACAACTAAAAATAAATAAAACTAAAAAAACTAAAAATCTAAAAATAAAAATCCTACTCCAAAAATAAAATAAAGACTCAAATAAAAATGAAACTAAAAAGAAATAAAAATGAAAATAAAAACTATTAAAACTAAAATCTAAAATCCTAAAAAAATGTAAAATCTATAAAAAAAATAAATGAAATCCTCCAAAAAAAAAAATTAATCCTGATAAAATAAAATAAAAACTAAAAATTAATACTAATCAAAATCAAAATAAAACTACAAAAAATAGAAAAATAGAAAATAAATCCTATAAAAATCTAAATAAATCTAAAATAAAAACTAAAAATAAAAACGACTCAAACTAAAAATCTTAAAAAAAATAAAAAGGCACACACTAAACACACGGGGGCTTCGGGGGAGGTTTAGGGACAGGTTTAGACTCAGGTGAGGTTACGGGACAAGGGAATTAGCTCCATTTTTATTGCAAATTTCCTCGAAATATAGATTTTGACACCGCAACTACAATTTAATCTACAAATTAAACATTTAAGCGCATAAGACCCAAATTGCCGAGAATTAGCAACTAAAATATATCTATTCAGGGTATAAAATTTACACTTTTGGGTGCTTATCACACCACTCCCAAATAGAGCGTTGCTAGTCCTCGAGCAATAAGACAGAGAGAAAGAGAAAGATAAGGAACCAAAATTATACCACTTTCGCGGGCACTTACGACTGCACTTAGCATGTGCAACAAGCCTTTAAACCTATAGGTTGCCCTACAGAACGAGTTGAGTCTCGTGAGGGTTTGCAGGGAATATACCCACAAAATCCTTATTTACAAAAGGCAGTTTATCTCCTATTAGACGTAGAATAATAGCACAATCCATCATATGAGATAAATTTTTTGAGAAATACAAGCTAGAATGTGTAAAAAGATTTAGCTAAATAAATACACAAGGAACATCCTTCCTAAAACTCAACATGTGTAGTGTGAATCCGTCAAAACGGGTTGAGTATCACAAGAGTAATTCCTAGATTTCCTTATCGGAATCAATGCTTCAACTTCAAATCTCACTGGATATAACTCTCTCAAACGAACTCTCAAGATTAGGGTTAGTGTATCTCTCTTATGTGTGAGGAGGTGAGTAAATGTAAGCAAGGTCAAACGTCTCACACACATATAAGAAAGAACGTACGTTAAGAAAGAAAAATGATCTCATGAAAGAGATGTTAATCACTATAGTGAGAACGTCCAGTTATTCACCACGTTGACTTTCATTCACCCGAACACCTAGATTAACATGGATGATAATGGGTGAGGTGGAAGTGGAATGAGAAGGATGGGATATGAGGTTGGATGGTGATGTATGGATGAATGATGAGTGATGGATGTGACAGAAGAGTGTTCTATGAAGAATAAATGTCTCTATTTCAAAACCAACTAGTAACTACAAACTCTCTTTCTTTTATTTTCTCTCTTTTTTCGATTTTTCTTTTCTTTTTCTCTTTTTTTTATTTTTACTATTTTTTTGTTTCTCTTTCTCTTTTTTATACTCTCAACACTGAAGACATTTTACATTTGGAAAACACTCGTTTTCTTAAATTGATGGATGATATATAAATGGAGATGATAGGTGATGGTGTGGGGAAATATATGGGAATATGGAAGAACATGGAAATGTAATGGGTTAAGTGAATGGGTGAAAACCTAGTGATCGGGACAAACTTAAAGACACATGTTTCTTACAACTCGAAAGTGATGTCGTTCTCAGTGATCAAGCCAAAAATTTAGTGAAGAATAATGAGATCATACAAAGATTTAAGTGCGGACCCAAAGGAAGTTGAATCAACTTGTGACTCGGAGATTGCGTAAAACACTCTGAAAAGTTAAAAGGCACAAATCTCACGACATAAAGTCTCTACTATGTGATCCTTAAGGTTTTCTTGGGAATTGTAGTACTCCTCAACTCTAAACCAAAGTGACATGATAATCGCAAACTTTTGTTGAGTCTAGAAATTCATGGTGCAACATACCTTATTACGTATTACATAAGATATTTAGCAAAAATATTCTCTAGCTTGATTCCTTGACTTTGAAAGATGGATGATTGAAAATTCACATCATTAAATGAAATGAAAGACTACACGAAATTAAAAATCAGGTTTAAACATCAAAAATTGTCAAAAGAGGCATGATTTTGATAAAATTCCCCACCCTTAAACAAAAAGGAACATCGTCCTCGATGTTAAGGAAAATGATTTTTAAAATTGACAGCAGAAGGGAGGAAAAATATTACCAGAATCAATCGCTAATGAAGTGGACAGATTGAGCTAAAATGAAACCTGAATAAGTGATACGAGAAAAAAAAAGGTGTACAAGTCTACCAAGCATAGTATAGCATTGGGTGATGTGAAACACCACCCCCAAACAGGATGAGACTCATACAAGAAATACGGGCTGCCTCCCGATAGCGCTAAGCTTAATGTCTTCATCCAGACCGAAGGGATCTCACCCTAAACATAAGATCTAGGAATGCACTGGGTGGAAGACAAATGGGTGATGATAATCACCCCCAAACAAGACTGAACCGTCAGTCTTGTTGGATGAAAGGATAAAATGGTCAATGCACTTGTATGGCGAAGTGCATCACGCGATGCAAAGCATCGGTAGACCATGGGTGGGTGGGAATTAGGGTATAGGTGAGGAAGGCATGGGTGATTAAGCATCTATCATGGGCCTTATTGAACCGGAAGGTGAGGGCAACAAGGGCCCTATAAGCATGATGCTCAAGCTGGTGAGGAAGGAGAAAAGGTGTAGAAAGTGGAATGGGGTGGGGCTCATAGAAATCACACGACCATTCTCTAAATGGGTGATGATAATGGTCGTGCCGTGACACACCAGGGAGTTATCAATAGGAAAAATCAACACCACAAGAGAGTGGCGGGCAGAGGGAAACAACTTTGATGTCACGGTGAAGAGTAGCACCATAACTCTCATGGAAGGCGGAGGATGGTTTTAGATGAGGATCCAAAAATGTGGATGGAAAAATGAAGGATGTAAAATCAAGATCCAAACCAGGTGGTGGGGTGGAAGGGACAATGGGTGGATCGGGTGGGATAAACGGTGGATCAGGTGGAATAAATGGTGGGTCAGGTGGAATAAACGGTGGAGGAAGATGATCCAACTCAAGCATGGGAGACACACACTCATTGGGAGGAGTAAAGGAATACTCACAAGGTAGTGTGGCTTCTAAAGATGGAGTGGTCAACTTCTCCATAAGATTAGCATCGGTGAATGTGGTGGGTGGGTAAGATGAGGCACCAAGATCGGAGATAGAGGAATCACTAGAAATATCGAGCTCAAAGGAACCCATGCATGGTGGAACATGATCGATATCCGGATAGGTTGGAACAATCTCGGAGTCTATCTCGGGAAAATGATGAGCACTCGTACTCGGAGCTAACCTACGATAAATTGGCTCATCGGGAACACACGGGTGAAACTCGATATGTGTAGACTAGGGCATTTTTTTGGATATAACGGTAGTGGGAATGTGAACCTCAATGGTGGGTTCATGTGGACATTGTGGGATTTGATCAGGCTCACTAATGATGGATAAATCAACACAAGTGTCAACTTGAGGCCCTGGCCATGGAATGGTCTCAACTTCGAGTTTCTCAGGGTGGTAGGGTTGGTCACACTCAAAATACTTGGCACAAGATGAAGCATCATTAATCCATGTGGGTGTGACAATGGGTTGACTTGGGTTGAAATTCGACTCTCGCTCACACTCAATTCCATTTAATCTTTGTTCAAGCCTTTGAAGGGCCTCATTTTGAATTTGAGTGTCTTGCTCTTGCTCGAGTATGAACTGTTGCAAGAGGATTTCGAGAGCGGAGGTGGATAATGGTGGTGAAGTGATAGGTGGTGGTGGTTGAGGTGGACACAACTCGCCACTAACATGTGAGAGCGGAGAAAACTCGTATGAAATGTGTGGAGCGGGGTCATGTGCATCATACACGAAAGGATCGCTTTCGTGATGGACAAATGGCTGATAATCATTGGGTGCATGGTGAGGGGACTGATCGGGATGAGGTGCACAAAATTGACATGACGACTGTTGGAACATGTGAGGATCCACATCATCGGGTTGGTATTCATATTGCGTGGAAGGGTGATCAGGCCTCCACGAATAGCTAGGCTACTCCCACAACTCGAGATTAGGTACATCGGGATAGTAGGTCGAGGTGGGTTTCGAAACAACGTCATATGGATACACATGTTCCATGGTAGGTTCGGATGGATATGAAAAGTATGGACACTCATGGGATAAGTGATCGGCATAGGAACAATGGGTGCACGACAAGGTACGCGACACGTCGACACTTGACACCGAAGGTGATGGAAAATGGGGGGTGTGCATGGACGGGTCAAGAGTATCTACGGTACTCGTGAAAGAGGTAAAACCACTAAAAATATTATAAAGAGACGGCTCGGGATCACTCTCACACGTGTCGTGTGTCAATGGAAAAGGACCAAAGTAGTCCTGTAAGGGACGTTCTTCGACCATGTGGAGAGAAATATTTTTTGGAGGTTTTGAAATTTTTTTCAAAAGGAAAGAAAATATTTTTGGAGTTTTGTGAAAAATAAAGGAAGAAAATATTTTTGGATTTTTTTATAAAAATGAAAGAAAATATTTTTGAATTTTTTGGAAGAAAAGGTGGGGGAAAATATGGACTTGCTGAATGGACAAACTAACTAAAACCGACTACTGAAAAAGTAAATTGGACACACACACATCAAGAAGAATTGCTAACTAGCACATAGACATTTTTTATCTTTAGATTTAGTGAAAGGGTAGTCAAATTTTAATTAAGTCCGCGGGCGATAAAAAATCACTGAATAATCTGAGTGATCGCCTTTGCAAAATTTTCTCCTAATGGGCTACGTAGTTAATTGATTTTAAATTTAGTGATGGCTAGGGTAGCACACAATTGGTAAGCGAGTGAGTCGGGTGATGAAAACCCTTCTCGTGAGTGACCGGGTGTAGGTCTTAGCAATTTAATTCATCACACCATTCAAAAATAAATGCAAGAATAAAATCACACAAGAGCACGTAATAACACACAAGAATTGACTCGCTGACAGGAGAGGAGCGAGGGTTTAGAAATGTACCTCCCACTGTCTTTAGGCCGTGGGGTGCCAAAAAATTTAAGGACCGAGAGGAGATCAAGCCTATCTCAGTCGGCCCCGGGAGTCCTACCGACCCAAGGTAGAGAGGTCCTTGCCTTGGACGCCTTCTCTTTCCCTATCACGCTTTCTTTGATTATTACAATTTTTAAATTAAAAAGAAAATAAAGGTGTCTCTATGCACCGCAATACAAGCCAAGAATAGAATAATCCTAATACAAGCCTTCTAAAAATATAAAAATGGTACAAAAAATAATAAAGTGCAAAAAAATAAAGAACTACAAGTTGAAATCCGCTCCAAGTGCTTTACGCTCCCAAGAATGGCAATGGCGCCATTTGATAAAGGAACTCTTCGTTGTATTTTTCTTCGTTGCTTAAAAATCTCCTCTAGTAAAAATCCTCAAAATACCTACAAAATAATATTGTAAGGACATTTTTCTCAAGACCGATATGTTACATTTGTGCATGTCGTACGCCGCTACATTTGGCACGTCACTTCACGATATCACATGATGGCTTCTATTTGAATTCTAGGAGTCAAGAATTCAACATTTCCATCAAATGTCCCACATCTACCTCAACGAATTCACGTTCCACGAATTTAGGGATTTTATGCAAGTGGTACGCAAGAGAAGTCAAAATAATGAAAGAAAGCCAAGATAGGAAAATTCAAGGGAATTTTGGTAATTTTACAATCATATTCCAAATGTCTGGTCAAAAGTAAAATTAAAGATCTTGACGCCACGAAGATACTGGAAGAAATGTCACCTCAATCCGAGCTGCGGTGAAGGAGTTATGACCTTTTGAAGATAGAAAAAATTCCATAAAGAATGTTGATTTCTTTTAACCCCAAACCAGCCAGGTACCATGAACCGCGTAGTGAATCGGTTCGGGGGGAACCGGTTCAGGGTACCTGGCGCTGCAAAGAGTTCCACCGACTCAAAATTCTTTTGGTTTTCCTATAAAAGCCAACTTCGGAGGAGTTATTTTTTAAGACTTGGAGAGACGTTTTTTTGAGTTCTATTATCTCAAGTCTTCATATTTTTGAGTCCCAAAAACCCATGTTTTGATTCACACATCATTCCCATACTTTTGTGAATCCTTTTGGAACCCAAGAACACTTTGATTTTGTTCATCTATCGTGGAGTGTGTCTCTACAACATATAGTTGCGTGTCATTGAGGATCTTGCTGCGTAAAGATTCTTTACTGAAGATTGGGCTGCGAGTCCTTGGAGGGTGATGTGTGTATTCTCTTGCTGAGTTCAAGACTACGAGTCTTTGTGGGTTTGCTGCGTGTTGATCCATTGCAGATTTCTCTATGTAATTGTAAGTTGCGATTTATGAATTCATAGTGAAATAAAGGTTTTACCCGAAAGGGATTTTTTCCTGAAGTCTGTGTCTCAACATTTATTGTGTCGCATGCTTTATATCTGATGGGTTGATTTATTGACATATAGATGCATGTTTAGGGGCTGATTTATATTTGTTTGGGTTGTTCAAATTTAGACATCCAATTAAATAAGTAATCCGATAAATTGGAAATTTGTGAACATGGATCGATATTACACATTCTCAAATATCAAACTCGAGTGTAGAGCGATAAGTAAGGATGTCAATGCACATCAAATGGGTAAGCTAGAGACGAACTCAATTGTAATTCAATTTTTATTTTCTTTTTGGGCTTTTTTACTTTTTCTAATTTTTTTTTAGCTTTTTCAATATTGAAACAATTTTTAGGAGTGATGGTGAAATAACACTAAACTAAATCAAAGATCTAAACAATTAACTAAAAAGTGACTAAAAATAATGAACTAAGTCTAACACTAAAAGAAGAGAATAAGTGAGAAAGCAAATGTGAGAACAATCAAGGAATGGGATTACACCACAAATTTTAGCTATTCTAACTAATTAATTTAATTATTTGAATTCGCCCAAATTAATATCAAAATTACAAACCAACTCTCATTGCGAGTCTAATTCTAATAGTAATCTTTTAAAAAATTAAGTTTAACCCCCCACAACTCTAGAAATTAGATCTACACTCCTTTTAATTAATCACCCGCTAGGATCGATTCATCAAAATTTATGTACATCTTAGAAAATAAAAATAGGGTTGAAATTCAAGTAATGATACCCCACTTAAGAAACCCCTATCTCTAGTTCGAATCTAAAATGGGTATTATAACTAGAATTTTGATTTTCTCTCGAAAATCATTTACCCTCTCTCGAGGCGTAAGTTTAAGGGTGAGGGATCAAAATTAACATTCAAAGGAAATTTTCAATTAATCAATCTAATTAAATCAAAATAACATCAAATAAGGGTTCCCCCCACCCCTTGAAAGGGGATTTAGCCTAACATCATATTAAACATGATAATCAAATAATCAAGGCTAATAAAAGAAAATATAAAAGAAGAGAACAATCAAACCCAATCTCTTGAAGTGAAATTGAACTCTTATTTCCTTGAAATCAAGAACCATCCATCCAATATGAGCATCCAACAATAATCAATTCAATATATTACTCAATTGAATTACTCACAATTTATCCTCACAAATCTGAAAAAATAAAAATAAAAACTATTTACAAAAAATTAAAAATATAAAGTGTTTCTCTCTCTAACTCTCTAAAATCCTAATTCTATTTTTTTGATCACCCTCTTCAAATGGGGTCTTCCATCTTATATATGCACATGGAGAAAAAGGATAAAAATGGGAGGTTAAAGGTGCAAGAGGTTTGTATAAGGTGTGGGTAAGGGTTAATTTAGAAATTAATAGAAGGTGCATGTGGTTTGGGTATGAGGTCATGATAGTGGAATGAATGAGGGTATTTTGGACATTGGGGTAAAATGAGTTAGTTGGGGGAATAATGGGTAAAGGGTTTAAAAGAGTTAAATGGGTTTTGATTTTTGACTTTGGATGGCTTCTTTTATTTTTCTCTTAGCAAATGGTTAAACACGATTTTGGCTTTTAGAAGGAAATGGGTTAAGGTTTGGAACTGGTAAGGGACTTAGAGGTGAACTCGATTTGCGGATCGGGAGGTTGGTGGTTTGCGGGTCAAGTTCGATTTCGGGGCTGATATGGATGTCGACAGCGGGTTACTATGGGTTTAGAATTCGGGTTGGGGGTTGCCCGGGTAAAGGGGTTGTTGGGCGTTGGGTATCGGTTTGTGGGGGTCGGGATGGAATCGAGTTGGAGGTTTGGCAGGTGCGCCAGAGGTTCACCGTCGATTTTGATTCACCGAACAGGCAGCGGTTTTTGGTCGCGAGAATGGGAGTTGGGTTGCGCTGGTGGTGGTTGGACAGGTTGTATAAGGGGTCGCGCCGGGTTTCGTTTCGGGTTGGGTTTGATTTTTTGGTGCCATTGTGTGAACACAGGTGGGTGGTAGAGATGGTTAAGGAGGAAGGTGGGTTTGGAGTTTAGGTATGGAAGGTTTGGGGATGTTTTTGGTTATGGAGGAGAGAGAGAGTGTGTTGTTGGGGAAGAAGATGGGTGGGTTAGTGTGTGAGAGGGTGTTTGGAAGTTTGGTGACTGTGTGTGTGGTAGTTTGTGACCCTTAAAAAATAACACAATTATAAATAAATAAAACTAACAAAACTAAAAATCTAAAAATAAAAATAATATTCTAAAAATAAAATAAAAACTCAAATAAAAAATGAAACTAAAAAGAAATAAAAATAAAAACTATTAAAACTAAAATCTAAAATCTAAAATCCTAAAAAATATAAAATCTATTAAAGGAAAATAAATAAATGAAATCCTCCAAAAAAAATTAATCCTGATAAAATAAAATAAAAACTAAAAATTAATACTAATAAAAATAAAAATAAAAATAAAAATAAAAATAAAAATGAAACTACCAAAAAATAGAAAAATAGAAAACAAATCATATAAAATTCTAAATAAATCTAAAATAAAAACGACTCAAACTAAAAATCTAAAAAAAATAAAAAGGCACACATTAAACACACACGGGCTTCGGGGAAGGTTTAGGGACAGGTTTTGGCTTGGGTGAGGTTACGGGACAGGGAAATTAGCTCCATTTTAACTGCAAATTGCCACGAAATATAGCTTTTGACACCGCAACTGCAATTTAGCTTGCAAATTAAATATTTACGCACATAAGACCCAAATTATCGAGAATTAGCAATTAAAATACGTTTATTCGGGGTATAAAATGTACACTTTTTGGTGCTTTTCATCACTTCCAATTCTACTCGGATGAGTGTACCATTGACAGTTCTCGAATATTACAAAGAGTGCCACGCTAGTTTTATAACAGTCCCAGGCCTTCGGCTTTGAACTCACTTAAAATCTATTATCCTAACACCTCAACCCAAAGATTTTAGGGAGAACTGTGGGGGCTCATTTAATTCAAGCCCAATACTTCAACCGAGCAGCCCAGTACGCAGAATGGACTGTCCGACCCAACGGAAGAGAATTATTTTACATCCATGTATTTTACATGTTCTTAAATTCATCGAGATAGACTCAAATTGGTTACTAACAATCTCGGAGGGGGATATTCAGGGACACCTGCAAGTTATCTACAAGCTAGTTAAGTTACTTGTACAATTCAGTCACTTATCTTTTCAAGTATAAAATATAAACCCTGACTAGAGAGAAAGGGATATAACTTCAATTATTTAAGAGACACTAATAAGAATACAGTAACCTCTCCATGGACGTAGGCAAGTTGCCGAACCACGTATCTCTGGTGTTGTGTGTGATCATTTACTTTCTCATCTCGATATTGCTTTTTAGATTTCTCATTATGATAGTATATGCACTCACATATGGTAGTTATGATTAACTGAATATTAGTGGATGACATAATTTTTATTAAGAAATTATATGAAATCAAATGTTAATGCCATGATTTCTTAAATTAATTAGCATGTCACAAAATTAAGTGTCCTAAAAAATCAACAACTTAGTATTCCATTACATATAATGCCATCGTGCATTTATTTAACCAAAAAAAATTTTGGACTCTTTCGTTGTAATTTTGTCCCCATAAATAAGTTTTGACATCATGCACAATGGTGTGAAAGTATATAATTGATATTTTACTAATTTATTATTCACCTAATGTCTTATGCAAGTCGCTCGTATATTTTATTTTTACATTACAGTGAATTAAAAAAAATTGTGAATTTTAAATTAAGCAATATATAAATTATTCATGCATTGTGGGTGTTTATGCACACATGTATGTTTATCTCTAATATTTATTTAATGAAAGGTTTGGTGTTCATTATAGTGCATCATTCCATATAGATAAATATTAGACATGTGCATTCATATCATGCGTATATTGGTTTCCTACAAGTCCATTTATGATACTAAATATTTGGATGTTGATATTTTATGATGTCACATACAGATTATTGTTTATTGAATCATTACGACTCGATATCCTACAACTCGAATTATAATGATTGGGAAAAAGTTAAGGGGAGATATATATATATATATAGGAAGGAAAATGTAGTTCCTCAAACATACATTCTGTAGTTTTTTCATTATTATATTACTAATTAAGTGTATGAAAACATCAACATGAATAATTTAATTCATTAGGTATAAACCACGCGATGCGTGAGCAATACTATTTCATAGTCGTTTTACAAAAATCATACTTATATTTTATATAGAAATCGCTAATGCTTACACGTATGAATTTTTTTAATACACATATACTAATGATTGACATCTTAAAAGATAATATTAAACTACAAAGCACGTTTTAAATATACAGTCAGAAACTTAGCACACTCACATATGTTTGCATGTGTGTGTGTGAGTTCTCTGGTTGCATCCATGCATAAATGGCCCCATATGATCCAATACCGACATCACCCATGAATAAAAAAAATAGCTTATATTTCAGTTTGAATTTCACGTTAAATTGACAAAGCACAAACATAATATATTGTATATTAATCGCATGCTTATGACGCGCAAACAAATCATAGCTTTTATAATGTTTGAAAGCAAAATAAATTAATTAGTTTAAATTGTGCTCGTTCATATCAATATTGCGTACCAATTAGTTAGGAAGGCGCTTGTATCAAGCTTAATGTATAAGTCCTGTCTGCAAGAATCAGCCAATAATACCCTTCGTATAATATTCGAAATTCTCCAACGAATACCTGAAAGTAAGCGGGGGTTATGTTTGGTTAGCTCTGGCACAACGCACTCCCTATTTAGCTCGTATAAGTGAGTCCAAATGACTCGTTCATATAGAGGTTCGGGGTTATAAAAAATACCACTTGAATCTATATAATTTCAGAACTTTAAAAATCATAAAATTCTAGGAAATACAAAAACATAATATTCTGGAAATACAAAAACGTAGTGCTTGGAATATAGAAAATGTAATATTTATAATAACTAGACGGATTTATTATTATTGTTTTACAAAATAGTTTTTTAACTTTATTTTTTTTAAAAGTGTTGTAAATATTGTCCATTACGAAGTATTATGTTTAAAAAAAGACTATAAAAATGTTTCTTACGTCTATCTATTATATTTATTTTTAAAATAATAAGTTTAAAAAAACTTTGTAAAATAAAATTTATTCCACCAATTTTTAAGAAAAAAAACATTATGTCCAGCTACATTTAAAAAAATATCCATTTTTAAATGTTTTTTTGTCCTTACAATTTTGATGAATACTACCTATCCACCTATTTTTAAGAAAGTTATTTTCTTTCCAACTATTCTTAAAACTTTTGTCCACGTATTTAAAAAAATTACATCCATTTTTTTTATAAACATCCAACTTTATTTTTTAATAACTAAAAAGTTTTCATGAAATAAAAAAAACATAATATTTGAATATTCAGGAATTTTGTTTAAAGCTATAAAAAAATATTTTGTAAAACAAATTATATAATAATATCTTATAAAGAGTGACTAAAAACTATTTTGTAAAAAAGGTATAAAAAATGATTTTGTTATTAATAAAAAATACCTGGACAAAATTTTCTTGAAAACTAAAAAATGTACAATTTTTAAATACAGTAATATTTGGAATATAAAAATTGTACAATTTTAAAAATTATTTGAACACAATTTTTTGATAAAAAAATTATATTATTAATGAATTTAATAAAACTATTTGAGACACTAAAAACCTTAAAAATAATAATAGAATAATAGTTAAAAAAACGTTAAAAAAGTAAAGTTTTTGTTAAAAGAATATTACTTTGTGTGTGTGTGTGTGTGTGTGTGTGTGTGTGGTATAATAATCAAAAGTGTTATATCTTACATAGAAATAGTATCAATAAAATGAGGTAATTTTCTCCCTAAGCAAGGAAGAATTTAGATTTTGCTCGACGATCCTGAAATAGCATACAATGGAAGAAAAAGATGACAGAAAAAAAAAAGAACAAAGTAAAAGGAAAGGGGAGAAATATATTGTATATAACAACAAAAAGGAAAAACATGAAAAGGAATTTGGCAATCTGTTCAACTAACCCAAAATTAGTAATCAATTAAGCCCAGAAGATGTTTGTGAAAGCTCTTAAATCAGTTGTTCGTTCTCCCCATGATGAAAGCATTACAGAAGCCTGGAATGACAACACGTGTATTTATGAATCCATGTTTAGAGCAGCATGCGTTGTTGGAATTTTTAGGGAGGAGAGAATTCGATCGGGGCTCAACTACATGTTGGCCATTGTAAGTGTTCCATTGGGAGAGAGAGGTCTTGCAAAGATAGAAAGAGATAGTGATATATATATATATATATATATATATATATATATAGAGAGAGAGAGAGAGAGAGAGAGAGAGAGAGAAAGAAGGGAGCTTAGAAGGGTTATGTGAGTTTTGGAAAGATATATAGTTTAAGGGAATACCAACAGTTGGGCCATGGAAAGAGGAATGAAATACATCACCGAGTTCCGTTCAATGTTAGGAGCTTTAAAAATTAAAAATGCAATATCAAATGTGGTGACACGTGGAAATGTCATTGAGCAGCAAACTTTAATAGCTTATATAACATTTTATAATAGAACTAGGTGGAAACCGCGCGATGCGCGATTTATACGTAATTTAATGCACAATGAACGAATGCAAGTGGAAAATTTAAAATAAAATTAAAAAAGTGCAATAGAATCAGAATGGAGAGTAGTAGTGATAGTTAAACCGCATGTACAAATGTTGACAAACATTATCAATGTTTTACATAGAGGTAGACAATAAAGTAGACACGTGCTTCCATTTCAGGAGATGTTCGATTTTGACGTCAGTGGAAGGATGCGTATTAAAAGACTATAGAAATGTGTAAATAATTTAAGTTGAGTTTTATTACAACAAAAATGTGAACAATTTATTAAATTTGGATAGAGTTTCCTTTATTTATAGCACTATCAACCTTGTTAAAAAAAGTAAACAATAAAAAAGTATGTCCTGGACCTCGAATAAATATTATAATGATCAATTATACCATTATGAAACATCACTATAATACAAAAATTATATTTATGAGGCAAAGTGCAAATATTTTTTTAAAAATTGGGCAGAGTTTCCTCTGTTTATCGGACTATCCACCCTGTAAAAAAATAATCCAACAAAAACAATACCATCACAATTATACAATTGGAAAAAAAAAATGAACATCTAGTTCAATGAAAACTAAATTTGTGATCTACAATTTCTTCAAAGGGTCCGAGTGAGTTTTCAATGGAAGACGTCATCAAGTATTGAAAATCCTACCACGTTTGCGATGTAAAGTCCACAAAGCACAGTCTTTTACTTGAAAAAAAAAAAGAAAAAATCATACTTTGAACTGAGGATGAAGAATTAATATTAAACTCTGGAAATAAAAAAAATTTAGTATATGAGAAAATCTGAACCAGTGTAAAATACAAATTACTATAAGGATTCTACTTTATAACTACAATTAATATACAGTAAAAACAATGAACCATACATAGTTGATTGGGTATTATCTTAACTTAGGGCATAAAAACACTATAAAACATAATATACTGTACCGAGAGGTATTCAAATCAAACCATGTTATATGCGGTGGTAGTATTGATGTTCCAATGGTAGTACGTAGAAAGTTAAAGTTGGTGATTAGTGATTCTCTACATTGAAAGAAAAGTCATGGATACTTCAATACCAATTTTAGTTTGTAAATTTATATCGTGCATATCGAATATAAAATCACGCAAGAGTGAAGTAACAAAATGAAGATAGCTCATTTGAGTTCCATAGGTGATGCATTTCACAAATACGTAAAACAGGGTCATAAAACAATGACACATAACATATTCAATTTTCAACAAAGTATATACCTAAGTTACTCAAACTAAACAGAATACTTTTTTAAACATAATAGCGTATGGAGTGAGAATGGGTAGAAAATGTCAGCTAAAGAGAAAGAAAGAAACCTATAGCTCCAAATATAACAAATGCTGGCCTACAACTATGTGTTCCCTTGGTGGTCGAATGGGTAGCAGGCCACAGTACGAGAATTCCAGCATAAGTGAGTGACTGTAAGAAAGGAAAAACAAAGAGATAATCTATGAAAATAGGAGAAAATAGAGTTAGGGAAGGCATAATCATGGAGAACTTCATTGTGGTTAAGTTATAGAAGTTATAATGTTAACTCTCAAGAAAAACAGAGGTGCGAGGGGGTAGTCATACCTGTGTCGTAGAATATGGTCCTCAATAACTGTTTTCCATCGATAATGAGTACATAATAAACAAATTTATTCAATTAAATCAACTATATACATAATCAAATCGCATAAAATTATCGCATTACACACGGCTAACACCTAACCAAATGAATGAAAAAATGTAAAATACAAGTTGGAAGAACACAATAACAAACATGGAGTAGATATATGGCAGCATACAGATAAGAATATGGCAGTATACAGATAAAAGTAGACCTAACAATATGTAAATCGACACGATAATGTGATAAGCATACGTAAAATTATGTGCTTGCTATCAGGTTCACCCCATAAGACTCGTTAATTCACAAACTAATTTAGTGTTGACCTCTTTCATCCTATTAGACCTTATGGAATATTCATTTCCAGAAATACAACTTTGATATTTTATACATTATAACCATTAGTCATCATTTTCCTTCATACCATATTGCTTTTGAGATGCACAATTCACGGAAGCGCATAGAGCGCAGAAGATGGTCCCGTGGAAGACTTATCTAGGTATGTTGAATTTTGTTGTTGCCTCAGTTGCCCAAGGGAAAAACATGTTAGCCACCAAACAATGAGGTTTGATTTCACGAGTAACTGCTCCACTGGCTATTGAAGCATGGTTATGGAGTTTGAGAAATTCGAGATGAGGTCGACGGAGAAGACTTGGTCCAATCCTTCGTAGCCGTATGGGTGCTGGTGATTTCAATGCCTTGCATTTTTGGCATGGAAATGTCAATTCCTTCTTCCTCCGCCCTCTCGGCAGCACACTAATATCTGGTGCTCAGCCCACCTTTGTGCCCCATCTCTGGGTACCCTTATGTCCCTAACTAATCTCTCCTCATCTGCACTCCTCTGTTCCTCCCTTCAAATAGATAAATTAATTAGTTCAAGTATATATATAAACACCTAAAATTCTTGGAAAGTTAGGTACCTTTATTGCATTAATGCATTCAAAAAAAATGTAATAAAATTGTGCCAATGTCAAATTAATCTATTTGTAGAGTTCAAAGATATAGAAAATTATATGAGTACCTTTTGCATGGTTTTCCTGGGCTTAGATGCTTTACCTGAGGTTCTTCCGGGAATAAAAGATTCACCTTCACTGGACTTCTCCTCCATCTCCTCTGTCCTGTTGCCTTGTAGCCATTGTTACTTACGCTTATAAAATGCATAGATCTGAAACAAAAAACATGTTTTCAACTGTTCAAGACAAACAAAAAAAAAGTTTTCTAGTGTATCCAAACCCGGTTGTGATGCCCATTGTGCCTGCTGTGTTGTATGTTCAAGGCCCTCAGAATTATGCTTATGGGTGTGCACCTGTGTCACCACATGCTATGTTATTTCCAGTTCCGAATCCCCAATTGCATAGTAAAATAATGAGCTAGATAGATTATTATTTTAGTAATGAGAATTTAATTAAAGATACATACTTGCAACAGAACATGGATGATCAAGGTTGGGTTCCTATTAATTTAAATAGCAGGCTTCAAAAAAGTTACTTATTTAACAGGCAATATTCAGCTCATACTCGACTCTTTGAGAAGTTCAACTATTACTGAAGTAAAGGGTGACCAAGTAAGGTGGGGAAATGATTGGATGAGATGGATAATTCCTCAATTTCCATTTTTTGTTGTATCAAGCCCTCAGTCTGTTGGGAAGTCTAGTCATGATATGTTGGCAGCCCATCTCCAAAGTGTTATATTAGAAGAAACGACTGTCAGACACGGTAATGTTGAGATGTTCTTTAGTAAATCCCCACGGGTGTACTTCCTGCTGAGTATAAATCTGAAAACCAAATGAAACCACATGAGTTCAAATATCAAATGATTCGTAATACTTAAAGTGAGGGTGTTGGAGTTCAAATACATTGCCATATCAAATAATTACTAATACTTTAAAAAATACAGTTACAACAAAAAAAATACTAAAGCAATAAAACCACGTGAGTTTAAATAAAAAAGATGATATTTATTACTTAAAGTAACATGAAAATGAAAATATTGACATTAGTAATACAACAAACCACATGATATATTATCTTCCTTATATAGTCTATAATTACCAATCAAACCTATAATTTAGTAATCCACTACATTAATGATTGAAGAAAACTCAAAACCTAAACCTCACCTAGGACAACTTTTGAATCCTCAATAGTGGTAAATGCACCTGCACTCAAATCCCGAACCTCAACTCGGATAATTTCCATCACGTTTTTGAAAAATAACCCCCTAACTCATGTATTTTGTAGTCACGATCCCGATACTTTCAGAGCAAGCGCCTGAGCACCCTTACAATCATCCTTGCATCTCTTGTACCTTTTATTTTACCATATCTAGAATGACAAACCTTCCTCATTGCTACCTGCATTTGAAGTGCTCGAGATCGTGAGTGAATCTTCCCAGTAGTTAAAAAAGAGCATCAAAAGATTCATGTATGTTCTGCTTGGATACTTTTCTTACTAACTAAACTTTTATTGTGTATAAATTAAGATGCAACTTTAAAAAAATGTACAGAGATAAGAGTTAAAACATTAATTACAAAGTAATTGATCACCACTTTTTATTTTGCTATTATATACATAACAAATATTAATAATGCTAGAAATTTTGAATTTTCTTTTCCAAGAATATATCTATTGGGAGATGTTTACCAATTGAGGGAGATGGCTTCTGCTTCTTCCTAGCCCCAGGCTTGTAATGTGGTCTTTCCAGGTTCATCCTCTTGCAGCCGCTTGGCAAGATGAAAATCATAATATTCTTGCCTTTCCTCGACAAAGATGGAAGGCATTTAGACTCCACGTAGCAAACACTTGTAGTCATCCACCCATAAAAAATGTGTATTTTCGGTTTGATGAAGTTCCTGCTTCATCATATGGACATTGGGTCCTCTTATTCCCTTGATGATCTAGGCCAGCATCCTCAAACTGAACTGATTAAGATATTATATCTACCTTCAGTGGTAGAGAATTTTTTATTTCATAAGACTTTAGTGCATGCCCGACTACATGGTGGTCATTAACCTTGTCTTTGATACATGTACATTGCTTGTGTCTCTAAACATGTTTTGATTGGCCTCTGAGGTGAATTTATCATCCCTTGAAATTAACTATCAACATGATATAAACTTAAGCATAATCTGCACAAAATTGTATAGCAGATGTAATATCTCCACAAAATTGTATAGCAGATGTAGCAAATGTAGGATAGCAGATGTAATATATCAGATAAAATCTCTTATAGTAAATGTAATACAGCAGATGTAGTATATCAGATGTAGTATAGCAGATAGCAGATGTATTACAGCGGGTGTGTCTGGTACATCCACTGCACATACACATGTGTTGGCAAGGAAGGACAGTGGTGTCCCTTGGTTCCGATAGGCAGATAACACTTTCTTTATCCGGATCATCATCATCAAAATCACCATCGATTGAATTCCCAATCCCATAAATCTCCTACAACTTATACCTTAGTAAGAAATCATGAGTAAAAAAAGTGAGAGAGTGAACGAAACACTCATATATACCTGAGTAAGTAATGTGAGAGAAAAGTGAGAGTAAGGGGGTTAAGTGAAAGAAACGCCGAGATAACATAAATAAAACATAAAATATTCATAAGTAGAATTTTAAAACACTAAAATATGCAAAACAGAATAAAGAATCTAATGTATAAACCATGAAGGTGGAAATGTGTATTTCGACGTATGAAGTTGAACATACTTGCGGATACAAAGAATAAAAAATGAAAACTCAAAATTGCAATGGTTATATGGTTAAAAAAATGAAACCAAGTACCAAAAAAATCACACCAAGTCAAGGTTACCCATAAGTCGCTCTCGAATGTCCGTAAGAATGTTTGATATGGGGGTCTGGTTTTGCAGAGGAGCACATTGCAGTGTAGGCCCACAATATCATGGAATTCTTTGTTAGCTAAAAAAAATACAGAAGAACCAAGTATCCCCCGTAGGTTCCTTTACCTTGTATTATCGAATATACTCATCCTCTATGGGCCAATATGAAAGACATATCCCCACCAGAAGTCAAATCAAAAATGTCACGGGTGATTGGATCTATTTTCTAAGGAACTGGGCACTCCCCAACAAAATAAGGCATGGGTTGTCACTTTCAAAAAAAGACGTCGGATAACCCAAGAGATTTGATAACCAAACACACTTCATGCAGTGCCAGACCATAGTAACTGAAGTTGAGTCGGTAAACTACATATAATCAGCCAATTTTAGCTCACAAAGTATGACTATTCTTACCCATGCCACTATTGATGTTATTCAATATGAAACTCCATTTTTTGTCTGTTTTATCTCGCATTCATCATTGAAGCACCTACTTGAAGATTTGATATTTCAGATTCTAATTAGCTTCTACATCCTTCGTATCCTTTATTCAATCTTTAGTTTGACCACTGTTGAGTATGAGAGATACAAAAATAAGTGATCCAAATAGAAAAATGCAAAACAGAAATAGAAAAATAAAAAACAAAAACAAAAAAATGCAGCTCATGTAGTTGTGTGATCCAAACAGAGCTAAACAGAAATATGCACCTCAATGTGAAAAGCGAAGCTCGTGAAGTTGCGTGATCCAAACACATATAATTTCTTGATGTAACTTTGGTGGTCTGCCTATATACATGTCTACCTGAATAAATATAATTTTTGGAGTTTAGGATCGACACTTCATTATTGATGATGCCGGAATCAGCACCACCAAATAAGGTGTTTTCAAGCTCAATCTAAGAACAACAATGGTAGCATAGTTATGTAAAAGGTAAGAGAATGAGATGAGGAGAAGAGGAGAGAGCACCAGGATATAAGTGGTTCAGCCTAGATTGGCCTACGTCCACTGTGTGTGTAAATAACCTCACTGCAATAAGGCACTAATGGCCATGGATACAATCTCTTAAGCTTTCTCTCTCTACTGTGTATCTAGATAGAGTTTTTGCTAGGGTTGAATATCTGGGATGCTTTGCAAGGTAGAGGATGACCTCTATATATAGTATCTAGGGGGTGTAATGTACCCCCCATGCATGCAATGAGCATGTGTGTGTTTGCCTCACCAATATGGGAAAGCCATCTGTCACTGTCACATGTAGAGAATGATGATGCAATATTCTCCCCACGTGTGGAGAATAATCTTGTTATAACTGATTTGTGTCCACGTGACCTTATCCAAATGTCAGCCGATGCTTGGCTATCATGCCTGGGGTATGACCTCGGCCTATGGGAGGCCAAGGTTGGTAAGTCTAGGTACCTATTCAGTCTGAGTATTCCATGGAGGTCTCGGCCTAATCCCAGCCGAGACAATGGACGAGGTTGAGCTGGAGTGTTTGGAGTATCGATCGATGTCTTGATGAGGTGGCTAGTGGCTTCCTACGAGCTCGGCCTATGTCTGGCCGAGGTTGCCATTTCAAGGCATATGTGAATGTTGTTGATCCTTGTGGTGACCCTTGTAGAGGCTGGTAGTAGGGTCGGCCTGGGCCGACCTTGCTATGGCCGAGGACTGATATCGCGTGTTCCCAATGTCAGCCATAATCTCGGCCGAGGTTTGTGTCTCTGGGCCGAGGTCACACTTGGGGCATATCAATCACCCCTAGCCCTTAGTCATATGTGGGGGCAGGTGTCTAAGGGATTATCATACCTTCGAGGCCTGTCTATTACGAGCCAATGCTAGTTTGACACTTGTCCAATGCTGAAGTAGGCTTGCTAGGTGGGCATGTGCTGTTAACCGCCCTTTGGGGCTCCCAAGGCAATGATGGTCCTTGGGAGTTGTGCCTGAGTATTTAAGGGTTTTGAACCCTTTTTTCCTTCTTTCCTCTTCATTTCTCCCATTTCCAGCGCTCTCATTCCTGCAGCTTTCTCTCTCTAAAAGATCCTTGCTAAGGCTTTGGAAGGTGGTTTTCTTGCATCTTCTTGTCTCCTCCTTACTATTCCATCCTCGGGTAACCTTCGCCACACTTTTTCCTTCATTTTTCCTGCAAGTCTCCTTATTTTCAAGTTTTTCGGTGAGCATCTGAGTTTCCCGGCGAGATCACCATTATTTTCGGCGAACAATTCTTGCTACAGTTAGGTAGTTTGATATTTTACTGCTTTACTTCACTAGGCAATCTTGTTTATAGCTTTAGGAATCCTAAGTGTAGTGTCATCCTCTGATGCTCAGACCCTTATATCAGCTTCTTGAGGAGCTCCCCTCCCTTAGAGAAAAGACCTTAGAAATATTAGACAAACAGGAGGAGGCTCGTAGGTCACAAGAGTTTCCCATTAGACCCATATTTCCACCACCTCTGAGGGTGATATATCCTGACCCCCCAGAGTTTTTCTATCAGACAGAGGTTCCTGCTGATCCCATACCGATGTCTGAGTCTGAATCTTCTACCTCAGACCCCATGTCTCTGGATTCCTTTCAGGAGGCCATAGACTTCGAACCTCGGCCTGATCAGGCCCCTGATCAGGCCGAGGTCTCCAGCCGAGCCTCGTCCCATAATCACTCAAGCACCTCAGCCTCTTCCTCAAAGGTTGAAGTTGTTGAGCCAATTGTGGCTATACCACCACCACTTGACGCCATTCCTCTGTCGGACTTTACTGGTGTCGAGTTCGCTCAGAGGTTCCCGAGCAACCCATCAACATCTGCTCCGACCGACATTGAGTTGGATGATGATGATGAGGCTGAGAGCGATGTCGATGTCTCTGAGGTGGCCGAGATCGAGAGTACTATTACTAAGGTAGACCTTCTCTACTTCAGATATCTGTATTCTATCAGTCCCTCAATAAAGCTTAGGAGACCTCTGAGGGAGGATAGGGCTTATCATGGCCGAGACGGCGAGATCTGCCTGTACGAGCAGATGTTCAAGTTGGGGTTTCGTCTACCCATTCACCCTATTATCAAATCCATCCTCTCTTATATCAATTTGGCCCCTTCTCAGCTATCCCCTAATGCTTGGAGAGTCATAATAGGGGCCATAGTCCTATAGAAGGCTGTCCACCACTCAGACCTTCCAGTTCAGGTCTTCGTAGGTTGCTACGTCCCTTTCTCGTCCAAAAATCATTCGAGCTACTACCACTTTGTAGCTCGAAAGCCTGAGAAGAAAATGCTTCAAGTAACTCAGACTTCCAACCATAATTGGAAGCCTCGGTATTTCTTTGCTTCTGGGCCATGGGAATTTGGGCCATGTGTTCCCTCATCAATTCTAGAGCCGAGTATGCCCCTGAGGTGGGGTAAAGTTACAATGTTTGCGAAGGCTGACCCTGGCCTGAGCCCATCGAACCTTCAGAAGGTGAAAGCCCTTCAAGATCAGGGGGTACATGGTCTGCTGGTCAGGTTTGAGCACTTAATGACTCCCCACTTCCTCTCTGGGATAGGTCTAGGTGGAAGTCCCCTTGGCGAGCTATGTAAGAATTTTTGTTTTTTAAGTTTAACCCCTGAGTTTATTCATGTATGATTATCTAACTCACATCTACTAATTTTTTGCAGAGCGACCACAGGACATTTCGGACGAGCTTTGGGAGATGGCTGCACCAAGCTTGACGAGACTTGCCAAGAAGGTAGGCCTTAGCGCTCCTCCCCCAGCTCCCTCTGCCTCTAAGCCCCCAGCCACAAAGAAGAGGGCTCTAGAAGGTCATGCCTCTGAGGATCAGAGGCCGAAGAAGAAGACTGCTGACACCGCTATCCCCATCTCTTCAGCTGACGCCCTGTCGGCCCATCTAGATCAGATGAAAATAACTGACAGCATAGTCGGCCACAGTCTTCAGGCCTTAGATGCCTTTGGCTCTACAATGACCGAGGCTAACAAACGCTTCTTCAGGTCAATGGACACCCAACTGCTGGTTGAGTTCGGCATTCACAGATCCATTCAGGTATGACTTGATCTTTCTGATTGTTCTTCACCCAAGTGTAACATCTGATTGTTCTACAGCGCTCATTCATTATCACCAAATATGCAGGGCCTGGCAGCTATGCACCACTTGTTCAACTGGACTCTGAGGAAATTGCCCCTCATCCAAAAGGGGCAAGAGGCCGAGAGAGTCCAGAGCACTCTGAACGCAGAGATTGACCGTCTCAAATCTGAGCTGAAGGACTCTGAGAAGAAGGTGAAGGGATTAGATAAGGACATCTCCCAGCTCGGCAAGGATCACGCTGCAGCACTGAAGGCTAAGGACGACATTCTGCAGCAGAAAGTCAACTCAGCTGTTAGGGTCGCCCTTGATGACGCCTCCGAGAAGATAATTGCTGACTACAAGTCCTCTGATGAGTTCATGGGCTTCGGCTTTGAATACCTTGAAAGAGGTATCAAAGCCACTATTAAATGGGCTGACATCAGGGAGAGAGAGGCCGACACTTTGAAGGCCTCTGATTTCGTGGGTCTCGGCTTTGCTGATCCTCAGTTTGCCCAGGCTCTTCAGGAGGTTGAGGAAGAGGCTGTCGCTCCTGCCGAGATAGCTACGTTGGACGGTACCTAGGTTGGAGGGGCAGACCATCATAATGATGCGGGTGAGGTGACCAATCAAGCCGAGGATGTCAACGATCCCCCTTCAAACCCTTAGAGGATTTTTTTACCATTGTTTGTAACTCATTGTATTGAGGAGCTTATCTGTAATCATTGAACATCTTATTATTTCTGAATGTATATCAACCTCTGAGGAGGACCATCTTCACTTTCTTTTCATTGAATGTCATGTGATGCTTTTCATTCTTAGTTTCGTTGTAATGGTGTCTGCTAAAAATAAATTTGTAATCTGAGCTTCCATCTCTGAAGTCCTCTTTATAAGCTTGTCATTTTGCAGTGATGTCTTGTTTAAACTCAACTAATGGTCCTGAGCTCAGACCTCGTCACCACTGAATGGTGTTATAAAGGTCTGAGGTCATCACCTAAGATGTAATCTTCATAATTAATCCGACAAAATTAATGATGTTAAGTATCTGAGGTCATCCCATTATGGTGTCTGAGCTCAGACCTCGTTACCACTGAATGGTGCTATGGGGGTCTGAGGTCATCACCTAAGAGGTTATCCTAATAGTAAATCTCACCAAATTAATGATGTTAAGTGTCTGAGGTCATCCCATTATGGTGTCTGAGCTCAGACCTCTTCACCACCGAATGGTGTTATAGGGGTCTGAGGACATCACCTAAGATGTTATCCTCATAATAAATCTCACCAAACTAATGATGTTATGTGTCTGAGGTCATCCCATTATGGTGTCTGAGCTCAGACCTCGTCACCACCGAATGGTGTTATAAGGGTCTGAGGACATCACCTAAGATGTTATCCTCATAATTAATCTCACCAAATTAATGATGTTATGTGTCTGAGGTCATCCCATTATGGTGTCTGACCTCAGACCTCGTCACCACTGAATGGTGTTATGAAGGGCTGAGGTCATCACCTAGGATGTTATCCCCATAATTAATCTCTGATCTAAGAATGAAGCAAGAACTGTCATGGGAACTGATCTTTATTAATAACCTCTTCATAATAAGTTGGTACATTTACATAAAACTCTATGCAACATCATATGTAATATCTCTTTAGGTGATCAGCATTCCATGGGTTAGTGAAAGGTTCTCCTTCTAGGTCTTCTACCCTATAAGTGCTAGGCACAACCTCTTCTGTCACTTTGTAGGGGCCATGCCAATTTGGGTGAAGCTTATTTGCTTTCTGTAGGGTCTTCTTTAGCACTAGGTCTCCCACTGCAATGGGTCTTGACTTCACCCTCTGGTTCTAGAATTTCTCTGCCCTCTGTTGGTAGGCTGCTTGTCTGACCTCTGCGTCCTCTCTTCTTTCTTCGATAAGATCTAGTTCTAGCCTCCTCTCTTCCCCGTTATTATCAGGGTCGTAGGTCTGAATCCGATGAGTTGGGAGTCCTACTTCCATTGGTATGACGGCCTCTGAGCCATGTGCCAACATGAACGGGGTTTCTCCTGTTGGTGTCCTTGTCGTGGTTCTGTAGGCCCATAACACAGCGTAGACCTCTTTAGTCCATATTCCCTTCGCATCCTCTAACCTCTTCTTGATTCCATCCAGGATAGTTCTATTTGTGACCTCGGTCTGACCATTTGCCTGAGGTCGGCCAGGAGATGAGAAGAATTGCTTAATCCCTACTCTTAGGCAATACTTTTCTAAAGAGGAGTTCTTGAACTGGGTCCCATTGTCCGAGATGAAAGTGTTTGGGAGGCCATATCTGCATATGATATTCCTACAAATAAATTGGAAGGTCTTCTGCTCTGTGATTGTTATCATCGGCTCTGCCTCCACCCACTTTGAGAAGTAGTCTATGGCAACTATCAAGAATCTATAGTTGTTGGCGGCTCTTGGTAGGGTTCCTACTAAGTCAATCCCTCATACTGCAAATGGCCATGGAGAGGTGATTGACGTCATAGGCTGATGGGGCTGATGAGGAATAGTTGCGAATCTTTGACATTTATCACATCTCTTTACATAAGTTGCGGCGTCTCTGGACAAAGTTGGCCACCAGTACCCCTGTGTGATGATTCTCTTGGCCAAGGGTCTTCCCCCTATGTGGCTTGAGCAAGAACCCTCATGAACCTCCTGTAAGACCCTAGGAACTTCCGTGGGATGCACACATCTGAGGAGAGGCAATAGAAATCCCTTTTTGTACAAGACGTCTCCTATCATCGAGAACTTGGCAGCCCTATATCTCAATTTTCTCCTCTCTATCTTGGACTCAGGTAGCTCTCCCCCTTTAATATACCTGACGAGGGGGTCGATCCATGAGTATCCTAGGTTTAAATTGTGACACGGGTTACATACCTCTTCTTCCTCGATGGTTGCCTTTCTCAAGACCTCGATCGGAATGGTCCTTCCAATATCTGTCTTCATTGTCGAGGCCAGTCTTGCCAATGCATCTGCGTGATTGTTACTTAGTCGAGGCACTCTCTTCAGTTTTGCCTCTTCAAAATATTCTAATAACCCTCTTACCCTCTTCAAGTACTTGGCCATCCTTTCATCTTTGGCCTCATAGATCCCCAATACTTGATTGACAACCAGCCTTGAGTCGCTGTAGAGTAGAAGTCGCTTTACGCGAAGAGTTGTTGCCAATAAGAGACCTGCTATCATGGCCTCATACTCGAACTCTTTGTTTGAGGCCTGGAAGTTGAACCTTAGAGCATATTCAATGTTCGCACCATTTGGAGCCGTGAGTATCAACCCCGCACCACTTCGGCTGTCGCAAGAAGAGCCATCAACAAAGAGGCTCCAGATGTCTACATCTGATGAAAAGGCTCCTTCTGTCATGACTCCTTGTTTGAAGAGATATCGATCCTCCTCGTCCTCCAGGAAGACACTTGGTGTCGTCTCTTCCTCCTCTCGAAAGACACTTGGTGTCGTCTCTTCTTGATTTCAGAAGACACCGCGATTTGTCTCTTCCATGCCCCCATGCCTTTCTCTGCCTCGGCCTCTTCCCATGTGAACTCAGCAATGAAATCTGCGAGGGATTGCCCTTTGATGGTTGTCCTAGGTTGGTAGGCAAGATCATACTCCCCCAACTCGATGGCCCAGGTCATCAATCTCTCGGATTTCTCAGGTTTATGCAGTACCTGTCTTAGTGGGGAGTCAGTGAGGACTACCATGGAGTGAGCTTGGAAGTAGGGCTTCATTTTTCTTGAACCATGTATCAGGGCATAGGCCAACTTTTCCATGCGAGGGTAATTCTGTTCAGCCCCTTGAAGGGCTTTACTGTTGAAATACACAGGCCTTTGGATTCCATCGTCTTCCCGTATTATGTCCGCACTGACGGCTGACTCGGAGACTGCCAGATACACATACAACTTTTCTCCTGCGACGGGTCGAGATAGCAATAAGGGGGATCCTAAGTAAGATTTGAGTTGGTCAAACGCTTTTTCACACTCTTTGTCCAATTGGAAGGCCTTTCTTAGAACTTTAAAGAATGGAATACACTTGTCTGTTGCCCTAGAAACAAACCTGATAAGGGCAGCCACTCTCCCCATAAGTCTTTGGACATCCTTGATACTCCTAGGAGTCTTCATGTCAAGTAATGCCTTGATTTTCTCAGGGTTCGCTTCAATTCCTCTCTGGTTAACGATGAATCCAAGGAACTTCCCAGCTCCTACTCCGAAGAGACACTTCGCTGGGTTGAGTTTCATTATGTATGAGTCCATAACATCGAAGGTCTTCTCAAGGTCTGCTACGTGAGTGCAAGCTTTCAAAATCTTTGTTAGCATATCGTCTACATACACCTCCATAGTCTTACGTATTTGCTCTTCGAACATCTTATTGACAAGACGTTGGTACGTTGCCCCTGTATTTTTCAGACCGAAGGGCATCACTTTGTAGCAGTACGTCCCTTTGTCAGTAATGAAGGTTGTCTTCTTAGAGTCCTTAGCATCCATGAAGATTTGGTTATAGCCTGAATAAGCGTCCATGAAGCTAATGAGCTCGTGTCCTGCCGTCGCGTACACCATCTAATCTATCCGAGATAAGGGATAGCGGTCTTTTGGGCAAGATCTATTTAGGTCAGTGAAATCCACACACATTCGCCACTTCCCATTGGCCTTAGGCACGATGACTGCATTTGAAAGCCACTCCGGATAGGTAACTTCTCTTATGAACTCGGCCTCTTCCAACTTTTTGACTTCCTCTCGGATGACATCATATTTCTCCCTGGAGTAGACTCTTCGTCTCTGTTTGATCGGCTTGGCATCTCTGGTCACGTTGAGCTTGTGACTCATCACCTCAGGGTCGATGCCAGGCATGTCTGCGTGACTCTATGCGAAGACACTCTGTCTCCTCCTGGGGAATTTTATCAGCTCTTCCTTGGTTCCTGGCTCTAGGGCTTTACTGACCTGGACGGTTTTTTTTGGCTCGTCCACTTTGAGGACGATGGATTCTACCTCTTCCGCGGCCTCTCCCTTCTTCAACTTTGTTTCATCTCTTGGGTCAAGAGTGTCAATGCTATAAGTGGTGGTTGCCCTCTTATGGGCTTCTCTCTCTTCGGCCGAGTTGAAGTAACACTCTCGCGCTGCGGTCTGGTCACCTTGCACTTCCTCTACTCCATAAGGATTCGGGAATTTTAGCATCTGATGGACCATCGACGGCACAGCTTCAAACTCTTTAAGGGCCACCCTTCCTATGATGAGGTTATAGGCCGAGAAAACGTTCTCGTCCATGACGAAAAAGCTTATCCTCTTGGTCACCCTCTTAGGCCACTCATCACCCATCCGTACGTCCATCTCATACATGCTTAAGGGGTGGACCTTTTCGCCACTTAAGCCTATCAATGGGTGATGATAGGGCACCAGCCTTGCTCTGCTAAGACCTAGGCTCTTGAAGCAAGGCCAGAATATCACGTCCGCCGAGCTGCCCCCGTCTATGAGGATCCTCTGCACCTCGCACCCATGCACCCTTGTTGTTATGACCAGAGGGTCATCATGGGGGGCTAAGATACCCTTGAAGTCGAGTCAGGAGAACCCCACTACGAGGGTGTCCAGGTCTACTTTCTTCCTCTTCTGTACTGTATCGGAAGACGTTAGATTCATAACTTCAAGCTTGGCCACTAACCTGGCCTCTGCTACATGAGCCTTCCTATCAGCTACTTCAGATCCGCCTCCTGCAAATCCTCCACATATGGTGTTAACACCAAAGGATATCGTACCGACCCTCTTCACCGGGGTGTTGTCATCTTTCGACGGAAGATCCAGATCGTCTTCGTCATCTCCTTCTGAATCATCGTCTCTTCTGGCCGGGACATTGTCACGGCATCTGTCATTTCTCCTTTTCTTAGGGTAATATCTTCCACCCTTTGGAGCCTTACCATCCACATACTTCCTCAGCTTTTTAGACTTCAACATCTTTTCAATCTCATCTTTTAAAGGGAAGCATTTATCCGTGACATGGCCATGATCCTGGTGGAACTCGCACCATAAGTTTTTATTCCTCTTATGTGGCGGGGCCTTCAGTTTCTCTGGCCATCTCAGAGTCCTTTCAGTCTTAATCTCATTGAGGATGTGCTCGCAGCTTACAGTCAGAGGTGTATAGTGAGCGAACTTGTCATCACCCGACCTCTTCTTCCCATCTTTCTTGCTTTGGGACTTTCCACTGCCACCGCGGTTCTCATCCTCATACTTGGCGGCCATTGCCTCTTCCGCATTCATTACTTTCCCTGCGGTTGCCAACTGCTCCGCCATAGACCTAGGGGGTCTTCCGCCAGTTTCCACAATAGCTTCCCCTTCTGGAGGCCTCCTATAAGGGCGGTCATGGCTATGTTCTCTTCGTAATCTTCAACTTCCAACTTTTCTTTGTTGAATCTTGCTATGTAGTCTCTTAGGCTCTCACCCTTGGCCTGCTTGACATATAGCAGGTGGGTAGTCTTCTTTTGAGGCCTCACCCCAAAGAAGAAGTTGTGGATGAATCGCTCAGCCAAGCCTTTGAAGTTCTCAATTGAGTTCTTCAGAAGGGAGGTGAACCAACTGTGCGTCGCCCCTGTCAAGGTCCCAGATAAGGCCCTACACTTCATCTCATCGGGTATCGAGTAGATGTTTGCTGCCCACTGGTACATTTCGATATGATGCACAGGGTTAGTGCTGCCATCATACTTGGGAGACACCGTAGGAGGTTTGAACTTAGCTGGGGTTGGGAACCCCACTATCCTAGCCACAAATGGGGAGCCCTCTGAGTAACCCCTTTGTAATGGGTCCCTGCTTTTAATGAGGTCTCCTATCTTCTCCTCAAGGCGTTGGATAGAATCATTCCATGGTCTTCTGCCATCGACTTGGCCGAGGTTATCCCCTTCCACCTCTCTGGGATGGACCGAGGGTTCCCCTGCCATGACACGTCAGCTGTTGACCTCTTCCTGTTCCCTGCCTCTTCTTTCACATTGTCGGCCTTGATCTGGCCGACCCTACCTGTTCCCTCTCTGAGAGCCTGGTGCGCTCCTTGATCTCGATAGTCTCTGTCTTAGGTCATTCATCGGACCCAGTCTCTCAAAGGCCGACCCTCTGCTCAACCTATCAAAGGCCGACCCTCTTTGTTGGGCCTCTTCACCTCTTCGGCTGACACAACCTTGACTTTGCCTAAGAGGTCATACAGTGTTATTTGACACCTCATACGGCTCCCAGCAGTCTTTTGGGGCTTCTTCCGCCTCTAGATCATCATACCTGTCCTCTGGGCAAGGGTTTCCCTGCCTCCCCAGGCGCAAGCGCCTAGGGTCAGCAACGTCCCTTCTCCGCTAGGGTACAGGCTGGTCCTTCATTGGTGCCTGGGGTGGTCCCCTGGCATCAGGATGAGGCTGAATTACCGCCGGAGTGATCATGTCCGGTAAGACTCCAGGTGGCCTCATCATAGTTTGGCTGAGCTATGCAAATTGATCCTGCATGGCATGTTGTGTTGCAGCTAAAGATCTCAAGGCGGCAGCTACCTCCGCCATTTCAGACTGGGGGGGTGCCTGACTGGAACTAGGCCCTCCACCCCCAGGTGGTGGAAGAGGCGGTGGTAAGTCTGGTGCCATATGTCCACTATAGAGCTTGAGTAGCAGATGAGCTTAGTACCTCACAGGACCTCTTTCAATGGTGAAACAACTCCGCGCTAGGGGGAGGCTTGGTTCACCACCAGAGTCTCTGGTGAGGTTAAGCAGAAAAGGAGGAAGAGATAGCTTCTCGTTCCCACAAACGGCGCCAAAATGATGATGTCGGAATCAGCACCACCAGATAAGGTGTTTTCAAGCTCAATCTAAGAACAACAATGGCAGCATAGTTATGTAAAAGGTAAGAGAATGAGATGAGGAGAAGAGGAGAGAGCACCAGGATATAAGTGGTTCAGCCTAGATTGGCCTACGTGCACTGTGTGTGTGAATAACCTCACTGCAATAAGGCACTAATGGCCATGGATACAATCTCTTAAGCTTTCTCTCTCTACTGTGTATCTAGACAGAGTTTTTGCTAGGGTTGAATATCTGGGATGCTTTGCAAGGTAGAGGATGACCTCTATATATAGTATCTAGGGGGTGTAATGTACCCCCCATGCATGCAATGAGCATGTGTGTGTTTGCCTCACCAATATGGGAAAGCCATCTGTCACTGTCACATGTAGAGAATGATGATGCAATATTCTCCCCACGTGTGGAGAATAATCTTGTTATAACTGATTTGTGTCCACGTGCCCTTATCCAAATGTCAGCCGATGCTTGGCTATCACGCCTGGGGTATGACCTCGGCCTATGGGAGGCCGAGGTTGGTAAGTCTAGGTACCTATTCAGTCCGAGTATTCCATGGAGGTCTAGGCCTAATCCCAGCCGAGACGATGGACAAGGTCGGCCTAATCCCAGCCGAGACAATGGACGAGGTTGAGCTGGAGTGTTTGGAGTATCGATCGATGTCTTGATGAGGTGGCGGGTGGCTTCCTGCGAGCTCGTCCTATGTCTGGTCGAGGTTACCATTTCAAGGCATATGTGAATGCTGCTGATCCTTGTGGTGACCCTTGTAGAGGCTGGTAGTAGGGTCGGCCTGGGCCGACCTTGCTATGGCCGAGGACTGATATCGCG
Organism: Sambucus nigra; assembly: GCA_949130495.1. Taxonomy (NCBI): domain Eukaryota; kingdom Viridiplantae; phylum Streptophyta; class Magnoliopsida; order Dipsacales; family Adoxaceae; genus Sambucus; species Sambucus nigra. The sequence goes on from OX422215.1 coordinate 151,038,586, forward strand.
TGTTCCCAACGTCGGCCATAATCTCGGTCGAGGTTTGTGTCTCTGGGCCGAGGTCACACTTGGGGCATATCAATTATGATAAGAAAAAAAAGAAAAGGAATAATCATTTAACAAATAGATAACTAATAGACCATGTAACCATCATTGTTATGTCCACCTAAAGAACATTGTTATGTTTTTCTAAAAGAAGGTGATCAAGGCATAGGTATGATATTAGTATGCCTCCTTGACCCTGTAGGCACCAAGTTCCTTTATTATTGGATTTTAATTATCAGGTATCAGTTCAATTGGGCTCTTAGTTGTGATCAAATTTGTATTTAGTCCAGTACCATCTTTGGAAATAGTGGCCAAAGTTTATAAGGCTCATTACATGATAATTGAATCGGGATTGTAACAATGTTTGAGCATGGTAAAAAAGTTTGAACATGTATCTTTAATCAAACTAAAATAGCACTTGTATTACAAAAAAAGGACATTAAACCTTTACACAATTTATGCTACAAAAAACGCATGGAAGATCTTCATATGTAGATATAACTCTTGGGTAAATTGGAAATATAATAAATTGCAAATATGAGGTCGAAAGAATGTTGTGTACCTTCATATGTATATATAACTTCTGGGTAAACTCTTTGAAAATTGAATCGACTTCTAGGTCGATGCACTTCGAATGGTACTCATTCGCTACCATGACTTTCACCATAAAATATTCAAACCCACAAAAAATTATTAACACAACAAAAAGAATATCCACAAATAAAATTGCAACTGTATTGTTTCAAAATATAGCTTTTTCAACTTTGCTCCTTAAGATAATGCCAAAAAAATTCAGAAACTTAGACTTAACCATCCCCCCTCTTTTCGCTTGAACCTTATGCAAAGGGGTAGCTCTAATTGTTGAACTTTTAAGGGTACCTATAATTACAACATTTTCTAAGGGGTTAAAGTTAAAAATTTCACAAATTAGAAAAAGAAGAAATATAACTCGTATCACACATCTTTCCCAAAGAAATTAGTTCTTCCTTGTAAAAGTATCAACTTGACCTGAATAAAACATAGAACAAATTATAAAACTGAATAGAGACAAAAATTAATCCTTAATCATAAGAAACAAATAATTATAGAATTAAGAATCTCATGAAAAGTCCTACCTGAAATCTGCAAAAAACAGAAAATAAAATTAATTTTTAACTAACAGGAACGAAGAAATTTATTGATGAAATTAATACGATTTCTAATGTCATCCTGAAATCAAACCATATAAACCTTATTCTCAAATTTAAATAAAAACTTCACTAAACATGAGTTTGAGATATCATTGTATTTAAAAACCAATGAAAAATTCATCCGCTCATCCATCCGGCAAAAGGGTAAATGAATACCTTATTTGGGCGGCGGCCCTGCATATCAGATATATTGATAGCAATTTCATTTACCCATAAATCACTACAAAGTCTGATACAATATGAGAGAGAGAGAGAGAGAGAGAGAGAGAGAGAGAGAGAGAGAGAGCTATCCATGCGATTTATAGAGAGCGAGATTGAAAAAATAGACGATTGGGTGTCTGAAAGAAGATGAAATTCCAAATTTCTAGAGAGAGCCACATGACATAGGTTAAGAGATGGAATATGAAAAGTAAAAAAATCAAACGAACGAACGAAATGGGTTAATACTCTCAACAATTTCAAAACAGAGAATATGAACACATGGACACTCTCATTATTAAGGAGCCTTCGATGCTTGTATAGCATTTTATAGTAGTAAGTGATATCGATTACTCATACAATATTTAATGAACATATGTGGAAAATTTATGACTTGTGTGTCGAAGTTACTTAATATAATATTCATATTATGAATTATTTGGTAGTCCCCACAGTGACCCAACTAGAATTGAAATGAATATTAAATGTAAAGATAAAGATGGTAGTGGTGAACTCATGATGATTGTAATTGTAAATATATTAATAGGTTATATTGAGTTAATTTCTTCATCAAGCAAGATTATTCTCGTAGGGGATTAATTTTGAGGTGATTTAATGAACATCAAGGATCACGTATATTATCAAGGTATGTAAATTGTCCATAAATATCGTGCACAACCCAACAAAATAATCCACAAACATCATATAATAATAAAAAATTATTATTAAAGAAAACTAATTGTTACACTCAATGCATTATAAAGTTAATAATATAAGTGTTGTTAGGTCAAAGCATTAATTTAGTATTGTAACTTATTTTGTTTCTTTAAAATTTCATATTTAATCTATTTTATTTATCTCGAGATTAACTTCTTATAATCAAGTGAATAACTTAAGCTTCAATTAACTGAGTATGAAACGCCACGATCCAGATTTATGGGTTATCCGTGGGTCAACCTGGTCTGACCCGAGTGTTAGATGTGAAGTTCAATGAAACAACCTAAATAATGTTGCTAGTCCAGTTTTATTTTAATTAACATTTCATTTTTTAGCATGCAATTCCAATTTCAAGATAAACTACGTGAGAAATCCATAGGGAGCACCCCGAAGCCCAAGTGAACAGACCTACTAACGTAAACATTAATAGAGTATACTTATAAGTATAGGGGTTAATTATGACTAGTAATTATCTGTATAACACCCTCAAAATACGAAATTGTTCCCAACCTGCCATAACAAAGTGGGGACTTGAGCTTATGCCCAGTGGGATTTATACAACTGTATAGAATTGAATGGAAGAAAGGAATTGTAAAGACACAGTGATTTTAAAAAAATTTAAAAATCTATGCATGACAAAGTCGAGAAGATCCCTAAAACTATTAATGAAAATTTAAATAGGGACGAGTCAAATAGGTGTTTTGGTTGTGAAGGGTATGGTCATAGGGCTTTTGAGTGACCCACTAAACTAAGGAGAGGGGGTAAGAAACCAAAGTCTTTTAATGCAACCCTTAGTGATAGTGATAGTGATAATGAAGAGGGACCCGATTCCTCCTCTAAGCCCAAAAATGTGGCTTTTATGGCTAGTCATGTGAGTGATAGTGAGCATTCTTCTATTGATGAAATTTTAACACATGACACTTCCAAGGTCAAAGTTTATGATTCCCTTATTTTTTATGGTAGTGAGAGTGGAGAAGAAAAAGAAAGTGAAAGTGAAGAAGAGGTTGACGTGAGTGAACTTCAAAATGCTTTTCAAGAACTTTATAAAGAATCTATTAAATTAAAAAGAGTTAATTTGAAGTTAGAAGCGAGTCTAAGAGAGTGTGTCAAGGTCGTTGATGATAGTGCGTTAGTGGAAGACCTTAGGACACGAGAGAGAACTCTTCGAGAGAAGCTTGAATATTTAGAAGGCGAGAGAGATAGCCTTAGAGGTTTAATGGAGTCAATGAAAAAGGAGCTTCTCGAGTTTGAAGAGAGAAATGTTTTATTAGAGTCTAACATTTTAGAATTACAAAATAAATTAAAAGACTCTAGGAAATTCAAATTTGATTTGGAGTGTCGTTCGGAGAAACTAGATAAAATTTTAGGAACGGCCCAAATTAAAAATGACACTTGTGGTTTAGGCTTCGATATTTGTAAGGAATATTCTCATAAATCCAAAACCAATATTTTAAGAGAATCACCTAGGAAAACCTTTAGAGATCAATCCTTAGGTAACAATTTTCGACGGGTTTTTACTTGTGCACATTGTGGTCGAAAAGGTCATCTTAGGAAATTTTGTTTTGATCTTAAACGAGGTCCTAGAAAAACCCAACGTAAGGCAACCAAGGTAGCCAAGATTCCTATGCCCCGAGATAGTCATTCGTCATTAGTTTGGGTTAGGAGATCCGACTTGGTAGCTTTACAAGATAGGGTATTTGATTCTCATTTCCTTTCACATGCTTCCTCCCTTACAAAATCTAAAGGTTGAATGTGTTAATTTTATTTGCATACTTTAGCTTTGTGCTTCATGTTATAGAACCCATGCTAATTGTATGTTTGATTAGTCATTTTCTAGTCATTGCTTTATTTCATTTCTTATGCTAGAAATCATGACTTGTTTATCTTTTTTTATTATATTTCCTTCATTTTTGTTTGCTTTAAATGAAAAATACAAATATATTTTTGTTTATCATTTGTGTTTTACCTTTTAGTGATTTAGGCTTAATGAAAAATATAAATGATTTTTTTTGTCTTTTGAGTATATATTTTTATTTTTGGTTAAAAATTTGAAAAAAAAAATCTCAAAAAGATTTTATTTTGTGTGTATTTTAGTTTGACACACTTTATGTGGCATACACTTGTGTTAGAATCCCATATTTTTCGCTCCCACGTGGCTAGAACTTTTGGTTTAGATTGTCAATCCTTATTATGTTCTTTACCATGTCTACATGGAGTAGTTGGATGTTGTGTTGCTTAAATGGATTCTATTTTTATATGCCTCAATTCACACATGCACGAGCTCATTTGAAATTTTAACTTCATACGTATATTTGATCTTTGTGAGGTGTTCTCCTACCAATCTTGTCATCTACATATTTGTGACCTAGGAGGACTAGTGCATGTCAAAATCCGTTGCACGTGAGATTTGTGTGAAAAATAAAAAATGATAAATATAAATGTGCATGGGGAAGGGCTCCGAAAGGATTTATTATCCTTTGCGAATAGTAAGCCACCGTTTGTTCGGACCTAAAAGAAATACGTGGTTCAAAGGCCTAAAAACAGAAAATATGGCATTAAAAAGAAAAATAATTTGCCAAGGCCTATGTTTGATTGATATATTCATTCAAATTTAATATAAATGCATATTGAGGGAGATTGGATGGTATATAAATGGTTTGCACAATGTCCGTTTATCCTAGTTGCGTATTTCATGTTATGACTCTATTGGTTTGTAGAATCATCAATATGCTAGGCTTGTATGCATTGTGTATGTTTGTTCATTGAGTTCAATTTATATTGTAACGTGAGGTTATATTCAAATGTGATGAAGTTTGCAATCAATTGAGAACTCCGTGAATATATTTTAAGTGATTGGGTCTAAATTTAATCGTTACTAGTTCACACCCCAACGCTTTCGTTTCCATATGACACATTTTTGCCATACAAGTGTGAAAGACTCCTAGTATATTTTGTGTGTGTCATTTGTGTGTTTATATCTATATATGTGTACTTGAGTCTCTTTGATATATATTATGTATACATATATTTGATATTTTTGTTTAGTCTTTACTTTGATTTCTAATCCATATATGCTTTAATTCATACTTGGTATCCATCTTATTGCATTCTTTGTTGATATAGCATGCTTAATAATTTATATATCATATTGGTATCAATTTATTGCATCCTAGTTGGTATCTGATGCTATTATTTGGATTAGTTGAATTTTTGTTGCCCATATGCTTTAACGTTCTCATCACTATATGCACAATTACATGTTTTAGCTTGTTATCCCATTGTTTTATCCCTTGCTTAGTTTAGAGGGTGTATATCCTTTATTTGGGGGAGATAAGTTACTTTTTTTATTCTTTAGCCTTTGTCTATTCCTGAACAAAAAGGGGGAGAATGATAAGGGGAGAGATGGTATCTAATCCTATTATTATCGTATCTTAGTTTGGGGGAGATTTGTCTTAGGGGGAGACGTCTTTCTAAGTAGGTCATTTGTTTGATAAAGGGGAGAATTAATTTAGGGGGAGTAATTATTTAATTGCATTTAATATTTTGATATTCCCTATGCGTTTGATAGTTTGCTTAAGTGTGCAGGAATACTTCAAAATGGTAACATTCAACATCGGCAAAGATATTGATCCTTGGGTTGTCTGAGTCTTGGGACAGTGTTTTTGAGTCTAGTGAGCTTGACGGCCCTTTAGGATTTTTGTTTAGTTTTTCTCCCGGAATAGCCAAAGGGGGAGATTTGTAAGGACACAAATTTCCAATTGAGTCCTTTGTAGTTTTGGCTCAATTCCGGACAAAAACATTTGAGTCATAGGATAGAGTTCAAGTTTATCCATTCAAGCCTATGACGTGTTTATTGAAGACGTAGTGGACAAGATATTAAAGCTTCATCAAATGACGTGTGTGTTGTGCCTCGTTTCTACGTCATCAACATGGTTCCATTGCTCCTAAGGTATGAATGCATTTTAATATATATATATATATATATATATATATAGGATCTTGGAACATTATTTATTGGGTGTATGTTAGAAATTTATTTTGGGTGTTAGAATTTTTTGTTAAACTTTTTTTGAATTCATAGTTCTATATATTTTGTTCTCGGACACCTTTCAGTAGAAAAATCATATCAAATCCAAAAAAAATCAAAAAAATACGAAACTGGCGGCCACGCGTTCGTATCGAAATTATCTAGAACTATGGCATGAGATCTTATTAGATAGGTCATTTGAACGACCTCGTTCGAACGACTTCTCATTCGAACGAGTTTTCAAATGAGAATTTTTTTTCGTTCTGTCTCTTCGTTTGAAGTCTCGTTCGAACGAGATTTCTAACGAAAAAATAGCGGAAACAGTTTTAAGCCAGTTTTTTCCACTTTTACACTACTTTGCCCCACTTCCTTTTTGACATACTTCTTAAGTGCGGGAACTAACTTTTTAAAGATAACTTTTTCACATTTACAAGAGTCATTAGAGCAAAATACTTTGAAGAAAAAGTTCCTTTTATGTGTTAAGATTTATGGAGTAAATTCCTTTCAAAACACATATACACCCATATGTTTGTCTATATCCAAGTTTCAACATATATATAATGCTTGGAGTGTTTGGCACCGGTTTTTTCTACACCATTGAAGAAGAGAGTTTGAGTTTTCTTTTCAACTCATAAAGAAGAAGAGCTTTGTTTGATATGACTTTTCCACTTGGAGAAAGGCTTCATTGAGGGTTGACGATTGTCCAAAAGTCTCATTGGTGGATTCCGAGATTCCGGTGGAGTTCTGGGGTTGTCGACTATGCGAAGGTGTTTACAAGAAGACGCGTCAAGGCTTGAAGGGACTCAAGTCGAGGAAGTAAGTCATATGTATTGTAATTGTAAAACCGTACTTAGTGGACATAAGGCTAGGGTCGTCCGAAGTTTTTCCCATTTGGGTTTTGCTCGTACATCCGTCGTAGTGCGATTGTGATTTATTTTATCTTGCTATATCACCTAGATGCATGCTTAGGACTAAAAGATAAAATTAGTTCAAAATCACAATCTATTTAATTTGGTGCAAATTTAATGTTTGGGTATGCTTAATTTAATTCAAGTGCAAAATTACTTTATCTTGATAACATGCAAGTTTAACTTGAATTGGATTAATGTGTGTTTATGTCGAAATGAAAATTGTGTGTGTAGTTTTAATTTCACTTTTAGTTTAGTTTTATTTTTTTCATAAGTTGGTTTGTTCTCTTTAAGAAAATAAAATTTTAAATAACTTTTGGAAAATTAAAATTTGAACCATTTCATTATATTTGAATTTAAAAATTGGGGGCTTTCGCACTTTAAGGAATACTCAACACGCTACAACCACATGCATGCAAAAATATGTATATATCTACATAGTATACCTTTGATACTCATGCCAATGCCTTAGCCTTTTTATTTCCAAAAACCTTATTTTCCCAGATCAATAGACCTTAATCTTATTAAAAGTTTTCATTAATAATATTTAGCAATTCCCACTTCATTCAACACACCTGGTTCAACACTTGAAACCAATATACTTTATTTGATTAGAATCCATTAGTTTACAAAGTTTAACCCTTTTCATTCCTTTATGGACATTGATAGATTTACACATTTATTTGTCCCTTTTTTCTTTACCGGAACATTTATTACATTCATTCAGGTTAGGTTGTTTTAACACATTTACCACACAACCCATTTCTTGATATGTTCCATATTTCATTTAACATTTCTCGGAATCTTCTAACACCGCATACATACACGAGCTATAAACCGAAGACTATGCGCACCGTATGCTCTAGACGGTGGTTTAGGTCTTTCAACCCAAGGGCTCTGGGCCCTTCTTGCTTTATCCATGTGTCATCCGAGTACCTTTAATGTGTTTTAACACTTTACAAATGTCCACATTATTTCCTTTCCTTTTTACCTGACCGAAGTCAAAATCCGATACTTTACCGTCCCAATTTGTGTTACACTTTGAAATTTACCATTTCAAGTCCTTTACACTTTAACCATGATTTTTATTCCAAAAATCATATTCATTTAGGACCACTCTGTGTAACACCCTTTAGAATATTTTTCTTTCATAAAAATGTTCCACTTTCAGTAAAATTACCATTTTACCCATTTGTTTCCAAAATCACCCCTTACTCCAATTTCACATGTGTTAATTTCACCCAAAACACTATTAAGTTTTACACACCAACTATTTAAGTGTCTTAACCCTTTAGCTCCTTTTTACACTTGTAGTAATCTTTTACTTAATTGGAAACATCTTTCATACCTTTGCTTCCTTTTAATTCCATAAGTGTTGATATTTCATAATATTAGTAAGTTACACTCGCTAACCATTTTACGTTTGCCCATTAACACTTAATTAATACGTTTTATCAACATTCATATTTCCTTACATCCTTATTCAAGGAATATGTTCACACTTAAGACTAATTTTATAAGAAAATTATCATTTCTTTTATTTAACATGTAGACTTTTAACTTCATACACATTTTATCTTTTAGTCCCAATTACACATACTTTGAAGACCAATTTTTCAACCTTTATTATTTCTTGTTTAAACCCAACAAAATCTTCTTTAAACTTGTTTATACATTGTATGTTAAATACTACAAATTTATATATATGAGAAGATGTATTTTAATCCCAAAAATCCCACTACATGGTTTAAACATATATCTCCACAATTATTTGCTAAATAATTATTTATTTCCAAATATTTTACTCCATAAAATATTTAACATCAATATCTTTGAAATGTACATTCCTACCAAATATATTATCTTTCAATATTCCAAACCTTGAAATATTTACTTATTCTTTATTTTCAATAAAAATATCATTTTTGAACAAGATCACATTTATTTGCCAGTATTTTATTTCATAAAATATTTTTAATCAAAATTACTAAAAAAAATACACCATTTTCATAAAACATTAACTTTTTATATTTCAAAACCTTGAAATAATTATCCTTTTTTGTTTTTAAAAAAATAACTTTTTTCTCAACATTTTTATTCCTTAAAAATGTTTATTATTTCCTTTTACTATAAATACACGCAAATAATATTTTCTGACATTTTTATTTCCATAAAAATGTCTATTTTTAGTTTTATTAGAAAATATACACAACTAATATTTTATCACATTCTTATTCCATAAGAGGCGTAATTTTAGATTTAGCAGAAAATACATAACAATATTATTTTCTTACATTATTTTTCCATAAAATGCCCAATTTCAGATTACTAAGACCACATCATTTTTCCTATATTCCTATTCTTAATCATACACAACAAGAATATTAAAAAAATTACCAAATGGAGTCTCAAATGCAATAAGAGTAGATTACCCACCTAAATGGTCTCAAGGATGGTGGTGGTGGTGGTGAACATGGGTGACTCCCCGGCCTTCAAAGGTGGCTCTAAAGGGAGTCACAGTAGTTCCACCATGCAAGCTCTAAAAATACTTCAGCAAAACCCTCCTCCAATCCCCAATAATGTGTTCATCTTCTCCTAATGCTATTACCTCAAATACCCATCAAAACCCTTAGCAACAACTGATATTTTCGTAACCCCATATGTTAACAGTGGGAAAGTGTTTATTCAGTGGTGTGGGTGAAAGAGCTACACACGAAGGAAAAATATGGAAGAAACAGACTAAAGAATGGGGATCCATTTCGAGAGTCTGGGAGCCCTCTCTCTCTTATATGTGAAGTTGGAAGCGTGGTCCCCCAAATAAGGGAAACTTATCACCTCAAAATTCCTTTTATATCAAGTAAGAATCATGCCTCCCATCGACAACACGCTCTGTCCAAGTGATCCTAGGGCCATTAAACAGACAACTCTTTGATTGGAGAAGGGCTGACCTGACAGGAAGGTCGCTCGAACGGTATCACTGTCATTCGAATGACGTAAGTCCCTCCTTCATGTGACATCACTCATCGTCCGAATGACGCCTCTGAATTGCCAACCTTTATAAACTAATTAATTAGAAATCAGTTAATCCTATAATCCAAACAAAACCCATACTCCACTAATTCTCTTTATAATCCAATTTTTGTTACCCATAATTCCTTATAAATACAATTAGTTCCTCCTCATATAAATTCCACGCATACTTTAATTAATTCATCGGGGCGGGGCATTACAAACTTCCCTCCTGAGGGAATTTCGTCCCCAAAATTCTTGTTCCATTAATACCTAAACTCATGGGGTCCACCAACTTCCATCCTAAGTCCTAGAAATCCTCTGAGATAAAATCATTGGTATCCTCAATGTTAATATCACCAAACATTTAGCATACCCCATGCTCTAATGATCATCATTTTGTCAACTATGACGCTACAAAGTCGACCCTAGGTTTTCATTCACCTTATGCTCAAGTCCTAACCCATCCCTAGCTCTACCTATGCTAGTAACTAAGGCATACCGAAGCCTCTACGAGCAAACCATTCCTAGCGATCAACGCTCACCCAAAACAAATCGCGACACAACCAACCGTCATATGATCAAAAGCAATTCTAGCTTAGGGCCTACATTCCGTCTTTCCCAATTTGCCAGACCATACCATGTCATTCTCTCACTCCAAGGAGGAGTAATTTCACCAAATCATCATTGCACGCTCGGTTTACACATTTCGTTGCGCACTCTAATGAAATTAAACCAACCTTAGTTGACTCATCCTCGAGTACTCACTCGTGTCTAACTTCAGTCCACTCATTGTGGCAAAACAATACCATATGATATGTTCTTCTCAATTTCCATCACCATACTGTGTGCTTAAGTCATTATTTTTCTCTTCACAACCCAAGCCACTGACTGCCGAGTCGGCCAGTCGAGGGTACCCTAACCTATAGGACATTGATACTACGAACAGACGGAGAGCCAAAATCATAGTCGTTGTACGCAAAATTATATGCAATAACAAGATTACTCAGATGAGTGCACCTAGTTACCAAGATGCATTTGCCAAACCAGGTCCACCGCGCTCTCTAGGGATTAACCACGTCGTGCTAAGACATGGCACCAATCTAAGTCTCTACATTGGTGAGAATACCTCTTCCTGATTGATGAAATCAAAAGGAACACACTTGAATCATATGGACTAGCAATTGTCCTGAGGAATTTTATCCCCATGCACTAGATTCTAACTTATGGAAGCGAACCTATACCGTGCACTTCAAGTCATACCACTCATTCACAAACTCTCAACGAGTACTTCTTCTGGACGCACACCCTGGCCTATGTAACTAGCCGTGATGAATTGAATCTCAACTATTCACTCCATTATACGAATGCCATCACAATTCACAAATTAATAGACCTTGAAGAATTTGATGCCTGACTTCCATTCTTAGGGGCAAGTCCCTACATTTCATACTTTTGGTGTCAACGAGTCATCCTGACTAGCGGATGTTTCATGCCTTGTCTTTATCGACCTTATCCAAAAACTAGTGGTGACGTCACCAACCTATTACACCTAGTTTACTGTGTGCTTTCACAGACATTACTTGGCTCAAACGATGCACTCACATAACCGTGTCCTTTTGACCAACAGATATTTCCATCGATTCACTTTTGGTTTTCGCCCATACGATATCTACGCAATGGCCACACTAGCCGTCATTAGCACCCTAAGGGTAATTAATATCACACTGGGCCACACCTTCTAACTCGTGCTAGCTTGGCAAGATGCGCGAATAACTTATCCTCATATTGCTAAGGCTATTCTAGCATATACTGTCGACACCTCGACATAACCATCATGTTTTGATACAGTCTCACCTTAATCTCCATTTTGCCCATCTTCACATGGTGTCATCACCCTAGGCCTCAAACATATTTCCTAGCATGTCCCTAAATCTAATATCACCACACCCATACTATTCATTCCATGACATCCGAGCATCACTCACAAATAATAAAACTATCATCCTACCTTAGGGATTACACCACCCATCTATGCCGATTGGAAAGCCATACTCGACACGCACATTAGGCGACTGTCAACCTGGGATCATCACCTGACCCTCAACTCCATCATTACTAAGAATTCTATTGTCTCTTCTTATCGGACTTAACTGATCTCCTAATAACACCAAACACATATCATGTGGAAGCTCTGAATTTGGCGAGATTTCATCATTTACATTCTTCTCATCTTAGGTGCACACTTCAAACCCTTCGACACCGCATCGATATTTCTTGGTGCTTGGAAGGACACTATTCCACGAGCTTCTAACCCTAGTGAACCTAAATCCTCGAGGGTCTTAAGAACTCATAAGATTCTATATTTATCCTCAATAATGCCCACTGACGCGACTGAAAATGTGTCTCAGAAATGCGTTCACTCTAGGCTCAAGTGTAAGCCTGTCGCTCAAGTAATAATCCCAGTAAGTCGGGTATCAAATCCACAGGGAAGAAGGACAACTGAGTTGTGACGACAGGACGAGAGGGAGAGATCCTAACCTTGACTCTAAAAAGAAAAAGAAAAATTGATTTGGATTTGAGATTGATTAAACTAAATGCGATAATGAAAATGGACAAAGATGCAACTAAATTAATCTACCGAAATGGAGAATGACTGATGATTTCAAAAACTTTTTATTTTAACTGATGAGAGAAACAGGATGGGAATACAATTCCCTAACCGTAGTGTAGTGCAGTGATAATGTTAATCATAAATTTATCCGATTGATCAGACCCAGAATTTATTACTCCCAAGCATTATGTATACTAGGTTCAAGCCCGCGTCATACCTAATCTGAGGATGAGTAAATCGGTATCGCGATAATGACACTCAAATTGTACTCTAAATCATCACGAGTACCCAGAGGTAAACGAGATATAAAGATCCGCAATTATTATGTAATCACGCAATACGATCATAATCAATCATTAAATTCATCGGATTAACTTTATACACATGCACTAACACATTAGGTTGGGTTCATGCATCCCAACCTTTTAAACCTAGCCGGACATATTAAACTGAACAGTGCATGAAATAATAGCGTTGCATGCGAAAAAACTCATGATAACACTAGATCAATATACGTAGCTAAATATTATAAACGCAGAAATTCATTCAAATCATACATAAAAATTACCATGCAAGAATACCAAATATCATAGAAATAAAGTGTGGAATACAACTTGAAAATAAACCCGGAAGTGTATGGATCTTGCAGCAATTAATCAAAGTTAGGTTCCTAGATGTTCTCCTCTCTTTTTCTCTATCAAAAACTACTAAAAAATATCCAGAACGGCTGTTCCTCAGTTACAACTTACGTATCCCTACTTCTTGGAGAGTTTTTAACCTAATAGAAGACTTTAGAGCCAATCAGAATGAAGGAGAAAATTCGCGCATCAGCCCCCCCGAACCGGTTCGCATGTACCCCGAACCAGTTTGCCCCCCAAACCGGTTCGCCCTTGGGTTTGCGAATGCTTGTTGGTTTGGGGTGCTTTTTCTTTCATTTAACACTTAGAATTTTTCTAGTTTTCTTTTCTTTCTTCTTTGGATTTTTCTTCAACTTCAACTGGTCATAACTCATCAACCGTAGCTCGGATTTGGGTGTCGTTTCTTCCAGTGTTCTCGTTGTTCCGAGATCTTCAACTTTCCAGTTGACTCCTACTTTGGGATCTGGCTGCAGAATTACCAAAATTCCCTTGAACTTGCCTTCTTAGCTTTTCTTTCATTGTCTCGCTTTCTCTTTTGCGTTTCTTGCATAATTAACCTGTAAAACCAATAAGAGAAGCACAAAACACGAAATACTTGCCAACGAAGATTAGTAGCATAAATGTGCGTCAAATCCATATAGGTTACATCACTCGGGTTCACAAATGCACTGAAATTAGGGGAATAAATATACAATATTTATATCCAATCAAACCCCCCTAACTTAGAACTTCGCGCGTCCCGAGCAATGTAAAAGAATCCTAATGAGGTTCAACTCTTGAAGATCACATTTTATTAGGATAAAATACTTTTTCACGGGCAAGCGATTGCATTTAGCGCATGCAACAAGCCTTTAAACCCCTAGGTCACCCTAGTAGGACGAGTTGTGTCTCGTGAGGGTTTCCAGAGAATAAATCCCACAAAATTCGACTCAAAGAAATTTCAAAATATGCAAAAATTGTGTAATTCAAACTTTCCAGAAAATAGTCATCATCAAGTCATATTTATGAGTCTCAAACCGTGGTGTGTGTGTGCATAGCTAGAAATATAACCGCTAATTTCCACCGATTGATCATTACGTTACTTATCCGAAAACTCATTTTGATTTCAATTTCTCACGGAACGCTCTCACAAACGAATCTCTCGGATTATGGCTATTCTCTCGGCATGCGTGATATAAAGAGTAAATGTAATGGAAGCAAATTCATGCCTGCAATTAGAAAGACGGAAACTTTATGGTGAAAGGATCTCATCAACGGATTACGATTTTAAAAATGGGAACATTACCTCTATTTTTCGCACTTAACCTCTTACGTTATCTTTTGGTGTCTTAACTCTCCACGCGGTAATCAAATTTCGCAATTTGGACTCGGTTAGGACTTTTTCGGGTTGAAGGTTGCATTGGGTAAAATGAAGGAGGTATGAAAGGTCATTAATGATGTCCAATTGTGCTTTTTCTGGGCTATTGCTCATTTTTTCTTCTTTTTCTATTTTTTTTGTTGTTGTTGTTTTTGTTGAGCATACTATTTTGTTTCTTGCCCCTTTATATGCACTTTTTGGACTTAAAATCTGAATTTTCTCATTTTTTTCAATTCCGGCTATTTTGGGTTTTTTCGGGTTGTCAAACGAAAGGGAAAATTATTCGGCTCAATTTGTGTTGCAAAGGGTGATTTTTCGCTACTTTTTTTTCTGGCCAAAATTTTGGGTGACAAACGAGGGCCTACTTCATTGTCCAAAATGCCAATTGCGATACCATATGCGTTTCGAGGTGAATTTAAGTTTAGAGGTTAATTTGGCACGTTTTTCAAGGCAATATTGCACACATTTTTTTAAAACCGATCAAAATGAAAGGAATGATATCCTTGACAACTTATTAAGCGCTAAAAATAACTTTGAGTTAACAATTAACTCGGATTGATTTAAAAACTCGCAAAACGTGATAGGCTCGAATCTCACCGGGTTTGTTAATCTCCACATTCGTTCGTTAAGTCATCAATTTTCGCTCAATTTCCATCTTTGGTCAATTTCGGCTTTGTGTATGTTGGATGTTTACAATTTGAGACCCCAATTCGACTTTTAATGATATTTTTGAAAAATTTGAATTCCAATTTTTACATATTTTGAACAAAAATATTTTTGGATTTTTCAAAATTTTATGATTTTTTTGGAAATTTTTTAGCATTTTGAAATTTGTGAAGTTTTAGAAATACGCACTTGTGACCCCCCCTAACTTAGACTTTTGCATTGTCCTCAAGCAAAAAGGATGAAAATCTAACTCAAATCGAATAATAAGTGCGGAAAAATAAAACAAACAAATATGAAAAATGCAAGATTGTATAATAACAATGGGGAAACATGTGTTACATAAGAAATTGGATAGAAACTGTGAGCAAAGTTAAATCACTACAACAACTAACATCCACACCAAAATATAAAAACAGGAATGGGTTCATGGTGGAGGTGGATGTGAGGGCCCAGGTGCATTGGGATCATACGGGTCATAAAAGAAGGGGGTGGAGGGCCGCCGAAGTTGAGTTGGTGAAGGTGGACTTGGAATTGGTACATCATCCGGGTGTCCCTTCAGTAAGCCGCTTGATCTTGATTATATTGGTTGATGAACCCGTCGAGGCGGGACTCAACGGCCGAAAGGCGGTGCTCAAAGTTGGCCCTCGGAGGCTCGAAATCTGAATCCTCCTCGTCTTCCTCAAACTCGTCCTCATCGACGTCCAGCATTGGGGCATCATGATCCTCATCGTCCGCATCCTTGTCGAGAATGGTACGGTCGGGGTGAGATACTCGCATTTGGCGTTCGCTCCGAGTGGTGGACGTGGCGCCAATGGGGCGGGGAAGTCGAATTTGTTGCCCGGGTCATCTACTCCGGCTTCCATTAAGAGCTCCGTAATGAAACGGGCGTAAGGGAGTGCAGTTTTGCCCCATTCGTCGTAAACGGCATGGAGGATGTCCACGTAGAAAAGCTGGGCAAGATTGATGGTGCTCTCGGGGTCCAAAAAGTGGTAGAGGAAATTTGCGTGACGTAACCGGACCACCGAGTCATTGGTGGTTTGGTGGATGGCGCCACAAGAAATGAGGTGCGTGAAGCGCACCGTAGTGGCCAAACCACCAATGGAAAAAGATTCACGGACCCATTCCACCCCGGGTGCCATACGAGGAATTCATTCGTCTTTGGTGTGGGGGGTACCATTGTTGGGATATTGGAAAGGCACGGGGAGGATCACACCTTTACCACGCATTTTGTGTGCTATGATGGCCGCCGAAAATGGAATGGTGATACCGTCAAGGTATGCCTTGTGAAGCGTAGAGGATTTACGAACCAAAGTCGCATAAAACTGGCGAATGGCGGTGTCGAACACGTTAGTGCTCGTTGGGCCGAGGAAAGAGCACCACCCGCGGTGATCAAATAGGGCGGTGACATCGCCCGAAAGTTGGTCCCAATTAATGAAGCGTTCTATGTGGTTGGGGCGCGTAGCCGAGAAGTATTTCTCGGCCCAATGACGTTCTTAGACACTTCAAAAAAAACCCTTACCCTCGTCATCAAGGACGGTGGTATCATCATATTTCTTGGGGCGGAGATTGGTGCGGCGAGGACGCGGCATGTTGAAGTAAAGAGAGAGAGAGAGGGGAAAGGATATGGTGGAGAAGAGAGTGAGAGGAATTTTTGGTGTGAGAAATGGAGGAGGGGAGAGTGGTAATTTATAGGTGTAGAGGGGTGGGTTTTTGGTGGGAAATGTGAATGGGTGGGAAGGAAATAATGGAGGGAGTGAATTAGGATGAAAATTGGAAGGAGGGAAGAATTTGGAGGGAGGAAAAATGAAGGGTAAAGAATGGGGGGAAGAATGGAGGGAAGAGGATGAATTTGGAATTAAGGGGGGGGGGGGGGGGGGGAATCTTCCAGGTACCCCGAACCGGTTCGGAGGTACCGCGAACCGGTTCGCCCCCCGAACCGGTTCTAGATGGGGTTCGGGGGAGTAGGCTGGACCGGATGCTAGGATTCTCTCTTCTCTCCAATTCAAGGCGTTCTCTCATCCTCTAACTTGTGCGTAAGGCCCCTAAAAACGTTCTAGACCCTCGGGCTCCTTCAAAATTCTTTGAACTCAACCTCGAATTGCGTGCTAGCTCCCTCGAAGTGCGTGCTAACCGATCTCTTTCATGACTCATACTCTTGACTCCTAACTAACCTATTCACACACGACTACTATACACACAAACTCACCCCATACGCGTCGGGGGTGCGACGACCTCACTTTCTCAGCTCAATTGACCCCATAAACGGGGTCCGACAACCAAATTGTGTCGACCTCTTCTGCACACGCCTCTAGATATGGCTTTAGGCGTTGTCCATTTAATTTGAACGTGTTTTCCCCTTTTAAATCGTCTAGTTCAACAGCTCCATGGGGGAAAACGTTCTTCACGACGAACGGGCCAGACCATCGTGATCGCAACTTGCCCGGAAAGAGGTGAAGCCGAGAGTTGTAGAGAAGAACTTTTTGCCCGGGGAGAAACTCTTTTCGTCGAATGATGCTATCATGAGCAAGTTTCATCCTCTCTTTTGAAATTTTGGCATTCTCATACGCATCATTGCGTAGTTCTTCTAACTCATTCAATTGAAGCTTGCGGGCTTCACCGGCTTTGTCCAAGGCATAGTTCAATTGCTTAATCGCCCAATACGCTTTTTGTTCGAGCTCCACGAGAAGATGGAAAGGTTTTCGATACACAAAACGGAAAGGGGACATGCCAAGTTGGTTCTTAAATGCGGTACGATAAGCCCATAGTGCATCGGTCAATCTAAGGGACCAATCTTTCCGGGTAGGATTAACGGTCTTTTCAAGAATGTTCTTGATCTCCCGATTCGCTAGCTCGGCCTGCCCATTCGTTTGTGGGTGATATGTCATCCCAACCTTGTGGACGACACCGTACTTTCTCATGAGCTTATCGAATGGCCTATTGCAAAAGTGCATGCCATTATCGCTAATTATCGCTTTCGGTGCACCGAAGCGAGAAAGTATGTGTTCCTGCAGGAACTTTATCACCACTTTGTTGTCATTGGTCCTGGTAGTTATAGCTTCCACCCATTTAGAAACGTAGTCTACCGCTTCTAGGATGTATAGGAAACCAAAGGACGGGGGGAAAGGACCCATGAAGTCAATACCCCAACAATCGAATATCTCAATGATGAGTATGGGGGTAAGGGGCATCATGTCTCGTCGAGAAATGGCTCCCATTCGTTGGCACCTGTTACATGACTTGCAAGCGTCATTAATATCCCGGAAGATTGTGGGCCAATAGAGGCCGCATTGCAAAATTTTAGCGGCCGTCTTTTTCGTCGAGAAATGGCCTCCACACGCTTCCGAATGACAAAACTGGATGACTTTTGGGATCTCTTCATCCAGTTTACATCGTCGGATGATTTGGTCGGCGCAATATTTAAAGAGGAAGGGATCATCGTAATAGAACATGCGCGACCAATTAAGAAACCTCTTCTTATCTTGCGGTGTCCAATCGGGAGGGACGGCTCCCGTGACAAGATAGTTCACTATGTTCGCAAACCAGGGATACGAAGAAGTAGCAAAAAGTTGCTCATCCGGAAAGTATTCGTCTATGGGTATGGGATCACTAGGTACGTCGGATGAAAGCCGAGATAAATGGTCGGCAACGACGTTTTCTACTCCTTTCTTATCCTTGATGGAGAGATTAAACTCTTGTAGGAGTAGGATCCACCTTATGAGGCGCGGCTTGGCGTCTTTCTTCGCAAGTAGATACTTTAAAGCCGCATGGTCGGTGAAAACAGTAATAGGAGAACCAATAAGATAGGACCGGAACTTATCGAGGGCAAAGACTACCGTTATCAACTCCTTCTCCGTGGTAGAGTAGTTGAGTTGAGGTTCGATAAGAATCCGACTAGCGTAGTAGATGACATGAGCTTGCTTATCTTTACGTTGGCCCAAAACAGCCCCGATCGCGTAATCGCTTGCGTCACACATAAGTTCGAATGGTAAGGACTAATCCGGAACTTGCATGATGGGAGCGGACACAAGCATGTTCTTCAACTTGTCAAAGGAGCTTTGGCATGCCTCTGTCCACTCGAACGGGTTGTTCTTCATGAGTAGGTTGCTTAAGGGCCTAGCGATGGCGCTAAAGTCCTTAATGAACCTTAGATAAAACCCCGCGTGGCCCAAGAAGGAGTGCACGTCTTTCAGCGATTTCGGTGGGGGAAGATCAGCTATGACATCTAACTTAGCCCTATCAACCTCTATTCCGTTGGATGAAACAATGTGGCCAAGAACTATTCCCTCGGTGACCATGAAAGGGAACTTTTCCCAATTCAGAACTAAGTTCTTCTCCACGCATCGGGTGAGTACTTTTTCCAACTTGTCTAAACAATGATCGAAAGAGGTGCCAAAAACACTGAAATCGTCCATGAACACTTCGAGTCCTCTCTCGACCATGTCTCTAAATAAGATCAACATGCACCTTTGAAAGGTCGCAGGTGCATTACACAAGCCAAATGGCATACCTTTGTAGGCAAACGTGCCAAAAGGGCAAGTGAAGGTCGTCTTTTCCTGGTTAAGTACATCTACCTCAATTTGGTTATACCCGGAATAACAATCAAGGAAGCAATAGTAAGGGTGGCCCGCTACTCTTTCAAGCATTTGATCAATGAATGGCAAGGGGAAATGGTCTTTCCTAGTTCCCTCATTGAGTTTCCGGTAGTCAATGCAAATGCGCCATCCGGTGGTGGTGCGTTGGGGAACAAGTTCTCCCTTAGCATTCTCAATCACAGTCATACCCGACTTCTTCGGGACGACTTGAATAGGGCTCACCCATTTGCTATCTGAGATTGGGTAGATAATCCCGGCATCCAATAATTTGATGATCTCGGTTCTCACAACTTCTTTCATGTTGGGGTTCAGTCTTCTTTGCATTTCTCGAGAGGGCTTGACATCCTCTTCGAGATGGATCTTGTGAGTGCAAATCAAAGGACTTATCCCCTTCAAATCAGTGATGCACCAACCGAAGGCACCTTGGTGCTTCCTCAAAATTTTCAATAATTTGCCCTCCTGCCCTTCATCTAGGCTAGAGGAGATAACAACAGTAAATGTATCATCCTCTCCTAGATATGCATATTTGATATGGGAGGGGAGTTTCTTTAATTCGAGGGTTGGAAATTTTTCACTGGAGGGAGCCATGTGTATATCCCTCGGAGGTAATTCCTCGAATCTAGAAACCCAATTAACCTCTCTCACGTTCTCATCCGACATACTCTCATCGAGTAATTCTCTCAACTTTCCCACCTCCCTCTCGAAGTCGGTATACGTCCCCTCACACTCATATCTCGTCGCTAAACAGGACTCTAAAGCGTCGCCACAGAAATTTTCCTCAAAGTACTCTTCTACTACCTCGTCTATGAGGCTCACCGCGTGAAGATCATCTTCCTCCCCTGCATTTTGGGCTATGTGGAAGATATTGGTATCCAAGGTCATGTTCCCAAAAGTGAGTTGCATTCGCCCATTCCTTGTATTGATGATTGCATTAGCCGTAGCCAAGAAAGGGCGCCCAAGGATGATGGGAACATGATTGCTCGAGTTGAAGGAGGGCTCCGTGTCCCAAATGACAAAATCTACCGGGAAGTAGAAAGTGTCAACTTGGACGATCACGTCCTCGACTATGCCTCGTGGGATCTTCACTGATCGATCCGCTAATTGGAGAGTGACCTTTGTGGGCTTGAGGTCGCCCAAATCAAGTTGCCTATAAATGGAGTAAGGGATTATGTTTACACTTGCCCCCAAGTCAAGTAAGGCTTTCTTAATTTTATTATCTCCAATGATGCAGGATATAGTGGGTGCACCGGGATCTTTGAATTTAGGCGGGAGATCATTTAGTAGAATGGAGCTCACGTTCTGGGCTAGAAAGACATTCTTTTTTACCTTCATCTTCCTTTTTACGGTCAACAAATCTTTGATAACTTTTCCATAAGCTGGAATTTGCTTGATGGCATCAAGAAAGGGTAAGTTCAGCTTTACTTGCTTAAGTACTTCTAGCACTTCATCACGTGGATTCCCTTTTTGAGCGGGAATCAATCTTCGAGGAAATGGTGCTGCGGAGGGTGATTTCACTACCACCTCTGGCTCACTAGCGTCTTCCTTGTCACTCTCGTTCAAGGGGAAATCTTCGGCCTCTTTCGTGCCGGGCGAAATCTCCTTGTCTTTTGTGATGTCGTGTGGAGGAGGTGATAAATCAACGACTCTCCCTCTATGAAGAGTGGTCACGGCTTGACATTGCTCCTGATGTTCAGTGGAGGTGGAGCTAACACTAGTTTGACCTTGGGGAGGTCGTTGGCCTTGGGCAGGAAATTTACCTTTCTCTTGCACACTCAACGAGGATTGTATTTTTGACAGATTCACATTTATGTCGCCAATCAGACGATCATATTTGGCATTGGTTGCGGTCTGGCTTGCGATGAATTTATTCATGGTATCCTCGAGAGTTCTCCTCTGTGGCGGGATATAATTTCCGTGAGGTGGTGGTGCTTGCACATGTCCTTGCATGTGTGGAGCTTGTTGAAATTGTTGTGGTGGAGGAGGAGCAACATGCGAAGGAGGGTTCATTGCGGCATGTTGTTGCCCGTAGCTAAAATTGGGATGATTTTTCCACGAAGGGTTGTATGAATTCCCGTGCGGGGCACCGAAATTACCCTTAAAGCCTCCTATACCATTAACTTGCTCCTGCAACATTACTTTGTAGGCGGGTATCGTCGGGCATTCCTCAGTTGAATGTCCCGCCTCACAAATCGCACACACCTTCACGACAGGGTTTGGAATGGGTCCAGCTGGTCCTTTTCCATATATCTCGCATAGGTCTCGAAATCCTATCTCAAGAGTTTCCAATTGGCTATCCGTCATAGAATTCTTGTCTACATGGAATAGACCAGATGCTGACGGAGTAGTGGTCGCTTGTCTATTTCGATTTTGAGTATTGGGATCAGAAGTGTCCCAGGATTGGGTAGTCTCGGCGACATACCTCATGTGAAGATCAGCATCGTGGGCATCTAGATCGACAAACAAACCGCTTCCCATAGTTTCAACAAGTTTTTTGGAGTTAAGATTCAACCCATTATAGATAAAGGAGATGATTTGCGATGGATCAAATCCATGATGGGGGCATAAAGCAACTAACTCGTTGAAACGTTCATAACATCGATGGAATGGCTCATTTTCATGTTACCTGAACGCTTGAATTTGAGCCTTTATAGAGATTTTTCGATGTGGTGGGAAGAATTTCTTGAGAAATTTCGACTGTAGCTCATTCCAGGATGGAATCGAGCTTGGAGGTAGAGACCATAACCAGGCTTTAGCTTTATCTTTGAGCGAGAAGGGGAAAAGTTTGAGGCGAATTACTTCTTGTGTGCAGGTTTGATCGTTAAGAGTATCGCACACGTCCTCAAATTCTCTAATATGGAGGTATGGCTTTTCGGAATCCATACCGTGGTAATGCGATAGCATCTGGATCATTCCATTTTTGAAACGGAACTTCCCGGCATTATACGGGAGTATAATGCATCCCGGAGTGACAGTGCGCTCGGGATATAAGAATTCTCTCAACGGGCGGTACGGAGTCTCCTCCTCACCGGTGGGTGCATTACTATGTTGCGACATCCCTCTCTCACTTAACGACTCGGCGCTCTCACTGGGTGTGCTTGAAGTGTGCTCGGAGGTGTGTCGTACGAATGAGAATGGAGTGTTACTAGAGACTGAGTGCGACGGTGTGGGTGGTGGGATCCAAAACTGTGGGGCGTTTGGAGTGTGGGGACTATCAGGATTATACTCAACAAGTGGATTTTCGTGAATGATGGTTGGAGTATTATGGGGTGTGGGAGTGGTTTCAGAATTTTGCATTAAAGATTAGGAGAGGTGATGAAGAATCTGTTTTTTTTTTTTATGTTTTTGGATTTTTGAAAATTTTGGTCAAAGCTTTGGATTGACTCAATCTAATCCTAAGTCTACCTAATTCCCTGGCAACGGCGCCAAAAACTTGACGCGACTGAAAATGTGTCTCATAAATACGTTCACTCTAGGCTCAAGTGTAAGCCTGTCGCTCAAGTAATAATCCCAGTAAGTCGGGTATCGAATCCACAGGGAAGAAGGACAACTGAGTTGTGACGACAGGACGAGACGGAGAGATCCTAACCTTGACTCTAAAAAGAAAAAGAAAAATTGATTTGGTTTTGAGATTTATTAAACTAAATGCGATAATGAAAATGGACAAAGATGCAACTAAATTAATCTACCGAAATGGAGAATGACTGATGATTTCAAAAACTTTTTATTTTAACTGATGAGAGAAACAGGATTGGAATACAATCCCCCAACCCTAGTGTAGTGCAGTGATAATGTTAATCATAAATTGATCCGATTGATCAGACCCGGAATTTAGTACTCCCAAGAATTATGTATACGAGGTTCAAGCCCGCATCATACCTAATCTGAGGATGAGTAAATCGGTATCGCGATAATGACACTCAAATTGTACTCTAAATCATCACGAGTACCCAGAGGTAAACGAGATATAAAGATCCGCAATTATTATGTAATCACGCAATACGATCATAATCAATCATTAAATTCATCGGATTAACTTTATACACATGCACTAATACATTAGGTTTGGTTCATGCATCCCAACCTTTTAAACCTAGCCGGACTTATTAAACTGAACAGTGCATGAAATAATAACGTTGCATGAGAACAAACTCATGATAACACTAGATCAATATACGTAGCTAAATATTATAAACGCAAAAATTCATTCAAATCATACATAAAAATTACCATGCAAGAATACCAAATATCATAGAAATAAAGTGTGGAATACAACTTGAAAACAAACCCGGAAGTGTATGGATCTTGCAGCAATTAATCAAAGTTAGGTTCCTAGATGTTCTCCTCTCTTTTTCTCTATCAAAAACTGCTAAAAAATATCCAGAACGGCTGTTCCTCAGTTACAACTTACGTATCCCTACTTCTTGGAGAGTTTTTAACCTAATAGGAGACTTTATAGCCAATCAGAATGAAGGAGAAAATTCGCGCATCGGGCCCCCCGAACCGGTTCGCCCCCCAAACCGGTTCGCCCTTGGGTTCGCGAATGCTTGCTGGTTTGGGGTGCTTTTTCTTTCATTTAACACTTAGAATTTTTCTTGTTTTCTTTTCTTTCTTCTTTGGATTTTTCTTCAACTTCAACTGGTCATAACTCATCAACCGTAGCTCGGATTTGGGTTCCATTTCTTCCAGTGTTCTCGTTGTTCCGAGCTCTTCAACTTTCCAGTTGACTCCTCCTTAGGGATCTAGCTGCAGAATTACCAAAATGCCCTTGAACTTTCCTTCTTAGCTTTTCTTTCATTGTCTCGCTTTCTCTTTTGCGCTGCTTGCATAATTAACCTGTAAAACCAATAAGAGAAGCACAAAACATGAAATACTTGCCAACGAAGATTAGTAGCATAAATGTGCATCAAATCCATATAGGTTACATCACTTGGGTTCACAAATGCACTGAAATTAGGGGAATAAATATACAATATTTATATCCAATCACCCACGCACAAATTATTTCCTATGGGCAACTCAGCGTGCCTATGAACTATTCAATCACTAGGATTTCCTCGCACCTAGCCATTAGCTCAGTGGCTAAAATGAGTTTCAATACTTAGGTACGAGTCTTACATTTCTCCCAAACAGTTATGACTACAAGTCACGTATAAACCATAATTATTGCTACCACCAATCATGGAAGAACACAGGCGTTGCCTGCAGCCTATAAACCTCAAGGCCTGCCTTACCCAAATCCTCAATGATCGTTAAACTATGGCAATATAATTGCCTTGCTATGTGAATATAAAACTTTGTGCCACACTAAGAATTAATAACATCTAGAGTTTTGGTAGGATAAAGGAGGTCGGGTATCGCCCATGAGGCGACCCATCCTAATAGCGCGGCAAGAAGTCCTATTCTAAAACATCATAACTTAATTACTTAATACCAATTCGCCACGATTATCTAAGTTTATTTCTAGGTTACCTCAATCATCAAGATTATCTAAACCCGCATTACAGTCGAGGTACATAGTTTAAGATTCACTAAACCCAAGTTCCCAAACGAATGGACCTAGTTCTTCCTCACCTGGAACTAACACTTGTAATTACATTCATTGACCAACACTCTACTAAGGTGTTCACCCATAAGGATAGCATTCTATCAACTAAGACCTACGTATCCTCTAGCATTGGCTTACATCAATTTAATCACGATTTCCCATTACATAATTATGACACTCTAACTATCAATCTTGATTGTACATAATTTGGTGCCACTTGCCAAATGGGCGGCACTTTACCCTATCGAAATCTCAATTGATTATATGCCATTAAATTTTTAATGAAAGGACCTCACACTAACAACTACGGTGTCACCACTATAGGCACATGGACACCCGTAAATTACTACCATATTAATCAGAAATGCGAAAGCGATTAATAACCATCAATCTAATCATGTTCCACTAAGCATTATTCAAACTTGTCGTGCTAACTTCTTAGACTTTACCGTCGAGGACACGAACTAAATCCATCATTAAACTAGCATGAACGACCCGAACCACACCGACATCGAAAGATTCAATACCAACCTCACCACGTCACACTCGAAAGGAACCTTGAACCTATAGCTCTGATACCATTTATAACACCCCGATATCAATTTATGGGTTGCCCGTGGGTCAACTCGATCTGGGTGACCTGAGCATTAGGTGTGAAGTGCAATGAAACAACCTAAATAATGTAGCTAGTCCAGTTTTATTTTAATTAACATTTCACTTGTTAGTATGCGATTCCAATTTCAAGATAAACTACGTGAGGGAACCATGGGGAGCACCCCGAAGCCCAAGTGAACAGAGCTCCTAACATAAACATAAATATACTTACTTGTATAATGCCCTGAAAATATGAAACTGCTCCAAACCTACCGTAACAAAGTGGAGACGTGAGCTTATGCCCAGTGGGATTTATACAACTGTATATAAATGAACGGCAGAAAGCAATACTCACACGCTAAAACTACATGCATGCGAATATATGCATATATCTACATACGTACCTTTGAAATACTCGTGCCAATGTCATAGACATTTTATTTTTGAAACCCTTATTTACCCAAATTAATAGACCTTAATCTTATTAAAGGTTTTCATTGATAATATTTAGTAATTTCCACTTCATTTAACACACTCGGTTCAACACTTGAAACCAATACACTTTATTTGATTTGAATCCTTTCCTTTACATGGGTTTAACCCTTTTCATTCCTTTTAATAGATTTACTCATTTACTTGTCCATTTTTCCTTTATCGGAACACTTATTACATTCATTCAGGTTTGGTTGTTTTAACACATTTACATCACAACCCATTTCTTGATATGTTCCTTGTTTCATTTAACATTTCTTGGAATCTTCCAATATTGCATACTTACACGGGCTCTACACCGATGGTTATGCGCACAGTATGCTCTAGCTCGTGGTTTAGGGCTTTCAACCCAAGGGCTCCGAACCCATCTTTCTTTATCTTGGTGTCATCTGAGTACCTTTGATGTATTTTAACACTTTACAAATGTCCACATTATTTCCTTTCTTTTTTACCCGGTCGGAGCCAAAATTCGAGACTTTAACGTCCCAATTTCTGTTACACTTTGAAATTTACCATTTTATGTCCTTTTTCATATTCATTTAGGACCACTTTGTGTAGAACCTTTTTCAACATTTTTTTTCGTAAAAATGTTCCACTTTCAATAAAATTATCATTTTACCCATTTGTTTCCAAAATCACCCTTTACTCGAGTTTCACAAGTGTTAATTTCACCCAAAATACTATTAAGTTATACACACCAACTATTTAAGTGTTTTAACCCTTTAACACCTTTTTACACTTGCATCAATCTTTTACTTGATTGGAAACATCTTTTATACCTTTGCTTCCTTTTAATTCCATAAGTGTTAATATTTCACAACATTAGTAAGTTACACTCGCTAACCATTTCACGTTTACCCATTAAAACTTAATTAATACTTTTTATCAACATTCATACTTCTTTACTTCCTAATTCAAGAAATACATTAACACTTAAGACTATTTTTACAAGAAAACTTTCATTTCTTTTATTTAACATGTAGTCTTTTAACTTCATACTAGGACTGTGTTTTTTTTCGAACTTTCCGATTTTTCCAATTTCCGATCCGATTTTTTCTGAATTTGGAATGAAATTTTAGTTTGTCGATTTTCGATTTTTCGATTTCCGATTTTTTCAAAAAAAATCGGATCGAAAATCGGAAATAATTCTGAATTTTCGATTTTTCGATTTTTCCGATCCGATTTTTCTGTTTTTTTTTTTCGAATTATTTCCGATTTTTTTGGAATTATTTTCCGATTTCCGTTTTTTCCGATTTCTTTTCCGATTTTTTGAAAGTTTCCCATATCCCACATCGGTTGAGAGAGGGAGAGGGCTCCAAAATATGCTCTATAAAAGGAGAGTATCCTCCTAATTTCTACACAAATGAAAAATGAGTCAAATCCTCATGTGTTTACATGTTGGGTTAAGCTATTTTCATTGTTTCTTTAAAATGAGAATTTCGAGTAATCGAAAATCCATAATTTATTTTTTTGAAATTTTGGAATTTTTGAATTTTCTGAATTTTTAATATATTTTTTGAATTTCCGATTTTTTCTGATTTTTGCCGATTTTCCGATTTTTCCAAATTCGGAAATTTTTTAATTTTTCGAAAAAATCGGATCGAAAATCGGAATAGTTATTTTATTTCCGAAAAAATCGGAATTTTTTCCGAATAGGAATTTTCTGATCCGGCCGAAACACAGCCCTACTTCATACACATTATGTCTTTTAGTACTAATTACACATACTTTGAAGGCCAAAATTTCAACCTTTATTATTTCTTGTTTAAACCCAACAAAATCTTCTTTAAACTTGTTTATGCATTCTAAGTCAAATACTACCAATTTATATACATGAGCGGATGAATTTTAATCCCAAAAGTCATACTACATAGTTTAAACATATTTCTCACCAATTATTTGCTAAATAATTATTTAATTCAAAATATTATATTCCCTAAAATATTTAACACCAATATCTCTAGAAATGTCCATTCCTACAAAATATATTACCTTCCAATATTCCAAACCTTAAAATATTTACCTATTCCTTATTTTCAACAAAAATATCATTTTTCAACAAGATCACATTTATTTGCCAACATTTTATTCCATAAAATATTTTTCATCAAAATTACCAGAAAATACACCATTTTCATAAAACATTAATTTTCAATATTTCAAAACCTTGAAATAATTATCCCTTCTTTATTTTTGACAAAATAACCTTTTTCTCAACATTTTATTCCTTAAAAATATTTGTTATATCCTTTTACTATAAATACACACAAATAATATTTTCTTACATTTTTATTTCCATAAAAATGTCTATTTTCAGTTTATTAGAAAATATACACAGCTAATATTTTCTCACATTTTTATTCCATAAAATTGCCTAATTTCATATTTAACAAAAAAAATACATAACAATATTATTTTCTTGCATTTTTATTCCATAAAAATGTCCAATTTCAGATTACTAAGAACACATCATTCTTCCTATATTCCTATTCTTAATCATACACAACAAGAATATTAAAACATTTATTAAATGGAGTCTCAAATGCAACAAGAGTAGATTACTCACCTAAATGGTCTCAAGGATGGTGGTGGTGATGGTGCAGATGGGTGACTCCCCCACCTTCAAAGGTAGCCCTAAAGGGAGTCACAATAGTTACACCATGCAAGCTCCAAAAAGGCTTCAACAAAACCCTCCTCCAATCCCCAATAATATGTTCATCTTCTCCTAATGCTATAACCTTAAATACCCATCAAAACCCTTAGTAATAACTAATATTTTCATAACCCCTTTTTTTAACACTGGAGTGGTGTGGGTAAAGGAGCTACACAGGAAGGAAAAATATGGAGAAAACAGACTAAGGGATGGTAATAAATTGCCGAGAGTCTCGGAGTCCTCTCTCTCGTACATGTGAAGCTGGAAGCGCGGTCCCCCAAATAAGGGAACCTTATCACCTTAAAATTCCTTCTATATCGGGTACGAATCATTCCTCCCATCGACAACACACTCCGTCCAAGTGATCCAAGGGCTTTGATTGGAGAAGGGTTGGCCTGACAGGGAGGTCGCTCGAACGGTATCATTGTCGTTCAAACGACGTAAGGACCTCGTTCGCGCGACATCACTCGTTGTTCGAACAACGCCTCTAAATTGCCAACCTCTACAATTTAATTAATCATAAATCAGTTAATCCTATAACCCAAACAAAACCCATACTCCACTAATTCTCTTTATAATCCAATTTTTGTTACCCATAATTCATTATAATTATAATTAATTCCTCCTCATATAAATTCCACCCATACTTTAATTAATTCACCGGGGGGTGTAGATCTTTGTATGAAAGTTTTAATTGATTATCCCAATATTAATGATGAAATTTATGTTGTACACTCCATATAAAGTTTCAAAGAGATTAGACTTATTGAATATTATATTAATGCAAATGACCATTTCAAACTCGGGGTAATAATTTTAGTGATTAAATGTAAATATGAACTATCATTTTCATACAAATAGATTCATATTAAGTAACATATCCAAGTACGTTAAGGTAGATTGTGTAAAATACAATGCATAGCTTAAAAAAAATTAAGAGTATAACTCTTTTATGTTTTGAGTTAAAACTTAGGGTGTTACGAAATTAAGATAATTCAGAGTTAATTCTTTAACTAAATATTAGAGCGCTACTTAATGTTGTCCACGTAAGAATTATATTTGGTAAGGATTCTTTTGGATAAGTCAGCTAAATATTATGGATAATGATGGTGGGTTAGTTTTGTAATCAAACTCTACTTTAAAGGATGGAAGAATTCTCGTTTAACTAGGAAATTGGATCCTCTATCACCATATATATATTAGGTTATATTTCATCAATAATCTACATAACAACACACAATAAATGGGGCTTCTCCTCTGTTATATCTATATACCTTAGATGTGTCTTTCGATTGTTTTGTAGGCTGATTTATTTATCCCTCTTCCCCTTCTTGCTTTGGTCTCTTTAGACCTCCTTTTGTAAGCCGCTGAGGAGGGGTTATTCTTCCTCTTGTTATTTATATACTCCATTTAAAAATGTCAAATATGTATATATATATATATATATTGGGCAAGAGAGAAAAAATTTCAAAATTCCAACATTATTATTTTTTAATTAAAGTGATGAAGGTTATGCTGGAGCAATTATGAAGATGATTGAAATTAACTTCTACAATAAACTTGATCAATGAATTGGATTAAGCCAAGTCATTTTTTCTATCATTCAAGCATATTTTTGTCAAAATATAAAGATCCAAGGTCCTTTTATTACGAACAATTTAATGTTAAAGTTTAACAAATTAATGAATTATTACGATGTTTTTAAGAATGATTTTACAGCCTTATGTCCTATGGTTTATGCGGTGATTTGTGTCGAGTAATGTAGGCTTACAATGCTCGATCACAAGTTACATGTTACAATGACAAAATTATGTGAGAAATGGTCGAGTGTGCACAAATACAGATTAAATTCAATTATTAGAAATTTGTGCTTCTCAATGTCAAATCTCAATATACTCCGTGACTTCTCACCAATTATGAAGAAATTTTAAACAATTTAATTTGTATGTTAATGTGTGCACGCTCGACCACTTCTGACCAAATATAGTCATTATTCTCAGTGGGTTCTCACCGGATTTTTTCATCTTTTTGTATGAGCTCCCACCGAATGTCTAAGACAATGATTTTGACCAATTTTGAGATTTTTTTTACACAGTTGCTTTCATTATAATGGTTGTTTTGGGAAAAACAAAGTTAAAGAGTTTTGAATGGAGAAAATGTAATTTATTAATAGATATGGGCAGTGGGTGAGTGAGTGGCAAGAAGATAAAAGTTATAGGTAGAAAAAACAGGGATAGGGCAGGGAGTGGTGAGTGGGTAATTGCGATGGTGGGTAGCGGTGGGGGGCCATCTTTTAGTAATAGAATTTAATGGGGTTAGAGAGGAAGGGAGAAGTTAATAGAGAGAAAAGGAGGGGGTCAATGGGTATAAAGTAAAATAAAAATAAAATAAGGATTTAAATACCTTTGACTAATGGGGTACCTATTATGTTGTGTACCGAAGATATTACTATCACATAATGTGTTTTAGTAAGAATGTAGAATGTGACACGTGGACATGTATCACATGTTACAAAATTAAGTCTCAAAATCATGTCTGCCTAGCATTACCCATCTTCATGCATTCATGGTTTTATAAAAATGAATTGCATTCCAATGAGACCCATTCAAATAACATCTAGGTCGCACAATTTATTTAGACTCAAAGTTAACTAAAATTATGTTCTCAAAACCATAAGATCCAATGTAATGATTCTCAAAAAGGTCATTAAGAGAATTTATAAAATTCAAATGCTAAAAAAATATCATGCAAAACTTAAAAGAATTTTACACTTGTACTTTGGTGGAATTTTGACAGGGTATAAACTCCAGGCATACATTTGTACTCCATGAACTCTGTACTTCTTTACAACACAACTTTAAACACCTTTGGTTATGTTAACCTTATAAACATCTTCGGACATAATGAACACTTTGAACAATTTAGAAACCAGCAAGTGTTTCACCAATAATCCATGCATGAACACGCCCCATCCCTAATATGATGAAATCGAGCACGATCCCTGACAATAATATCCACATTATAGATTTTAGATATCCACTTTGTCGCATTATGACAATCATTGCAAACCCGAAGGTTCTTAAATATCCGAATAGGCACCCCTGGTTCTAAACTTATAAGCCCAAAAGCAATCGCGAGCTTCTCACTGTGCAACCTAAGCGAAAGTTGTTTTCCATCATTGTGTTCATCCACCATTGTTGCTTGTGAAACATCAGCCACATACCCACTCGACACCAGTCGTTTTTCAATCACGTTCAAATATTGATATATCTCTTCACTTCGAGGATGAGAAGTGTCGCCAGCGAAAAATTCATGAGTGACACCATTTATCTCTATCAAACTACACCCAGGTTCCTTTATAACACCCTTATCAGTCATTAATTTCCTAACCAACCCAACTTCTTTCCACTGGCTAGCTGCTGCATAGACTCTAGACAAGAGCACATAGGCGCCACTGCTAAAACTTCCTTCTAACTCAATGGCTTGCCTGGCCACCTCTTCACTTAACTCAACACCCACATTTTTCTTGCAACAAGCATCAAGAAGACTCCTCCAAATAACTGCATCCGGTTTCATTGGCATATTCAAGACAAGGTCTAGTGCTTCATTAATGAGCCCAGCTCGAGCAAGGAGATCAATTAAGCAACCATAGTGTTCCAATACAGGTTGAATCTTGTAGTCATTAATCATCCTATCAAAATATTCCCGACCCACATTAACCAAGCCTCCATGATTGCACGCGCTCAAAACACCGCTAAATGTAATAGAATTAGGAATCATCCCTTCTTTGTGAACCATTCGTGTAAAATAATCCAACGCTCCCTCGGCCTCCCCGTGCATGGCAAATCCTAAAATCATCGAGTTCCACGACGTTACATCGCGCTTCACCATCTTTTCAAACACCTGTATAGCAATTCCCAGTGAACCACACTTGCAATACATATCCACTATACAATTATTCACCAAAACATCACTACCCATTTCAGAAGCACACTTTTTCAAAACATAAGCATGAGCCCACATGCCCATAGACAAAGCCCCCAATCCAGCACAAGCACGTAGCACACTCTGAATTGAATACCCATCAGGCTCAAACAACATCTGCATTTCACGGAACATCTTCAAAGCCTCATCAAACTCACCCAACAGAACAAGCCCATCAATCATAACATTCCACGAAACCACACTCCTCTCAGGCATTTCCTCAAACACATCTCTTGCTTTTTCCAAACACCCACAAGACGAGTACAAATGGATCAAACTATTATTAATGAAAACATCTTTTTCAAGCCCAAGTTTAAAAATATGGGCATGTAATTGTTCCCCTTGAGATAACCCAAATAGATAAGCACAAGCTTTTAACACAAATGGGAACGTGTGCTTATCAGGGTCAACATTTGATTCATTTAACATTGTATTGTAAAGCAAAATGGCTTGCTCTTTTTGGTCATTGGTACGAGCACAGCCTCTTATTAGAGTGTTCCAAATAAATGAATTGGGGTTTTGGATTAAAGTGAAAAGGCGAAAAGCGTAATTGAGGTCATGTAAGGTTGAGAAGTGGAAAATTCGGCTGTTGAGAAAAAGGGTGTGGGGGTGTTGGGGTGATGTGGTGCGGAGTGTATGGGCGTGGATTTGTTTGAGGTGAGACATGGAGGTGCATTTGTTTAAGTGGTGAAGGAGACGAGAGTGATTATTTAGTGGGTGCGTGGTGTTGGTGGGGGAGATGCTATGGGGAGGTGGGCTTGGTGTGGCGGCAAGAACCATGCTTATGTTTGCATTAACCATCGATTCATGTCCAATTTGTCATCCACACCGCTTCAAGTGTCTTAGGTGTCAAATGGTGTGATAAAGCAATTTTGACATAATACATTAATATGCATTTATACTTTAATATATAATATATATATAACACATTAATATGTATGTAATTCTTATAAATAAGAAATACATATGTACACCAAATTACGTATACTTATATTATTAAATTATATAATATATTAGGATCCATATGTTAAGTAAAATTATCAATAGATACATGATACTTATATATAGTTTTATATATGTATTATTAATGTATGGAATAATATAAAATATACATATAGTACATATGTATTAAAAATATTATCAATTCATGTATGTATATAATGTTATTGTGAATTACACATGCAATATCATTATATATAGATCTATAATAGCTAAATGCCCCAACATACCTCATTAAATATACATAAAAATACATGATATTAAATGTACATGTATATAATTTATGATATATGTATGTATGTATGTATGTATGTATGTATGTATACATTCATGTATCATGTATGTATAAAAGTTTTATGTGTATATATATATATAAAATAAGTTACAATGGTGTTTTCACTATTCATAAGTTTGGAAGACACTTCACGATTCAGATCGAAGCCAATAAGGCAAGAATCTAAGGGTTGAAATTAAAATACACCTCTTACCATTTTTACCCCTTAAGTATTTGAGTTCCCTCTTTTTTTTTACCCTTCATTTCTTTTGCTCCCGTACCCAAAATTCAAATATGCGGACAAAATTGGAAATCAACCCTTGCTGCCAAATACCAATTACCAAAGCCTACACTCTCTCTCCTCGACCCTCATTTCACAAGCATAACCTCTCTCTCTATCTCATTCTATCACTTTCTCCCATTCCTTCATCTACACCCAAACAAAATCTACTCCCCCTACCTCAGCCCCAACCGTCGTACCTCTTTCCTCACTGCGCCGCACCTCTATCCTCGCTGCCTCGCACCTCTCTCCTTGCCACTACTCCTCTCTCCACATCGCCTCTTATCTCTCATGTATGTTTTGAATAGTTTCGATTTTAAGGTTTTATGGTTTCGATTTTAGGTTTAATCGATTTTTGGTTTTTGATTTTAAGGGTTTATGTTTATGGTTTTAAGATTTTTTCTTTTTGTAATTTAGGGTTTTGTAATGGATTTAAGGGTGTTATAATTTAGGATTTTGTACTGATTTAAGGGTTTGTTTTTTATATACAGGTATACTCTCTCAGGATTTCACCTTTTATTTTGGTTTTGCTGGTACTTATTTGATCTATTTGCATTTTTTATGTTCAAGACATAGCGAACATTTTTTATTTATAGGCATTTCACCCGTTCATTGAGCTTCAACATTAAATCGAATGTAATATTTTGCAGGTATACTCTCTGCTGTATCTTGATTCTCTGTCTCACCACCTATCACATTTTTTGTATTTATTAAATCATTTTAGTTTTTGTTCTATTCAATATTTTTTGAAGTTATTTGAGTTACACTTGGGTTTCTGAATTTTGTAGTAGCATTAGTATTCAATTTGAATTTTGTAGTAGCATTATTAGTATTCAATTTGAAACCTATAGTTTTGTTAGAAGTTTTTCAAATTTAGAAATCATGTGTGTGCGCCTAATTTTCTTTGCTTTTCCTTCATTCTACAGGTATTTCAGGGATGCAATAGGTTCTCCCAGTATAGTTTATTTATTTTATGTGAATTAAGTATCCAATTTTAGTTTGCATAGGAAATTGATGTATTTTATATCCATGTTTCGTATGTCAGAGATTTTTGTGTGAATGTTAATTATTGTCTTTTATGTTTTTATTATATTCAATAATGTTTTACTCATTAGTTTCTACCAATGTTATGTTGGTGAAAAAGGGATAAGTTAGATATATTGCTTATTTTTGGAATTATAAATCTAAATTGAAACTTTGGCTTTGGATTTTGGCATTCAAGATCCCAGGTACTCTTTCCAATTTTCTATTCAACTTTGTGTTTACCTTTTGTGTTTATTTAGTTTAAGAAGCTTTTATTCTTTTATGTTTATCCGCCTCTCCGTGCGGTGTTGGTTATTGGTAAGCCTATTTTGATTTTAATCTCCTGTTAATGTTTTGATTCGAGGAGTGTGTTAAGATAGACTATATACGTGCTTTGATGGAGCATGGATGTTGTAGCTTTTTTCTCATAACCATGATATTGCGACACATTCTGAAATGAAGAATGAAGAAAGTCTTAAATTGTTGCTAAAGTGTTTTATTTTAATTTTTTTGTTTTAGACATGGTTCCATGATATTATAATCAAATATTGTAAATTGATGTGTATGGGACTACAGTGTAGAAGGCCATATTCATCACTACATGGACTATTTAAGATGGTGGTAGTTCGTTGATTTATTTTATTAAATCGTTATTTTGTCATTGAAGTTTAAAACGACCGCCTCTAAACATAGTTGTGTTTTATTCTAGGAACACCCAACATCATTACCTATATTGGAATCCTCTCCATTGGTTATATGGCCAACACATGAAGTTCATTGGTTGTGTTTTATGCTAGGAACACCCAACATCAGCGTGCTTTTATTTCCATATCTATTTATTTGTACATTTAGATTTTGTGTTGATGTTTATGAGAGAATAAATCCATATAAGATGTGTTTTATAGATGATGGCTCTAAATTCTGAAGTTAAATAATTCTAGGAGAGTACAAAGGCAAGTCATAATGGTAACTGCAAGTATTTTTTCTTTTCTTTTCATTTTAATGTTTTGTTGTCTACATGTTTGATAAAATACCTATTGTGTATTCTACCCATATAGTCAAAACTGATATTTTTCTATCTCCCTCTGATGCTCTAAATGAGATCTGCAAACAAACCATATCACCACCACAAATGCATTCGCTGTATCGAAATAATATTTTTTGTATGGTTTGTTGAAAATAGACAATATCTTAGAACAAGTGGGTTAAGGAGTTGTCTTTGTATAGGTCTATGATACATGTGTGATAAGGATTTAATAGTTTAGACAATTGTTTTATTTCAATGTTTTTTTGCAGTTTACTATGTCTGAGAGAGACGACCTACGTAGGAATGCGAATGATCAGTGTCCGTTTTCCCATTTAGATCCATACTTTCTTCCAGGTTTGGTGTTCAAAATTACAAATGATGTCTCATTCATATACATCTACACCCATATAACATTTCTTTCAATTTTAATCTATAGTCCCCCTACAAAGGTAATTTGAATCCAGATGTTGGTTCCCCTCAAAATTGTAGATGGTTGAGTTGGTGGGACTGGAAATTCCAATACCAATTCCAATAGCAGTCAATTCAATTGTTGCGGTAATAAGACCGACTGATTATTTATCCATTTTCTTATTTTTTTTATTTATTGCTTCACCGTGGAGTTGTTAGAGTAATTGTCATGGTGGTGATTCTCTTAAGATCCTGTCCACATTTGGTTTTATAAATGAAGATCCTTAAAGTTTTTATTTTCAATTCATTTCTTTCTTAATAGGGGAGGATGATATACAAGTCATAATCGTACTCAAAGCCAAGCTCCGGAACAAAAAGGTTGATCGCCGAAAAAATGACGACTGCTATTCTTCGGAGAAACGGTGTTCGACTAATCGATTATACTTCCGATGTTATGTAAAACTTTTTTTTAACTCTGTCAATAAAATGAGTTATCTTTACATTACCGGTCCCAAACCGGATAAAGGAAAAGGGGGAAATTTTTAGAGCTTTTTACATCTACTTGGCTCCACCTTCAAAGGTAATCAATTTTTTTTTGTTTCTGTCAATGTGCAGGGAAGACTTATTCTTTTATACACTATTTTTCAATTTATTCTTTGTCTTAATGTCATGGGAAAATTAATAAAGTAACTAATTAGATTTACTATTCTTTTAATCTCCATTTCAGTGGACATATCATATTACACTTTGGTTTGTTGTTATCCTCCCAAGTGTAGCGACCCATTCGTATGATCCCACGCAGACAAGGTACGACAGTGGGAAGACAATGGCAATTTGTTTACCATCTTTTTAGAACTTTGTGACTAGGATCATTTTCAAGGTTTAGAGTGTTTTCAAATTATTTTTTTGAAGTACTTCTACAGGGGTAGAGAACTGGCACTATTTACACATAGTTGAGCCACTATTTTTAGAATCACACATAGTTGAGGCACTATTTATTTTTAGAATCACACATAGTTGAGGCACTATTTACAGTTGGTTTATTAATTCTTCTCTTCCAAGACTTACAATTTACATACAGAGTAAATGTTTTTAGAATTGCAACAACTGCAGTAAGATTTCATTTTGTTTTACTACAATTTGATAGTTAATTTTGGTTTCTGTGATGGTACATGCTATTAAGATTGCAGGCATTTGTGTATTATAGTTTTTTTATTTTATTTCTAATAACTCAAACTTTATATGTAAATTTACCAGATTCAGATTACAAGAAAGCACAAAAAACCCAAACCAAACGAACGCTTGACATTCTTTGTTTAAGCATCAATTGTTAGGACAAGATTATGATCAAATCCTAAGACTGCTTGCAGAACCTGAGTACCTTCCAGGTATTCAACTAACATAGCCTCAGCTTCATCAATTGAGTTGCTTAGACCGAGCCTCCCATTTCTACCACACCCCCAAACCCACACCTCTTCCTTAGATGGGAGGAACCCGCCCTCCCGACACAGAAATGGTTTCCCATTCGAGCCCCTTAACGGCCATTGGGAGGTTATCAAGGCCTTCTCTCCCAAGCTAACATCTTTGATTCCATCCCCATGAAAGAATTCTCATGTTATCTCCTTTTGAAATCTGGCATATAGCTAACGAATGACCAAGGCCCGTTGCTATAGAAACCGGACACAAACTAATGTGAACTGGCAGCAACCCTAAATCTTGCTTATTTTAATAAAGATTACCAATTGTTTCTATATGTTTTAGAAGAAAAAATTATAGGATGTTATCAAAAAATCGTGATTTGCTTCTATGGGCATTAATTTTGCCCTCGGCTTTCACTTATCAATTTTGAAGCAAAACAATCATAAACGAAGTTTCAGGAATAGTTGATCTCTTTTCGCAGTCGCTAACTGGAGCCTAAACAACCCAAATCAATATTGTGATCAAAATGATATTATAAATATCGAAATTTCTTTATGTATACTATTATAAATATCCAGGTCATCGCCTATAATAATCGTGTGGAAGATGTCTTAGATATGTAACTTCCAATCTTCAAATTACAAGGTATAAAGTATGATATTGTGTGAATGAAAAACTTTCATTATTATTAACTTGATACACAATTGGATGCACAGTTATATACACACTTGGATACACAGTTTTAAAATATATTTGTCTCTAAAATATATTTTGGTTTTGCTGGTACCTATTTGTTCATTAATGATTTAGGTTTGGCTTGGTTTTTGTTCATTTAGTAATATTAAGTGACTATATTTTTGGGGAAAACATCAAGAGTTAAAGATTACGTGTGGTTTGGGTTGTGATGTGTGGGGGACTATGGGTAATATATTTGTTGGTATAACTCCATTCCAAATCTCAAAGATCAAGGCAGTTACAAATAGCTCGGCTGATCTCGAGTGTGGTGATTCCATGTCACCTGTTATGGTTCTTTGTGGTTCTACAGTCGAAGTGAAAATTCATTGTGCTCCTGCTCAGTCTAACACCAATTCTCTATCCAATCCAAACATGTTCTCTTAATGAAAATTCATTGTGCTCCCGATCTCATGAACATTTATATATATGCTGCCACAAAAGGTGCTCTGCGAGTTGGGAAATATGTTTATGGTTTTTTATTTTTCTTGAAGGCCCAAGTTTGAAGCATATCTTTTTTTATGTTAATTTCATTTCGTCTAAGATGTGCATTTCTAATTTGATTCAAGATGTGCATTTCTAATTTGGTTGAGAATTCCTCTAGCTCCAGAGGAAAAACCAGTTGGTTCTTTGATGATATGGATGAGGCCGAGTTAGAAGTAGATCGAATGATAAAGTCACAGTAGTATGAGTTCAATGATAAAGAAACAACAGTTGTTTTGCTGTAAGATTTTTGTTCTGCCTATTAATGTTTATTATTTTTTATTATTGTGATATTAATTTTTAGTGTATGCACGACCTAACACCAGCTCTCCGTAGCGGTTTCGGGTTCGATTGGGCATCAAATGAAACCATATGCCAGCGATGTGAAACATCGGGTGGGGAGTGTGGTTCCAGTTCGACTTTATTTGCTTGCTATTGTGTGGATCAGCCATATCCACTCACCTGTAGCACCTTCAAATCTGATACGACTCTCAACAAACTTTTTCATCAAATACAGTTTATTTTTCTTTTTTCTTTCGAAATCACACCGCAAAGAGATTTTATGAATTTCAAGTAATATTATCATCTCACTTTTTATCCTTTAAATGTAAACAGTTTCACTTGGGGCAATGGCACTCCTGCCTCACCGGTCAGTAGAGAACATAGTTGTGAATGGGTAGCCAGCAGCGCCTTCGAGCTGTTATCCATAATTGCTATATGCAGCCCCTTTCATGATGGCCATATGCAACACCAGAGTAGATTCAATGGGTATTATTGAGCTTTGAAGACCTCAACTCCTTGCATCAAAAATTTCTATCTGTAAATATAGGACAAAGTTAATTATTTATTGTATGAGGGTATCGAAGCAGTATAAAATTTGACTTCATTTGTCTTAAAATTCATAACAGAATGTTGGCATTTCCTTGGAAATAATATGTCATATTGTTGAATATTTTTTCTTTTAACTTATTTAACTTCACATAATAAATAACTCATCTTGAGCCATTGGACAGCTATTCTTTTAAAATGATGTATCAGCATGATTTGTTATGACATTTCAAATGTTTACATGAATACTTTATTTTAGTAAGTATGAATACATGAAACTAATATGTTTTAATAAGTTCCAAAACTGATCTTCCCCATCGTTTCTCTTTAGCGTATTTTAATGTATATGTATCGACTTTTCCTTAATCTTGCCATATTATTATTCTATATTTGTAGGTTTGCTTTGGTGGGAGTGGTGTTGTGCAATCTAGGTTATTTATCCCAATCCTTAATTTTCAACCTCTATAAACTATAGTTGATTCATAGATGGTGAGCCAAATTCTGGGTACTTTTCACAACGGTTTTTTCATCAGTCGAGGACTTTACACCACGATCATAGGATGATGCATATACTGGACTTAACTCATGAATCTGGAGGCTGCAGTTGTTATTGGATAAAGAGTTCAATAGAAGACCAAACAAATGGTCTTTGAATCTCGAAAAATACCAGATTGAAGAGGACATGCTTTGCAAGAGGATGAGGTAGCTCGCAGAGCATTACATTTCAATGTGATGAAGTTGCTTTCATTTTATTTTTTAAATATATAATTCAATTCTCCATACACTTCTTTTTTTTTTTTAAATGTCTTAAATATTGTGATGAAGTTGGATTTTGTTAAATTTTTATATGCAATGCTTGCATCCCACACCTTGAAGTGAATCCTATTTGGAAAGAGTCAAGGTATTGAGAAGAGGAAGAGAAAAAGGTGGTGCAGTTAAGAGTATTTGGGCGGCATGTTTTGTTGAATAGGTAGTGCACAATCCTTTTGGATGCCATTGACAATAGTGGATTCTATTTCTCTTCTTCAACAATTTAAATTTACTACTTTATATCTTCATTCAGAAAAAACCTCTACCTTATTATTTATACATCACTAATGGATGTTGAACTGCATATTGGAAACTGGAACATCTCATAATTTTTATCTAACCCTACGTCAAAACTATAATTCCCAAACCTTTTTGATGTGTTATGAATGCAGTTTTTTGGCATAAAATGTTTGATCTATTCGATTTATGTTTTAACAGACCTATTTGTAGATTTTTATCGTTTCAGATTTTGGGCAGAAGAAATTTTGATTTCACTTTATGATTCACCCAAACAACATCTGTAATATTTTAGGCCTTCCATTTAACATGTCATTTTTATCATCCATTTCTCATTATAATGAACTACTCTTATGTTTCAATGCCTCTAGGATCCTTTTTATTCAAGGATGGAAATAACAACGTTTGTATTGTGTGCAGGTGAAGGTATGCAAAATTTAAAGTATTCCCATG
Source organism: Sambucus nigra (assembly GCA_949130495.1). Taxonomy (NCBI): domain Eukaryota; kingdom Viridiplantae; phylum Streptophyta; class Magnoliopsida; order Dipsacales; family Adoxaceae; genus Sambucus; species Sambucus nigra. Next base: position 151,080,779 of record OX422215.1, read on the forward strand.
TCTAATTGTATGAAATATTACATGCTAACCAGAGATAAAAATTGAGGGTGCTACGCACATCCATGTCAATTAAAGTTTTGACTTTATTTATAACAGTTCATGCTGAGTTTATTTATGGAATTTTATTTTACTTTCTTATCGAAGATTATACATAGATGTGTGTGTGCATTTATATAAAGCATGTCTTTTTAATGAAAATTTTGAATTTGATTGCTTTATTTGTGGAGCTATACATATTTGTTTTGTATGTTTAGATTGCGTTTACCCAATTCCGATCTTACGGTGTGTTTGGGAACCTTGATTTTATGCTTTGGAAATGGAATTGGAAAATTTTTAGTTCAAATTTTGAAATTTTTTAACTAAAATTCCAATTCTATTGCTTCCAATTCTAACTCTCATGTGGTTTATCAAATCATCAATTAATGCGGTGTCAATACAGGAACCTGATGTGTCCACATCAATCGTAGCAGTATCACGAGCATGATTGGTCACTACTTCAATTGCAAACGGATTGGTCAATATATTCGTTAACATGTGTCTACACCTTTTTACCTCTATTAAAATTACGACATTTTTTTGCAGCACACTTTTTTTCCCAAATCAGTTAGTAATGATGTCCGTGAGAACATAACACTAATTTATTATCTAGACATTCTTTACCATTATAACTTAATAGTTAGAGTGTTTCTGCATCCATTCATTCCTACGGTGTTATTATGCTTTCTACTTGATAGGGGGTAAGTGGAATATCATCAAAGTCATCGTTCTTTAGGATTTTTGAAGCGTGGTTTGGTTGGTACCATCTTTCTCATCAAACAAACCTTGCCGACGAGCTGACAAAGTCGAGATTCACTACATTTTGATTACAGAATCTTTAAGATATATGCATATCTCGATTTTTATTTATTGTTTACTATACAAGTCGAGATATATGTTTTTCGTTAGCTTTTGTGCCTTGTTCATTTAATATATACATTGGTCGTGAAGGAATCCTAACTGTTGTAATTCATTTTATATCAGTTGAAAAAATCTGTTCAAACTATGCAGGATTTTCAGTTGGCACTAAATTTGGAGTTGAAAATAACTTGGCATATGTTAGCCTGATTTTAGAAGAAGAAGAAGAAGAAGAAGGAAATGAATATATTATTCAAGATAGGTGGTGATAGGCGAATCACATGTGGGCAAATTATACCAACTCTCACGCTTCATCCATGATGAGTTCTACTTTCACTCAAAGGTAGCAATCGATATGGGGTTCTTGGGCATAGTTTTGTATATCGCAAGCTGTTATTTGAGTTTTGTTTGATGCATTTTACACTCCAACTCAATGTTTGTATGCTAAACTTTCCCATTGAATAGTTTGTATGGTATCAATTATATGGTACCACTCAATGTGTTTTCTAAAGTTTGTATGCTAAACTTTCCCATGAAAGTTGTATAGTTCACATGAGCAACCTCCTTTTAGTTCACATGAGAGAGAACTTTCCCATGAAAACTGTATAATCAAGTAGCTTTACTTTTTTCATTTTTCAACAACAAATTTATGAAGGTATTTGAAGTTGTTCTTCCCATTTATTAATCCTTGACATTTTTACTTAATGTGAATTTTACATAACGGTAATAATCATTATTATAATAACTACTATAATGATTATTATTGTTATTGTCTATTTGTAGTTTGTGCTTGAGGAGCTAAACGACTGACCAGAAGTGACGTTGTGCAGTAGCTACCGTTATATGGACATTGTCACTACTATATAAAAGATGATGAAAATTAGATCTTTAGTGGGATGGAAGATAGGAAACCAATAGATCGAGCATCTTTCATTTCTCTTTTTTCTTCGAAATTGTTTTTATAAATCAAAAATGATGTATATTGGGTCATATTGAGAACTTATTTATTTCTTTTGTAACATATTTATTGTAGTTGGACGCATTCTATACAATGTTATTTGGCCCCATGCAAAATGTGAAAGATACTAGAAATGAGTACTCCATATGTTATACAAATCTAAATTGACAATGATATTATATTTGAATTACAAACTATTAGTTTTATTGTTGGTGTATTTTTTATTTCTTATACAGGGCGGATAATACTATAAACGGAGGAAATTTTGCCCAAATTTTTTAAATTCTTTACGATTATTTATTTTATATAAAAACATTCGACTTAAAGTCTACATAACTTGATATTTTCAAGAAATTATTTGTTCCTTTAGTCACGGTCAATATGCTCAATTACATGATCTTGAAGAGGCGGATGTCGGCTTGATTACCCCCATATGTGAAGAGGTTGCTCTCGAGTCTCGAACTCGAGACCAACCGTAGCTTAGACGAGGGCCCTTGCCATCACACTAAGACTTTATACTTTTTAAACACGATGGATTGTTTCACAACCGAAGGAAATTTTGCCCAACTTTTTTAAACTATTAGGTTTGTATCATAGGTTATCTAAAAAATTATTTATATGTTGCGAACTAAGTACGACGTATGGTCCTATCAACGATGTAAACTTTTAAAAATTAGCATCGTGCCTTCAGGCACGGACATACCCTAGTGTGTGTGTGTGTGTGTGTGTGTGTGTGTGTGTGTGTATATATACATGTTTGCCAATTTTGTCAAATTTTCAAAAAAATGTATTTAAAAACAAGTTTACCAAATGCGCACCAATAATTATAAACACATAAAACTGAATTTTAAAACTGTATTTAAAAACAGTGTTTAAATCGAGTTTTCTGAATATAGAACCAAACGGGCCCTAAGTCCCATTCCTTATAAAGGTGCTCACTCTAAAAAAAGTGTTAACCCCTTAAAGGTGGACCATTATTAATACAAAATCCACCAAATGGGCGCTTAACCGTTGGAATCTAGAACTGCCAACAAAAAAAAGTGTGGGATCGGACACATCTAAAACATATGGGTATAGGACTAATCACAAAATCTCTAAAAAAATAAAGGAAAAAATTGGGGTGCCAAAGCCTTTCCCGACCAAGTTCAAATTTATTACTGTTAGTCCACTCAAAATCTCAACCATATTAGCTGAAAATATTGGTCATAATATTTCAAAATGGGTTGAGAAAATCTCAAAACTTTTTTGGACGGTGGAAGGGATTTAGTTTTTTCAGGAAAATGGGTTGCTTAGAGATGATAAATCAATTTTTCATAAAGGTTTAGAGATGGTCTTAAAAATAACCTTTTATTTTTTTATTCATTATCCAGATGTGGATTGTCGCGCTATAATAACAAAAACTATTTTAAATGGAAAATATATTATATACATCGAATATTTATGTGACCCGGTCAATCATTCCTATTTGTAAATATAAAGACTGCTAAAGATAATCAACCTACTGACCTGGTCAATCATTTCTATATACAAATATAAATACTTCTAAAGATAACCGACCTGCGACAATAAAGGGAGAAGATATGTCAATGAACTGGGGATAACTATCATGGTGATTGGATCTCGCAGTTTGGTTACAATCACTTTGATAGTTATCTCCAACTGATCAACCATATCTTCTCTCTTGATTATCGCTGCTCGATTATCTTCAGTAGTCTTTCATATTTCCATATATGAATAATTAATCGGGTTCGTAGGGCATATGCACTCCTCCCACATGTGGTGAATTATTTTCCTCACATTTTCCCCCAAAGCTCTATAGCTGATCAAGGTCATAAAGGTTTGTTCTGACTTTCATGAGAATTCGTAATGTGGTCGCAGACGGTCTTGATCATCTAGCTATACTGTGGTCCAAGGGAACAAAGGTTTTCTTGGTAATGAAGAGACATTTTTCTCGTTAAGTCTTGGGGGCACGCTAGTCTTTTGTCCCATTCATTAGAGGGGTACGCTTGTCATTTGGACGGTATGATCTGAAAGGTCAGTTGCGTGCTAGTCCTCATTTAAGGGAACGTGCGTGTAATGATGGATTTATGCGTTCTAAACCACTAAACTATCTCTCTACCAGCAACTGGATAACATTGTTCAAAACTTCCCTTGCATTTAAGAGCTCAGGGCATGTGTTTGCTCCCTATTGTTTGTCAGTCATCCTCTTCATTTCTTCTTAGAATTTTGTCTTTCGAAGTTCTTATAATTTATGTCAATCTTCTTGTTCGACTTTTAACTTAGAGTGATTATAAAAATTATGTATGTTATCATTGACAACACCATTTAGTCCTTCAAACAAAGTTACATCCCCAGCTGGATGACCATTGAAATGGTATTCGTACTTATAGATATCAATAATGTTGATGGACGCCACTGGATCCTTTCTCAATTTGTGGATGAGGTTGGGGTCACTTGTTCCCCCAAACCACCTCTTCTTAAAGTTTTATGAATATTTTAATGTTGTTTTATGTTTGCTTCAAAATGATGAAATCATCCACACATAATATTTGTAGGTTCATGGGCATGCCTAAATTAATAGGACTTTCCATATGATAAAACGAGTAATATAAATTGCTTGAAAGTAAAGGATAAAATGTAAATGTTGAAATGTAAAGGCTAGAATGTAAATAAACTAGCGTTGAATTGAAGGAATGTAAGATTACATTGCTGAAAATTAAAGGATAAAAAATACAAAAAAAACATTGAAATTTAAAAGATATTGTTATATGTAAAAATTATTCATCTACGTGGACCAATGAGAAATGGAAACATGTTCTCCTATGTGTCAATCTTCACAGTACTTACTTACTTGGTCGGCTCCCGAGACAATTGGTCGTCCAACCAGCCGACCAACCTAAAGAAAATGAACCACCAAGAATATCAAAACCCATTTGTATGGAGTCGCCAACAGTCATTGTATACGTACCCGTGAATATCAATTGTCTTATTTATTGTATAATGATTTAAATGCCGGAATATAAAGGCATTCCATCTCTTAGATTCCTAACCATTATAAATACATGATCTTCCTTAGCTCAAAGGGAGGATTCAATCAATCACAAGCACACCATACTGAGCTATTGTAACCACTAAAAATAATACCAACGGTGGACATAGGTTTTTTACAGTTGAACCACTTTAAAAATCTTTGTCTCTTGTGTGTTTGTTTAGATTGATTTTGTTTATTTATCTATGATTACAAAATTGGACCCATTCCACTTTTATACATCAAGAGATTGTCATCGACTGTGGGAAACGACACAAAAAGTCTTTCCATATTTATAGAAGAGATGAATATTCATGTTTCAAGATGATGATTTATGTGTATCATGATCAAAAGATAACTTTTATTTCTCTATTTGGACAGAAACAATTATTTTACATGTTTTATACACAATCATTTCATTGAAACATGATGCTCATGTGTTTATATTCATGAAATTTGTATTCAGTTCATGTTTATAATAATAGTGATCATTTTAAATAATCTTCATTGTTAATTTCAGACAGATTTCATAATCGTAAGTTTTAAAAGTATGGACACTCGTGATAATGCCCAGGCCAAATACGATTATTTATGCCAAATGGAAAATTGGATTACATCAACTTGTTGATTCCCAATACTCATCCAATTTTCCATAATTTTAGGAAGAGATAAACTCTAGGAGAATTATCTTAGAAATTTCTTCTCTACAAACACATATTTGAGACTCTAGACACATCATCACAGTTCTGACCCCGAATCATAAATTTGATTTATTTCAAAAATATATATGTTGTAACTGTCTAACACCTTCTCCAACGAAGACTAAATCCAATTGACAAAGTAGGGTATGCACGTATACCTAACGGGCAAAGCATGAACAACTGTAAAATTGGTAGATGAATATCCACCAAAACCGTTGCTGACTTCATCCCGATTAAAGTGTGGGTTAGCCCATAGGTTTAGCGATAAATCCAAGAAGCTTGACATGACCCGAAGAGTCCTAAAACATTGGAAACAATCTATTTAAAAACTCCAGAATCATCAAGCCGACCAGTGACCCGGAGTCTGGTTGGTTCTCTACCAGTTCCAATGGGGTTCTTAGAACCTCACAACATGTTTGGGAAAGATTTTTTATGAATTGCAGAATACCTAATCACCTCCCCGATCACCAATGGTGCTCGTCCTTACGATTTATGCTGATCAGACTCGTGTACGAGTTAATGTTAAATCAAGGCGATGTCCTGATAGCTAAAGGTCGGTCAACAAAACCCAAATTCTTGTGGCTATAGTCCCCTGACCGCCATCCTGGTTCAAGCATGATTATGCAGTTTCTCCTCGAGCTTCTTCTGGTCGGCGATAGTTGTTCCCCCTAATTGCCTCCCCGACCAATATGATCACGGTACCAAAATATTATTAACTTAACATTTCCACACGTTAGGGGTTTCCCGACCATCGATTACTAGTCGGCGACAGATGTGGAGAGTTGGCACCAAAACTGAGAATTTGTGATTCCTTGCCTATGTCCTCGGATGGAAAACATTGGTTTTCCCATTTTGACTTTACAAAAATAAACACCAGTTGTTTGGTTAATAATGCCACTATAACGCTCTGACCCGAATTTATGGGTTACCCATAGTCAATCCGGTCCAACCCGAGTGTGAAGTGAAATGAAACAACCTATATAATGTTTGTAGGCCTCTTTTTTCTATATGTGCTTTACGTGAAACATTTTTTCCTAAACAAACTTTTTCCAATTTTAATTTGCACCAGTTTTGTGAACCAATTTCAATTAACCCAAATTTATCTTATTAATCCTAAGCATGCATCTAGTATGATTTAGCAAGTAAAATAAATCAAGTCCACAAAACATACAAAATCGATGTACGAGGAAACCACTAAGAGAAAAAACCTCGGCCCAAGCCACACAATCACTATGATACGGTTATACAAACTAAAAATAGTAGACTTACTCAAAGACTCGATACCCAACAATATTTTATGCTCTTCTATGTTTCAAAGACTCCTCCACAGTGCAAGGCAGGAGTCGACCTATGCCAGGTCCATAACACACGAGTCCACGTGCACCTCTATATCCACCGAACAGCTTTGGCAACGGCTTACGATTCAGAACATGGTGTCCACCGCTTCTTCATCGCAAAACTTGATGAAACAAATGTTCAATGAGATAAACAAACTTCAGATTGTGCTAAACCAAGATCCCTATAACATATGTACGTGAAAGACTGGATCTTGGAACACAAAGGATGTTTTTAACTTGAAAACCCTTTGTAAACAAGTGTAGAAAAACGTATAGGTTCTGTTTTGTAATTTTTTGGTTGTGCACACACCAAAATTCTGAGAGAAAATTGCCTTAAATAAAAAATCTTAAGTCGACAAGTCATTAGAACGATATTGGCATGTCGTTAGAACAACTCCACTTATCTCGTTCGAACGAGATATGCATGTCGTTAGAATGACCTGCTGATATCGTTTGAACAATAGTAAATGTCGTTTGATCTTTCAAAAGTCAAGGGAAAGATTTACACGACTCTAAAATGTGTTTATCTCATAATAAACGAAGTTATCTTCAAAAAAACGAAGTTAAAACATTTTAAAATCATTTTTAAACAAAATAATATCCTTAAAACATTCTTCAAGTCCCATAAACATTATGCATTCATACTTTATCTCGGAATGCAATATGATATGAAGACGTGAAACGTGCACCAATAAACACGAAATGATCTATCTTTGAAGTTTGGTCGCTACGTCTTCAAAATAACGTTATAGACTATGTAGGAAACATGACAAGACAAAATCTATCTATGACTCAAATTGGTTTTTGTTCAGAATAATGCCAATACATACAAATTGACACTACTTGGAAATTTGTCTTTACAAATCTCCCCCTTTAGCTATTCCGTGACAAAATCAAAAAAATGAAATGACTAGGTCGGGCCGTCAAGCCAAATGACCTAAATCCCATCCCATAAACCCAAAAAATACAGGACACGTCTAGTAAACAAATATCGGACCGGTAGCATAAACTTGTCTCTATGTGATGTAGTCGCATAATCTCCAATCTATGAATAATCACTACACACACGAAATAAACAAATACCAAGTGAAGTATGGAGGTACAAATTATATAAAACCTAATGATATCAATTTGAAAAACAACCCAATTGTTAACCATGTGATAAAAACATATGATACCAATTTGTATACACATTTTTTCAATATAGCTCAAATCAATGATACCAAAATGTAAACAATATGATCAAAACATGTAAACATATGTGCTCATAAAAAAAACTCACAAAACTTACCATACATCACATACTATATCTCCCTCTTTTTGTCTCGAATAGACAACTAGAGAAAAGGATAAACAAACATCATCGTATCTAGCATGAGAGTAATTATATAAAGCATATCTAGATAAACATGGATAGCCAGCTAATAAAAATCAAAAGATACTAAATAGTAGCTAGCAAACAGTCACATGAATCATCAATATTAATAATGATGCGACTAAACAAATTAATGCAGTAAAAAATTCAATCATGAATAATCAGTATCGAATGCATGAAAATAACCCAGATGTACCTAAACAGTGTAATATCATCATATCAGTAAAGCGGGTATAAAAATAAAAAGAAGAGTCAAAAGTCAACTCAGTTAGTTCGAATGATAAAATCGTGACATTTGAACGAGATAAGATCTCCTTCAATCTATGCAAGAAACGACCTAAACCGTAAGGTGTCGCGCAACGCCAAACAAGAAACGACCAAAAAATGACCTATCTCTCTATCATACCTAACACTTTTATCATCTCGTTACTAGTGTCACGCGATCGACTCTTCAAATGACATGGGTATGTTATTTGAATGACATCTAGAAGTCGTTTTAATCGACTTCAAAAACTTTGTTTTCCAGCTCAAAAAATATGCAGAATTTTCCCAGTGAATTTTTTTCATCAAAGCAATAGAAAAACAAACAACATGCACACAAATTTAGAATTTTGAGCTAAATGCGCTAAATTCAGAATTTTAACGATTCTACAAACAATAGCGTCATTACACGATTTTTCAACATTAGGATTCGTGGTGCGAACCCATTGTAATTTTCCATCCAACCATCCTCATATATTTATATTTTCTTTTCAAGCTCTTTGAGGTTTCTATTTTCTCAGCTTAGAGAAATCCTATTGGCCCCATTTTTGGCATATGTTTCTTTTTATTGCCTCGATTTTTTGGGGGCTCTTTTAAACGTGGCTTTCACGATGAGTTTATTATACTCTCGCAGCCTTTTCTAGTGAACACTCATAATTTTTTTCAATATAAGCAATATTTATCCTCGCGGCAAATGGTTCTTACATACACATCTCCTCCTAAGTCTAATTATGCATAGATGACAAAATTGAGAGGAGAATGTCTCACCAAATTAAAATATGCATGGGAATTCAAACATTCATGTAGACCTGTGCATGTGTGTGTGATGGCATATATATAAAGTTGAATCCAAATGCAAATCAACTTTGAAACAACCCCATTAGTTAATGGTTAAGATCATTCAACGCATCTACAATTATGACCAAATGTCCTAGCCACGTGGATAATGAAATGATGGGGGTCCCAGCACACCAATATTCCTCATCAAACATGTAAACTCACGACACAAAAAGAAATCGCAAATCTTTTTGTGTTTTTCAAAAATAAATGAAACTAAAAATCTTTTTTTTACTTTTCAAATAAGATTAAATAAAAGAAAAATATAATACAAAGAGGTAAACATGTCATATCACTAGCAAGATATATATCATGAAGCCAAGACTAGCGTATGACAAACATGGCTAACACAGTCATCCATAAGAAATAGCATGTGAAGTATTATGTGCTAGCATGTGAGAATCAACCAACCTAGCGTTTAGCATCTCCAAAATAGATTTCCTAACCCAAATAGGTGTACACCTGACTCAACAGGTTTTGGAAATCGACGGGACACTACGTTTAAACTTCCAAGGGTCTTTCTAAGATCATAGCAAAAACGCCTAAGGTGACCTTTCCTACCACAATGCGAACATGTGTAAACACGACGAGGAACGGAACCTTTAGGTTGACTTTTTCTAATACCCTGGGATGCGATTGACGCTCTAAAACAAACTATGGTTTTGTCTTTGACATTTGAAGCACTAAAACAAGATAAGCCACTACCATCCCTACTCACACAACTTGAGTCTTTTAAATTATGTTTCAACATCAAAATTTTAGACTCAAGCAAAAAGTTAGACTCCTCAATTTTTAAGGACTCCTTCTTTAAATTTGTAATTACCCTAGAAGGTTATCTCTCTCCCCCTCAATGTGAGAAAACTTATCCCTAAGAGTCTTCTCACGAGCCCTAAATTCATTAATCAAAACATTTTCTTCAACGGTACAAACCCTAGATTTTTTAAAGTCCTCTAACTTTTTTTCTAAAATAAGGACTCTATTCTCACTCGTTTTCTTGGCCAATTTCAAAGTATTAAAGTCATCGTATAAATCAACAAACTTCTCACGAATGATATCTCTTTGAGTTTGAAACGTTTGCAAATATTCAATCATATGTTTAAAATGAGAATATTCTTCTTTAAGTATTTTGATTCATTTTGCAAACTTCAAATTCAAAAGATTTAATTCGTCAAAACTTTGATAATCCATCGAGAGAAAACCAAGAGAGAAAAAACAAACACAACTACTAAAAAGAACAAAAACAAGGATCTACACACTAACTAAATGCAACCCGCTCTGATATCAATTTGTAGGCCCCTTTTTTATGTGTGCTTTAGGTGAAAACAATTTTTCTAAAAATAAACTTTTTCCAATTTTAATTTGCATCAATTTTGTGAACCAATTTCAATTAACACAATTTTATCTTGTTATTCCTAAACATGCATCTAGTGTGACTAAGCATGAAAAATAAATTAAGTCCACAAAACACATACGTCGATGTACGAGAAAATCACAAAGAAAAAAAAACTCAGACGGCCCAAGCCAGACAATCACTATGATACGATTTTACAAAGTACACACGGTAGACTTACTCAATGACTCGATACACCACAAACCTTGACACTCTTCTATCCTTTAACCTCTCATCCACAGTGTAACACAGGAGTCCACCTACACCAGGTCAACAACACACGAGTCTAGGTGTGCGTCGGTATCCACCGAACAGCTTTGGCAACCGCCTACAATTCAGAACACAATGTCCACCGCTTCTTCATCGCAAAACTTGACGAAACAAATGTTTAATGAGATGAACAAACTCCAGATGGTGATAAACCAATATCTCTATGACATATGTATATGAAATATCAGATCTTGAAACACAAAAGATGTTTTTAACTTGAAAAGCCGTTATAAACAAGTGTAGAAAAATGTATAGGTTATGTTCAGTAATTTTTGGTTGTGCACACACTGAAATTCTAAGAGAAAATTTCCTTAAATAAAAAAAAATTAAATTGTCAAGTCGTTAGAATGATATTGTCATTAGAATGACTCTTCATATCTCGTTCTAACGAGATAGGTATGTCATTAGAACGACTGCCTAATATCGTTTGAATGACAGTAAATGTCGTTTGATCTTCTAAAAGTCGAAGGAAAGATCTACAGGACTCTAAAATGTGTTTATCTCAGAATAAACGAAGTTATCTTGGGAAAAACAAAGTTAAAACATTTTAAAATCTTTTTTAAACAAAATAACATCATTAAAACATTTTTCGAGTCCCATAAACATTATGCATTGAGAGTATCTCGAAATCAAATATGATGTGAAGACGTGAAATGTGCACCAATAAACACGGTATGATCTATCTTTGAAGCTTGGCCACTACATCTTAAAAACAACGCCATAAACTATGTGGGAATCGTGACAGTATATAATCTATTTATGACTCAAATTGGTTTTCTTCTGGAATAATGTCAATACATACAAATTGACACTACTTGGAAACTTTTCTTTACAATGTTGTTAATCCAATTTTATTTTAATTCATGTTTCACTTATTTAGCATGCGCTTCCAATTTTAATTTAGGCTACGCGAGGGACCCATGGGGAGAACCCAGAGTCCAATCATACACATCTACTAATGTAAAATAGAAGAGAGTACTTACTTGTATAGCGCTCTCAAAATATGAAACCGCACCTAACATGTCGTAACAAAATGAGGGAGTGAGCCAAATGCCCAGTAGGAAATATACAAATACAGTATAGTTTCAAACGACAGAAAGAAGATTCTAACACGTTATACCTACGTGCACATGCAACTACCTTGTAAACATATATAAACATATATATACATATACTTAATGCGTGAAACAATTTTCTTAGGAAAATCTTATATATCCAGATTAATTCACCTTAATCTCGTAAAAATACTTCTTTTTTTCATTTTGACATTCACCCCTTTATTTAACACACACGGTTAAATATTTGAAATGACTTCACTTGAATTAACAGAAAATCATTTCTTTACCAAAATTACCCCTTCAACTTAATCGATCCACATTAGTATTTTCATTTAAAATCACCCTTTCAATACACGCAATCACCATTTTAGAAAATACTTACTTAATCTTTGGAAAAACTTTTACAACACATTCTTGTGTTAATTATGGGTTGAACCACTTAAATTTCTTAACCACCCATTTACCCACTTACTTTATCTTTTTCCTTAACTTATGGACATTAAACAACTTCACACTCACATGTCCATTTTAACCTTTACCGAAACATTTATTAATTTATTCAAGTTAGGTTATCTTAACACGTTTTCACCATAAAACTTATTTCTGGACATGTTCCTTATTCCTTTATCTTTTTCTCAGAATCTTCCAATAACCGCATACTTCAACGGGCTCCACACCACCGACTATGTGCACCATATGATCTGGACAATCATTTTGAGTCTTTCACCCCAGGGCTCTGGTCCCTCCTTAATTAAACCGGTGTCATCCAAGTTCCTTTTAATGTGTTTTAACATTTTACAAATATCCATGTTATACTACTTTTCCCTTTACCCAGCCGAAGCCGAAACCTGGGGTTCCACCCCAATTTTTTTTTTTTGGTCGATAAACTTGTTTTACACTCTGAAATTCATTATTTCATATCCTTTGCACTTTGACTTTGACTTTATTCCAAAAATCATATTAATTTAGGACTAATTTATGTAACACCTTTTCCAATATTTTTACTTCATAAAAATGTTCCACTTTAAGTAAAATTATAATTTTACCCATTTGTTTCCAAACTCATCTTTTACTCCATTTTCACAAGTGTTAATTTTTCAAAAAACACTATTAGTTTCCCATACTAACTTTTTAAGTGTTTTTAACACCTTAACACCTTTTTAACCGTGGAGTAATATTATTCTTAATTGAAAACATCTTTAATTATCTCATTATTTCCTTTCCAATCTCGAAAGTGTTAATCTTTCAAAATATTATTAAGTTACACACGCCAACTTTCTAGTGTTTAACCATTAACATTTATTCAACACCTTTATTAACCATCTTTCAAAATTATGCATTTCTTTACTTTCTTCATTCAAGAAATCTAAATACACTTGAAGACTACTTTTATAAGAAAATACAATTTTCTTTTATTCTCACATGTAGACTTGCAACTCTGTACTTATCATACTTTTAATCGCTTTTTCACACACATTGAAGACCAAGATTTCTACTTCTTCTATTCCATATTTAAACCTACATTTATTGTCAAAATACTACAACTTTATATGCATGAGAAGATGAATTTTAAATCCTAAAATCCTATACATTGTTTAAACGTACATTTCATTCTAAAAGCTCATAATACCATCAAAATGCACTTTCAATTCATAAAAGATGTTTTACCTCTTCAAACTCAACAAATGTTTATCTTTTATAAACTTTTCACATTTTTTTAAGAAACTTTAAAACATTATTTCACCAATGTTTTAGCAAAATCAATCATCATTTTCAAACATTTTATTTCATAAATGTTTAACATAGATTTTATAGAAAATACACCATTTTCATAAAAATCTCAATCTTCATTTAAAGAAACTTTGAAATATTTACTTCATTATATATTTTCAACAATATAACATTGTGCAACATTTTTATTCCATAGAAGTATCTGTAAATCTTAAACTTATGTGTGATAAAGATTCAAATAGATGCGCAAACACCAATCACAAACTTATTTAATTAGAGTCAATTTATGAACCAAATTAACGCAACCCACAAAATCAACTAGCTACATGCATGCGTGTGTCAAACCAACATAAATAAGATATGTGACACAAAGGTCAGAAAAAATCCCCTCAGGGCAAAACCTTTTTATTTCACTAGAATTGTAAATCGCAACTTACACGATTACAATGAAATACAGTTTGACACGCGAATACCCGCAGGTGTCAATCGGCATCGTCAATAATGAATTACGCGCAGCAATCCACAAGAATCGCAGTCCTAATCTCATCAAAGATACACACGCAACGAACCTCAATGACACGTAGACGCATGATGTAAATATCATTTCCACAAAAGTATGAACCCCAGTAAAGTGTGTTCTCAAACTCAAAAATAATTCACATGAATAATTGGGACTTTTGTGAATTGAAAACAAAAGAGATTAAACTCTAAAAGAAGAAGCCAAAAGTTTCCACTGATTTTGCACTGTTTGCAGAATGTAAAAATGTACAGACTTCTTATGGAAAACAGAGTTGAAGAGTCCCTTAAATAGAAAACTTAAGGCGACGGGTCGTTTGAGCGAGACACGTTGTCGTTCGAGCAACATACGCTGTCGTTTGAAGTATCTCACTAGACAGCATATCGTTTTAACAACATATGGTATCGTTCGAACGAGACCCATAAAATAATATACTTGTTCTCATTTTCTTTTCAGTAAATGCACCGCCTCAAACACTCCGAAAAATAATTTTTTGACGAACAAAACATTTAAAGCTCCGCTCCAACACTTAGAAAATATTTTATGAAAAATATCCTAATATCCTAAGTGAATTGTTAAGGAATTAAAAAACTCAACTTTACCAAATTCAATTCGCGAAGGCTTGATTGTTGATGAAGCTTGATATTCTTATTGATGAAGCTTGATATTCGAACCGCCTCATTGAATATTTATTCTTGAACTTCTTTAACTATTGTAGCGGTATACGACATACTTTATTGTGACGGACTATGTCCTTACAAATATCCCCCCTATGTCTATGCCGGTACAAAATAAAAAATATCCGAATTATCAATCTAAAAAATGACTTATACAAATCTACCCTCCCATAAACTCAAAAGTGGAATGATAAATTGTCAAGTATTCAAACTTTGCTTCAACAATCAAATATTCAAAACTTCAACCTTTTATCATCAAAGTGTTCAACATAATGATCTTCAATTGTACCTACATACATGAGATAAAACAAACACCTCATGATGTATCGAGTTTGAAATGATATAAGCATAAACATCAAAGCATAATCAATTCTCCCCCATACATAAACTCCCCCATTAGGTCGTAATTCGTTCTCCCCCTTTTTTATTTGTCCGAAATAGACAAGGAAAAGAATATCCCAATTAAATCAAATCGGGGTCACGGTAAACCAAGGAAAATAAACTATTTTTTATATTTCAGATTTTTCATACAAAAATGCAAAAATGATGTTACAAAAATCACACACCATGAATTTTCACTAAGACAACCAAATCGTGGAAATAGAATGAATCGGTGTGAACAAATTCGATTGGAAAATCGATTCAATCATGACATGTGTGCACGATGCATAAGTGTACTCCTAACGAAAGAACGTCAAAATTGTCCTTAGGTGTAAAAAAATTTGAATTTAGATGACATCGTCTTAATCATATCAACAAATACAAGTATAAATGATTTCCACATCAATAACGTCCAAAACTATGTAATGCTTTTTCATGACTTTCAAGGACGTGCAAAGCGTTATAAATTCCATCCAAACTCCCTCATTAAAAGATAATGCATTTTATTTTTCTTATGAGGTGATGAAACTAAAACCTATTGGCCCATTTTTGGCATATTTTTTTTTATTGCCTTTCAATTTTTTCGGGCTCTTTTAAACCTCACTGGATCCCGGATAATTTTTAATTCCTCACTTTTTTAGGTCCATTTAAACGGTGGCTTTATCGCAAAGAAAAAAAAGAAATACCTTTCGTAGCCCTTTTTCAATTTGCAAACTAAATCACACAAACTCACAAACGGTTTATCTCATGCACCACTTTTTATCAAGTTTTATCGCATTTGGTTCGTTGTATAGACAGAATTGAGATGAAAACATTCAACAAACATGTGATAGATAAGCACAAAAGTCAAACAAATCCGTACAAGCATGCAATAAAGGACAAACGAGTCAAACATGTAGATTGCAACACTATATATCATCTCAAAGACTCCAAACTTTGTAAAGCACGTGAATGACACAACATATTGTCTCAAAGCATTATCAAATAGTCACATGGATATGGAATGAAATTGTGACTCGATCATCCTAAGTGTTCATTCATAAATGGTGCAAAATAAAGTACAAAACTCTTTTTGACTTTTACAAAAAATTTATCAAAATAAAATCTTTTTGTATTTTTCAAATATGATCGCCAAAATAATATATGAATGGACATACAAAAAGTATACATGTCATAACACTAGCAAGAATATATCAAAAAGCATAACTAGCGTATGACAAACATGCAAACATAATCATCTATAAAATATAGCAATAGAAGAGTCATGCACAAGCAACGGAGAATCAACTAGTCTTACATCTAGGGCCTCTAAAAGTGATTTCCTAACCAAAATAGGTGTGCATCGACGCATGGGGGTTACGGGAACCAAGGTAACACTTATTTAAACTTCCAAGGACCTTTTCGAAGATCAAAAGAAAAATGCCTAAGGTGCCCTTTCCTACCACAATGTGAACACGTGTAAACGGGTGGAACGACACCTATGGGTTGACCTTTTCTAACGTCCTTGGAAATGGTTAACCCTATAAAACAAACTATGGCTGTAACTTTAACACTCGAAGCATGATAAAAAAAAATGAGCCATTACTATCACTACACAAACTACTCGAGTCTTTCAAATCATTTTTCAACTTCCAAATTTTAGACTCAAGCAAAGAATTAGACTCTTCCAATTTAAGGGACTCCTTTTTCAAATCATCAATCAAACCTAAAAGGTTATCTCACTCACTCTCAATTAAAACAAATCTATCCCTAAGAGTCTTTTCACGTGTCGTAGCATGATTAATTAAACTATTATCATCAATGGCACAAATAGGAACCCTGTAACTTTTAAAGTCCTTCAACTCTTTTTCTAAAACTAGGACTCTATCATCACTCTCCTTTTTGGACAATTTTAAAGCATTAAAGTCCTGGTCCAAAGAAACAAAATTTTCACGATAAAAATCTCTTTGATTTTGAACCGTTTGCAAAAGATCCATCGCGGATTTAAAATGAGAATTTTCTTTTTCCAAAACTTCAATTCTTTTCGTAAACGTCAGATTCAAACTATTTAAATCGTTAAAAATTTGACTTGTGTCAATAGGAGGGGGCATCCAATTACATAAGTTTTTCATTGGGAAATTGCGATTTTTCACAAAATAGATTTTTCAGAAAAAAAATCAATATCAAAAAATTTTGCGAAAAATAGGAATACGTGATAAATTAGTGTAACCTGCTCTGATACTAATTTGTAAATCTTAAACTTATGTGTGATAAAGATTCAAATAGATGCACAAATTCCAATCACAAACTTATTTAATTAGAGTCAATTTATGAATCAAATTAATTCAGCCCACAAAATCAACTAGCTACGTGCGTACATGTGTCAAACCAACAAAAATAAGGTATGCGATAAAAGTTCAAGAAAAATACCTTCCGGGAAATACCTTTTTATTTCACTATAATTATAAATCTCAACTTACACGGTTACAATGAAATACAGTTTGACACACGAATACCCGCAGGCGTCGGTCGACGACGTTAATAATGAATTAAGCGCAGCAATCCATAAGAACCACAGTCCTAACCTCAAAAAAGATCCACACACGGTGAACCTCAATGACACACACTCATATGATGTAAATATCCTCTCCACAAAAGTATGTACATGAGCAAAGTGTGTTCTCAAACTCCAAAACAATTCACATGTATAATTGGGACTTTTGTGAATTGAAAACAGAAGCGATTAAACTCTAAAAGAAGAAGTTAAAAGGTTCTGTTGATTTCGCATTGTTTGCAGAATGTAAAACGGTACATACTTCTTATCGAAAACGGAGTTGAAGAGTCCCTTAAATAGAAAACTTAAGGTGGCGGGTCGTTCGAGTGAGACACGCTGTCGTTTGAAGTATCTCGCGAGACAGCATGTCGTTTGAATGATATACGGTGTCGTTCGAACGAGACCTATAAAATAATATATATTTTTTTCTCATTTATCCTTTCAGTAAATGCACCGCCTCAAACACTCCTAAAAATAAATTTTGGATGAAAAAATATTTAAAGCTCTGCTCCAACACTTAGAAAATATTTTATGAAAATATCCCAATATCCTAAGTGAATTATTAAGGAATTAAAAAAAACACCTTTACCAAATTCAATTTACGGAGGCTTGATTGTTAATGAAGCTTGATATTCTTATTGATGAAGTTTCATATTCGGACCGTCTCATTGCATATTTGATCTTGAACTTCTTCAACGGTTGTAGCAGTATACGACATACTTAATTGTGATGGTCTATGTCCTTACAGTATTTATTATTTACTACACATGATTTTCATCATTTAATCAAATGCACCCTACTCATGTAATCTAACACAAGACTATAAATACACAAAATAGAGTCTTAATACTAGGAAGAATATTTTTCACCTCTAAAGGCTCTAAATGGTGGCAAGAAAGTTGGTGTAGGAGTATCAACCCCCACCTTCAAAGGTGGCCTCAAGGGGTTACCAAAAGCATCCTCCAAAAAATGCTCCAAATGTGCTCCATTAAGATTATAAACCAAAAATCCTTTCAAACTCCATAAAAGCTTCCATCATCTTCTCCAAAAATTCCCCAACACTTCTCCAAAATTCATTGCTCTCCTCATACATGGTGAAAATGGGTGTATAATGTTCAAATATGGTGGAATTTATAACAAATATGGGGTTATAATATGGAGAGGTGGTGGTAGCATGGTGGTTTGTGGTGGTGGGAGAGTGTAGAAAGACTAAAATGGTGGAGGAGGACCACCTCTTCAACTCTCCCTCTTATTACAATTTTCCCAACACAAATGAACCCAAATCACCCATTTAAAAACCCTCTGAGACCTAAAAATCTCATTTTTGCCCATCTAGGCACATTAGATTTCGACAGCTCAAAGATATTATGGCCAAAATCATTACAGCGCATAAGGGAAAGTCAGATTAAATATTTTTAAAGTACATCTTTCAAACGACATGGGCCTCGTTCGAACGGCATCTCCATCTCATTCGATAAGTGGCTTCACGCGACCTCGAACTGTAATGCAGTGAAATCTCGCTCGAAGGTCATTTGAACCCCTGCCTCGCACGACCTTGGCATGACACTGGGTATCGCTTCTAACTACACCCATATGTCATTAAAACGACCCCTTTTTCTATTCTTTTATTTCCCTCAATTTTTATCCATGCGCTCCAATAATTTTCATCAGACCTTACTCCATTACATTTTATATAAAATTTAAATGAAATACTAAGGCAGGGTATTACAGCCACCTAGCTATAATTTCTTTCACACTTCAAAGCTTTATGTGGAAACAGATTTGAAACCAACTATTTGTTGTAGAGTTTAAATCATCTTATATAAATTTTGAACTAGACCCTATATCTTACATATGGTACATATTAGAAAATAATCTGCTCATCTCATACATAATCGACATAAAATTTATTATTATATGTTTTGAAATTTTCATTGCTCGATAGTCGAGAAGATACGTATCATATACTGTTTGGCCGAATACATCAATCTCATGATGATTTCTATTTAATTTAGCCTCAGACACCATTTATCTTATTGATGCTCTGATGGATGTTCAAGCATGCTATAACACTTCAGGCCCAATGAATAGTTGGGCAAGATTACTTATTATAATCGACAGATGCTCGGCCGTTGATATTTTTTCAATTTTACTATTGATTATCTGACTCTAATTCTTAACCTGAAGAATGGTTATGCATATTCAAGATTCATCTCGGTAGATGATCGACAAAATATTTATTATCATATATTTAGTCCCGAAGATATCTTCCACACAAGTT
The DNA here is from genome assembly GCA_949130495.1 of Sambucus nigra. Lineage (NCBI taxonomy): Eukaryota > Viridiplantae > Streptophyta > Magnoliopsida > Dipsacales > Adoxaceae > Sambucus > Sambucus nigra. The sequence goes on from OX422215.1 coordinate 151,101,008, forward strand.
GTATTTTATCCCCAACGGATGGTTGGTCAAAATAATCCTTATCTATATTTAATCCCGACAAGTGGTCGGCATAGTCAATTGTTAATCGACATTACATTTATTATTGTTATTCAACCCTAATGAATGGTTCGGAAATCTATTTTTCTCTAACAATGCAGGATCATTCGTAATATTTACTCAGTCAGATGGTCGGCACTTTCATTATTTCTCTGGATTTCTCACTAGCTTCGATGGATAAACAATTTAATTTATATTATGTGAATCATCACAATTTAGAACCAATGAATTGTTGGGCATTACCATTCTTATTTGATTCAACCTCGTCTAATGACTGCATGTTCATTCGTTAGTCAGCATTATATTTGCAATTTAGTTCAGATGCTCGAGCATGTTTGTTATTTTATCTTCTCATTTTAATTGCTCTATATAATCGACATTATATTGCAACAGAGTCCTGATGGATGGTCGGGCATGATAATCATTGGATCATCTTATTTTAGTGCTCGATAAATGGTCAGCATGACTCGTAACAAAGTCCCAACGGATGGTCGGGCATTATTATATTTCATACTTCTCTTCATAAGCTCTATTGGGGGCTCCACAGCTATGTTGACCTCTGAATGAATTCACTGCAACATTAGTCAAGCCAGAAAGAAAATTAGACATCAATCTAAAAAACCATAAGATTGGTTTCCTAGTGACGAGTGGTTTAAAAAGTTTTAACCACTGACAAGCATTCAAGCAAGCCTCGACGCATTAGTGCTTCACAAGCATGTGGTCGGCCCGTCCAATTGTACCATTTACCCGATCAACCAGAATACAGGATTACAAGAATTATCAAGCGGACAAGAGGATGTACAGAAGCAGTGGTCCTAACAAAAGTTAGTATATAACCAAAGACATATCAGTAAATCACCTCAGATGCACAGCCAAAATCAAACTTCATGTATGACTTCATCTTCAGAAAGATCACGAATAAGAAGTTCACCAAATTTAGGAAATCTATTACAGTATTATGAGAGACAAGATTCGACCATTATTGACCAACGCATAGATAAGACCCTAACATCAAACTTCATATATGACTTCATCTTTGACAAGTCAGGAACAAGAAGTCCATAAAATTTCATGTATAAACACAAGAAGTTTTACCCGGCTGGGTTAAACACATGAATAACTATACATTCCTAACACACTTGATCACCAATGATAACTAATGCAAACGCTTAGTTCAACAAAACCACTTATAGTTTTATCTAAATGATTTAGTAGAATCTAAGACATTACAAATTGGGCTCAACAGTTGACCAAGCACTTATCATTTAAGTAGATTACTTAGTCGGTTAAATGATTAACTAATCACAAGACAGATTACCTAATCGACAAGCTAATTAAAAATTAATCACAAGCTTAAATAAAGATGAAAATGTATATGGCTTCAACAGGATGGTACAAGGATAGTATTAAAACAGAAACAGTCATTACAACGAAAAATAAATATCTTAGAAGTCATTCCATGAGGCATTTTCCATCGGCCTTGTCATCCCAACAGGAGGAATATCAAGGGCAGAAAGACTAGAGTACCCTTTTGGAATTCATAGTTTTTTAAACTATATAACAAAATGCCATTGTACTGATACACCAGAAGATCAACGGTTGACCTCCGTCAATTTTGGGAGCCGAGCAACTTTTTAGAGTAAATACTCCTTCCTTTCACTAAGCCATCAAGCATGGAGCATTGGGGGCTTTTTTATGTAAAAATTATTCATCTACGTGGACCAATGAGAAATGGACACTTGTTCTCCTACGTGGCAATCTTCACAACAATTACTTACTTGGTCGGCTCCTGAGACAGTTGGTTGGCCAACCGACCGATCAACTTAAAGAATATGCACCATTAATAATATCAAAGGACATTTGAATGGAGTCGCCAATATTCATTGCATATTTACCCATGAATATCAATTGTCTTATTTGTTGTATACATATGTAAATGTCTGAATATATAAAGGAACTCCATCTCTTTGATTCCTAACCACTATAAATACATTATCTCCCTTAGCTCAAAGGGAGGATTACATTAATCACAAGCACACCATACTGAGCTATTGTAATCGCCAAAAATAATACCAACAGTGGACGTAGGCTTTTTACAGTTGAACCACTTTAAAAATCTTTCTCTCTTGTGTATTTGTTTAAATTGCTTTTATTTATTTATCTATGATTATAAAATTGAACCCATTACTTCTTTAGACATGAAGAGATAAAATGTAAAGATATAGGTCTATTTGATCGTTTGGTTTCTCATGTGTCTTGCTTTAGGGGTGAATTTATAATTGTTTGCAATAACAAACTTTCTTTATCTCCAAATAATTAATTCTATACAATAACCACTCATAACTAACTCTTTTTGTCTCCAAGTAACATCCACTTTGAATTTGAATTAAAATTCGATAATAACCACCACCCATACTTACCTCTAAATAAATCTAATTCGAATTCAAATAATAACCTCTTTAAACTACTCACTTCTTCAACCAAAAATTCCTGCAATAATTACCATTAACTTCTCCCGCCATTTCGCCACATGTCAAAAAATGTCGCGAGATGAACTCAATAAAATATGGTGTAAACATACCACACACACACCACCTGAGTTTTGAGAAAATATAGGTGGTGGAGACTTGATAATTGCAGTCTTAGATAAACTTCACCGGATTTGTGAAATGTGCAAAACTTCTTCACAATCGAAGTAGCTATCTATGTTGAAGTTTATAGTAAAAAGTTGCATAATTTATTTCCCTATTTCAATTTCTAATGACACCAAGTAAGGTGAATAATTTCATCCCTTTTAATGTCACCAGATATGGTGAAAAATTGCAACAATTTTAACATTCAAAGGCCAACACAAAAATTTAACTTTAAAAGATTTACTGTCGAAAGTCACCAAATATGGCGAATAATTATAAAAACTTTGAAACCTCAAAGGGTCACCAAAGATGGTGAATAATTTCAATATTTTTAACCTTCTAAGATCATTAAATGTGGGGAATAATCATAAAAATTTTAAACTTTGATAGGTCACCAAAATGGTGAATAATTACAACATTTTTAATCTTCGAAGATCACCAAAGATGGTGAATAATCACAAAAACTTAAAATTTTAACGGGTGACCAAAGATGGCGAATGGTTGCAATATTTTTTTACCTTTGACTATCACCAAAGATGGTGAATAATCCTAAAAAATTTAAACTTCAAAGGGCTACTAAAAATGGTGAATAATTACAACATTTTTTAATCTCTGAAGATGACCAAAGATTTCTGTGACATTCTAGAATTTTGACCTGACCTCCCAATATTGGATTTATTTATGTGTTATGAACTAAAAAATGAGTCATACACCAAAATAAATTTCCAAAAATTAAGCTTCGAATTCAACAAACGATTTGTCATTTTGATTGATGTGAAGAGAGTTATGACCAGCTTACTAAAATATATTTTTGGTGACTGTATAAAATGTTGTAACACTCCAAAATTTTGGTATGACTTATCGAGCATGGTGTTATCTGTGTATTTTGAACTATAAAATGATCTATACACCCAAAGAAATCCCTATAAGTCAAGATTCCAATGCAAAAAAATGGTGAATCATTTGGACCTCTACTATAGAGCGAGTTATGAATGTTTTACTACAATGCATTTTTGGGCTTATGACTTATTAATTCACGATAGATTGTGTGTTATTATGTTCCTTTATGTTTAGCATAACATATATGAATACATGTCGAAACTGTACTTAGTTGGGTATTAGTTCAAATTCTTGTACGTGTCGAGATCGTACTTATATGGATATTAGTCCAAAATTCTTGTACGTGTCTGGATCATACATATATGGATATTAGTCCAATTTCTTATACGTATTGGATCGTATTTATGTTGATATTAGACTTAAGATGGTCCTATTCTTACTTGATATTTTAACTTGAAATGAGAAATCTGGTATAAACATATTGAAATTTTGATTATGTTCAATAGATATGGATAATAATTAAATATTGGGGTCACTGAGGTTTGGGATTAGACACATGTGATATCTAGGGTTGTTTTGATTGAAATAACTTAAAAATAACTTAAATAGGGGGGGGGGGGGGGGGGAGGCTGCATAATTATTTATTGTAGCCCAAATTTGATTAAATAATTTTTTCTTCGTAGTGTTGCTTATGTTATTGTTGATTATGTTTTTTAGGATATAGGTTGCAGTCGTCGCCTCAACCCTGATTCATCTACATGCTCCTTCCTTAAGTTGCTACACATTTAAGATGTAAGTTTCGAGTAGGCGTGCTCACACTTATATTTTCATTTATATTATGGCATACAAAATTACATAAATTAAATAAAAATTGTCATGTTTTTCATAACCAAGGCCATCTCGGGAACATTACGGCATTTTGAATTAAGTTTCCTCTAGGGGTGTAAAGGGATATTCGAAAATCCGAATTTGTTTGGAATTCGAATCGATTTTTTGAGGATATCTATCCAAAAAAATATCTGGAAAAGAGGATTCAGATACCTCATTTAATTATTTAGAAAAAATGGATACGAGTATAGATATTAAGGCTTCCCTCACGGATAATCCGTATCTGAAGCAGACTATTCGCATATACGAATATTCGTATATATATATATATATATATATATATAAAGAGAGAGAGAGAGAGAGAGAAAGAAAGAGAGTAGCTCTCATATATACCAAGTATACGTACCACTGGCGCAATTTTTTTTTTTTAAACAGTAAAAAAATTGAGTTGAGTTTTTTTTGTGGTATTTAAACATTTCAAGGGACCCACATAAAGAAATCAGCTCAAAATAACTTTTTTTTCTATTTTAAAAAAATTGGTCAAACTTTCGCAGCTTTTAAATAGCTTTAACAACTATGAAAGTTTGACTGTTTTTTTTTTAAAAGTAAAAAAAGTTATTTTGAGCTGATTTTTTATATGGGACTCCTGAAATGTTTAAACGTCATATAAAAAATTAAGTCGAATCATAATTTTTTTACTATTTAAAAAAAATATGTATGTATACTTCGTATGTGCTGGAGTCTCTCTCTCTCTCTCTCTCTCTCTCTCTCTCTCTCTCTCTATATATATATATATATATATATATATATATATATATATAGAGAGAGAGAGAGAGAGAGAGAGAGAGAGGCAGGCTCCTGTGCACACTAAGTTTGCACACTAAGTTTGCACATTACCTTTTATATATAGTAAAAAAAATATTTTTGAGTTGATTTTTTTTGTGTGATATTTAAACATTTCAAGGAACCCATATAAAAAAATCAGCTCAAAAAAACTTTTTTTGCTATTTTTAAAAAATCGGTCAAACTTTCGCAGTTTTTAAGCCCTTTAAAAACTGCGAAAGTTTGACCGATTTTTTAAAAATAGCAAAAAAAGTTTTTTTGAGCTAATTTTTTTTATGTGAGTCCGTTGAAATGTTAAAATATCACATAAAAAAATTGGTGTGCGCCAGCACTAAGTTTGCACACTTTTAAAAGGTAATGTGCAAACTTAGTGTGCAAACTTAGTGTGCACAGGAGCCTGCCTCTATATATATATATATATATATATATTTGACTCTTGTCACTAATACCATCTTACACACTAAGATTCTATTTTACATTGGTCGTCATGTTGTCCAAAGTCACTATAACTTTAGATATTGTCCCATTCGGTTGACATATTCATGACAACTTATAAATAGTGTGGTCTTTCCGATGTAGTGTAGTTGGGACTCAATATTTCTTACTTTATGTGTTCACTAAAATGCTTTCTCACACTCTCGTTGACTCGTTATTAGATCAGCAAAGGGTCACTTAGTACACATTAAATATTAGAACTTGTTTTTAAGACTCCTAAAATTTGATTCTCTATTTAACTTGAGTCATATTTAATAAAATATTTTACATTATTTAGGATGTTGTTTAAGAAATATTTATGTTAAGATTTAACAAATCTTCAAATCGATGTTTGATAAGAAACGGATACAAATATTATCCGAATTCGGGATATCCGAAATGATACGAATAAGGATAGTTGTGCATAGTATTCAAGCGGATACAAATAACGATATGGATAGTGCACTTATAAATGGATATGAATAATGGATACTATGGTATTGTGTATATTATTCAAATGGGTATAGATAACGATATGGATAGTGCACTTATAAATGGATACGAGTAATGGATACTATGGTATCTGTTCCGTGTTCGGATTTTTTACACCCTTAGTTTCTTCTTATTTTTACAAAACATGGTTTCCTCTTTCCTAATGTGAAAAATAATTATATTCTTTTAGTAATATCCAGAAGAGGACCGTCAATAACAAATATACATCATTATCGATTGACATGTTATACCTTTGTGTGGATAAACAACTTGTTGAGCTTAACAACCGTTTTGATGAGATGAATTCAAAATTGCTTATATGTATGGCGTGTCTAAACCCACACGATTCATTTGTTGCATTTAATATTACAAAATTGGTTTGTCTCTCCGATTTTTATCCCGGTGATTTCATAGAATAACGTTTTGTCATTCTGAATGAACTAGTGACATGAATTTGATATGAAATCTAGTTACACAGGAGATGAAAACTTGTCAAAGGATGATTTTAGTATATTTTCAATTTAATATGGTGTATTTAAAAAAAAAATCTACTTTTGTATTAAAGGATATAATTCATCTCTTCTTTTTTGGTAATGAAGTATGCTTGTTGAATTTGTAACAATATTTTGTTTATTAATTTAATATTGATGTTTATATAAATAAAAAAATTGGTAGAATTTTTTTTTAAAGACTTAAGTGCCCAACCTCGGCCAAAATCTTGGCTCTGCCACTATTAATAGGGTCGTGAGAAAATTTCACTCTAATATTTGGAAAGTGACTATGGGATTGAGTAATGGATACACCGACCATGTCGTGATTCCTCTCGCATATGCAAAGTACAAGGTGGAAACAAAACATCCTTTTAGATTCATCAAGTGATAGCATTCTTTGAAGTGCACTTGAAAATGGGGCACGGGGCTCCTGACGTGGTGCAAGTCATTGGTTGAGTCAACATCGGGTAGGAGAGAATCAACCAAGTCTGCGCTCAACCTATCATTTGCGCCCATGGAAGAGTGTTATGTGGCATCTCTGCTTGTTTATCATAGGGCAATGACGCCCTCCCCACATTTACCAACTCGAGATTTGAGCAGCCAATTGATAAATTGCCGCGAAAAAGGAGGAAAACTAATTACTTATCCACCATCAGTTTGCTCGACTTCGTGATGAACCACAGCGCATGCATGGACTCCTTAGATAAATCCCATGTCATGGAGGCTTAAATTAAGAAATACTTATTCAAGGAAATCGCCCTAAGAAAGCAGGCGTTCGAAATAAAAGAAGTGAAATATGACTAATTCAAATTGGACGCACATGCACATTCATATTGTGAGAAGGAAAAACATTTTTTCCTCGAAAAGTGGGAGGAAGAGCTAGCGATCGATAGGAGGAGATAGGCACAAGAATTGAGTTCTGATTTCCCACGTGGATGATGAGTCTTTTCTTAGTTTTTTGAAAACATGTTTTGTTTTATTTAAGTCAACAGAAAATATAATTTTACTGCTATTCATTATTATTTATCTGATTGGGCATAAATATTGTATATTTATTCCCCAAATTTCAGTACATTTGTGAACCCGGGTGATGCAATCAATATGGATTTAACTCACATTTATGCTACTAACCTTCATTGGTAAGTATTTCATGTTTTGTGTTTCTCCTAGGTGTATTACAGGTTAATTATGCAAGCAATGCAGAAGAGAAATCGAAACAAGGAAAGAAAGGCTAGGAAGGCAAGTTCAAGGGAATTTTGGTAATTCTATAGCTGGATCCCGAAGGAGAAGTCAACTGGAAAGTTGAAAATCTCGAAACAACGAGAACCATGGAAGAAACGGCATCCAAATCCGAGTTACGATTGAAGAGTTATGATCAATTGAAGTTGAGGGAAAATCCTAGAAGAAAAGAAGAAAACATGAGAAAAATTCTAAGTGTTAAAAAGAGGAAAAAGGCATCCAAAACCAGTGAAAATTCCCAAACCCAGGTCGAACCGGTTTGGGGTCGAACCAGTTCGGGGTACCTGCGAACCGGTTCGGGGGTCCCGATGCGCGAAATTGCTCCTTTATTCTGATTGGTCCAAAGAGTTCCATTAGGTTACAACTCATTCTAAATCGTATTTGTACGAATCTAGTGACTTAGAAAAGGAGCTTCTTGATAGTTTTTCATAGTTTTTGATAGAGAAAAAGGTAGAAGATCATCTAGGAACATAGTTTGAATTATTTGCTTCAAGATTGATTCATTCCGGGTTTGTTTTCAATTTTTAATCCAAGTTTCATTCTTATTATTGTTCTTTCATGGTTATTTCTCTTACTTAATTCAATAAATTTTTGTGTTCATAACACTTATTTTCATGTTTCAATATAGTTTCATCATGAGTTCTTTAACATGCAACGTAATGATTTCATGCATCGTTCAGTTTAACATGTCCGGCTAGTTTTAAAAAGGTCGGGATGAATGAACTCAACCTGATGTGTTAGTTGTATGTGTATAAAATTAATCCTCTGAATTTAATGATTTATTACGATCATATTGCGTAGCAACCCAACCATTGTAGATCTTTGGATCTCGTTTGCTTCCGAGTATTCGGGATTCTTTAGAATGCAATGCGAGTGTCGCTATCGCGTGTATCGATTTACTCGTCCTCTGATTAAGTATGGTGCGGGCTTGAACCTCATATACGTAATGCTTGGGAGTACTAAATTCTGGGTCTAATTAAACATTTAAATTTATGATTAGTTTTATACCAGCAACACACTAGGGTTGAGGGATTGTACTCCCGTCCTGTTTCCTTCATCATATAGTTCAAGTTTTAAGTCTTTCATTATCAGTAATTTAGGTAATTTAGAATAGTTGCATTCCATTCATACTTTGGTGCATTAAATAAATATTTTCAAAATTGCATTTAGTTGTAGTCCATTCCCAAAACCAATCATCTTTTATTTTTCTTTAAGAGTCAAAGTTAGGTTTCCTTCGTCTGTCCAACGTCGTCACAACTCTGTTGTCCTATTTCCGTGAGGATCGATACCCGACTTATCGGATTATTACTTGAGCGACAGGCTTGCACTTAAGCCTAGAGAGTACGTACTTCTGAGACACATTCTTAGTCGCGTCAAGTTTTTGGTGCCATTGCCGGGGATTTAGGTAGACTTAGGATTAGATCAAGTCGATCTAAACCTTTGACAAAAAAATTCAAAAAATAAAAAATAAATAAAAGCACAAAAATATTACTCATCATCTCTCATAAGCCAGTTAATGCAAAATTCTGAACTCACTCCAACTCCCCATAATACTCCAATCCATATTCACAAAAATCCAATAGTTGAGTACGATCCTGATTGCCCTGACACTCCTAATGCTCCACAATTCTGGGTTCCACCTCCCACACCGCCACACTCAATCTCGAATGACACTCTGTTTTCCCTCTTAGGACACACTTCAGAGCGCCCCCCGAGCACATAAAGTGAGGACACGGAGTCTTTGGGTGAGAGAAATATGTCACAACACGGTAGTATAGCAGCCGGTGAGGAAGAGGCCCCGTACCGCCCTTTGAGAGAAATCTTATATCCCGAATGCACTGTCACTCCGAGATGCATTTTACTCTTGTATAATTCAGGGAAATTTCGCTTTAGGAATGGGATGATCCAGATACTTCCCACTTACCATAGAATGGATTCAGAAAACCCATACGCCTACATCATGGAATTTGAGGAGGCATGCGAGACCCTTAGCGATCAAGCCTGTACAAAAGATGTGGTCCGCCTTAAACTCTTCCCGTTCTCTCTAAAAGATAAGGCTAAGACCTGGTTATGGTCTTTACCTCCAAATTCGATTTCATCATGGAATGAGTTAAAATCTAAATTTCTCAAGAAATTCTTTCATCCACATCGAACAAACTCCATCAAGGATAAATTTTAAACCTTCCAACAACTAGAAAATGAGTCGTTCGATCGATGCTACGAACATTTCAATGAGTTAATTACTTCGTGCCCCCATCATGGATTTAATAAACTGCAAATCATTTCCTTCATCCATAATGGGCTGAACATTAATTCCAAGCAACTCGTTGAAACCATGTGCGATGGTCCATTTGTCGATTTAGACGCCAACGATGCTGAGCTTCACTTGAGGTATGTCGCCGAGACTACCCAATCTTGGGATACATCCGACCCTAACGCTCAAAATCGACATCGTCAAGTGACCACCACTCCATCGACATCCGGCATATTTCACGTAGAAAATAATTTTATGACGGACAGTCGACTCGATGTACTTGAGAAAGGCATGCGAGACCTACTTGAAGTGTGTGGAAGAGGACTAACTAGATCCATACCAAACCCCGTCGAGAAAGTGTGTGCGATTTGTGAGGCGGGCCATTCAACTGAGGAATGCCCGACTATACCCGCCTACAAAGTGATGCTTCAAGAGCAAGTCAGTGGTATAGGAGGATTCAAGGGTAGTTTCGGTGCACCGCACGAGAATTCTTACAACCCTTCGTGGAAAAACCATCCTGGTTTTAACTATGAGAAACAAAATATAGCGATGAATCCTAATTCACATGTAGCCTCTCCTCCACCACCACACTTTCAACAAGATCCATACATGCAAGGATATGTGCAAGCACCACCACCTCAAGGAGCATATATCCCTCCACCGTAGAGAAATCTCGAGGATATGATAAACCAGTTTATTAATAACTAGAATGCAACCAATGCTAAATATGATCGCATGATCAGCGACATAAAGGCAAATATTTCAAAAATGCAATCATCGTGGAGTATCCAAGAGAAGGGCAAGTTTCCTGCCCAGGGCCAAAGACCGCCCCAAGGTCAAACTAGTGTTAGCTCCCCTTCTACTGAGCATCAGGAGCAATGTCAAGTTGTGTCCACTCTTCGTAGTGGGAGAGTCGTTGATTTATCACCTCCCCCACACGACGCAATCAAAGACAAGGAGATTTGGCCCAGCGCGAAAGAGGCCAAAGATGACCCCTTGAAAGAGAGTGATAAAGAAGACACTAGCGAGCCCGAGGTAGTAGTGAAACCACCCACCGCGGAACCATTTCCTCAAAGGCTGGTTCTTTCCCACAAAGGGAACCCCCGTGATGAAGTGTTAGACGTGCTAAAGCAAGTAAAGCTAAATTTACCGTTCCTCGATGCCATCAAGCAATTCTACTTATGCAAAAGTCATCAAAGACTTATTAACAGTGAAGAGGAAGATGAAGGTAAAGAATAACGTATTTCTAGCACAGAACGTGAGCTCCATTCTACTTAATGATCTCCCACCAAAATTCAAAGATCCTGGTGCACCCACCATTTCCTGCATCATTGGAGAAAATAAAATTGAAAAAGCCTTACATGACTTAGGAGCAAGTGTCAATATCCTCCCTTACGCCATCTATAGGAAACTAGATCTGGACGACCTTAACCCCACAAAGATCACTCTCCAGTTAGCGAATCGAACCGTGAAGATCCCAAGGGGTATAATTGAGGACGTGATCGTTCAAGTTGACACTTTCTACTTTCCAGTATATTTTGTTATTTAGGACACGGAACCCCCCTTCACCTCAAGAAATCATGTTCCCATCATTCTTGGGCGCCCATTCTTAGCTACGGCTAACGCAATTATTAATACTCGCAATGGGCAGATGCAACTCACCTTTGGGAACATGACCTTAGAGACTAACATCTTCCATATAGCCCAACATACGGGGGAAGAAGATGATCTTCACGCGGTGAGCCTAATCGACGAGATCGTAGAGGAGTACCTTGAGGAAAATTATTGTAGAGATGCCCTTGGGTCCTGTTTAGTTTCGAACCACGAGCATGAGAGGACCCACAAGAGAGAGCCGTTAGGGGTGTGCCATATTTCATCAAGTAATAGCAGTAGTTGTGACGACGAGAGAAAAACGGGGGTTATGGTTTAGTGATCGCGATTAAGAGAGAGAGAGGGGGGTTAGAAGAGAGAAAAATAGTGGAGTTAGAGATCGAGCAAGTAAGGGAGGACGTAAACACTACTCGAGAGAGAGAGATCTAGGGGACATGAGCATGGAAGAATTTGAAAAAGAATTCGGGCAGGTGGATAAGAGCCTTAACGACGAAGTCCAATATCTATTGGACTCATGTAGTCATTTAGGAGAGAGCGAGTGGAAAGATAAATTGATGAGTTTCTTCACAATGACCATCCACCCATACCATTTGATGTCTCAAAGGCGATAGAGGAGAAAAGTTGTGATTCGTTCGACTTAGAGCCCGACCCATGCGTTCCAAAAATTAAAAGAAACTTAGGTGTTCCCTCCGAGTCGATGCACGCAGGCCACACTTTGAATAAGTATCACGAGGATCCCTTTTCGACTAGTCACGACAAGTCTCCCGGTCTCCCCCTTATCTATGAGAGAGGTCCCAATTTGTTCCAATTATTGGTTTACGATATGAAGACGGGAGAAACAAAGAGAGCATCGAACCTCGTGAGTGGGGTCGGGTGAGTCTGTGGAGAGATGAGAGGTCGTCGCACCCCCGACGCGTATGGGGTGATTTTTATTGTATTATTGAGTCATGTGTTAGTGTCATTTAGTGTCTTTATGCATTTTAAATATTTGTTTGTTTTATTTTCTCTCACTTTTCATTCGCTTTGAGTTAGATTTTAGTCATTTTTGCTTGAGGACAATGCAAAAGTCTAAGTTGGGGGGGTCACAAGTGCGTATTTCTAAACCTTCACAAATTTTCAAAAATGCCCAAAAATTTCAAAAAAATCATAAAATTTTGAAAAAGCCAAAAATATTTTTCTTCAAAATAGATAAAAATTAGAATTCAAATTTTTCAAAAATATCATTAAAAGTCGGTTTAAAGTCTCAAATTGTAAAAACTCACTGCACAAAGCCGAAATTGACCAAAGATGGAAATTGTGCAAAAATTGACGACTTAACGAGTAAGTGTGGAGATTAACAACCCCGGTGAGATTCGAGCCTTTCATTTTTGTTAAATTTATAAATCAATCCTAGTTAATTGTTAACTCAAAGTTCTTTTCAGCGGTATAATAAGTCGTCGAGGATCTCAAGTCTTTCACTTTGATCGGTTTAGAGAAATGTGTGTGACATTGCCTTGAAAAACGTGCCAAAGAAATCTCTAAATTAAATTAATCTCGAGACGCATATGGTAACGCAATTAGTAGTTTGGACAATGAAGTAGGCCATCGTTTGTTACCCAAAAAGATTAGCCATAAAAAGTTGTGAAAAAATCATCCCTTTGCAACCCAATTTGAGCCTAATAAATTTTTTCCGTTTCGTTTGACAACCCAAAAAGCCCGGAACTGTGAAAAGGGGACAATCCCAGAAATTAAGTCTGAAAAATGCACAAAAAGGGGCAAAAAAAATAGCTATGCTCAACAAAAATAGAAAGAAAAGAAGTGAAAAATAGAAAAAAAATAGAAAAAGAAGAAGAAAATGAGCAAAAGCCCGAAAAAGCATTAACCGATGTCATAAGCAAGATTTTTCAATTCCAAAATTCTTAACCTTTCTAATTTTACCCAATACACCTTTAACCCGTAAAAGTCCTAACCGAGTCCAAAATTGCGAAATTGGTCACCGCGTGAGAGCTAAAACACAAAAAGATAATAGAAGAGATAAAACGTATGTATAAGAGGCAATGTTCCCGTGTTTCAAACCATATTCCGTTGATGAGATCCAATCACTATAAAATTTTCGTCTTTCTACTTGTGCGCGTGAACTTGGTTCCAATATATTTACTCTTATAAATCACGCACACCGAGAGGATAGCCACATTCCGAGTAATTCGTTTGCGAGAGCATTCCGTGAGATTTTGAAATCAAAATGAATTTTCGAATAAGTAATATAATGGTCAATCGGTGGAAATTTACGGTTAGATTTTCGGCTTCGCACACACGCACTATGATTTGAGACTCTTGAACATGAATTAATGATGACTATTTTCCGAAAAAGTTTGAATTATACAATTTTTGCGTATTTTGAATCTTCTTTGAGTCGAATTTTGTGGGTATATTCTCTGTAAACCCTCACGAGACACCACTCATCCTACTAGGGTAATCTAGGGATTTAAAGGCTTGTTACATATGCTAAATGCAATCGCTTGCCCGCGAAAAAGGTATTCTATCCCCATAATATGTTTAGAAGAGTTGTGACTTTATTCTTTCTCTTTTACATTGCTCGGGACACGCAAAGTTCTAAGTTATGGGGGTTTGATTGGGCATAAATATTGTATATTTATTCCCCTAATTTCGGTACATTTGTGAACCCGAGTGATGCAATCAATATGGATTTAACTCACATTTATGCTACTAACGTTCGTTGACAAGTATTTCGTGTTTCGTGTTTCTCCTAGGTGTTTTACAGATTAATTATGCAAGCAATGCAGAAGAGAAATCGAAACAAGGAAAGAAAAGGCTAAGAAGGCAAGTTCAAGGGCATTTTGGTAATTTTGCAGCTGGATACCGAAGGAGAAGTCAACTGGAAAACTGAAAATCTCGGAACAGCGAGAATCATGGAAGAAACGTCATCCAAATCCGAGTTACGGTTGAAGATTTATGATCAATTGAAGTTGAGGGAAAATCCTAGAAGAAAAGAAGAAAACATGAGAAAAAATCTAAGTGTTGAAAAGAGGAAAAAGGCACCCAAAACCATCGAAAATTCCCAAACCCATGTCGAACCGGTTTGGGGTCGAACCGATTCGGGGTACTCGCGAACCGGTTCGGGGGTCCTGATGCGCGAAATTGCTCCTTTATTCTGATTGGTCCAAAGAGTTCCATCGGGTTACAACTCATTCTTGTACGAAGCTAGTGACTTAGAAAAGGAGCTTCTTGATAGTTTTTCATAGAGAAAAAGGTAGAAGATCATCTAAGAACATAGTTTGAATTATTTGCTTCAAGATTGATTCATTCCGGGTTTATTTTCAAT
Organism: Sambucus nigra; assembly: GCA_949130495.1. Lineage (NCBI taxonomy): Eukaryota > Viridiplantae > Streptophyta > Magnoliopsida > Dipsacales > Adoxaceae > Sambucus > Sambucus nigra. The sequence continues at coordinate 151,116,092 of OX422215.1, forward strand.
TTTTAATCCAAGTTTCATTCTTATTATTATTGTTCTTGCATGGTTATTTCCCTTACTTAATTCAACAAATTTATGTGTTCATAACACTTATTTGCATGTTGCAATATAGTTTCATCATGAGTTCTTTAACATGCAATGTAATGATTTCATGCATCGTTCAGTTTAACATGCCCGTCTAGTTTTAAAAGGGTCGGAATGCATGAACTCAGCCTGATGTGTTAGTTGTATGTGTATAAAATTAATCCTCTGAATTTAATAATTTATTACGACCGTATTGCGTAGCAACCCAACCATTTGCTTTCGGGTAACCGGGATGCTTTAGAATGCAATGCGAGTGTCGCTATCGCGTGTACCGATTTACTCGTCCTCTGATTATGTATGGTGTGGGCTTGAACCTCATATGCGTAATGCTTGGGAGTACTAAATTTTGGGTCTAATTAATCATTTAAATTTACGATTAGTTTTATACCAGCAACACACTAGGGATGAGGGATTGTATTCCCGTCCTGTTTCCTTCATCATATAGTTCAAATTTTATTTCATTCATTATCAGTAATTTAGGTAATTTAGGATAGTTGCATTTCATTCATACTTTGGTGCATTAAATAAATATTTTCAAAATTGTATTTAGTTGTAGTCCATTCCCAAAACCAATCATCTTTTCTTTTTCTTTAAGAGTCAAAGTTAGGTTTCTTTCGTCTGTCCAACGTCGTCACAACTCTGTTGTCCTATTTCCCTGAGGATCGATACCCGATTTATCGAATTATTACTTGAGCGACAGGCTTGCACTTGAGCCTAGAGAGTACGCACTTCTGAGACACATTCTTAGTCACGTCATTATCCCTTGCAATATAACTAACATTCATTATTATTTAATTCAAATGCTAACTATTTATTCTCAAATATTTACTGTGGCAAGGCATTCCATCTGTTGCGCTAAGTATTAATTCAGTGGTTATTCAGTCTCGCAATGCTTAGAGTTGACAATCGAATTGTTGCAAATTTAAGAGCAAATTAGTCTCAAAATACAATTTGTTAAACAGTTTGCTTAATGGTCTGAAATGATATTTACGTTGCTATGTTGCATGATTCTTTAGAGAGAGTCTAAACAAGCCTTAGTGCACGTAATCATACTCCTAATTTGCTAAACCAATAATGGAAGTAGAGGAATTGAATTTATAGCGTATTTCTAAGGGCACCACAACTTTTACTTCAAAATACCATAAGAAAAAAAAAGTTTTTTTGTTAAAGGTCACCATATCATATCATATATATATATGTTTTACACACTATTTTCAACGCAAAATATTACACATTTTCTCTCTCTACACTATACTCCAAACTCTGCATTATACTACAAATTAAATTATAGCTAATACTCACTTTAATAATAATAATGGCGGGTAATATGATAAAGGGAAACCTTTAAACATAAATCACAAAGATCCCATTTACTGCAATTTTAATTAAAGGCCACGACTAAACCCTTTTTCAAAACAAGTCCCCCAACTAATCTGAACTACAAAATGGGGTCCTAGATGATCAACAGCAACCCAGATTCAATCCATGTTCCACGCAAAGGAAAGAAAACTTTCACCATGCACAAGAAAGGCTAGTAAAAGAATACCCTAAAAAACCTAACCTAATTAAAGGATCACGAGTCTGCCGGGGCTTCACTAGCTTGAAATGTTGGACCATTGTGATTGTTGTAGCTCCCACGTCCGCCTCTTCCTCTATTGTTATTATAGGAGGGGATCCTCTGATAATAATGTACAGGCTGTTCATATGATTGGTTGCGTCCATTTTGGTAGGGCCCACCTCCCCTGCCGCCAAATCGACCACCGCGGCCTTGCCTCTGGCCACGACCACCTCTCTGGTTCTGATACTGCCTCTGATTATTACCATATTGATTCTCCTTTGACTCCACATCTTGTTGATTTTGTCCCTCTTCTACCTGCTGTTTCACTGATTCTGTTTGATAAGAAACTTCCCCAAAATTTTCAACCTCTGATTGACCCTGCACAAAGAAAGGCATAATATATTCTATTGTGCATATAAACAAAGCAAGCGTCCGGAACAAATTTGTGAGGAAGATACAAATAGCACCTTCTCGGCTGCTTCACGAGGACTGTGCTGATTATCATAAGATTCATTTATATGAAGATTTGTTGTTTCTTCTTCCTGCATTATATTGGAAAGTTTTAAAAATAAGTAAATTAACATGATGTATATTTCCTCCACGACAAAAACACAAGAAAATAAATTACATATTTGAATGAATAAATGTGAGCTGAGTCTTCTTCAACGATTAAGTCATTTCAAATATTCAAGCTTAGATAATCCACTGGGTAACATGACAACTAGACGGAAGGTTCATTATGGATTTATGTACATAATGATGCAAAAAAATCTCTTTTAAGTTCATCAAGGGATAAGTTTCTTTACCCAAAGTCTACCCAGTCACTAAAGACACATTTCTGACATGACCTTAACAGCCCGTTTTGTTATCTAAGTGACCAAAGAGAACACTGAATGGGCCATTACATCAAGGTTAGATATGGTCTTACTTTTGATCCTTACTCCAAAAACTCACATCAATTAACAATGCCTATGTCACGCATCCTTACCATCTATGAAACACGGACTCAACATGTAATACGTGTTTCGACACAACACGCAACACGTGATTTTTCTAAAAACTAAGATATGACATGCTAGGATACGTATAATATATAATATATATTTAAATATATATAAAAGAAATAAAACATATTTTTTTTTCCATAAAATATACATTATTAGAGCATTATTAACATAAAATTAAGAAAATGGACCATACAAAGTAATATTCAAACACACTTTAACATTAAAAATCATAAAAAATGGAACAAAAAACAGGGCAAGATTAAATAAAAAAAAATGGAACTAAAAACAGTGGCACTATTTTTTGTAATATGGAACAATCTAATTGTAAGCTAACTGTTTATCTTTTTTTTTTTGGCTGTTTATTTTTTTTCTTTTTTGCTGTTTCTTTTCTTTCTTTTTTTTTTTGTTGTTGCATAACATGCAGAGGGAGAAAAAACAGCAAAGAATGAAGGGGAAGAAACAGTGGAGAACACAAAGAATGGAGTATGAGAAGTATTTCGTAACTAATAAAAAAAAGGAAGCAGCAAACAGGAGAAACTTATCCGCGTTTTGTGATAGTTGCAGTTTTCTGCTGGGTTAGGGTTTCGATGGAGGAGGGCGAGAGAGAAGTTGTGATGAAGATGAAGAGATTAGGGCATCTTCTGGGTTAGGGTTGTGAGATGAAGAAGAGGGAGAGGAGATTAGGGTTGGATTTGATTTTGGTTTGCCCCATAGGGATTGTTTTGTTGGTGAGAAAACATATGTTTTTTAAGGCTATTTAAGTAACTTTCCTTTCTTTTTTGTTTTTTTGTCATGTTATTTAGTTATAGATTTAATAATTAAACTTTTGACCACATTTTATGTTTCTAGTATTCTATTTTTTACCCCCCGTGTGTCCTAATTTACATGTTCGGACGTGTCCAATTAAAAAATAAAAAATAATAAAAAGAGGACACTCTGGGACTTGTCCCAGCGTGTCGCGTGTCCGACACGTGCCAAACAAGATTTGTGCCTTTCAGGAGAGTATCCGTGCTTCATAGCTTACCATTCTGAAGCCCATTGTTAGTTTCAATCTTAAAATGTCCATAATTAACTAAAGGACCGTGAGGCCATCACAATTATACGTAGGAGTTCTAAGATTCAGATATCGCATCTTTCAATCATATTCATACCAACGTTTGACATAGCTAAAAAATTCTCCAATAATTTATATGTGCGTGTGCGTGTGCGTGTGTGTGTGCGTGTGCGTGTGCGTGTGCGTGTGTGTGTCGTAACCATAGTTCTACAAATACATGACTCGATATATAGCAACTATGTATAAATATGGCTAATTTATGGATATTTCAATTAAATTGTGGAAATGGCAATAACATTTCTAAAGAGCTAATAGGTGTATTGATGCACTATTAAAGCGAAAAAAAAATATCAATTCAATAATATGGAATGTAAACCAAAACATAAAGTTGCACCAAGCATTACAATGTTAAAGATATGCAACCAACCAACATAACATAATACTACTATTAAGTATTACTGGCTCATTACAACATTACTATGAGTTTATGAAGCAACCATGCACCAATACCATGTGGAGCTCATGTGTTGCTCAAGGTCAAACACTACCATCATTCTCTCCTTAAAATGTTCAATATTAGTCTTGTTAGCTGCAACATCTTATTATAGGAAAAAGTTGCTAATCAACCACAGGACAACCATTGTCCCAACTTTGTGGCCTTTTCTTTCTTGAACATATCTTTCATCTTCCTTTGTTTTAGTGTTTCTAGACTTATAGTGACTCTTATCTCTTAGCATACTCAACCCAACTCGACAAAGCCTTTTTCTCAATTATTTGGGATCGGCTACATAAATCATATTTTAAAACTCTGCTTTGTTAAGTGCAATCTCTTCGATTAAACAACATGATAGCATGTCATTTTTTACAATATCCCACCAAGTCAATTTACGCCTATCTCTACCCTTAGTGTTACCATCAATACTAACTAAATTACTCTTCCTTGTGAGAGTATCCATTGGCCTACGCTTCACGTGTCCAAACCATCCAAAAGTATTTTTTCTCTCAATTTATTTTCTATATGAGCTATTTTTACGGCTTCACGAATTTGTTTATTTCTAAGTTTATCCTCTCGAGTTTATCACAAATACATCTTAGCATTCGCATCTCCACCATGCTCATTCTCTACACATTTTGTTTTTTGGTTGCCTAGCACTCCACCTCATATAAGATAGAGGGTCTGATGGTCGACCTAAAAAAATTTCTCTTTAACTTTAAAGTTAAACATCGATCACACAATACACCGGTAATACTTATCCACTTGACCTAACCTGCTTTAATCCTATGAGTAACATCATCACTAATATCTCCATTTTTTTTAATACTCGAGCCTAAATAACGAAAATTATCAAATCTAGATATCTCTTGACCATCTAATTACACCACATCCCCGTTTGTCCTCTTATTATTACTAAAATTGCACTCCACATATGTTGTTTTAGTCCTACTTGTTTTAAATCCTATTGTTTCCGAAGTATCACTCCACAATTACAATCCAGCATTAATCTCCATTTTAATTCCATCCAGTAAAACAATATCATCTGCAAATAACATACACCGCGTCACATCATCCATAACAAGAGCAAAGTGATAAAGGATGGTGCTGAACCTTGGTGCAAACCTCCATTTATTGAAAATTCACTACTTTCTCGAGTTGATGTTCTTATTATAGTCATGACCCCATCATACACATCCTTGATCACATTAATATATCTACGAGTCACTCATTTTTTATGTAAAATCCACCATTATAACTCTTAATATCCTATCATCTGTCTTCTCCAAATCTATAAAAACCATATGAAGAAACTTTTTTTTCTCCACGTCTCCATTAATCTCCTCAATAAATAAATAGCTTCATTGTTAACCTCCCATGTAAACCCAAACTGAATCTCAAATATTATTGTTTCCAATCTCAATTTATATTGAATCACTCTCTCCCCAAAGTTTCATTGTATGACAACTACCATGATAATTTGAACAACTTTGTATGTCTCCTTTATTTTTATAAATGGGTACGAGAACACCTTTTCTCTAGTCATCAAGCATGCTATTAGCCATTATAATTTTATTAAATAATTTTGTAAGTGAATACACTCCTTCCTCCCCTAAGCACCTCCAAACATCGATATATTTTCCATCTGGTCCAAAGCGCTCCATATTTTCATCTTTTTTAAAGCAATCCTAACCTTTGTTGACCTAATAAAGTGAAAAAATATATATTTTCTTAAGTCCCCCTAAGTTCTTTTATATCTAATCTACTCCCATTATCTTCACGCAATAACCTCTCGAAATAATTTTTTTATCTTTCCTTAATCTCATCATCCCTTGACTAGGACACTCAAATCTTCACTTTTAATACACTTAACGTTATTAAAATCTTTTGCTCTTCTGTCCATAAGTATAACAAGCTTATACATAATTTTTTCTCTTGTGTTCCTAGTTTTGTATAATGATCATCATACGTCTTAACCTAACATCTCTTACCATTTTCTTAGCTTCTTTCTTAGTACATCTAAATTTCCCAAAAAATTTCTTTGTTTCTAGTTGTTTGCTATGTTTTAAAGCACTCCCTTTAGATTTTACTATATTTTGTACTTCTTTACTCCACCACCAAGTTTCTTTTAGATTATGCCCTATGTCTTTTAATTCTCCAAGAATTTCTTTCGATATTCTCCTAACGCATATAGCCCCCACATTATATTTGTCTCATCTTCGTTATTCCATGATGCTTCATTTAATATTTTATTTTTAATAAGTTCTAAGTTCTCTCATTTTAAGTCCAACCACCTAGTTCGTGGGTTAATCTTCTCTTTTCACGCACGTAATTAATTTTTAATATTTATATCCAACACCATTATCCTCTATTGTGAGGTTATGCTCTCTCCCGTAAAATAACCTTACAATCTTTACATACTAATCGATTTCCTTTCCTAGTAATGGAAACGTTTACTTGGCTCTTATTCATTCCACTTTTTTAAGTTAAGTGTTCAAGCCTCGTTTTAAAACACGTATTCACTCGTACAAGATCGTAAGCCATCGCAGAAATAGACTCTCCATTGTCATTCATGTCTCCAAAACCATATCCTCCATGAACTGTCTCATATCCTACACGATCTTCTCCCATATGGCCATATATAAAATTTCTCACCTAAGGGTATTTCTTATATTAGTTAATCCATTTGTTCCTAAAATTGTTCTTTAGTATGCTCATATAATCCTACTTAAGGTGCATACGCACTAACAATTTTAATTACATTTTCACCTAATTCCAGTTTTACAAGTATAAGTCTATTGCATCTCCTAATAACAGTTACGATATCATCCTTAAGGTTCTTATCTACTGTTATTCCAACTTCGTTCCTAATTCTATGTTTGTCTGTATAGTATAATTTAAATCCTCTATTTTCTATTTCTCTAGCTTCTCACCGGCCCATTTAGTATCTTATAAACAAGTTATTTTAACTTTTCTTCTTATCATCGTATCCACCAACTAAATCAATCTCCCTGTCAAAGTCCTATATTCCAATAGCTGGCCTAAGTTTACTATCTTAGGCTAGCTTCTTTATCCGCACAAGTCCAGATTGGTGTAGGAACCCTTGCCAATTTTTCATTGCACCCGAGCGCCGATGCGACTCCCCTTGCGTATTTTTCGAGACACCCGATAGCAAGCGCTGACGTAAACACTTGTCAATGGCACAAAAAAAGCATTTTCAAACAAGTCAATCTCTAAGATAAAGTGTATTAATTGATTTGCCCCGAATGGGGAGTACAATATTTATAAGGATAGGGGAAGAGCTCATTACTTGCCTACTAAGGAATGCCTAAGTCACATGTGATATTATGAGGTGACATCACATGGACTTAAACATTCCTTATTACATAATACCTAAAATGGCCCTCACTAGACCCAATAACTACAACTAATAATGGAAAAATAACAAAGAGAGAAACTATAATAACAAAATAAGAAAATGCATTAAATACCCAAAATATAATTCACATCACACTCCCCCACTTAAAACCAAGCTCGTCCTCGATCTTTCAAAATTGAAGTCGAGTGAAAAGTTCCAAAAATATGTGACCGAAGAGGAAAAGAAAAATTTTGGGGTCCCAAAATAATTTTGTCAAAGTTAGGGAGGGCACAATATTTTATAATCCAAAATTTCCTTCAAAAATTGGGGCAAAATAGAATTTCTTGAACTCCAAAATTTCAGCCCAAAATCAGCATTTAAATGACCCAAAATTGAAGGAACTCTAGCTCAAAATAAATCAAACAGCGAACCAAATAATAGAGAAGAGTCCAAAAGGTAGGTCCAATCCCTTTTCATAATGGCTCACCCAGCCCAAATCCCACGGTACCTGATCAAAAAAATACACTACGCTTTTTAGAAACACAAGTTATACAACTATATGCAGCTAGTGCCAGAGGTGAGGGGATAAAGGTTGTGCTCCGATTGTCGTTTCCAATGACAAAACGAACCGGCGATCTTGACAGGCTCCTCCGTTATTCGCTTCTCTTCTTCTCCTTTCCTCTTCGAACCCACTTCTTTCTTATTCTTTCTATCTCTCTCCCTTTTTTGATCCAATCTGTTTTTCTTCTCTCTCGATCTAGCGATAGGAAGCAATAGACGTCCTCTTGGGTCAAACAACAGCCTAATGTCGTCTCCTATCAAGTAAACTAGGTAAACCAACAGCGGGGGTTGTTGGAGCTCTCGAAGTAGTTCCAAGGTGGAATAGACGGCAGAGTTTGTCGAATTAGCCAAGTTTTTGCGTATTTTCTTCTCTGCTCTCTGTTCTCTCATCATCTCGGCCCTAAAGGTCAGTTTAAACTTCTTTTTCTGTGGCTTCTTTTAAGTTTTGATAAAGGGATTTTGTTGGGTTTAGGGTGGTATTGTAGTTGTGTAACCGTGGGTGGAGTTAGGGAAATGATGGTGGAAGCGTGGGTGGTGTTAGGGTGGGGCGAGAAGGTTATGGAAGGTGAATGTGAGGATAGACCAACAGAAGGGAGGTCAGTAGGAGGTGATAGAAATGGAGGGGGTGTTGCACGGTGGTAATGTAGTGAAGCTCATTCAATAAGAAAGTGTATTAATCTAAAAAATAAAGTATATTAATTCATTTTACCCCAAATGGGGAGTACAATATTTATAGGAAGGGGAAGGAGAAGGATCTAGAAGGGCCTATTACTTGTCTACTAAGGAATGCTTAGATCACATGTGATGTCATGGGGTGACATCACTAATGACATCACATTGGACCAAAGGCATTCCTTATTGCACAATACCCACTGTTCTAAAAAATCCGCCTAGGCGGAAGGCTTGGGAGAAACGCCCTGCCTTAAGTTTTTTACACCTTATTCTCAGTAAATCCTTAAGGCGCACTTTTTTCTAAAAACAGCAATGCTTTAGTGAAACGATATCGCCTTTTAAAGAATTTTTTTACTAACTGGACCGTCATCTCATCCAAAATAATCAAATAGTATTTTAATTTGCATATATTCAGACATATTTTTATGATATGTACAATTTTAGTATTTTAATAGCCTTGTTTTAAAATATATTAAAATATATTAAGAAGCCCTAAACGCCTTTTCACGTCTTTTTACGCCTAAGGCCCAACTAGGCTTCTAAGGCTTAAGGCTTGGCCTCCACGTCTCGATTACGCCCCACGTTTTTTAGAACCTTGATAATACCTAAAATGGTCGTCACTAGACTCAATAACTACAACAAAAAATGGAAAAATAATGAGAAAAATTACAACAAAATAAGAAAATACCTAAAACACCCAAAATATAATTCACACCAAGTGCAATGCCCCTTGATTATTTTTCGAGACCTCCGGTGGTGGGCGCAATGCATCACTTAAAGGGAATGCCCTAATATTATAACGTATATTCATAGGATTCATGTACATAAAAATCTAAAAAATTTCTACGCAGGCTGTCAGCTACCTAATGCAACTCTCCTTTATTCGGGCTTGGGTCCGATAGTGTCTAAAATAAAATATAACAAGTTAAGCACGACACGGGCGGAGTTCTCATCTCTTAGCATATGGTATATAATTGGCATGAACTTGATTTAAATCTAATAAACTCAAAAGAAAATTGCCATTACTTGAAGTCAGAATCTTGCCATTTGGGGGTGAGTACAAAAAATCTTCCGACATATCCTTCAAATCTCAATATATCGCAATGAGGTTCATATTTGAATCGGCAACGAAAAAATATCCATTGGTGGAATATCCACAAGTTGTTTGCAAATCTGAGATGCCGAAATTGCATAGTAACACAATTTACTAACATAAATTGCATACTAATATCCACTAAGTTGTTTTGTGTATGGCATGACTTGATTGAAAACTAAAAAACCAAAAAAGGTCAAAACGCGAAAGAGAAATGGAATTCATTTAAACCAGAATCTTGCCAAACCAAAAAATATTTCAATGTCTCATAATATATCCTTCGAATCACGATATATCGCAACGAGGTTAAGATACTTTACAAGTTTCAAAGAGTACATCTTTGGGATCCAATTGTATAAAAAGTAGCTAAGATGTTAGATGGATGGATTAGAGATTGCTTGCCTAGAAATGGAGAGTAGTGTTAATTCTTCCAGAGCTTAACATCGTCCCAAAGAAGGATTTTCTTGTAAGGAAATTCAAAGAACATCTAGTTAATTGAAAAATAATTTCAAAGCCAAAATGGGGGAGGGTGGGAAGTGAAAACTTGGTAAATAGGAACTTTACCATTTTAGTAATGGCTTTGGAGATTCAAACTCAAATAAAATGTCATAATCATTAAAAGTAAGTTCAGCATCCAGTTTCCAAACTAATAGATGATATCCATATATTGTTGAGATGAGCACGTATTAAGAATACTTGGAAGATCTTTTCTTTGGGGGCCAAGGGCTGAAACTTATTTGTTTTTTGGCCACAAACTATTGTGAATTGAGGGCATTATTGTCCTTTTTTGGCATATTAGTAGTTTTATTTTCTTTTTGTTATTTTTCTTTATTTGTTATTGTATTTTCTTTTGTTTTGTTTTAGTATTTAAAGGTCTTGAGTAGCATTTTTGTAATTAAGGCCTTAGCTTGGAGTCTAAGTTACTCCTTCCCTTTAAATAGCCACTTGTAAGCCTCATTTGAGATAGACTTAAATTTTGAAATAGACAAGAGTATCTCTCTAAAAGTGTGATCTTTTTAGGAGCCTTTTGACGTGTAGTTTACGTCTGATTGGTATCAGAGCGGGTTTGCTCCAGTGGCACCCAAAAAATCCAAACAAAACATGAAGAGAGTAATCTAGGGCTAAGAGAACAAATCAGAGAGTTGGTCAAAGAAACAACAAGCTGACATGAAAAAGATGAGGCGACAACACACCCAACTCCTCGCCCAAATAGCCCAACTCCTTGCCGCCTAGAAAACCACCACCCATACGGCCTAAACCCTAACCCCTACAGTCCTACCGAGCTGCCCCACCCTTATTCCACCACCATCGGGCCCCAAAACCCCTACCCATCCCACCCCTTGTCCCGAAACCCCCTTCAGCAAGTCCCCCTACCCACACTTGCCCGTCAACCCCGTAAACCCCACCTCCCGCCCCTTCCAACCGCCAAAAATCACCCCCACCCCTATCGGCCTGCTCCTCAATCCAAAAAAATCACCCGACCGACTCTGTTTAGGCCCAAGTAGGTCCATTTCACCTACCTGCTGCCCCGACGCCCAACCCCAACCCACCATAGCTCCGTCTGACCACTTTCCACCCTCTGCTACATCCCCAAGGTGCCGTTATCCTACCCAAATCCCTCGACAGCCTCTAAAAATGTCCCCAGCCCAACTTAAGCCCTCACTCCAACCAACCCTACCCCACATACCCACCCCTCTGCTTAAATCCGAGCCATGGGCAGCCCCTGCACTACACAACCCCCAATCCGCATATTTTTTGGGGTGGTTCCACCTCATTTCAGCCCCCGAGCCTATTTTACCCACCCACTGGCCCACCTGAGCCATCTCCACACCCCTATAGGTTGTTTGATCGCCCCGGAGGCCTGGGCCATCATTTTGTGATCCCTAATTACCCTCACACTACCCACATGACCCCACCATTCTCTTTGGCCCTCAACTGGTCACACCCCATAACCCTCCATCTTTGCATTATACACCCTCCCACCACATCCTCTCGGTGCTCCACTCATGCTCTTTCTCATCCTCCTCCGAGTTTGGGGATAGCCACCCCGGTGTTTTAGAGTGGACACCTCCGCCACCGCTTTGCACCACTACGGGATCGGCACTGCTTTAATTGCGGAGAAAGTTGCCACTTGATTGGCACGTGCCCTCACTATCCCCGCATTCTCCAGCACCTCTCGTGCCCCAGCATGTCCATCATCTTCATCCACCGCCTGCACAGATGCCACCTACTCCCACTGATGTTGTTCCGCCTGTGTCAGGTGATGTGATGGGCCTTGATGCCCACCAGGACGAGGGTCCACTATCCATGACTCTTTAGCTGCTTTCCAGGAGCCTCCATGGGGATATTCACATTGACGTTCCCATGTTTGACATGCGGTTCTCTCCGGATGCCATGATTGATTGGTCAGCTTCGATGGAGACGGTTTTATGCTAAAGGGGGCTCAGGACCGCTCGTGTGTTCTCCTCGTAGACACCAAATTTTAGGAATTCACCCGGATTTGGTGGAACGACCTCTGCTACCGTCGAATAGCAGCAAGATTGCCCCCTATCCAGACTTGACCTGAGCTGGAGGTCACCCTCCAGGCGTCATTCATTTCTCCCACCTATGAGCGCGACCTTTTTGCTCGGGTTTAGTCTCTCAGGTAGGACGCCTCATCGATAGTGGAGTATACGGAGCAGTTTCAGTTTCTATGCACCTGAGCCCGCCTCCTCGAGACTAAGAATCAGCGAATCAGCCGCTATATATTGGAACTGCAGCCGTACATTCAGCACGATCTCGGCCTGAGGAAGATACCGACCTTTCTAAAGGCGGTCGAGCATGGAGCTAAGGTTGAGGCCTACCACGCAGCTCCCGCAGCTCTTCCGGCCTCACGGACTCCACCTACACCGGTTTCTGCCCAGCTCCTCCTCTAGTGGCAGCTTCAGTCCCTAATTCTGCTACTCCCGCTGCTCCACATACAGGGCCTCCTACCTTTCGGTGCTACAACTGTGGCAATGTTGGTCACCGAGCTTCTGATTGCTCTCTCCCACGACGTTGTGCATTATTGGCGATGAATCATCCACCTGACTATTTGGATGCATCCGAGGAGCTTCCCCAACATGCCTTGATTACAATTTTGGACGGTGATTCAGTTGGTCTTCCCTTTTGAGTTCGAGGACGAACTCTTTTCAATGAGGGGAGATTGATGTGAATCGATGGCATTATTGTCCTTTTTTGGCATATTATGACGTAAACTACACGTTAATGGCTAAAAGAAATAAACCAAACCCTAATTTTTAAAGAGAGAATCAAAAGATGTCTTATATTTCAAGGATTGCAAAAGTAAGTACAAATGAGATTACATGGGGTATTTAAAGTGGAATAACTTAGGCTCCAAGCTATGTCTCTATTTACAAATATGCCCTTAATAGCCATTATTACTTCCTTCTCTAAATACCAAGCAAATAATTACTAAAAGAAAATACAACCAAAGAAAGAAACTAAAAAATAACAAAAATGTCATGGAATCCTAAAATTACTAAAAATGGCCCAAAAACTTCTAATTCCCATCATATTAGTAGTATTATTTTCTTTATTTTTATTATTGTATTTTCTTTTGTTTTGTTTTAGTATTTAAAGGTAAGGAGTAGTAATGGCATTTTTGTAATTAGGACCTTAGCTTGGAGCCCAAGTTACTCCTTCCCTTTAAATACTCACTTGTAACCCTCATTTGAGGTAGAGTTAAATTTTGAAATAGACATGAGTATTTCTCTCTGTAAAAGTGTGTGTGATTTTTTTTTAACCTTCTGACGTGTAGTTTATGTCGAAAACTCTCTCCATGGTTCAAAATCTTGATCGCAGTTTGCAACTCGGACACCCAATTTTAAAATTGGTAGCAGTACTGATCACGGTATTGGGCGATACGCAACAATATGTTATTTAAAGTGGCCAGAAATTTTCAAAAAAAAATCTTTTTTTAAATATACGATTAAATAAGGTGTGGCCGATTAGATAAGTTCAAAACTATCATTTAATATGCATAGCAATGTCTAATTGATTATTAGAAAGAAATTAGCTGTAAACTTTTTTCAGAATATAAACATTCGTTAGCTGTAAACTATTTTAAGAATGAATGAGTGGAAAAAAAAAATTGTAAAAAATATAATTTTGTAAAAATAAATTAGACGTACAACTTTTTTCATAAAAGAAAAAAAAAAGAACTTTTAAACATAAATGAATTGTAAACAGTTTTCATTTTGTTGATTTTTATGTAAGAGCAATCAAATTTTAAACATTTTTTCTAACCGAAAAAAAGAGAACTTTTAAAGAAAAGTTACAGCTTGTAATACACCTGCTACGCTCTTTCCCTTAATATCCAAACGTAAACCCCCCTACGCTCCTTCCCCAAAAAAATAAATACAAAATAGGTTTACAAACGAAACTTGCTACACACCTAGATTCTGTGAAGATGTCGCTTGCTATTCTGCTAGCGGAAAAGAGGTAAGATTCAATCCATTGACTCGGCCAAAATATGTGGAATATCGCAGCGATATATCGCCGATATCGAACTCTGTCGAAATTCCTGCGATATAAACCATTATGCCCCGAGTTCACCTAAAACTCATTTTGCCTCTCCGTTTCATCTCGGTGGGCTGCGATACCAGGTTGGCTCGGTCGAGATTTTAAACCGTGCATTTTGTTGTGTGAGGACGGGAATTTTATTTTGGGGAAGATCTTTGGATATTGGAGACTCCTTTGTGTATCAACTTCCTAGATTTATTGTTGTTCTTTGGACCATAACCTTTCAATTGATTCAATTTCTTTGTTGAAACCCTTTAAACTAGTTTTGGAACTTATCTTTTCGAAGGAATTTAGGGAGATAGACGATATTATATTTCCTTGTTAAAAAACATTGAGAGTGTTCATTTATCTTTGAGTAATCCGGCTAGATGACTCCCTTGAGGGCACTTTTCATGTGAACTTTGGAGAGTGGGAGTGCCTTCAAAAGTATCTTGCTTCACTGCCATCCAACAGAAGACTGAACACGTGATTTCATCCAACAGTAAAACTGATGGTAACTGTGGATCATAATCTCCTTCATTGCGTGCTTTAAAAAAAATTGAAGTATGATTTTTAATTGGCCCATTCCCAAATCTGGGTATAACTATTGGTATGGAGTGGTGGTTTTAAGTAACAAAAAAGGAAGGCAATGATCCGGTCATCCGGCATGGCGCGGTTTTGGCCCTTGTGTAGTGTTTTGCTTGGAACAATATGGCATGACATTCAAGACAAATAATTGCAAATAAAGGACTTATGGATGAAGGTTAAATTCTTCCATCTTTATGAGCTTCCACGTCTCATCTTTGGAAAGGCATACATATATTATGGTTTAGATTGGTTCAAGATTAAGCTAACAGTTGAGAACTCTCCCTCTGCTATTTTCTTTCTAAAATTACATATATCCACCTACACTTTCCAGAAACTACAAGATAATCAGAGAGTTTCTAGACATCGACCCAAATGCTACATAATGTTTAGAAACAGTTTAAAAAGTTTCTAGAAATTATGTTTACCACATATATAACCTTATTCTACAAGGATAGACACGAGTAGGCTGTAGGCAAAACTAAGATGGCATCACCGGCTCGGGCATCTATTATTGTATATGTGTTTATTGCTCAAATCTTTTGAACCAAGGTTCTCACTACCTGCCAACATTTTTTACTACAAATCACATTCGAAGCTTACATGAAAATGTTGTACCATCTTTAACATTCTCCGAATCAGCAGGAATAAAGTCAGATTTTGAGCCTCTTCAAATTTTAATCTCCCTTCAAACAACTTTGAAATTTCTTTGTTTTTTCATATACATCCAGTGTTCCACCAGTCACACAGGTCCCTAATATTCTCAAAATTTTATTTGTTCCATAAATTTACACAAAGACCCTCCACAGCAGGAATCAAGTCAGATTTTGAGCCTCTTCAAATTTTAATCTCCCTTCAAACAACTTTGAAATTTTCTTTGTTTTTTCATATACATCCAGTGTTCCACCAGTCACAAAGGTCCCTAATATTCTCAAAATTTTACATGAAAATGTTGTACCATCTTTAACGTTCTCCGAATCAGCAGGAATAAAGTCAGATTTTGAGCCTCTTCAAATTTTAATATCCCTTCAAACAACTTTGAAATTTTCTTTGTTTTTCCATATGCATCCAGTGTTCCACCAGTCGCACAGGTCCCTAATATTCTCAAAATTTTATTTGTTCCATAAATTTACACGAAGACCCTCCACAGCTGTCCATAAAACTAAACAAAACAGCTTTCTTTTCTTAACCTACTAGTAATCGTCATAGCAGCAGCAGCGGTAATAGTGAGTGTGTGTGTGTGCGTGTGTGTGAGAGGGAGAGAGAGAGAGAGAGAGAGCGCTCCACAATAATTGAAGGTGAAAGACGTGGGAGAGGGGGGAAGCCACCGGATTGAGGTGGTGCGTAGGGGGTGAGGAAATGTTTGATCAATAATATGAGTGGCAGAAGGAAGGACATGTGTACGAGGGAATCTAGCCCGAATTAAAAATGTTTGTGTTGGTACGAGTGTACTTTCATTTCTATCTAACAGGGCTGATTGCCGGTCAGGATGGATTAAAATAGGAGCTTGTGGAAAGGAAAAATTCATAAATTTATATAGTTTGTTAGTTCATATTTCAAATTTTTGGGGAAGTCCATATCAAAATGTAAGTTTTGGTCTTTTTAAAATTTTCAATTTTTGGGAAAATTTTTAAAACAACCAGAATTATCTGCTCAATATTCCATTTTCTTTAAATGTAAACTGAAATAAAAAGAAACTAATCCCTTTAAGCTGAGATGCATCGATAATGTAGACAATGAAAGTAATTTCACAAAATAATATTACTGAATAACAAATCATAAATAAATTTGAAATTAAATATTGCGTTAAAAATACAGGTTACTTTTGACGTGTTTTCATTTTTTATCAGTAAATAACAACGGATTGGTGTAAATTCAAAGAAATACTATTGAATGTTTCCAGCTGGCCAGAAGTTCCATAGATTCATTATGATGTCGATGACCAAAATGGATGAGGTGTTATCAAGCTGATAGGTACAAGCCGTATCCTCATCGCAAGGAAGAGAAATTTTTGAGCTTAAGAGGCGATGTTTCACAACTTAGTACAACATGTTTTAAGCCGTGGCTGGCAACTCAAAAGCAGCGGATATTGTCCTCATTTGTTGCAAGTTAAGAGACAATCTGAAACTCTTATCAAGTCAATCATCCTCTCATTTCTTTGTAGGGAGAAGTGTTGCATAAAGGGCAAACCCACGAGGCTACTGGGAGGTTAGATGTACGCAGTCTTACTCCTGCATATGCAGAGAGGCTTTCCTATGACTCGAACGGTCACAATGAGGGTGAGATTATAAGCTAATGGCACACATTACCTTTCAAGTGCTTGCAATTGAGAGCAATGTTAGCGGGAATGTGGATCGTTCCTCAGTATACGTTAAGTGCTCACTAGTTTGTTGGGGGAAAGCACATTATTTTGATTCAAGGGTCGTAATGGTTCGCTCAGAACAATTATTTCGATTGTTTTGGATACCATATACAATACGTGTGCATATATAGTATATTCAAACAGGCATATACCAAAAAAAAAAATTATTCATATAAATCAAGGTTTTGTATTCGGTAATCAGTGTTGGGAGTACCTAGGATTTTATAGATGTGCTCTGAGATGGAGAAGATTGGGAGGATTTTTTAACATATATGTTTCATTTCTCGTTTTACTTTATTATTCTCTTATTTTCTTTAAAACAAAAACAGGACAGGTGATTTGGAGTTGTGAGATGCTTAAAGTGCGTGCAATTGAGAGCAATGTTAGCGGGAATGTGGATCGATCGCCAGTATACGTTAAGTGCTCAGTAGTTTGTTGGGGGAAAGCACATTATTTTGATTCAAGGGTAGTATTGGTTTGCTCAGAACAATTATTTCGATTGCTTTGGATACCATATACAATACGTGTGCATATATAGTATATTCAAACAGGCATATACCAAAAAAAAGATGTATTCATATAAATCAGGGTTTTGTATTCGGTAATCAGTGCTGGGAGTACCTAGGATTTTATAGATGTGCTCTGAGATGGAGAAGATTGGGAGGATTTTTTAACATATATGTTTCATTTCTCATTTTACTTTATTATTCTCTTATTTTCTTTAAAACAAAAACAGAACAGGTGATTTGGAGTTGTGAGATGCTTAAAGTGCGTGCAATTGAGAGCAATGTTAGCGGGAATGTGGATCGATCGCCAGTATACGTTAAGTGCTCAGTAGTTTGTTGGGGGGAAAGCACATTATTTTGATTCAAGCGTCGTAATGGTTCGCTCAGAACAATTATTTCGATTGTTTTGGATACCATATACAATACGTGTGCATATATAGTATATTCAAACAGGTATATACCAAAAAAAGATTTATTCATATAAATCAGGGTTTTGTATTCGGTAATCAGTGTTGGGAGTACCTAGGATTTTATAGATGTGCTCTGAGATGGAGAAGATTGGGAGGATTTTTTAACATATATGTTTCATTTCTCGTTTTACTTTATTATTCTCTTATTTTCTTTAGAACAAAAACAGAACAGGTGATTTGGAGTTGTGAGATGCTTAAGTACCCTAAAAGGACAAGCGAGATCTGGAACGCGATACTCAAGGAGGAGAGAGTACCTATTAAAATTAGTCTAGAGATGCAGAAATAGGTGATAAATTTTCTTGAGAGCAATAATAAATTCAACTTTGTCGTACAAAAGACCGTACTAGAAACAACTCATAAAGACTGTACCTTGTTCTAAGAAATATATATACGAGGGATGGATGGGGAAAAAGAAGGCATGTCTGAGAACAAAAATCTCAAAGTCGAAATTTCAATAATGGTTGGGAAATAGATATCAGTCTCAGCTACAAAAAAAGTATCTTGTGGGAAGACACTCCGGCCTTCACCAAGTAGCACTAATCTCTTATATGTGCAAAGGAAAAGGAAAATTTAACCAAATAAGGATTTCCTCCTTTTATTCAGAAAACATGCACAACCAATATTTAAAACTAACCATAGTTTATAATTATAAGGCGTAAAATAGATAAAGTAATCCAAATTTTTATCTGATATAACAAAGGAAGTCAAAAACATATATCATTCTGCAAAATCAACAATGCAATTGTCTGCTTTCAATCAAAGTATTTTTGTGCTAAAGGCACCCCCAAAATTTATACTGAGCACCACTGTATGCTTTAAAATGATTGTACATAGTGTTTAAAAATGATTGTACATAGTGTTTAAAAATGCTTTTAAATGCTTTAAAATGAATTTTGGTGGTGCCTTTATCACCACCCTTTTTATTATCATCGACCCTCTAGCACCAAGAGATTCACAACATTAATCATTTCTTTCTAGAACACAAACATGGATGACTTGAAACTGCATTCAACTCAAAGTTCCAAACAAAATAAGGAACATGTCCCGAACCATTACGGAAAAACATGCAATTCACATGCCAAAGAAGCTTTGTAATAGAAATCTAGGGCTGGCAAATGAGAGGGTGTGGGCGGATTTGGTCGGGTCGTTAACGAGATAGGGTCATATATGGGCGGTTTAATAGCGGGTTGATGATTGTTGCGGGTCGGATTTCAGTCGGATTAACCGCCAAACTGTTTTCTCATTCAAATTTCTTAATTACAGATCCCTAATTTATACAAGTTGAAAGTAAGCGGGTCATTTCTCAACCCGCCTAAACCTGCAAATAACCGGGTGAGTTTTTAGTGACCCATATGTTATCCGCCTGAAACAAAATGATGGTGCCCATTCTTAATCATTGCGGGTAGAAATGGGTGGACGATACTGTTTGGGTCCATTTTGTTGGCCCTATAGAAATCAAAGCAATTGAAGCCGACTTACTAAGCCAGTTAAGTTTGAGCAAACAAATATATATCATACAAACAAAACCAACCATGTATTACAAATAGCATATAATTGATACTTCGTATACAAACAAAACTAAATACAGATTACAAAGTTAAAAAACTAAACACAAGTATTTTACAAAGATTATAATTCTAATATTTAGAATTAAACCAAGTTTTACCTCTACAGCCGAAGCTTCCACTTGGACCGGACCCAATGAGCCAAAAGAAGCATAATTCCCTGCAACAGCAGCCACATCAACTGGAGCTTTCATCTCCGGTGTTTTGGTAAAATAGTCCGAACCCATAATCTTTGTAAGCTTCTCTCTCAACCCAGCATCTGCAAACCCTCCATATTTCAATCAAACAAAAGCTAAAACTAGGGGTAGCAAATTTTGACACAACATAATAACACGATTCAAATTCAACACGAAGTTAGCACGTTAGGGTTGATCATTTTTTAACAAGAACTCGAAAATGACATGACTAAACAACACGAATAGTAAAGGAGTTGGGTTAGTGACCAAAAACACATGTTTAACTAATGTTTTATAAAAAAAATATATTGAAAATTTAATAAAGAATATATTGAAAATTCTTGAAAAGTGAATTACAAATTATTTATTTGTTACTAAAATTTGAATTTCATCGAACTTTAGCTTAAGACGGGTCTATGATAGTTATTATAACCAACCAATGTTTAAAAAGGTATGAGGCGAGGCGAGGCGAGGCGAGGCGAGGCGTTTTAGTCTCGGCGAGGCGAAGCGTAAGCCTCGAGGCATAGTGAGGCGTAACCCTCATCCAAAAAAGATCAGAGAAAGATAATATAAAAAGTCTAACAAATTCACACAAAAATGATCTAACATATTAAATGATGCAAAAAGGTCCATAATCATTAAATCTGAGCAACCAACAAAAAATAAAGAAGCTTTTTCTTTAACTACATCCATTATAATTTAACTACTACAAAATACAAATAGAGTTACACACATATTTAGAAAAATAAAGAAGCTCTTTAAAAAAAACAGTGAATTTAAAAAAAAAAAATAAACAGATCATTTATCAACGTATCATTATCTAAGTATTTAATTATTTCGTATATATTGATTAATAATAACCTACCAAAAAACAATATGAAATAAATTTATAAATAAAAAAATCTATGTCTATACTTATCAATTACATAATCAAATTGGTACATATATATACTCACATATATTAATCCGATAGGTTAAAAAAATATGTAAATCAATCTACCTTTGAATCCTTAATAAAGAGATATTTTGTCTTTTAAACATTGTATTGTCCCAGTATGTAGTCTTTGGGAGTCTCAAAGAATGAGAAATCAAACTCGTTTAATTATATCCTACAGTACAATACAGACAGTCCTTCATTGGATATAAAAGTTAAAAAGGTACTAGAGCGATAAAAAATGAAAAAGTATGTACTACTACAAATAAAAATGAAAAAGTTTAGTACTTCTGTCATCAGTAGCTTAGTGCCCTAATCCTCCACCTTTGGGTGGCAAACCCGTATTGAAGTTGCAGATTTCTAAAGTCGTTGCAATTTTGAGGTGAATTTGCGCTTTGACTTAGTCAAATTCGCGCATCCAAAAATCAAAAAACGCACTGGCCTCTTATGGCTCTTCGGATATCAAAATGGGGTTGGTTACTGTCATCCTAAGGTATGCTGCAAAACTGCGCAGAGCATTAATAGTTGGCTATAACAAATGGAGCTATGCTCCTTTCCAACGTTGGAAATAAATTTTAGTAGTAAAGCTTTGAGGAGACTTTCATCAGGTTCTGTTATATGGCATGAAACAATTTGAACTTTTTTATGGGTAATATTGCTCTGTTATCTCTTTATATGTTTTTGTTCTTGTACTTATATTTTTGTTAACATAATTGCATATATATAAATACTCCCTCCGTCCCAAATTGAAAGTCCATGTCATTATTTTGTATAGAATAAGGATGTAAGGACGCAAATTTCCAATTGAGTCCTTTGGAGTTTTGGCTCAATTCCGGACAAAAACGTTTGAGTCATAGGATAGAGTATATTGATCATCTTTCAAGCTTACGACGTGTTTGTTGAAGACGTAGCGGCCAAGTGTATAAAGCTTCATCAAAATGCCGAGTTTTAGTGCCTCGTTTCCACGTCATCAATAGTGGTCCCATGCTCCCAAGGTATGAATGCATTACATATATATATATATATATATATAGGAGCTTGGAACGGTTTATATTGGGTGTTAGGTTTTTAAAACTGTGTTTTGTTTTCAGAATGTTTTCTATTAAAACTTATATATAAAGTATATAAAAGTTTCTGGGCTTTAAAAGAATTTTTGAACATTCTGTGAGTTCGTTCGAAGTGTCGTTCGAACGAGATTGTCATTCGAACCACAAGTCATTCGAACGAGATTGTCGTTCAAACCAAAAGTCGTTCGAACGAGATTGCCAACGAATTCCCATTATGGCATACTGGAACTTCGTTCGAAATGTCGTTCGAATGAGATGGTCGTTCTAACGAGATTTCCAACGAGCTTCTAACGAGTTCATACTGGAACTTCGTTAGAAGACTCGTTCGAACGAGAATGTCGTTCGAACGAGATTTGGCGGGAACAGTTTTTTTTTGGTAGTTTTGAGCAGTTTTTCCCACTTTCCCACTTGGTTTACCCCACTATCTTTTTGCTGAATATCTATGTGCGGGAATAACTTTTTCTAACTTAACTTTTTATATCCTACCATAGAGAAAAATTGTTTTAAGGAAAAGTTCATTGTTTTAAAGTGTCAATTTTCAAGGAAAAATCAAGATACACTTTAGTTTACACCCATAGTTTTGTTTATCCAAGTTCATATATATACATCTTGCTTGGAGTTTGGCACCGGGTTTATCTCTACATTAGTTTGAAGAGAAGTTTGGGTTTGCTTCTAAATCCCACAAAGAAGAAGAGTTTTTCGTGATTTACCCACTTGGAGAAAGGCTCTTAGTTCGGGTGACGGTGACCATATAAAGTCCGATCGGTGGATTCCGAGACCGCGGTGGAGCTCCGGGGTTATTCGCTAAGTGGAGGTGTTTACAAGAAGGAGCGTCGAGGCTTGAGAGGGATCAAGTCGTGTGATGTAAGTCTTTTGTCTTGTAATTGTAAATTCCATACTTAGTGGATTTGAGGCTAGGGCCGTCCGAGGTTGTTTCCCGTCTTGGGTTTTTCCTCGTACATCGCGGCATAGTGTGATTGATTTACTTTTATCTTGCATAATAACTTAGAACGCATGCTTAGGATAATTCAAGATAAAATTGGTTTTAATTGTCACACTTAATTTAATTTGGTGCATAATTAAATTTGGGTAAAGTTTATTTAATTCAAGTCTATTGTTAAAACTGGTTTGGCCTAATTTGGAAATATTGATAAATATGACTTAGGCAAATTCTAGGACTTGGATGAATTAATATGATTTAAGTGAAATTTGAATTATGTGTGTGTTTAAGTTAATTTCACTTTGGTTTGATTTTAATTTTGGAGTAAATTAAAATTTGGTGTTTTAAGTAGTGAACCATCACTTTCTTACACTTCCGCATCTATCTCAACAAGGAAATTGATTTTAAAGAATTAGTTTATTTTAAAATTGGGGGCACTACATTTCAAATTGGTATCAGAGTCAAATCAATAAATTATTTCGTTAAGATCCTTTAAATAATTTTTGGCTAAAATGGAATTTTCCCCATTTTCAAAATTTCCTATTTTCAATGGTTCAAACTACGCGTATTGGAAAGCGCGAATGAAATCGACACTCAAATCTATCGACGAGAGAGTTTGGATGTCTGTTGTTAACGGGTGGTCCCCACCTACTCATTTAGTAGATAATGAGCGTGTTACCAAACCCGCCGATAGATGGAGTGAGGGTGAATTTAAACTTTCTAACTTTAATTCCCGAGGTTTAAATGCCTTGTTTAGCGCTGTCACACCGGATGAATTCCGACGCATTATGACGTGTGAGACCGCTAAAGAAGCTTGGGATATTTTACAACTCACTCACGAAGGTACTAGTGTCGTTAAAGCTTCGAAACTCCAAAACCTCACCACACAATTTGAAACTATCAAAATGAATGAAAAAGAAACTTTTAATGAATTTTATGCTAGACTTTCCGATATTGTTAATTCATCTTCTAATTTGGGAGAGAAAATACCCGACAACCGAGTAGTAAAGAAAATTTTAAGGTCCCTACCCGATAGATTTATTCCAAAAGTGACCGTGTTAAATTTTTTACCAACTTTAGCCTCTATGAAATTAGAAGAGCTCGTAGGTGATTTACAAACCTATGAACTAGACATGTTTCCCTCTAAAACTGAAAGGAAAATTGAAAAGGGCGTTGCTTTAAAAGCCCGAAAAGAGGTCAAACAAGTAGTAGAGAGCGAGAGTGATAGTGACTCGGAAGACATGGCTTTATTTGCACGGAAATTTAGAAAATTTCTTAAATTTAACAAAGATAAATTTAAAAATGATTTTAAGAAATTTGAAACTTCTAAGTATGACAAAGCCGAGAAGATCCCTAAACCTATTAATGAACAATTAAATAGGGACGAGTCAAATAGGTGTTTTGGTTGTGAGGGTTATGGCCATAGGGCTTCTGAGTGCCCCACTAAACTAAGGAAAGAGGGTAAAGGACCCATTTCATATAATGCGACCCTTAGTGATAGTGATAAGGAAGAGGGACCCGATTCCCCCACTAACCCTAATTTTGTGGCTTTTATGGCTAGTCATGTGAGCATCGATGGTGAATCTTCTCATGAAGATATTCAAACACATGACACTTCCAAGGTCAAAGTTTATGAATCCCCTGTTTTTTATGGTAGTGACAGTGAAGAAGAAAGAGAGAGTGAAAATGAAGAAGAGGTTAATGTGAGTGAACTTCAAAATGCTTTTCAAGAATTATATGAAGAATCAATTAAATTGAAAAGAGCTAATTTGAAGTTAGAAGCTAGTTTAAGAGAGCGTGTCAAGGTCGTTGATGATAGTATGTTGATTGAAGACCTTAGGACACGTGAGAAAGCTCTTCTAGAGAAGCTTGAATATATAGAAGGCGAGAGAGATAGCCTTAGGGGTTTAATGGAATCCTTGAAAAAGGAGCTCCTTGCTTTTGAAGAGCGAAATGTTTTATTAGAGTCTAACATTTTAGAATTGCAAAATAAATTAAAAGACTCTAGTAATGTCAAATTTGATTTGGAGTGTCGTTCGGAAAAATTAGATAAAATCTTAGGAACGGTCCAAATTAAAAATGACATGTGTGGTTTAGGCTTCAATACTTGTAATGAATCTATTCATAAAGCCAACACCAACGTTTTAGGAGAATCAACTAGGTAAGTCTTTAGAGATCATTTCTTAGGTACCAAATTTTAACGTAATTTTATTTGTACACATTGTGGTCGAAAAGGTCATCTTAGGAAATTTTGTTTTGATCTTAAACGAATTCCTAGAAAATCCCATCGTAAAGTAACCATGGTAGTTAAAGTCCCTACACCCCAAGATAGTCATTCGTCATTAATTTGGGTTAGGAAATCCGACTTGGTTGCCTTGAAAAATAGGGTTTTTGATTCTCATTTACTTTCACATGCTTCCTCCCTTGCTAAATCTAAAGGATGAATGTGTTAGTACTTGCATACTTTAGCTTTTGTACTTCATGCTATATTATCATGCTAAATGTATGCTTATTTAATCATTTTCTAGTCTATGCCCCATGCTTAATCTCATGCTTAAATAATGATTTTTGTTTATCTTTTGTATTTTATTTCTTCATTATGTTTGCATTAAATGAAAAATACAAAAAGATTTTTGTTTATCATTTGGGTTTTTATCTATTGGAATTTAAGCTTAATGAAAAATTCAAATGATTTTTGTTTGCTTTTTGAGTAAATATTTTTATTTTTGTTTAAAAAATTTCAAAAACTCAAAAAGATTTGTTTTGTGTATTTTAGTTTGACACAATTTATGTGGCATATACTTGTGTTTGAATCCCTACTTTAACGCTCCCATGTGGCTAGAACTTTTGGTTTAGATTGTCAATCCTTAAAATGTTCTTTACCATATTTTTATGGAGTAGTTGGATTTTGTATTGATTAAATGGATTCTATTTTTATATGCCTCTATTCACACATGCACGAGCTCTTTTGATATTTTAACTTCATATGTATATTTGAGCTATGTGAGGTGTTCTCCTTCCAATCTTGTCATCTACATATTTGTGACTTAGGAGGACTAGTGCATGTCAAAATCCGTTGCACGTGAGATTTGTGTGAAAAAATGAAAACATGATAAATATAAATGTGCACGAGGAAGGGCTCCGAAAGGACTTAGTGATCCTTTGCGATTGTAAGCCACCGTTTTGAATGGACCTAAAAGAAATACGTGGTCCAAAGGCCTAAAAACAGAAAATATGGCATTAAAAAGAAAAACAATTTGTCAAGGCCTATGTTTGATTGATATATTCATTCAAAATTAATATAAATGCTTATTGAGAGAGATTGGATGGTATATCCACGGTTTGCACAATGTTCGTTTATCCTAGTTGCACTTTCAATGTCATGACTCTATTGGTTTGTAGAATCATCAACATGCTAGGCTTGTATTATTGTGTATGTTTGTTCACTGAGTTCAATCTTTATTGTCACATGAGGTTATATTCAAATGAGATGAAGTTTGCAATCAATTGAGAACTCCGTGAACATGTTTTAAGTGATTGGGTCTAAATTTAATCGTTACTAGTTCACACCCCAGCACTTCCGTTTCCATATGACACATTTTTGCCATACGAGTGTGAAAGACTCCTATTGTATTTTGTGTGTGTCATTTGTGTGTTTATATCTATATATGTGTACTTGAGTTTCTTTGGTATATATTATGTACACATATATTTGATATTTTTGCTATCATATTGGTATCATTTTATTGCATCCTAATTGGTCTAAGTTTTTTTTTCATTGGATTAGTTGAATTTTTGTTGCCCATATTCCTTACGCCTTTGTCTATTCCTGAACAAAAAGGGGGAGAATGATCGGGGAGAAATGGTAGAAATGGTATCTATTCCTATTATTATCGTATCTTAGTTTGAGGGAGATTTATCTTAGAGGGAGACGTATTTCTAAGTTGATCATACTTGATAAAGGGAGAGAATTAGTTTAGGGGGAGCAGTTACTTTACTTGCATTAAATATTTTGATATTCCCTATGCGTGTAACGTGTTTGCTTAAGTGTGCAGGAATTATTTTTAAGCGGCAACTTTCAACGGCAAAGATTGTTGATCCTTTGGGTTGTTTGAGTCGAGCATTGTAATTTTATTTTGGGTGCGACTTTTTATTAGTTTAGTAGAGCTTGACAGCCCTTTAGGATTTTTGTTGGTTTTTGTCCCGGAATAGCCAAAGGGGAAGATTTGTAAGGACGCAAATTTCCAATTGAGTCCTTTGAAGTTTTGGCTCAATTCCGGACAAAAACGTTTAAGTCATAGGATAGAGTATATTGATCATCTTTCAAGCCTATGACGTGTTTGTTGAAGACGTAGCGGCCAAGTGTATAAAGCTTCATCAAAATGCCGAGTTTTAGTGCCTCGTTTCCACGTCATCAATAGTGGTTCCATGCTCCCACGGTATGAATGCATTACATCTATATAATAAAAGAGGAGGGACTTTTTGTCTCACCTAATTAACGATTCAGATTACATTTTGGGGGATTTGGTCTTTATCAACTCACGGTTGAGATTTAAGCAACTCACGGATGAGTTTTGGAAACACACCTGAAAAAATGTCTCGCGTCGCTCTAATCAATGTCTTTTTCCGTATGACCCTAATCAACGTATGTCATGCCTGAAAACACGCCTCGCGTGGCTCGAGAAACATTGTAAAGGGTTTACGCTTTAATTTGAAACACCAACCTCTTTCTCTCTCTCAACGCTCAAGATTCCATCTTCTCTCTCTCTCAACGCTCAGTCATGGGTTTCAAAATGAGGTAATTGCTTGGCCCAGTGAAGCTTAGTTTTTATGCTGAAGCTTAGTGTTTTATTTTTTAATTCTTGGTCCCTGTGAAGCTTACTTTTTAATTTTTATGCTGAAGCTTAGTTTTTAATTCTTGGCGGGGCGGCCTTCGTTTCAGCCAAGGCCCAGTCGTCTTTCGATTATGTCAAAAGCTCAAGATTTGTGATCAATTTGGTAAGTTGAGAGAGACTTTTTTACAACAGATGGGTCGAATTAGTGTGGAAGAAGAAGCTGATTGAAGAGGTTAAATGGGATGGAGTTTTTTTTGTTTATTCCGGTGACTGGAACCTAGAAATTGTGTGTAAATATGGATATATATAAGATATACAATATCGATTTGCTACTTTTAAAGGCAGAAGATCAAGGACCTTCTAATTTCTTAACTCTTCAATGGATTTGTTTCCTTCTCTCATCTGTTTGGTTTCGTGTTGTCCGTTTTGAGTCCGTTCCGTTACATTAGACGGATTCCGTTAACTGCCGTATGGATGTGGTGTGTGTACGTGTTTGAGGCGTATGTTTCGTAAGTGGTGTTCGTATACGTCGTCGTATTCGTTCATTAGAGGTGACGCATATTTATTTTTTTTGGAATTTGATATTTATTAATTTGTTCTATTTAATTGACATACTCTTTTGTTTGTATTTGTTTGACAGGCTGGAAATGAAGGGGAATCCAGTAAGTGGTTCTAGGTCGATTTTGGAGAAGAAAACAAACTGGACAAAAATTGACATTCATGAGTCTGCCTCTTTTTTATTTGAGGTATCAATATACTTCTATTAGTTAGTGGAATCTCTACATCCATAGGAATTTAAAGGTATTATTATTTTCAGTTGAGATTTCTATTGGTGTTCACTTTGTGCATTTCATTACTTCAATGTATTGGACTTCAATTTAGATTATGCATTACATTAGTTTTATTAATGGAGTTTGATTTTATTTCTCTGAAGGGAAACTCTTCCAGAAATCGCGATGTGTATAACAAAGTAAGTTACCAGTGAGAAAATTAATTCACTGATTTGTGCTAATTACTAAGGTTTATATAATAGTTGACTAGCTATTTCAATTAACTAAATATATTTTTTATTTTGTAGCAGGTCACATTTTGAAAACTACGGGCAATCATTGTAGCGAAGCATGTAGGATGACCTCAATTGATATATATGTGATTTTTTTTATGAAGTTTGTTTCGTTCAATAATTTGTTAGATGAATTTGGTCTTTTTGAATATTGTTGGATTGTTTGTTACCCCTTAAACAGGGTGAATAGTCCAATAAACAAATGACTTTATATCCATTTTTTTAAAATTTACTCATTATTTATTTGAGGCACAATGTGAATTTGGTTGATGTCATATTATATGTATATTTGTTTGATAAATTTAGACTATTGAATGTTGGACAATTTATTATTTGTTAAATAGGGTGGATAGTTTTATAAATAAATGATATTATGGTCAATTTTTTTAAAATTATACTTTGTTTTATGGGGGAACAAAATTTTTACCGTTTTGTAGTTACACACTTCAGAATTTTTTGTCGTTTTATGATTACGTACTTTATATATTCTCTTCATATGGTGTGAGAATTTCAAATTACATATATTTGCATGTATTTTGATTAAAAAAAGTTTCAAATTGCCTACATTAACGAAAAAAATTAATCACCGTGCCATCGGCATGGGTACAAATTCATGGGAAAAAATTTATCGTCGTGCCATCGGCACGGGTACACCCTAGTATATATATATAGGAGCTTGGAACGGTTTATATTGGGTGTTAGGTTTTTAAAATTGTGTTTTGTTTTCAGAATGTTTTCTATTAAAACTTATATATAAAGTATATAAAAGTTTCTAGGCTTTAAAAGAATTTTTGAACATTCTGTGAGTTCGTTCGAAGTGTCGTTCGAACGAGATTTTCGTTCGAACCACAAGTCGTTCGAACGAGATTGCCAACGAATTCCCATTATGGCATACTGAAACTTCGTTCGAAATGTCGTTCGAACGAGATGGTCGTTCTAACGAGATTTCCAACGAGCTTCTAACGAGTTCATACTGGAACTTCGTTAGAAGACTCGTTCGAACGAGAATGTCGTTCGAACGAGATTTGGCGGGAACAGTTTTTTTTGGCAGTTTTGAGCAGTTTTTCCCACTTTCCCACTTGGTTTACCCCAATATCTTTTTGCTGAATATCTATGTTCGAGAATAACTTTTTCTAACTTAACTTTTTATATCCTACCAACCTCTAGAGAGTGTTTTAGAGAAAAATTGTTTTAGGGAAAAGTTCATTGTTTTAAAGTGTCAATTTTCAAGGAAAAATCAAGATACACTTTAGTTTACACCCATAGTTTTGTTTATCCAAGTTCATATATATACATCTTGCTTGGAGTTTAGCACCGGGTTTATCTCTACATTCGTTTGAAGAGAAGTTTGGGTTTTCTTCTAAATCCCACAAAGAAGAAGAGTTTTTCGTGATTTACCCACTTGGAGAAAGGCTCCTAGTTCGGGTGACGGTGACCACATAAAGTCCGATCGGTGGATTCCGAGACCGTGGTGGAGCTCCGGGGTTATTCGCTAAGTGGAGGTGTTTACAAGAAGGAGCGTCGAGGCTTGAGAGGGATCAAGTCGTGTGATGTAAGTCTTTTGTCTTGTAATTGTAAATTCCATACTTAGTGGATTTGAAGCTAGGGCTGTCCGAGGTTGTTTCCCGTCTTGGGTTTTTCCTCGTACATCGCGGCGTAGTGTGATTGATTTACTTTTATCTTGCATAATAACTTAGAACGCATGCTTAGGATAATTCAAGATAAAAATGGTTTTAATTGTCACAATTTAATTTGGTGCATAATTAAATTTGGGTAAAGTTTATTTAATTCAAGTCTATTGTTAAAACTAGTTTGGCCTAATTTGGAAATATTGATAAATATGACTTAGACAAATTCTAGGACTTGGATGAATTAATATGATTTAAGTGAAATTTGAATTGTGTGTGTGTTTAAGTTAATTTCACTTTGGTTTGATTTTAATTTTGGAGTAAATTAAAATTTGGTGTTTTAAGTTGTGAACCATCACTTTCTTACGCTTCCGCATCTATCTCAACAAGGAAATTGATTTTAAAGAATTAGTTTATTTTAAAATTGGGGGCACTACATTTCAAAGGATACACTCAATCAAAGGCCAAGACTAACTCTAATTCACCATCGTTGATTATGTTAAAAAAAAGGAAAGTGGACCCTTAATTTGGGGCAACCCAAAGGGGAGTAGTGGACTCTTAATTTGGGATGGAGGGAGTATAAATTAAACTTAAATATAAATATATAGGCGCACTAGTGGCGCTCTCAAATCTTAATAATCTGAAAATCGACGCATTGGCGCATTCCCTCACTCACACTCGCATTAGGGCATGAAGATTAGTAGTGTAGTACGATTTTTCAGAGATGGAGAAAAAGCAAAAAAGCAAACTTCATTCGAGATAAGCTACTTTAGGCGGCCAAAATATTAGGCTTTTTTGGCAACAATCAATGCTTTTATCACTCTCTCTGTCATCTTCTTCTCACTTTCTTCACTTCCCAACCATCAACATAAGTTTTTTTTGCTTAAAGCATTAGAATAACGATCCAAAAGAAATAAAATGCCTTTGCACCTCGCCTCACAAGGCCTTGAGGCGTAAGCCTCTTGTAAAGCACCTGAGGTTTAAGCCTCGATGCGTTTCCCCTGCTTCGCTTCGCGACGTACGCCACAAGTGCTTTTTAAAACATTGATTATAACTTGTTAGCAAAGAACTATTAGAGTTTTATTTAGCATTAAGGATACTTTAGTATTTTCTCTTTTATTGTTAGGTGATTGTAGTAGGACATATATTCTATTTCCTTCTTTTCATTGTATGGCATTCAAGTTTTATTTAATCTGAAACCCTAGCCCCTTTTTTCTCTTTTTCATTGATTGTAGATCTTTGATATGTTATCATGGTATCAGAGCGGATACTGTTTGATTGTTTATTTTCACAATGGCTGGTGAAAGAGATGATTCGCTACAATCGATTAGTGTCAAATTTGATGGAAAAAATTATACGTATTGGAGTTATGTTATGAAGAATTTTTTGAAGGGGAAGAAGATTTGAGGTTACATTAAGGGTGGTTTGAGTAAGCCTAACGATAAGACGAACTTTGAAAAATATGCAGAATTGTTGGATGTTTGAAAAGCGAACAACTCGAAAATCATCACTTGGATCAACAATTCCGTTGCGCCTTCCATAGGTATGCAGTTGGCTAAGTATGATTATGCAAAGGACATTTGGGCAGATTGAATACACAATCTAATTTCGCAAAAAAGTACAGTTGGAGTGCGATATTCGGGATCTTGAGCAAAAATTTGAGCATCCAGGAGTTCTATTCTGCTATGACGGATCTTTTGGATCAGTTAGCTCTCACAGAGTCAACTGAATCGCAGGCATTTGCACCATATATTGCCAATAAGGAGGAACAACGCCTGGTTCAGTTTCCGATGGCATTGCGTAATGATTTTAAGGGTCTTCGTGGGTCGATTCTTCATCGTAGCCCACTTTCAACTGTTGATTCTATTGTTCATGAGTTGTTAGCTGAGGAGATTCATCTCAAAACTCAATCAAGGAAGGTAATTTCTTCAAACCCTAATCCATCTGTCTTCGCAGCCTCCTCTTGACCAATTTCCTGTAATTAGAACAAGCCTTATTCGAGAGTTGCCAGCGATGAATGTAGCTACTGTATGGAGAAGGGTCATTGAAAGTCTCAGTGCCCTAAGTTGCGAGCACTGCAATAACAACAATCAAATAGTCGACCACCTCAACAATAGTTTTCTACTTGGAAATCCAACAACCAACCTCAGCAGCGTTCGTATAGGCCTTCACAACCTAATACTGCAGCAGTTGTACCGCCATCAGACTCATTTGCATCAGGTTTTCCATTATCAATTCCATCCATGTCTTCTCTTGCTGAGCTATTTCAAAAGTTTCTTGCCACACAGCCACACATATCCATCTATTCACCAGGTAAGTCCTCAAGTATTTGGATTCTAGACTCCGGAGCTTCTAATCACATATCATCAAATTTGTCCTCCTTTGGTTCTTTTTATCCCACTTCTTCGTTGACCGTTATGACTATTGATGGTACTCCCATGCCCTCAACATGTGTTGGGACTATTGACTCACCCAACTTATCTCTCTCTAATGTTCACCACATTCCTAAGCTTACAATGAATTATGCTTTTGTCGGTCAACTATGTGATGTCAGTTACTCAGTTTCCTTTTCTTCTACCTTTTGTCATGTGCAGGATCCACGGTCTCAGAAGGTGATTGGGACAGGCCGTAGGAAGGGGGGATTGTACATCGCGGAGAAACTCAATGTACCAATGGTTGTCGCTTCTAGTGTTGACTTGTCATCCTTTCGTTTGAATTCAGATTCGTCTAGATTTTATTTATGGCACTCTCGTCTTGGTCATGTCTCAAGGTCACGATTAAAATATTTAGCTTCTACAAGTGTCATTGTAGCGGTTGTAAACTTGCAAAACTTTCAGTTTTATCGTTTAATAAAAGTATTTCCTCTACTTTTGCACCCTTTGATCTCATTCATTCTAATGTGTGGGACCCTCTCCTATTATTACAAGAGGAGGGTCTCGATATTATGTCTCCTTTATTGATGATTATACGTGTTACTGTTGGGTTTTTCTCATAAACGACGTTCGGATTTTTTTTATATTTATAATAAATTTCGTGTCTGTGTCAAAACTCAACATTCTACAATTATCAAATGTTTTGGATGCGATCTGGGTTGGGAATATACTTCGCAAAAATTCTGTGAGTTTGATTTAGATGGAACCAATCATCTTGTACTGACACTCCTGAGCAAAATGGTGTTGCTGAAAGGAAACATAGGCACATTGTTGAAATTGCTCGCTCTCTTTTATTATCTGCATATGTCCCTAGTGAGTTCTGGGGATATTGTCCTTATTGTTGTCAATCTGATTAATAAGATTCCGACCTCTCATTGCTTAGGTTTGTCACCTTTTGAAAACCTGTATGGGTTTGCCCCTGATTATTCTTCCTTAAAGGTGTTTGGTTGTACTTGTTTTGTTCTTCGACCTCATGTGGAATGTACCAAATTATCTCCAAAGTCTACTATTTGTGTCTTTCTTAGTTATGGTGAGGGTCAAAAGGGATATCGTTGTTATGATTCAGTTACTAAAAAATTATATGTCTCCCGCCATATTGTGTTTCTTGAGCATATCCCTTTCTTTTTTATTCCTGATAGTCCTCATGAACTCACTAAATTTGATCTCTTCAATATTGATCCGTTCTCTAATAATGACGAGGGTGTGCCATCTCAAGCACCTTGCACCACCGACAGTGTGCCACCCCATGTTTCTCTTGCTCCTATTATTTCTACTTATACAGGTACTTTGCCATTTGATGCTCCCCTTTTCGTGTGGCCACCCAAGCACCTACTGAAACGGTGGAACCTCCTTCTCACTATCCGAAACGTCCACATAAGTCCACTCAGTCACCAGATTTTGTTTATTCTTGTTATTCGGATTCTTTTGCTTCATTTCTATCATTTGTTCACTGCCTCTCTGAGCCTTTGTCTTGTAGAGAGCAGCTCTTGACCTCTTTGGTAATAGGTTATGGCTGAGAAACTCTCTGCTTTGCATTAAACTGCTTTGCATCAGACAGATACTTGAAGTTTGGTCCCCTTACCTGCTGTTAAGCGAACAATTAGATCTCGTTGGGTATATAAAATCAAAACCAGGTCAGATGGGTCAGTTGAGCGGTACAAAGCATGATTGGTTGCTCAGGGGTTTTCTCAGCAATATGGTATGGATTATGACGAGACCTTTGCTCCTGCTACCAAATTGACAACTATCCATACTCTTATTGTTGTTATATCCGTCCGTCAGTGGCATATATCATAGATGGATATTATAAATGCGTTCTTGAGCAGCGATCTTCTTGAGGAGGTTTATATAACTTCTCCAGGTGTTCCTCATGGTCCTGGTGAAGTTTGTAGGCTTAAGAAAGCTTATGGTCTCAAACAGGCACCATGGGCTTGGTTTGAGAAGTTTTCGACCGTAATTACCTCCCTTGAATTCCTTCCAAGTGAGCATGATTCAGCTCTCTTTATCAGGTGCACCTCTAGTGGTCGTATTCTGGCCTCTTTGAATGTTGATGATATGATTATTACTGGGGATGATGTTGGTGGATTACAGCGTTGAAGTCTGAATTATCTTGTTGTTTTGAGATGAAGGATTTGGGTCCCCTATGTTACTTTTTTAGTATTGAGGTAGCTCATTCTCCAAAGGGTAATATTCTCTCACAGTCTAAGTACATCGGGGACATTCTTGAGTGTGCTCGCCTCACTGATACTAAGATTGTTGATACCCCTCTGGAGCTTAATGTTCATTTTTCCCCGTATGATGGTGTTCTTTTGCCTAATCCTACCTTATATCGCACTATTGTGGGCAGCTTGGTTTATTTTACTGTTACTCGTCCAGATATAGCTCATGCGGTCCATGTTGTTAGTCAGTTTGTTACTACCCTACTCCGGTTCATTGGGCAGCTGTTCATCGTATATTGCGATACTTGAGGGGCACTCGCTTTCAGAGTCTTTTGCTTCCTTCATCTTCTTCTTTGGAGATGCGTGCATACTCCGATGTTGATTGGGCCGGTGATCCTACACATCGCAAATCAGTTACTGGATTTTGTGTATTTCTGGGCGATTCTCTTGTTTCTTGGAGGAGCAAAAAGCAAGTTGTTGTTTTTGTGTCTTCCACGGAAGCCGAGTATCGTGCTATGCCTTCTTTACTCGTGAGGTTGTTTGGCTATGTCGATTACTTGCAAATATGGGTATCTCTCCCTTTCATCTCAGCCTACTCTTATGTACTGTGATAATAAAAGTGCTATTCAGATTGCTCACAATTCGATTTTTCATGAGAGGACTAAGCGCATCGAGATTGATTATCATATCACTCGTCATCATCTTATGCATGGGGTCATCATTTTGCCTTTTGTTTCTTCTTCTGCATAGATAGTTGATTTGTTTACGAAGTCTCATCCAGCATCGTGAGTTTGAGGGGGAATACAAGAGTTTTATTTAGCATTAAGGGTACTTTAGTATTTTCCCTTTTATTATTAGGTGATTGTAATAGGACATATATTCTCTTCCCTTCTTTTCATTGTATGGCATTCTAGTTTTATGTTAATAGGAAACTCTAGCCCATTTTTTCTCTTTTCCATTGATTGTAGATCTTTGATATATTATCAAAAACGTGATTACATTAGTTTTAGAGTCAGTGTTCTAAAAAACGCGCCTAGACGCGAGGCCTTTTAGATACGTCAAGTTTTGGCCCTAGGCGTGGTCAACGATGGTCAGCGTTTTTTGGGGTAAGGCGTGAAAAAACGCAAGTTTTTTTGGAGTAAGGCGTGAAAAAACGCGAGTTATTTTTTTTTATAGTATTTTAATTTACAAATATTTGGACATGTTTTTAAGGTATGTACCATTTTAGTATTTTTAATCGCCTTGTCATAGTTAAAAAATATTAAAATATATTAAAAAAGCCCTAAACGGCTTTTCACGCCTAAGGCCCGCCTAGGCTTCTAAGACTTAAGGCCGCGTTTTTTAGAACCTTGATTCTAGTTAACAAGTTATCCAAGTCAACCCGACAAAATTAATAAACCCATCAAATTAGGTCATTTGAGGACATAATACGTTAAGACCCGACCACAACACTACACATAATTGTCACCCTATCTAAAACAGAAATAGAAAGATAATACCCAAAATTTCCAAAAAAGTAAATCCTAGAAGTAACATATGATTCCGACTTGATCAGAATTGCAATTGGAAATTTATGCAAGTGGAGTCATATGGGTTTGTGTTTTATCTTATAGTAACAGGGTTAGACGTGTAAACTTGGCGTATCCATTAATAAAGACGATTAATTATTTGAGTTGGATTATAAATTGGCTAATATACTTGCATAAATTAATACCCCTAGCTAAGAGCAAAAAAAAAAAAAAACAGAACACCCGAGAGAGATTTGGAAAAAGGTAAATAAAGCATACAAGTGACAGATGATTGAGGCTCAATTGTCTGATCAGAATTCGCAAGCCAAAGTTTTGCATGGTGAATACAGCTCTGCAAAGCATTCTTATGAGAGAGACCCGAATGAACCGGGCGAGATATTAGAAGAGCACCCACCATCGAAATCAAATCCAAGTCTGTCTCTCGTAACAAATGAGCATTTTCATCGTCCGTCACATAATCATAAGTCAAGCAACAACCTCGTTCGTGTGTCCTCGTCAACATCAACGACGTGTAATCCTTTTGTGTCTTGACATCAAACATGGTCCCAAAGTAAAGCAAGTTGAGTAGATCCTCCACAACCCCCACGTGGTCATCTTTTTGGTCATTAACTTGGGTGGGGGTTATTGGGTGTTGGTTGATTTCTTCGGAAATGGCGGAGGATAGGGGTTGGCGGAGCTTTTCGAGCTCGTGGATAGAGGCAGTGATGGAGGGTTTAGAGGAGATAAATTGTTGTTGATGGTTTTGTTTTGGGAGATGGATTCTTCGATTTGGGTAATGCGGTTGAGTTTCTTGCGGAGGGAGCGGAGGCGTTTGTTCATCAGGTTGAGGACAGGGCCGTCGGATGATGGGGTGGTGGTGGCCATTGTGGGTTGCGGAGGTTTTTGGTGTAGGCGTAGTAGGGGTTTAAGAGAGGAGTTTTAGTGGGTTACATTACTAACGCCACAAAAAGTGCGATCCATACTTATCAATTTAATATTGGGTAATTTATGTTGGAGTAAATTAATTTTTTTGTCACTTGACTATCACTAAAGTTTTTAAATTGTTCCTTATCTTATGTTTGACTCAAGTTAGTCTCTTAACTATGTCACTTATATCAAATAACGGATTCCGTTCATTGGGCGGTTATAATTAGACTGCAAAATGACATGTGTTTCTCACATGTCAATTTTCTAAGGACATTCCCATATTTACCCTTTATTTGAAACGATTGGCATTTTTTATCTTCTACATGCAAAATTCCTAACTCTCGTGGACAAAATGGAGTGGAAATTGCGTCGTGTTGTTCAAGATTTACTCATCGACCCTCAAACGCTATATGGTATGTGTTATTCCCTATTTTTTCTCTTTCGGTTAAGAGTAGACGAATTTATTTTGTTGTTCTGCTTGGCATTGAAGTTGATCGTTATCTTATACATCAAAAACCCTAATTTTTTTTGTATTTTTGTACCTATGAGATCTATTGCATGGGGTTCTCATGTTCAATATTGGCCACAATGCCTCATAAAATTGCATTTTTACCCTTTTTCCATTATGCATGTGTTATTACAGATGAAAGTGAGCATATTTCACTGTTGAGTTGCCCCATGGTGGTTGTTTTGTGATAAATCAGAGAAATTATATGTTGGTGGACTTGTCAACCATTTTGATTTTTGTGATCCAAATAGAATGTCACTCCAAGACTTATATGAAATGCTTGGAGAATTAGGATGTCATAATCCCAACCAATTATGGTACAAGGATCCAGATTTGGGTTTAAGGTTTGGTTTGTACAAAATTGACGGTGACATAGATGTTTTGGAAATGTGTAAGTGGATACATATAGAAAGGTTGATATGTACATGGAAATGCCTAACGATGATTTGTACTTTGATCCTAGTGTACTTGGGATAGATTTAGATGAAATGGAAGTGGAATAATTTGAGCATGATGGTCCTAGGTCTAAATGTGAAGAAGATACATGAGACAATATTGAAGAGAGATTAAGGAATAAAAATAAGGGAAACGAAAAGATGGCTATGGATGAGGATGTGGGAGTTAATGAAAAGAGAGGAGGGGATAAAAATAAGGGAAAGGAAAAGATGGTTATGGATGAGGGTGTGGGAGTTAATGAAGATAACTTGGGATTTTTGTCTGAAATGGATGACTCGGATGAGCTTATTAGTTTGGCTTCTTTTAAAGATGAGGGAGGTAATGCTTGTAAATATAGATTTTCTGAGTTTGATCTAGAAAAGGATATGATAAAACCTCAATTTGAACTTGGCCAGAAGTTTACAAGTACTCATGTGTTTAGACAAGCAATTAGAAAGTAAGCAGTTCACAATAAAAAGGACATTGGGTTCACAAATAATGATACAAGAAGGATTATAGCTGGTGCGCCCAAAATAAAGCTTGCGATTCAAGTGCAAATCTATCGCAACAAGTAATATCCGGTAAGTACGGAATCGTGATCCACGGGGATTGAAACACTCCTAAGAGAACTGGATTAGGTTAAAGGGATTCTCTAAACGTCACAAAAGTTAAAGTGTAAAAGATGATTTAATAGTTGGAAGAGTGATTGAGACTAATCTCAAAACTAACATACTATTGATGATCAGATGATTAATTAATAATTACGGAACTATGAAAAGAACTGAGATAAGCTTGAGTTTAAGAAATTAAAGGGATCGAGGATCATTCTCCCACCTCGGATTCACAAAGAAGGGGATTATAGGGCTTGGTTGAAATTAATTCTAATCGAGCATAACTAATTAAGTCCGAACATCAACCATGTAGAGACTAAACTCAACAATGGAGGATTAGGGATTAATTAATTATTGCTAGATGGGTTGGGTTTGTAGTAAAGCTTCAAACACTAGCCCTTGCATGATAAGAGAAGTTAAGAAACTATCATACTCCAATACCAACACATGAAGTTCCATTAGAACAATTATAAACCAAACCCTAAATATTAATTTCAAGCATCCAAGGTGGGATTATGATCCCCAATCATAAGTCTAGCTACTCATAATAGGAACTAAACTACACATGCTAGTTAACAACATATTTAAGTTAGTTATCTAGTTTAAACACAAACCAATGCAAGAGATGGAATTAAATGCAAATTAAAGCTAGTAGAACAAGTAGAGAAGAAGTAAATGAACCTTTCTTGCATTAATAACAACAATTCAACTAGTAAGCAAAGCCTTACAAGTTGAGAAAAACCATAAATGAACTTTGACCTAGGAGAGAGAAGAGAGTGTTTTTTTATATCCAAATATCTAACAAAAGTAATCTATATACCAAAGAGGAAAAACAAGGGATATATCCCCAAAAATCCAACCAAAATGGCAAACTAGTAATAAGAAGAAAGCTGGAAATGCAGGGCCGAATCGATTCGGTGCCAAATCCGAATCGATTCGGAAGTGTAGAGAATTGCCCCTGTATGAAACCGAATCGATTCGGCAGAGTCAGCGAATCGATTCGGGCCTGCTGTGAGAAGGAGAGTTGCCTATATATGCATTAGTTGTCCCATGTTTCACCGAAACTTCCGTAACTTCTTCGTTCGAGGTCGGATTCGAGCACCGTCGGAAGCCACGCGAAGATAAGAAGAAGGTCTACAACTTCCGTGAAGAAATCGGGATCAAAACCCGAGTGCTAAAATTACCAAAATGCCCCCGACTGTGCAAATGTCAACGAAACTTTCCGGATCAAAACCAAACTTCCCAAAATGCATTCCCGAGACCTATAAAAGCTCAACACAGACACATACAAAGTATATATGATGAATTCAGGGGTTAGTCAATAAATGAGTATAAGAACCGGGAAATACATGCACGGGAAAGCTAGAATGTACAAATTAACGGGGTATAAAATACAATAAAAGTGACGAATCACCCCCCTAACTTATACATTGCTAGTCCCGAGCAATGAAGTATGAAGAAACAAGGGCCAACAACGCAACCATAATATAAGAAATATGTACAACGAAGGAAAAATGCCACTTTCGTAGGCGAACGATTGCATTTAGCATATGCAATAAGCCGTTTTTAAAACCCCTAGGTGGCCCTAGGGGACGAGTGAGGTCTCGTGAGGGTTTCCAGGGATGACACCCACAAACATCAAATCAACTCAAACTATGATACGGCAAAATCTAATGCGTAGCTCAACAAATATCTAAGAAGCACAATTTATCAACAAAGTGAATGAAGCTCACACAAAAGACGGCAATTATCGGCATTAAACAAACAACTTCAATGAAAATCGAAACTATGGAAATGCGAAATAAGCGGACACATGTGGTAATTTAGATTTGGCAAAACTTTCAAAATCCATATAAATGCTAAGGCATGCATACTCAAGTTCTCTCCGGTTGTTACACTCAACAAATGAAACACTTAGAAATGGGATGTAACACACACGGGACATGCGGGCAATAAGAGTAATTGTAAAAGGAAACTAGGCCACACACATGTCATCAATGAAGAACGCAATATAAAAGTGAAAAAATACAATCTCATGAAAGGATATTGCATAATGACCAAGAGAAAAGCATTTAAACAGATTATCGCTAATGTTCGACCTTTGAATCTCATCACCCTAGGATCAAATAGGACTTTTGGGGTATAGAATTTAGGCTAGGTTAGGGTACGAAATGAAAGGAATGTATGAACGGATTCAAAGTGTTCGGAATGAAAAATCGGGATACCGGGATAAAGCGAGCAATATCAAAATTGGAAAACAAGTTCCAAACCAAGCATTAAATGTATGAATTGGAGAGTGATCAAAGCTTATTGAACTATATACACAACATATACAACTTTATCTTCTCTTTTTCTTTTCTTTTCTTTTTCTCATTTTCTCTTTTGTTTTCTTTTTGCTTTTTCATCACTTTTTTTTTCACTATTTTCTTTTCTTTACTTATCAAACTCTCATATGCCTAAATTGCAACCGGCATCATAACAACATCATTCAATCCCAAGTAAAAATTCCAAACAAAGGTATGGAAGGTGTATGTATGGGCTAAAACTCCAATGCGGAGTTTGTTATGGGAATGGGGTTATGAAACAAAAGGCTATATTTTGGCTCAAAGGGGTTGACTAGGGAAACATATAAGGTGAGGTCAAGGCTAATGTGGGTGATATGACAAAGAGGGCCTATGATCATTTCATAAAGTTTCATGATATTCGCGGGACTAAACACCATTGAAAATCATGCTCAAGTGTTCAATCAATTAATATGCAATCAAATGAAAAGAAAATGAGATCGACAACGAGTTCATTGACAAGAAAGAGATAGAGTGGGTGTATACGCTCATAAATGATGATAAGTCTCAATTTCACTTTTGTAAGGGTATAGCATGCGCCTTAGAATAACGAATTTGAAACACTTTAAACCAAATCATAAATAATTATTTGTGTATATGCTCAAAGCTTCACAGTTTAATTTTATGATGCTATTCACAATGCAAACAATAACGGGCTAAAGGGTAATAAATCAATGACTCAAAGCATGCTTCATAGCTATATAATAGGATATGTCGATCATATAAGTAATCATAGTAGATATGAGAGATAAAAAAAAATTACTACTAACATGATAACCGGCATCACAATTGTATACAATATCCCCTAACTTGAATGAAACATTGTCCCCAATGTTAGTAGGGATAAAAAGGGAAAAGGGGTATGAAAATAGTCACCCCGTAAGGAGTAACTCGAGAAACGCGCAACGGCATGCCTATCACAAGTTAGTACCATAAACAATAATATATACAAAAGAGATATATACAAGAACAAATATGAAACTGAAAATGAGTAATTTCATTAATAATTAAGAGTTGTGTACATGGGGCACAAAAACCAAAATTAGAAAATACAATCAATGTACTCTCTCCTCCCCTCATCAAAACACAACTACAAAAGTAGAAACCCAAAAATCAAAATGAAGAACCACAAAAATCAGTAGCAGAGAAAGTAGGATGACCGCGGCCTACATATCGTCCGGATGGCGGCGCGGGGACTCGGGCGCGGGGGGATCACGAGGGGCATAAGGGTCATAAAGGTACGGAGGCACAGCAGCCTCGCCCCCTCGGAGATGTGAAAATAGGTCCATCTGCGCCCGAGTAATCATAGAGATATCGCGCTCGTAAGCGCCCCGATAAGCAGTAAAATCGGCCTGGAACGATGCAAAGATTGACATGTAAGCGCCCCGAAACTCGGAAAAATCCGCCTGCAGCTCATCCATCCGCACCCCGTGATACACGATGGGGTCAACAGAAGATGAGGCAGGAGGTGGGACAGGATGAGGCACATCCGGAATATCCGGCATAGGAGCATCCGGGGCATCCGCAGCATCAGGGGCAACAGCAGGAGCATCCAACAATCGCTTCTTTCTCCTCTCCCAATAATCCTTTCCAAGACTCTTCTCAATGGCCTTCTCGCCAAGCAACTTGGGAAGGCGAGGAATGTTGTCCGTACTCGCCACCTCGCAATGCACATCTCGACAAATTCGGGAAACCAACCGCGCGTACGGGAGGGTAGTGGTACCCTTCTCACAGTAAGCGGCCTTTAGCATCCGCTGAAGTACCAACGCGGGAAGGTTGATAATAGAGTTAGCGTCCAAGAAATGGTAAAGGAAGTGGGCCTGGGCGGAGCGAAGAACAACCTTGGTCTGGGTCGGCGTGATGGAATTTACGGCAACAAGGTGGATGATGCGGTGGTTGTCGGGCATAAGAGATGTGGGGAAAGTCTCCTTAGCCCAAACATTCCCTGGCGCCAGACGCGCAATCAGGGTCTCATTAGTCAGCCTCCCTTCATCGGAGCAAGGGTAATCAAAATCCTCGGGGTTGTCTGCCCCAGTCAGATGCAAAGCCCAGACTGGCTTAGAAATAGGAATTCGCTTACCCCGCACGTAAGCCTCGAAAGTTCTGTCCCCAGTTGGGACGAGAGATGCATAGAACCTACGAACGTGCTCATCATTGACATCACCCGCCCGGGCAAGGTGAGCTTCCCAATTAAATTTCTGAAAGTACTGACGGACAGAGGCAGGGAAATCCTCAAGGTGCACAGGCCTTTCGATAGCAATTGGGCGAGCCGAGGGAAATTTAGCATGGAACCAGTCCCTTTCCTGTTTGGAGCGAAAGGATTCGAAACCTCCCCGACCCGAAATTATATTGGATGTGGGCTTGGAGATCGAAGAAACCTACAACAAAAATCAATTTGATACATACACAATTAGTGTAATGCATAAAATCAATTTAGCGTGAAACAGGATTGAAAAGGAATCGGTGGTGCATGTCGGAAGAAAATGATAGGATAAGCGTATCCGACATACATCACCCTCAAGCAAGGTAGAACCTATGTTAATGTTCGATAAGAGGCACAAAAAAATGGAACAATATGGGGATCAACTCCTCATTTAGGCCTTTTATCGAACATGTGGTGTGCAGCCTGCTCGAAATAGGGAGAAGAAATGCATTTGATTCTTGAAAGCCCCCAACAAATACAACACAGCACAATAATCAACAATTAAAAGGTTGTATTTGTTGGATAGTGATGGAAATCAGTAATGAAAAATGGACAATTCATGAATCAAATACACCTAATGCTAAGATGGAAATACACACATAGCTCCCCTAGTTTAAATAGAATGAACACACATTTCATATTGAAATTAACATAGAAAGATTGGAGTTGTTACCTTGGATGAGGATGCCTTGGAAGAGGATGCCATGAGGGGGGAGAAATGTGGGAGAAGGGAAATGATAAGGGAGAGGCTATTTTCGCAGGCAAAGGGAATAGAGAGAATGAGAAGAGGAATAAAACAAAATGTGGGATTTTTAAGTGGCAGGTGCTCCGAATCGATTCGGTAGATAAGCCGAATCGATTCGCTAATCTCGAATTGAACACTGGAAGGGGCCGAATCGATTCGGTATCAATCCGAATCGATTCGGGAGAAGGGACCTGACACTTAGGACTAACTGAATCGATTCGCTGACTCTAAAGTTTGCTACTGGGAAGGGGCCGAATCGATTCGGTATTAATCCGAATCG
The DNA here is from genome assembly GCA_949130495.1 of Sambucus nigra. NCBI lineage: Eukaryota > Viridiplantae > Streptophyta > Magnoliopsida > Dipsacales > Adoxaceae > Sambucus > Sambucus nigra. The sequence goes on from OX422215.1 coordinate 151,160,792, forward strand.
ATTCGGTAGCTGGGATAGGACTTTCTGCTAAGCTGATTTTTCAATTCTCATGAGGTTTAAGTTTTGGGGCCACCTCAACTGAATTTCATGGACCAAAATGATATACCATATGTACGTAACTGGTCCGGAACCAAAAATTTGCAATCCCACACATGCCGGGGGCTGCTTGGCACCAAAAAATGAGATTTCACCGAACCGAATCACCCCTGCTAACGGGACTGCTGCGAACGATGTCCGGTTGTAAATCCGCGGAGATTATTAGGACGTACTTCACAATGTGAACACCTATCCCTCCCCTCGGTCTGACTTTGCTCCAACTAAGGCTCATACACTTAATGATTATATCGGGTTCAAGATCGGAGGATATGACACCTATCCAAAATGGACTACCCCAACCGCTGGACCCGCGTTTGGTTTTGAAAATCGGATTAATATTTGAAAGAGGGGGCCATGGGTTCTTACAGTGACGGACCGGAGGGTCGGTGCACACATCGATAGAGACAATTTCTACCCTATTTTTCTCCGAGCAACTCCCCCTACACGGGATTGGTGACTCTATGTAAATGTCAGTTTCGGAAATGATAGAGTCATCAATCGGAGTGAAATCAAAATTCCCCAATTCATCCCCAATTTCATGGTTTTCTCCTACACCAACCTCACCTAGCATGTCAAAACACACATCTAACACACTCCATTCAATTTCCTCCCTCGTAATAAGATCATCGTCCACACATATCATTCCAACGAAATTCACCTCCTTCACACAATCATCCTCGTCACTCGAGAGGTGCGACACATTGAAAATATTAACATCTAATATCATATTCCCAAAAGACAAGTTCATTTCACTATTCCTACAATTTATCGAAGCATTCGCGGTCGCGAGGAATGGTTGTCCTAAGATGACGGGAGGTTAATTTTTTGGGCTTAAGACAGGTTGGGTATCAAGAACGATAAAGTCGACCGGGAACACAAAGGTGTCAATCTGGACGAGGATATCTTCCAAGACGCCCCGTGGAATTTTGGTGGAGCCGTCGGCCAATTGGATTTTAGTTTTGGTAGGGCTAAGTTCTCCCAAGTCCAATTGAAGATAAACCGAATAAGGCAAGAGGTTCACACTAGCTCCTAGATCAAGAAGAGCGCAATTAATGGCGAAGTTTCCGATCTTACACGAGACCGTTAGACACCCCGAGTCCTTAAATTTTGGAATCGTGTTGTGTTGGAAAATGGAACTAACTTGCTCAGTCAACTCCACCTTTTTGCGAGAAACATGAGTTCTCTTAAAGGTGCACAAGTCTTTCAAAAACTTGCCATATGAAGGGATTTGCTTAATCGCGTCAAGGAGAGGGAGATTGATTTTTACTTGTTTGAATGTCTCCATGATCTCTTGATCTTTGTTGGGTTTAACAATGGGAAAGAGCCTTTGAGGGAAGGGTGCGGGAAATGGATAAGGGACTGAAGTTTCCGGCCCCTTGGTCGGCGACTTATCTCTTTTCTTTTTAGGAGTCACTTCACTCTCTCGGGGAGTTATTGTGACCTCGTCGGATTCTTTCAGGGAAGGTGGAGGCGGATTTTCAATCACCTTCCCACTCCTAAGAGTGGTGATGGAATTTGTATGTTCCATAGACCTACATTGATCGGAAGAAGGAGTAGAAACATCAGAATTCATGCTATTTTGCCCAACGGGCCCATGAGGTTGTGACGGGAATTTTCCTTTTTCATGCACACTCAAAGAAGCGGTTAACTTGGAAATTTCTTTTTCGAGCCTAGCATTTGTGGCTTGTTGAGAGGTCACAAAAGATTGAAAAATTTCTTCTAGACTTCTCTTGTTCGGGTGCGCGTAGGCAGGTATAACTGTTGGATGTGGTCCCGGAGGGGGACCTTGCATCACAACTTGGGAAGGGGGATGTTGGTTGTACGGTTGTTGGTAATTTTGAGGCGGGGGAGGACGAGATTGTTGATATTGGTAACCGAGTTGGTTACCCCAAGATGGATTAAACCCTTGGTCGGGAACGTTTTGGGATCTTCTAAAAACTCCCATAGCATTCGCTTAGTCATGGAGGATCACTTTGTAAGCCGGAATAGTGGGACAATCTTGGGTCGAATGAGCATTAGTGTCGCAAATGGCACACAACTCCTCAATTACGGAATGAGTTTGAACAACGGAATCTCGAACCTTTGAACCGAACTCCTCAACTTTCTTAGATAATTTATCTAATCTCATTTTCATCTCAGCCTCGTCAGTGAGGTGATACATACCAGGGGTAGACGAGGACGGAACCGAAGGTCGCGAACTGGTTTTGTTCGGATCCGAGGTATCCCATGCTTGGGTGATCTCGGCACAATATTTGAAATGTGCCCACGCATCATCGGGATCTAAACCAAAGAACTCACCGGAGCACATTGTCTCCACCATTTGTTTCGCATTAAGTGTAAGCCCATTGTGGAAAAATGAGATTAATCTCCACTTTTCGAAACCGTGGTGTGGGCATTTATGAAGTACCTCATTAAATCTCTCCCAACATCGCTCGAATGATTCACCTTCGGTTTGAACGAATGTTTGGATTTGACTCTTTAAAGAGTTGGTGCGATGAGTTGGAAAGAATTTTTTTAAAAACTGCGCTTGCATTTCGCGCCAACTCCCGATGGAATTAGGAGCTAAAGACCAAAGCCAAGTTTTGGCCTTGTCTTTTAAGGAAAACGGAAAGAGTTTGAGTCGTGTGACATCTAGAGGACAATTTTGATCGCTAAAGGTAGCGCACACCTCCTCAAACTCTCTAACATGAAGGTAAGGTTGTTCACTGTCCATGCCGTGGAAAGTAGGAAGTAATTGAATCATTCCATTCCGAAAATGGAATTGCGTGGCATTGTAAGGAAAAATGATACAAGACGGAGAGGTGGTCCTCTCCGGTTGCAAATAATCACGCATGGTCCTATACGGGGGGTCGGGTGCAACCCCTTGACTACTGTTCTCACTAACATTGTCGGCCATTGTTGTTGGATCGGAGTGAGCCCAGGTATACGAAGAAGACGAGACCGAACTAGAACGAGAAATTATTGGTAAAGGTCTCCAATAATCCGAGGGTTCACTAGACGATGGTTCACGAATAGGATTCAAATTGCTACTACTCGCGTCATGCATTTACAGAATTTTGGATTGATTTTTAGAAACCGTGATGTCACGGTGACCACCGGGAATGATAGTGTAAAGAGAATCTCTAAACCAAAAATGGTTGCCAATCCCCGGCAACGGCGCCAAAAACTTGGTGCGCCCAAAATAAAGCTTGCGATTCAAGTGAAAATCTATCGCAACAAGTAATATCCGGTAAGTACGGAATCGTGATCCACAGGGATTGAAACACTCCTAAGAGAACTGGATTAGGTTAAAGGGATTCTCTAAACGTCACAAAAGTTAAAGTGTAAAAGATGATTTAATAGTTGGAAGAGTGATTGAGACTAATCTCAAAACTAACATACTATTGATGATCAGATGATTAATTAATAATTACGGAACTATGAAAAGAACTGAGATAAGTTTGAGTTTAAGAAATTAAAGGGATCGAAGATCATTCTCCCACCTCGGATTCACAAAGAAGGGGATTATAGGGCTTGGTTGAAATTAATTCTAATCGAGCATAACTAATTAAGTCCGAACATCAACCATGTAGAGACTAAACTCAACAATGGAGGATTAGGGGTTAATTAATTATTGCTAGATGGGTTGGGTTTGTAGTAAAGCTTCAAACACTAGCCCTTGCATGACAAGAGAAGTTAAGAAACTATCATACTCCAATACCAACACATGAAGTTCCATTAGAACAATTATAAACCAAACCCTAAATATTAAGTTCAAGCATCCAAGGTGGGATTATGATCCCCAATCATAAGTCTAGCTACTCATAATAGGAACTAAACTACACATGCTAGTTAACAACATAGTTAAGTTAGTTATCTAGTTTAAACACAAACCAATGCAAGAGATGGAATTAAATGCAAATTAAAGCTAGTAGAACAAGTAGAGAAGAAGTAAATGAACCTTTCTTGCACTAATAACAACAATTCAACTAGTAATCAAAGCCTTACAAGTTGAGAAAAACCATAAATGAACTTTGACCTAGGAGAGAGAAGAGAGTGTTTTTCTATATCCAAATATCTAACAAAAGTAATCTATATACCAAAGAGGAAAAACAAGGGATATATCCCCAAAAATCCAACCAAAATGGCAAACTAGTAATAAGAAGAAAGCAAAAAATGCAGGGCCGAATCGATTCGGTGCCAAATCCGAATCGATTCGGAAGTGTAGAGAATTGCCCTTGTATGAAACCGAATCGATTCGGCAGAGTCAGCGAATCGATTCGGGCCTGCTGTGAGAAGGAGAGTTGCCTATATATGCATTAGTTGTCCCATGTTTCATCGAAACTTCCGTAACTTCTTCGTTCGAGGTCGGATTCGAGCACCGTCGGAAGCCACGCGAAGATAAGAAGAAGGTCTACAACTTCCGTGAAGAAATCAGGATCAAAACCCGAGTGCTGAAATTACCAAAATGCCCCCGACTATGCAAATGTCAACGAAACTTTCCGGATCAAAACCAAACTTCCAAAAATGCATTCCCGAGACCTATAAAAGCTCAACACAGACACATACAAAGTATATATGATGAATTCAGGGGTTAGTCAATAAATGAGTATAAGAACCGGGAAATACATGCACGGGAAAGCTAGAATGTACAAATTAACGGGGTATAAAATACAATAAAAGTGACGAATCAATAGCTAATTGTGCCTCACCATGTAAATGGAGGATCAATGTTTCAAAAATCAGTTGTGAAGAAACATTTCAACTGAAAACTTTACTAGATGTGCATAAGAATTGTAAGGCAAACTACACCAATAGGGTTGTGACATCCTCATGGTTATCAAACAGGTACTTGGACACATTCAGGTCTAACCCATGTATACCTCTGAATGCAATTAGGGAGACTTTTAAAAGGGACCTTACAGTTGGGGTGTCAATAAGCCAAGCATATAAGCCAAATAAAAAAGCTCAAATATTGATTGAGGGATGCTCCAAAGACCAATATTTAAACATGTGGAAGTATTGTGCTGAAGTGAAAAGCGATATGCCTGATTCCACTATTAAAATTCATGTCAATGAGGCTAGCATTGAAGATGAGAACCCTAAATTTCAAAAAATGTATTGTATTTTTGGGCCAATTAAAAAATGACTTCTTGAAGCTCGTAGACCTATTAAAAACACACACAACACCAAGACAATACATAACAACTTCTCTCTCTTACGAACTCTTCCAACTTTGAAAACCCAGTTCAGTATGTCTTACCAGATAAAAAATCCGCAGCCACCTTGTTTAGTACGACTTGGATAAGGTAAAAAGGTTCTACCATAATTTTGTTGCGTCCACGAGGTACGTCTTTCGGTCAAATGGCCTCAATAGTAATAAACCTTCATCTTTTTTCTTCGGTTGTGTCTTCAAGTGGTGGGAAATGGAATTATTGGCGCCAATGAAGAAGAAATGGTAGGACATGTTGTTGCTAGGCTATTAATGGTGTCAAATGAGGGTAGAAATGGAATTTGTCATTTTGTTGTCTAGTTATAATGGCCCAATGGACGGAATCCCTTATTTGGCACAAATGACATAGTTGAGGGGCTAACTTGAGTCAAACATAAGATAAGGGACCATTTAAAAACTTTCCCAATAGTTCAGTGACCAAAAAGGTAATTTACGTTTTATGTTATAAGTAGATTACCATAACAACATGCATAGTTTTGGAACTCATTTGATTTATTTTATCTTCTTTTAACGCATGGAAAACAAGAGATAACCCTTCCAAGATTGGTTGATTAATTTCAAATATTTAATATAAAAGGGAGGTAAGGGCATGGCTTTTAGCCGACAATTAAGTCAAGGGTAGGGGATTGAGACTTTCTCTCCAGCAATCCAATGATATTTAGACTTTAGTCGCATTTCAATGAGCTTTCATTTCGTGTATTTTTTAAATTATATCAAGTTTCATAAGCTTCCAAAATCGTTACATAATCATCAAAAAAAGGTCACATAATCTTCCATCTTTATTTTTGTAGAGAATGGCATGTGTCCCATTTCCTAAAATAGGACCAATAACTAAAAAATAATAACTTTGGATTGATTACAAATATATTTTTAAAAATGGGACTAAATATTTATACTCGTGAAATAAAATATTACATCAACTAGCAAGTTTTCAAATATAAAAAACAATAGGCTCAAGTGCGTAAGGGGTTGTAAAATAGATAAGGACAATTCAATAATAAACTTATAATCACTCGCAACAAACGCGTTCTGAATATTATAGTTGAGACAAAACATCAAGTCGGTTTAATAGCTTTCACTTGAGAGTTAGTCGCTTGTTATACCATAAATATGGAGTGACACATGGATCAACCAGAAAATGACATATGGCCCCACATACATGTTGGGAATGTAATCGGCCAGAGCTAATAGTATGGTCAGCTAGTAAGGTGATCGTCTCATCCATACTTAACGGGACAGTTTGACTTCGTTAGTTAACACTGCTAGTTAACATTATTAAAGTAACCATACACTTCGTGACTACATGATGTAAGTAAACTGAATACACATACACATGGAGAATATATGCAAATATTCTCGCTCATGTGGCAATAACTAACTTGTGATTAATCCATCACCATGATTATAAAAGCGTGTATTCACCTCACTTATAAAGGCGAACTGCATCTCCCTATATTCTCTCTCCTATAACGGCCTACAGATAGTACATATTCAATTTATGTGAGTATCTTATTAGGCTCTCACATATTGTTATGCTGCCTAATTCTAAAGAGAACTTGAGAACTTGTATCATGTACTCTTCAATGGCGTTTGCCTAGTAATTAATAGAATTACTAACACTTATGGACATAGACATCAAGTTGGGCAGAACCACGTAAATTTAGTTCTTCTCATTTCTCTATTTATTCTTTAGTTTATTCATGTGTTACTATCTCAGTAATTCCGTCTCTTATTCGTTTATATGTTTGTAATTAGCATATTTAGTTAAGATAATCTATATACCAATTTCAAGCGATAATAGATTTGCGTCATTTGTGGAAAATGACTTGCCATCTTATTTTCCACAACAATAGACTGTTAGGTCTCAGGGATACCCGATTTTAATAAACCTATGAATTGCGAATCGATTCACCTTGATTTCAATGGGTTGGAGTTGCCTAAAAGAAATTTATGTTTGATTCTAAAAAAAAATCATAAATATCTTCTTAGATCTTTGTTATTTTTATTTAAACCTGAATTCCCTGTAAATCGATTTACTTTGTATGACGATAATGTATTTTTTCAGCTTGGACTCTATTGAAAATGTTTGAAAATTCGAAGAGTAGTAGAGATAGTATGGGATTCCCTCTCTCTATATTGGTTGGATTGGGTGATTTATAAGTTATCTTATAGAGCCTGGCTAAAATCTAAGAAGCCATGCAGGAAAGCATGAAGCAACTGACGCAGAGTATCATGGCTAGGCAAAATCGACTGGAATTGAATGATATCACTCTTGATATGGGGAAGAACTCGAATCGAATGAGACAAATACCACCTCCACCACCACACATGGACAGATGCAGGTACATCATAAATGAGCTTCGGAGAATCCTAGACGATTCGATATGAGTTCAGTTAGTGAGAGGAGCAGGTCTGGAAGGAGGACTGAGTCCGATCAAGATGATCAGTTTTACATACCAAGAAGGAACTCAATGATATGATTGATTTCAGATGATTAGACCTATACAGCCGAGCAACCTAGCATGCTGGAAAGGTTATGCAAAAGGAGTGATTATGATCATTTAGGCCCAAATTCAACGGTAGCCAAAGGACATCCATGCAGATAATGCATGGACGAACCTTGGAGGTCAACAACTAGGAAAGTTACATGCTCAACGAGATCCAGGAAAAGTTCTAGAGGCTCAGTTATATCCGAGAACACATTTTGGAAGGATGAGAGTTCGGTTGAGAGTCAGCGGGGAGCCGAGAATTCTATAAAGATCGATTAGATAGATAAAGATCAGTAATGGAAAAGGTCAATTCAATGTTTGGGAGACCTTGTCAAGATTAAAAACCTTTTGTAAAGGGGTTATATACAAGGATCTCATTTTGCAGCATCCATTATGATTTAGTTACCCAACCCTAGTGAAGTTCAAGCCACCAATGATAACATCGAAGTATAATAGGAATACGACCCAATGCACCACATGGAGCAGTACTAGGCTGTTTTATATATATATATATATATATATATATATTTATATTCAATTCTTATGAGATGAGATGCAAGGTGTTTTCTAGTACTTCAACTGGAATAGCCCACGTATGATACAATGGGCTCCTAAGGGGCAGATACTAAGTTTAAGCAGTTGGCCGACCAATTCATTAGAAAGTTATGCTCACTACAAAACCTAAAAAGAGAGCTAATTACTTGCTCATCGTCAGGAATAATGAAGGCGAGACAACGAGGGGTTACATTACCAGGTTTCAATACCAAAAATTAAAGGTAGGGGATTTTTATGAAAAATAACTATCACTGTTATTATGAGTTGTTAGTTGCCTAGGAAGTTTTATTGGGAATTGGAAAAAGAGCTTCCTAACACCATGGCCGAACTCTTGGCTATCGTTGGGAAGATTATGAATGTCAAGGAGGCGATGGATGCCAAGGAATTTGGTCATAAAAAAATCGAAAGACTTGTCAAAGGGGCCAAAATAATATCACCCGAAGAAGCTCAACAAATACACACCTATTAATATGGGAGTATATCACATCCTCGGCGAGATCCGAGGAAGTGAGAAATTCAGGTAGCCGAAGAAGTTGAAAACTCTTGTTGGTAGAAGAGATAAAATTGAGCGTTGAGACTTCTACAAAGACCACGAATATACAACTGATAAATTCATGTCCTTAAAAGATGAAATTAAGGCCATGATAAGAAGGGGCAAGATAAATAATATATGTAGATAAGTCTGGATGACTAATCTAGCGTATGGTTGATCCAAAGTTGAGAAGACGATCAAATTCTCATTGCAAGGGAAAGGGGGACAAGAAATGTGGCCACTGTTAAACGAAAATGTAATCAATTATTTATTAATTTACCTTAATTATAATTAATGCTCATTTTTAATTTAATATAATATAGGAGCATATACCAAATAGTCCATCGAACTTTTTTAATACACGTTTAGTCCAACCCATTTTATTTTGCACCAAAAAGTCCTTCACCATGCCAAGAAGACTTTACCATGCCGCTGGCGCGAACTTGTAAAGATAAGAGAATAAGGGACTTTTTGGTACAAAATAAAAGGCTTGAACTAAGTGTGTATTAAAAAATATTTGAGGGACTTTTTGGTATTTGATCATATAATATATTGCTTTTGATGATTACAAACAAACATTACTAATACTTATAGTAAAAAAAATTAAATTAATATTTTATCATTATTATTCATATAATTATATTATATTATCTTATGCATAACAAAATTATGTTAATTATACGTGTACTAATTATGATTATATAATATTCCTGTGACAACCCACTCACCAAAATAAGGGGTGGCCAGCCCAATACTCCAATATAACGGAATCATAGATGGAATCATTCTCAGCATCACAATAAAAATATAGAGTATCCAGGATAACCACCCAATATTTCAGAAAATGGGTTGCCAAAAACTTTGATTTGAAAGTAAATAAATGAAAACAAACAACCCAATTCCTGAAAGATAAGGAAAACCTCAAGACTTATATAAATAATACAACAAGAATACAATAAAAAGACCGAATATGTTACCGGTCACCAACTGATACACCAATAATACACAAGTTCAATAAGTTACTTATTACATTTCATTAGACATTTACAAAAGCTTGGGCACCTCGCCCGAATAAAAGACTTGATCTTAACTAGAATGCAAAAATGAAAACGTCTATACCAATTGTGTCCCGTAATACCCGCAATGCATCACGGCTCGCCGAGGACATCGGAATAGGAATTCAAATCAGGCATCCCTGCGGAGGAGTACCTGAGCAGAGACAAGATGCATATGCAACAAGAAGTGTAAACGGGTCAGGGCCCGGTTCTATATGATTACCAGATGAATAAAGAGTATGACAGCTATGAATATCATCATGCTAGGAAAATAAAAGGAAGCAAATCTTTCTACACAGATCTACAGCATAAGCTAACGAAATAAAGAAAAGCATAAGTTTTAAATTTAACCAAGCAAGAGGAAAAGAAAGATTTACATAATTAAAACTTCTATCATATACCCGATTCATGTCATAGTTTATTCCTCAACAGGAAAATAATCTATAACTATAAGCTCTTTGTGGCTTTTATCTCAATTTTAAGCTCTTTGTGGCTCTTAATTTAATTACATGCCCATCCTGGCATTACCATTCCTTAACAGGAACATATTCAATCATTAAATGCTCTTTATGGCATTTATCATACATCAAGTCCCACTTGATTTAGAATAGTTATATTCTTATGCATACAACGGTTCTAAGACCGCCCCTCCGAGTTTCCCCACTGGGCGCGCCCCTAAATGACCATCATCTTCCAGGGCCTATCTATACAAGACAACCTGGGCTCATAACGCAAACGTCGGGAAGCGGCCATATGCCTGCGGGAGAGTCAAGACCACACCCGGAATCTCCTCACCAGCGCAGAAAATATAACACAATTGCTCATATGGCCTATGGACTATATCCACCCTGCATTCACTAGCCAGGGGGCATCACCAAGCGCGCGAACTTCCCTTATGATGTCATTTAGAGAGGTGTGTATCAACCATTTTATTTACCATTTCAAAAATCAAGTAAATTATCATTTACCGAGTTCATGATTAAGTAAATTATCATTTACTAAAATCAATACCATTTCCACGTACATGTTTCATTTTTATCCGAAACCTTATCCATTTACTTTATTTGTAAATGATATAACTTATTATCCGGAGCCATACGTATATCGTAACGGTATTACAACCTCAATGAATAAATGAAATATCACTTTATTCTCCCAAGATATACTTGTGAAGTTATTATAAACCATCAAGACGGATCATTGCTCTATTGAGCTTCTAAGGTCTCTCAAACGTAATACTACATCTCCTAGTCTTATATTAGTCAGCTAAAAGAAAAGAATGCCCTAACATTAATTGGCATAACCCCGGAAAAGTTCCCCCCTATCCTATTTCTAAAGTAGGGTGGATAGCTAATTCCTCTAGGACTCTAAAACTCTAAATTTACTTCATTCAAGAAGGATCCTAGTCCCTATTGAAGAAAATAAATCTAGGAAACAAAATAAGATTTTAAAGGTGAAAAACAGGGGACCGGTCCCAAGACCGCGGTCGACCGCGTCTCAAGGTTTTGCCTACGCAGAAAAGCAGAAAGCTTAAAATAGAGGGGCCGGTCGACCGGTAAAGGAATCGCGGTCGACCGCGCTCAAAATTTATGCCTTTGTAGGAAAACAGTAAGCCCTCCCACGAAGGCCCGGTCGACCGATCAGGGGACCGCGGTCGACCGGTCACAACAGACCTAGGGTTCTTCCTTCTTCCAAAAGCTAAACCCAAATATCAATTTCTTTCATTTTGAACACAACCAACACTTTTATCTACCCAAAGATTATCCTACATGATTTATAACCATTAATGCTCACCATTTTATCATCAAAAACTAATATTAGGGTTTAAATCCCATAAATTCCATTTGTGATCCATAAATGCAAATACACAACTATCATACAAATTATTCAACTTATCTCACATATTAGCAAGTAGAAAACTTGCCTTATGGTTGTAAATTCAGATTTCATGGTGGTAGAAATAATCTCCCATCTTCAATCTTCATTTCTCTCTTCTTCCTTCACTTTTCTCTTCCTCTATCTTTCTCTCTATGTTCAAGACATAAAATGGGGAAAATAAGGGATTTTAGAAGACTGAATTCGTGGCATACGTTAAAACTCCCTACTTAAATGGTTAATACCACATTAAAATGACTCCCGAATACGCATTTAAGTTAAAACCAGTCAAAAGTGCCCAGAACCCAAAAATACAATATGGCACTTATTTTGACTGTCTCGCACCATCCGAGACTAACTACACCCTATAAACTGGCGTCCGAAAATTTTATAAATTATTTTGAGTACCAATATCATATAAATCAAAATGTCAGTTTAAATACCTGACACTACAAACATGCAACCTGATGATATTTACTTTCACCTACAGTAAATATGCATCAAGCTAGTAAATATTAACTTCAAATTCATTAAATTAATATTTACCCCAATCCCCACATTTTATATAATTCCCTTATGCGGTAAAATTAGTATAAAATGAGCCTCCCAGAATCGAGGGTTGTTACAATTCCATATATAACGCATGTTATGCAAATTTTTTTATGCATACTTATAAATCAGTTAGATGTTTACATTTGTTTGAAGAATTTGTACAGTTGGATTCGTATTTGAATGCTTGGGAGACATCTTGTCCATTGTTATATATTTTATTCTCATACCTTGTGCCATGCATTAATTATTGAGCCGTATAGATATTGTCTTTGACAGTCATAGTTAGTGATAGTTGGTAATAGTCTTGGGCCCCGCAAATGGTAAGGTTTATCTCCTCTGGTCCTTTATGAGAACAATTTGAATATATTTCAAACCTTTTGCTTAGGGAGCCTCACACGATTGTCTATTCCCTTGACAGTAGGTAACATCATTTCTTACACACACACACACACACACACACACACACACACATATATATATATATATATATATATATATATATATATATATATATATATATATATATATATATGCATAACATAGAATAAATATAATCGTTCTCATGAATTTTGTAACCCAATTTTTTTAAATAAGTCAATATAATTTTTTTTATGTTTTGTTACATATAAAATACATATACATTATATTATTTTTTTTACATATTTATTTGTGACATTCTTTGATTCAAATCTACACGCATGATAAGCACCCAAAACTGTACATTTTATATCCCGAATAAACATACTTTAGTTGTTAATTCTCAGTAATATGGGTCTTATGTGCTTAAATGTTTATCTTGTAGGTCAAACGTCCGTTTGGAGTGTCAAAAGCTATATATCGAGGCAAATGCGTGTTGAATGGTGCTAATTCCCTCCCCCGTATCCTAGCCTACCCTAAACCGAGCCTAAGCCTACCCCGAGCCCCGTGTGTTTTGTTTGTCCCTTTTTTATATTTTTAAAATTTTTTAGTTTGAGTCATTTTTATTTTTAGGATTTATTTTAGATTTATTTAGTATTTTGTAGGTTTTATTTTCTATTTTTGTTTTATTAGTATAATTTTATTTTATTATGATTTTTATTAGTTTTTAGTGTAGTCTTATTTTCTTAGGATTAGTTTTTAGGAGTTTATTTTTAGTTTATTAAATTTTATATTTTTTTAGGACTTTAGTTTTCACTTAGATCTTAAGTTTTTATTTATTTTGTTTTATTTTAGTTTTTATATAAGCTTAAGATTTTATTTTTTTTAGTTTTAATGTTTTTATTTTTATTGTTTTTAGTTTGTTAGATTTTATTTTTAGTTTTAGTTTTATTAATTTTAGTTGAGTCTTTATTATATTAGGTGTCCAAATTAAATACACACACACATCCTACACTCACATACACCCTAAACTAATTCACACCCACCTATCCTATACACACTAATTCACTTAAAACCACCTCACTCACCCTCACCATTTTACCCTACAACTCACCACACACAATAACCTCCATACTCATCTTCAACCTCCCACCAAACCCACTTTCTCTCTCATCTCTCCTATGCTCCATTAATCACCACCATTCCACCATACTCAAATAGACTCCAAACCCACAATCCACCTCAACTACCTTTACCACACATACTCGATCCTCTTTCCCCTTCCCGAAAACGCCGACGAACAAACCCGTGAACCCCCATCTCCGTCGCCCTGCTGGAACCACCTACCTCCAGCCACAAACCACATCCTGGAGATAGCCCGGAACCCGTCCCCTTATCCGAAGCCAAACTCCGATCGGCGAACAACCATCCTAATCGCGACCCCGGGCAGCCCCTACCCCCTATCTTCGGTCCGCAAACCCCCGTTGTCAGACCTGCCTGGCCCGCCACCGCCAGCTGCTGAACCCGTCGACAACCCAACTCCGACCACCATACCACCCCAACCCACCTACCCGGACCCAACCCGCTACAGCCGCTGACCAACCCGCGGCCCTTGTTCGAAACCCAGCTACAAAAGCCTCAAACCCATTTACCTACTTTGCCCAACACGTTTTATCAGCTCCCAAAATACAAACCAAAGACCAAAAGCCAAACAAATAACTAAATTCCCACATGTTTTATTCCCACTTAAAACCCCCTTTACCCCTTTTCCCTTATCAACCCCCAACTACCACATTTTAAACCCTTTACCCAAAAACACCCTTGTACCAAATCAGATTTGTTACCTCACACCCAAACCACATGCACCCTCTAATAATTTCCTAAACACCATCACCTCAATACCTTCCATATTCCATACACTCTTGTCCTCCCATTTTTACCCCTCATGCTCCAAGCATCTACTATTTAAAGGATGGAAGACCCCATTTAAAGGAAGCTTTTGGGATAGGAATTAGAGAGAGATGTAGATAGAGAAACACCATTTTTATTTTTTAGTAGTTTATTTTTTTAGATTAGAGAAAAAATTCAATAAATTGAGTGTTGTAATTAATTGAGATGAATGAAGAATTGAAGAATTAATGCAATTGAATGCAATTTTGGTTTGATTACTCCTCTCTAATTTTTATTTTATGCTCTTATTTGATTCTAATTTTTATTGGATGATGATTATGGAGGGCTAATCATCCCATTCAAGGGATTAATTGAAACCCTCATGAATCCAATTTGATTTAATTGTCAATTATAATTTTGTTAGTTTCCTTTGATTAGTAAATTTAATTCCTAATTATTTTCACATTGAGAAATGAAAAATCATCCTTGAGAAAGGATTGAAAATTTTATTACCATTTGATCATTTGATTCAAACTAGATATAGGCTTATCACTTGATGTAAATGTTAGTATAATTTTCATCTACTCTTGTTTTTACTTTGCCTAATTAAAATTAGTTTGGTGAATCGATCCTAGCAGGTGATTCATTTAATTGATTTTAATACATTTAAAGTAGTGCTTGTGGGATTAAACTTACTTTTCTAAAAGAATATTCAATTAATTCATTAGTGTAATGAGAATTAGCTTTTGAATTTAATGAATATTTTGGAAATTAATGAAATTAAAATTGTGCAAGTTAGATAAATTTGTGTGAATTGAGGGTGGATTTTCTGTCCCTTGAATATTTTCTCTCATTTAGTTGCACTCCACTCATTTTTATCACACACTTGTTTATATTTTTCACATTTTACTTTTAGTTTGATTACCCCCTTTTATTTAGTTTAGTTTAAAACCTCACCTCACCCTATTGTTTTAATATTGAAAAAGCTAAAAAAATTAGAAAAAATGAAAAAGCACAAAAAGAAAATAAAAAGTGAATTACAATTGTGTTCCCTTTGATTTACCCCCTGGAGGTGGATTGATACCCTTACTTACCTCTATACTTGAGATTGTTATATTTTGTAGGTATTTGAGGTTTTGACTAACTTGGCTTTCAACAACGACACACAAAAAGCAAGTTATCAATGCATACCTCTATAAGATCACATCCGTCTTTGGCCACTTTCTTTGGTCATATGGCACAAGATGGGCATGGGATGTTTGTCATTTCTTTTGTCCTTGATATTTTACTTGAATGGTCTCTCTTAGACAAGTTGTATTTATTACAATTGGTGCTTGAATCACATGCCTGGTCTCGGGCCCACTCGATTGACTACTGATGGGTCTTGCCTTAGCAGATTTCGAGTATATCATATCCATCGGTTCATGCTTCTCTTTATTGCACAAGAATGGATTATATTTTAAGTTTTTTCTTATATATACATGTACGATTTACATTATAACTGATGTAAGATGCGTTTTGTAAAATCCAAGGTTCTAAAAAACGCGGGGCGTGATCGAGGCGTGGAGGTCAAGCCTTAGAAGCCTAGGCGGGCCTTAGGCGTAAAAAGGTGTGAAAAGGCATTTAGGCCGTATTAATATATCTTAATATTTTTTAACCACAACAAGGCTATTAAAATACTAAAATTGTACATATCATAAAAATATCTCTGAATATATGCAAATTAAAATACTATTTGATTATTTTGGATTAACATCTTTGCTGAAAGATAAGCCTTTACATAAAAATGAATTTTTGAATTTGTTTTACTCATATAAATTTCGTAAGCTATTTATATATCTGTTGGGAATTAAATATGTTGACTTTGTTTGTTTAGAAATATTGATATTACTTTATTCACCTTCTCAATCTTTTAAGTCTTGCTCATCTGATATTTATTAATTAATTCAGAATCGTGTTTTATATTTAAATCCGAAAATTAATTATTCAGTTATTTATTGCTATCTTTTCTGATCTCATTTTATTAAGCATTTTGAAAATTTTATTTGATAATTTATGAGTTAATCATACAAAATAAATTTATCTAAAAATTTAATTTAGTATCTTAAGAGTAAACATATTGGCTGGAATTTTGTTTAAACTTGAAAAGTTTGCTAAACTCAATTCTCCCCCCCCCCCCCTCCTTGAGTATAATCTGGGTAACAATTGGTATCAGAGATAAGCTATAATCTATTTATTTTAATTTAAAACATATTTAGAGTTAAAAAGATTTATGGCAAGCTTTGTTATCTCCTCTCTTGGTGGTGGACAATCTATTAATAGGCCTCCTCTATTTCTCTGGAAATAACTATAGCTATTGGAAAAATAGAATGAAAAACTTTATTCAATATAATGACTATGCTATTTGGAGAGTTATCATATATGGTCCTAATATTCCTATAAAAAGTTTTGATAATATTAAAAGAGATTTGGGATAGGCTAGAAATTACTTACGAAGGAACAAGTCAAGTAAAAGAGGATAAAATAAGTATGATTGTTCATGACTATGAGCTGTTCGAAATGAAATTTGATGGAGCTATTATTGACATGTTTACTAGATTCACAAATATTATTAATGGTTTGAAATCTCTTGGTAAAACCTGTACTGACAGTGAATTAGTGAGTAATATTCTCAGGTCATTACCAGCCACATACATGATCAAAAAGTTGGCTATCAAGGAAGCAATAAGAGAAAGACCCATTTCTATTCATGAATTGTTGGGTTCTCTAATTACTCATGAGGTGGAATTCAAAGAACTTGCCGAAGAAGAGAAGCCTAATATAAGAAAAACCATTGCTTTTAAATCCTTTGAGGAGGAAAAAGAAAGTGAAGAAGCTGATGATGATGATTAGGATGGTGACATTGCACTCCTCACCCAAAAGTTCAAAAAAATTCTTGCCAAAAGGAAGGGACAATCTGGGAAAATGAAGAAAACTTTTCAAAGGAAGATAAAAGAGGGAAAGACTTTGTCAAAATTTGAGCCAAGGTGCTTTAACTACAAATAGCTAGGTCATAACCGACCTAACTGTCTAAAGACCAAAGATGGGAAGAATGACAGAAAAGAGAAAAGAATGAAAGATACAAGAAAGACAAAGCAACAACCTGAAGTGATTCAGATGATAGTGGCAGTCATGGAGATTCAAATGATGAAGAAGTTGAAAATCTTTGCCTTATGGCAAATGATGATGAGGTAGTTTCTAACCTTAATTCTGATAGTGAATATGAAACTTCAAATGATCATTATGAACTTCAAAATGCTTTTGATGAACTTTATTATAACTTTGATGAATTAAGGACTAAATACATTAATCTTAAAAAGAATCATTCTTCTATACCAATTAAATATGATTCCCTCTCTAAAAATGTAGATGCGATAAAATCAGAAAACCAGTCCTTAAAATCAGAAATTGAAAAACTCAAAATTAAATATTCCCTAACTCACTATCTTATTTCTGGAAATGATAAATTAAGACTTCAAGTTGAAGATTTGACATGCTACCTTAAAAAGTTTCTAAATGGAAAGAAAAACTTAGATATGCTACTTGGAAGCCAAATGTGGATGTATGATCGGGCTGTATTTGGTAATAATGAATATGAAAATGAGAAAAGTTTTGAAAATTATTCTAAAACTATAGAATAATCTTTATGTACATATTGTGGAAGACACACCCATTTTTCATATTCTTGTAAGTATAGATCTTCTACTAAAGTTGCATGGATCCCTAAGGGAACTTCTATCTTTTCTAACCCCTATGGACCCAACACATTCTGGGTACCAAAAGAAAAGTTATTTAAATGTCCATTGCAGGTCTGTTTAAGAGATCTTTACCACAAGACAAAGTGGTTCGTAGATAGTGGGTGTTCAAGACACATGACGGGTGACAAAAGTAAGTTTTCCAACTTGGTAGAAAAGGATGGTGGACTAGCGGCATTCAGAGACAACTCCAAAGGAAAAATTATCAGGATAGATAAAGGCGACAAGGAATTTTTTACTTGCATTGAAAATGTTCTTTTAGTTGATGGTATTAAACATAATCTAATTAGTATTAGTCAATTGTGTGATAAAGGTTATGAGGTCACTTTTAAAGAAGATTTTTGTTTAATTAAAAATGCCAAGGATAATTGTGTTTTGTTTGTTGCTTCAAGGCATGAAAATGTTTATACTCTGGATTTTGATAATCTGTCTCAACAAAATGTAAAGTGTATAGTTGCCCTAAATGAAACTATATGGTTTTGGCATAGAAGATTAGGTCATTCTAATATGGAACAAATTAGTATTTTGTTTAAAAATGAGTTAGTTAGAGGGTTGCCCAAAACTAAATTTGTTAAGGATAAAATATGTAATGCATGTCAATTTCGAAAACAAACTAAAACTTCTTTAAAAAAGAAAAGAGATATCTCAACTAGTAGACCTTTAGAATTATTACACTTAGACTTATTCGGACCTAGCAAAGTTGCTAGTCTAGGTGGTAAATATTGTGTTCTTGTTATTATTTGATGATTTCTCTCGATTTACATGGGTATTCTTTCTCACTCATAAAATGGATACACATCCTATTTTTACTAAATTTTGTAGAAAAATTCAAAATGAAAAAGATTGTAATATTATCTTTATAAGAAGTGATAGAGGAAGATAATTTGATAACAAAGACGTTGATTTATTTTAGGATGATAATGGTTTTGAACACAACTTTTTCGCACCTAGGACACCTCAACAAAATGGAGTTGTAGAAAGAAAGAATAGGTCGTTACATGAAATGGCTAGAACTATATTAAATGAACATAATTTATCGGGATATTTTTGGACGGAAGCTGTTAACACATCTTGTTATGTAATTAATATAACTATTGTTAGGAAAGGCTTAGATAAAACCCCATATGAGATTCTGAAAAAATAAAAGACCTAGTGTTAGCTATTTTAAAGTCTTTGGATGTAAATGTTTTATCTTAAATGATGGAGATAATTTGGGTAAATTTAATGCTAAATCGGATGAAGAAATTTTTCTTGGGTATGCACGTCATAGTAAAGCATATAGAGTTTTTAATAAAAGTACTTTAGTTGTTCAAGAATCAATTCATGTATCTTTTGATGAATCAAATCCATTTGCTAACAATGATGATGTTTTGATTTTAAATAAACTTGTTAATAAATTAAATTTAAATGAAAATGTTGCTTCTAATATTGATGATTCCACAAATGTTGAAAGACTCCGAATAAAGATAAAAGTGATAATAATTCTAATTTACCTAAAAGTTGGAAATTTATAAATAATCATCCTTTTGAGAATATTTTAGGTGAATCCTCTAGTGATATTCTTACTAAATCTTCCTTAAAAATGTTTATAATAATTTAGCTTTTATGTCACAAATTGAACCTAAAGATATTTACGATGCTGAAAAAGATGAGTTTTGGTTGTTAGCTATGCAAGATGATTTATTTCAATTTGAAAGTAATAATGTTTGGTCACTTGTTCCATCACCCGAAGATAAACCCATTATAGGTACTAAATGGATTTTTAGAAATAAAAAGGATGATGTCGGTTTAATTATTAGAAATAAAGCTAGGCTTGTAGCACAAGGTTATAACCAACCAGAAGGAATTGACTATAATGAAACTTATTCCCCCGTAGCTAGAATAGAAGTCATTCGCATGTTATTAGAATTTGCATGTTATAAGAATTTCAAATTATTTCAAATGAATGTAAAAAGGGCCTTCTTAAATGGTTTTATAAATGAAGATGTTTATGTGAAACAACCTCCCGTTTTGAAAATCATAAATTTTCAAATCATGTTTATAAATTAAATAAATATTTATACACACTAAAACAGGCCCTTAGGGCTTGGTATGATAGGCTTAGTGAATTTTTACTTCAAAATAATTTTGTAAGGGGAAAAATGAATTCTACTTTATTCCTAAAATTTCATGGAAATGGTATGCTTCTTGTACAAATATATGTTGATGATATTATTTTTGGATTCACAAATAAAATCACGTGCAAAGATTTTCTGATTTTATGCAAAATGAATTTGAATTGAGTGTGATGAGAGAGTTAAACTTCTTTTTGGGTTTGCAAACAAAACAAACTAAAAATGGTGTCTTTATTAATCAATCAAAATATATTAAGGATCTTTTGGTAAAATATGGTTTAGAAAATGCTAAATCACTTGGCACTCCAAGGAGAACTTCTATAAAGTTAGATATAAATGAAAAAGAAAAATCAATTATACGAATTTATATCGCGGCATGAGCGGTAGTTTATTGTATTTAACTGCGAGTAGACCCGATATATGTTTAGTATTTGTTTATGTTCTCGTTTTCAATCTAATCCCAAAGAATCCCATTTGTGTGCCGTAAAACGCATTTTTAAATATTTAATTGGCACAAAATATTTAGGCTTATGGTATCCCAAATTAACCTCTTTTAATTTTCTAAGTTATTCCAATGCGGATTTTTGCCGATTGTAAGGTTGATATGAAAAGCACTAGTGGCACATGTCACTTTTTAGGACACTCACTAGTTTCGTGATTTAATAAAAAGCAGAATTCCGTAGCTCTTTCCTCGGTCGAGGCTGTGCTCAAACTTTATACATGAAACAACAACTAGAAGATTTTGAATTATCTTTTCAAAAGACTCCCATTTTATATAATAACACGAGTGCAATATGTTTAACTAAAAATCTGATTCAACATTCTCGAACCAAACACATTGAAATTAGACATAATTTTTTACGAGATCATGTTGAAAAGGGAGATGTTAAACGTGAATTTATTAGTACGGATCTTCAATTAGCAGATATTTTTGTAAAACTATTATTCGAAGACGGTTTTTCTTTTATTCGTCGAGAACTCAGATTGACACGTTTAAGTGACTTGGATATATAATTTTTTGTAAAAAATCATATTTATTAATAGTTAATTCAAAAATGAGAAAATAATTTTATTAATACTTTATTCACACTTTTATAGACTGTTTTACTACAAGATAAAAAATCATGTCCTATATATACACATACCCTATGTCTCTTCTTTTCACACTTCAATATGAGAAGCTTTTATATAGTTTGGGTGGTCAAGCTCCCTGGTATATATACCTCATGGGGAGAATGCAAATTTCATATTAAAGGAGTAAGTGTACTCAATTTAAAAAATATACGTCTTACAATGAAGCTCTCAATGCTATTCGATATTCTCCTCCTTGGGTGCAACCACCCTCATGGCCTTTTGTCTTACAACCTAACATGCACACTTACACTCAAGCCCCTTCTTATAATAATGTTGGTATCTCATCTTCTGAAAATTCTGCTGAAAATTCTATCAAATTTGTTGTTGAAGAAAATGAAAATTCTCTATTGAAGGATATCCAAATGATGTGTGTAATATGATTAACAAACTTAAAATGTAACTTGTTGTTTGTATGAAATAAACTTGTTGTTTATGCTTTCCTTATTATATATTCATCTCCTTGCACTAACTGTTTTTTTTATAGGAGGAGATTTCTGTTAATTCTTAGCATTCTTTTTCTTTACCTTTTTGCTTATATCATACGGGGGAGAAGTATGTGATTCACGATTATTGAGCTAAAATTTATTATTTTTCTAGTGTGAATCATTTTGTTTTCATCATCAAAAAGGGGTAGATTGTTAAATGAAAATGTAATCAATTATTTATTAATTTACCTTAATTATAATTAATGCTCATTTATAATTTAATATAATATATTGCCCTCGATGATTACAAACAAACATTACTTATACTTCTAGTAGAAAAAATTAAATTAATATTTTATCATTATTATAATTCATATAACTATATTATATTATCTTATGTGTAACAAAGCTATGTTAATTATATGCGTATTAATTATGATTGTATAATATTTCTTATATAACACATGTTATGTAATTTTTTTATGCATACTTATAAATCAGTTAGATGTTTACATTGGTTTGAAGAATTTGTACAATTGGATTCATATTTGAATGCTTGGGAGACATCCTGTCCATTGTTTTATATTTTATTCTTATACCTTGTACCATGCATTAGTTATTGAGCCTTGTAGATACTATCTTTGGCAATCATAGTTTGTGATAGTTGGTAATAGTCTTAGGCCCCGCAAATGATAAGATTTATCTCCTATGGTCCTTTGTGAGAACAGTTTGAATATATTTCAAACCTTTTGCTTAGGGAGCCTCACACGATTGTCTATTCCCTTGACAGTAGGTAACGTCATTTCTTACACACACACACACACACACACACACACACACACACACATATATATATATATATATATATGCATAACATAGAATAAATATAATCGGTCTCATGAATTTTTTAACACAATTTTTTTAAATAAGTCAACATAATTTTTTTTTTATGTTTTGTTGCATATAAATACATCATATTAATTTTTTTTACATATTTATTTGTGACATTATTTGATTCAAATCTACACGCATATCTCTATAAGACCACATCTGTCTTTGGCCTCTTTCTTTGGTCAAATGGCACAAGATGGGCATGGGACGTTTGTCATTTCTTTTGTCCTTGATATTTTACTTGAATAGTCCCTCTTGGACAAGTTGTATTTATTTCAATTGGTGCTTAAATCACACGTCTGGTCTCGGGCCCACTCGATTGACTACTGATGGGTCTTACCTTAGGAGATTTCGATTATATCATATCCATCGGTTCATGCTTCTCTTTATTGCACAAGAATGGATTATATTTTAAGTTTTTTTTTATATATACATGTACGATTTATATTATAACTAATGTAAGATGCATTTTGTAAAATCCTTATAACTGAACAATTTTTTTTACACGTTTTGTTATATACAAACGTTATTATATTTTTTTAAAGTAATGTATATTAATTTTTTTTATAACAATTCAATGAGAAAATATTATTCTTAGAAATATATTTAACAAGCTGATGTAAATTCAGAGCTTTGTTAATTCATATATAATCTTCGAGATCTTCAAGTGGACTGAGATGTCAGTCTGGGCGCATGTGAATTGTTCTTACGCCTCCTATGATTTGTATTTGGGAAAGTGGTACATTTTTATTACTCCATCTTTCGTTATACATCATATTGATGAACTGATTTTTTTATTCATTAAATAAAGACTTGGTTAGTAACAAAATTATTTTATATTTTATATCTGATAACAGTTCTATTTCGCAAATCTCAATTACCACAAGTGGTCTGCAAATGATTATCTTATGGGCCCCACAAATATTTATCTCATATATCTTTTGATGGCTAAAATATCTACCTCTTTACACGTTTTATGAGGTTATTATACTATTCATTTACTTCTAGCATCTCTCTCTCTCTCTCTCTCTCTCTCTCTCTCTCTCTCTCTCTCCTTATCAGTCTACACTTATGTTCTCTCTTAGACAGAAATCATGGAAGGAGATACAATCTATCTCTCTATCAGTTCTCATTTAATGCTATTTCAAGTTGATAAAAAACTCTCTCCAACGATCATATTTTTAAATTCATATTTATCTGCTCCAAAATCAGAAGTGGATTACACACAAAGATAGAATTAAAAAATATCAAGTAAAATCAAGAAAAATAAATTTGATTCTACGAAGTGTGATACTCTACAATATCAGTAACATCAAATACAACAAGAGCAAGATCATCTGTTGATTTATTTAGTTAATTCAAGAAACACTCGAGCCTAAATTTGTATTATTTCAAAGAGTGTAAACTACTTCAAATTTTTGTTCCATTTGTAAAGATTTGAAGCTGGTTGTTTAGCTTTGAGAACTATTCTATAGCTGGTGGTGCTATTGTAAAAGTGGTGGTTTGATAGTACCATCAAGTGGATCAGCTTAGTGAAGTGCAGGAGACGGAAAGCTTCTTACGCATGGACGTAGGCCGTGTTTGGCTGAACCACGTTAAAATGGGTGTTCTTTACTTTCTGTCATTTATTTTCTTGTGTATGTGTGATTGTTTTAAATTTATCTTAAGTATCTCATAAAATTAGCAACTTAAACAACTTAAATTTTAAGTAGATTCTTTTTAAGTTAGAAACAAGTTTTTTTTATTTAACATCTTTGTTGAAATATAAGCCCTTGCATAAAAATGAATTTTTGAATTTGTTTTACTCATATAAATTTCGAAGCTATTTATATATCTGTTGGGAGTTAAATATGAAGACTTTGTTTGTTTAAAAATATTGATATTACTTTAATCACCATATCAAGCTTTAAACTCTTGCTTATCCGATATTTATTAATTAATTCAGAATCTTGTTTTATAATTAAATCTGAAAATTAATTATTCACTTATTTATTGCTATATTTTCTGATCTCATTTGATTAAGCATTCTGAAAAATTTATTTGACAATTTCTGAGTTAATCATACCAAATAAATTTATCCAAAAATTGAATTTAGTATCTTAACATTAAATATATTGGCTGGAATTTTATTTGAACTATAACGTTTGCTAAACTCAATTCCCCCCCTCTTGAGTATAATATGGGCAACAACCACGATGACGAAGATTCAGATGAAGGCAATGACAGTGACTTGCCCAAAAAGCTCAATGAATCGAAAGAAAACATTATCATGATTTCGTTTGGAATGCATTTGATTACTGGAGAAAAAAATAGGAGGAGGTAACAAACACACAAAAAGGAAAACATACCCTAAGGAAACAAATATTTAGGTAGTAAAGGGTTGGGAAAAGATGAATTTGGCTGAACCCACTGATACCCTCCCCCGTAAGGTGAATAGAGAAATAGGTTGATTGCATTTTTCTGAAAGGATGACCTGAATAGCTTGTTGTATCCGCATGATGACCTGTTGTTCACGAGCTTGATGGTCCACATAAGGACTGTTTAGAGGATTCTGGTGAACAATGAGAGTTCAACAGATGTATTGTTATGTGATTTCTTCAAAAAATTCAGGCTTTCCGAAATAAAGTTGTAAGCCTATCAATAACCACTCATTAAATTCTCAGGGGATAAGGTGCACCCCATGGGAACCATTGAAACTTAAAGTTTCGACAGGGACTGACCTGCATCATGCATGTGATGATGGATAAGAATGTGGTGTCAGTCGATAACATTATTTTTAGTAGAGCGGGGTTAAAGAAGTTCGAAGCAGTCGCCTATATAATGCATTAACTAATGAAATTTCCCATAAACTTTGGAGCAGGTCGGGTGAAGGGATCTCAGGTGTTAGTACAAAAATGAGTCTAAAAGCCTAAAAAATTGACCCATAACTATTAGATCGAGATTTTAGATCCTAGAGATTAAGAAAAGATGGTTACGAGCGAGGCAACTGAGTAGATTGAACATATGATCCTAGATAACAATCATTTAGAGTGAAGAGTGTAGATCGAATAGTTTTTGGACTCGGTATTGAAAAAATAACTTAAAAACTACCTAAAGTGAAGGCAAAATGCATTTGCATGGAACCACGAGAACATGTTCGGTATCGATCTATATGTGCTCTGTCATGAGCTCAGTATAGTGAAGGATGCTAAATTTATGAAATAAAAGCGTAAAGTATTCGCTGAAGAGAAGAATATACACATTAAAGTGGAAGTGGGCAAACTCAAGAAAGCTTAATTCATCACATACGTAAAATACTCAAGTTGCCTGTAAAACATTATGATGGTGAAGAAGAATAATGGAAATTGGCGAATGTACCTCAAGTTTGCAGACCTTAATAACTCTTGTCTGAAGGATCATTACCCATTACTCTGAGTCGACCAGCTCATCGACGCCACTGTCTAGTACGATTTGCTCAGCTTCATGGATGCATATTCAGGGTATAATCAAATTAAGATGAAATCGAAATATAAAGAGGAAATATCTTTCATAACTCAACGAGCCACTTATTACTATAATGTTATGCTCTTTCGCCTAAAAACACAAGAGCCATGTACTAGAGGTTGGCTAACTACGTTTTCAAGTAGAAAGTTAGACAAAATACGGAGGTGCGAGTTTAAAACATGTTAACAAAGAGTAAGAAGTCATCCGATCACGTCTGTGACCTTGACAAAACTTTTCATGATATGGAGAAGTATCAGTGAAGTTAAACCCTGCAAAGTGTGTTTTTACAGGGAAACTTCTTTGGTTTATTGTCAACCAATGGGGTATCAATGGAAACCTCGATAATATCAAAGCACTAATCAATATATAGCCTCTAGAAAGTAAGAAGGAGAGTCAGAGTTTGACAGGTTGCGCTACAACACTGAACAGGTCTGTATCACAAGCCATTGACCGATGTCTTCCATTCTTCAATGTTCTTAAAAAAACCTTCGAATATAATGAGAAATGTGATAAAGCATTTTAAGAGTTGATGATATACTTTTACTTCGTAGTATCTGAGTTTACTATGAGCTCAGCCCTCATGAGATGTGAAGAAGGGGTATAAAAGCCGATAAACTATAAAAGTAAGGCCTACATGGGAGTGTAGATTTAATAACTCGAACTGGAAAATTTAGCATTAACACTCATTGAATCCTCAAGTAGAATGAAACTATATTTACAGGCTCAACAAATTATTGTGTATAATGATTTACCCCTCAAACAAGCTATCCACAAACTTGAGAAATCTAGAAAGTTGTTGGCTTGGGCAATGAAGATGGGGGAATATGACATTGTATATGAGCCAAGAATGACCATAAAAGGGTAACCAGCGGAAAATTTATAACAGAGTTGACTTACGATGAGGAAACAGTGGACAATCTAATTGAATCTGAGGCTACATCAGTTTCGACTAGTGACAAAGCAAAATCATCAATAAGATCATAAAAAGAGCTCGCGAGTTGGATTAGATTAATAAGATCTTCAAGAATGGCTCTTTGATCGATGGTAGCTTTGAGAATGAACCTCTTATCTGAAGACTATTTTTTGATAGATCCTCAAGTGTTAGTGGGAGTGGAGTAGGTTTGATAGTTACTACAGTGGAAGGGAAACATGTTGAGTATGCCCTGAGATTTAATTTTGAAATATCCAATAACGAGGCTGAATATAAGGCCTCGATCATAGGTTTAGGTATAGCCTCGTCATTGGGAACTCAGTAGCAATCAGCGCACAACGACTTGCAGTTAGTCATCAATCAGGTATTGGGAATATACTAAGAAAGGGAAGAGAGGATATCCAAATACCTAACCAAAGTGAAGATACAACTACCTAAGTTCACTGCAGTACAAATGGTCAGAGTACCTTGAATACAAATTTTTTTAGTCGATGCCTGGGATCATCGGGCATAGTGCTGAACTAAGAAGAATAATGCCGATGAAAATATTATTACACCATAATATCGAACAAAAGAATGTGTACGTAATAAAGTTATATATGGGACCGGCCTATATGGACCCAACTAAGTCATACCTGGTAACCAATACGATTTAGAATGATCAAAAGGAATCTCCCAGACTATGCTAAAAGGCAGGTAAAATTAGAAAATAGAGGTACAAAACTTGATCCCATAGAGGTAAAAGACTTGATCAAGGAATTGCATGGGGGGTCATGTAGTGCGTAGTCAGTTAGAAGATCATTGGCTAAGAGAGTAACGACACAGGGCTATTATTGGTCGACAATGAAAGATTACTGTGCGGTATATGCTAGAATTTATGACAAGTTTAAAAGGTTTTATGTCATCCATTGAAGTCCCTTTGCAGTTTTGATACCCATTATGTCCCCACAACCTTTATCGATATGAGGAATAGACCTCATCGGCCCACTGCCAAAAACAAAAGCAAAATTCAAATATCTAGTCATAGCAAGTGGATTATTTCATCAAGCGGGTTAAAGTCGAGACCTTGATGGAGATGACACAATCAATGGTCTTTAATTTTTATGAAAGAATATTATCTTTTGTTATGGAATACCATTTGGTTTCATTACAGAACATGGCACCTAGTTTGACAGTAGTTGGATCAAAGAATATTCCATCATGTCTAAAATAAAAAAAAACTACACTATGTACCTAGCCATCTTCAGTACAATGGGAAGATCGAGGTCACTAATAAAACTTTATTAGATGGAATGGATAAATGATTTGAAGGCTCAAAGAAAATTGGATTAATGAGATACAAAGCATCATGTGGGCTACAGGACGTACCCCAAAACCATCACTTGTAGGCCCCTTTTTCTAATGTGTGCTTAAGGTGAAAATAATTTTTCTTTCAAAACCGTTTTTCCCATTTTAATACGGACCAAATTTGTGAACCAATTTCAATTAAGTCCAATTTTATCTTGTTGAATCCTAAATATGCATCTATGTGATAAAGTAAGTAAAATTCACCAAAGCAACGCCAGTTGTACGAAAAAACCACTAAGGAAAAACACCTCGGACAACCCAAGCCAGACAATCACTATAATTCGGTATTATAAAGGAAGACATATACACTTACACAACGACTCGATCCTCATAAGCCTTGATGCTCTTCTTCACTTTAACCTCTCCTCCACGGTGTCCATGTAGAAATCCTTCCATTATACTTATCCACATCACACACGTCCACATGCACCATGGTGTTTATCGATGCAACTTTAGCAACCGTCTACGATTCGGAACACAACCTTCATCGTCTTTTCATTGCAAAACTCCAACGAACCAACTTGTTCAATATGGATGAACAAACCAAAGGTGAAAATAAGATCTCTATAACATATGTGTATGAAAGCTCGGATCTTAAAAACTATAAGGTTTCTTTTAGCATTGAATGCAGAAAAACGTAACTGTTATATTCAGTATTTTGGTTATGCACCCTTCGAATTTCTGAGAAAGAAAGCCTTAAATAAAAAACTTTAAGTCATCAACTCGTTAGAACGATATCCCTATGTTGTTTGAATGATTTTGCCTTGTCTTTAGAATGACTTGCCCATGTTGTTTGAATAACATTGAGACGTCATTCGGAATTAATAAGTTTTGTTAGGAATTAAGTCAATTACATACAAGCTAACTCAATTAGAAATTTTATCCTTACAAATATCCCCCGTTGACTATTGAGGGACAAAAACAAAACAGTGAATGCTAAGTCGGGCTGTCAAGCCGTATGACACCTAAATCTCATCCCATAAAACCCAAAATAGAAAAATTACATGACAAGAACTAGTATATGCAGGTCCGACAAGCATAAGCTGTTTAAATGTGATGTAGTCTCGAAATCTCTGATCTATGAAGAATACCTACACGTATAAAACAGACAAATACCTAGTAAAGTATGGAGGAAAAAATGATGTAAAACATACCAATATGTAAAATAAATCATTTGTTAAACATGTGAGCATAACATATGATACCAATATGTATTCATGCACAATATGGCTCAAATCAATGATACCAATATGCAAATAATATGAACAAAACATGATAACAATGTAAAATATGTGTGCTCATCAATCCAAACTCCCCCAACATCACATACCATCTCTCCCCCCCTTTTGTCTAGAATAGACAATCGGTGAATCAGATAAACAAACATCATATTTAGAATGAGAATAATCATACGAAGCATAACTAAATAAACAATGATGTATACAACCAGCGAAAAATAATCAAAAGATACCAAATCGTAGCTAGCAAACAGTAAAAAAGAATGAATCATCATTCTAAGCAAAGATGTGACTAAATATATCAATGCAGTAAATCAATCACGAATAATCAATACCAACTGCATATAAATTGTCCAAACAACCCCGAAGTACCAAAACAATATGAAATCATCACATATATGAATCAGGTACTAAAATAGAAAGAAACCCAAAATATCCTCTCTGGGTGGTTCGAACGACTATGCCATACCGTTAGAACGACTAAGGCATGTCATTTGAACTGGTTTAAAAATAATTTGAAACACTAAGGTGTCGTTTAAAGCATCTATTTAATGAACCTAAAAATGACCTTCTCGTGACCATACTCGATACAATTAACGTCACGAACTCATGTCGCGAGATCCAGTCTTCGAACGACTTCAAATTTTTTTATACTACAGCTAAAAAAATGGTTAGCTTTTGCCGAGTGAAGAAATTTTCAAAAACAACACCTGGAAATATGAAATAGTAGGAAAACAGATTCAAAATAGAAAAATTAAAATAAGTATGAGTTTCATGATAACATAGTATTAGTGTGCTCAAACATTGATATGGAATGAATGGGAGTGAACTACAACAAATGAATCACAACATGAACACATCTAAATGATCAAGAAGCTCTAATTGATAGCTAAATGTCACTCAACTTAGTTTTAGCCATTTGTGACAATTAGTATGTTGTGCTTAATGAACTAAACAAACAACATGCACATAAATTCGAAATTTTGACAATTCTACAAACAATAGCGTCATGAAACAATTTTTCAACATTAGGATTCGTGGTACAAACCCGTTGTTATTTCCCATCCATACACCCTCATATATTCATATTTTCCTTTTCAAATTCTTTTGAGGTTTCTACTTTTCTCACTTAAAGAAATCCTATTGGCCCTATTTTGGCATATGTTTCTTTTTATTGCCTTAATTTTTTCTCGATCTGTTTTAAATGATGGATTTCACGACGAGATTATTATTCTCTCGCAACCCTTTCCCGTGAAAACTCATAATTTTTTCAATAAAAGCAATATAAATCCTCACGACAAACGATTATTACATGCACACCTCCTCCTAAGTATAATTATGCATAGATGATAAAATTGAGAGGAGAACATCTCACAAAACTCAAATATGCATGAGAAGTCAAACATTCATATAAACTCATGCATGTGTGAAATGATGGTATATATACAAAGTCAAATCCAAATGCAAATTAACTGCGAAACAACCTCATTAATCAATGGTTAAGATCATTCAACGCATCAACAATTATGACCAAATGTCCTAGCCACATGGATAATAAAATAATGGGGGTCCAAGAACAAAAATATGCCATATCAAACATGTAAACTCAAAACTCAAAAATCTTTTTGTTTTTCAAAAACATATTTTGACCCCAAAACAAAATCTTTTTGTATTTTAAATTTTTTTATCAAAATAAAATCTTTTTATATTTTTCAAATAAGACTCAAATAAATGAAAAATATATTACAAAATGATACAATGTCATAACACTAGAAAGATATATATCGTGAAGCAAAGACTAGTGTATGACAAACATAATCATGTAAGCAATCATCTATAAGAAATAGCATGTGAAGCATCATGTGCTAGCATGTGAGAATCAACCGACCTAGCATTTACCATCTTCAAAATAGATTTCCTAACCCAAACCGGTGTATACCTAACTTGAGGGTTTTGGGGAACCAACGATACACTACACTTGAACTTCCAAGGGTCTTTTCTAAGATCGTAGCAAAAATGCCTAAGGTGACCTTTCCTATCACATTGCGAACATGTGTAAACACGATAAGGAATGAAACCTTTGGGTTGATTTTTTCTAACGCCGTGGGATGTAATTGAACCACTAAAATAAATAATGATTTTGACTTTAACATTCAAAGCACTAGAACACGATAAGCCACTACCATCACTACTTGAATCACTTAAATAATTTTTCACCTTCAAAATTTTAGAATCAAGCAAAGAATTAGACTTCTCAAATTTTAGGGACTCCTTCTTTAAATTTTCAATTACCCTTATAAGGTTATCTCTCTCCACCTCAATGTGAGAAAACTTATCCCTAAGAGTTTTCTCACGTGCCTTAAATTCATTAATCAAAATATTTTCTTCAACGACACAAACCCTAGAATTCTTAAAGTCCTCTAACTCTTTTTCTAAAATAAGGACTTTATTCTCACTCTCTTCCTTGCCCAAATTCAAAGATTTAAAGTTATCCTACAAATATGCAAACGTCTCATAATGATATCTCTTTGATTTTGAAACGTTTGCAAATATTCAATCATATGTTTAAAACAAGATTTTTCTTCTTCAAAAATTTCAATTCGTTTTGCAAACATCAAATTAAAAAGATTTAATTCGTCAAAACTTTGAGAATCCATCGAGAGAAAAACAAACCCAAGTGTGTTAAACAAACATGACTACTAAAAAGCACAAAACAAGGATCTATACAATAAAAAAGTGTTTCTATCTCTGTTACTAATTTGTAGGCCCCTTTTTCTAATGTGTGCTTAAGGTGAAAATAATTTTCTTTCAAAACCCTTTTTCCAACTTTAATACGCACCAAGTTTGTGAACCAATTTCAATTAAGTATAATTTTATCCTGTTTAATCCTAAACATGCATCTCAATGATTAAAGCAAGTTAAATAAACACAAGTTCACAAAATCAATGCCAAATTTACGAGAAACCACCAAGGAAAAAAATCTCGGATGACCCAAGTGTAACACCCCGTGTTTTTATCAATTAATTGGAATATTCAAAAAAATAAAATTTGGATTTACTGGTCTTTAATAATTAAACATGTTGATTTTTCTATTTGAGTAGTAAATTTTCAATCGGAATTAAATCGGAGTTATAATAAATTGTTAGAATGACTTTTTAAAAATATTTTAACAAGCAAGTACGTTTTTGTTGAGTAAAAGTATATTTTTCTAAGTGTAAAGGCGGATTTTTTAAAGTTTGTAATTGAAGTGTTTGAGTCGTTCAAACGACAGCGTATGTCGTTCGAACGCCATCGCATCTCGTTCGAACGACATGTGTCAGTCGTTCGAACGATAGGTGAGGCAGTGGGTTAATTAGAGTCCTAATTGTATTCTAACCCTTTAAATACCAAAACTGATATGGGGCTGGGACTTTCAGAACACTTTTCTCTCAAACCTTTTCTCCCGAAAGGTTATCCAAACATATTTCCTCTCACCTCCAACCCCTAGCCCCAACTTTTAACAAGTTTTAACTCTAGAATTGAAGATTCAATTGGTATTTTTCAAGAGGAATCCAACCGCCAACTCAGATTTTTATCCAACAAATTTCAGGCATGAATACTCTATTCCTTTCCTTTAGTATTATGCGTTTTAAATGTCACCTAAATCCTTAATACTATGTTTTTTATTTAAATCAATTAGTAACTTAATTAGAGAAAGTGGACACTTAAATTTGAGACTATTTTTATGAAAATTTTCAATATGATTTAATCCTTGAAACCCTTAGGTGTGTAGGTTAGATTTTTGGGTGTTTAGGATTTTGGGCGTAGGTTCTCATGTAGACTTTTATGGGATTATTTATATGGTTAATGGGACGCGCTCACACTTATAAAAATTAGATGACTTATAAAAGAGAATGATTACGACGTATTGAATATTGTTGCATGTTAATAAAATTTAACATTTTTAACGTAATTAATTATGTTGAAAACGACGACGGTGTTATTCATTGAATTAAATTGAATTGGGACTTTTATGATTATGTGCTATGTTATTCTTATGAATTGTGTATTGAGTGATTTATTATTATTCACTTTTCTCATCATGGGGATGAGGGACTTTTGGATAGTATTTTTGCTCACCTCTTTTATAGGATGATTGCTAGGTATGGGACTAGCTAGTGTAAATTCGTGGGGATTTTATATTCTAGGGGTGGGCTGATTTTTATGCTTTATCGTCGTCACGCTAGCCTAGGCATGAGATTAGGATGAGTAAATATTGGAAATTCATCTTATACGTAGGATAAGACATATATATACTTTGGGGACCTTTAGATATGGGACTAAGGAGTATTTTTTAGGATCTCATATTGATTAAAATGGTAGGATAATTTGTTAATTATGATATTGAGAAAATGATAATTATTGCCAAAGATAAAAACGGGTATTAAAATTTGTGGTGACATAATGTGTCAGTGACCAATAGTTTAAACGGATCAGCTTGGGCGATTTATGTCGTGTCGTGTGTGGAACCTTGTCATATTGCAGGAGATCGAGAGTTTAAACGGATTCAACTGGCTATTGACTAGGGGAAGTGTGACACTTTGGTGGATTACCATCTAGGGTGGGAGGACTGCCATAATAAAAAGTGAGAAAAATAATAATTTTGGGTTAATTAAATTAAATTAAATTAATGCTTTGGGGCTGTGGGATAATTTAAAAGATATTGGTGTGTTTTTATCAAAATCTTTGGGGATGGTTAGTAATTTATCTTTCTCGCGTTTAATAATATTCGTAATTAAAATAACCTATTGTGATATTTATTTCGTATAATGCTATTGTCTGGGATGACAGACCATATTTGAGGGGAGTAGTGTGTATTCATGCTCGGGGTTCTGATCTCGTGCATTGACTAACATTTGCAGGCATTAGTGCCGGAGTAGTTGCATAGGATTTATTGGCTATCGTTTGGAGGTGCAGCTGAAGTTTATTCATTTTTATTGCTTTATTTCGTTAGACTTTCTTTTCAGCCGTATTTCATTATGAGACTTCATTTGGGTTTTATTGGGCTAATCGGTTCCAAAGTTGTTAGAGGATTTTAGTCAGATTATTCACAGTTGATTATTACTCAGTTTTAATGAAATCATTTTTTAGAGATTTGATTTATTCGAAGTTTCAGCTTGTGATGGATCTTTTATCATTCAGTTGTTATTATCATTTGGGATTAATTCAATTACTTATCTTGTGGATTGATTTATTTATGTCTCATATTTGTCTCATGCTAAGAATGATATTTTATTTAGTTCACGCCCGACATAGTTTTGGTGGCAGTCGACGCCAGTATTATGGGGGGTGTGACAAATGGTATCAGAGCATGGTCTTAGGTCTCTTAGGTTATGAGTCCATCTTAGTTTTCGCGTTGCTTATATTTGATTCCTTTTCATGATTCGTACTCTTAGTCCTTCCGAGTATGATATTGTTTTGTTCCTATCTTTTTAGATGGCGAATACAAGGAGAGCCGAGAATAGAATAAAGGAGTCCATTTCTGGTCCCGCGACTCATGAGAGGCATCGACAGATAGTTTTGGAGGTTGAGGAGTTAGCGGTCATTATTCGTAGGGGTGTTTACGGGTCGGTTCAGGTCGGTTTTGGATCGTAATTCAAACCGAACCGATCCCTTCGATTTTAGAAAAATTCAGGCTGAAACTGAACCGACGATGGAAAAAATTGTCAGTTTCGGTTCACATCGATTTCGGGTCGGGTTGGTTTCGGCGGGTTTTTTAAGGTCGATTTTCGATTTTGGTCGGTTTTTTAGGGTGTTCATTGGGTTTTGGATATAAAAATATAAGTTATTTAGGTTTTTTTAAATATAAATATTGGTTTCGGGTCGGTTCGGATTGAATCGATTTTTCTCATGTCTAAATCGTCAACCGAATCAACATTGTCGATTTTTTATATTCGTAAACCGTAGGCTAAACCGGGATAAAAAATCGTCGATTTTGGTTCGGT
Organism: Sambucus nigra; assembly: GCA_949130495.1. Lineage (NCBI taxonomy): Eukaryota > Viridiplantae > Streptophyta > Magnoliopsida > Dipsacales > Adoxaceae > Sambucus > Sambucus nigra. The sequence continues at coordinate 151,196,746 of OX422215.1, forward strand.
TCGGGCCGATTCAATTTGGTTTTTTGGCCGATTAGTTTTTTTGCACACCCCTAATTATTCATGAGGCCACGGTGGCCGGTATGGAGATGGGGAGATCGAGATGGGTGACTTTAGAGGCACAAAAATAAGGTACAACCGTTTCGGCTTGGGATAGGGTGAGAACTAGCTTTCTTAAGGGAAATCCTCCCACCTTCACAGGGGGATCTGACCTAATAATTGCTCACCAATGGAGGAGGGACATGTAGAGACATTTGAGGATGGTGGACTGCACGGATGTGCAGAAATAGATGTTAGCGATGTTTAAGCTGACTGGGGATGCATTATAGTGGTGGGAGAGTGACACTACATCAGAGGATAGAGATCAGTTGGGTTATAATGATTTTATGATAAAGTTTAACAATAAGTACTTTCTGTATGCAATTAGGAACGCGAAGAAGAGAGAATTTATAGACTTGGAACAAGGTTCAAAGTCGATTGTCAAGTATGAACAAGAATTCACCAATTTATCTATATTTGTACCAGAGGAGGTTAGCACTGAGGTGAAGAAAATTGAGTGTTTCATTAAGGGATTGTCTTGGTTGATTAGGTAGATGGTGTTGTGAAATTCGGCGTACACTACTTATGCTTAGGTAGTGGATGTCACAATGTTACTATGGCAAGAGAAGGGAAATTATCAAAAGAAGTTAGGAAAGAGACAAGAGTCAAATGGACAAGGTGGTGAGAATAAGGGTCGCAATGATCAAGCTTGGAAGAAACAAAGAACAAACCAGGAACAAAAAGGATAAGGAGAAGAATGAGCAACTGCTATATGTTCCGAACCTTTTAAGGGTGAATGCTTTTTCTTTGGAAAACTAAGACATAAGGCGACTAGGTGTTTCAAGAAATAGGTCCAACAAGGCCAAGCGACACAGGCCCAACCGGGTGAAGTCACACAAGGGAAACAAGGTCAAGGTGTACAGGGATAGCAAGGACTGAAGCCTCCAGTTCTTATAGCAGTAGGTGTTCAGGGAGCACCATCAGCACCGACAACGTGAGGTGGTCAATGAGTAGCCGCAGCGCCAACCGATACCGGTTACAGGAGGTGCTATGTGCCTCAGCCTCACGTAGAGCAGGATAAAATGCGTGTCCAGTAGAGTATCGGAGTATGTAATATTTTCCTACATACTTATACATATAGGCATTATATATATATACATATATTGTATTTTTGTTAAGGATTACGTTTGTGTAGGTTAGGTGTATGTTCGCCTAATTGTGGTACTCTATGGGTAGGCATATACGAGCCTTATTTTATTTTGCACGATTACGAATTACTGAATTTCGAGCACGAAATTCTTTTGCTAGTGGAGAAGAATGTAACTCCCCGTATTTTTATTAATTAATTTAATTAATTAAAGGGAATATCCGATAAAAATAAAATTTTGAATTTATTAGTCTTTAATAATTAAACATGTTGATTTTTATATTTAAGTAGTAAATTTTCAACCGAAATTAAATCGGAGTTATTATAAAATGTTACAATCACTTTTTAAAAATGTTTTAACAAGGAGGTACGTATTTGTTGAGTTAAAGAATATTTTTCGAAGTGTAAAGGCGAATCTTTTAAAGTTTTTAATTGAAGTGTTTGGGTCGTTTAAATGACAATGTATGTCGTTCGAACGACATCGCATCTCGTTTGAATGACAGGTGTCAGTCGTTCGAACAACAGGTGAGGCAGTGGGTTAATTATAGTCCTAATTGTATTCTAACTCTTAAACCCTTTACAAAACCAAAACTGATACGGGGCTGGGACTTTCAGAACACTTTTATCTCAAACCTTTTCTCCAGAAAGGTTCTCAAAACATATTTCCTCTCATCTCCAACCCCTAGGCCCAACTTTTAACAAGTTTTAACTCTAGAATTGAAGATTCAATTGGTATTTTTCAAGAAGAATCCAACCGTCTACTCAGATTTTTATCCGACAAATTTCAGGCATGAATACTCTAATCATTTCCTTTAGTATTATGCGTTTTAAGTGTCACCTAAATCTTAATACTATATTTTTTTTATTTAAATCAATTAGTAACTTAATTAGAGAAAGTGGAGACTTAAATTTGGGACTATTTTTATGAAAATTTTCAATATGATTTAATTCTTGAAACCTTTGGGTCCATAGGTTAGATTTTTGGGTGTTTATGGTTTTGGGTGTAGGTTCTCATGTAGAATTTTTATGGGATTATTTATATGGTTAATGGGACACATTCACACTTATAAAAATTAGATGAATTGTAAAAGAGAATGATTATGACGTATTGAATATTGTTGCATGTTAATAAAATTTAACATTTTTAACGTAATTAATTATGTTGAAAATGATGACGGTGTTATTCATTGAATTGGGACTTCTTTGATTACATGCTATGTTATTCTTGTGAATTGTGTATTGAGTGAGTTATTATTTTTCACTTTTTCCATCGTGGGGACGAGGAACTTTTGGGTAGTATTTTTGCTCACCTCTATTATTGGATGCTTACTAGGTATGGGACTAGTGGGTAGGCCTTGGTTATAATTTATGCTTGCTAGGTATGGGACTAGCTAGTGTAACTTCATGGGGATTTTATTTTTTGGGGGTGGGCTGATTTTTATGCTTTATCGTCATCACGCTATCCTAGGCATGAGACTAGGACGAGTAAATGTTGGAAATTCATCTTATACATAGGATATGATGTATATGTACTTTCGGGACCCTTAGATATGGGACTAAGGGGTATTTTTGAGGATCTCACATCGATTAAAAGGGTGGGGGTAATTTGTCAATTATGATATTGGGAAAATGATAATTAATGCCTACGATGAACACGAGTATTAAAATTTGTGGCGACATAATGTGTCAGTGACTGACAGTTTAAACGAGTCAACTTGGGCGATTTATGTCATGTCCAGTGTGGAACCTTGTCATATTGCGGGTAATAGACAGTTTAAATGGATTCGGGGTGCTATTGGCAAGGGGAAGTGTGATAATTTGGTGAATTACCATCCGGGCGGGAGGATCGCCATAATAAAAAAGTTAGAACAAAAATAATTTTGGGTTAATTTAATTAAATTAACACTTTGGGGTTGTGGGATAAGTAAAACGATATTTGTGTGTTTTTATCCAAATCTTTGGGGGTGGTTAGTAATTTATCTTTCTCGTGTTTAATAATATTCGTAATTAAAATAATCTATTGTGATATTTATTGCGTATAATGCTATTGTTTGGGTTCACGAACCATATTTGAGGGGAGTAGTGTGTATTCATGCTCGAGGCTCTGACCTCGTGCGCTGACTAATATTTTTCAGGCATTAGTGCTGGAGTAGCTGCATAGGATTTATTGGCTATCGTTTTGAGGTGCAGCTGGAGTTTATTTATTTTTATTTCTTTATTTCGTTAGACTTTCTTTGGGTCGTATTTTATTATGAGACTTCATTTGGGTTTTATTGGGCCAGTCGGTTCCAAAGTTGTTAGAGGAATTTAGTCGGATTATTCACAGTTGATTATTACTCAGTTTTAATGAAATCATTTTTTAGAGATTGGATTTATTCGAAGTTTCAGATTGTGATGGATCTTTTATCATTCAGTTGTTATTATCATTTGGGATTAATTCAATTACTTATCTTGTGGATTGATTTATTTATGTCTCTTATTTGTCTCATGCTAAGAATGATATTTTATTTAGTTCACGCCCGACATAGTTTTGGTGGCAGTCGACGCCAGTATTATGGGGGGTGTGACAAATGGTATCAGAGCATGGTCTTAGGTCTCGTAGGTTATGAGTCCATCTTAGTTTTCGCGTTGCTTATCTTTGATTCCTTTTCATGATTCTCACTCGTAGTCCTTCCGAGTCTGATATTGTTTTGTTCCTATCATTTTAGATGGCGAACACAAGGGGAGCCGAGAATAGAAGAGAGGAGTCCATTTCTGGTCCCGCGACTCATGAGAGGTAGCGACAGATAGTTTTGGAGGCTGAGGAGTTAGCGGCCATTATTCGTAGGGGTGTTTATGGGTCGGTTCAGGTCGGTTTTGGATCGTAATTCAAACCGAACCGATCCGCTCGGTTTTAGATAAATTCAGACCGAAACTGAACCGACGATGGAAAAAATTATCAGTTTCGGTTCACATCGATTTCGGGTCGGGTTGGTTTCGGCGGGTTTTTTAAGGTCGATTTTCGATTTTGGTCGTTTTTTTATGGTGTTTATTGGGTTTTGGATATAAAAATATAAGTTATTTAGGATTTTTTAAATATAAATATTGGTTTCGGGTCGGTTCGGTTTGAATCGATTTTTCCCATGTCTAAACCGTCAGCCGAATCGACATTGTCGATTTTTTATATCTGTAAATCGTAGGCTGAACCGGGCTAAAAAATCACTGATTTTGGTTCGGTTCGGGCCGATTCAATTTGGTTTTTGAGCCGATTAGTTTTTTTGCACACTCCTAATTATTCGTGAGGCCACGGTCGCCGGTATGGAGATGGGGAGATCGAGATGGGTGACTTTAGAGGCACAACAGCAAGGTACACCCGTTTCGGCTTGGGATAGGGTGAGAACCATCTTTTTTGAGGGAAATCCTCCCACCTTTGCAGTGGGACTTGACCTAACGATTTCTCACCAATGGAAGAGGGACATGGAGAGACATTTGAGGATGGTGGACTGGACGGATGTGCATAAATAGATGTTAGAGATGTTTAAGCTGACTGGGGATGCATTATAGTGGTGAGAGAGTGACACTACGTCAGAGGATAGAGATCAGTTGGGTTATAAAGATTTTATGATAAAGTTTAACAATAAGTACTTTCTGTATGCAATTAGGAACGCGAAGAAGAGAGAATTTATGGACTTGGAACAAGGTTCAAAGTCAATTGTCGAGTATGAACAAGAATTCACCAATTTATCTATATTTGTACCAGAGGAGGTTAGCACTTAGGTGAAGAAAATTGAGTGTTTCATTAAGGGATTGTCTTGGTTGATTAGGTTGATGGTGTTGTGAAATTTGGCGTACACTACTTATGCTCAGGTAGTGGATGTCACAATGTTACTATGGCAAGAGAAGGGCAATTATCAAAAGAAGTTGGGAAAGAGACAAGAGTCAAATGGACAAGGTGGTTAGAATAAGGGTCGCAATGATCAAGCTTGGAAGAAACAAAGAACAAACCAGGAACAAAAAGGATAAGGAGAAGAATGAGCAACTGCTAGATGTTCCGAACCTTTTAAGGGTGAATGCTTTTTCTTTGGGAAACTAGGACATAAGTGTAACAACCCAGGTTTTTGAGCGGCTATTTTATATTATTTTGCCTGATGTTCTGATATTATAAAATAGGTGATGTTGGAGTAAATATTGTTTCCCTTGATATTAAGGGATAATATTTACTATGTTTTGTCTTTTTACCGTTATGAGAAGGTAAATAGCATTATACTGTGTTTTATTGCGTCGTTATATGTAAAACGACGGTTATGACTCATATATATATTGGGGTATAATTAATGAAATAAAATGAAATTGGAAAACAAAAATAGTTCACTTTATTCTGAATGCCAAAATAGGGGGTGCGGTTGTTTTTAGAATAGTCGAGATAGTCGAAATAAGTGTCATGTTGTATTTTGGAGTTTCGAGCACTTTTGACGCGTTATAACCCAATTATGTGGATACGAGTCATTTTAATGGTGTATTAGCAATTAAAAGAGGGGAATTGTATTTTAGAACCCGGTTAAGTTCCCCACCCCTTTTATTTTCTCAATCTTATGAGAGAAGCCAAAAGAGAGAGAGGGAGAAGAGAGAGTTGGGAGAAAATGGAGAGAAAGAGAGAAAATGGAAGATTGGAGCCGAAATTTGTTGCTTCGGGAAGAGAATCCGAGACTACAACCTCGAGGCAAGTTTCTTACTTGCTAGATATTGATTTAATGTGATAATTTGCATGTATAGTTAGGTTTTTGGTGATTTAAACCCTAAATGGGTATTTGTTGATTTTGGTGATTAAAGCCTTACATCTTAGTTTTAACTTGATTTGAGGAATTTATATTAGTTATTAATTTTGTAGAAGTGATTTGGATGAATAAATTGTAGTTGTTGTTGGATGAAATCAAAGATTTGGGGTTTTTGATATTTTAAGGTTCTTCAACCCGTAGCCCAAACTGGGCCAATTTGTAGGACCGAATCGATTCGGTCCAAGGGGCGAATCGATTCAGATAAGGGAAGCTTACAGGTCTGGGCAAACCGAATCGATCCGGGTTGGGACCGAATCGATTCGGCAATTGCAGAAATTCAGTTCTTACTCCCCGAATCAATTCAGCTTTTTAGCAAATCGATTCGCAAGGGCGAATCGATTCGGCCCAAGGGGCGAATCGATTCGGCTTGGTTGCCCTGTTTTTGTGGGATTTTCCTAGTTTGATTTTTTTAGCCCTTTTTCTTTTAGGTCCAAGGTTTAGGGACCTTCCTTTGGGAAGTAATGGGGAGTCTTAGAGGGTGGTTTTGGGTAGACTAATGCCATAGGATTAAATGGGATATTTAGGCTTACCCCGAGGACTAGTTGCATAGGTTGATGTCCGTATGATATAGGAGATTAATCGAAAAATAAATTGGAGATAAAATGTTAATGTTGAGACTTTTGGGAGATACTCCTTGAGGGAGACTCACTTTGATGGTTTATGAAATTGTATAAAATGTTGGAGACTTGTTTGAGGTTTATGGCACTTCGGGTCTTAGGGAATTAATAAAATATGACTCTAAGAATAAGAAATGCATATTATAAAATGTGGTACTAATAAATAGTACAAATGATTTTGAGAATGTAAAATTGGATGGTTTCAAAAGCAAAAGGAAAATGATTTTTCATAAATGTTAATTTATGGTAACACACCCTCTCTAAATGACATCATAAGGGAAGTTTGCGCGCTGTGGTGAAGCCCCCTGGCTAGTGAATGCAGGGTGGATATATCCCCAGGCCATATGAGCGTTTATGGTATGTTTTCTGCGATGGGTAGGTAATTTCGGGTGTGGTTATGACTACCCCGCAGGCATATGGCCGCTTCCCGACATCTTGCATTGTAGGTGCCCAAGTGTCGTAATTGATAGGCACTGGAAGATGATGGTCATTTAGGGGCGTGCACAGTGGGGAAACCCGGATGGGCGGTCTTAGAACGCGTTATATGATATATATAACTATGTTCAATAATGTGGGACATTATTGGTATTAAAGCATTTTATGATAATGAAATGGCTTTAATTACATTTTTCGGATGGAAGAAGGAAAATGAATGATACGATATGAAAAGGTTAAAGCATTTTTATGATAATAAAACTTGCTTTAAAGTATGTATTTTCCTGGATGGAAGAAAGGAAATAAAATTGGTAAAGAGAGTTTTTGAAATGATATTGATTGGTAAACATTTGATAAAGTGTCTTACCATATATATATATATATATATATATATATATATATATATATACTAAAGAAAGAAATAGGAATTATGCTTTTAGATGGTGAATGGATTTAATTATGTATCCTTGAGTAGCTGTAGATGAGACCTCTCATTTATATGTATATATCAATAATGTGCTGAGGGTCTAATGTATCTCGACGATCAACCTTGCCTAGTAGTAGTGTATTGAGGGGGTTCCTTGTTTGGATTTCGCTTTGCGAGACACCCCACGCACGAATAAGGGCATAGTGTTGTGACTGGGGAAAAGTTAACCTTTAGTACTTGGATTAATTAGAACAGGGTCTAATGTATCTCGACGATCAACCTTGCCTAGTAGTAGTGTATCGGGGGGGTTCCTTGTTTGGATTTCGCTTTGCGAGACACCCCACGCACGAATAAGGGCATAGTGTTGAGACTAGGGAGAAGTTAGCCTTTTTTTCTCGGTTTAACTAGAGCATCATTGATACTGCGCTAGGTTGCTTTTAGACCGAGAGGTGAGAAATGATATTGTTAATTGCGACAGAATTACGCACTTAACTGTCATGCATTTTAGTCACATGGGAATCATATTAAATCGGACCCTGACCCGTCTATATTTCTTTGTTTCTGCATATACTCTTTTCCGTACACGTGCTCTACCGCATGGACACCCGTATTTACATTTCCATTCCGGTTGTCATGGAGCTACGGCATATTGCGGATGTTGTAGGTTATTTGTTTTAGACGCTTCTTTCTCTTGTACTCTAGTTATGCTCAATTATTTATTCGGGCGTGTTTGCCCACGCCCTGCATTCATTTATTATATTGTAATAATTGAATTGTAATACTCGGTGTAACTAATTGTATTAGTCTGTTCACCGACAACTTATTCGGTGATTATTTATTATATTGCCATTTTTATCCATTGGTTTTTGATATCCACCGTTTCTGCAAATGGGATTGTCTAAGTGTTTTTATTTTATTCAAAATTTTCTTTTTATTGACAGTCCGTTTTCTAAAATTATTGGTGGTTATCTCGTACTATTATTTTAATTGACAGTGATGCTGAGAATGGACCATCTATGGTTCCTGTGATTATTAGAGTATTGGGCTGGCCACTTATTATTTTAGTAGGTGGGTTGTCACAATAAGGCGGCTAAGTGTTTCAAGAAATAGGGCCAACAAGGCCAAGCGGCACAGGCCCAACAGGGTGAAGTCACACAAGGGCAACAAGGTCAAGGTGTACAGGGATAGCAAGGACTGATGCCTCTAGTTCTTGTAGCAGTAGGTGTTCATCAGCACTGACAGCGTGAGGTGGTCAGTGAGTAGCAGGAGCGCCAACCGATACCGGTTACAGGAGGTGCTATGTGGCTCAGCCTCACGCAGAGCAGGATAAAATGTGTGTCTAGTAGAGTATCGGAGTATGTAATATTTTCCTACATACTTATGCATGTAGGCATTATATATATATTGTATTTTTGTTAAGGATTACGTTTGGATAGGTTAGGTGTATGTTCGCCTAATTGTGGTACTCTATAGGTAGGCATATATGAGCCTTATTTTATTTTGAACGATTACGAATTACTGAATTTCGAGCACGAAATTCTTTTGCTAGTGGAGAAGTATGTAACCCCCCGTGTTTTTATTAATTAATTTAATTAATTAAAGGGAATATTCGATAAAAATAAAATTTTGAATTTATTAGTCTTTAATAATTAAACATGTTGATTTTTATATTTGAGTAGTAAATTTTCAACTGAAATTAAATCGGAGTTATAATAAAATGTTATAATCACTTTTTAAAAATGTTTTAACAAGGAGGTACGTATTTTTTGAGTTAAAGAATATTTTTCTAAGTGTAAAGGCGAATCTTTTAAAGTTTGTAATTGAAGTGTTTGGGTCATTTAAACGACAACGTATGTCATTCGAACGACATCGCATCTCGTTTGAATGACAAGTGTCAGTCGTTCGAACAACAGGTGAGGCGGTGGGTTAATTATAGTCCTAATTGTATTCTAACTCTTAAACCCTTTAAACACCAAAACTGATACGGGGCTGGGACTTTCAGAACACTTTTATCTCAAACCTTTTCTCCAAAAAGGTTCTCCAAACATATTTCCTCTCACCTCCAACCCCTAGCCCCGACTTTTAACAAGTTTTAACTCTAGAATTGAAGATTCAATTGGTATTTTTCAAGAGGAATCCAACCGTCTACTCAGATTTTTATCCGACAAATTTCAGGCATGAATACTGTAATCCTTTCCTTTAGTATTATGCGTTTTAAGTGTCGCCTAAATCTTAATACTATATTTTTTTATTTAAATCAATTAGTAACTTAATTAGAGAAAGTGGACACTTAAATTTGGGACTGTTTTTATGAAAATTTTCAATATGATTTAATTCTTGAAACCTTTGGGTCCATAGGTTAGATTTTTGGGTGTTTATGGTTTTGGGTGTAGGTTCTCATGTAGAATTTTTATGGGATTATTTATATGGTTAATGGGACACGCTCACACTTATAAAAATGAGATGAATTGTAAAAGAGAATGATTATGACTGATATACCCGTTTATAACCTTTGCCTGGCTGAAGATTATCTCCAAAACGGACGACCCTACGAGGGGCCGACCCTTCACCAGGCTCCAGCTGGCCTCCACCAGGCCCAGACGACCCTACGAGTGGCACCCTTCCCCAGGCTCCAGACGACCCTACGAGGGTACGACCCTCCACCAGGCTCCGGACGACACTACGAGGGGCCGACCCTCCACCAGGCTCCGGACGACAGTACGAGGATATGACAGTACGAGGCCAGAATTAAGCCAGGCTCACTACCGGAAGAAACTTTGCCCTCGGCCTCGGCTCATAGGCCGAGGGTGATATCATGACGGCGCGTGGTTTGGGAGACGCGTGGAACAGTGCGCGTCAGACTCATATGACACGTGGCAGACCGTTATAACAGAATCACACCCTCACGTGAGGGAATATTATGTCATCATTTGGCATCTACAGGTGTCAACAGGGGATTGGCTAGATCATTATTCACATGCACCATGCTTACTTGGGGGGTACACTACACCCCCCAAGACCTATATATACTTGTCATCTACAACCCTACAGGGGATCGATCCATGAACAGTAGCCCTAGCTAAAACTCTTCTTGTACACACACAGTAGAGAGAGAGTGGGTTATGTGCATTGTATCCAAGGCCATTAGTGCCCATACTTAGTGGATCACACACTCACAGTGGATGTAGGCCAAATTGGCTGAACCACTATACATCATTGTCTTATTTCCTCTTATACTCATCCCCTTCTACACACTTGCATACTCATACACTCATACATCTCTATGGCAGCCATGGCTGCTACTGTTTGAGCTCATTATCACTTATCCGGTGGTGCTAAATCTCAGCATCATCAGTTTGGCGCCGTCTGTGGGAAACGAGAAGACATCTATTCCTTTGTACAGCTTGACCTCACTGGGCACTCTGGTGGTGAACCAACACTCCCCCTGAGAGGAGGTGTTTCACCATTGAAAGGGACCCACTAAGGTTCTCAAGCTCTCCAGTATTTTCTTCAGTTCAACTTTTCATAGCTCAAGCACATGGCACCTGAGATACCACCGCCACCACTTCCCCCGCCGGATGAGGGGGGAAGACCCAGTTCCAGTCAGCCGCCACCCCAGTCTGAGATGGCTGATGTGGAGGCAGCCCTAAAGTCTCTGGCGGCAAGCCAGCGGATGATGCAGGAGCAGTTCACAGCTCTAAGCCAGAACATACTGAGAGCACCAGGGGTTTCACCTGAGATGATTACTCCGGCAGCAGCTCCAGGGCAGCATGAGGCCAGGGGACCACCCCAGGCACCACGCAAAGACCTGCCACCCCCTCGGCGGCGTAGGGATGTTGCTGACCCCAGGCGTTTACGCCTGGGGAGGCAAGGAAACCCTTGCCCTGAAGACAGGTATGACGATCTGGAGGGAGAGGAGGCCCCAATTGAATGCTGGGAACCGTATGAGGTCTCCAACAACACTGTGCGACCTCTCCAAGATAGTAGAGGAAAGGGCGTGGGACCAAACCCTGATGATCGCCCGAGAGGCTCTGCTTTTGATCGCTTGAGCAGAGGGTCGGCCTTTGAGAGGCTAGGCCCAGTAAATGACCTGCGGGATAAGTTGTCCAGGTCAAGAAGTGCTGCGAGGTCCAGACAGGAGGCAGCAGATGGCCGACCCCAGGGGCGGGATGACGGCCAAAGGGAAGTGAACAGCCAACACAGGCCTGCTGCAGCAGAACCCTCCGTCCACCTTCAAGAGGCGGCTGGGGATAACATTGGCCACGCCGACCCTGTGAGGCCTTGGAATGACTCAATCCAGCGGCTAGAGGATAAGATAGGTGATATATTGAAGAGCCGAGATCCCCTTCAGAAGGGATATACCATAGGCTCACCCTTTGTGGCGAAGATAGTCGACTTCCCTACGCCATCAAGGTTCAAGCCACCTATGGTCACCCCAAGATACGATGGGAGCACCAACCCTATCCACCATGTTGAGATGTATCAATCAGCAGCAGATATATACTCTATCTCAGATGAGATGAGATGTCATGCCTTCTCCGGAACCCTGACGGGGGCTGCACACGTTTGGTACACGTCTCTTCCAAAAAATTCCATTGAAAACTTTAAGCAGTTGGCAGACCGGGTCATCCACAACTTTTGCTTTGGAGTAAGGCCACAGAAGAAGACCACCCACCTGCTCTATGTCAAGCAGGGGAAGAATGAGAGTCTGAGGGACTACATAGCCAGATTCAATAAGGAGAAGCTGGAGGTGGAAGACTATGAGGAGAGCATAGCTATGACATCCCTGATCGGAGGACTCCAAAAGGGGAAGCTGTTATGGAAGCTTGCTGAAGACCCTCCGAGGACGATGGCCGAATTGTTGTCGGCAGCAGGAAAGGTGATGAACGCCGAAGAGGCGATGGCCGCAAAAAATGAAGACGAGAAGGGAGGTACTGGTGGGGGTAAGTACCCTAAGAAGAACAAAGAGGGGAAGAAGAGGTCCACGGACGACAAGTTCGCTGGTTACACCCCTCTGACGGTCAGCTGTGAGCAAATTCTCAATGAGATAAAGAGTGACCGATCCCTGAAGTGGCCTGAGAAGCTAAGGGCAGCACCTGGCAAGAGAAATAAGAACCTGTGGTGTGAATTTCATCAAGACCACGGTCACGTGACAGACAAATGCTTTGCTCTGAAATATGAGATTGAGAAGATGCTGAAAGAAGGGAAGCTCAGAAAGTTCGTCGACAGAGGCGCCTTCAAGAGGGGCCGAGGGGACGACCCCAGAAAGAAGCGAGTCGATGTATGTAGAGAGGGTCCTCAAAAAAGAAGGGACGACCCTTTTGATGATGAGGACGACCTGATCTCCCGCTGAGAGACGATCAGGGCCCCGTCAAGAGGCTTAATACGATCTCGCTCGGAGTGGGAATGATCTCTGGGGGTCTGGCAGGAGGAGGATCGGAAGTCGCAGATAGGAAGGCCCACGTGGCAGAAGCCAGGGCAGTGACGAAGATTGTACATTCGACCTCTCTGGAGGCCAAGCCAGAAAAGAGGAAGAAGGTGGACATGGACACACTGATAGTAGGATTCTCACGAATGGACTTCAAAGGCCTCTTAGCCCCGCATGATGACCCGCTCGTCATCACGACCAGGGTGCATGGGTGTGAGGTGCCGAGGATCCTGGTGGATGGGGGCTCATCTGCAGATGTAATGTTTTGGCCATGCTTCAAGGCCTTAGGTCTCAGCCGTGCTAGACTCGTCCCGTACCATCATCCATTGATTGGATTCAGTGGGGAAAAAGTTCACCCCCTTGGAGTGTATGAGGCTGATGTTAGGATGGGGGACGAGTGGCCGAGATGGCTCACCAGGAAGGTCAGTTTCTTTCTGATGGATGAGCATGTGTTTTCAGCCTATAATATCATATTGGGGCGGGTGGCACTCAAAGGGTTCGAGGCCGTGCCGTCTACGGTCCACCAGATGATTAAATTCCCTACCCCATACGGGGTGGGGGAGGTTCAGGGAGACCAGACGACAGCGCGAGAGTGCTACTACAACTCCGCCGAAGAAAGGGAGGCACACGAGGGCTACAGCCACTTACAATATTGATACCCTAGACCCCAGGGACGAGACGAAGCTCAAGAAAGGAGAGGCCGCTGAGGAGGTAGAACCCATCATCCTCGATGAGGATGACCCGGAAAAAACCGTCCAAGTTGGCAAGTCTCTGAGGCCCAACATCAAGGAAGACCTCATTAAACTGTTGAGGAAAAGACGAAGCGTCTTCGCGTGGAGTCATGTAGATATGCCGGGGATCGACCCTGAAATCATGTGCCACAAGCTCAATGTGGTAGAGGGAGTGAAGCCGGTAAAGCAGAAGAGGAGGATTTACTCTAGAGAGAAGTACGAGGTCATCAGGGATGAGGTCAAAAAGCTAGAGGAAACTGAATTTATCAGAGAGGTCATCTACCCTGAGTGGCTGTCCAACGCAGTCATTGTCCCAAAGGCCAACGGGAAGTGGCGGATGTGTGTGGACTTCACAGACCTCAACAAGCACTGCCCCAAAGACAGCTTCCCTCTCCCCCGCATTGACCATATGGTAGACGCTACTGCAGGCCACGAGCTCATGAGTTTTATGGTTGCCTACTCAGGGTACAACCAGATCTTCATGAACCCTGAAGACTCGAAGAGGACTGACTTCATCACTGACAAGGGTACATACTGCTATAGGGTCATGCCCTTCGGTCTAAAAAACGCGGGGGCAACGTACCAGCGCCTCGTAAATAAAATGTTCAAAGACCAAATTGGGAAGTCTATGGAGGTCTACGTGGATGACATGCTGACCAAGAGTTTGAAAGCAGAGGATCATGTGGCAGACCTGGAGAGGACCTTTAATACGATGGACAAGTACCAGATGAAGCTTAATCCGTCCAAGTGTGTCTTCGGGGTCGGAGCGGGGAAGTTCTTGGGGTTCATTGTCAATCAAAGAGGCATCGAGGCCAATCTTGAAAAGATAAAGGCCCTTATTGAGATGAAGACCCCCAAGTCCATTAAAGACGTTTAGAGGCTCACAGGGAGAGTGGCTGCCTTGAACAGATTTGTGTCGAGGGCTACAGACAGGTGTCTACCATTTTTCAAGATCCTCAGGAAGGCCTTTGAATGGAGTGAAGAGTGTGATGAGGCTTTCAAGGAGCTAAAATCATACTTAGGGTCTCCCTTGCTGCTGTCACGACCCGTGCAGGGTGAACGACTTTATGTGTACCTCGCCGTCTCAGAGTCTGCCATCAGCGCAGCCATCGTGAGAGACGAGGATGGTATACAGAAGCCTGTATACTTTAACAGCAAGGCACTCCACGGGGCAGAGCAAAGATACCCGAGGATGGAAAAGTTGGCCTACGCCTTGATCCATGCCTCAAGGAAGATGAAACCGTACTTCCAGTCCCATACTATGGTCATCCTTACTGACTCTCCTCTTAGGCAGGTCCTACACAAGCCTGAAAAATCAGGAAGGCTAATGACCTGGGCTATAGAGCTGGGGGAGTTCGATATTGTGTATCAGCCTAAGACAGCCATTAAGGGGCAGGCATTGGCAGATTTCGTGGCTGAATTTACTTGGGAGAGTGATGAGGCCGAGGGTGAGGGTCTAAGCCAGACAGATACCCAGCAAGGTAGGCTCACCGACCCTCCTGCAGATAAGGATGAGACAAGCACCGCTAGAAGAAAGGTGGCTGAAAATGAAGAGGTAAGATACCTTTTTAGACAAGGGTCACTCATCGAGGGAAATTTCTCGGAGGAACATGCTGTGTGGAGTCTCTTCGTCGACGGGTCCTCTTGCGAAAGCGGGAGCGGAGCTGGATTGATAGTATCAGCACCTGACGGCACAGACATCGAGTACGCCCTGAGGTTCAATTTCAAAGCCTCCAACAATGAGGCTGAGTATGAGGCCTTGATAGCTGGCCTTTCCTTGGCCAAATCTCTTAGTGTCGGCCAAATTTTGGTTCACAGTGATTCAAGGCTGGTGGTGAATCAGATACTAGGAGCCTATGAGGCCAAAGACGAGAGGATGGCTAGGTATCTTGAGAAGGTGAGGTCATTGCTGAAAAACTTTAAAGAAGTGAAATTCAAGAGGATACCTAGGCTCGACAATGGCCGTGCTGACGCCCTTGCAAGGTTGGCCTCAGCTACTAGGACAGACATAAGGAGGACAGTCCCGGTAGAAATCTTGCTTCGACCAACTATCGAAGACGTCGAGGGAACACTTGTCATTTGCATGAATGTTTCTCAAGAACCTTCATGGATGGATCCTATGATCAGATACATTAAAGGGGGAAAGATGCCAGAAGCAAGCCAAGAGAGGAAGAAGCTGAGATACAGGGCTGCAAAGTTCGCTGTCATCGGAGACACGCTGTACAAAAAGGGGTTTCTGCTCCCCTTACTTAGGTGTGTGCATCCCTCAGAAGTCCCTTCTATTTTGAAAGATGTGCATGAAGGGTCGTGCTCAAGCCACATTGGGGGTAGATCCTTGGCAAAGAGGGTGATCACCCAAGGCTACTGGTGGCCGACCTTGGGTAAAGATGCTGCTGCATATGTTAAAAAGTGTGATAAATGCCAAAGATTTGCTACCATCCCTCACCAACCTCATCAGCCTCTTACCTCCATTACATCCCCATGGCCGTTTGCAGTGTGGGGGATTGACCTGGTAGGACCCTTACCGAGGGCAGTCAATAACTATCGGTTCCTCATCGTAGCAATTGACTACTTTTCAAAGTGGGTAGAGGCCGAACCAATGGTCATGATCACGGAGCAGAAGACCTTCCAATTCATCTGGAAGAATGTGATATGCAGATATGGTCTACCCAACACCCTCATCTCGGATAACGGGACCCAGTTCAAGAATGCCTCTCTGCAGAAGTACTGTGAGAGGGTAAGTATCAAACAATTTTTCTCCACCCCAGGCCGACCTCAGGCCAATGGGCAAACCGAAGTTACGAACAGGACAATCCTAGATGGGATTAAGAAGAGGCTTGAAGAGGAAAAAGGAAGATGGGTCGAGGAGTTATATGCAGTGTTGTGGGCGTACAGGATGACAGTAAGGACCTCTACTGGGGAGACCCCATTCATGTTAGCTTATGGATCAGAAGCAGTCATCCCCACCGAAGTCGAGTTTCCCACTCATAGGGTCCAAATGTACGACCCCCAGGGAAATACGGAAGAGAGGAGACTTGACCTGGACTTGATTGAGGAAAGAAGGGAGGATGTTGAGATAAGGCAGGCTTCCTACCAGCAGAGGACCGCAAGGTTTTACAATCAGAGGGTGAAACAGAGACCTATCGCAGTAGGAGACTTGGTTCTCAAGAAGACTTGGCAAAAGCCCAACAAACTCCATCCTAATTGGCACGGCCCCTACAGGGTCATCGATGAAGTTGTCCCTGGGACATATAGACTAGAAAACCTAGAAGGGGAACCTTTTTCCAACCCCTGGAACGCAGATCATTTGAAGAAATACTACTAGTAGTGTTGTAAGGTCTTGATAGACCATAGTTGTAATAGGAGTTGCTCCAACAGGACTTTGGAAAATTAATGAGAAATATGATTCCCCTCACCCTATAGTTGTCAGTTCCAGTATGCGTGGAAACATCTACAAAAAACCATTAATTTGGTAAGTGGATCCCTCGGCTATAATGAGGACCAATGGAGGGGACGACCCCTCCACTGTTCTAAAAAAAGACGAGGGCAAACTTAATTTAAAACCATTTGGTTAGTTGAACCCTTGGCTATAATGAGGACCAATGGAGGGGACGACCCCTCCACTGTTCTCAAGAAAGACGAGGGTAGACTTAATTTAAAACCATTTGGTTAGTTGAACCCTCGGCTATAATGAGGACCAATGGAGGGGACGACCCCTCCACTGTTCTCAAGAAAGACGAGGGTAGACTTCATAAAAATCATGTTTGGTTAGTTGAACCCTCGGCTATAATGAGGACCAATGGAGGGGACGACCCCTCCACTGTTCTCAAGAAAGACGAGGGTAGACTTCATAAAAATCATGTTTGGTTAGTTGAACCCTCGGCTATAATGAGGACCAATGGAGGGGACGACCCCTCCACTATTCTCAAGAAAGACGAGGGTAGACTTCATAAAAATCATGTTTGGTTAGTTGAACCCTCGGCTATAATGAGGACCAATGGAGGGGACGACCCCTCCACTGTTCTCAAGAAAGACGAGGGTAGACTTAATTTAAAACCATTTGGTTAGTTGAACCCTCGGCTATAATGAGGACCAGTGGAGGGGACGACCCCTCCACTGGTCTCAATAAAGACGAGGGTAGACTTCATAAAAATCATGTTTGGTTAGTTGAACCCTCGGCTATAATGAGGACCAGTGGAGGGGACGACCCCTCCACTGTTCTCAACAAAGACGAGGGTAGACTTCATAAAAATCATGTTTGGTTAGTTGAACCCTCGGCTATAATGAGGACCAATGGAGGGGGCGACCCTCCACTGTTCTCAAGAAAGACGAGGGTAGACTTCATAAAAATCATGTTTGGATTAGTTGAACCCTCGGCTATAATGAGGACCAATGGAGGGGACGACCCCTCCACTGTTCTCAAGAAAGACGAGGGTAGGTTTTATTTAAAACCATTAAATTGGTTCATTGAACCCTCGGCTATAATGAGGCCAGATGAGGGGACGACCCTACACTGGTCCTCAAAAAAGACGAGGGAAGGGTTAGTAGCATCATCATCAACAAGGAGCAAACTATAAAAGAAGGAAATAAGGAAGACAGCAATGGTAGAAGGAAGAGACGATGGTATTAATATAAAGCGTCCAAGTGTTTTACAATATTTAGAACAAAAATACAAAAATGAGGGTATGGGCCACAGACGGCCACCCTAAGGGGCGATATCAGAAGGCAGAGCCCCAACATCAACCAATGGGGTCTCTTCAGCAATCATGACTGGCCGATCCTCAGACGTGCCGACCCCCTCAACATGAACTTGGGACTCCACTTGCGACAGGGCCTCAGCAATCAAGGGATCATCCAGCTGAACCACCTCAAGAGAAGGGCGGATGGATGATACTGTGTCGGAAAACTTTAGGACGACCCACCGACAGGCCGTCCTAATTCCCCTCTCAAGATATTCAAGGCCGAAGCCTTGGAATTCGTCAGAGACCTTGTAAGCCTCAACAGCATCAGCCTCGGCTTTCTGGACAGCTGCTTCAAGGTCAGTCTTGTGCTTGGCCTCCATATTGGTTAAGGCCTCGTCCTTGTCCTTGAGCAACAAGTCCTTGTCCTTGATCAACAAGTCCTTAGCCTGCAGATCGGCATCATGCTGCCTCGTCAGCTCATCAAGGACTCTAGCGTGCTCAGTCCTTGTACTCTCTAGCTCGGCCCTCGCAGTGTCCAGCTCTGTCCGTAGGTCGACCTCTTGTTGAATGGCCCTCTCAGCTTCGTGAAACTTTTGTTGATTCTCGGCCATCCACTTGGTGGCTGAGGTCAAGGCACAAACAGACTGCAAGAAAAAATGAACAAACATCAAGATGGGCAGAGGTAACAGTTAGTAAGAATAAAATTAAAAGGTCAAGACCAATACCTGAGCAAGGGAGTGCAGACCATAGTCGTACACTTTGGCAGGGGGCATCTTCGCCAAGAACTCGAAGTCAGAGGCCGACGGTGCAGAGAACATCGAGGCCTTGGCTGCCCTCAAGTTTGTGATCAGCGACGAGGGGTCGGCCCTCAGATGGGCCAGATTTTGAGACCAGAAGGCCCCCATGCTCGATGAAGAGGTTGCCCCCTCAGAGGCCTCGACCCTGGCCCTTGTCTTAGGGTCAGGCCGATGCTCAACTGGAGCCTCAGGCTCCTTCCTTTTGTGGCTGTCGGCTGTCGGCTCAACAACCGTCGGCCTTGAGGCCCTCGTCTTCTTTGGAGCTTGCTGAGGCTCCTTCCCCTTCTTCTTTGACAAACCAGCGAGTAGGCTTGGAGCAGTCATTTCCCAGAGGTAATCTGACACACCTACAGGACGACCTGAAAAGGGTACCATGCATCAGAAAAATACAGAGATAAACAGGAAACACTTCAAAAAAGTAAAGAATGGAAAACGTGCTGTATAACTCACATAGTTCCGTCAGAGGGCCGACCCTCAGACCAGCTTCTTTGAGGTACCGAGGGGTCATCAAATCTTCGAACTTTGGGATCTCACCCCCTCTCCCTCGTCCCCTCAGATACTCAACAATATCCCTTTCCTCCAGGCTAAGTCCGGGGTCTGACCTAGCTTTCATTGAGGGATTAGACCATTTGTCAGGGACCCTCGGACCATCGGCAGAAGGGGACGCCTCGGTGGAGCACTCCCACTCCCCAGATATGAAGAAGAATCTCTTTTTCCAATCATTATTGGAAGTTTGAGCCACGTGGAGAAGTTTCTTCTCAGACCTTCTCGCCCCTAGATGATAGTATCCGGGCTGTTTAGATGAAGAGGTGATGTTGTAACAGGCCAAGAATACGTCGGACGAGGGTTCATCAGTGAAATCATTTTTCCACAAGGAAATGTAACCCAGGATCGTCCTCCAAGAGTTGGGTGGAAGTTGAGAAGGGGAGACGCCCAGAGCCGACAGAATATCTACAATGGCAGGGTGGAAGGGAAGTCTGACACCTACCTTGAACATTTTCTCATAAACTGCAACCTCTCCCTCTTGACAGTCAAAAACCCTCTCAGTATCAGAGGGAACCCTCATAGTTACCCCAGAGGGCACTCCGTAAATATGCCTCCATATCAGAAGGTCTTTATCCCTAACGGAGGAGATAAAGGACGAGGCGTGGGAGGTGTCAACCTCATCATCTGTATCATCGTCCTCGTCCTCATCTCTTTCCCCCTCATCACCTGCAGGAGGACCCTGGGGAAAAGCCACTTGGAAGGCATTGGGGGATAGGGTTGTCACAGGGACGGCCTCAGAGGGGATCGTACCCTCGGCCTCTCGGGGAGGGATAAGGTCAGACGTGTCCCTTCTACCCGACGTTCCAGCACCAGTTGGCGAGGAGGCTCTCTCGTCCATTTCACTTGGTTTGGGAGTATCGGCCGGACGAGATGACGACCCACAAGACTCAGAGGGTTCAGATGGTCTTATGGTGGCAAGAGGAATGGGAAAGATGGGTCGTACCCAATTAGGGTCGGCCCCTCGTCTCCTCTCTTCCTCTTCCTCTATTCGTCTGATTTCGGTAAAGAGCTTCTCTCTCAAAGATGGGAATTCAGACACTAAGTTGTAAAGCCTCCTAAGCATTAAAGGGAAGACCCTACACTTGGAAGAAATTACACTAGGCTAATTCAACTACAAACACTTGGGGGATTGACCAGGTTTGACTTCTGGATTAAACCAAAGAACTAAAAAGTTTTTGTCAAGAACGTTCAAGAACTAACAACCGGAGAAGACACCGGAAAAGGCTATGGGGGAACTCTAAGAAAGTGCCGACCTACAACCCTAAAAAATACACAGAAATGAAGACAAAGGAAGGCGCGAGGAGAAAAAGGTTACCTGATGAGGAGAGAACAAGAGCGCTGCGAGGCCTGAAGGATTGAAGGCTGCAAATGGCGACTGGTTCTAGAGAGAGAGTAAACTTAGGCGCGAAGAAGAAGAAGCTGTGGAGAGAGAGAGTTTAAAAACTCTTAAATACCTTGGTAATAAATGGGCACATTTGCCAAGAAGGGTATAATCAGGGCACAGAGCCCCATGCGAGTGTGCAGCCGCCCTGCCTTGGGAACTTGAATGGCAATGAGTACCTGCCCATGTGTCACTCACCTAACTGGTCATACACGCATCCCAATTTCAGCATTATCCCTCAGCCATCTCAATGACACCTATGGCTAAGGGCTGGGGGGTGATTGATATACCCATTTATAACCTTTGCCTGGCTGAAGATTATCTCCAAAACGGACGACCCTACGAGGGGCCGACCCTTCACCAGGCTCCAGCTGGCCTCCACCAGGCCCAGACGACCCTACGAGTGGCCGACCCTTCCCCAGGCTCCAGACGACCCTACGAGGGTACGACCCTCCACCAGGCTCCGGACGACAGTACGAGGGGCCGACCCTCCACCAGGCTCCGGACGACAGTACGAGGGTACGACAGTACGAGGCCAGAATTAAGCCAGGCTCACTACCGGAAGAAACTTTGCCCTCGGCCTCGGCTCATAGGCCGAGGGTGATATCATGACGGCGCGTGGTTTGGGAGACGCGTGGAACAGTGCGCGTCAGACTCATATGACACGTGGCAGACCGTTATAACAGAATCACACCCTCACGTGAGGGAATATTATGTCATCATTTGGCATCTACAGGTGTCAAAAGGGGATTGGCTAGATCATTATTCACATGCACCATGCTTACTTGGAGGGTACAATACACCCCCCAAGACCTATATATACTTGTCATCTACAACCCTACAGGGGATCGATCCATGAACAGTAGCCCTAGCTAAAACTCTGCTTGTACACACACAGTAGAGAGAGAGTGGGTTATGTGCATTGTATCCAAGGCCATTAGTGCCCATACTTAGTGGATCACACACTCACAGTGGATGTAGGCCAAATTGGCTGAACCACTATACATCATTGTCTTATTTCCTCTTATACTCATCCCCTTCTACACACTTGCATACTCATACACTTATACATCTCTATGGCAGCCATGGCTGCTACTGTTTGAGCTCATTATCACTTATCCGGTGGTGCTAAATCTCAGCATCATCAATGACATAATGAATATTGTTGCATGTTAATAAAATTTAACATTTTTAACGTAATTAATTATGTTGAAAATGATGACGGTGTTATTCATTGAATTGGGACTTCTTTGATTACGTGCTATGTTATTCTTGTGAATTATGTATTGAGTGATTTATTATTTTTCACTTTTTCCATCATGGGGACGAGGGACTTTTGGGTAGTAGTTTTGCTCACCTCTATTATAGGATGCTTACTAGGTATGGTACTAGTGGGTAGGCCTTGGTTATAATTTATAATTGCTAGGTATGGGACTAGCTAGTGTAACTTCGTGGGGATTTTATTTTCTGGGGGTGGGCTGATTTTTATGCTTTATCGTCATCACGCTATCCTAGGCATAAGACTAGGACGAGTAAATGTTGGAAATTCATCTTATACATAGGATATGACGTATATGTACTTTCGGGACCCTTAGATATGGGACTAAGGGGTATTTTTGAGAATCTCACATCGATTAAACGGGTGGGGGTAATTTGTCAATTATGATATTGATAAAATGACAATTAATGCCTACGATAAAAACGAGTAATAAAATTTGTGGCGACATAATGTGTCAGTGACCGACAGTTTAAGCGAGTCAACTTGGGCGATTTATGTCATGTCGTGTGTGGAACCTGAAAAATGTTACTAAAGCCGTTTATTAAAAATAAACTATTTGAGTAACTCCGATCTGTTTTTTTAAGAAACTCTTTTCGTAAAAACCAAACTATTTGAACACAAGATGTGTTTAATAAATCAGTATGTACGAGATCTATTCAAGTTTCGAATAACAGGTTTATAAAGTAGTTTAAAAAACTTAAACTCAGCACAACCAAGAGTGAGATGAGGAGATGTAGAAAGATTATGTTCACGATGTTTTTTACGTGGTAAAACCTCAACAATTGAGGAAACATCCACGACTCCCTCTACGGAGTAAAATGAAAAATCCACTAAAACAAATATATGAGTTACAAACTATATAACTAACATGCAAACAACTCAGACCTATATAAGTTTAGGAATGTACCCTCTGGTGTCCTTAAAACTTCTCTGCAGTTCTGATTGTAGATGTAGTTCTCCCAGTTTGTTAACTTCTGATTTGTTCCAGCACTTTACGTCGACTCTTTGTTCACAAGATCTTATTACTAACACTTTTCGTGTTGTAGGGTGAAAGTGTTTGTGGAGGTTCTTTTTAACACATGCATGCACACACACACACTTATTAAGTACAAACAGTCCTAACAAATTACAGTAACACTATATGTTGTGATCTTTTCTTTTTCTTTCTTCTTACAAAACTTTTCAACTTATTTGACCTTTAAATCATTCCCAGAATCCACGAATACCTTGCTAGGAAGACAGACAAGGTCTTAATCAATCTCAGAATATAGAAAAGCTTTTCGAGATTGAAAACCTCCAAGTGAGATTCCAAACTAGGTCAAAGGTTTAGTTTTACAAGAACTAAAAACAGAAAACATTTATTGTTGATTTCAAAGTAAGCAAACGTTTTATAAAAAATAATCAACAATATATTTCTCAAGATGAGAAATAAAGAATGAAACTAAATGTAATGTAACATGAATAACTCAGATCTGAAATTTCTATGAAATCAGAAAGTAGATCTGAGTAAACGTTTAAGTTGAAAACAAGATCTAACGAACAAGAGGTTACAACAACAATTACAAACTAAACTCAAACTCTCAAACACTCAAGAACACTCAAGGTAGTGTTTTGGATATGAAGGTGTTTTGAAGAAGTGTTTGAGTTTGGATGGAAGAGGCTTTGACGAATAGGGTTAGGGTTTCTAACTCTCTCTCTTCTCTCTGTTTTCTCTCTTCTCTCTCTACTCTCTCTATTTCTCAGAAAAATGGAAATGGCAAAAGTCTTCGAAGTCTGAGAATAGGGTTCCTTTTATAGGGTGAGGAGAAGGTTCGAGAGACTGGATCAAAACCAAGGGCCTGGATTAAGTCAAGTCAAATTGACTTAGATCTAAGGGTTGTAAGAACGCGGTGCTTAAACGATTCCTGATTGGTTTAAAAGGTTGTACTGGGATTCACCAAGACAACATGCAGATCGTCGATAGCTAAAGATCCAAGGGATAAAAACATACGCGTTTTTAACTCAATAAAGAACACACTCTCAGCCAATCAGATGAATACAGGTGTTGGGCAGTAACAGGATATGAAACGCGCGTCATAAACTAATTAAAACCACACCCTAAAGTTTACTCCGCTTTCGAATTCTACCCAAGGTAACATTAGGCCAATAAACCCAACAAGTTATATTTACAAAATGACCACAAAAACTTTTAAATCAAGTTTTAATTAAGAAAACCTTATTAAAAAAATGTTTAAAAAATCCCAAAAAATTATTAAAATTCCAACTTAGGGATTTAAACACACTCAACATATGTACACACATTATTATGCAGTATGATATGCAGAAAATAAATTCTACTGTGTGTGAGTGTTGGCAATAGGTTCTTGATCACTACAAGATAGAGAGATGAAATAGCAAACCAACTTCTGAGGTTCTTTGGATTCTAGGGAGGACATAATTTTGTCACAATTTCCAAACTAGATGAGAACTTATACAATATGGACTCAAGTGAGTCAAAAGTATAAGGGCTTTAATCTCCCCCTTTGGAAATATGAGACAAAATCTCCTTTGAGTCATCTAGGACTCGTAGGGCAGCAAGAAAAATAAGAAAAACTTATTCCTATCAAAATTCTATCTACCCAATACCTAGAAATCAAAAAGTACATAACTCAACTAAGTACATTTGAATACCCTATTACAACTGTTGAGAGTAACTGTACAATAAGAACCTGCAATAAATCACTAAGATCAAGCTGTTTAGCATATGTAAGATTTGAATAGACTCAAATTTCTCCCCCATTTTGTCTCAAATGGACAAAGGGAAAAACTTGGGTAAACAGCAAAGTTATTAGTCAGCATAAACCATACCAATAGATTTTTGTAATGAAATGAATCTATTATAATCTAGAGGTTTGGTAAACATATCTGCGAGTTGTAGATCAGTAGGAAGATAATTGATTTCTAATTCCTTAGATTCAACCAATTCGCGTATAAAATGATGTCTTATTTTAATATGCTTTGTTCGCGAGTGTTGAACTGGGTTTTTAAAAATATTAATCGCACTTTGATTATCACAATAGAGATGCAATTGGTTTTCTTGAATACCATAATCACTTAGCATTTGTTTAAGCCACATTAATAGAGCACAACAGCTGCCAGCGGCTATGTATTCAGATTCAGCTGTTGAGAGTGATGTGCAGTTTTGTTTTTTACTACTCCATCCTACCAAGTTATTACCTATATAATAACATGCTCCTAATGTGATTTTACTATCATCAGTACACCCAGCCCAGTCAGCATCAGTGTACCCAATTATAGTGCTTGGTGTGTCATTAGTGTACCAAAGTTCTAGATTTAGAGTGCCTTTTACATATTTAATGATACGTTTAACAGCATTCAAGTGGCTCTCTTTAGGGTTACTTTGATATCGAGCACATACATAATATCAGGACGCGAGGCAGTAAGATATAGTAAGGTGCCTATCATACTACGATACAGAGTAGGATCTACAGATTTTCCATTTTCATCTTTGAAAAGTTTTAACGTAGTACTCATGGGAATTTTAGCATCTTTAGCACTCTCGAGGCCAAATTTCTTTACTATCTCTAAAGCGTACTTGGATTGCGATACAAATAATCCATCTGAATTTTGTTTGACTTGAAGGCCTAAGAAGAATTGTAGCTCCCCCATAAGGGACATTTAAAATTCCTTATGCATAGTTTCAGAAAAGGATTTGACTTCTGAGGGAGAAGTTGATCCAAATATAATATCGTCAACATAAACTTGAGCAATAGTGATGTGTTTGTCAAAATGTTTGACAAAAAGAGTTTGGTCATTTCCACCTCTTTTGAAACCTTTATCCAAAAGAAAACTGGAAAGACGCTCATACCAAGTTCTAGGAGCTTGTTTAAGGCCATACAAAGCCTTTTTAAGACGAAATACATGATTTGGATGTTTAGGGTCAATGAACCCTTTAGGTTGTTCTACATAGGTTTCTTCAGCTAGTATTCCATTAAGGAACGCAGATTTGACATCCATTTGGTACAGTGTAAAGTGCATGTGGCAAGCTATAGCAAAAAGCAGACGAACATATTCTAAACGAGTAACAGGAGCAAAGGTCTCGTTAAAATCTATTCCTTCTATTTGAGAGTATCCTTGAGCAACTAATCTAGCTTTATTTCTAATTATTATCCCATTTTCATCAGTCTTATTTTTGAAAATCCAACGTGTGCCAACAACCTTTTTGTGATCAGGACGTGGAACAAGATACCAAACATCATGAATGACAAATTGTAAAAGTTCTTCCTGCATAGCAGAAATCCAGTGAGAGTCATTCAATGCCTCATTTACATTCTTTGGTTCCACAAGGGAAACAAAACATGCATAATGTGCATAGTTTTTGAGTTGGGATCTTGTACGCACTGGCTCACTAAGGTTACCAACTACGTTATTTATGGGATGATCTTTAGAAACCCAGTTAGGTACCTCAGGTGTCTCAATAGGTAATGAATTATCCATTGCAGAGGAGTCATTTTCTAAAATATTTGTAGACTCTTCCTCAATAGTAAATTCACCAATCTTGCTTTCTACAGTAGTGTCACTAAAAATTACATTTATGGATTCCATCAAGGTTTTAGTTCAAAGATTATACACTCGATAAGCTCTACTGTTAGGCGAATATCCTAGAAATATGGCTTTATCTCCCCGGCTCTCAAATTTGGATAAGTGTTCCCTGTCTTTGCATACATAACAAGTACTGTCAAAGGTTCTAAGATATTTGAGATTAGGCTTTTTATTGTACCAAATTTCGTAAGGGGTTTGTTTGGAATTCTTTCTAAGATAGACCCTATTTATAATGTGACAAGAAGTTCGAATAGACTCTACCCAAAAATATTTAGGTAAATTCTTGGCATGTAACATAACACGTGCCATCTCTTGAAGGGTACGATTCTTTCTCTCCGCAATACCATTCTGTTGAGGGGTCTTAGGAGCACTGAACTCGTGTTTATAACCATTATAGTCACAGTATTCTATAATACCAGTGTTTTTGAATTCACCACCTCTATCACTACGAATTCTATTCACTTGAGTATCCTTTTCATTTTCAATCCTAAGAAGAATTTTTAGGAAGGTTTGAAATGTTTCAGACTTTTGTTTTAAGAAGGCTACCCAGGTAAATCTAGTGAAGTCATCAACCATAACTAGGATGTAACTATGTCCACATAAACTAACAGTTTGGGAGGGACCCATTAGATCCATATGGATGAGTTCTAAGGGATTAGAGGTAAGAATGTCTTTAACTTTCTTATGAGGTGCCTTAACAATTTTACCTTCCTGATAGGAACCACAAATAGGATTGGGTACGAGTTTGATTTTAGGAACTCCTCTAACTATTTCCTGAGAGGTCAGTCTACTAAGGTTATCGTAATTTATATGACCCATTCTGTTATGCCATATCTATTTGTCATCCATTCTGGCAACATTACAGATTTCAGAATTATTCATGACAGTGTAGCAATTGTCAGGAGTATTGAATCTAGTAATTATGCATTCACCTTTTTCATTTAAAATCTTGCAATTGTTCTTTAAAAAGGTAAAAGTATGATTTGAGTAACAAAATTGCGATATGCTAAGTAGATTTGCCTTAAGACCTTTGAATAAAAGAACATCTTGAAGAATAGGAAGCCCATCTTCTTGGAGAGTTCTTTTGCCTATGATTTGAGATTGATATGCCCCAAGTGTAACCTCGACCTAGAGACACGAACATCGACTGAGGTGATGGTCGAGATATTGACCGACCCTGGGTAAGCCATGAGCCCACGATATCAGCCCTCGGCCTTAGTAAGGTCGGCCCAGGCTGACACTACCACCTACATTTCCAGTGGGCACTACGCGCATCGCAGTAATCGACAACATTCTCATATACCTGGGTATGGCAACCTCGGCCGAGTGTAGGCCGAGGTGACAAGAAGCCTTGGTAATATTCAAGATGGAATCAGTCCAACCTCGGCTGGGGCCGAGGTGACAAGAAGCCTTGGTAATCTTCAACATGGAATCAGTCCAACCTTGGCTGGGGCCGACCCCCAGCATAATGTCTCGGCTGAGATCAGTCCGAGACTCCCTATGGCACATCTCGAATTGAACGAATATCAAGCCTTTACATCTCGGCCTCTCCCAGGCCGAGGTCATGCATCAATATGGCGGCCGAGCATCTGTTGACATTTGGATAAGGACACATGGGCACAAATCAGTTGTAACAAGATTATTATCCACACGTGGGGAGGATATTTCATCATCATTCCTTACATGTGACAGTGACAGGTGGCTTCCCCCTATTGGTGAGGCTACCACACACATGTTCATTGCATTCATGGGGGGTACATTACACCCCCTAGGTACTATATATAGAGGTCATCCTCTACCTTGCAAAAGGATCCCAAATATTCAACCCTAGCAAAAACTCTGTCTAGATATACAGTAGAGAGAGAAAGCTTGAGTGATTGTATCCATGGCCATTAGTGCCTCATTACAGTGAGATCATTCACACACACACAGTGGACGTAGGCCAATTTAGGCTGAACCACTTATATCCTGGTGCACTCTCCTCTTCTCCTCACCTCATTCTCTTACCTTTTACATAACTTTTCTGCCATTGTTATTCTTATATTGAGCTTGAAAACACCTTACCTGGTGGTGCTGATTTAGGCATCATCATTTTTGCGCCGTCTGTGGGAACGAGAAGCTATCTCTTCCTCTTTTCCTGCTTAATTTCACCGGAGACTCTGGTGGTGAACCAGCCCTCCCCCTAGCGTGGAGCTGTTTCACCATTGAAAGAGGTCCTGTGAGGTGCTAAGCTCATTTGCTACTCAAGCTCTATAGTGTTAACATATGGCACCAGACTTACCGCCGCCTCTTCCGCCGCCCGGGGGTGGGGGCCTAGCTCCGGTCAGGCGCCCCCCAGTCCGAAATGGTGGAGGTAGCAGCGGCCTTGAAATCTTTAGCTGAAACACAACAAGCCATGAAGGAGCAATTTGCTCAGCTCAGTCAAACTATGATGAGGCCACCTGGAGTCTCACCGGATATGATCACTCCGGCGGCAGTTCATCCTCATCCTGACGCCAGGGGACCACCCCAAGCGCCAATGAAGGACCAGCCTGCACCCCAACGGAGAAGGGACGTTGCTGACCTTAGGCGCTTGCACCTGGGGAGGCAGGGAAACCCTTACCCAGAGGACAGGTATGATGACCTAGAAGCTGAAGAAGCCCCCGAAGACTGCTGGGAGCCGTATGAGGTGTCAAATAACACTATAAGTCAAGGATGTGTCGGCCGAAGAGGAGAAGAGGACCAACAAAGAAGGTCGGCCTTTGATAGGTTGAGCAGAGGGTCGGCCTTCGAGAGACTGGGCCTGGTGAATGATCTAAGACAGAGGCTGTCGAGGTCAAGGAGCGCAGCAGGCTCTCAGAGAGGGAATAGGCAGGGTCGGCCAGACCGAGGCCGACCCTGTGAAAGAAGAGGTAGGGAACAGGAAGAGGTCAACAGCCAACGTGTCGCGGCTGGGGAACCCTCTGTCCATCGCAGGGAGGTGGCAGGGGATAACCTCGGCCAAGTTGATGATAGAAGACCCTCGAATGATTCTATCCAACACCTTGAGGAGAAGATAAGAGATCTCATTAAAAGCAGGGACCCATTACAAAGGGGTTACTCAGAGGGCTCCCCATTTGTGGCTAGGATAGTGGGGTTCCCAACCCCAGCCAAGTTCAAGCCTCCTATAGTGACTCCCAAGTATGATGGCAGCACTAACCCTATACACCATATCGAGATGTACCAGTCGGCAGTATACATTTACTTGATACCTGATGAGATAAAGTGTAGGGCCTTCTCAGGGACCTTGACAGGGGCAGCGCATAGTTGGTTCACCTCCCTTCCGAAGAACTCAATTGAGAACTTCAAAGGCTTGGCTGAGCAGTTCATCCACAACTTCTACTTTGGGGTAAGACCCCAAAAGAAGACTACCCACCTGCTGTATGTCAAACAGGCCAAGGGTGAGAGCCTAAGAGACTACATAGCAAGATTCAACAAAGAGAAATTGGAGGTGGAAGATTATGAAGAGAGCATAGCCATGACCGCCCTTATAGGAGGCCTCCAGAAGGGGAAGCTATTGTGGAAACTGGCGGAAGACCCCCTAGGTCTATGGCGGAGCTGCTGGCAACCGAAGGGAAAGTGATGAATGCGGAAGAGGCAATGGTCGCCAAGTGTGAGGAGGAGAATCGCTGTGGCACGGGAAAGTCCCAAGGTAAGAAAGAGGGGAAGAAGAGGTCAGGAGATGACAAGTTCGCTCATTACACTCCTC
Organism: Sambucus nigra; assembly: GCA_949130495.1. Classification (NCBI taxonomy): domain Eukaryota; kingdom Viridiplantae; phylum Streptophyta; class Magnoliopsida; order Dipsacales; family Adoxaceae; genus Sambucus; species Sambucus nigra. The sequence goes on from OX422215.1 coordinate 151,227,395, forward strand.
TGACTGTGAGCTATGAGCACATCCTCAATGAGATTAAGACTGACCGGACTCTGAGGTGGCCTGAGAAACTGAAGGCCCCGCCACATAAGAGGAACAAAAACCTATGATGGGAGTTCCATCAGGATCATGGCCATGTCACAGATAGATGCTTCGCTTTAAAGGATGAGATTGAGAAGATGCTGAAATATGGAAAGATGAGGAAGTATGTGGATGGTAAGGCTCCAAAGGGTGGAAGAGATGACCCTAAGAAAAGAAGAGATGACAGATACCGTGGCAATGTCCCGGGAAGAAGGGACGATGATTCAGAAGGAGATAATGAAGACGACCCGGATCTTCCGCCAAAGGATGACAACACCCCGGTGAAGAGGGTCGGTATGATCTCCTTTGGTGTTAGCACCATATGTGGGGGATTTGCAGGAGGTGGCTCTGAGGTAGCCGATAGGAAGGCTCATGTAGCAGAGGCCAGGTCATTGGCCAAGATCTAAGTTGTGAATCTAACGTCTTCTGATACAGTACAGAAGAGGAAGAAGGTAGACATGGACACCCTCGTAGTGGGGTTCTCCAGACTCGACTTCAAGGGTATATTATCCCCCCATGATGACCCTTTGGTCATAACAACAAGGGTGTATGGGTGCGAGGTACGTAGGATCCTCATATACGGGGGAAGCTCAGCAGACGTGATGTTCTGGCCTTGCTTCAAGATCCTGGGTCTTAGCAGGGTAAGGCTGGTGCCCTATCATCACCCATTGATAGGCTTCAGTGGCAAAAAGGTCCATCCATTGGGCATGTATGATATGGATGTAAGGATGGGGGATGAGTGGCCTAGGAGGCTGACCAAGAAGATAAACTTTTTTGTTATGGACGAAAATGTCTTCTCGGCCTACAAGCTCATCATAGGAAGGGTGGCCCTTAAAGAGTTTGAAGCTGTGCCGTCGACGGTCCATCGGATGCTAAAATTCACGATTCCTTATGGAGTAGGGGAAGTGCAAGGGGACCAGACCACGGCGCGAGAGTGTTACTTCAACTCGGCCGAAGAGAGAGAAGCCCATAAGAGAGCAACCACCACTTACAACATTGACACTCTTGACCCAAGAGACGAAACAAAATTGAAGAAGGGTGAGGCCGCGGAAGAGGTAGAATCCATCATCCTCAATGAGGACGAGCCAGAAAAAACCGTCCAGCTCGGTAAGGCCCTAGAGCCAGGAATCAAGGAAGAGCTGATAAACTTCCTCAGGAGGAGACAGAGTGTCTTCGCATGGAGTCACGCAGACATGCCTGGCATCGACCCTGAGGTCATGAGCCACAAGCTCAACGTGGACAGAGATGCCAAGCCAATCAATCAGAGACGAAGAGTCTACTCCAGGGAGAAGTACGACGTCATCCGGGAAGAGGTAAAAAAGTTGGAAGAGGCCGAGTTCATAAGAGAGGTTACCTATCCGGAGTGGCTCTCAAATGCAGTCATCGTACCTAAGGCCAATGGGAAGTGGCGAATGTGTGTAGATTTCACTGACCTGAATAGGTCTTGCCCTAAAGACAGCTATCCCTTACCTAGGATAGACCAGATGGTGGACACAATGGCAGGGCACGAGCTCATGAGGTTCATGGACGCTTATTCAGGATACAACCAAATCTTCATGGATGCTGAAGACTCTGAGAAGACAGCCTTCATTACTGACAAAGGGACGTACTGTTACAAGGTGATGCCCTTCGGTCCAAAAAATGCGGGGGAAACATATCAACGTCTTGTCAATAAGATATTCGAAGAGCAAATAGGTAAGACCATGGAGGTATATGTAGACGATATGCTAACGAAGAGCCTGAAAGCATGTACTCACGTAGCGGACCTTGAGAAGACCTTCGATGTCATGGACTCGTATATAATGAAACTCAATCCGATAAAGTGTGTCTTCAGAGTAGGAGCTGGGAAGTTCCTGGGATTCATCGTTAATCAGAGGGGGATTGAAGCGAACCCTGAGAAAATTAAGGCATTGCTCGACATGAAGACTCGTAGGAGTATCAAGGATGTCCAGAGACTCACGGGAAGAGTGGCTGCCCTTAACAGGTTTGTTTCTAGGGCAACGGACAAGTGTCTTCCATTCTTTAAAGTTCTAAGAAAGGCCTTCCAATGGGACGAAGAGTTTGAAAAAGCCTTCAACCAACTCAAATCCTACTTGGGATCTCCCTTGTTGCTGTCTCGGCCCATCACGGGGGAACGGTTGTCCATCAGCGCGACCATAATACGGGAAGAGGATGGGGTCCAGAGGCCTGTGTACTTCAACAGTAAGGCCCTTCAAGGGTCTGAAAAAAATTATCCCCGAATGGAGAAATTGGCTTATGCCCTAATACATGCCTCAAGGAAAATGAAGCCTTACTTCCAAGCTCACTCCATGGTAGTCCTCACTGACTCCCCACTAAGGCACGTTCTGCACAAACCTGAGAAGTCCGAAAGATTGATGACCTGGTCCATCGAATTAGGAGAATATGATCTTACCTACCAGCCTAGGACAACCATCAAGGGGCAGGCCCTCGCAGACTTTGTAGCAGAATTCACCTGGGAAGAGGCCGGTAGAAGTTTGGAAGAGGCCGAGATAGAGAAAGGCTTAGATGACGGCGAAGATACGAACCGTAGTGTCTTTCGAGATTCGGAAGAGACGAACCGTAGTGTCTTCCGAGATTCAGAAGAGACGGCACCAAATGTCTTCCGAGATCGGGAAAAGGTCATCTCAGGCAAAACTCAGAGCGGAATAAAAGAGAACGAAGAGGATCGATACCTCTTCAAGAAGGGGGTTATGAGAGAAGAGGTCTTCTCATCAGATATAGACGTCTAGAGCCTCTTTGTTGATGGCTCTTCCTGTGATAGTGGAAGCGGGGCGGGACTAATACTCTCAGCTCCAGATGGCGCCAACATTGAATACGCCTTGAGATTCAACTTCCAGGCCTCAAACAACGAGTACGAGTATGAGGCCATGATAGCAGGTCTCTTGTTGGCAACAACTCTTCGAGTAAAGCGACTCCTACTCCATAGCGACTCAAGGTTGGTTGTCAATCAAGTATTGGGGGTATACGAGGCCAAAGACGAAAGGATGGCCAAGTACTTGAAGAAGGTAAGAAGGTTGTTAGAATATTTTGAAGAAGCAAAACTGAAGAGAGTGCCTCGACTGAGAAATAATCACGCTAATGCATTGGCAAGGTTGGCCTCAGCAGTGAAGACAGATATGGGAAGGACCATTCCAATCGAGGTCTTAGGAAAGGCAACCATCGAGTATGACGAGGTATGTAGCCCTTGTCACAATGTGAACCTAGGAGACTCATGGATTGAACCGCTCGTCAGATACCTAAGAGAGGGAGAGCTACCTGAGTCCAAGCTAGAAAGGAGAAAGTTGAGGTACAGGGCTGCCAAGTTCTCAATGATAGGAGACGTCTTGTACAAAAAGGGGTTTCTATTGCCTCTCCTCAGATGTGTGCATCCCATGGAAGTACCCCGGGTCTTACAGGAGGTTCATGAGGGTCCTTGCTCTATCCACATAGGGGGAAGGCCCTTAGCCAAGAGGATCATCATTCAGGGATACTGGTGGCCTACCTTGTCTAAGGATGCTGCAGACTATGTGAAGAGGTGCGACAAATGTCAAAGGTTCGCCACTATCCCTCATCAACCCCATCAGCCTATGACGTCAATCTCTTCTCCATGGCCATTTGCGGTATGGGGAATTGACTTGGTAGGACCTTTACCAAGAGCTGTCAATAACTATAGATTCTTGATAGTTGCCATTGACTACTTTTCAAAGTGGGTGGAGGCAGAACCGATGATAACAATTTCAGAGCAGAAGACCTTCCAGTTCATTTAGAGGAACATCATATGCAGATATGGCCTCCCAAACACTCTCATCTCGGAAAATGTGACCCAGTTCAAGAACTCCTCCTTAGAAAAGTATTGCCTAAGAGTGGGGATTAAACAGTTCTTCTCATCTCCTGGTCGACCTCAGGAAAATGGCCAGACCGAGGTCACAAACAGAACCATCTTGGACGGAATCAAGAATAGGTTAGAAGATGCTAAGGGGAGATGGACAGAAGAGGTCTACGCTATGTTATGGGCCTACAGAACTACGGCAAGGACACCAACAGGAGAAACCCCATTCATGATGGCACATGGCTCAGAGGCCGTCATACCAACGGAAGTAGGACTTCCAACTCATCGATTTCAGACCTACGACCCAGACAGCAATGGGGAAGAGAGGAGGCTAGACCTGGATCTTATCGAAGAAAGAAGAGAAGACGCAGAGGTCAGAAAAGCAGCCTACCAACAGCGGGCAGCGAAATTATACAACCGAAGGGTGAAGTCAAGACCCATTGTAGTGGGAGACCTAGTGCTAAAGAAGACCCTACAAAAGGCAAATAATATACACCCAAACTGGCATGGCCCCTACAAAGTAACATAAGAGGTTGTGCCTGGAACTTACAGGCTAGAAAACCTAGAAGGAGAACCTTTCACTAACCCATGGAATGCTGACCACCTAAAGAGATATTACATATGATGTTACGTAGAATTTTAAGTAAATGTACCATCTTATTGAGAATAGGTTATTAATAAAGATCAGTTTCCATGATAGTTCTTGCTTCATTCTTAGACCAGAGATATATTATGGGGATAACATCTTAGGTGGTGACCTCAGACCTTCATAACATCACTCGGTGGTGAAGAGGTCTGAGCTCTAACACCTTAGCAGATGACCTTAGACCCTTAACATCATTAATTTGGTGATACTAATTTTAAGGGTAGCATCTTAGGTGATGACCTCAAACCTTCATAACATCACTCAGTGGTGAAGAGGTCTGAGCTCAGACACCTTAGCAAATGACCTCAGACCCTGAACATCATTAATTTGGTGATATTAATTATGAGGCTAACGTCTTAGGTGATGACCTCATACCTGCATAACATCACTCGGTGGTGAAGAGGTCTGAGCTCAGACACCTTAGCAGATGACCTAAGACCCTGAACATCATTAATTTGGTGATACTAATTTTGAGGGTAACATCTTAGGTGATGACCTCAGACCTTCATAACATCACTCGATGGTGAAGAGGTCTGAGCTCAGACACCTTAGCAGATGACCTCAGACCCTGAACATCATTAATTTGGTGACTAATTTTGAGGGTAATATACTAGGGGATGACCTCAGACCTTCATAACATTACTCGGTGGTGAAGAGGTCTGAGATCAGACACCTTAGCAGATGACCTCAGACCCTGAACATCATTAATTTGGTGACTAATTTTGAGGGTAACATCTTTGGTGATGACCTCAGACCTTCATAACATCACTCGATGGTGAAGAGGTCTGAGCTCAGACACCTTAGCAGATGACCTCATACCCTGAACATCATTAATTTGGTGACTAATTTTGAGGGTAACATCCTAGGGGATGACCTCAGACATTCATAACATCACTCGGTGGTGAAGAGGTCTGAGATCAGGCACCTTAGCAGATGACCTCAGACCCTGAACATCATTAATTTGGTGATTAATTATGAGGGTAACATCTTAGGTGATGACTTTAGACCTTCATAACATCACTCGATGGTGAAGAGGTCTGAGCTTAGACACCTTAGCAGATGACCTCAGACCCTTAACATAATTAATTTGGTGAAGTTGGTTATGAGAATAGCATCTTAGGTAATGACCTCAGAGCCTAATTACAATTTAGTGGTGAAGAGACCTGAGGTCAGAATTATTGACTGAGTATAAACAATACATCACTACAACAAAATAATAGAAGAAATATAGCATTCAGAGGTTGAAATAGAAAGAAGTAATAAATATTCCTTGAATACGAAGTACCATGGTGTTACAAGTTACGAGTCACAAGTTACAAATTACAAATCCTAAAGGTTTGGGGGGAACATTAACAGCCTCGACCTGATTGTCTTGATCAACATTAGTCACCTCGGCCACGTCATCAGTCTGGTCTTCCCCTTCGACCTCGGTCCCTCCCAGAGTTGCCGTCTCAGCAGGAGCAGCAGCCTCGTCCTCCATCTCTTGAAGCGCCTGAGAAAACTGAGGGTCAGCAAAGCCGAGACCCACAAAGTCAGAGGCCTTTAGAGTACCGACCTCCCTCTCTCCGACTTCAGCCCATTTGGTAGTGGCCTTGATACCTCTTTCAAAATATTCAAAGCCAAAACCCATGAATTCGTCCGAGGCCTTGTAGGTAGAAATTATTTTATCTGAGGCATCTTCGAGGACAGCCTTGACAGCCGAGCTGACCTTCTGCTGCAGAACGTCATCTTTGGACTTCAGAGCTTTGGCATGATCTTTGACGAGCAGAGAAATGTCTTTTTCCAATGCTGTTTTTAGCATCCGATGGACCGTCGACGGCACAGCTTCAAACTCTTTAAGGGCCACCCTTCCTATGATGAGCTTGTAGGCCGAGAAGACATTTTCGTCCATAACAAAAAAGTTTATCTTCTTGGTCAGCCTCCTAGGCCACTCATCCCCCATCCTTACATCCATCTCATACATGCCCAATGGATGGACCTTTTCGCCACTGAAGCCTATCAATGGGTGATGATAGGGCACCAGCCTTGCCCTGCTAAGACCCAGGATCTTGAAGCAAGGCCAGAACATCACGTCTGCTGAGCTTCCCCCGTATATGAGGATCCTACGTACCTCGCACCCATACACCCTTGTTGTTATGACCAAAGGGTCATCATGGGGGGATAATATACCCTTGAAGTCGAGTCTGGAGAACCCCACTACGAGGGTGTCCATGTATACCTTCTTCCTCTTCTGCACTGTATCAGAAGACGTTAGATTCACAACTTCGATCTTGGCCAATGACCTGGCCTCTACTACATGAGCCTTCCTATCGGCTACCTCAGAGCCACCTCCTGCAAATCCCCCACATATGGTGCTAACACCAAAGGAGATCATACCGACCCTCTTCACCGGGGTGTTGTCATCCTTTGGCGGAAGATCCGGTTCGTCTTTATCATCTCCTTATGAATCATCGTCCCTTCTGCCCGGGACATTGCCATGGCATCTGTCATCACTTCTTTTCTTAGGGTCATCTCTTCCACCCTTTGGAGCCTTACCATCCACATACTTCCTCATCTTTCCAGATTTCAGCATCTTCTCAATCTCATCCTTTAAAGCGAAGCATCTATCTGTGACATGGCCATGATCCTGATGTAACTCGCACCATAGGTTTTTGTTCCTCTTATGTGGCGGGGACTTCAGTTTCTCAGGCCACCTCAGAGTTCGGTCAGTCTTAATCTCATTGAGGATGTGCTCACAGCTCACAGTCAGAGGAGTGTAATGAGCGAACTTGTCATCTCCTGACCTCTTCTTCCCCTCTTTCTTACCTTGGGACTTTCCCGTGCCACCGCGGTTCTCCTCCTCACACTTGGCGGCCATTGCCTCTTCTGCATTCATCACTTTCCCTGCGGTTTCCAGCAGCTCCGCCATAGACCTAGGGGGTCTTTCGCCAGTTTCCACAATAGCTTCCCCTTCTGGAGGCCTCCTATAAGGGCGGTCATGGCTATGCTCTTTTCATAATCTTCCACCTCCAATTTCTCTTTGTTGAATCTTGCTATGTAGTCTCTTAGGCTCTCACCCTTGGCCTGTTTGACATACAGCAGGTGGGTAGTCTTCTTTTGGCTTCTTACGCCAAAGCAGAAGTTGTGGATGAACTGCTCAGCCAAGCCTTTGAAGTTCTCAATTGAGTTCTTCGGAAGGGAGGTGAACTAACTATGCGCTGCACCTGTCAAGGTCCCTGAGAAGGCCCTACACTTCATCTCATCGGGTATCGAGTAAATGTCTGCTGCCGACTCGTACATCTCGATATGGTGTACAGGGTTAGTGCTGCCATCATACTTGGGAGACACTGTAGGAGGCTTGAACTTGGCTGGGGTTGGGAACCCCACTATCCTAGCCACAAATGGGGAGCCCTCTGAGTAACCCCTTTGTAATGGGTCCCTGCTTTTAATGAGATCTCCTATCTTCTCCTCAAGGCGTTGGATAGAATCATTCCAGGGTCTTCTGTCATCAACTTAGCCGAGGTTATCCCCTGCCACCTCCCTGCGATGGACAGAGGGTTCCCCAGTCGCGACACGTTGGTTGTTGACCAAATCAATGGGTGATGATAGGGCTTCTTCAGCTTCCAGGTCATCATACCTGTCCTTTGGGCAAGGGTTTCCCTGCCTCCCCAGGCGCAAGCGCCTAGGGTCAGCAACGTCCCTTCTCCGCTGGGGTGCAGGTTGGTCCTTCATTGGCGCCTGGGATGGTCCCCTGGCATCAGGATGAGGCTGAACTACCGCCGGAGTGATCATATCCGGTGAGATTCCAGGTGGCCTCATCATAGTTTGACCGAGCTCAGCAAATTGCTCCTTCATGGCTTGTTGTGTTGCAGCTAAAAATTTTAAGGCCGCTGCTACCTCCGCCATTTCCGACTGGGGGCGCCTGACTGGAGCTAGGCCCCCCACCCCCGGGCGGCGAAAGAGGCGGCAGTAAGTCGGGTGCCATATGTTAACACTATAGAGCTTGAGTAGCAAATGAGCTTAGCACCTCACAGGACCTCTTTCAATGGTGAAATAGCTCCACGCTAGGGGGAGGCCTGGTTCACCACCAGAGTCTCTGGTGAGGTTAAGCAGGAAAAGAGGAAGAGATAGCTTCTCGTTCCCACAGACGGCGCCAAAATGATGATGCCTAAATCAGCACCACCAGGTAAGGTGTTTTCAAGCTCAATATAAGAATAACAATGGCAGCACAGTTATGTAAAAGGTAAGAGAATGAGGTGATGAGAAGAGGAGAGTGCACCAGGATATAAGTGGTTCAGCCTAAATTGGCCTACGTCCACTGTGTGTGTGTGAATGATCTCACTGTAATGAGGCACTAATGGACATGGATACAATCACTCAAGCTTTCTCTCTCTACTGTATATCTAGACAGAGTTTTTGCTAGGGTTGAATATTTGGGATCCTTTTGCAAGGTAGAGGATGACCTCTATATATAGTACCTAGGGGGTGTAATGTACCCCCCATGCATGCAATGAACATGTGTGTGGTAGACTCACCAATAGGGGGAAGCCACCTGTCACTGTCACATGTAAGGAATGATGATGAAATATCCTCCCCACGTGTGGATAATAATCTTGTTACAACTGATTTGTGCCCATGTTCCTTATCCAAATGTCAACAGATGCTCGGCCGCCATATTGATGCATGACCTCGGCCTAGGAGAGGCCGAGATGTAAAGGCTTGATATTCGTTCAATCCGAGATGTGCCATAGGGAGTCTCGGCCTGATCTCAGCCGAGACATTATGCTGGGGGTCGCCCCAGCCGAGGTTGGACTGATTCCATGTTAAATATTACCAAGGCTTCTTGTCACCTCGGCCCCAACCGAGGTTGGACTGATTCCATGTTGAAGATTACCAAGGCTTCTAATCACCTCGGCCTACACTCGGCCGAGGTTGCCATACCCAGGTATATGAGAATGCTGTCGATGCCTGCGATGCATGTAGTGCCCACTGGAAATGTAGGTGGTAGTGTCGGCCTGGGCCGACCTTACTAAGGCCGAGGGATGATATCGTGGGCTCATGGCTTACCCAGGGTCGGTCAATATCTCGACCATCACCTCGGCCGAGGTTGGTGTCTCTAGGCCGAGGTTACACTTGGGGCATATCAACAGTAACACTATATGTTGTGATCTTTTCTTTTTCTTTCTTCTTACAAAACTTTTCACCTTATTTGACCTTTAAATCATTCCCAGAATCCACGGTTACCTTGCTAGGAAGACAGACAAGGTCTTAATCAATCTCAGAATATAGAAAAGCTTTTCGAGATTGAAAACCTCCAAGTGAGATTCCGAACTAGGTCAAAGGTTTAGTTTTACAAGAACTAGAAACAGAAAACATTTATTGTTGATTTCAAAGTAAGCAAACGTATAATAAAAAATAATCAACAATATATTTCTCAAGATGAGAAATAAAGAATGAAACTAAGTGTAATGTAACATGAATAACTCAGATCTGAAATTTCTATGAAATCAGAAAGTAGATCTGAGTAAACGTTTAAGTTGAAAACAAGATCTAACGAACAAGAGGTTACAGCAACAATTACAAACTTAACTCAAACTCTCAAACACTCAAGAACACTCAAGGTAGTGTTTTGGATATGAAGGTGTTTTGAAGAAGTGTTTAAGTTTGGATGGAAGAGGCTTTGACGAACAGGGTTAGGATTTCTAACTCTCTCTCTTCTCTCTATTTTCTATATTCTCTATCTTCTCTCTCTACTCTCTCTATTTCTCAGAAAAATGGAAGTGGCAAAAGTCTTCGAAGTCTGAGAATAGGGTTTCTTTTATAGGGTGAGTAGAAGGTTCGAGAGACTGGATCAAAACCAAGGGCCTGGATTAAGTCAAGTTAAATTGACTTAGATCTAAGGGTTATAAGAACGCGGTGCTTAAACGATTCCTGATTGGTTTAAAAGGTTGTACTGGGATTCACCAAGACAACATGCAGATCGTCGATAGTTAAAGATCCAAGGGCTAAAAACATACTCGGTTTTAACTCAGTAAAGAAACACACTCTCAGCCAATCAGATGAAGACAGGTGTTGGGTAGTAATAGGATATGAAATGCGCGTCTTAAACTAATTAAAACCACACCCTGAAGTTTACTCCGCTTTCGGATTCTACCCAAGGTAACATTAGGCCAATAAACCCAACAAGTTATATTTACAAAATGACCACAAAAACTTTTAAATCAAGTTTTAATTAAGAAAACCTTATTTAAAAAATGTTTAAAAAATCCCAAAAAATTATTAAAATTCCAACTTAGGGATTTAAACACACTCAACATATGTACACACATTATTATGCAGTATGATATGCAGAAAATAAATTCTACTGTGTGTGAGTGTTGGCAATAGGTTCTTGATCACTACAAGATAGAGAGATGAAATAGCAAACCAACTTCTGAGGTTCTTTGGATTCTAGGGAGGACATAATTTTGCCACAATTTCCAAACTAGATGAGCACTTATACAATATAGACTCAAGTGAGTCAAAAGTATAAGGGCTTCAGAACCTTGTCATATTACGGGGAATCGACAGTTTAAACGGATTCGGGTGGCTATTGGCAAGGGGAAGTGTGATAATTTGGTGAATTACCATCCGGGGCGGGAGGATCGCGATAATAAAAAAGTGAGAACAATAATAATTTTGGGTTAATTTAATTAAATTAATGCTTTGGGGTTGTGGGATAAGTAAAACGATATTGGTGTGTTTTTATCAAAATCTTTGGGGGTGGTTAGTAATTTATCTTTCTCGTGTTTAATAATATTCGTAATTAAAATACTCTATTGTGATATTTATTGCGTATAATGCTATTTTATGAGTTCACGGACCATATTTGAGGGGAGTAGTGTGTATTCATGCTCGGGGCTCTGACCTCGTGCGCTGACTAATATTTTTCAGGCATTAGTGCTGGAGTAGCTGCATAGGATTTATTGGCTATCGTTTTAAGGTGAAGCTGGAGTTTATTTATTTTTATTGCTTTATTTCGTTAGACTTTCTTTTGAGTCGTATTTTTTTATGAGACTTCATTTGGGTTTTATTGGGACAGTCGGTTCTAAAGTTGTTAGAGGATTTTAGTCGGATTATTCACAGTTGATTATTACTCAGTTTTAATTAAATCATTTTTTGGAGATTGAATTTATTCGAAGTTTCAGCTTGTGATGGATCGTTTATCGTTCAATTGTTATCATTTAGGATTGATTCAATTACTTATCTTGTGGATAGATTTATTTATGTCTCATATCTTTCTCATGCTAAGAATGATATTTTATTTAGTTCACGCTCGACATAATTTTGGTGGCGGCCGACGCCAGAATTACACGCGGTGTGACACCAAGCTAGACGATCACTATGATATGGTATTACAAAGGAATACAAATAAAATTACACAACAACTCGATCCCCATAAGCCTTGACGCTCTTCATCTATTTAACCGCTCTTCCACAGTGCTCACGTAGAAATCCTTCCATGATACTTGTCCATAGTACACACGTCCACGTGCACCTCGGTGTTCACCAATGCAACTTTGGCAACCGTTTACGACTCGACACCCGACCTTCATCACAAAACTCTAACGAACCAACTTGTTCAATATGGATGAACAAGCCAATGGTGCAAACAAGATCTCGATAGCATATGTGTATGGAAGCTCAGATCTTGAAAACTATAAGGATGGTTTTAGCTTTGAATACAGAAAAATGTAACTGTTCGATTTTGTATTTTGGTTATGAACCCTTCAAATTTATAAGAAAGAATTCCTTGAATAAAAAACTTTAAGTCGGCAGCTCGTTAGAACGATATCCCTATGTTATTTGAACGATTTTGCCTTGTCGTTAGAATGACTTGCCCATATTGTTTGAATAACCCTGAGATGTCGTTTGAATGATTGGTGATGTCGTTTGATCTTTCAAAATTAGAGTAAAACATCCATACAACTCTAAATCAAGTTTATCTCACATTAAACGAAGTTAAAACCTTTTAAAATCATTTTTGACTTTTTAAAATCATTTATAAACAAAGTGACATACTTAAAACAATTTTCGAGTTCCATTAACATTATGCGTTCATACCTGAGAGTATCTCAGATTGCAATATGAAATGAAGATGTGAAACGTGAACCAATAAACACGGTATGATATATCTTTGAAGCTTGGCCACTACGTCTTTAACACAACACGCCATAGACTATGTGGGTATCAGGACAAGTAAAAATCTATTTATGACTCAAATAAGTTTTGTTTGGAATTAAACCAATTACATACAAATGAAATCAATTGGAAATTTTGTCCTTACATCACTGGATGACCCCCTTTATGCTAGCCTTCGGATATGAGGTTGTTATACTGACGGAGATTGACTTACCGAGCCACATGGTTTCAAACTTCAACCCACCAAGGAGTGACGTTACGCATTGTATTGACTTAGATTTGGTGGATGATGTAAGGGAGTAGGTAACCCTTAAAGTCACGATATGCCAACAAAGGACGATTAGATTCTACAAAAAAAAGTTCAAGTATATCACACTAAAAGAATGTGTTTTGGTTTTAAAGAAGGTGATTCAGAAGGAATATAAGTTTAAGCCAAACTGGCATGGTCCCTATAAAGTCATCGTAATGGTATAACTTGACCACAAATGATTTAAATGCTATTAGGGAACCTTTTAAAACCCTTGAAATAAAAAGCACTTAAGGAAGTATTATCAATAAGCCGATCAGAAATAGAAAGTATGGAAGATAAATGAAGGCGTAATGAAAGAAGTATATGTAAAAGTTTTTTACTATTATCAATGAAAAATCAATCTTCTGTCCAAATTATTATTATCCAAGTTCTTACATTATTTGCTATAAAGATTCCCTGTATCAAGAGATAGACAAGAAGCCTAGGCCAAGGACATCTAAAAATTGAGCATAATAAATTGACTACGACTAGACCACACTTCATGATGGGCCTATTATAATGGACATGTCTTAATTAATAAGTTGGCCGACCCATGGGAAACCATTGATGTCACAAGGTCAGGATGGCCATAAACCGACCTAATAATAAATCAATAAGTTGGCTAAAGCTTTTATATATCCTAGTGCAGAAGAGCACGTCACTAGCCACAACCAAAGGCTACACATATAAAGATGACAAGGAATGCTAAGTTAGTTTTATACTTATAAAATACCTATTTGGACAACAAATATTCATCCAATGGTAGCTATTATTCAGGTCAGGTCAGGTCAGGTCATATAAGATCCGACCTTAAGACGTTGAAATGACTTAAATACTGGCAAGCCTAAATAAACTCAAAGCACTGTTTCAAAAATAATTGGTAGATTAGTTTTGTGAAAAACATTATTGTATGTAAAAAATTAAAATAATAAACACATGTTACATATGGGGGCTAACAACTTAGCCGAACATAATAACTTAGTAAATAATACATCACACAAGACAGTGTTATGCATATAGACGAACAACATAAAATAAAGATTAAAATGATACTTTCATTCATCCACCAAGGGATAAACATATAATAAGTTCAAGCTACATGGATAAATCAAATTGTAACATGTTTAATTACATAAGTGATTGTTCAAAAGAGTTACAAGACAAATAAAAGAAAGATGAGTAAACGTTTAAGCAATAGGAGGATCCAACGAAGGGCTAGCAGTAGAAGGATCAACCATTTGTGTATCTTAAGGATTCTCTTGAGATACCACCTTAGGGTTATTTGTAGGAATTGACTCTATCGTGGTCAGCTTGGTTGGGTAGTGATATTGACCTAAAGAGTAGGAGTATCCACATCCAGAACAACAATATTATGCCTCATCGTTATCTCCTTCCCAAAAATTGGCGACCCCAACAATGTTAGGTTAATGCTTAATAACTCTTTTCTTGAGCTCGACATAACCCTTAATAAAGAAGGACATCATCTCCATATCAAAGTCCGAATAAGCCTTGTACTTGGACACATCACCATCTTCAACCTTAGACAATGCCTCCCTTAAATTTTGAATGGTGATTGCATTGTGATCGGCCTTCTCCTTAGCCTTTTGAGCTCCTCTCAATCTTCTGAGTGAGATAGTTATTGGTCTTAGTTAGTTCATTATCCTTCAGTTTTATCTTATCAACCTTTAACTTCAAATCCTCATGGGACTTAGTAGCTTCAAACTGGGAAGTGATCAACTACTCACTCAAATTAGAGACCTGAGTTTAAAGTACCTCCTTCATCTTTTTTTCGTGCTCAAAAGTCTGGGCATGGGTCGCAGATGTAGTATCTCTCTCACGAAGGATAATAAATGTCACGCTTTACTGTAGAAGAACGATATGAGTGAGATCAATAGATAGGAGGAACTTCATAAAATAAATAAAGTATTGAAACTTACTAAAATAAATTTATGATAAGAAAAGTCCCATAAGGAATCATTATTTAAAGTCCTGAGGTACTCGTAGTCAGGTTTATAGCCATAATAATCAAGAAAATCCAATGTATTTTTCACATTGCAAATGATGTGTTTATCGTCCTTTTTTAACTAGTCATACGTGATAGTGTTATTAAAATCCATATTGTACTCATCCACCATAAAATATAACAAATGAGCAATATTCTCCCTCGTCAGAAGATGAGACCGACGGCTATTGATAAGAACAACCATCTCCTTGGTTCATGTCTTCCTTGACTTCTTTAACCTCTCCTATTTAGGGTCAGACTGAGAGGTAGAGGGCTCAGTTATCCTTTTCTTTATGGAAACTTAGGGATAACTGAGGTAGAGGGCTCAATTATCCTTTTATCACTTAATAATCTATCATCTTCCCGAGTCTGTGGTCCGACTCTAATTTATTTAATTCACACATTTATTTATATAATATTTTCCCCGAGTCTATAGTCCGACTCTAATATAAATACTTTACACATTAATTTATATGATAATTGCCCGAGTTTATGATTCGACTCTAATTTAATTAAATAGCACATCAATTAATTTATTACCTGCCCGAGTCTACAGTCCGACTCTAATTTAATTAATTAACACATCAATTAATTTATTACCTTCCCGAGTCTACAGTCCGACTCCAATTTAATTAATCAACGCATCAATTAATTTAATACCTTCCCGAGTCTATAGTTCGACTCTAATTTAATTAATTAACACATCAATTAATTTAATACCTTCCCGAGTCTACAGTTTGACTCTAATTTAATTAATTAGCACATTAATTAATTTAATACTTGGTGTCACCCAACCATTATACCCAGACTCGCTCACTTGGACCATACCATCATTAATACCTGATTCTATATTTCACCCCTTAACCAATTAATTACACCTAAATTCCTTTAATAATGCAGTTCCACTCAACTACAATACCCCAACATTTTCCTTGGTAAAAAATCAATACTTACGAATTATTTTCCGAAATTCGTTCATCTCATGACATACAATTATCACCCTCCTAAACCTAATTATATTACCTTATAATTGTTAAGAAATATGTGCCACATATGAATTTATCACTACATAACAAGTGGGGGAAAAATTTAAACTAAATTTCCCTTTATACATAAAACTGGCGAACCTGCCAAAATCCAGGGACCATCGATCGATCGAACAAGGATTCGTCTTCTCCGACTTGCTGTTTCAGCCATTGATGAACCATTAAGCTTTTTGTTTCTTCCCAAACCTTTACCCAATCTCAACCAACATTATTTCCACACAAGACAAGGTTCTAAACACCCTAGAGACCTTAATCCATCATTAATTTATACATAACCCTAACTATATCCGATTTGGGTTTTTCACCCGGTCTCATTTTACCGAATCTGACCTAACCATTTTTCAGTCCATTTAATCACTAATACATATTGTAATCCACTCTACAATTCAATCTTAACAGTCCCAAATTATAACTTTACCTTTATTGAGTGATTAAATCTTCCCATTACTCTAAATTCATAAAACTCAATTTAATTATGGCTACACACCCAAAACGAACTTTCATATACACATACTATGATATGAATTGATTATCATCAATTTAAGAGTCACAACAGTTAACCACTTGCCTGTAATTGTTTGTAGGGTCTGATTCGTTGGTGTAGTTAAGGTGTTGATGACGAACACCCCAATTAGTCCCTTAATTTGGCTCCAAAAGACCCCCAATTGGCTTCTTGGTTTGTTTCCCCCAATTTCCTCTCAAACCCTAGGTTTAGAGTTGCGTTAACTTCCGTTCAACACTTCTCCAATTAGGTTAAAAATCCTAAATCCCGTTTTTGGCCACATGAGCCTAATTAAAATGGCCCGAATCACCCCGTGTGGGCCCGACTATGCCCAAAAATGCCTCGAGACCCAATTGCTATCCCCGACTACTCTTTTTTGACTATCTCGGCCCATCCGGACTCAACCGCGCCCTCAGAATTTCCATCCGAGATACTTTATAACATTTCCAAATTTCGACCTCAAAATGCGACACACATTAAATTTGAACAATTTAACTTAAAGTCGCCAATTATAAATAATTCTTCTCACTCCAATAAATTCCCCAAATCATAAATTTAAGTTTCTCCAATTTAAATATCTTTATATCTCTAAAAAATAATTAAATATTAAATCCTCAAAATTACGGGTTGTTACAATTATGTCCATACATGATTCTCATTAAAATAAGATAACCGATTTTATTTTAACAATAAATCCGTAACTAAAATTATTACATAAAGCATGATTTTAATCTATCGCTCTAACAATCTCCCACTTAGACTTAAACCATGCTGCAACACATCTCACTCATATCCCCTCTATGTGACTATTAAAAGTCTTGGTTGGTAAGTTCTTCATAAAAGGGTGTTCCAGTTTATTCTCTAATGCAACTTTTATAATTGTGATATCACGCCGCTGCACAAATTCTCAAATGGGATGATACTTATTCCGAATGTTTTTACCTCTCTTATGGCTCTTGGGGTTCTTTTAAGTTAGAAATCACCCCTATATTGTTATAATAAAGTGTAATATCCAATTTAACTAAAGGTATCACTCCTAGATCCATTAGGAAGTTTTTAAGACATATCGCTTCCATAGCTGCCTTAAAGGCTGTTATATATTCAACTTCTAAAGTGGAATCAACAATGCATGATTTCTTGATACTCCTCCAACTAATGGCTCCACCTCCTAAGTTAACATATCCTGACATAGACTTTCTAGAATCTCCATCGCAATGAAAATCTGAGTAGGTGTACTCAATAGGTAATAGACTCTCTGCCTGGTAAACTAACATACAATCTTGTGTCCTTTTCAGGTAATTGAGTATATGCTTTACCGTAGTCCAGTGTTCTTACCCAGGGTTAGACGGATATGTACTAACCATGCCAATAACAAAGTAGATATCAGGTCTAGTGCATAACATAACATACATAAGGCTCATAATTGTCAAAGCATAAAGGATGCCTTTCATCATCTCTATCTCATCAGGTGTCTTAGGACTTTGATCCTTGTATAAAGATATTCTATGTTTGAAAGGGAGGAACCTTTTCTTGGAATCTTTCATGCTAAACCTCGCAATAATGGAATCGTTAAGAGTCTCTCGTGATAAGCCCAACATTCTATTCTTGCAACCCCACATAATCTTGTTCCCAAGGATGTGACTAGATTCTCCCAAGTTCTTTATATCGAATTGGCTAGATAGCCACACTCTAACCGAAGACAATACTCCAACATCATTTCCAACGAGAAAAATTTCATCCATATATAGTAATAAAAACATCACTATGTTTTTGTTGCATTTCTTATACATACAAGACTCTTTCAAAAATTGATCAAAACCAAAAGATTTAATTGCCTGATCAAAAAGAATGTGCCAAGTTCTAGATGCTTGCTTAAATCCATAAGCGGACTTTTTAAGCTTACACAATTTATGCTCTTGTCCTTGAGATATAAAATCTTTTAGCTACACCATATAGATACACTCGTCAAGATTCCCATTAATACATGCCGTCTTGATGTCCATTCACTAAATTTTATATCAAAATAAGCTGCAATGGATAAGAGAATTATGATGGACTTTAGCATAGCTACTGACGAGAAGGTTTACTCATAATCGGTGCCTCTTTCTTAGTAAATCCTTTCACTACAAGTAGTGACTTAAAGGTCTCATCCTTTCCATCCACCTCTCTCTTCCTCTTATAGACCCACTTGCATCCTGTGGGTTTTATCCATTTGGGTGGATCTATAAGATTCTAGACATGATTGGAATACATAGATTCCATCTCAGAATTCGTAGCATTAAGCCAAAGTTTTGCATCTTTGTCTTGGATAGCCTCGTTGTAGTTATAAAGATCATCTTTGAGTTTAGCAAGGACCTTGTCATAATACTATCCCAAGGACATAAACCATTCATGTTGACGTATAACCATCCCACTATGATGAGGTAGTCCCTGTGTTGGTGCACTAGTGTCAACACGTTGTGTTATTTCATCTTGTAACAGTGGTGTTAAAGAATCTTTTTAGTTCCCTCATAAGTCTTTAAGAACAATATTACGTATAGGTTTATGATTCATCATGTAATCCTCTTCCAAAAATCGGGCATTGGTGCTAAGAATGACCTTCTCATCCTTTAAATTACAGAATAAGTAACCCTTAGTTTTCTTAGGATATCCTATGAAGAAACGCACTTTTTATCTTGATTCTAACTTACGAGCATCTCTCTTCAGCACATGTGTTGGACTACTCTAGATTCGATTATGTTTCATACTGCGCTTGCTCCCAATCCACAATTCCATTGGTGTAGTAGAGAGCGCCTTTGAAGGTACCAAGTTCAGTAAATAAGTGGTTGTTTCCAAAGCATTTACCAAAAAGGAATCTGGGATATTTGAATAACTCATCATGGACATAATCATATCCAAAAGAGTCTTATTTCTCCTTTCTGCTACCCCATTTTGCTTAGGCATACCAGGTCTAGAGAATTAGGGCACGTTTGGTTATATATTCTAAAAATTCGATTTAAATACAATTTTAAATTCAGTTTTAATGTTCAGTTTTCTGTGTTTATTAATATTGATATGCGTTAGTTGAACTTGTTTCTAAATATAGTTTTCTAAAAATTTCACAAAATTGTGAAACATGTATATTTTTATTATACATATATGTATGTTTATATATATAAACACTTACATAAAACTTTCATACATACATGATATATGAATGTATACATATATACAAATATACAATATAAATGCATAAATATATCATGTATTCTTTATGTATATTTAATGAGTTATGTTGGGAAGTTTGATTATATATACACAAACATGCATACATATTACAAATATATACGTATATACACACATAAATATATAAATACACACACACACACACACACACACACACACATATATATATATATGTATTTAGAGAGAGAGAGAGAGAGAGAGAGAGAGGGGTAGGCTCTCATACATACTAACATAATTTGACTCATTTTTTTTAAAATAGCAAAACAAATTATTTTGAGTTGATTTTTTTATGGGTTCCATTGTAATGTTTAAATACCACATGAAAAAAATTGTGACAACCCAACTAATTAAACACCGGGTAGCTACTCCTTTATTAAATTAATACAAAATGCCAAGTTGGTTCAGTTCATAGCATCACTGTCGAAAACATTTTAATATTTACTAACCACCTAGTATTTAATAAGTGAGTTGTCAATTTTAATTAAATCCGATTAACATATAATAAGTGAATTATGAAATACTAAAGCATTCACGACAACATAGTCTTAATAGAATAACCATCCAATACTAAAGAGTCTCGAGGAATACTCCTCACAACAATCCCAATACTGAAATAAATAAATACAAAGTCAGCATCACTAAATTAATTACATCCCCAAATTTTGAAGTAACTGAATAGGTACAATGTCTCTAAAAGGAATGGGCGACATGCCCATCAGATGATAAAAACTGATAATGGAGTCAAGATCAGAAATGGAGGCGTCTACTGTCAAGGTCCTGTAACTTCCACAGCAGCTACAACACGTCACCTGAATAGAATTCCTATGCATGGTGTCCTTGTGGCTGGGCACCTAAAAAGGTTTTTACAAGAAAATATATTTGAAAGAAAACGGGTCAGAGGCCGATTGTGGAAAATAGTTTAAAATATAGCAAGTGATTTAATGACATTAAAACAATGAATGCAAAATACATGTTAGGACGTGCTCTCACATGAAATGCTCACCTCTCGACTATTCGTGCACTCCTAACGTTCCCGTATCCATTCTAGTGATGCTCATGTCTAACTAGCCCAAAATGAATTTTAACATTCCTACTCGGTTCACACTTTAATTCTAACATCATCAATTAAATAGAGATCTTTACGTTAATTCTCGGATTCCCACTTATTAGTAATACAATTTACTAAAAACTCATCCCTTTTTATCTTTACAGAACGTTACTATAATTATACTCACAATTATTCACGTCAATTCATTTCAATTAACAATATATTATTCTCACCATAAATATACAATACTAGCACCCCGAGGCTAAGCTGCGGTGCACACATACTCTGCTATCAAATCCCGATACATCACGTACATAAGGACCACGCATTCCAAATCTCTCGGAATCGTTCTCAATTAAAAATAATCACAAATAATGGAGGCGAACATAGTTCACTTCACATGGGTCACGCACATACCTACCCGCTCCCATGATCAGCAGACTTATTAACTTCTCAATAAGTCCTTCTCTGACCTATGTTCTCAAGGTACCAATCTAAATCCCCCGCGTAGGCACACAAAGATTAGATGGCCCTAAACGAACGCCAACCTCCCATGATAGCAAGTACGGTAGGTATGTCATACACATATAACTACATATACTAAGCATTCTCACAACTTAGATATTACAATATTTATTAGTGCTATGCTCCTCGTTCTTATACCATCTCTTAATATTATACAAATCACAAGTCCCCTGTTTATATGTATTTACGTCATCAATTATCCTCACTTCGTGATTAGTCACTCGTATCATAATCCACAAGTATCATCCGGTTCAAAGTACTATTCTAAGTTCTACTCCTCAATATGCCCCAAATCTACCAACTATACCCATTAGGTAATAAGGTAAAGGTATCTCACCATTTAAACCAGGCTACGGGATACTAGAAATCAAATCAGGCCGAAAAGGCCATTCTGTCAACTTGTTAGAAGTCTCATTCGAACGAGGTCGTTCAAACGAGTTCGTTCGAACGAAGGGATTCGAACGAAGTACCAACTTGTTAGAAGTCATACTGTCATCTCGTTAGAAGTTCGTTCGAACGAGGTCGTTCGAACGACCTGAACAGGTCTTCTAACGAGATGGCAATTTCAACCCAGAAATTCCCTACTTCATTTTTTCTCAATTTTTCTCTTCTCCAAACTCATCCTAAGATCATCCCAATGGTATTTTAAGGTTCTTAAACATCACTAAACCTTCTTAGGTCGTATTTTAACATATTTTTGGGGTCCAATCTTCCTAAACAACATATAATTATCATAAATCCCCAAATTTTACCCCAAACCCTATGAATATGAACCTAGAAATTTAATGTCTTCAATTTCCCTTTATAAATCTGTTTTTACATCATAAGAAGTTGTACTTTGCATAGGACAATCATCCAATAACATTCTACATGAAATCCCTATATTATATCATGAATTTCTATCTCCAATTTCATGGGTTTTCATCAAACACCCAATATAATGCAATTATTTCAATTCTAAGCATGGAAGAAACATTCGCTTGAAATTAACGTAATTAAACCACTTGCATTAGATTGTTCTTAAGAATTTGATGTTGAAGGTTGAAGGTTGTTCTCTCCCCTCTCTACAGATTTCTCCCAAAGTTGAAGATGGTGGTTTTGGCTCTTGTAACTTCTCTTCCCACTTCTCTCAAAACTCACGTAACCACTCTCTAAACTTTTTGCCGGTAATGGCCTTAGTGGCCCTTCTAAAATAATATATATTAACTCTAATTTTCGTGGGTTTTAATTCCCTAATTTGTAAAATTACCAAACTACCCTTTTAAGTTGCCGGTATGGCCCAAAAATGCCCCGGGACCCAAACTAAATCCCCGACTAGTGTTTTCTGACTATTTCGAAGCTTCCGGACTCGTTGGCGCACTCAAAATGACCATTCGGTTGATAAAAATAGAATTTACTTTTTAATTCAAATTATTACATTCCTGACGTGACTGACACGCGCGTCCTAACTACATTTCCCAAATTGTCGTATTGCAGTCTCGCGACAATTTTAATATTTTCAATATTCATATATTTCCCTATATACACAACATAATCAAATACAAACTCACATCTCGTTAGTATTTATATCCAGATTAATTTTTAATTAATTCACATTTAATTTAATTAATCCCTTAAATAATTATCGATAAAAAATACGGGGTATTACATACTTCCCCCCTAATAATAGAATTTCGTCCCGAAATTCGAAACTAAAAGGTACCTGGTAAAAATAATTCTGGATAACATTCGCGCATCTCATCCTCATGCTCCCATGTGGACTCCTCAACATTATGGTGCCGCCACTGAACACGTACCAACGGTACTATCTTTGACCGCAATTTCCGCTCGCTTCGGTCCAAAATAGCAAATTGGCCCCTCCTCGTAGGAACTATCGGGCTGGAGATCGATGTCCTCCAAAGCATTGTGAGTATGAGCCAAATCATCTCTAAGATATTTCCTTGACGAGGAAATATGAAACACATCATGAATTTTATGCAAACGCTTCGGTAACCCAAGTCTATAAGCAACTGGCCCAATCCGTTCAATGATAGGAAATGGACCAACATATCTCTGTGCCAGTTTTCCCTTCTTCCCAAAATGCATAATCCCCTTCATAGGAGATACTCTGAGTAAAACCTGGTCCCCCACTTTGAATTCTCTGGAGAATCTCTTCGCATCAGCATATCTCTTCTGCCGATCCTGAGCTACCCGAATGAGACTCCGTATCAATTCTATCCTTGCCGAAGTATCCTGAATCACCTCCGGTCCAAGTATTTTGTTGTCCCCCACCTCTAACCAACATGCTGGGGAACGACAAGGTCTACCATACAATACCTCAAATGGAGCCATGCCAATGGTGAACTGGTAGGAGTTATTATAAGCAAACTCCACCAGTGGAAGGTACTGCTCCCATCCACCCCCAAAGTCTATGATGCACATACGCAACATGTCCTCCAACATCTGATTTGTACGCTCGGTTTGCCCATCGGTCTGCGGGTGATAAGCCGTACTCAACTGCAATTCCATGCCCATGGCCTCCTGGAAACTCTCCCAAAACTGTGAAACGAATATCTTGTCTCGGTGAGACACGATATTTAGGGGCACACCGTGAAGTCTCACTATTTCCGCAATAAAAATCTGGGCATACTGTCCCGTAGTGTAGTCTGTCCTTACGGGTAGAAGATGAGCAACTTTGGTCAAACGGTCCACAATTACCCAAATGGAATCGTGACCCCTTTGTGACGTAGGTAACCCAGTGATAAAGTCCATGGATATACTCTCCCATATCCACGTCGGAACCTCTAATGGCTGTAGAAGTCCTGCCGGTCTCTGATGATCCACTTTTACCAGCTGACAAGTGGAGCATTTAAAAACAAACACAACAATATCTCTCTTCATCCCGCTCCACCAATACTGTCGTCTCATGTCTTGGTACATTTTATCCCCACCAGGGTGTACCGCGAATCGTGAGCCGTGCGACTCTGTCATCACCTCGTGTCGTAAGTCTTCCCCTTACGGAACGACCAGTCTCCTATTGAAGCGTAATCCCCTGTCTGAGCCAACGGTATAGGACTCGGCTCCCTCTGCTATTAATCGAACTATCTGCTCCTGACAGAACGAGCCATTTGCCTGGGCCTTTACCACTCTCGTAACAATTTGCGGCGTAACAGTCATCGCAGAAATGAACGATCGGGCCATTGCATCCTGGTGTCCCAACTCCTTTCAGTTTGCCTTCCACACTGCGGCCACCTCATTTACTGGCTTACGGCTTAACGCGTCTGCTACCACGTTAGCCTTCCCCGAGTGATATTGAATATCAAACTGATAATCCTTCACAAATTCAAGCCACCGTCTTTGACGCATATTCAACTCCTTCTGCGTGAAGAGGTACTGTAGGGACTTGTGGTCCGTGAACAACCGAAACTTCTCCCCCATGAGACAATGTCTCCAAATCTGAAGAGAAAATACAACTGCTGCTAACTCCAAGTCATGGGTGGGGTAATTTCTCTCGTTAGGCTTAAGCTTACGAGAAGCATAAGCTATGGCCCGACTCTCCTGCTGCAATACACTTCCAAGTCCTTGTAAGGACGCATCGGTGTAGACTAGATACTCAACTCCCGATCTAGGCATTGCTAACACAGGTGCTGAGGTCAACTTGTCCTTCAACTCATCGAATGCCAACTGACATGCATTGCTCCAAATGAATGTGTCAAAGGGCCCGCTATCTTTGAGAAACCCCGAATAAACCTCCTGTAGTATCCTGCTAGGCCCAAGAAACTACGGATCTCAGTCGGTGTCGTGGGCTGTCCCCACTCCCTCATCGCGGATACCTTCCCCGAATCAACAGATATCCCCCGGTCTGAAATGATATGCCCCAAAAACTGAACCTCCTTAAGCCAAAACCCACACTTCTCATATTTTGCATACAGCTCGTTCTGATGTAGTGTCTACAAAACCTCTCTCAAATGTTCAGCGTGCTCCTCTTCTGTCTGGGACTAAACCAGAATGTCATCAATAAAGATAATGATGAACTGGTCTAAAAACTCTCTGAATACCCTATTCATCAAGTCCTTAAACACGACTGGAGAGTTAGTCAAGCCAAAAGGCATAACTCGAAACTCGTAGGAACCATATCTCGTTAAGAAAGCAGTCTTCGAGACATCTTGCTCCCTGATACGCAACTGATGATAACCCGATCGCAAATCAATCTTTGAGAATAATGAAGCTCCTCTCAGTTGGTCGAATAAGTCATCGATTCGGGGCAACGGATACTTATTCCGTATCGTGACCTTATTCAACTCTCGGTAATCCATATATAATCTCAACGATCCACCTCTCTTCTTTACGAAAAACACAGGGGCACCCCACGACGAAGTACTCCTCCGGATAAACCCCTGACCCAACAATTGCTCAATCTGATCCTGTAACTCTCTCATCTCTGCTGGAGCCATACGGTAAGGTGCGCGGGCAATAGGCCGAGTGCACGACGTCAAATCGATCACAAAATCTATCTCTCTACTCGGAGGTAGTCCAGGTATATCCTGAAATAAATTGGCAAACTCCCTAACAACTGGAATTGCATCAAGTGGTATCACCACTTCCTTAGAGGTCTCCTCCTCTATATAGTACACTTGAGTGGACGATCCTCCCTCAGGGTGAGGCATCGCCACTAAAAACATCTCCTACCCGGGAATGGCAAAGATAATACTCCTACTGAAATAGTCAATCATGGCTCGGTACGCAACTAGTCAATCCATACCAATAATGGCATCATACTCAGTCATCTCTAACACTAACATATCCGCGGATAAAGTAAACCTCCCGATCTCTATACCCACACCTCTACAAATAAGCGAAATCACGGAACCTCTACTCAACGGTGAATCTACATAAGTAACCGTGCTTTCGACGGTGTCTAACAACCCAATAGTGCGTGCAAATATCATGGCAATGAAAAAATGTGTGGCCCCCGTGTCAAATAAAATACGCCCCAAAGTCCCCTGAATAGAGAACATACCCTCAATAGCAGGTGGATCCTGTGGGGCTGCGGCATGCTGAAGCTGATACACTCTCCCATACTGAAGCTGTCCCTGCTGGACTGGGACGGCTGGAATGGGTGGTATTGCTGCCATCTGTGGTGGTGCTGGGAGGGCGACGAGAAACATAGGCCTCTGTGGCTCATGTCGAGCACCCTGCTGCTGCTGCGGTGGGGCCCTGCCCCTATCAGGACAATCCTGGCGTTTGTTGCCAGTCTTTCCACAAACATAACACTTCCCCGGGAAGTTTCCCCCTTGCTGTCCTTGCTGTCCTCGGCCCTCGTGGCCGTTACCATTCCTCCCCTGGCCATGCTGGCCCTGCTGAAACTGCTGCTGCTAACCATTCTGACCCTGCTGGCCCTGATGGCCGTTCTGACCCAGATGGCCCTGTATGAAACCTCCCTGTCCACTTTTGAAACCCCCATATCTGAATCTCTTAGAATCCCCCTGTTGGGAACCCTGGTCACCCTGCCTGTGCTATCCCTGAGCAGATTGTGCCCCGCTGGCACCATTTCCCTCGGTCCTGCCCTGTTGGCGGGAATCCCCGGATCTCTTTCTCTCGGACATATGGAAGCGATGATCCTGGCAGTGAAGTAATGCAGCATTAACCACATCAGAATAATTGGTTAACGAGAGATTCCCCAACAAGTGTTGACGGATCCTCCAAGTCAATCCATCCGTGAATTTCTGAATCTTCTTCTCCTCAGTCGGTATCTCACCCGGAATAATGTTCAAGAGATTGGTAAATTCAGCCTCATACTCGGCTACGGTCCTTCCCTCCTGCTTGAGGTTCATCAATTTTCTCCTCATCTCCGTGTGAACAGCTGACGAAAAATATTTGTCGTCGAACCGCACCCAGAACTCCTGTATAGTGAGGGTTCCCCTTTCCTCTGCGGTGGTAATGGACTCCCACCACTGCAATGCAGATCCTACTAGCTTGAAAGTAGCCAGTATCTGCTTCTGAACATCTGTGCACTCGTACATATTTAAGTGCCTCTGAATATCCTTCCTCCACTGACTGGATACCACAACATCGGAGCTAACTGCAAACTCCGGAGGGTGTGCTTTCTGAAAAGCATCACGGACGCGTTCCCAATAAGATGGGAATGCATGAGCCTGAATTGGCGCGGCTACCGATGCCTGGGGTGGTGCCTGCTGTACAACGGTTAGGGCGGCATTTACCGCTTGGGCTACAATAGCTGCAACCTTTGCGGCATTCATAGTGCCATGAACTGGTGTAGGTTGTGGCTCTGGCTGTGCATCCCTAGGAACTCGCTGGGCACGTCGTGGAGGCATCTAAAATGAGAGTAAAGTTTTATAAGTTCGCAGTTATTAACTCAAAATAGCTGAAGAGCGAAGCATACACAAAAGAATACAACAGTCCTAAAACATAGGGCTCTATATCTGTAAGGAAACAAATTTCCAATTGAGTCCATATATAGTTTTGGCTCAATTCCGGACAAAAACATTTATTCATAGGATAATATTTAAATTGTAATATTCTCAAGCCTATGAAGTGTGTGTTGAAGACGTAGCGGCAAAGAGTATAAAGCTTCATCAAAATGCCGGTTTGTGTCCCTTGTTTCTACGTCATCAATCATAGTTCCATGCTCCCAAGGTATGAATGCAACTATATATATATAAGAGCTTGGAACAAAGGTTATTGGGTGTTAGGATTAATAAAAACCGCGTTTTATTCTCAGAAAGAATTAATTAGAACTTTAAAATAAGTTTATAAAGTTTCTGGGCCAAAATTGAATTTTACAAACTTTCTGGTCGTTCGTTAGAAATGTCGTTCGAACGAGTTTTTCGTTCGAACCAGGTTTCGTTCGAACGAGTTTGCCAACGAGTCTAAACTGGTATGTCGTTCGAAATGTTATTCGAACGAGATTGTTCGTTCTAACGAGGTTTCTAACGAGATTCTAACGAAGTCCATACTGGTGCGTCGTTAGAAGCTCGTTCGAACGAGCTGTCAGGCGGGAACAATTTTTTGGCAGTTTTTGGCAGTTTTTCACCCACTTCCCCACTTGGTTTTTAACCAACTTTTACTGACTTTAATATGTGCGGGAATCACATTTTCCAAACCAACATTTCCATAACTTTTCCAACTTAGTTTATCTCTTAGAGAGAGTTTGAGAGCAAAAATGGTTTAGGAAAATGTTCATGTTTTGAGTGTTAATTTTTCAAAGAGAAAATCCTTCACACTCTAGTTTACACCCAATTGTGTTTAGTCCAAGTTCTTATTTACATATTAAATTGCTTGGAGTTTGGCACCGGTTTATCTCTACCGAATTCAAGAAGAGAAGTTTTGGTTTGCTTCTACATCCATCAAAGAAGAAGACGTTTTGTTGCAATTCTACCCACTTGGAGAAAGGCTCCATGTACGGGTGACGGTGACCATAGAAAGCCCCATCGGTGGATTCCGAGATCGCGGTGGTGTTCCGAGGTTATCCTCTAGGAAGAGGTGTCTATATGAAGAAGCGTCGAGGCTTGAGAGGGATCGAGTCAGTCGTTGTAAGTCTATCTGTCTTGTAATTGTAATTCCGTATCTAGTGGATTTGTGGCTAGGGCCGTCCGAGGTTGTTTCCCGTCTTGGGTTTTTCCTCGTACATCTCGGCGTAGTGTGATTGGTTTATTTTATCTTGCATAATAATTTAGAACGCATGCTTAGGATAAATTCAAAATAAAATTCGGTTTAATTTATCACACTCAATTTAATTTGGACTTATATTAAATATTGGCCGTTGTTTATTTGTGAACCATCATTCAATGCTTCCGCATCATTTATTGAATTCTATATAAAAGGAAATTACTCTACGCTTTCAAATTGGTATCAGATCCAAAGCGATAAATTATTTCGTTAACGATCTTTTTAAATAATTTTTTGGCAACGAATGGATTTTTCCCCATTTTCAAAATTTCCTATTTTCGATGGTTCAAACTACGCGTATTGGAAAGCGCGAATGAGATCGGCACTAAAATCTATCGATGAGAGAGTTTGGATGTCTGTTGTTACCGGGTACTCCCCACCAACTTACTTAGTTGAAAATGAACGTGTTATCAAACCCGCCGATAGATGGACTGAAAATGAGTTTAAACTTGCTAACTTTAATTCCCGAGGTTTAAATGCCTTATTTAGCGCTGTCGCACTGGATGAATTCCGACGTATTATGACGTGTGAAACCGCTAAAGAAGCTTGGGATATTTTACAGTTAACTCATGAAGGAACTAGTGTCGTTAAAGCTTCAAAACTCCAAAACCTCACCACTCAATTTGAAACTATCAAAATGGATGAAAAAGAAACTTTTGATAAATTTTATGCTAGACTTTCTGATATCGTTAATTCATCTTTTAACTTGGGAGAGAAAATACCTGACGACCGTGTTGTAAAGAAAATTTTAAGGTCCCTACCCGATAGATTTATTCCTAAAGTGACCGTTTTAAATTCTTTACCCACTTTAGCCTCTACGAAATTAGAAGAGCTTGTAGGTGATTTACAAACCTATGAACTAGATATGTTTCCCTCTAAAACTGAAAAGAAAATTGAAAAGGGTGTTGCTTTAAAAGCCCGAAAAGAGGTCAAACAAGTAGTAGAGAGCGATAGTGAAAGTGACTCGGAAGACATGGCTTTGTTTGCTCGTAAATTTAGAAAATTTCTTAAATTTAACAAAGATAAATTTAAAAATGATTTTAAGAAATTTGATACTTCTAAACATGATAAAAGCGAGAAGATTTCTAAAGCCGAGAAGATCCCTAAACCTAGCAATGACAATTTAGATATGGACGAGTCTGATAAGTGTTTTGGTTGTGAAGGTTATGGCCATAGGGCTTATGAGTGCCCCACTAAACTAAGGAAAGATGGTAAGCGACCCATTTCATATAATGCAACCCTTAGTGATAGTGATAAGGAAGAGAAGCCCGATTCCCCCACTAAGAAAAATTTTGTGGCTTTTATGGCTAGTCATGTGAGTGATAGTGAGAACTCATCGATTGATGAAACAATAGCACATGCCACTTCCAAGGTCATTGTACATGATTCTATTATTTTTGATGATAGTGAGAGTGAAGACGAAAGAGAGAGTGAAAATGAAGATGAGGTTGATATGAGTGAACTTCAAAATGCTTTTCAAGAATTGTATACCGAATCTATTAAATTGAAAAGAGCTAATTTGAAGTTAGAAGCTAGTTTAAGAGAGAGTGTCAAGGTCCTTGATGAAAATGATTTAATAGAAAACCTTAGGACACGTGAGAGTACTCTTCGAGAGAAGCTAGAATACGTAGAAGGCGAAAGACATAGCCTTAGGGGTTTAATGGAATCCTTGAAAAAGGAGCTTCTTGCTTTTGAAGAGCGAAATGCTTTATTAGAGTCTAACATTTTAGAATTACAAGATAAATTAAAAGACTCTAGTAATGTCAAATTTGATTTGGAGTGTCGTTCGGAAAAACTAGATAAAATGTTAGGAACGGTCCAAATTAAAAATGACACTTGTGGTTTAGGCTTCAATACTTGTAATGAATTTACTCATAATGCCAAAACCACTGTTTTAGGAGAATCTACTAGGAATGCATTTAATGATCACTCCTTAGGTCAATCTTTTCGACATGCTCTTGCTTGTACACATTGTGGTCGAAAAGGTCATCTTAGGAAATTTTGTTTTGATCTTAAACGAATTTCTAGAAAATCCCATAGTAATGTAACCACGGTAGTGAAAGTTCCTACACCCCAAGATAGTCATTCTCCATTAATTTGGGTTAGGAAATCCGACTTGGTTGCCTTGCAAAATAGGATTTGTGATTCTCATTTACTTTCACATGCTTCCTCCCTTGCTAAATCTAAAGGATGAATGTGTTAGTATTTGCATACTTTAGCTTTTGTACTTCATGCTATATTCACATGCTAAAATGTATGCTTGTTTAGTCATTTTCTAGTCATTGCATTATTTCATATCACATACTAGATATTTTGACTTGTTTATCTTTTTGTATTATATTTTTGCTTGAATTGACTGCATAATATAAAAAGATTTTTGTTTATCATTTGTGTTTTATTTATTTCATTTAAGCTTAATGAAAAATACAAATGATTTTTGTTTGTCCTTTTGAGTAAATATCTATTTTTGATTAAAAATGTTAAAAACTCAAAAAGATTTTTTTTTGTGTATTTAAGTTTGACACACTTTAAGTGGAATATACGTGTGTTTGAATCCCATCGTTTACGCTCCCATGTGGCTAGAACTTTTGGTTTAGATTATCAATCCTTAAAATGTTCTTTACCATATTTTATGGAGTTGTTGGATTTTGTGTTGTTTAAATGGATTCTATTTCTATATGCCTCTTTTCACACATGCACGAGCTCTTTTGAAATCTTAATGTCACATGTTATATTTGAGCTCTTTGAGGTGTTCTCCTACCAATCTAGTCATCTACATATCTATGACCTAGGAGGACTAGTGCATGTCAAAATCCGTTGCATGTGAGATTTGTGTGAAAATGAAAACATGATAAATAAATATGCACGGGGAAGGGCTCCTAAAGGACTAAGTGATCCTTTGCGATAGTAAGCCACCGTTTATTGGATCTAAAAGAAATACGTGATCTAAAGGCCTAAAAATAGAATATTTGGCATTAAAAAGAAATCAATTGCCATAGCCTATGTTTGTTTGATATATTCATTCAAAAGCAAACGAATATATATGCTTATTGATGGAGAATTGGATGGTATATCAACGGTTTGCACAATGTCCGTTTATCCTAGTTGTCTTTAATGTCATGACTCTATTTGGTTTGTAGAATCATCATCATGCTAGGCTTGTATGCATTGTGTATGTTTGTTCATTGAGTTCAATCTTTATATTGTCACACGAGGTTATATTTAAATGTGATAAAGTTTGCAATCAAATGAGAACTCCGTGAATGTTTATTAAGTGTTTGGGTCTAAATTTAATTGTTTCTAGTTCACACCCCTACACTACCGTTTCCATATGACACATTTTTGCCATACGAGTGTGCAAACTTATTGTATTTTGTGTCATGTGTGTGTTTATATCTATATATATATGCAAGTGCTTCATTGATATATTTCTAATTTATATATATATATATATATGATATTTGTTGTGTCTTTGCCTATTCTTTTCTTGCCCATATGCTTTCATGTCTTAACACTTTAAGCTTCAACATGCTTTTATGTTTATTAGTTCTTTATCCTTTGCCTATTCCTGAACAAACAGGGGGAGAATGATGATAGGGGGAGAAATGGTATCTAATCCTATTATTATCGTATCTTAGTTTGGGGGAGATTTAACTTAGGGGGAGACGTCTTTCTAAGTAGGTCATGTGTTTGATAATTTAGGGGGAGTAATTAATTAATTGCATTTAATACTTTGATATTCCCTATGCATTTGATGAGTTTGCTTAAGTGTGCAGGTATTCTTCTAAAGCGTCATCCTTAAAAGGCAAAGTGTTTAATCCTTGGGTTGAGTCAAGTCTGGGTGGGTTTATGTTATGTTTTTGAGTCTAGTGAGCTTGACGGCCCTTTAGGATTTTTGTTTGGTTTTTGTCCCGGAATAGCCAAAGGGGGAGATTTGTAAGGACACAAATTTCCAATTGAGTCCATATATAGTTTTGGCTCAATTCCGGACAAAAACATTTATTCATAGGATAATATTTAAATTGTAATATTCTCAAGCCTATGAAGTGTGTGTTGAAGACGTAGCGGAAAAGAGTATAAAGCTTCATCAAAATGCCGGTTTGTGTGCCTCGTTTCTACGTCATCAATCATAGTTCCATGCTCCCAAGGTATGAATGCAATTATATATATATAGGAGCTTGGAACAAAGGTTATTGGGTGTTAGGATTAATATAACTGCATTTTATTCTCGGAAAGAATTAATTAGAACTTTAAAATAAGTTTATAAAGTTTCTGGGCCAAAATCGAATTTTACAAACTTTCTGGTCGTTCGTTAGAAATGTCGTTCGAACGAGTTTTTCGTTCGAACCAGGTTTCGTTCGAACGAGTTTGCCAACGAGTCTAAACTGGTCTGTCGTTCGAAATGTCGTTCGAACGAGATTGTTCGTTCTAACGAGGTTTCTAACGAGATTCTAACGAAGTCCATACTGGTGCGTCGTTAGAAGCTCGTTCGAACGAACTGTCAGGCGGGAACAGTTTTTTGGCAGTTTTTCACCCACTTCCCCACTTGGTTTTTAACCAACTTTTACTGACTTTAATATGTGCGGGAATCACATTTTCCAAACCAACATTTCCACAAATTTTCCAACTTAGTTTATCTCTTAGAGAGAGTTTGAGAGCAAAAATGGTTTAGGAAAATGTTCATGTTTTGAGTGTTAATTTTTCAAAGAGAAAATCCTTCACACTCTAGTTTACACCCAATTGTGTTTAGTCCAAGTTCTTATTTACATATTAAATTGCTTGGAGTTTGGCACCGGTTTATCTCTACCGAATTCAAGAAGAGAAGTTTTGGTTTGCTTCTACATCCATCAAAGAAGAAGACGTTTTGTTGCAATTCTACCCACTTGGAGAAAGGCTCCATGTACGGGTGACGGTGACCATAGAAAGCCCCATCGGTGGATTCCGAGATCGCGGTGGTGTTCCGAGGTTATCCACTTGGAAGAGGTGTCTACATGAAGAAGCGTCGAGGCTTGAGAGGGACCGAGTCAGTCGTTGTAAGTCTATCTGTCTTGTAATTGTAATTCCGTATCTAGTGGATTTGTGGCTAGGGCCGTCCGAGGTTGTTTCCCGTCTTGGGTTTTTCCTCGTACATCTCGGCGTAGTGTGATTGGTTTATTTTATCTTGCATAATAATTTAGAACGCATGCTTAGGATAAATTCAAGATAAAATTCGGTTTAATTTATCACACTCAATTTAATTTGGACTTATATTAAATATTGGCCGTTGTTTATTTGTGAACCATCATTCAACGCTTCCGCATCATTTATTGAATTCTATATAAAAGGAAATTACTCTACGCTTTCAATATCAAAGAAAGCACAACGAAAACATAACAAGCCGTACAGATCCTAAGGACACTAGAACCTGATGCTCTGATACCACCTGTGACACCCCGACTAATTAAATACCGGGTAGCTACTCCTTTATTAAATTAATACAAAATGCCAAGTTGGTTCAGTTCATAGCATCACTGTCGAAAATATTTTAATATTTACTAACCACCTAGTATTTAATAAGTGAGTTGTCAATTTTAATTAAATTCGATTAACATACAATAAGTGAATTATGAAATACTAAAACATTCACCACAACATAGTCTCAATAGAATAACCATCCAATACTAAAGAGTCTGGCGAAATACTCCTCACAACAATCCCAATACTGAAATAAATAAATACAAAGTCAGCATCACTAAAGAGTCTTATTTCTCCTTTCTGCTACCCCATTTTGCTTAGGCATACCAGGTCTAGAGAATTAGGGCACGTTTGGTTATATATTCTAAAAATTCGATTTAAATACAATTTTAAATTCAGTTTTAATGTTCAGTTTTCTGTGTTTATTAATATTGATATGCATTAGTTGAACTTGTTTCTAAATACAGTTTTCTAAAAATTTGACAAAATTTTTAAACATGTATATTTTTATTATACATATATGTATGTTTATATATATAAACACTTACATAAAACTTTCATACATACATGATATATGAATGTATACATATATACAAATATACAATATAAATGCATAAATATATCATGTATTCTTTATGTATATTTAATGAGTTATGTTGGGAAGTTTGATTATATATACACAAACATGCATACATATTACAAATATATACGTATATACATACATAAAAATATAAATACACACACACACACATACACACACACACACACACACACACACACACACACACACACACATATATATATATATATATATATATATATATATATATATATATATATATATATGTATGTATTTAGAGAGAGAGAGAGAGAGAGGGGTAGGCTCTCATACATACTAACATAATTTGACTCATTTTTTTTAAAATAGCAAAACAAATTATTTTGAGTTGATTTTTTTATGGGTTCCATTGTAAAGTTTAAATACCACATGAAAAAAATTGTGACACCCCAACTAATTAAATACCCGGTAGCTACTCCTTTATTAAATTAATACAAAATGCCAAGTTGGTTCAGTTCATAGCATCACTGTCGAAAATATTTTAATATTTACTAACCACCTAGTATTTAATAAGTGAGTTTTCAATTTTAATTAAATCCGATTAACATACAATAAGTGAATTATGAAATACTAAAACATTCACCACAACATAGTCTCAATAGAATAACCATCCAATACTAAAGAGTCTCGAGGAATACTCCTCACAACAATCCCAATACAGAAATAAATAAATACAAAGTCAGCATCACTAAATTAATTACATCCCCAAATTTTGAAGTAACTGAATAGGTACAATGTCTCTAAAAGGAATGGGCGACATGCCCATCAGATGATAAAAACTGATAATGGAGTCAATATCAGAAATGGAGGTGTCTACTGTCAAGGTCCTGTAACTTCCACAGCAGCTACAGCACGTCACCTGAATAGAATTCCTATACATGGTGTCCTTGTGGCTGGGCACCTAAAAAGGTTTTTACAAGAAAATATATTTGAAAGCAAACGGGTCAGAGCCCGATTGTGGAAAATAGTTTAAAATATAGCAAGTGATTTAATGACATTAAAACAATGAATGCAAAATACATGTTAGGACGTGCTCTCACATGAAATGCTCACCTCTCGACTATTCGTGCACTCCTAACGTTCCCGTATCCATTCTAGTGATGCTCATGTCTAACTAGCTCAAAATGAATTTTAACATTCCTACTCGGTTCACACTTTAATTCTAACATCATCAATTAAATAGAGATCTTTACGTTAATTCTCGGATTCCCACTTATTAGTAATACAATTTACTCAAAAATCATCCCTTTTTATCTTTACAGAACGTTACTATAATTATACTCACAATTATTCACGTCAATTCATTTCAATTAACAGTATATTATTCTCACCATAAATATACAATACTAGCACCCCGAGGCTAAGCTGCGGTGCACACATACTCTGCTATCAAATCCTGGTACATCACGTACATAAGGACCACGCATTCCGAATCTCTCGGGAATCGTTCTCAATTAAAAACAATCACAAATAATGGAGGCGAACATAGTTCACATCACATGGGTCATGCACATACCTACGCTCCCTTGATCAGCAGACTTATTAACTTCTCAATAAGTCCTTCTCTGACCTATGTTCTCGAGGTACCAATCTAAATCCCCCCCTAGGCACACAAAGATTAGATGGCCCTAAACGAACGCCAACCTCCCAAGATAGCAAGTACGGTAGGTATGTCATACACAGATAACTACATATACTAAGCATTCTCACAACTTAGATATTACAATATTTATTAGTGCTATGCTCCTCGTTCTTATACCATCTCTTAATATTATACAAATCACAAGTCCCCGGTTTATATGTATTTACGTCATCAATTATCCTCACTTCGTGATTAGTCACTCGTATCATAATCCACAAGTATCATCCAGTTCAAAGTACTATTCTAAGCTCTACTCATCAATATACCCCAAATCAACCAACTATACCCATTAGGTAATAAGGGAAAGGTATCTCATCATTTAAACCAGGCTACGGGATACTAGAAATCAAATCAGGCCAAAAAGGTCATTCTGTCAACTCGTTAGAAGTCTCGTTCGAACGAGTTCGTTCGAACGAGGTCGTTCGAACGAGTTCGTTCGAACGAAGGGCTTTGAACGAAGTACCAACTCGTTAGAAGTCATATTGTCATCTCGTTAGAAGTTCGTTCGAACGAGGTCGTTCGAACGACCTGGGCAGGTCTTCTAACGAGATGGCCGTTTCAACCCAGAAATTCCCTACTTCATTTTTTCTCATTTTTTCTCTTCTCCAAACTCATCCTAAGATCATCCCAATAGTATTTTAAGGTTCTTAAACATCACTAAACCTTCTTAGGTTGTATTTTAACATATTTTTGGGGTTCAATCTTCCTAAACAACATATAATTATCATAAATCCTCAAATTTTACCCCAAACCCTATGAATATGAACCCAGAAATTTAATGTCTTCAATTTCCTTTTATAAATCCGTTTTTACATCATAAGAAATTGTACTTTGCATCGGACAATCATCCAATAACATTCTACATGAAATCCCTATATTATATCATGAATTTCTATCTCCAATTTCATGGGTTTTCATCAAACACCCAATATAATGCAATTATTTCAATTCTAAGCATGGAAGAAACATTCCCTTGAAATTAACGTAATTAAACCACTTGCCTTAGATTGTTCTTAAGAATTTGATGTTGAAGGTTGAAGGTTGTTCTCTCCCCTCTCTAAATATTTCTCCCAAGGTTGAAGATGGTGGTTTTGGCTCTTGTAACTCCTCTTCCCACTTCTCTCAAAACTCACGTAACCACTTTCTAAACTTTTTGCCGGTAATGGCCTTAGTGGCCCTTCTAAAATAATATATATTAACTCTAATTTTCGTGGGTTTTAATTCCCTAATTTTTAAAATTACCAAACTACCCTTTTAAGTTGCCGGTATGGCCCAAAAATGCCCCGGGTCCCAAACTAAACCCCCGGCTAGTGTTTTTTGACTATTTCGACCCTTCCGGACTCGTTGGCGCACTAAAAATGAACATTAGGTTGATAAAAATAGAATTCACTTTTTAATTCAAATTATTACATTCCTGACGCGACTGATACGCACGTCCCAACTACATTTTCCAAATTGTCGTATTTCAGTCTCGCGACAATTTTAATATTTTCAATATTCATATATTTCCCTATATACACAACATAATCAAATACCAACTCACATCTCGTTAGTATTTATATCCGGATTAATTTTCAATTAATTCACATTTAATTTAATTAATCCCTTAAATAATTATCGATAAAAAATAAGGGGTATTACAAAAATCAACTCAATTTTTTTACTATTTTTTAGAAAATGGTCCGCTTTGGTGGACCTCATATGTGGTGTGTATGACAGACTCTCTCTCTCTCTCTCTCTCTCTCTCTGTCTCTCTCTCTCTCTGTCTCTCTCTCTCTCTCTCTCTATATATATATATATATATATGTGTGTGTGTGTGTGTGTGTGTGTGTGTGTGTGTGTGTACATACTAGTGAAATGCCTGTGCCTGAAGGCATGACAAAAGATTCTAAAATACGTAATGGCAAAACAAGAAAAAATTCCAAAGTATGTAATTGCAAAACAACAAAAAAATTATTACTCGACAAAACAAAGGGTAATTAAAAAAACATAATATCCTTTATTTATAAAACTACCCACCATGTTTAACAATAATAAATAGTTCAACAACTTATATGCAGAGTTGAATCAACTACCACAGGCCTCAATTAGAATATGTAAAAATTGACAAAAAAACCTTACACAAACCATATCCGACAATGAAAAATGGAACTGCCAACTTCAAAGTCGATTTTGACCCCTCAAACAAATCCAAAAATAGCCCGAAACATAATTATCTAGGCACGAGAGATATGTATCCAATGGCGTCAGAATTGCCTCATTCTGATTTACGATTAAAAAGTTTTGGCATTTCTCCCAAAACATACTATTTTAACTTGAAACAGAATAGTATCAAGGCAATTCAGCTACTACTCGTGCCAACTAAAAAACAGTGGTTGGAATTTCAATCAACGCATAATGATCTAAATATTTAAGACATCATTGTCAACATTCACATAACATATTAATATAGTCATAAATGGAGTGACGCAACACACATTGAAGTTATCTATGCAAACTTGAATCAACTACCACAAATTCTGAATCCCTCATAGCCGATGGATAAAACCCAATAAAAAAACATCCATGTAACACAAATGTGTGATGAATGAAACAATTAGTGAGACATTTTGTCAAATACATATTAACCAATAAAAAATGAAACAAAACAAACATTATATGTCAACAGTAACAATATACCAAATCTTCAAAAATAATGAGTGAATCACTCATGTTCATAAACTTTTCCATGTTTACTAAGAACATATACAAAATCCGTAAAAATTAAAAATTATAAATAACTACTAGTTTAGGAGAAAGGCAACTGTAGATTTTAAACCCGTCAATAGAATTGCAAATAAGATCAAACTTGTATTCACAATGCTCAACATTTAGTGACTCCCCATTAAAATAGTTTTTTTTTCGTTGACTAAATTGGCCAATATTTACTAAGAAGAATGAAACCATCATTGATACAATTAAAAAAAATGTGTTACAAATATGGATGACACTGTGTAAACTGAAATGGTACTATAAATATTGGAATGGAATCTCCTCAAGTAAACAAAAAAATGTGCTATAGATGAGAATTTCCTTAAGTATACAAAAATGGTACTATAAATGGATGCTTAAAACCGAGCAGTTTCGAGTAATCCTATAGTAAGGATATGCCAATACTGGAGCTGCTACAAAATAAGGAAGAATGAGTGTAGGCATCGTTGATGAATTTTCTCCAACTAATGATGTCAAAACTTCATTGACAACACATGCCAATATTGGAGGTATTTTTTTTTTTTGCAAAAGAAATATGGACACCTGAGAAATTCATCAAATATTCATTAGACAAACTGTTCAAAATATGCTCAAATAATTTATCTCAATTGATAAATTGGGTAATAATTCAAAATATGCTTAAACAAAATATCTTATATAACTTGTTGTATCAGAGTTATAATATTAAGTATACCTCTGTTTAGATAATAAATTAATTGATATTAAGTAAGAGATGATGAAAAGCTATACTAATAACACATCCATACCAAAATCACTTAATACTTTATACTGATAGTATAAAGTAAAAGCTTTTGCTAGCTGGCCTTATACAACTTCTACCTAAACCAGCTCAAGATTGGTAGCAAGTTAGCATGGACTTCATTGAGAGATTTCCTAAATCAGCTAGGGTGGATGTGTTATTAGTTGCAGTGGACATGTGCAGCAAGTATTCACACTTACTTTATAACTTGTAAACACCCTTTCTTTGCAACAGAGAATGCCCATTAGGGGTGAAAACACCCTTTGTCTTTTCAATTATTTTCCAATTGCTGTCTTAATTCAATAAGATATATCATTAATTCAATAAGTAATGTGTATAAGGTTGAAATATGGCAAAGATATAACATTAATTCAATATGGCAAAGATATAGCATTTATAATGTAAAGAAAATATTAGAAAGTGATGGACCTTGAGAGTAAATTCCCAATGTAAGGCAGTGATTCATTCGTGAAGGGCTTTAAAGACGGTCTTGGAAAAAAGCTTATTGGAGCCTCTCTTTATCTTCTCTCTCCTTCACCTCTACCAATTGATAAGGTTTGTTGCCTATTTGTTAACATTAGTATTAGTATTTCGTCCTTTTACATTTCCCATCTTACTTAATATTTAGTACGGAAGAAATCACTTAATACTAATAACACATTATACTTAAGTATACTAATGGACTAATATTAAGGAAGATGGGAAATGTAAAAAGATGATGAAAAAAATGACGAAAGTTACTGTTATTCATAGCTTCCAATTTTTATACATATCAGAGACCTGCATTATCAAATATCTATAAAGATCAATTATTAGGTTGAACATAAATAGATATCATGGAAGGGCGTCATTCGTGATGGGCATCACAAGCTCTGAAGATCATCTTGATGGACCCTCTTTCCTTTTTTCTTTTGTTGCTGTTGAATGGGAGTAATCGAGGTCCTTATAACAATCATTTTCCTTTTTCTCTACCCATTGGCAGTGTTGGGTCCCACTATAGTTGTCTTTTACCGAGTCTGAGTGGCTTGGGAAGCTTGGCCTTATAAGCGGGCGAGATTGTTTTCAGTCAATGGAGCTACCATTTTCCAAAAATGAAAATTGAATGACGGTTGGACGATCTGCAAAACCATACAAATAACATCAGTATCGGCTTATGTTTAAATGAGAATAAGCAAATATGAATACAAAATATATACACCGTTATAAGGAACTTCAATGCCAAATATCTGAGACCTAAACTCCTAACAGTTGAAGAATTCTGAGATAAAATAACAAATGAATATTTTTTAAGTAGACAATGAATGTGTCCGTTGGAATTAGCTGAAACAAATCTCGGGGGTTAAAATTCACACATTCTAGTTGCTTACCTCTCTGTTATTTTAAAAATGATTTCAGATACTATCATTTCTTGCTCCACAATATACATAAACATTGCTCTGTATTATTCACCTACTCCTCATATTCAGTCCTGCTGCCTGTGATGATTTAGTTCCTTCACTGCCTTAGTGAACACCTCCTTCCTAGAAATATTAGCGATGGTTTGTAGTAGATGATACTCGGTAAACTTATATTTCTAAAACTCTATGTAACTTTTATCAATCAAAGACATCTATGAAGGTAGTAAATAGTTTGCAAGGTTCTTCATTATATCTTGTAGCTTCTTAAATAAGCTATAAGGTATTTCCAAATAAAATGAAGGAGCAAATGCAAAACTGAAATTAGTACTTAACATTACTGTCTACTCAATATTTTAAATCCTATATTGTTGTTTATTTAAAATTAGTACAAACCTAAACGTGTTTAACTCATAACTAAAACTGAAATTTGAATACCTCATACAACATACTACTAACTTAGAATAAGAGAGGAACTCTTTTAGATATGTAAAAGATAAAATGAAAAATTAAAACATGTTAAATAAATGTAAACAAATAATTAGTACAAACCTAAAAGAGTTTTTAATTGTCTACTCAACATTCTAAATCCTCTAATACTGTCTACTTAAAATTAGTACAAACCAAAAAGAGTTTTTAAATAATGACTACAGCAGAATTTTGAATCCCCCATACAACATACTACTAACTCAAAATAATAGAGGAACTATTTTAGATCTGGAAAATATAAAATGAGAAATTAAAACATGTTAAATAAATGTAATCAAAATAATTAGAAACCTAATTAGAAACAAAACAGCGCTGCACTTAGTGCCGCATTAGGAATACAAAAAGAAAATGAGTATACATGCAAAAGAAAAAATAGATATGCAAAAGAAAAGGAGTATACATGCAAAAGAAAAAATAAATAACAAATCACAAAAAACGATTAGATCCCAAATCATTACCATACTTGTAGACAAATCTAAAACAAAATGAACAAACTCGAAATATGCACTAAATTTATCAATAGATCTTAACCGAAACCAGAGCCCTAAATCACCCCAAATTAACAAAAGAAATGACAAAAAATTAGGAGATTGTGAAAATAAGTGTGTGTGTGTGTGTGTGTGTGTAAGAGGGTGAGAGCCTGAGGCGTGTGTGGGTTAGTATGTGTGTGTGAGTGTGTAAGAGCGAAAGACTAACTGAAGGCGGAGAAAGCGTTGGGGCGACGGAGGGTGGCAACTAGTAGGGTTTTTGTGGGGAGGGTTTATGTTGAAAGGGAAGGAAGAGAATGTGAAGGTTTGTGTTAAAAGATAAGACGGATTTTCTTTCGAGGGGTATTCTCCAATTTGCCATGTCATAATCCTGAAATCATGACATGTCCCAATATTAGGCCCTTAGATCATAGAAGGAGAATCAATCTCGATCCTTAATTTTTTGGAATAGTAAAACACCCTCCTCTCATATATATATATATATATATACACACACATTATGATATTGCGTGTATAATTATATGCATACATATATTGATAATATTATTTAATATATATGTACTATATGTATATTTTATATTATTCCATACATTAACAATAAGTGTATAAAACAATATATAAGTATCAACATGTATGTATTGATAATATTATTTAACATGTGGATCCTAGTAAATTATATAATCTAATAAAATATACATATATGTAATTTTGTGTACATGTACGTATATACTTTTTGTATATTAAAATTACACACATATTAATGCATTATATAATTATATTATATATTAAGGTATAAACATATAAAAATATTAAGAATGAATAAATTTGTGTTGAAAAATAAAAAATAAAATTTTAAAAACACCTTTTTAGTGTTTTCTGATTTTTTTTATTATAACACAAAAATATTATAATTCGGTATTTAAAAAAAGTGTGCCAAACATAAATTATTACTAGAATTATATTTAAATACAAAAAATAGAATTATAATTGATAACCAAACAGGCCTTTAGGATGTGATCCCTTGATCTTTTAGATATTGCCTAAACTCCCCTAAGTGGTACTCACCACTATGATCAGATCGTAGTATAGTGATACTTTTACCTTGACGCTTCTTCACTTTTTCTCTACAAACTTTGAATTTCTCAAAGGCTTTAGACTTATGGT
Organism: Sambucus nigra; assembly: GCA_949130495.1. Classification (NCBI taxonomy): domain Eukaryota; kingdom Viridiplantae; phylum Streptophyta; class Magnoliopsida; order Dipsacales; family Adoxaceae; genus Sambucus; species Sambucus nigra. Next base: position 151,271,174 of record OX422215.1, read on the forward strand.
GTATTAGGTAAACGTACCCGAAACTTGACTATCCATCTATGAAAGTTATAAAATATTCAAAGCCACCTCTTGATCGAGTTGTCATCGACCCACATAGATCAAAATGAACCAATTAAAATGGCTCTTTAGATCTATAACCCTTGGATGAGAAAGGCCTCTTGGTCATTTTACCTTCTAAATATGATTCACAAACTGGAAGTGCCTCCACTTATAGTGAGATCAATTGCCCACTTTCTATTAATCTACGAATCCTTTTTAGATTAATATGACATAGGTGTAAGTGCCAAAGATACATTTGGTTCATTAAGGAGGGTTTATTTCACTTTTAAAAATATTAATTTGTTGGGTGGGAGAGATAAGATTTATAATATAAAGATTATCAACCAACGTACCAAAGAAAATATAATATTTATTTTTCTTAATAACCACACGTTTATAAAAAGAAACTGAATGCCCATAAAAGGCTAGGAAAGAAACTGAAATCAAATTCCTTTTAACAGAAGGTACATAAAGACAATATTTTAAAGTTAATCTTCTATCAATACTAAAGCTTAAATGAATGTCTCCCACAATAACTACCGCTACTCTCGTAGCATTTCCCATAGTCAGATAAATCCCTTTATTACTAAGTCACCTGGTTTCTTGGAACCCCCGCAAATAATTGAATACATGATTAATGGCTCTCGTGTCTACACACCAGGTACCGATAGTACGAATCAAACAACATGATTCCTTGACAAGTGAATGGAATTCACCTGCGTCATTTTATTTATTGCGAAAAATTGAATAATTGTTCTTCCCGTGTCCTGACTTCCTACAATGGAAACACTTTCCCTTCGGTTTTTTCATACCTCCCTAGGGCCCACGAGCTTCCTGAGGGACCATAACCTATTTCTGAGTCTTCTTTTGATTCCTCTTGCACTTAGGCTTAAAAGTAGAACCTTTCTTAACAATAAAATCACTTAACGGCTTCTTGACGGGACCCTCAGCTGCTTGTAGTCCTTTAAGTAGTTCCACTAAAGAGTGAGAAAGCTTGTTTATATCGTAATTTTGACATAATTGCTTAAAGTACTCATGAAGCAACTGAAGAACAATATCGACTTGGGTTTCCTCATTGATTTGGGCTCCAAGGATTTTAATATCATTGAGAAGATCCATTATCCTTAAAACATGTTCCCTAAGAGGAATCCCCTAATCATGTTTGTGTTTATGATTTATTTCATGGAAACCTGCCTTACAACTTTATGTTATAGGCATGGGTCATCGACTGATGCTGATGTTGCAAAACATTTTACTTATATGCCAAAATATAACATAGCGTCATCTCATCGGGCTTGATCCATTTGTGGAAAGCCTGGGTTTCCTTTTTGGTCGCCCCCACCAGGTTGCTCAAGACAAATCTCATAGAGCATAAGCTTGTACTCTTTAGCAGTCCACACTACATCCATATACCTTATCTAGTAAATGTAATAATGTCGAGTTAATTTGTTTTCCTTGAAAATGAAAACAAGTGGATTGAAATATCTTTCCATCTTAATAATGAGAATCAAATATAAAATGAATGATTATAGGGCACAAAAACTTTTGAATTTTAAATTAAAATTAAGTTTCCCTCTGCCAATTTTAAAAGAATTCGTCGGCATCCCGATTAACATTTGAATAGTATTCCTCTTTGGAGAACCTACTTTCCAAAACAAATTAACCAGAGTGATTCCTTTTAATTTTGTTATCTAAAAAAAACTATGTGAAATAAAATAAAAAAGTTGATACTTTGATCCCATAAAATAATAACATTTCTCTTTGGAGAACCTACCATTATTTTATGTTGTGTATACCACCAATTAAATAAGATTATCCCATATCACATATACTCCTCTTTTGGGGGATGCTTATGTGAATAATGAATCCAAAACTACTCTTAAGGAAACTTATACCAACCACCATAATAATTGACTTTCCTCGTTAGAGGACCTACTTATTATTGAAAGTCTACAATCGTTGATGGACATAGTCGAATTTGCTCTTGACAATTCCCTCTCTCACTTAGTGATTTAAAAAACTTTATGAGGGTTATAAAAAATGCATGTCCAGTTTTTAATTAATTTAAAAAGTCTATGGCATTTGATATATTTTTAATAATACAGGGATACGCCTATTTAATATATCAAGCAAACGTGTAATAAATAAAATTTTCAAATACCCTTGATTATTATTTTAAAAAAAATGACATTTAATTTTATTTTGTGACTACACATATTAATATCCACAATTCAAAATAATCATAAATTATTCACACTAGCATCTACATGATCCAAGTACAGTCAATATATTATGTTGTCCATAATTTTAAGTGAATCGTTAACAAATATTAATGACCCAACAACTAAAACATGAATAACAAATACATAAATCAACATAAATAAGGAACTCAGTATAAATAAGGATTCCCGACTATTATGGTCAAAATGTAACTCTGTTGTAGTTAGGAGTCCTCAATAGTCCCCTTGAACCAAACACTTTATGTTGCTGCTACACTGGGATGACACGAGGTTCCACCTGCCTGGTCAGGTGGGGGGTGGGGGCGAGGGAGGCCCCCCTCATGGGGGTCGAGGGGAAGATACTCTGGAACCATGCACTATTTTACACTGTCAAAACTGATGTCTTTGCAAAAAATAACCTTCAACCACCGATTTGGTTTTACAATCCTCCATCGAAAATCACGATTAAAACACTAACAATTTACACATACCCTATGCATCCATGAAGGAGCTCATATTCTACATTAATATTATATTCATCCAACATAATAAAAAAATTAACCACAAATAAACCATCGTGGGATCCAATAACATAAAACGTAAACACAAATACGTGAATATAATAGCGGGATTAAATCAACGCAAAACAGAAGTTAACAGAGTCTATATTTTATCCAACATCTATCAACATATATGCTTATTTTAATTGGATAACATAATTGAGTTCAACCTGTACGTGGTATCAATAAGTTTTGATAGCAATTTTTAGAGCGACAACCCCAAGCTCTATTGAATACGCGTATAAATTGAAGTACAAAAAAGCTATATATAGGTGAAACCCTACAAGGAGGAATTTGGGTTTACTTTTGAGATCTCTCTGGTTTGATCTTGTCTCAGCATGAACAATATGTGATGATTGATCTAGAATGCAGGATCGATGCACCTCACGATCTTCTACTGTATTCCCGATATGAACAGTCACGAGCAGAGTGTGGGATCTTCCTTCGTGACCACCTTCTTTTCTCTCTTTTTCTCTTCAATGACTCTCTTCCTCATAAATCATAATTAGTTTTTTTCAGTTTCAAGAGTAACGGCTTACCTGAGGAAAAAGGAGCCTTAGGTGCATATATATAGGCTATGGTAGGGACCCTAAGTAGAGATAAGGACGTGGCTCGTAATGGGCTTGAAAATACCTAATCCAACCCAGATTCTAATCCCAACCCATTAATTATAATTAATACGATTACATAATTATAATTGTAACTCCACTCCTTAACTCAAAATTATATTTCAAGCTCCTTATTATTAATTACTTAATTCTCCTCACATTAAGGTTACAAATACCCATTAATAATATACATTGCTGATAATCTATTTGATTAACTTCCTTAAGTCCTTAAGCGGTCCATCTTAACTTATTTGTAGTGCTGGATTAACATAATCCAGCTACAGGGTTTGTCATATACAAAACTTATAAACATCTCCAGGGGGTATCACGAGTCCCTATACCGAGACCTGTATTCCATACATAAAAGACTTTCACCATACGTTAACCACCATTACCCAATATGTCAAGATTATTGATCTAATAAAGAATTCCACCTGATAAGCCAAATCAATAAATAACTTGTGCACGTGTTCATCAATCATATTCGAATTAAGAGACTTAAGTAAACCTTAATCTTGAGGTATACATTGTCTTATAAAATTAGTATAATGACAATGACCTCAATGTAGTCCCGCGCAATACACAAAGTGTACTGGCACAATAAGTTAAGACTATACTATTTCCCACAATTAAGATAGACCGACTAAAATATTATGCTACAGCCCTACTGATGGTGTGTCGAGTTCCATCTAAGACTATGAATGATAAATCTTATATTTCACAAGAACTGGTGATCCGATCCTCTGTATGTAAGTCGTACTTTATACACCAGAACACCTATTAAGCTGAATAAAAGACACCAACAATATAAAAAATAATGCAAACATTATTTCCATTCATGATTATCATTAAAATAAGAATGATTTTATTTAAACAATAAATTCTTAACTAAAACTATTACATAAACCATGGTTTTAGTTTACTGCTCTAACAAAAATAACTCATGTAACAATATTAACTAATATTAAGAAGAATCGCAATAAATAAGCAACACAATTTTAAAAATCCTAGAAATCCAAAAGAAAAAGGACAAGGGGTACCTGAAATCACATAAATCAAAAGTGACTTAGAAAGGCATGAAAGCAAACCACGAGTGACTGGAAAAAGAAGGCACTTGACTAAAAATGGCAAAAACAGGCCATAAAGGGAAGATTTTGGGAGCCAAAGGAGTTTCTGTCTTTATGAACTTGTCTATGAATGTTTAGAGTGTAGAATGTTTGAAATGACAGGAAAACTAAATTTTATACTTAATTGAGGGCAATCATTACTTTTTTCCCCAAAAAGGCATGACGTAATGCTTTAAAAAATGGGATGATGTATCAAAACTATGCATGCATTGCCCAATGAAAATGCATAGTACTCATTACTTTCCACACCAGCTAATGATCGATATGTGACGCGCCCACAACCAGAAAATATTCAAAAATCACACAAGGAAATGTGGTCGGTAAGTGATGAGCTAATGAAAAGTCTATATTGACAGTAATGTGCAGTTAAAACTTCACTCATTCGAGTACCCAACATATACGCAAAGGATATAACTCTCCAAGGAACCTACTACTACCTCACATCATGAGCAAAATCTTGGGGGCTATTGTTATACCATAAATATGGAGTGACTCGTTCACCAACCAGAAAATGAAACCTGGACCCACTTACATTCTGGGAGTGTGGTTGACCATAAATAATAGTATGGTCGACTCACAAGGTGATTAGCTCATCTATACTCAATAGGACAATTTCACAATGTAGCTTAACACTTATAGCAACATCTTTAAAGTAAGCATGTACTTTATAACTAGATGATGTCAGCAACATGTACAAATTTACACATGGAGAATACATGCAAATATTCTCCCCTATGTGATAATAACTAACTTATGATTATTCTCTCATTATGGTTGTAAAGCGTGTACTCACCTCACTTATAAAGGTGAGTCCCGTGTCCCCTGTGTGCTAATAGCACACATTTACTTTATGTGAGTATTGATGAGACTTTACTATATTGTTATACTACATAATTTTAGAGATTGTATCATGTACTTTTCAATGACGCTTGCCCAATAATCAGTAAAATCACTAGCTCCCGTGAATGTAGGCTCCAAGTTGGGCTGACCACGTAAATTTGATTATCTTTTCTCTTTCTATGCACTAGTTTATTCACGTGTTAGTATCTTAGTAATTCAATCTCTTATCTATTTATCTACTAACCGTTAACATATTTAGGTAAGATAATTTATATACCGATTTCTAACTATAACACCGCCAAATTATGAAAATGCGATAAGAAAAACCATCCAAAAATCTTCTTGTGTGATTGCATGAACGTCCAACTACCACATCATTGAATTGGTCGGCAAAAAAATCACCATCATAACCGAATTTTAATTATATCAAACTAGGAAGTCATTAATAAGCATCATGATCCCCACTATCCATAGTGGGGAAGCTGACAACACATATATTTGCGACCATAAATTCCTCTCAATAAACTAGAAAATACTCCTAAAGTTAAAGAGGCAAATATTGTCAACGCTCAAAACCCATCACATTATGATCCTTCTGCATAAATCACCCTAGCCAAATAGATTTAAAAAAGGATTTCATTGATTAAGAGAAAGCATTAACAATGACCACAAAATCAAGTAACATGACATATTTAAAGTTTTGGTGGCATAATTCATCTAGAAATAACATGCTCAACGGTCTACACCTCCTCATTACACTGGGGGTATAAATAATGTTTTATTAAAAAGATGCCTCGGGTTGCTAAAGAACTTGAACACGTCCTCTATAAAAAATAACGGACCTTTGGATGGGTGAGAAGGGACCTAATACATTTCCACATCGACTTGTAAGGGAGTATGAAGACTAGGAAGAGATATTTGAAGGGTTAGAATTAGAAAGAAAATCTAATCTCATCGAGTGACTACAATGACAAAGTATGTTCCATAAGGATCTAATAAAATTAATTAATTGTGTGTCTTTTAAAATTAAATTATATTTTAATTAAACTAATTTTAGTTTTATTGGATAAAAAATAATTAGTTCAATTAGCATGTAAGTGATGAAAATAAAAAATGTGAAAATAAAATCAATCACACAAATACACATAAGACTTAGAGTGTAACCCCTCACAGGAAAAACCACCATTACGCCCAACTCAATAATTCCAGTAGTACTACTATTAATTTTACAAGACTTTTATAGAGACAAACCTGACTTTTCGACAAGACAACAATTTCCTTCCACATAGTCTCAACCCACTTGTTTTTCTCTGACACCTTTACTCGTACTAGCAACAGTATATCTAATACTAGACCTGACTACACAACTCGTAAGTCTAATTTTTTATCGATTTCTTACTGATGTGATTTTTCACATATATAGTCACATGCTAATCACCCACATTATCACTCATGTTGAAACTTCATGCTGATGAAGAGTAGAGGGGATTTTTAAATCCAAAACTTAGTGTGAAATCATGAACTTAACCAGATCAAAATATCTACAAACTATCTCAAAACTACTTAGGGTTTTATAAAAGTTTATTTTTCCACTTTAGAAAATGAATAGGCGAAGTTATTTATAGTTTGCAGTAGTTAGATAAAAACTTAAACACGATCCTTACAAAGTGCCTCTTGTTTGAGCCATATACCTTGTTCAAAAGAGATTTTTCATATGATAGGTCTCTCATGCGATAAAAACTTCTTACGAGGGGTTCTTAAAGTGAAACAGGTTATTCGTGCAAAGATGGTTTCTCAATATAAGTTCGTGTGTGAAGTTAACTTCAAATGAGGTATTTTGTTATCTAACTGTGACTCTTGTGTAAAGGTAGCTCTCATTAAAATGAGAGTAAAATATACAGCTATGAGTATACGAAATATCACAGTAAAGATCCACGAAAATAATGTTAAATGCAAAAAGTAAAGATCATTCACACAACCAAAATGTACGTGGTTCAATAACTTGCCTACGTCCCTGGAGAGGTTACTATGTTCTTATTAGTGTCTCTTAATTCTCAAGTTTTTCATCCTTTTTCCCTCGGTCAGAATTTATAATTTATACATGTATGCAATAAGAGTTTGAGCTGCTGAAGTAACTTGATAATTATGTGGATAACTCATGGTGTCCCGGAATATCTCCTCTGAGATTGTTGGTAACCAATTTTAGTATATCCATAAGTATTTTAGTTTATGTGAAATACACGAGTCTTTAATGGATAGTTGATTTGGCCACTCCTCTCGCAGGCTGGGCTGGTCGGCTACTTTCTTGGGCCAAGATAAATGGGTCCCCATAATTTCCCCTAAAATTTTTGGGCTGAATATTTGGGCTCATAAATTTTAACTGAAATGAAGGACCATGACTTGAAACTTTATATTTTCAAGATCGAAATGGCATTTTTGCAATTCTAGCAAACTCAATAGGGTAAGCTCCTCCTACGACAAACACAATGCAAACTTGTAGTTTCATTGAATAAGTGAGGGTACACTGACCCGATCAGTTATATGAAGCGTCAAAATCCTCCTTGGATGTCGTGTTTTATAATTAGCACAAACTTCAAACTGGAGATACATCTTCTTCGTCACCTACCTTTTAATCTTTCATTAATATATTGAGGTTCTAATGCTTTCTTCTTCACCGTCTCATTTTTTTAGAGCTCCAATCAATTCTTGTAAGTTTTGCTCATCTTCTCTTAATTTTTCACTTATGAGATTATGCTTCGATTGTAGTTAGGGTTTTTTATATGTTATATCATTCATGGCATCATTAGAAAACAAGTCGATAACAGAGTTTAGGAAAACCTATAATATTTCAAATCGGGTTGAATCGACTGTTCTCCTTCCCTAGAAATATTTGTGACATTAAAGGGGACACTTGATTCACACCCTATTGATCACCCAGGGATGGTTGACATTTCCTCCAAACCCTATTTTTCTTAAGTTCTTCAAATACTTTAACGTTGTCCCTACTCAGTGTGCTCCCAATGTTTGGAAGATTATGAAGGGGATATTTACGATAAACACACTGTATGGGACCAACCCGAGTCTTGTTGATCTATGCTATTATTATGTCTGGTCGCGCACCAATGATGTTATTTTGTATTTGAAGATCTGTAAGGTTGATAGGGTCCTGGTGGTAAACCTCCAAAATTCTTACAAGGATTACTAGGGTCATGGGTTTATCGCTAGAAATTGGCAACATCATCCCCTTCCTGAGGATGAAAGATACCGTGGCCCCTGGATTTTTAATTTTGGGGAAGATCTTATAGGCTGATTTATCTTTTCTTTGATCTACTTGTTGTTTCTTATTTTCTTATTTGCTTTCTTGCTATTCTATTTCTAGCCCTCTAACTGATGTTTTTCTTCCTCTGTTTTGCAACTCACGATAAAAATTAAGAGCCTGATTTAAGTGAAGTTAATGTTACTGATCTTTTAAAGGCTTGGAGGGTTAAGGAGAGGCTTCCATATGGCGAGAATCCATGCTCTGCAGCCTATTTTCTTGAATATAAGAATAATATAAGAATCTTTATTACTCGGTGGGTTGAAAAAGTCCCCAACCTACAGGATTTTGAAGTTTGTCCCTCTAATCTAGTGGTGTTTAGAGGAAGAGGAAAAGGAAGAATAAGAGTAAGAAGAATAATAATAAGATAAAGAAATGGTGCCCCGAGTTAAGAGGAGGATGCTGAATTGATAACAAGGATCAAGCAGTTATGTCTGATCATCTCAAGTCTTTGAAAAGGTTGGAGGTGAATTCCCTAAGGGCTAGTGGTTATAGGCCAAGAGCTAAGGGGAAAGAAAAAGAGGAGGAGAAGAAGAAGAGAGAATAAAAGAGAGAGATAGAGAGAGAGAGAGAGAGGAGCATAATAAGAGAGAGAAAGAGAAGAAGAGAGAGGAGGCCAAAAGAAAGTTGGGTTTAAAGGCCCTTGCTATCCTCTTTCTCACTACTGATGCTGAGGGGGCTAGTGTGGGTAACAACCCTGCCCTTTCCCTTGCCCCACGTCCGATTACGAGCGTTCCTTACGATTGGGGTCAACCTAACTTTCTCTCAAGTCCGCTCAAAGACTTTCTCTGGTAATTCTATTATCTTTATCCTTATAACATTTCTGTTTTGTACTTTTTTTTCTTTGTACTGACTTAGCTCCCTTTTTTCTATGTAGTTTTTGGGTGATTTTACAATCTTTTGGATGGTTACAATGACCAATCCAAAAGTAACAATGAGATGAAAGATTCTTTAAAGAAGTCTGAGAAAGACTTGGATCATGCCCGTGCAACATGGGAGCAAGAGAGGGAGATATGGACATTGGCCTATGTCGATCTCCAGGAGTTCAAGAATGTAGTGTTGTTGAGAAGGAAAAGATGGCCAAAGAAAACTAGAGTCTGTCTAGCAAGATACAGAAGTTAGAGGAAGAGATCTTGCGCGAAAATGATGGTAGCTATAAAGAAGGCTTGGATTCAGCCAATGATGATGTTGAGCTCCAGTTGGACTACACGAAGTAGGTGTCCAAGAAGGGATGGGACCAGGCATTGGGAGATGCATAGGCTCCTTATGACTGTGAGCTTTTCAACCTTCATTCTCCCGGACACAAACCCTTCGCAAAGAAAGAGAAGAATTGAGATCAACCTGTCGATTATATTGAGAATGAGTCTACTGTGGTCGAGGTGACTGCTGATCAAGACAAGGGGCTGCCGAAAAGGGAAGGGAATGGTCGACTTTGAGTAGGTGAAGGAGTAGGGCTTTTAGTTTAGGACCCTTTTCCTCTTTTTGTTTAACTTTTGGATATAATCTTTTTTTTTCTTTTACTATATTGGCCCCTGGCCGCCTTTTACTAATGAATGAAAGAGAATTTTTTTATTCTTTCTTTCCTTCCATATATACTGATATTTGTTTGCAATTTTGTCTATTGTGTTATTTGTAGACTGACAAGGACTATATTCCCCATAATTCAAAGTTGGGGATGGTCCTGGGACCTAACATTAGCCGCCAAGCTCGCAAGGCATCGTTAAAAAATTATAAGTCCTTGAGGGCAAGCACTGAGCAATACTGGTTTCTAGGTTTAAGGATAATCTTCAAGTCATGAGGGAGATCAGTTATTCAGTCTAAGATAAGGTGAATGGTGTAGCACCCCGACCCGAATTTATGGGTTAATAAAAGATTAACTCGATCCCGCCCACACGTTAATTGTCAAGTGTAATTGAATAACTTAAATAATGTTTCTAATCTAATTTTATTATTATTTAACTTTACACTTATTAGCATGAGATTCTAATTTTCATCAAACTACGTAATGTGACCCAAGAGGAGTGCCCCCAAGGCTAAGTAAATAGAGCTATGAACTTAAATGCAAGTTAAGTAATTACCTGTAGAACTCTCTTAAAATACGGGATCGCATAAAACTGCCGTAACAAAAGAGGGAGTGAGCCGAATACTCAGTGGGGAACTATACAATGCAGTATAGAAACGAACAACACAAATAATACTCAAGCACTACGACTACATGCATGTGAAAATACGTATATATCCACATATATACCTTTGAAAATACATGTCCCAATGCATTAAACTGTTTTATTCTAAAAACATTATTTGACACCTTTTATTCTCCTTGTCTTTACAAAATAATCATTTTATTTCTTTATGATTATAACTAGCATTTTTCCTATTAACGCACACGGTTAATAATTAGCAATTGTTGGTAAAACCTTTCATTTTCTTTCAAAACATTTATTACTCAACGTTCATTAACTCACACCAGAGTTGATTGATCATTACCTAAGACTTTTGCAGACCTCATGTTAGAAAGTATTCATTGAAATCCTTATACAATACACACACTTGTGTTTTAATGGGTTTAAAACTCCTTAGGTAGCTTAATTACCCATTAAGTAATCTTGCCTAACCATTTCACTTTTCTTATCGACACTAGTCATTATTCTCAATTTACTTGTCCACATTACATTAATCGAAACATTAATCATTCACACAAGTTAGGTTATTTCCATATTATAACCCGTTTCTTAACATGTTCTTGATTACATAATTATCTTCGGGAATTTGTCAACATATACGGACTTCATGGCCTCTCACCACCGATATCCGCCACCACATGCTACTGCAGTTACTTTGGGGTTTTTCACCACTAGGGACGTCATGCCCTTCTTAATTATTTTCCTAGCATCATTTAAATATTCCATTATATTTTCAATGTGTTCAACATTATTATCAATGTTCACATTAATTCACATTTTACGGGCCAAAGCCAAAATCTAGGACTTAACCGTCCGTTTTTCTTTATACGCCTAGGAAAATCATTTTATTCTCTTTTCAAGTCCTTATATCACATCACGTTGATTTATACGCCAACAATCATTTCCGTATGTTATTTTCCAACGCATTAGTGTGAAAACACACATTTACATTTTTCATAAAAATGTTTCACTTTACATAAATTACCAATTTACCCCATTTTCATCAAAACTTGTAAATTGGTTGTCTTTCAAGTGTTATTTACTCAAATATCCTTTTTAAGTTCACAACTCAAAACTTAGGCATTTTCAGTAATTTTAACACTTGTTTAACCACTTACTTTGTCAAATTTTCATATTTAGCATTTTAACCCATCTAATATATAAAATCTTGCATTTTACATATTAAATTCTTGTTTCTCATATTTTGGGTCTCATACTTGAAATATGGGTTTTCACAACCTAGTTCCCATTTTTACCAACATCTAAGCATTTGACATATTTACTTTTTACACTTTAGTTTACACACTTTATTTGTTACCTTTTGTATTTCAACATCTACTTAGCCGTTTATTTCAACTTTAGCCTTTTGTGACAAGCCGCCTAATTTAGTCATGGGTGATCAGTCCTTTTACCAAAATAAATAGGAATCGAATTTGGTTATTCTCAACATCACCGTCGAAAACCATTTTTTTGAATTTACCAACCACCTATGTTAAATTAAGCCAATACCAATTTTTATCTTTCAATAAAGTAACAACATGCGGAAAATATAATAACTCATCCACAACAAATATAAGAATCTAAATCATCATATAATCAATAGTTGAATAATAAATACCGAATAGACCATCGGTTCCCAAAACATAATCCAAATCATAAGTCTAGAGAAATAAACTAAATCCATGTACATCATCTGATAAATAAAACTAAAGTGTATCAACTAGAAGGGAAACATGCCTAAATGAACTACTGGATTAGTAACCTAGTATAGGAATGAATAACTGAAGCGTCTACACAAAGTCCTGCAAGCCTCCATAATGCTGCAACTACGAATCCCTGGAATGAGTCCTCAAGCTTGGCGTCTTTGTGACTGGACACCTAAAATATTTTGACATAGTTAAAAGCCCAAAACCATTTGAAAATTATTTAACAAGTGTTAAAATGCATTAAGAGCAGTTATTAGATATACATGTTAGTTTTACGCACTCTCCCTTGAGTTCCTCACCTCTCAACTAAAGTGCACACCTAATGTCTCTTAATAACCCTTCTAGTTATGCTACCCAATCTAACTAGACATAAGTATGTATCTAACCTCATTAGGTTTGGCTTCCTCGTATCGCCCGTATAGTACACTACCGTACTAACATTTCTCATATGTTATTATTAAACCATTTCATTAAGTTTCTCGTACTTAAATTATCATTGGATATACACGATCTATATTTTCTATCGTCACACAAAAGTAGATAAGTCACACACACACACACACACACACACACACATACACACACACACACACACACACACACACACACACACATATATATATATATATATATATATAATAAAGTAGAAAACTTATATATGTCATAAGATGAAACTATGATGTCATCAAGATGAATTTTTACATGCATTTCCTCTTTTGCCCCTTAAATTTTGAATTCCCTCTTTTTTTCCTCACTAATTAATTTCTTTTCTTTTACTTTAATTCAAACATAAGGTTAATTTAGTAAACACACCACAAAATTCACACACCACACTCTCCAATTCACTCAACCAATGTTCCCCGCTTAAGTAATGATTTTGGTCCACAATAATCTTTCACGAGTAGTCAGAAAGCACAAAGCTCAAGAAAAAATGGTACTTTCTACAACTACTCTATTTTGTAATTTAGGTATTATTCCATCACCTACAAACACAAGTACTTGACCTTTAATTCAAATACGAATCCCACTTTAAATATGTATCTTCTCTTTCCAGATTTTGTTTCTCTCTATTTTTGACTCCCGCAAACAAGTTACAGATGGTGTTCATGTGAGAACTAATGGGAGAACCATATCTTCTATTTTCTTTGCGATGTATTCTTCTCTTCCAAATGTTAATCATGTATGTGTATTGATTATTTTTTAGGTGTTTCCGGTGTGGAAAAAAAAAGACCCACATCCTTCTCACTCTCTCTCTCCTCATGGTTTGTCTTCTCTCACGAACCCTCTCTCATAATATTATGCAATTTGTGGTTTGAGGTTTGTTGTTTATATTTTCCATCATCATATTTCATTTACCTTTTTTTCTTATAATAATTATTTGTCTTCACTTTTCAGCTCTGGACTATCATTTATCATTGAAACGTTAATTTCTTTTACCATTAGGTGTATGGAACAAAGGAGAGTTCTCTCTCTATGATCGATGCTCCCTCTGCTCTCAGGTTTTCTTTCTTACAAGTTCAATCTCTCTCTCTCTCTCTCTTTCTCAAATCATTTTGGAAATGAGCTTTGTGATTTCAACGGTTTTGACATGGGTTTGTGGCAGTTTGAGATGGCTGCTTGCGGTGGTACCATGGTGGTAGAAAGATGATGATTTGGGTTTGTGGTGGTGTATGGTGGTGCCAGATTGCGTTTTTGATGGCTTTAGTGGTTCGCAGTTTGGTGAGTGTTGTGTTGGGTTACGATTTGTGGTGGTGTGGTGGTTTGCGGGTTGGTGATAGAGTTTGGAGGTGTTTTGAGAGGTGGTGATGGTGGGGCCGATGGTTTCCATGTAATAGTTTGGTGCGAAGATGGTGTCGTATGGTGGTTGTGGTAAGGGGCATATATGTTGAATTAATTTTTTTTAAATGTGTATATATGTTGTAGTTTGGTCTTAGATGTTGTTTTTATGTAGCATATTTCAATAACTGAGAAGGTGCAACACGAGTTGTAGTTTGGTCCAAAACCTATCTTTTTAAATGTGTATATATGTTGTAGTTTGGTCTAGAACCTATCTTTTTTCTTGGATATTGTTTTTATGTAGCATTCAGTTGCAACACGAGTTGGGTGTGACAGATGGATTAGGTGATATGTCTCCAAATTGAAGTGTATGCAGAACACAGTGATGTTGTTGTGACAAGGATGTCCAAATGCACACAGTGATGTCCAAATGAAAATGTATGCATCCGCCTGGAACCGCATTCACCCTCATTTTTATTTTTTATTTTTTTTACTTTCTTATTTTTTTTGTGTTTAACAATTGATATAAAAATAGTTTTTCATATAGATAAACAGTTTTTTCTATTAATATAAAAAAACTAATTTTTTTATTGAAAGTAATTTTTTTTATTAAAATTAATATTTTTTTATAAATAAAAAAAAATTATGTTTTTGACATGATATCGCGATTGATCAGTATCACTGGCGCGTACTCATAAAATATCGCGATTAATCAGTGCCAATGGCGCTCAACCACATTCTACAAATGATGGTGGTGCGGGAATGTGGGTCAGCGCCAGTGGAACTAATTAATCGCGATATTTTTTATTAAAAAATTATCGTGATTAATTAGTGCCGCTGGCACGGATTCACATTGAACAAATGATTTGGGTCCGGGAATGTGGGTTTGCGCCAGCGACAATAATTAATCGCGATATTATTATTAAAAAAATTTCGCGATTAATTAGTGTCGCTGGTGTGGACCTACAATCCCGAACACATATCATTTATTGAATGTGAGTTTAATTTTTTTTTTATGAAAAAATATTTTTTTTTAATTTTAATAAAAAATTGTTAACTTTCAAAAAAATAAAAACTGTTTTTTTATATTAATAGGAAACTGTTTTTTTTAATAAAAACAATTTTTATATTAATTGTTATAAACAAAACAATGAGAAACTTAAAAAAAAAAAAATGGGATGCTGTCGCTAGGTGGTTTGGACATACTTTTCCTTTGACAAGAGCATGGCTCATGATTCTCCAAAAGATTTTAATTCAAAAGAGATTCAGGGAACACATATATATGAAATGATGGGACAATACAAAAGACTGTAATTTTATCTTCTCCGATCTGTCTTGACTACAAATCCTACAAACCCTCTAATGCAAATTTATGGAGATTCCCCAATTTGTAAGTTTGTAGTTATGTTTGAGGAATTGAGTTGTCTCAAGTGTATTGCCCCATGTTTTTTATATTTTATTTTATTTTTGTACTTCCTTTAATATATTTAAAATACTAACTCTTTTACATCTCACTCACGGCACATTCATACCTAGAAAAAAAAGTTGGTGAGACTATATATTTTGATCTTTATATTAATTTTTAAAATAAACGTGAATAAAAAAAATTGTTTCATTATTTATTTTAACCGAATTTGACATTAGGTGTATTCAAAAAACAAATTTTATATCATTTTTTTACTAAACACTCGAGGAAACTTTGAGTGTAAATTATATTTTTTAGAAAAACTTTATTTTTTTCAAATTTTTATGAAACATAACTTTTTAAAAAAAATGTATTTGTTTATACTTTATTTTATAACTTTCTTTTTATAAAACATAACTTTTTAAAAAAAATGTATTTTATTTTTGTAAGAAACTAAGCTTTGACTTTAATACATTACTATTTTTTTTTTACTTTAATACACGATACTAATAACGTGACTTATAATTTTCACATTACATTGAAATACTATTTGACATGAATAATGCAAGTAAAATTATGAATTAATCATGTCATTGTATTAATGTTAGGTGAAAAACCCGATCCCTAATGACACGATTAATTTGTTGAGTTTTTATTAAAAAAATAACGTTAATTTTTTTTGTTTAATATAAATAACGTCAATTTTTTTTGAATAAAAATAACGTCCATTTTTAAAAATAAATGACGAAAGTTTTTTTTATTCACATTCATGAAAGAAAATCTCGACATATATACGTCTTTAAAAATGTCAATTTCGAATCAATGTGTTGATTTGCTTTTCGTGTGTAAAATTCTCAACTACTCTATGACGATAAAAACTAAATACGAGGTCCAAGATGGACTATTATTATTGTTGTGAACTAAATACGATGTATGATCCAATCAAGGACATATACTTTTGAAAATTTGCATCGTGCCTTCAGGCACGGGCATACGACGTAATTTATTATTTCCTAAAATGTAGGACTCAAATAAAAAGTAACATAATATAATTTTTTTTTAATTTTTCCAAAAAAGAACGTTATCTAATTAAAAGACGATGATAATATTTTTTTACCAAACACGCATGACACAAATTAAAGCAACATGTGGCGATACAAATTCCTGCTTTTTTATCAAACGCGATATTTTTTTTATTGATTTTTTGTGATTTGAGCTTAAATACAAATATTGTGCTAAGAGTTGCCCAAAAATTGGCAGTGTTTTGTTCATTTAGATAAAAACATTTAAAAAACCTATTCCGTGACAAATTAATGATAATTTTTTGTTGCGTTTAACAAGGCCGTGTTGTATGTAATTTTTATTTTCTATTTTAGTATTTGTAAATAAAATAAGTTGTGGTGTTAACAAGTATAGACAATATACAAAATATTTTTTATAAACTAAAAATGACCCCAACCAAACTAAATATGACACGACCCAATGTTCAGAAACGAACTTGACCAAAATAAATACGACACGACACGACATTTTATTACCAATCACGGACACTACCGTTTTGCAGAATAGTCCTATAGATAAAGGATATTATGGCAATTTTTTTTTAAAATTACACTTTGTTTTGTTAGGGAATGAAATTTTATCCGTTTTGTAATTACGCACTTTGAAAACATTTCGTTGTTTCGCGATTACGTACTTTGAAAAATTTCGTCGTGCCTTCAGGCACGGGTATACACTTCGTTCAAGTATTTTTTTGATGAATTTGGACATTTCGAATATTGTACGATTAGTTGTTACCCCTTAACTAGAGTGGATAGTCCAATATACAAAAGAGACCATGCCCATTTTTTTAGAATTGACACTTTGTCAATTTGAGATGCAATGTGAATTTGAGTGACGAATTTAGACTATTTGAATGTTCTTGGGCTATCTGTTATTTGTTAAGCAAGGTGGTTAGTCATATAAACAAAGGAGATTATGACCAATTTTTTAAATTACATTTTGTTTTCTTGGCAAACGAAATTTTTCCCTTGCAATTACGTATTTTGAAAATTTTCGTCATTTTGCGATAATCAGCGTGCCTTCAGGCACGGGCATACCCTAGTATATATATATATATATATAGACACACACACACACACACACACACTCACACTACTACGACATCCCCGAAATGACCACCGTAAAACATGCATACTTTGCTATCAAGTCCATGTATCTTTCGTACTATATAAATGACTATCGATTTGGAATGCCACCTCGAACCCTAAATCAAACACCCGATAGCGGGCAACGTACTCAAATGACCTGCTAGTCCCACTAATACACACATACCTAACTTACCCAAATGACCTGCTACTCCCACTAATACACAACACATTATTGGTCGCCCTAAGTCCTCCTATGTTCTGGGGCACAAATCCAGACCTTGTTGGAATCGCCAAGGTGGGATCTCCCTCTGTGCGGAACCTCCCACGATAGCAGGCAGCATAGGTGTGTTCACACACATAACCAATCAAAAAATAGGTATTCACATAACCTATATATATATATACATAAATTCAGTAGATATGCACACAACCCATCATATAAACCCGTACAGTCATGCCCCGGCTTAAGTAAGTTATTATTATCATTTTATATTAATATAAATACCCATTAGACAATATGGTACATTAAATCTTTTGAAAAATAGCACAAGATTTTTTTTTCTTCAAAAGCATGTTTGGATGAAAACAGAGCTACCTTTATGCACAACTTAAAAGTACCCAACAAATTTACTTACATAACTTCCTTTGTTTAACATTTACCCAAAAAGCTTGTTGATATTCAACCCATGTTATGTATCGTCCACTCTCCCATTTAACATCCTAACTTGGCAGTGAACTCCAAACGATAGGCATACCTGAAACATAACATTATATGAGTGTAAGTAACACAAGCTTACTGAATGACCATATTCCACATATACACCACATATTATAAACAATTTGAATAGAACTTTTCATTTTATAATGTCATAAACCAACAGAAATTGTGTAACTCCCGCAAGCTTGGACCCGCCAGTCCAATTAACTCCCAGTTATCGGGGATACCACATCCCATAATTAGTCCCAAGTACAACAAACCTTTAAGTTAGATTAACGGCACCGCCACATCCCATAAGACCCACCAGAGTCCTTAACATTACATAAAGGACCCACCACATTCCATAACGTTATATAACATCAAATAACATTATTAATCATATGCATATATTTTATAAATACAACATCACTACCATAAGCGTCTTAACACATGACTTTAACTACACATTTCCATATGAACATATAAGCATGTATATTTCATAGGATAGGTAACTCACCTTGAATTTGGTACTAAGATTAATACCAAAATTATTTCCTTGGTATGGTAGTGTTAGCCGCTTCCCCACCTAACAATTCAACATCATTAGTATTTGAATACACCAAATCACATTAAACTCAGTAACACATCACATCAGTTGGTCAATCTGACATAACTGAAATTTAATTGAATATGATACTTATCATTTTTATAAAACCTTATTCATTGGGGTTCCAACACAATTTACAAAATTAAATTATGAATTCTCTAGACAAAGTTATTGCCCGTTTTATTACAACCTTTTCCAAATCATTTTTGGAGAAAATTAACAACAAAACTTCAACTTAAACACAACTCCCAAGCCAAAAACATAGGGTGTTTTATTCTCCCATTCAAATATATCATACTCATATATGTTCTCTAACATTTCCATTTGGAATTTCTTGATTTCAACAAGTATTCAATGATTTATGCCACTTTTTACACATCTAGGTCTGAGTAGACCATAAAAGCATAACATAATATTTTCCAAGCATATATAACCTCCACCTAGGTTATAAATCATGGGAACATATATTAAACATATTGAATAATATAAATTTAAAGTTGCATAATTTTTAGAGTTCATTTTCTAAGTCAAGCAAAACGTCGAATACCTGGTGTGCGCACTTACACTTTTGGGGCAAATTTTATACCCAAACTTCAAACTATCATCCAAGATTCATTTCTTGGTATTTTTACATAATTTTTGGATATGACATGTATATATAAGTTTAGTTTCATATCCAACTACAATCAATCGATTCCATTGAGTATTCACAAAGATAAACCAATTTGATTAACATGATGATTACACCCTTAGTTGTATGAATTCAACATACTTCATATATACAACCTACACATACCCACCTACACGTGACAACACGTATTATATAATCCCAAAATATGATATTAAATATCATATAAAACAACCTATGTCATGTAAAGAATGAAATTTACAAGTTAAATCTTACCAGAGAATGTTTGGATACATAAGCTTGTTTATCTCTCGATAATCTTCCTTAATCCTTCACTAATTTATCCTAACCTCTCTTTCTTCCATGTAACTCTCGAACCCACTTGAAATTATGATGAAAATTAATAATAAGTGAGGGTTTTAAGTTCTTTAAGTCGGCATAAGTCACCTCCCCTTGGTCTAATCAAAACAAGCCATGTGTTCCACTAATAAGACAAAATCCCATTTAACGAATAGACATATTTGCCCTTGTTTCGTAATTTTAGCATTACTCCTTACTTGGACCTCTGTTTTACACATCATTTGTTGTGTTATAAACTTATCTCATATATATACAACTTTGATATTTTGTTTTTTTCCACAAATCATAAAACTAGTATGCCTATTTTGGCCCCGAACAAAAGGGTAGCAATTTACCGAAAATGTCAAAACTTTCACATTTGGCGACCTAACAATGCCAATTTCGGACCAACACCTTTGTTTAATTTTATAAAAATAATGATGCATTATAAACATATTTTAATGATTCATTTAACCACATAACTAATCATATGATCTAAACAAGTTATCCCCGATCATAAGCTTGATTAACATCTAATGCAACCAACTCATATATCACATGAGTATGCATCCCCCAAATATAATAATTAACATGTTTAACACCCCTCACCAACTTATAACTTAAAAATTATACTTAATCATATAATTAAAATTTCTAATCACGTTTAGGTCCTTACACGTACGTAGTATTTATCTATCTAATACTCAACGTACTAATAATTCTCACACGGTGTTTTATCTGTGTTTTCCTGAGTATCACTCACCACCTGAAGATCCCCACTATACCTTAAGGTATTTTCAGTAGTTCATACATCTCTATAATAGTGGTCTAAGTCTTGGATTCACTCATGCTCTCCGTGACCCGTTCTCCCGTGATTTATTAAGTTTCATATTGTACCCAATCGGCCCTAGCCTTGACCCCCTCATTTTGGCCCAAGCCCTAGCCCCTACCATAGTCTTATTGGAACTCACTAAGCCCTTACCTATAGTTTAAGAATAATACTAAAGTCTCCCATTTATTTACTTGTGAAAATAGAGCATAAATAAAGAAAATGGTAAAAATATGGGCAGTCGAATCAATTTGGCCTTAACCCAAATCGATTCGGTCAAGGAATCAAATCGATTCGCCACAAGCAAGTTGTCTTCTTCGTTGCACTATTATGAGTTTTTTATCCACTACAAACTCCATTAATCGTACCCAAACTCCCATATAATTCAATCCATTATCAAATATGAGTATATAAATAGTTTCTAATGAATTTCCATTACCAAAACATCATTAAATCCATAATTAACAAGAATGTATCAATGGTTTTTCTACACAACCCTAGTTCTACCTTTTCATGCGCGTTCTTCATGAAACCCAAAACTAAATTTCTCATAACGTCCCCAAAATTCTGATTTCATGTTACTAAACCCAACTATTTATATGAATTAAGCACATTTTATCATCCCAAACTCACGTGTTCATGCTAGATTACATTTAATTCTACAATGGTTATTATAACTATTCAAGAACATGCAAGATTAACACTTGACTCTTATGAAATTATTCTGATTCAATTTTCAGATGATGAAATTGTCTTATTCCCCTCCTGTTCCACACTCCGATGGTAATGGCGGTGCAAGAATGGTGTTGAAAGGTCTAAGAATTCTCTATTTTTCCTCTCTTATGGCCTCTATTGGTTTTTGTTGATTCTAACCATATCCTCCTCAAAATATATACTGGTATAACACTTAGAAATCCGTAGCTTCTCCAACCCTAGTCTCCCAAATGATCGAAACCCCCTTACGGGGTGTCGAGTTGATCTAATATCACCCCGAGATCCAATCAGCACACCCGACTATACTATTCTGACTATTTTGACCCATTCGGAATAAACCATGACTTTGAAATCACCATCCGAGTCACTTTACATAAATATCCTATCTCGACCTCATATAGTTTACACTCGACTTCCAGTTGAGATATAACACTTTTACATCACTATCACTCGTTATGACGTAAAATGATTATTTACTATTCACTTAGTAATTACATTCCATAAATATTAATATTTATCTCTCTCGATTAATATTTTAATAAAAACATAATATTTAATTCAATTAAATTACGTCACGCGTGTAATTGAAAATAACCGAATTAATTACATTTAATACTCAGAAATATGGGATGTTACATACTTCCCCCTTACAAAGGAATTTTTCCCACGAAAGTGGGACGTACCTGTTGTGAATAACTCTGGATACTGCTCGCACATGTCATACTCCTGCTCCCACATCGGCTCGTCAACATAGTGGTGCATTTGCTAAACTCAAACTAAGGGTACCGCCTTAGATCTCAACTTACGCTCACTACGATCAAGTATCACCATCGGTCTTTCCTCGTAAGAGACTTCTGGCTGTAAGTATATCTCCTCCAATTGAATGTGTCAAAAATATCTCTCGCTCCTCTTGTACCTCTTCAACGATGACACGTGGAACATATTGTGAATTAGTTGTAAGTGCTTTAGTAGTCCCAGCCTATATGCCACTGGTCCCACCCTCTCGATAATCGGAAACGGTGCCACATATCTCGGTGCTAGCTTCCCTTCCTTGCTGAACCTCATAACTCCCTTTATAGGAGACATCTGTACCAAAACCTGGTCACATACCTCTAGCTCTATGTGCCTCCTATTTGCATCGGTGTAACTCTTCTACTTGTCTTGAGCTATATAGATGCACCCTCGAATTAGCTCAATCTTGGTAGTTATGTCCTGAATCATCTTTGGCCCCAATATCTTATTGTCCCCCACCTCTAACCAGCAAGCAGGTGAATGACAAGGCCATCCATATAGTGCCTTAAATTGTTCCATGTCGATGGTGAACTAACAGGAGTTGCTATACGCAAACTCCACTAGTGTAAGGTACTGCTCCCATCCTCTCTCGAAGTCTAGTATGCACATCTTCATCATACCTTCTAAAATTTGATTAACCCTCTCTGTCTGCCCATCTGTTCGTGGGTGATATGCTATACTCAATCGTAAATCCCTGCCCATAGCCTCCTGAAAACTCTTCTAGAAATAGGACACATAAATCTTGTCCCGATCTGACACAATGTTAATCGGAACACTGTGTAGCCGCACTATCTCCGCAATAAATAACTACGCATACCATCTCATCTTAAAATCCATATGAACCAATAGGAAATGGTCCACTTTAGTCAACCGATCCACTATCACCCAGATGGAGTCGTGACCTTGCTGTGATATCGGTAACCTGGTAATGAAATCCATGGAGATACTCTCCCACTTCCATGCTGGAATCTCGAGTGGCTGCAATATACCTATCAATCTCTGGTCGTCTACCTTCAATAAATGGTAGGTAGCACACTTCGAGACAAACTTCGCTATGTTTCGCTTCATCTCCGACCACCAATACTGCTTACGCATATTCTGGTACATCTTATCCCCACCGGGATGTACTGAAAACCTCGATCCATGAGACTCTGACATCACTGCATGTATCAAATCCTCATCCTCCGAAACCACGAGTCTCCCATTAAAGTGCAAGCCTCCCTCAGAACTAATCTAATAAGACTCTGCCCCATTAGCTAACAACTGGCGAACTCTGCCCTGAAAATATTGATCCCCTACGTGTGCTCTCACCACCCTCATTAAAATCTTAAGCATGGCAACCAATACGGACATACAAGCTCTGGTAACCTCGTTGTGGTGTCGAAGCTCTCTCCACTTCGTCTTCAAAACACCCTCTATCTCCTCAGCAGGCTGTCGGCTTAATGCGTCTGCCACCACGTTAGCCTTCCCAGGATGATACTGAATATCAAACTGGTAATCCTTCACGAACTCTAACCATCACTCGTTATGACATAAAATAATTATTTATTATTCACTTAGTAATTATATTCCATAAATATTAATCTTTATCTATCTCGATTAATATTTTGATAAACAAATAATATTTAATTTAATTAAATTACATCACACGTGTAATTTAAAATAACCGAATTAATTAAATTTAAATACTCAGAAATACGGGGTGTTACACCTTTTTTATTATCACTATTTGTATTTACACCCGAAAGTTTAGATGAAAACATGAGTTTCACATACTTACACTTTTTACCCAAAAGTTAAATATTACAAACTAACTTTGAAGACTTTTTGCATGAAATTCCATTTCACAAGTTTATTTTAATTATCAATATGAACACTATTATATTGATTTCATAAAATAAAAATATTCAAACCCAACAAGCCATTTATCATGAAAAGTTATTTTCAACTTAAAAACATGAGTTTTACACAATTTAACCAATTAAAAGTTTGATACAATATTCTGATTTATTTCCATAAACTTTAAGCTCACTTAAAATCCATTTTAATCTTAATTTTTAGTATGAAAATATTGAAAGATTAATAACTAAACATGTATCAACACTACCACACCGTTAAGGCCCTAAATATGCAATAAATCATGCTAATATCATCACCAATTTAATCTACTTAAGAGTAGGAGTTTTCCCACCTCAAGGTCTTCAACGGAGGTTAGTGGGTTTTGTGGAATTTGGGTGACTCCCCCACCTTCAAAGGTGGCCTCAAGAGGAGTCACATTATCTCCATTTCCATGCTCCAAGTTTGACCCAAGCATACCTCCTTCATGCTCCAATCATCTCTTCTTCCTCAAACACCAAGGAGGACCCATTTTAGCTCCCAAAAACTCTTACCCAAAGTCCCAACAAGCTTCCCCACCTTAGAGAGAGGCTTTAATGGAGGTTTTAGGCTATTTTAATGAAGTTTGGGAGGATTAATAAGTGGGTAAAGATGGAGGTCTGAATTTAAGAGGTTATCTTTAGTGTGCAAGGATTCCAAGTGAGGGAGAAACAATTTAGTTTTCTCAACATTATGATGCGCACAAAGGAGACTCCCCCCCCTCTCTCTCTCATAACCTTTGTGAGGAAAAATTGAAGGCTTGAACCAAATCTTTGCAAAATGTATGTCCAAATAATTTTAAGTTTTCTAGCCAAGGTCTGAGTAAAAGTGAGAAAGATACCACACACAACAAACACACTTAAAACCCCCAAACTCAAACTTAGAAAGTGGACGACCGAAATTCTGGCGGCGGGGGATGGGGGTGGTAGTGCGCTGGTCCACCATTTTTTTTATAAAATCTTTCCCTATATTTCTATGTATTTTTGAGGTCTCATATATATGGTCATTTTAATTTTTGGTCCTTTCAATAATCCTACACAATGCGTACGAGGTTCAGGACCGCCGAAAAGAATATCTTTTTTTTCGATTTTTTTGCATGGTATTTTTAGGGTCCCAAATATGTGGTCACATTATTTTTTATGTCTTCCAATACTCCTAAACAATTCATACAAAAATGGGTTTCCATAGAGTTGCACGCCGACAAAAATGTCTAGATTAATTCTTATTTTCCTTATATTTTTAGTGCTCCAAATATGCAGTCATACTATTTTTATCCCTTTTCAATTGTCCTGTAAAAATTGCGCAAGTTTGTGTCGTACGCGACACGTGATGGAAAAAATCGCATTATATTAACGCTAACCGTGTCACAATCATCCCTTGTAATTTTTGCATCAAAATTATTCAACATACTTACTAGGACTATTAGAACTTAAATACGTATCTATACGAACCACACAACGTGGGAATTTTTCTCCTTATTTACTTTTCGTAATGGATCACTTTTCATGCCATTTTGCGTAATTCCTTCATATATTTATTCCCCAAATTTTCCTTTGAATGAAATATTTTGATTATCTTTAGATACTTAGTTTTCTAGGGCATGGTGTTATATTCTTCGTTCCTTAGGAAATTTTGTCCTCGAAATTCATGCATCATCAACTTAGGATCCCGTTACCTACAACCAGTTTCCAATCCGAGGGCATCCTCAACACTATAGTCTAAAACCCAAATATTTTATTTTCGTCAATTACATTGCTAACCCAATCATAATAGACACTAAGGTCCTACTACTAATCCCAAGCATGCCTAACTCGTCCATCATAACAATACCTCAAAATAATCGGTATTTAGAAGACATCATGCTTCCACCAATGAACTTGTCATCATGAATCCTTCCTACATTAGGATTTACGAGCCTACATTTCCTTAACAATTTTAGATCACGCCTAGCATAGGCTAATACAACCTTAACATTTTTAATCATACACATCAATGATCATAAAACGGTCACCTTATGACATTGTTCTACTCGATCGATATCTCCTACGAGATCCTCAACTAACCTAGAGTCATCCCAGGTATCACAACCCAAATATACACATGGGATCACATCCTCAATCTGCAAAATTTCAAGCAAAGTGCAATACTAACATCTAATGTTTCATCAAATTTGATGCCCACAATATCCACGAGTCATAACCTCAAAATCCACGATCAAGTCGTAACTAGTTATATTGATTAAATAACAAAATTTGCTAACCTAAAGCAATCAAGTAACATGTGCAAACAAGATAAAACAAACTTAAGACCACACATACACACAAACTAGTGTAGAATAAGGATGATTTTGAAGAAGAGCGCACACATATGCCGTGACACATCAACTATAATCGTACTTATATGCACTGATCTTATACAACGTTACACTCGAATCACAATTAAACAATAACTTCCCATTACCGGAATCAAGTAAGATACTAGGAAATCTAATGAATTAGGCGACTGGCACGTCCAAAGAAAATAATCAAATTCTGACAACGAATCGTGCCACATTAAGTACGAACCCACAATGTACCCTTAAAGTCTATAACCCTCACTAATATCTGCTAAAGTCTTATCCTTGACACATTCCCTGGCTTGACCCATTAACCCTGACAGGTCATAACCATGAATCATCCATCCTTGCTGAACGAACGCAATACAAAACCAATTTTTTCGAGAAGCTCAATTGCTATGCTTCCCTTCTTAAAACCAGTGCTATATGTCCCATCATTGATAATCATAACTATCCCAAATCAATGAGAAGTTACATCGCTTGGCACTTATCTTTAATCACCGACCTATAACACCTAGGCCTCCATAATTTCAATACGCGATAGTTAACCTCAGTTTTTGAGATCACTCTCATCAAGTGAAACACAATGCTCACATAGTTTCATACATTCAACTCACGGAC
This sequence comes from Sambucus nigra, assembly GCA_949130495.1. Lineage (NCBI taxonomy): Eukaryota > Viridiplantae > Streptophyta > Magnoliopsida > Dipsacales > Adoxaceae > Sambucus > Sambucus nigra. The sequence continues at coordinate 151,298,543 of OX422215.1, forward strand.
CACTACTACGACTCTTAGCAACGTCCTATGTGGTCCCAAATAATAACTATACTAATGGCATCTCAAACTTTCAAGCATTAACCATGCCTAAGATTTAATGAGTTTCCTTACTAGAGTTATACCAAACCATATCGATAGCATATGTAGGTTCTACAGTCAATCCTAACACTCTATTCCTATTGCTATCTCTGAAACCATGATGAACATCATCATCTTCTAGGTCTCCCAGGTGCATAACCTAGCACTTATTTACCTATTTTTTGACATTATCCTCAAAGTTCATATCATAGAAAATAGCGCAAACCAAATCATGGAACTAGCTCTGAGGCACTGCTATAAGTCAACATGACCTAACTATACTACAATCATTAACGATTTACCATCACTATGTAAACTTTAATGCAAAAATGATTCCCATATGCTTCATAGGTGACAACATCAAACTCACTTATCTCTTTAAACAACTTACAAATCTATCACAAGGAATCACAAGTCATATCCTGATCTATGCTACACAACCTCGAATTTACCACTACGAAATGTTTATCACCCGCATTAACATATCATTAGATAAACCTTAGTACTTATTACGTATTCACATGCCTAGCCAAAATACCAACCCAAAATCAAATTCACTAGACTATATAATTTAATCCTCAATGAGTGTTCAACCACAACAACTAATTTCCTCACTATGTAAACATCATACTATGTGCTAATCTACAAGATAACATAACTATATATTTTGGTAAGGTACGGGACGTTGGGTATGCCTATAAACACCAAGGGCCACACCATGGATGCTACGAGGGATCCTATTCCTCAATACCACATTATTATCTCTAAAGTTACAAATTGATACCATTGTCCATAGCACTGTGTCACAAGGACAATTTAGGTTCAGTCCTAGGTTGCCTTCAATCAACATGACTATTTAGACCCACATTATAATCAAGATACATTAAATCCAAGTCCTTAACCAAGGGACCCAATACATTCTTGCCACATAATCAATACTTATGAACGTCACTCAATCACTTATCCTCCATTGATGAAATATTCAACCTTTATAGCTAGATTGCAACGAACACAACTCGACGTTGCCACTACTATTAAGGATACTATCATTATCAAAGTTTCCATATAATACATCTCACGCAGAAGATCACGGTGTTGCCACTATTCATCTACACTAACACCCATGACATAACGACACATCTACATCAGAAACGTCGCAGATTATGAAAGGATAACTTAGCCATTTACCATATCATAAAGACTTGCACATCGTACCTTGACTTCACTCTCCGAGATACGAACCAAAATTATCACTAATCCAGGCTGATCGGCCCAAACCAACATCAACATCGAGAACATCTGCAACCGACCTCATCACGTCACACTCGAAAGGAACATTGAACCTATATCTCTGATACCAAGTTGTAGCCCCCCGACCCAAATTTAAAGGTTAATAAAGTATAAACCCGATCTGGCCTGCGCGTTAATTGTGAAGTGTAATGGAATAACTTAATTAATGTTTCAAATTCAGTTTTATTATTATTATTATTATTATTATTATTATTATTATTATTATTATTATTATTATTATTATTATTATTATTTAACTTTACACTTATTAGCATGAGATTCCAATTTTCATCAAACTACGTGAACCAAAGTGGAGTGCCCTTAAGGCCAAGTAAACAGAGCTACTAACATAAATGAAACTTAAGTACTTACCTATAGAACGTTATCAAAATACGGTACCACATAAAACCCATCGTAACAAAAGAGGAAGTGAGCCGAATACTTAGCAGGAACTACACAATGCAGTACAAAAATGAACGATAGAAAGAAAACTCACGCACTACAACTACATGCATGTGAAAATACGTATATATCTACATATATACCTTTGAAAATACATGTCCCATTTTAGTAAACCGTTTTATTCCAAGAAAGTTATTTGATAACATTTATTCTTCTTGTCTTTACAAAATAATAATTTTATATCTTTATTCTTAAAATAAACATTTTTCCCATTAATGCACATGGTTGATGTGGTGACAATTATTGTGCAACACAAATAAATATGAAAGAGGTAATGACCAAGAAAGAACAAATAAAACGCCAATCACACAACAACAGGTGTACGTGGTTCAGCAAAGATGTGCCTACGTCCACGGTGGTGCAGTCAGTATTATTTCTCTATATTCTGAAGAATAAGTACAGAGAATACAACTTGTCCTTTGCCCCGGACCTAGGGTTTAATTTATATATGTGTAGGTTAGTTAATGGAGATGATGGATTCCTCCATTTCAGCCATCTTCCCTATAACTTCCCTTCATGGGATTGTGCTCCCCATAACTTCCTTTCATGGGATCATGGGGAAATCGGATCCATACAAAAGATGAGGGGCCTGGACTTTGGGCCGCTTGGGCTGGGCTACTCGTCCAGGCTTATAGTGCTGAATTCCGGGTACCCACAATTGCCCCTAAATTTGTTGTGCCATGCATGTGGGCCCAACAGATTTAAATGATTATTGCGTTGCAATTTCTTGGGAGCTGTAGAGTCGATTTCTGGCGGCAGCCGCTTCGCTTATTGTGCAATATGATTAGATTTTGAAGATTTGTTGGAATAAGGCACATTTCTTTTCGTCATTTCAGTTTTTTCCAGTAATCTTCTATCTTCTGAGAACTCTTGCACTTCGTACCTTCTGCTTCCGATCTCCACTCTTGTTGCTTCTTCGTCATTCGACCTGTTCCTCTGTCTTGTAAGTTTCTCGTGCCCTTTGCATTTTCTCTTTGATTTGTAGTTTTTCTTGTATTTTCCAATGGAGAAGATTGGAAATAGGTCAATCTCGGAGTTTAGAAAATTCTACAACATTCCTGAGTGGGAAGAGATTGAGTGTTGTGCCTCGCCTCCTAGGAACGTTAGGGATATAGAGGATGCCCACTGGATTCATGTTTTGTTGCTCTCCCAGGGGGGACTCACCTTTCCCCCTAATGATCTGTTTCTGCACTTCTTTAGCTATTTTAGTATTGTACCTGCACAATGTTCGTCCAATGTATGGAAAATAGTGAATGGCGTGCATAGGATAAACCAATTGTATGGCACAAGGTTAGGGCTTGCCGAGGTCTGTTTTTGTTATTCCTTTTCTCGAACTAGTTCAGGTGTCCTGTACCTCAAAGATAGGAGCCCTGATAGGGTATTGGTAGTAAATCTACCTGATTCCCATAAGGACTACTGGCAGGAAGGTTTTCTTGTTAGGAATTGGCAGTTTTCTTCCCAATCTGAAGGGTCGAGGTCTGAGAGGTTCACTGTTCCCTTTTATGGGGAAGAATATATAGGTAGATATTTGTACTGTTGCTTCAATCTCTGCTGGCTTATGATTTTTTTGACTCCCTTATGCGTTTTCTTTTACAGCGAGGTCACGGAACTTGGAGCATGCTCTCAGCGAGGTCCGAATTTCTGAGTTGGTTAAAACTTGGAACATCAGAGAGCCTTTGGGCGACGACGAGCATCCCAGATCTGCCGCTTTCTTGTTAGAGTATAAGAACGTCGGCTCTAGCTTTATAGCACGGCCTATGGACAGTGTTCCAGAGTTTGCTTCCTGCGAAGAGACTTCTGCCGAACTAATCCAGTTGGACGAAGAGGAGGGGAGTTCTGAAAGTGAGCCTGCAGGTGATCTTGGTGAAGGGAGCTCTGATAGTAGCAGCTCTTCTGATTCTGTGGAGGCTTCTGAGGCTCGAGGATCGTCGAGTACTTCCAGCAGTTCTGGTGAAGATTTGCCTCCAAGGAAGAACCTGATCAGAGATGACGATGATGATGATGACAATGTGCTCCTTGCACAAAGGTCAAAGAAATAGAAGACTGTATCTGGGGTTGTGACTACAGGTTCTCGGTCTTCCTCTCAGGAGCAAGAGAGGAAGAGGAAAGAGGAGGAGAGAAAAAAGGTGGAGGAGAAGAAGAGAGTAGAGGAGAGGAAGAGAAGGGAAAGAGAGAAGGAGGAAAGGAGGAAAATGGAATCAAGGACCAAGGCAGGTCAAGCTTTGGTTCCAGTATCTTCCTTGCCCGAGGGGGCTTCGGTGGCCATTTCTCCTCAGCTAGCTCCTGCACTACTTGAGAGAGCAGATCTTCCTGCGGATCGCCAGATGGCGCTGGGGTCCGATCAGCTAGCCCTGCAAGCTAGCCAGAGGCTGGCCTTGGTAAAATTTCCTTTCAATTCTCAATTTTTTAACAAGTCTTGATTATTTTCCCTTCCTGATCTCTTCTTTATTCTTTACAGTTTGTGACCGACTTCGCTGTGCTCTACCGTTCTCGCGACGAGATGGTAATGAGGAACGGTGAGTTGGAGCAGCAAAAGTCTGCTCTGGAGGCCAGGGGTTCTCAGCTAGAGACTGATCTGAAAGCCACTGATGCGGCTCGAGTTTCGTCTGATCTGGCCCTCGTCAATTTTGCCCGTGAGAGGGATAACGCGGTTAAGGAGCTGGGCGAGCTGAGGAAGGCTTATGACTTAGTGTGCTCGAGCAAGCTGGACCTCACAGAGAAGAACATGGTTCTGGTCGAGCAGCCAGAGGCAGAAAAAGCCCAGGCAGCCACCATTAAGGAGGACTCATACAACTCTGGGTGGGCTGCTGCTTATGATGATGCTGAGGTTCAGATTGGCTACATCAGCCGTCTGAACTTCAAGAAGGGCTGGAACAAAGATCTTCTGGATGCTAGTGTGGATGCTGAGTCTCCCCTGTTTGACGAACACGACCCGGGTCCCAAGCCAACTGTGGACGAGGAAGCTCCTGCTCCCACCATCGAGGGTACTGATCTTCCCTTGGATACAACTCCTGCTGGTGTTCACCCTGCTCAGGCAACTGAAAGCGTTCTTGTTGAAGGGGATAGCTCTGCAGCTGATAAGGGGAAGCAGCCAGTCATCGCTGGGCATCCAAAGGTTGCTAGTTAATCTGCTCTTAGGATTTTCTTTTGTACTTTTTCCTTGTAATCTCCAAGTTTTTTCTGCTCGATGTACTTAGTCTTTATTAATGAAATGAGAAGATTCTCTATTTGTTTACGCTGATCCCTTTCTCTTTTCTATCTTTCTTTTACCTGTAGTTGGTTGATGTGGATGACTATATTCCTATTACCTCCCAACTGGGTAGGACTCTTGGTCCTAATGCAAGCCCTGCAGTTCGCCAGGCCTTTGCTAGACTTTACAAGTTTGCTAAGACAAGGAACCAAAAATATAAGGATCAGTCTGAGCTAGTGGCCAAGCTGAAGGACAGGCTCCAGGAGATGGAAGAAATCGGTGCTTCAGTACAAGAAGAAGTCAGTGCACTGAGAGCAAGGTTGCTGGATGCCACCGAGATTAACCAGGTCGGGGAGTTATTGCAGCAGGAGAATGAAGACTTGAGGAGGTAGGTCCTAAGTCTTAAGGAGCATTCGCCGAGCACCATTTCGGCAGTCCTACAAGGCTCTTCCTCGTCGCGAGCTGCTCGGCCTCCCCTCCCACGTGCTGGTAGGAGTGCCAGGGGTAGGAACAGGGAAGTCGAGGAACAGCGTGAGAGGGAGATGGAGGAGCTGTACGACGATATTTGGTGAGCTTACGTAACTGCTGCTGGGCTCTAGAGGTACGTCACCCGACTACGGTATTTGTTCAAGAACGATCCTCGGCAAGTGTGGTCCGATGGCACGATCAAGGCTGACTGGATGCTCCGACGAGACTATCAGAATTCGAGGAGCTCTCCTTCATCAGAGGGTGGTTGAGTGCCCTCAAAGAGCTGCAGGTCCCGAGGAACTTGACGTTGTGGTATCGACACGAGATATCCTCCTCCACTCTGATGCCCAATCCATTCAAGCGGGATGATCGATGGATCCCCATTGATGCCATTTCCCGGCAACTATTGGAATTGGATGCAAATGAGGTCGTGGAGGGGCTCGCCCCTGCTCCTGATGATGGAAGGAGAGCTAAAGTTGTTGATTATCTTGCTCGGAGGCTTCCACCTCCTTGAGATTTTGTTACTCTTTTTCTTTTTGATAATTGTAAATGCTTTGGGCGAGCTTCGCCGACTAAACATGTATTATCATTGTTTGTAAATATAAAAGATTAATGAAAAGTTCGAGTTTTGGGCAATTTTACCGACTAAACGTGTTCATCCAATCCTTTTATATTTTGCTGCTTCACAATCCTTTTTATTTTGTCATGTGAGTGTCCGCCCAGTCCAGTATAAGAATACCATTATTCCCTCACTTTACCTTTTAGGTTGTGTCGTCACACTCCCTTAGGCCTAAGTAGGGCAATTGGCGAGGACACACCTGGTATTGGATGTCATCATCGGATCAGGATTTTGTTCAACCAAAGTAGGTTTGATGCCTAAGAATACTCCGTAGGGCTTCATATATTGCCAGGGGCAATGCTAAGAGGTCTGTCGTGCTTCATGATGATGACCTGAGGATGGGTGTTCCCCTGCTATGTCGACCATTATGCCTGCGATTTGGAAGGGATGTGTAGTAAAATATGACCGTTACTAATTAGAGAGTGATTTAACTGAGAGATTTTCATTAGTGAAGTGAGAAATGAACTGTCACATAACGAATACAATAAAAGATTTAATAATAATGTTCCTGAAAATAGAATTTCTTGAGATTATCCGCATTCCATGCTCGTGGTATCTCCCTGCCCTCCATCGTTTCCAAATGATAGGCACCTTGTAGGTCGTCTCTAATTATCTTATAAGGTCCTTCCCAGTTTGGGCCCAGTTTGCCGTCTGATGGCTTCACTGTGTTGCCCAGAACCTTTCTTAGAACGTGGTCCCCAACTTTGAATTTCCTCGGATTGACCCTTTTGCTGTAGTGCTTCGCGAGCTGTTGCTGATAGCTCGCTAATTTCACTAAGGCAAGTTCCCTGCGTTCGTCGGTCAGGTCGAGTTCAGGGAGAAAAGCCTCATCGTTCAGGCCTTGTTTGACAAGATCGAATCTCATTGTCGGCAATCCTGCTTCTAGTGGGATGATCTCCTCCATACCATATGTTAGTGTAAGGACATTTTTCTCATGTCCGAAATGTTTCATTTATTTATGTCGTACGCCGCTACATTTGGCACGTCACCTCACGATCTCACATGACGGCCTCTATCCGAATTCCTGGAATCAAGCATGCATTATCTCCACTAATATGTCCCTCATCTGCATCAACGACTTCACGTTCCTTGATTGTAGGCTCGTAATGCAAGTGGAATGCAAGAGAAGTCAAATCAGTGAAACAAGGCATGATAGGGATGTTCAAGGGCATATTGGTAATTTTACAGCCACCTTCCGGAGGACCGATCAACTGGAAAGTTTAAGAGCTTGCCGCAACAAAGATACTGGAAGAAACGGCACCTCAATCCGAGCTACGGTGAACAAGTTATGGCCCGTTGAATATGGAGATATGTTCATTGAAAAGTCTGGAAAATTTTCTAAGTGTTTAAAGCGTTTTTCCAGCACACTTTCCCGAACCCAGACCCAAACCGGTTCGGGGGGCGAACCGGTTCGCAGGGGTACCCGAACCGGTTCGGGGTACCTGTACACTGGATAGAATTTCAGCATTTTAAGATCGTGGGTCTCTTCATGTATTTCCCTATAAATACCAACTTCGGGAGAGTTGTTTTGCAAGACTTTAGGAGACGAATTTGAGAGTCCAAATACACCTAGTCTTCATATTTTTGAGTCCCAAGACTCATGTTTTGATTCACACATCCTTGCCAAATATTTGTGAATCCCTTTTGCAACCCAAGAACACAACTTTGGTTTGTTCAACCCTTGTGGAGGAGACCGTTCTTCTTCTTCATTGCAGCCCTACTGCAAAGGGATAATTCCAGCCGCGACTACAGAATACGATACCCGAGGGTTATTCTTAGTCAACTTGTATTTTCATTGTAATCCGATTATAAGCCGTTTTCTTACAAATTATAGTGAAAATAAATGGTTTTGCCCCTGAGGGGGATTTTTCCTTAACTGCATGTGTTTGAATGTTCTTGTGTAGATTATCAATTTATTCAATCACATACTGCTGCATGTTTAGGGTTTGTTTGTGTTAAAAGGGTTTTATATATAACTTGATCATTTGAACGCGAGCACACACACTCTTAAAATTGGTATCAGAGCAGATTACGCTAATCTATCGCGTATTCCTTTTTTCGCAAAATTTTTCTAAGATATCAATTTTCTGAAAAAATTGATTTTTGAAAAAGTGCGTGTTCAAATGGAGAAGTCATATTATAACATTCCTGTTTTTGACGGGACAAATTATGCTTATTGGAAAGCCCGTATGAGGCCGGCTTTAAAAGCCATTGATGAACGTGTCTGGATTTTGGTTGAACGAGGGTGGACTCCTCCCACCGTGACTGTTGATAATGTGACCAACTTGAAACCTGATATTTCTTGGACTGATGAAGAAATTAAATGGTCATCTTTTAATTTCTAAGGGTCTAAGTGCTATTTCTGGGTCTGTCACACCTGTTGAGTTCAAACGCATAATGACGTGTACCACGTCAAAAGAGGCATGGGATGTTTTACAACTCACCCATGAAGGAACTAATGCTGTGAAAGAGTCTAAGTTGCAAAACTTGACAACTCAATTTGAAACAATCACCATGCATGATTCGGAATGCTTTGATGAATTTTATGCTAGACTTTCTGACATTGTGAATACTAGTTTTAATCTTGGTGAACATATTCCATATGCTGGATTTGTTAAAAAGATTCTTCGTTCTTTGCCTAAGCGTTTTATCCCTAAAGTCACTGTGCTAAATTCTATGGGTAATTTAAATACGCTAAAATTGGAAGAACTTGTAGGAGATTTGCAAACTTATGAAATTGATATGTTCCCTAAAAATGCTAAATCGAAAGATAAGGGAATTGCTCTTAAAGCCCAAGAGAGAAGGAGTGAGGGGTCAGCTAGAAAGAGGGTAGAGTCATCTAGAAAGAGAGAGACTGACACGTCAGATTCTGAGTGCGATTTTGACTTAGATGATTTCGCTCTTTTCGCAAAAAATTTCAAGAGGATTCTCAAATTTAAGAAAAATGGCAATTTTAAAGATAAAAAGAAATTTGAGAAAAATAAGTTTGAAAAGAAAAATGAAAAAGTTTCCAAAAATCCTCCTCTGAAGGAAAGTGAAAGATGTTTTGAGTGTGATGGTAGGGGTCATAGAGCTTTTGAGTGTGCCAATTGTTTGAATAGAGAGAAAGGGAAAGCTGTTCTTAATGCTACCCTTAGTGACGACAGTGAGGTCAAGACGGTGGATTATGGAGATGAGTCACCGCATGAGTGTAACTTCACCGCATTCATGGCCAGCCAAGTGAGAACTCCTAGTTCTCCTCACGACGCTGAGGATGATGCTTCACAGGGACACCTCGACAGTGAGAGCGATGTGAGTGAGGGGGAGGATGACACAAGTGAGAGCGAGAGTGATATACAACGTGCCTACGCTGAGTTATATTCCGAGTCATTCAAAACTAAAAAGCGTAACAAAGCGTTAGTTCTTAAGATCACCTGCTTAGAGGAAGATTTAAAGAAAGCTAGAGAAAGAGAGTTCTCCACTTGCACCGCCCTGAGAGAGAGAGATTCTACATGTGTCGAGAATGATAATTTGTTTAGAGAGAGAGAGAGTGTTTTAGAGAAAGAGAGAGGGGACTTGATTAAGCAAGTGGCTAGTCTTATGAGTCAGCTCCATTCCTCCGTGGAGACTCGGAAGAAACTTGAAGCCTTTGTTGCCCAACTGACTCATGATCTTGAGAAAGCACGGGAAGTCAAGGTATAAATCGAGGACAGATCTGGGAAGATGGGAAAGATGCTCCTCGGCCCCGCTTTAGGTTTTGGTGATCGTCAAGGAATTGGATATGATGGTGCCTCCACGTCCCAAATTGCACCTGGACCAGTTCCTGAGTTTACTACAACTCCTTATGGTCACCGTAAAAAACCTCGAAGGAGAGTTCGACCAATAAAAGCAAACCAAGGTCCGCCTTTGACTGTGCTCTTTTGTACTTATTGCAAAAGAAAAGGCCACCTTAGGGAAACTTGCTATAGCATGGGTCGGACACGACGTACTACTGCTCCACCACATCATACTGATGAGTTTTCTAGTCTGAGAGAGCGAGTTGAGTTCTTAGCTGCCACGACTCAAAGTTTAATGGAAGAATTTTGACGGATCTCTTTGCCGTTAGTGAATGCTTCTCACATTCCAGCTAAAATCAACAACAACAAAGGCAAACAAAAGGTCATCTCGACTTGGGTACCTAAGAAAGATAAAAAGGCTTTTGTTGTTCATGTTGCTCTCAAAGAACATAATACCTCTCAGTGGTATTTTGATAGTGGGTGCTCCAGACACATGACAGGTGATGCCTCATTTTTTACTACTCTTGAGGATTATCAAGATGGCAGAGTCACCTTTGGAGATGGGAGTAAGTCTAGCATTATAGGACGAGGTACTATCGAGTTACCTGGTTTTCCTAAGCTAGAAAATGTTTTGTACGTCAAAGGTTTGAAAGCAAACCTTCTCAGCATTAGCCAGCTGTGCGACACTGACCTTGCAGTCAAGTTTGATCGGGACGCGTGTAAAGTCTACAATCAAACCGGTAAACTATTGATGCAAGGGGTGAGGACCGAGGATAATTGCTATGGGACTGAGCCCACATCCTCACTTGTCTGCAACAGCGCCATGATCACTCCTATGGATCTGTGGCACCAACGTCTAGGTCACGTGAACGTTAGAGATCTTAATCATTTATCTAAAAAGGACCTAGTACGTGGATTACCATCTCTTGGAAAGTCAACTTCAACCGTTTGTGGACCCTGTCAGTTGGGAAAACAAATTCATAGTCCTCATAGGAAGTTTCATTCCATTACCACCTCTCGTGTTCTGGAGTTGATTCACATGGATCTTATGGGTTCCACTCGTACTGAGAGTCTAGGTGGTAAGAGATACATCCTCGTGATGGTAGATGATTTCTCTAGTCCATTGTAGGTTTTCTGAGAGAGAAATCCGATGCTGTAGATTTCTTAACGACTAAGTGCCGTGTCCTGCAAAATCAACACGGTGTCACTATTAACAGAATACGTAGTGACAACGGCACTGAATTTAAGGAAGCAAAGGTGGATTTGTACTGTGATAGCCTTGGGATCAAACATGAGTTTTCTGCTGTGAGAACTCCTCAGCAAAATGGGATTGTTGAGAGAAAGAATAGAACGATCCAAGAGATGTCTAGATCTATGCTTCTAGGTCGTAAAGTTTCTAGGAGATTTTTGGCAGAGGCAGTGTCTACTGCATGCCACACGGTGAATAGGGTTTATTTGCGTCCACACACACTACAGACACCTTATGAGTTGTGGACCGGCAAGAAGCCAAACCTGGCGTATTTTCGTGTTTTTGGGAGTAAATGCTACATCCTACGGGATAGAGAGCAATTAGGAAAGTTCGACTCCCAGAGCGATGAGGGAATATTTCTAGGATATTCATCGAATAGTAGAGCATACCGGGTATTTAACCTGAAGAGCGCTAGGGTTATAGAATCAATAAACGTTACCGTGCAAGATGACAAACCTTCGACGGTTATTGATCCTAACCTTAAGTGTAAGGATGAGGAGTGTTCTGACAGTGATTTACCTATTCCTCTCTCACACTCTGTGGATCCTACTCCTGTGTTAGGGGACACACCTGCTTGGGTTCGCAAGAGTCATGACCCTTCTGCCATTGTTGGTGATCCCACTCTAGGGGTCAAGACTCGTGCTCAGCTAGAGAACGTTGTTAGCCATCTTTTCTACACGTCCAAAGTCGAGCCCAAGAACCATAAAGAAGCACTCAAGGATGAACACTGGATATCTGCTATGCAGGATGAGTTGCTTTAGTTTAAAAAGAATAATGTCTGGGAATTAGTCCCCCGACCTAGTGAGACTAATGTGATAGGTACCCGGTGGATTTTCAAGAACAAAATGGATGAATATGGTACCATAATCAGAAATAAGGCTAGGTTGGTCGCTCAAGGCTACACACAGATAGAGGGTGTAGACTTTGGGGAGACATTTGCTCCTGTTGCGAGGCTTGAGTCCGTCCGTCTTCTGCTCGCCATCGCATGTCATCTGCGCTTCAAGGTGTATCAGATGGATGTCAAGAGTGCCTTTTTGAATGGCATTCTACAGGAGGAGGTGTATGTGGAACAACCAAAATGGTTTGAAGACTCTCAGTACCCTGAGCAAGTCTACTATCTGAGGAAAGCCTTGTATGGTTTGAAGCAAGCACCCCGTGCTTCGTACGAGAGGCTTACATCCTATCTCTTAGCTCGTGGCTTCAAGAGAGGGGGAGTAGATATGACATTGTTCGTCAGGAGAGATGACGGTGCTATTTTGGTTGCCCAGGTCTATGTGGACGACATAGTCTTTGGATCCACATGCTCCCAGCATGCTCATCACTTTGAGGAGGAGATGAAAAGTGAGTTTGAAATGAGCATGGTTGGTGAGCTTACATTCTTCCTTGGGGATGTAGATGGATGTAGGAGCACTTCTGGTGGGTGTTTCTATTTTGGTTCTGCTCTTGTCTCCTAGCTGAGCAAGAAGCAAAATTCCATCTCTTTGTCCACTGCGGAGGCTGAGTACATAGCCGCCGGGAGTTGTTGCACACAACTCTTGTGGATGAAGAAAATGCTGGAGGATTATGGGATATCACAGGACACCATGACCATTTCCTGTGATAACACGAGCGCGATACACATATCCCACAATCCAGTTCAGCATTCGCGCACAAAACACATCAGGATACGTGAGCACTTTATACGTCTGTTAGTTGAAGAGAAAGTCGTATCCCTGAGTTTTGTTCCCACCGACCGTCAGTTAGCCGATATTTTCACGAAACCTTTAGATGCCCTTAGATTTGAGAGTCTTAGGAAATCTTTAGGGATTTGCACAGTTGACTGAAGGGTTGGTCTATGTCTAGAATAGGATGCTCCTTCATGTTCATATCATATGCTTCCTATTGCTAGTCTGTTTTATATGTACCATTGCTTAGTTGTACATCTTTGTTTTATTCTTGTTGCTTTTTATATTTCTTTTGAAAAATACAAAAAGATTTTCCTTTAAGAAAATTTTTGAGAAAAAGCACAAAAAGATTTTATTTTGATAATATTTTTTTTGAAAAAGTCCAAAAAGATTTTTCTGTTTTTGCACCTTTTATGGATGAGCATTTAAGATAGCCAAGTCACAACTTCATTCCATATATCCATGTGACTGTTTGATAGAGATTTGAGAGGCTACATCATTTCATCCATGTGCTTTACATTGATTGGAGTCTTTGAGATGTAATTAGTGATATCTTCCTACATGTTTGACTCCTATATCCTTTATTGCACACATGCACGGCTATATTTGATTATTGCACTTATCTATCTCATGTTGGCTTGCGTGTTTTCATCTCAATCCTGTCTATACAATGTACAATATGCGATAAAACTTGACAAGATTGGAATGCATGTAAAAACCGTTTTGGTGAGACTGTGTGTTTTTGTATAACGGGGAGGGGCTGCGAAAGGTAATCATCTATCCTTTGCGCAAAAGCCACCGTTAAAAAGGACCTAAAAAATGGAGGAATTTTAATATCCGAGGTCCAAAGAGGTTAAAAGAGCCCGAAAAAAATGTACAGGCAATAAAAAGCAATTCATGCCAAATATGGGCCACTTAGGTTTCACCATCAATTCTCCAAAGTTTGAGAATTTAGAATGCCTCTATTCAAAATTATATCTGAGGGAGTTTGGTTGGAGAATCTTTAAGCGGGTTTGCACTTCCTTGAAAGTCCTGAAAAAACATAAAATCATTTTGGACATTATTGGTGTGAAAATCATTTTGAGCTTTGATTTATTGATTTGATTGAGTCAATATCTTATATTGTCACTCTTTTACACCAAAGGAAGCATTTGAGTTCATTCGCTAGGAATATCCAATATTCATCGTGCACATATGTCATGTTTGTATGCATTGATTTTCCTATCGAATTTGATCACACCACTTCATTTACGCTATCATCGACTTGGTTGCTTTCTGTTTATTCATGGTGTTCTTTTATCTTAGTGACACCCCGCACTTGCTTATTTGACTTATTTCTCTAATTTGTCCATTTGGGGACATCATAAAAAGGGGGAGAAAGAATTATCATATTATGGGGGAGTTTGAATTTTGGGGGAGTTTTTGAGATGTTGCTTATGTTTTTATCATATATTGATATCCATGTTATCTCATTTCAAACTCGATATGTCACGTGGTATTTGCTTTGTCTCATGTGTGTAGGTATGAATATTGCAGATCTATATGTTGCACACCCTGATGAGAAAAGTTTTGAGATTCCTGAAGATTTGAAGAACAAACGATGAAGACTATTCATTTGTACCTTTTCCAGTTTTGGGTTCATGGGAGGGTAGATTTGTATAGGCAATTTCATATTTGATAATTCGGATTTTTTATGTATGTACCGGCATAGACATAGGGGGAGATTTGTAAGGAAATTTTTCTCATGTCCGAAATGTTTCATTTATTTATGTCGTACGCCGCTACATTTGGCACGTCACCTCACGATCTCACATGACGGCCTCTATCCGAATTTCGGGAATCAAGCATGCATTATCTCCACTAATATGCCCCTCATCTGCATCAACGACTTCACGTTCCTTGATTGTAGGCTCGTAATGCAAGTGGAACGCAAGAGAAGTCAAATCAGTGAAACAAGGCATGATAGGGATGTTCAAGGGCATATTGGTAATTTTATAGCCACCGTCCGGAGGACCGGTCAACTGGAAAGTTTAAGAGCTTGTCGCAACAAAGATACTGGAAGAAACGGCACCTCAATCCGAGCTACGGTGAACAAGTTATGGCCCGTTGAATATGGAGATATGTTCATTGAAAAGTCTGGAAATTTTTCTAAGTGTTTAAAGCCTTTTTCCAGTACACTTTCCCGAACCCAGACCCAAACCGGTTCGGGGGGGCGAACCGGTTCGCAGGGGTACCCGAACCGGTTCGGGGTACCTGTACGCTGGATAGAATTTCAGCATTTTAAGATCGTGGGTCTCTTCATGTATTTCCCTATAAATACCAACTTCGGGAGAGTTGTTTTGCAAGACTTTAGGAGACGAATTTGAGAGTCCAAATACACCTAGTCTTCATATTTTTGAGTCCCAAGACTCATGCTTTGATTCACACATCCTTGCCAAATATTTGTGAATCCCTTTTGCAACCCAAGAACACAACTTTGGTTTGTTCAACCCTTGTGGAGGTGACCGTTCTTTTTCTTCTTCATTGCAGCCCTACTGGAAAGGGATAACTCCAGCCGTGACTACAGAATCCGATACCCGAGGGTAATTCTTAGTCAACTTGTATTTTCATTGTAGTCCGATTGTAAGCCATTTTCTTACAAATTATAGTGAAAATAAATGGTTTTGCCCCTGAGGGGGATTTTTCCTTAACTGCATGTGTTTGAATGTTCTTGCGTAGATTATCAATTTATTCAATCACATACTGCTGCATGTTTAGGGTTTGTTTGTTTTAAAAGGGTTTTATATATAACTTGATCATTTGAACGCGAGCACACACACTCTTCAGTTAGTGAGTATGGTGTTTCTCCTGTTGCTCGCCTAGGGGTCGTTCTGTATGCCCATAGGATATGCGGTAGTTCGGTTGCCCATGCGCCTTTGGCTCGTTCTAACCGCTTCTTCAATCCAGCGATCACTGTTTTGTTGGAGGCTTTAGCTTGTCCGTTGCTTTGAGGGTAGGCCACTGAGCTGAAGTGGTGCCTGATCCCGTGTTCGTTGCAGAAGTCCTGGAAAGGGCCACTCTCGAACTGTGTTCCATTGTCAGTGATGATGGTTCTGGGGATTCCGAATCGAGTGATTATATTTCTCCATACGAACCTTATCATGTCAGCATCTCGGATGTTCACCAGTGGTTCTGCCTCAATCCACTTGGTAAAGTAATCAGTTGCAATCAACAGGTATTTGCGATTACTGGCAGCGGTGGGTAGTGGTCCCACGATGTCCATTCCCCACTGGGCGAAGTGCCAGGGACTGGTCAGGGATTTTAATTCGCTGGTGGGCTGGTGGACCATGGGAGCATGAAGTTGGTATTTTAGGCATTTGCGGACATATACTGCGGAGCCCTTTTGCATGTATGGCCACCAATAACCTTCCTTCATTGCTCAGAAGGCTAGAGACCTTCCTCCGACATGACTTCCACAGATTCCTTCGTGAAGCACTGCCTTGACATCGCCTGGGTGGACGCATCTAAGGTAGGGACCGAAGAAAGATCTTTTATACAAGTCGCCTCCTGTGGATAAGTGAAAGCGAGAAGCTTTGACTCTTATCCGGTGGGTAGTTCTCTTATCCTCTGGAAGCGTTCCGTTCTTTAAATAGTCCTTCAAGGGATCCATCCAGCTGGGGGCTGATTCCAATTGGAGTATTGGTTTTGCTTTTGTCAGCTCGCAGTTGGGGTAAATTCTTGGGCAACTGAAGAAATCGATAGGGATGACCCTTTTAAGGCTAGAATCAACTGCCGAGCTCAGGGCTGCTAAGGCATCAACATGGCTGTTTTGCCCCCTGGGAAACTGTTGGATGTTGATCTCTTCAAAGCTCGTCATTAAGTTTTTTTACTAAGGAGAGGTAGGCTGCCATTCTCTCATCCTTCGAGTTATAGTCTCCACTTATCTGATTGGAAACTAGTTGCGAATCTACGAATACCTGCAAATGCTTTGCTCCCAGAGTTTGCGCCTTTTGGAGACCTGCTATTAGGGCTTCGTATTCTGCTTCGTTGTTGGAGGCTGCAAATCCCAGCCTGATTCCTTGCTCAAGGACTGTATTTTCTGGAGTGATGAGAACAATTCCTACCCCTGCCCCCTTTGAGTTGGAGGCTCCATCAACGAATAGTTTCCAGCTTTCCACTGTAGCTTGGTTGTTTTGTTCTGTTGGCTTAGGCTGGTCGAAGGATTCTTCGCCTGTGAATTCAACTATGAAATCAGCAAGGATTTGACCCTTGATAGCTGTCCTTGGTTGAAATTGGATGTCAAATCGGCCGAGCTCGACTGACCATTTAGACAGTCTGCCCGACAAATCCGCCTTCCTTAGGACAACCTTGAGGGGGTGTGATGTAAGGACGATGATCGTATGAGCTTCGAAGTAATGCTTTAGTTTCCTCGAGGCCATTACTAGGGCGAATGCGAGCTTTTCCAATGGTAGGTAGCGCTGCTCGGCATCTAATAAGGTTTTGCTCCCGTAATAGACTGGATGTTGTATTCCTGTAACTTCACACATTAGCGCTGAGCTGACAGTATGACTGGATACAGAGAGGTAGAGGTACAAAGAGTCCATTTGCTGTGGTATGACAAGCAATGGTGGAGAGCTTAGGTAGGACTTGAGCTTGTTTAATGCTCGCGAGCAATCTGGGGTCCATTCTACTGTTTTGCTACCTTTTAAGAGTTGGAAGAAAGGCTTGCATCTCTCGGAGGATTTAGAAATGAAACGATTTAGATCAGCGAGCATTCCAGTGAGCTTCTGTACATCTCGGACTGTGCGAGGAGGTTGCACTCTGTTGATTACATCAATCTGGTCCGGATTAGCCTCTATGCCTCGCTTGCTGACCAAATACCCAAGAAACTTTCCTGACTGGACACCGAAGGAACACTTGCTCGCATTGAGTTTCATTCGGTACTTCCTGAGGATTTCGAAGGTACTTGACAGGTCCGAGAGGTGATTCTTCTTCTCCTTTCTCTTGACGAGCATGTCGTCGATGTAGACCTCCATTGTGTCTCCCATTTGATTATTGAACATTTTAGTAACTAGCCACTAATAGGTTGCCCCTGCATTTTTGAGCCCAAAAGGCATGACCTTGTAACAGTATAATCCAACCGTCATGATAAACGCCGTTTTGTCCTGATATAGGGCATACAGGGGAATCTGGTGATATCCTGAGTACGCG
Organism: Sambucus nigra; assembly: GCA_949130495.1. NCBI lineage: Eukaryota > Viridiplantae > Streptophyta > Magnoliopsida > Dipsacales > Adoxaceae > Sambucus > Sambucus nigra. Next base: position 151,316,508 of record OX422215.1, read on the forward strand.
TCCAGGAAACTCATTCGTTCGTGAGCTGCGGTGGCGTCTACTAGTTGGTCTATTTTCGGAAGAGGGAAGATATCCTTGGGGCAGGCTTTGTTGAGGTCAGTGAAGTCTATGCAAACTCTCCACTTCCCGTTGCTTTTCAGAACTACCACTGGGTTGTATAACCATTTGGGGAATTGCACTTCCCGTATGGATCCTGCATCCAGTAGTTTTTCGACTTCTTTTTCTATTGCTCTGGCCTTCTCGAGAGCAGTTCGCCGTGCCTTCTGCGCTATCGGCTTGAATGTGGGATCGACGTGCAACTGATGGCAGACCATATTGGGATCGATTCCTGGCAGCTCATAGGGTTCCCAAGCGAAAACATCTATGTTGCTTCTGAGTAAGGTTGACAAATCCTTTTGCTCTTGGTCAGTGAGTGATGCTCCGATCAGGAAGACTCTGCTGTTGTCGCCTTCTTTAGCCGTCACTTCAACCAGGTCCTCGACGACACGCTCGTAGGGGAGGAGCCTGGTTTCTTCCACTCCAGGCCTTCCATATTTTAATTGCTATTTAGAAGGAATTGCACCTTCCTCCATTTTCTCGCTGGGTTGAACGGCTTTTTTCTCTGGCTTTGGTCGGATGGCCGCTATGAAGCACTTCCTTGCCATCGCCTAGTCGCCATGTATCTCCATTACTCCTCGCTCGGTGACATATTTGAGTTTCTGGTGGTAGGTCGAGGAGACTGCCTTCATTGCATGAAGCCATCCCCTGTCGAGGATGGCCTGATACGGTGAATCGATGTCGACCACCAAGAATTCGATCATCTTGGAAACATTTTCAGCGCGCACTGGCAGTACTATTTTGCCCAGAGGCATGGTCATTTTTCCAGCGAAGCCGACCAGAGGGACAGTGGTTCCCTTTAGGTCGGCGATGTTCAACCTCAATTTTCGGAACAGGTCGATGTACATTACTTCGGATGAGCTTCCTTGATCGACGAGCAGCCTGTCGATGTCAAAGTTGGCTATCCTGAGTGTAATGACTAAGGCATCATGATGTGGGGTCCTTACTCCCATAAGATCTTCATCCGTGCAGACAATATGCTTGTTGTAGTTGATGTCCTCTGCTCGCCGATGTTTTCCTGACTGTGATTTTGCTGGGTTAATCTGAAAAGCTTGCATTACCGTTGTCAGTTTCTTTACCTCCATTCGAGCTGAGTTACCTTGGATTTGCTTGACGTCAGATACTCCGTGGATTACTGCGAATTCGTGTCCGGCGTCATCTTCCAATACGTTGTTGGGTTTCGCCTCTTTGTGGGCGGCCACTTTCTCTACCTTCTTTTCCACAAAGTCATTCAAATGTACGGACTGGGCCAACTCCTCGAGGTGGGACTTAAGAGCCTTGCAGTGATCGGTCTTATGCCCTCCCTCTTTGTGGAAAGTGCATCTTAATGCATTGTTTCTTTTCGAGGGGTCTCCTCCCATTTTCTGGGGCCATTTGATGAACGACTCATCCTTGATCTTCGCGAGAATTTTGTAAATCGGCTCTTTGAAGACGGTGTTGACCGCCTGGAACGTTTTTGTTACGTCAAGGTTCCCTCCGCTTTTGGAGCCATTCTTGCTCCCACTCTTTCCTCCTTTATTCTGGTTTTCAACTTTCTCACTTCCCTTGGTAGTGAGCTTGGCTCGACCGTTCTCTCCTACATTAAGGCGGGTGACGTCTTCCACCTTTGCGTATTTCTCAATTCGGGCCATCAGGACGTCAATGGTCATAGCTTCCTTCTTCGTCAAGGACTGGTAAAGGAGGGAAGAGCTAGGTAATCTGATTTTGAAGGAGGCCACTACCACCTCTTCTGCGCAATCCTCAATCTCGTTGAATAACTCCCAGTATCTCTTCGCATAGTCTCGGAGTGTTTCTTGAGGCATTTTCTTCATGGTTAATAGGGCATCCATCCTTTTGGGATGGGAGCTGCTGGTGATGAACCGGGCCGTAAAGAGCTCGGCCAGGGATTTGAAATTTCTGATGGATCGGTGAGGGAGTTTTTCAAACCATTTCTGAGCCACGTCATGGAGGCTCGAGGGGAAAATACGGCACATCAGTGCATCTCGGTGATTCCAGAGGGTCATGGCCTGCCGGTACTGCCTGACATGATCAATGGGATCAGTCTTCCCGTCATAAATCTTGAACCTTGGAATGGCAAATTTCTTGGGAGCCTCTTCCTCTTCAATTTCCTTCGTGAAGGGTGACTTCATCTGGGTCTTGAGAGCTCTCCTGGCGAGTTCTATGGTCGACCTGGTGCCGCGGTGAGCTGGATGTTGGTCCATTTCTCTGCGGACCAGGTTCCGTATGTTTTCGTCGCTGCGAGCAGGGCTCTGGTAGCGGCGAGCTCTTCTTAGTTGCTCGCGGAGGTCGTCGTCTGAGTTGCCACCTTCAACCCTTTGATATTACCGCCTAGGGCTCCTTCCTCGGCTGCGAGATTTGCTCGCCTGAGGGCTAGGATTGCGATAGAGGCGTCTCCTGGTATCGGGACGTAGTTCCTTCTCCAGTCTTTCCAGTCTGCTTTTTAAGCGAGCATTCTCAGCCTCGTATCTGCGCGAAGACTCCCTCTGCTCGTGGAGCCTTGCCTCGTAGGCATCAATCAATCTGGATATCTGCGTGGACTTTGCTGGTCCTTGGCTTTCTTCTAAGGATGGCCTTTCCAAGCGAGCCTCACGATCTGAACGTCAAACCTCAGACCTAATCCTGCGAGGAGCAGGTGGCTCTTGAATATCTCCTGCTTGAGGAGCGTTGATGCTGTGACCAGACATCTTAGATTCTTTTCTTGGCGTGGGCTCTTCTCGGGGAAAGATGAACGCTTCCCACAGACGGCGCCAATTGTGGTGACAATTATTGTGCAACACAAATAAATATGAAAGAGGTAATGACCAAGAAAGAACAAATAAAATGCCAATCACACAACAACAGGTGTACGTGGTTCAGCAAAGATGTGCCTAAGTTCACGGTGGTGCAGTCAGTATTATTTCTCTATATTCTGAAGAATAAGTACAGAGAATACAACTTGTCCTTTGTCCCGGACCTAGGGTTTAATTTATATATGTGTAGGTTAGTTAATGGAGATGATGGATTCCTCCATTTCAGCCATCTTCCCTATAACTTCCCTTCATGGGATTGTGCTCCCCATAACTTCCTTTCATGGGATCGTGGGGAAATCGGATCCATACAAAAGATGAGGGGCCTGGACTTTGGGCCGCTTGGGCTGGGCTACTCGTCCACGCTTATAGTGCTGAATTCCGGGTACCCACAGTTGATAATTAGCAATTATCGGGAAAGCCTTTCATTTACTTTCAAAATGTTAATTAAATCACACCAGAGTGTCTTGATCATTAACTAAGATTTTCACACACCTCGTGTTAGAAAGTATTCATTGAAAGCCTTGTACAACGCACACACACTTGTGTTTTAATGGGTTTAAACTTCCTTAGGTAGCTTAATTACCCATTAAGTCACCTTGCCTAACCATTTCGATTTTCTTAGGGACACTAATCATTATTCTCAATCAACTTGTCCCCATTACATTAATCAGAACATTAATATTTCACACAAGTTAGGTTATTTCAATATTATTACCCGTTTCTTAACATGTTCTTCTGAATATTCCATTATCTTTTCAATGCGTTCAACAATATTCTCAATGTTCACATTAATTCACATTTTATGGGCCGAAGCCCAAATCTAGGACTTGTCTGTCCATTTTCCTTTATACACCTAGGAAAATCAATTTATTCTCTTTTCAAGTCCTTATATCACACCACGAAGATTTATACAACAAAAATCATTTTCGTATGAAGGACGTGGGTTATTTTCCAACGCATTAGTGTGAAAACACACATTTACATTTTTACTTCATAAAAGTGTTTCACTTTACAAAAATTACCAATTTACCCCCTTTTCGTCAAATCTTGCAAATTGGTTATCTTTCAAGTGTAATTTACAAAAATATCTTTTTAAGTTCCCAACTCAACACTTAGGCATTTTTAGTCATTTAAACACTTGTTCAACCTCTTACTTTGTCAAATTTTCATCTTTGACATTTTAACCCCTCTAATATATAAATCATGCATTTTACATATTAAAGTCTTGTTTCTCTTGTTTTGGGTCTCATACTTGAAATATGGGTTTTCACAATACCATTTTTACCAGCATCCAAGCATTTGACATATTTACTTTTTACACTTTTTTACACACTTTATATGTGACTTTTTCATTTCAACATATACTTAGCCATTTATTTCAAGTTTAGGCTTCTTTATTATCACTATTTGCATTTACACCTGAAAATTTAGATGAAAACCTTAGTTTCACATATTTACACGTTTTACCCAAAAGTTAAGTATTACGAACTTACTTTGAAGGCTTTTTACATGAAATTCCATTTCATAATTTTATTTCAATTTATCAACATGAGAACTAGTATATTGATTTCATAAAAAGAAGATATTCAATCCCAACAAGCCATTTATCATGAAAAGTCATTTTTCAACTTAAAAACATGAGTTTGAAACATTTTAACCCATTAAAAGTTTGATATAATATTCTAATTTTTTTCCCCATAAACTTTAAGCTCATTTATAACCCACTTTAATCCTGATTATTTAGTATGAAAACATGGAGAGATTAACAACTTATCATGGATCAACACTACCACACCTTTAAGATCCTAAATATGCAACAAATCAGGCTAATATCATCATCAATTTAAATTACTTGATAGTAGGAATTTTCCCACCTCAAGGTCTTCAATGGAGGGAAGTGGGTTTTGTGTAAGATGGGTAGCTCCCCCACCTTCAAAGGTAGCCTCAAGGGAATTCACATTAGCTATATTTCCATGCTCCAAGTTTGATCCAAGCAAACCCCCTTCATTCTCCAATCATCTCTTTTTCCTCAAACACCAAGGAAAACCCATTTTAGCTCCCCAAAACTCATCCCCAAAGTACCAACAAGCTGCCCCACCTTGGAGGAGACTTTAATGGAGGCTGTAGGCTATATTAATGAAGTTTGGGAGTATTAATAAGTGGGTAAATATGGATCTCCAAATTTCTGAGGTCATCTTTAGTGTGCAAGAACTCCAAGTGAGGGAGAAACAATGGAGTTTTTTGAACATTTGGATGCACATAAAGGAGACCTGCCCCTCTCTCTCTCTCTCTCTCTCTCTCTCTCTCTCTCTCTCTCTCATAACCTTTGTGAGGAAAAATATAAGGTTTGACTCAAATCTTCAACATAATGTATGTCTAAATAAGTGTAAGTGTTCTAACCAAGGTCTGAGGAAAAGTGAGAAAGGACCACACACAACCAACACACTTAAGACCCCCAAAATCAAACTTGGAAAGTGGACGAACAAAAATCTGGCAACCGGTGGTGGTGGTGGTGGTGTGTGTGGGTGGGTGGGATGCTCCATAAAAAGGTATTTATTAAAAAAATTTCTCTACATGGTAATTTTCTATGTATTTTTAAGGTCTCATATATATGGTCATTTTTTTTTTGTCCTTCCAATCGTCTTACAGAATATGTACAAGGTTCGAGACCTCCCCAAAAAATATTTTTTAAATTTTTTTTTCTTTGCATGGTATTTTTTCTGGTATTTTTAGGGTCCCAAATATGTGGTCCCATTATTTTTTCTGTTTTCCAATAGTCCTAAACAATACGTGCAAAATTGAGTTTCTACAGTGTCGCGTGCCGACAAAAATGGATAGATTCTTTCCTCAACTTGGTATTTTTTCTTATATTTTTAGTGATCCAAGTATGTAGTCATACTATTTTTATCCCTCTCCAAATGTCCTACAAAAATCGAGCAAGTTTGCGTCCTGCGCGACACGTACTAGCAAAAATCACGTTATATTAACCCTGACCGTGTTATAATCATCCCTTGACATTTTTGCATCAAAATTAATCAACATACTTACTAGGACTATTAGAACTTAAATAAGCATCCATGCGAACCATGCAACATGGGAATTTTTATCCTTATTTAATTTTCGTAATGCGTCAGTTTTCATGTCATTTGGCGTGATTCCCTCATATATTTATACCTCAAATTTTCCTTTGAATAAAAGAATTCGATTATCTTTACATACTTATTTTTCTAGGGAGGGCTATTATAAATGTGATAAATGCCAAAACTTGTAGAGACCAATGATGTGGGCTAAGTGGGTGAAGTGCTCCAAGTCGAAAATGGAGCTTTGAGGAAGGAGGTCACTGAGCTGAAAGGATATGTTAGAAGAGCATATGTGATTGCATTCGAACTCCAAAGAGACGTCACAAGGCTGAAGGACTTGTTCAAAATGGTCCCTCGAGAGGCCCAAGATGCTTTCTATGATGAGGGTTGGACTGATTCCCCAGTAAGGCTGAAGGAGGTTGCATTCAAATATGGGTGGCTGAATGCCCTTAGAGAAGTCAAGACTCCTAGGGAATACCCCTTGTGGTATAAATATCAAGTTGATTGTAATGCTTAGTGCCACAATCCCTCCTTTAAAGATGAAATGTGGATCCCTATTGATGCTATCCAAGCCTAACTTCTGAACTAGTAACTCGAGGATGATGATGAGGTGTTCGCTCCTAATCCAGATGATGGCCAAAAATCAAGCATTGCAGATTATCTTACTCTCCATCATGAGTCATATTAGGTCCTTGTTAGGTCTTTGTGTATTTTTATCTTGATGTAATTGTACTTCCTAATTTTTTTCAATATATAAAGCTTAGTTTATTAACTTGTTCCTTATTTCGAGCATGTGCTGACTAAATATGAGTTAATAATTATCTTTGCGTGTTGGATTTGTTAATTGGAAAGGGTTATGGTTGATTGACTGCTTAAGACCATTTATCAACCAAGTAATACTGTTAACCATTTTAGGCATCTTGCCACTTAAATGGGTTAGTATCTAGGTTGAGTAATCCTGGGCTTCTTAGCCAGCTAAAGAATTTAACGACAAGTGTTTAGCCATTTTAGGACCTTGTCGACTAAATGAGTTTGCTAACTTGTGCTTAAACATTCTACCGGTCCAATATTCCTTAACAATATCATTACACCTGCCTTTTATTTTAGGCCATGTCATCACACTCCCTTAGGCCTAGGTAAGTTGATGGCGAGAATGAACCTGGTTGAGGGGTAATCCTCCCGATTAGCTTTTATGCGACCAACACAGTTGGCGACCAACCTAAATTGGATTTTTTTCATAAGAATCCCATGTAGGGATTTTGTTATTGCCGGGTCAATGCATGAGTCTATTGTGTTTACGACAAAAACCCAAGGGTTGCAGTAATTGAAATACTTTATTAATTTGTTATAACTACTGTAAACCCTGATCGACACATGAGATTCCTTGATTGAAACAATTTGAACAACTTGTTGTAATCCCCAAGAATTATGTTATGTACGAGGGAGTTGTCATTTAGAAGGGGTGTGTAATACTGATATGCAATTAATAAATTCGAAGTATCCAATATATGAGATCAAAATTTGAGAGCCAAATGGCCTTTATTCATTGAATAATAACATGCGAGCAAAATAAGTTTAAAATAAAAATTTGCATAAAAAAAATTCCCTAATAGAAGATAAAGAACACTGAAAGTAGAACTTTTTAAGATTGGTTGACTTCCACTCTATTGGTATCTCCCTACCCTATAGAGTTTCTAAGTGATATTCTCCTTGAAGATCGTCCCTTATCACCTTAAAAGGTCCTTCCCAGTTTGGTCCCAGCTTTCCATCTAATGGTTTCATCGCACTGTAGAGGACATTTCTTAGGACACAGTCTCCTACTAAAAACTTCCTCGGATTGAATTTCTTATTGTACTTCTTGGACAACTACTACTGATAGGAAGCCAATTTGATCATAGCCAGTTCTCTTCACTCGTCTGTTAGGTCAAGTTCAATACGCACTGCATTATTGTTAAGTCCTTGGTCAACCAAGGTACTTCACATAGTAGGGAGACGTGCTTCCAGTGGAATAATAGCTTCTATTCCATAAACAAGCGTGAAAGTTATTTCTCTAGTCGGTTGTCTAGGAGTAGTGCGGTAGGCCCATACAACAAGGGGAGCTCATCCACCCAGAAAACCTTTTCTCTTTCTAGACTATTTTTGAGACCATCGAGCATGGTCTTGTTGGAATCTTTCGTTTGACTGTTATTTTGGGGATATGCCACAGAAATGAAGTGGTGTCTGATGTTATGTTCATCACAAAAATCTTAAAAGAAGCGACTTTCAAATCGCATGCCGTTGTCCGTGACGATAGTCCTTAGTATCCCAATGCGTGTTATGATGATAGTCCTTGGTTATATTAGCATCATGAATGTTCGCCAATGGTTCTGTCGCTACTCACTTGGTGAAATAATCTGTGTCGACCAGATGACACTTGCGATTTCCAGGTACGGTAGGTAGTTTTCCCATAATATCTAGTCCACATTGTGCGAATAGCCAAGGACTTATTAGATATTGCAGGTAGCTAGCTAGATGGTGGACCATGGGAGAGAATTTCTAGCACTTTTCACACTAGCAAACATAGGTGCCTATGTACTTTTGCATGTGAGGCCACCAGTAAATTTCTTTAATCGCTCGAAAGGCCAATGACCTCCCTTCTGCGTGACTCCCATAAACACCACTGTGAAGTTCATTAAGGACTTTCTTGGTGTCGTGTGTGTAACACTCCGTAATTTTGAGGATTTAATATTTAATTATTTTTGGGAGATATAAAAATATTTAAACTGGAGTAACTTAAATTTATGATTTGGAGAATTTAATTGAGCGGGAAGAATTATTTATAATTGTTGATTTAAGTTTAATTGTCTGAATTAATGTGTGTCGCATTGTGAGGTTGAAATTTGGAAATGTCAAAAAGTATTTCGGATGACAATTCGGAGTGCGCGGTTGAGTCTGGATGGGTCGAGATAGTCTAAAAAGAGTGACCGGTGGTAGTAATTGGGTCTCCGGGTATTTTTGGGCATAACCGGGCCCCCACGGGGTGATTCGGGCCCTTTTAATTAGGCCCATATGGACAAAAACGGGATTAAGTATTTTTAACCTAATTGAGGGACTAGGAACGAAAGATAGAAAATTCTAAACCTAGGGTTTGGGAGAGGATTAGAGGAAACTAATCAAGAAGTCAATTGGGGTCTTTTGGAGCCAAATTAAGGGACTAATTTGGGGTGTTCTTCATCAACCATTCTTTACACCAACGAATCAGACCCTACGAACAATTCTAGGCAAGTGGTTAACTATTGTGATTCTTAAATTGATGATAATCAATTCATATCATAGTATGTGTATATGAAAATACGTCTTGGGATTTAAAGGGTATAAATATGGGGTTTTTGGAAACCATTCTTTTGATTTCTAAATTGTGTAGAAATTCATGTATAATCTGAGATTAGCATATATATATCTGGTATGATGTGTAAACCGGAGGAATTAGAAACGAATTTTAGATAAGGATTTGATGTTTAAATGGGTTAACGATTAAATAGGATTTCCCCCCAAGTTCTGAAAACAGTAGAGAACGAAAATTAAATGGTGTTTGTGGACTTTATGGAGGTCGCTTAAAAGGTTTATGGTATATATTGTTGATGGGAGGACTTGGGTTTTACTGTAGAAGAAGTTACGGTTTGGAGCTTTTCGTACATGGCTGAAATGGAAGGGGGAAGAAGATGATGACCTGCTCGATCAATCGATCGAGGGTTGGGGATCGATCAATCGATCGTCCCAGGATTTTGGCAGTTTCGCCAGTTTTATGTATAAAGGGAAATTTGGTTTAGATTTCCCCCCACTTGTTATGTAGTGATAGATTCATATGTGGTATACATTAATTAACAATTATAAGGTGATATAATTGGGTTTATGAGGGTGATAATTGTATGTCACAGGACGACTAAATTTTGAGAAATAATTTGTAAGTATTGATTTTTGGATCGAGGGAAAATATTCGGGTATTGTAGTTGAGTGGCACTATATTGTTAAAGGAAATTGAGGTGTGATGAATTAGTTATGAGGCGGAATATAGAATCGGGTATTGACGATGTTACGGGCCAAGTGAGCGAGTCCGAGTATAATGGTTGGGCGACACCAAGTGTCAATTCAGTAAGGTGTAAATTAATTAGATTAGAGTCGGCCCATAAGCTCGGATGGGTAATAATTAATTGATGTGTTAATTAATTAAATTAGAGTCGGATCGTAGACTCGGGAAAGCGATAAATTTATTAATGAGAAATTAATTAAATTAGAGTCGGACTCCAGACTCGGATTGATATTAATTAATTAATGTATAAATTAATTAAATTAAAGTCGGATTGTAGACTCGGAAAGGTATTAAGTTAATTGATGTGTTAATTAATTAAATTAGATTCGGATTGTAGACTCGGAAAGGTATTAAATTATTTGATGTGTTAATTAATTAAATTAGAGTCGGATTGAAGACTCGGGAAGGTATTAAATTAATAGGTATGTTAATTAATTAAATTAGAGTCGGATGGTAGACTCAGGGAGGTAATAAGTTAATTGAGGTGCTAATTAATTAAATGAGAGTCGGACCACAGACTCGGCTTTGTAGTAATTAATTACTGTGTAAATTAATTAAATGAGAGTCGGACCACAGAATCGGGTTAGTATTAATTAATTAATGTGTGAATTAATTAAATTAGAGTCGAATCATATACTCGGGTAGATATCTTATAAATTAATGTGTAAGGTATTTATATTAGAGTCAGACCATAGACTCGGGAGAAATATTTTTAATTGATGCGTGAATTAAATTATTTATGGTAGAGTCGGACCAGAGACTTGGGGAAAATATTTTATTAATTGATGTGTGAATTAATTAAACTAGAGTCGGACCTTAGACTCGGGATAATGAGAAATTAATAAGCGAGAAAATTAATTAAGTTGAGTCAGGCCAGAGACTGAGGAAATTACAGGCTAGTGTTTTGGGTTTTGAGTACACGGTAAAGCTGGGGCTTATATTATATATATACGGTGTAGTGATAGTATATATATATATATATGTGTATTTATTGTGTGTGCTACTAAATATCAGTGATTAGATTTATTTAATTATATACTCTAGTGCTATCAAGGGAGGTTGTGCGATGTGGGTGAATCCCTTAGCTTGAGGAGTAGGGTGAGTATATCCCCAGGTCATAGCGTCCGGTATATGGGTGAGGGTATTATCTCACTTTCAGGGAAGGAATATGACCACCTCCACTACGTTTATATTTTGGGCCAGGTTGGTGAGCGATTCCAACTTGGGTAACTAGGTTATGTGAGCACACCTAGTGAGATAACACTTTAGAGGGTATTATCCAGTGCGAGTATACCCGGAGGGATAGATATACGTATGATATATGTGTGGTTATTTTAGTAAAGATACATATATAATAGTATTAAATATTATATGCGGGTAATAATAAAGTGTGTGGTGTATTTGCTTTATATAACTTGTGACACAGTTATATGCTATTCTTCAAGAAGAAATTAATTAATTTAATTGGTGAGATAACTTATAACTCATGAATAATTATACTCGGGTTAGAGTAGTATGGCAAAGGGATGTTATACCAGGACTAATTGGACGGGGTAGTACAACTTGGTGGGGTTAAGGTAACCGTTGGGTGTGCACAGTAGTGGAGGGGTGAGAATGTACTCAAGAGAGTGCGACACTAATTTAAATATGAAGCACATTCATGCATTTTAAATTACTACTGTTAATTCACTTGCTAAATATTTTCAAAATGTTTTGGGTTCTAACCCTTTCTATAAAACTATTTTCAAAACCTTTTAGGTGTCCAGCCAGAGGGACGATAGGATTGATATTCTATTCCAGGGATACGGAGCTGTGGCATATGTGGATGCTAGCAGGAGTTGGATTAGACGCATCGTTCATTCATTCCTAGAGTAGGAATCACTTATCACTTTCAGTTTTATTTAGGGCTTTCCGCCCAGACTTCTCGGTACAATTTTTAGATGTAATTATTCAAGTGTGTGAATGGTTTATACTTATTTCCGCTTGTATTGTTTTGTTTAAATCTTAAAGTTAAAGTTTGGCACCAGCTTTTGGGAATACTAGGTGGTTAGTAAGTTTTAAAAAGTTTTCGACAGTGATGCTAAGGATGAACCAACTGGGATTCCTATTTAATTTGGTATAGGACTGATCACCTGGTATTTTATTAGGCAGGGTGTCACAGATGGTATCAGAGCATCAGGTTCTAGTGTCCTTAAGATCTGTGCGGCTTTTCACGTTTTAGCTTAGCATTCTTTAAGATAGAGCCCTATCATAGGATTGTTGTATTCTTATACGTATGCACACTTGCGTTATTTTGCCAATTATTTTATATTTGAGGGTGAACTCATACGATTCGATTCTCATTCCAGATGCCGCCCAGGAGAGAGAGAGAGAGCAACTAGGGAGGTAGGGGGAGATGAGACTAGAGGGGCTCATCAGGAGCAAGAGTTACTGCGGCAACTGCCAGAGATGATTCCGGCACCACAGGTAACTGAATTAGTGGCGCAAACAGTTGAAGCGACGATGGTCGCAATGGCAAGGTACTTTCCACGAGATCAGTCACAAGTGTTAGTGGCGCCAGATGTTCAGGCTCAAGCGGGGCCATCGGGGTAGCGGCAGGTACAAGCGGTCTTTCAAAAGGGCCATCCACCAGAGTTTCGAGGGGGTTCAGCTGTGGTACTGGCATGTTAGTAGAAGAGAGATATTAAGCGTCACCTACGCATGGTAGATTGCAATGAGGTACAGAAACAAATATTAGCCACTTTTAGTTTAGTGGGAGCAGCGCTACAGTGGTGCGAGTCGATCACCACAGTTGAGGAAAGGGATATATTAGCTATTGTAGAGTTTTGGGTGCGGTTCAACCGCAAGTATTTTTCCTCCAGCTATTGAGACTGAAATGAGGAGAAGATTTAGAGAGGTGACTCAAAGGGACCGTTTAGTGGCCGATTACGAGGAAGAATTCACTCATTTGACAAATTTTTTACCGGATGAGGTAAACGATGAAGAGAGAAAGAAAGCAAGGTTCATGGATGGGTTAGTCTGGAGGATCAGACAACATTTGATTGGTAACCCCGCGTTAATATCTTATACAGATGTCGTTAACACAGCACTCCTGCACTGTCAAGAATATCGCTTCCACATGAAAGGAAGCAGGAGGGGAGTGGAAACCAACCAATCGGATAAAGCAGGAGGGAACAATACCTGTGGGGTATCCCATCAGTAGACAGTGGGAGATACGGGACAGGATTTTCGACAGGGAAATCATGCCAAAAGATTTAGGGCTAGAGGCTATCGGCAAGATGGCCAGGAATTCCAACAAGGTCAGCGAGGAAGGGATTAGTGGCAGGGTGAATTTATGAGGAGGTGTTTCGTTTGTGGGGAAGCGAGACATGTGAATAGAGTTTTCTTAAACAAGGCAGGGGTCAACTAGAGGATGAGGTCCTGGATCTACAACCACTACAACAATGCATGGGTGCGTTCGGGCGGGGGGAAGTTGCTCCGAAACCCGAGGATCAGCCATTGCAGATAGATTATGGAGGTAATTATTTTTATCCTATGGGTATGGGGTATGTTTTGAGTCATAGTGAGAGTATCACAATATAAGAATTATTTATACTAGAGTTCGCGGGTAAGTCGAATTTAGTGGGTGTGCTGGCTGTAGCAGCCGTGGTATGTAGATAATTTCCGTGGGGTAGCGAAGTTCTTTGGTGTTATCCACGGAAGAGAGGAGATGTACACTGAGAGAAGGTTTGAATTATGCGAGGGGTTACTACTTTCGAGAATTATGGGATTAGGGTTGATAATTTTCCCAAATATCGGCTGGATAGCGATGGGTGTGAACTATTGTGGCGAGTGAGGGTAAGTTTTAGTGTTCGCGACACCAGGGTACGATTGGTACTAGGTATCGCCTGAGAGGGTATCTAGCCAATATATGTGTGTATATATGTTGTATTGTGTGGTGCGATAGACACAAAGTGAGGTCCGGTGTTCTCGCATTTTATCCTGGTAAGTAGGGGTGTTTACCAAAGTGAATCAGGGTGGTTAAATTTATTTTCGAGCAGGGAGAGATAGCTCAGGGTGTATTTTGTGCAAGAACTAGTGATAGTAAGGGTGCGGTATTGTATGTTTTCTTTGGTAGCATAAGGGTAGGTGTATATAATTTTGTGTTAAGAGACGAGTATCTAGGGGTACGTGCTATGGACTGAGGGTCTAACGGATCTCAACGACCGATAATGTTACGTAGTAGTGTATCGGGGGGTCCTTATTTGGATTTTTCTTTGCGAGACGTCCCACGCATGAAACTTAGTGCAATATTCGAAGTGGGGAGATGTTTGGTCATTGGTACATGGGTTGGGTACCCCGACCAATATATATATATATATATATATATATATATATATATATATATATATATATGTAATATGAATACGGGTTGGAAGTTTTATTACGGGTTACGGCTAGCATAGTCGGGTAACTTTTGTGCGGTAAAGCACGGGGATAGGGTGTATGGGCACCCGGGTTAATTAAGGCAAATTTTGTGCGGTTAATCATGGTCATAAGGTGTATGGGCGCCCCGCGCCCTAGTTAATTAAGATACATATTTGTGTAACTTATATTTAGGAGCGGGGGAGATGGATATAGCGAGCTTAGAGGCGCATGACTAGAGAATGATATTCGAAGCTTGGAACACTAGGCTCATCTTAATTTCGAGGATGAAATTCCTTTGTAAGGGGGAAAGTATGTAACACCCCGTAATTTTGAGGATTTAATATTTAATTATTTTTGGGAGATATAAAAATATTTAAATTGGAGAAACTTCAATTTATGATTTGGAGAATTTAATTGAGTGGGAAGAATTATTTATAATTGGCCACTTTAAGTTTAATTGTCCGAATTAATGTGTGTCGCATTGTGAGGTTGAAATGTCAAAAAGTATTTCGGATGACAATTCTGAGTGCGCAATTGAGTCCGGATGGGTCGAGATAGTCATAAAAGAGTGCCCGGGGGTAGTAATTGGGTATCGGGGTATTTTTGGCCATAACTGGGCCCCCACGGGGTGATTCAGGCCATTTTAATTAGGCCCATATGGCCAAAAACGGGATTAAGTGTTTTTAACCTAATTGAGGGACTAGGAACGCCAGATAGAAAATTCTAAACCTAGGGTTTGGGAGAGGATTAGAGTAAGCTAATTAAGAAGTCAATTGGGGGTCTTTTGGAGCCAAATTAAGGGACTAATTGGGGTGTTCTTGTTCAACCATTCTCTACACCAACATATCGATCCTACGAACAATTCCAGGAAAGTGGTTAACTATTGTGATTGTTAAATTGATGATAATCAATTCATATCATAGTATGTGTGTATGAAAATTCATTTTGGGATTTAAAGGGTATAAACAAGGGGTTTTTATAAACCATTATTTTGATTTCTAAATTGTGTAGAAATTCATGTATAATCTGAGATTAGCATATATATCTAGTATGATGTGTGAACCGGAGGAGTTAGAAACGAATTTAGATAAGGATTTGATGTTTAAATTGGTTAAAGATTAAATCGGATTTCCCCCCCAATTTGTGAAAACAATAGAGAACGTAAATTAAATGGTGTTTGTGGACTTTATGGAGGTCCCTTAAAAGGTTTTTGGTATATATTGTTGATGGGAGGAGTCGGGTTTTGCTGTAGAAGAAGTTAGGGTTTGTATCTTTTTGTCCATGGCTGAAACATAAGGGGGAAGAAGACGATGACCTGCTCGATCGATCGATCGAGGGTTGGGGATCGATTGATCGATGGTCCCAGGATTTTGGCAGTTTCGCCAGTTTTATGTATAAAGGGAAATTTGGTTTAGATTTTCCTCCACTTGTTATGTAGTGATAAATTCATATGTGGTATACATTCATTAACAATTATAAGGTGATATAATTTGGTTTATGAGGGTGATAATTGTATGTCACGGGCCGACTAAATTTTGAGAAATAATTCGTAAGTATTGATTTTTGGACCGAGGGAAAATATTCGGGTATTGTAGTTGAGTGGCACTACATTGTTGATGGAAATTGAGGTGTGATTAATTAGTTATGAAGCGAAATGTAGAATCGGGTATTGACGATGTTACGGGCCACGTGAGCGAGTCCGGGTATAATGGTGGGGCGATACCAAGTGTCAATTAATTAAGGTGTAAATTAATTAGATTAAAGTAGACCCATAGACTCGAATGGGTAATAATTAATTGATGTGTTAATTAATTAAATTAGAGTCTGATCGTAGACTCGGGAAAGTGATAAATTTATTAATGAGAAATTAATTAAATTAGAGTCGAACTCCAGACTCGGATTGGTATTAATTAATTAATTAATGTGTAAATGAATTAAATTAGAGTCGGATTGTAGACTCGGGAAGGTATTAAGTGTAATAACCCTCGCTTGTGAGACCGTATTTTATAAGTGATTACTTAGTATAGTAATTAGAGACAAGTGTTGGGTTATGATTTGAATGATAATTCAATATAGAAAAGTTGATATTTATTATGAGTTTGCGTACATATCTTAAATATGGGTAAATATGGCTATGTCATGCTTATTAATATCATCTGAACTCAAAATGATATTTGGCTTAATAATGAGACCGGAACCTAAATTGAATTTTAAAAATGTCCAAATGATAATTTGGAAGTTGCAGTTGATTGCGGAACGTTCGAAATAGTCAAGTAATGTACCATATTGTATTTTGAAGTTTTGGGCATTTTTGACTGATTATACCTAAATTATGCAGTTGCGTATTATTTTATCGCACTATTAGTTAATTTATTGGGATATTTGTCTTAGGTCACGACTTAAGCTTTCTAAGTCTTCCAATTTCCCAAATTCCCTTCCTAAACCTAAAGAGAGAAAGAGAAGAGTAGAGAGAAAGATTGGAGATTTGGAGATTTGGAGAGATTCTTGCTCCTACAACCAAGAGACCTGCAATTTGCTGAATCAAGGCAAGTTTCTACTTGCTATTTGTGACTTAAGATAGATGATTTGTGATGATAATGATGTATTGATCTTGATTTAGTTAGTTTATTATTTTTCTTATGTTTTTGTGGGTTTTGATTCATTCAAAGATGATTGGGATGATTCATGAGGTTTAAGATGGTCAATAGTATCATTGATGTTATCTTGGTGTTGGTACATGAGTTTGGTTTGGGAGAAATTTGAGTTGGGGTAGAAAATGGAGTCCAAGACTCCATAGCCAAATCTTGGCAAAATCGCAGGCCCGAATCGATTCGGCCCCATGGGCGAATCGATTCGGTTAGGTCTAGTGCTCAGGTCTTGTGAACCGAATCGATTCAGAATTGGTCCGAATCGATTCGGCAGTTATGCAGAAAACCAAGCTTCCTAACCGAATCGATTCGGTTTCCATCCGAATCGATTCGGCAACTTTGCAGAAACCCAAATTTTCTGGCCGAATCGATTCGACCAGGGGGCGAATCGATTCGGTAGCCCTAAAATTTTCCAAATTTTCCCTTTTTCATTTTAACCCTTTTCTTTAGGATTAGTGATTAAGGATCTTCTTAAATGAAGTAAACATAGGGTCTTAGAGTCCTAGTTGAGTTGGGTCGACACCCTAGATTCGAAAGAGTTCATCTGGGGTTCTTTTAAGGGGGAGTTTAAAGAAATGTTTAGGCATTTCTTTTGTCTTATAGTCTTATAAGGGTCCAGAACATATTAAGGTTACTTTGGAGACTTTAAGAATTAACTTGAGTTAGATTTGACTTGAGGGTTTATATTAAAGTCTAAAGGAGGTTTTGGGAATAACTTTGGAGTCTGAATCCCTTATCGAGGATGTTATGACGGTACGAAATACATATAGTCCCGGTTAGGCTTATACCTTTGTTAAAACGTGAAGATGATAAGGTAAATGATAATTTACTAAATCAGGAAATGGAAATAAATAAAATGGATGTTACACACCTCTCTAAATACCATCTTAAGGGAAGTCCGTGCGATAGGTGAAGCCCCCTGGCTAATGAATGCAGGGTGGATATAGTCCTAGGCCATATGAGCGCTTGTTTTATTTTTCTGCGATGGGTAGGAGATTCTGGGTGTGGTCTTGACTACCCCGCAGGCATATGGCCGCTTCCCGACGATTTCGATAGGATCCCAGGTTGTCTTATGTTAGGCCCTGGAAGATGATGGTTATTTAGGGACGCGCACAGTGGGGAAACCCGGACGGGCGGTCTTAGAATCGTTATATTTATATTTATGACTATTCTTATTATCGAGTTGGACTCGATGGAACTTGAATGCCACAAAGAGCAATTTATGCCACAAAGATCATGCTATTGAGATTAGTGCCATAAAGAGCACATGATGATAATTGCATTCCTGATAAGGAAACATCAAAGAAGATTGAAATTGAAATATGATGAAAGATGAAAAAGGCTCATAATTAAATTAAATTCTTGTTTAAGTGAATCTCATGTTACATAGTTATTTATCAGCCTTAGTTCCTTATTTGATGTTACCATGATAGACTATCATCCATGCTTACTTGCGCATCATTGTCATACCTGTCATTTATCTATTGATCCTATATATCCGGCCCTGACCGGTTTTCATTTCTTGTTGTGTATGTATATATATAATCCGTTCAGGTGTTCCGCCGCACGGTCGCCCGTAATGACCCTTCCATCCACATGTTTTGAGGAGCCGTGACATCGTGCGGGTTTCACGGGATGTTTTGTGTAGACGCCTCCGTTTATGTCTTCTAGTTATGATCAGTTTATTCTGGCATGTTGCCCAAACCGTTGTAATTGTATTATGGATCTATTATGTAACACCTGGAACTTATTGTATGTTGTATGGTTATTTTGATCGACGTTCCATTCGGTCCTTTTGTATCCTTATAGTTTCTTATGCGCTTGGGGGGGTTTCCACCCTCTATTTCTATCATGGGTTGTTGAAAATGCTTTCTTATTATTTCAAAACCAAAATTTTTGATAACCCATTTTCTGGAATATAGTGTGGTTATTCCTTATACTTTATATGTTGTTGTGATGCTGAGAATGATATTTATCTATGATTTCCTATCTTATCGAGGTATAGGGCTGGCCACCCTTTATTTCGGATAGCGGGTTGTCACAGATGGTATCAGAGCATCGGGTTCTAGAGTCTTTAGGATCTATGAGGACTTGTCACGTTCTACCGTAGCGTTCTTTGATATAGAACTTAATGTTAGGATTGTTTGTTGCTTATGTATGCGATCTTCTGCTAAATAGATTGTTTTATATTATGTTTTAACTCTGCCTCATCTTTATCTCAGATGCCGCCAAAGAGAGGACGTCCCGCTAGACGTCATAGGGTTGTTGAGGATGAGTTTGGTCCTCCACCTCAACCACAGGGGAGTATCAGTGCCGCTGAGGTGGCAACTATTGTGGCCCAAGCTGTCAATGCCGCGATGACTGCAGTGGCCCAACAAATGCCACAAGTTCAAGCAAGGGGACAAGAAGCACTAGTTCCTACGGGACCTTCTCAGTGGGAACGGGTGAGGGAGTCTTTCCTTAAGGGACATCCCCCGGAATTTGAGGGAGGTTCGGATGTTATAAAGGCGAACCAGTGGAAGAGAGATATGCAGCGCCATCTTAGGATGGTGGAATGTAGTGAGGAGAAAAAGCAAATTCTCGTTATCTTCAAGCTGGTCGGACCGGCCTTACACTGGTGGGAGTCAATGACGACACCCGAACAAAGGGATACTATGTCCATCACAAATTTTTGGGCTTTGTTTGATGGAAAGTATTTCCCTCCCGCAGTTCAGAGGGAAATGCAGAGGAAGCTTCAAGATTTAGTACAAGGGGAGAGATCGGTTGCCGAGTACGAGGAGGAGTTTACCCGATTAGCAAGCTTTATACCGGATAAAGTAACTCCAGAAGCGAAGAGGATCTCCAAGTTTGTGGGAGGTTTGCACTGGCGAATAAAACAACATTTGCTTGGAAATCCATCTCTGGTGACCTTTGGTGATGTGATGAATGCTGCTTTACTTCACTGTAAAGAGCATAGATTGTTTGTGCAAAACAAGAAGAAGGTTGTAGTTGCGGGGCAAGCTGTGAGACAGGGAGGAACTGGGAGCGGAGGGGGAACATCTTCTTCGTCCCAATCCTCGGGGAACAAGCAGGTTGAGAGGGATCCTCAGCAGGGGGATTCGTCCAAGCGTCAACGTTTCGGTGGGTTTAATGCTGGTGGCAACTATAACAACATGCAGGGTCAAGGTGGTCAGCAACCACAGGGTGGTAGAGGTGGAAATGGAGGTAGAGGCCAACAGGGCCGAGGTGCGGGGCAATTTCGAAATAACCAAGGTAGGAATCAAGATAATACGGCAAATAAATGTTTCCAGTGTGGGGAGCTGGGCCACTACAAAAAGGCATGTCCTCAGTTGGTTGGAGGGCATCTTCCTAGGGCCCCACAGCAGCCGTATGTAAAATTTTTGCCCCAAGCGCCTAATCCGGTTGCTCCTCCTCAACGGGGGCAATTGCAGTACGGACGGGTTTACCATATTCAGGAGGCTCTGCTTCCTCCAGCTCCTCCGACACCACCAGCGATCGAGGGTAAGTTTCTCATTCAGGGGCATATGGGTCGAATACTATTTGATACGGGTGCTACACACTCCTTTATTTCTAGAAGTTTTGCCCAGACTTTAGGTTTGATAAAATCTGCTGAAAGTACCTTCACTAGCGTTGAATCCTCTATGGGCGATGGCTCATTGATTTTATTCGTATGTAAAAACGTAGGAATTAACCTTGGTGACTTGTGTTTTGAGGCTGATTTGCTCGTCCTGGATATGGTCGGGTACGATGTAATTTTGGGTATGGATTGGCTAGGGAAGTATCGTGCTATAGTAAATTGTTACGGGAAGAGCATAGTTTTTGCGGTTTCGGGACAAGAAATGTTCCTGGTAGTTATGCCTTGTATGGAAGGGAGCACGAGTGCTCATCTATATTGTATTGCGGAAGACGCATCTAGAGATGTCGTGGTTCCCCTAAATTCTCTTCCAATCGTTAGAGATTTTGAAGATATTTTTCGGGAGATACCGGGATTACCCCCAAGTCGGGAAATAGAGTTTGTGATTGATTTAATGCCGGGAACTCGACCGATCGCCAAAGCTCCTTATCGAATGGCTCCTGTGGAGATGAGGGAGCTGAGAGATCAGATTCAGAAGCTACTGGAGCAGGGCTTTATTAGGCGTAGTACCTCACCGTGGGGCGCTCCGGTATTGTTTGTGAAGAAGAGAGACGGTTCTCTCCGGTTATGCGTGGACTATAGAGAGTTGAATAAAGTCACCATCCGGAATAAATACCCTTTACCTCGCATCGACGACTGAAATAGCGTTGCCAAAGCCGTTTATTAAAAATAAACTATTTAAGCAACTCCGAAAGTTTGTTGAAGAAACTCTTTACTTAAATCAAAACGATTTTGAACACAAGATGTGTTAACAAAAATTATGTACGAGATATGGACAAGATTTGATAACAAGTTTTAGTAAACAGTTTAAAATATTTTTTAAACTCAGCACACAATCAGAATGAGATGAGAAGATGTAGAAATATTAATACTCAGGATTTTTAACGTGGTAAAACCTCAACCTTGAGGAAACATCCACGACTCCCTCTACGGAGTAAAACAAAAACAATCACTAAAACAAATATGTGAGTTACAACCTATTTAACTAACATGCACACAAAAACAAATCTATACAAGTTCAGGATTGTACCCTCTGGCGTCCTTAACTTTTCTGCAGATCTTGTTTGTTGATGTAGTCCTCTCAGTTTGTCAACTCTTCTTTGTTTCAGCACTTTACGTCGACTTATGTTCACCAAATCTTATAGCCAACACTTTGAGTGTTTGTAGTGTGAAGATGATTGTGAGAAGTGTTCTAAAACACATGCATGCACACACACACACACACACTTATTAGTTACAAACAATCCTAACAAATCACATATAAAGTCTATATGCAGTGTTTGTTATTTTTCTTTCTTACAAAACCAAGAACCTTTTTGACCTTTCAAAGTAACCCAGATTCCACGGAGATCTTGCTTAAGAAATCGGACAAGACCTTTTTCAAGCTGTTTTGAAAATATTTAAAAGATTGAAAACCCTCCAAGTGCGAATCCAACTAGGTCAGGTTAAGTTTTGTAAAAACAGAAACAGAAAAACATATATTGTTGATTCTGAAGTAAGAAAATGTTTTAACATAAAACAATCAACAACGAACTTCTCAAGATGAGAAAAAATGCAACTAAGTGTATTATGACATGAAAAACTTCAGATCTATGATTTCTATAGAAGCAGAAACAAGATCTGAGTATGTGTCTAAGTTGGTGATAAGATTTTATGAACAAAAGGATTCAGCAATCCAAAAATCACTCAACTCGAACTCTCATAAACCCAAGAAAACACTAAGGATGGTGTTTATTTGGTTATGGTGTTTATGGAGAGGTAAGTAGTTTAAGTTGGGAGAAGTTTTGACGAAGTTAGGGTTTCAAACTAGGTTTTCTGGTTTCTCTCTCTAACTTCTCTCTTCTCTCTTCTCTCTCTCTTCTCTCTCTATTCTTTTTCTGAGAAAACTCAAAGTGGCAAAAGCTCTCGAAGGCTGAGATGGGAGGCCTTTAAATAGGAAGAGAGGAAGATTCCAGAGCATCGTTCAAAAACAATGGCTGAGATTGAGTCAAGCTCCTTTGACTGCAATCCAAGGGCTCACAGCAGGCGGTGGATTAAACAGGCTGTGATTGGCTTAAGGGTTTACACGGGGATTCACTCAAAAGACATGCAGGCCATCGATAAGGGTTGATCCAAGGGCTGTAATCTTGCGATGGTTTGTCTCAGTAAAGAAACACAGCTCTGGCCAATCAGAGATCAGCAAGTGTTGGCCTGAGGACGAATGTAAATGCGCGTCCCAAAATAATTACAAACCCAACCCTGAATTCTCTGGCGCTTTCGGTTTCTACCCAAACTAACTTTAGGCCAATAAACACAACAATACATATTAAGATATTAACCCCAAAACTTTTTAATTCAAGTTTTAATTAAATAAAACCTTGTTTAAAATATGTTTAAAATTCCCAAAAAATTATTAAAAATCAAATTGAGGGATTAGAACACACTCACCACATTAATACACATAAGGGTGCAATATGATATGCAAGAATCAAATTCTAAGCGTGTGAGTGATGGCTATAGTCTTAGGATCATTACAAGATGGATAGAAGAAGAAGCAACCCAATCTCTGAAGCTCTTTGGTTTCTAGGATAGACACTATTTCCAAACTAGATGAGCTCTTATACAGTCTAGACTCAAATGAGTCAAAAGTATAAGGGCTTCAATCTCCCCCTTTGGAAATATGAGACAAAATCTCCTTTGAGTCATCTAAACTCGTAGGGCGACAACAAATAAGAAAATCCTATTCCTATAAAAGATCTATCTACCCAAATCCTAGAAAGCAAAAATTACATAACTCAACTATATACAGTTTAACATCCTATTATTACAATAAAGAATGACTGTACAAGAAGAATTAGAATACCTGCAAAGAATTACTAAGATCAAGCTTTTTAGTATATGCAGTAGACTCAAATTTCTCCCCCATTTTGTCTCAAATGGACAAAGGGAAGGAACTTGGAAAATATAACAGGTATTTACTCAACACAAATCATACCAATAGATTTACGTAAAGAAATGAATCTATTATAATCAAGAGGTTTGGTAAATAAATCTGCAAGTTGTAGATCAGTAGAAAGGTAATTGATTTCTAATTCCTTGGTTTCAACTAATTCACGAATAAAGTGATGTCTTATTTTAATGTGCTTAGTTCGCGAGTGTTGAACTGGGTTCTTAGAAATATTAATCGCGCTTTGATTATCACAATAGAGATGAAGTGTGGGTTCAAGAATACCATAATCACTTAGCATTTGTTTAAGCCATAACAATTGGGCACAACAGCTACCGGCGGCTATGTATTCAGATTCAGCAGTCAAGAGAGATGTGCAGTTCTGTTTTTTACTACTCCATCCTACCAAGTTATTACCAATATAACAACATGCGCCTGAAGTGCTTTTACTATCATCAGTACAACCAGCCCAATCAGCATCAGTGTACCCAATAATAGTGCTAGGTGTGTCATTCGTGTACCAAATTCCTAAATTTTGAGTGCCTTTAACATATTTAATTATGCGTTTAACAGCGTTTAAATGGCTCTCCTTGGGGTTGTTTTGATAACGCGCACAAACACAAACAGCATACATGATATCAGGACGCGAGGCAGTCAGATAGAGTAATGTGCCAATCATACTGCGATATAAGGTAGAGTCTACAGATTTTCCATTTTCATCTTTAGATAATTTCTCTGTAGTACTCATAGGCGTTTTAGCACTTTTAGCACTCTCGAGGCCAAATTTTTTAACTATCTCTAATGCGTACTTAGTCTGCGAAAGAAACAATCCATCTGGTTGTTGTTTGACTTGGAGACCTAGGAAGAACTGTAACTCCCCCATAAGGGACATCTGAAATTCCTTACTCATAATTTCAGCAAAAGATTTTACTTCTGAGGTAGAAGTGGATCCAAATATAATATCGTCTACATAGACTTGAGCGATAGTAACGTGTTTGCCAAAATGTTTGATAAATAAGGTTTGGTCATTTCCACCTCTTTTGAAACCTTTGTCCAGCAGAAAACTGGACAGGCGCTCATACCAAGCTCTAGGAGCTTGCTTAAAACCATATAAAGCCTTTTTCAACCGAAATACATGATTAGGATAATTAGGGTCAATGAACCCTTTAGGTTGTTCTACATAGGTTTCCTCGGCAAGTATTCCATTGAGGAACGCAGATTTAACATCCATTTGATATAATGTAAAATGCATGTGACAAGCTATAGCAAGAAGCAGACGAACTGATTCTAAACGAGTAACAGGAGCAAACGTCTCATTAAAATCAAGTCCTTCTATTTGGGAATAACCTTGAGCAACTAGTCTAGCTTTATTTCTAATTATCATCCCATTTTCATCAGTTTTATTTTTGAAAATCCAACGAGTGCCAATAACCTTTTTGTGATCAGGACGTGGAACAAGATACCAAACATCATGAATGACAAATTGTAAAAGTTCATCCTGCATAGCAGAAATCCAGTGAGAGTCATTCAATGCCTCATTTACATTCTTTGGTTCCACAAGAGAAACAAAGCATGCATAAAGAGCATAATTTCTAAGTTGGGATCTTGTACGTACTGGCTCACTAGGGTTACCAACTATGTTGTTTATGGGATGATCTTTAGAAACCCAGTTAGGTACTTCAGGTGACTCAATAGGTAATGAATTATCTATTTCAGAAGAGTCATTTTCTAAAATATTTGACGATTCTTCTGCTATAGTTAATTCACTAGTCTTGCTTTCTACAGTAGTGTCACTAACAATTACATTTATGGATTCCATTAAGGTCTTAGTGCGAAGATTATAAACTCGATAAGCTCTACTGTTAGGTGAATAACCTAAAAAAATGGCTTTATCTCCCCTACTCTCAAATTTTGATAAGTGTTCCCTATCTTTTCACACATAGCAGGTACTACCAAAGGTTCTAAGGTACTTAAGATTAGGCTTTTTATTGTACCAAAGTTCATAAGAGGTTTGTTTCGAATTCTTTCTAAGATAGACCCTCTTAATAAGATGGCAAGCTGTACGAATAGATTCTACCCAAAAATACTTAGGTAAGTTCTTAGCATGGAGCATGACACGTGCCATCTCTTGAAGAGTTCGATTCTTTCTCTCAGCTATTCCATTTTGTTGAGGGGTCTTAGGAGCACTGAACTCATGTTTGTAACCATTATAGTCACAATATTCTACAATACCAGTGTCTTTGAATTCACCACCTCTATCACTTCGGATTCTATTCACTTGAGTGTCTTTCTCATTCTCAATCCGTAAAAGAATCTTTAAAAAAGTTTGAAAAGTATCGGATTTTTGTTTTAAGAAAGCTACCCAAGTGAATCTGGTGAAGTCATCAACCATAACTAGAATATAACTGTGTCCACAAAGACTAACAGTTTGAGAAGGACCCATTAGGTCCATATGGATGAGTTCTAATGGATTAGAGGTAAGGATATCTTTAACCCTTTTATGAGGTGCTTTAACAATTTTTCCTTCTTGACAGGGACCACAGACAATGTTATGAATAGGTTTAATTTTTGGTATTCCTCTAACTATTTGTTGACAGGACAATTTACTCAAATTTTCGTAATTAATGTGACCCATTCTGTTATGCCATATCTCATTGTCATCCATTCTGGCAACATTACAGATTTCAGAACTAGACATGACAGTATAACAATTGTCAGGAGTCCTGAATCCTGTAATTAAGCATTCTCCCTTTTCATTTAAAATCTTGCAATTGTTCTTTGAAAAGGTAACAGTATAGTTTGAGTCACAAAATTGCGAAATGCTAAGTAAATTAGCCTTAAGACCTTTAACTAAGAGAACATTTTCAAGAACAGGAAGTCCTTTTTCTTTAAGAGTTCCTTTGCCTATGATCTGGGATGATACTCCATCACCAAAAACAACTTTTCCACCATCAAAGTGGATTTTATTCAAAAGTTTTGTATCATCACCTGTCATATGCTTGGAACATCCAGAATCCAAATACCAACCAGAAGATGTAAGTTCAGCTTTTAGAGCAGAAACAACAATATTACACTTCATCTGGGGTACTAGATCATCTTTTCTAACCCAAATTGCTCTGGTTTTCTGTTTGCGCTTGTTTGCTCTCATTTGATAAAATTTGCGAGCATTAGATTTTTGTTGAAAAACATTTTGCGCATGATTTTGAATAAATTTAAAGTCCTGAGCATTTGATTTAGAAAAGTTTCTGGTAATCCTTCTAGCAAATGTCCTTTTAGGTTTAGTCTTTCTATTCCTATAGTTGGAGTTTTTGTCTGGTGGCCTGGGAAGGACATAGTTGTTAGGACTCCTCCTAGAGTAGTTAAAGTTTTGATACATGGAAGAATTGTAGACAGGTTTAATCAGTCTCTTAGCATAGCAGTTATCGAAGGAATGACCGTATATATCACAATAGGAGCAATAAAGATTGCTCAGAATGGGGTTTTTCTTAGGAAAGTCTCTAAACAAAGGTTTTGAGAGATTTTGAGGTTGAATTTTATTCCTAGGTAGCACAGATTTGAAGGGAGGTTCACTTTTCCTAATTGGGGGGCAGACATATTTTCCCTTTGGTAAACTTTCATGCTTAGAGCAACTTGCATCTTCAGTGTTAGTGTTTTGATGATCAAACTCAGTTTTTAGAGAATGAAAGTCTGGACATGTTTCAATAGGTCTTTTGCCTCCTGACACAAATTTGATAGGTTCAACATGTTTCGTTTGTGCCTTCAAATTGGGGCAAAAACCTATTCCAGTTCTATCATCAGAATTGGTTTTAGATTCAGCAACAAATTCCTCAAAACATTTAGAATTGTTTTCAAATTTTGTAAACTTTTTAAAAACAGTTGCTGTCTTTTCTTTCGTTTGTTCCAATTCTAATAATGTCCCTTTGTATTTTTTCTCCAGAATTTCATTAGCTTCAGTCAAAGTTTTCAGTTTTTCATCAAGCACTTTAACTTCACTGTCATGAGACATGCATTGTGTAGTATACTCTTCAGCATTCAGTTTTACCATTAGACTTAGATCCTCTAGCTTTTTGGTAAGATCTTTCACAATCTTTTCTAGTCTAGTGCTTTTCTTTAGAGTTTTAGTGTATAGAGTGTGTATATCAGGGAGATCATCATTATCTGAGTCACTAAGTGAGGTGTGTGAAGTGACCCCTAAGGTTTCATTTCTTAAACTCACGCACCCATTGACATCGGCATTATCGATTCCCCTTTGACTCACACATCCCGAAGAAGAAGCATTAAAGTTCTCAGTAAGTAAAGCATCTAAACCAGTTAAGGTATGATTCAAGATAACAGAACTAGAATTACTAGGCTCATCCTCATTATCAAGCACAGGCATATCATCATTATATATGATTTTGGCAAAGAAAGATAAACAAGGATCAAAACCATCAGATGTCTCAGGTTCCTCATTTTCAGAATCACTTGAGTCATCCCAGGTTTTGCAGATGTTGGCTCTAGAGTGTTTGTTTTGGGCATTTAAATTAACTCTATAGTCTTGAGCAATGTGTCCTAGTTTACCACATCTATAGCATTCAGTCTTCTTGAGGTCTCTGTGAGGTCTTGTGTTGTCCTTGTTCTGTTTGTCATGAGGTTTCTCATGAGGTTTGTGATTTGAAGGAGTAGAATAATTAGACTTGCCCTGTCTGTTTGCAACACTGTTTCTAAATTTCACAATTTTCTTAAATTTTTTTGTCATTAGGGCAATCTGATTATCTAGAATTTCTAAGTCACAGTCCTCATCAGAATCATTACTAGGGGTGTTTAACTCAGGCTTAGTCATCTTAGAAGTAAAACTAAGATTGGAATTTGTATGTTTCCTATTAGTGTGGGTCAATTGTTTCTTAAACTCTAATTCCATTTCCACAGTTCTTAATTTGCTACTGAGTAATTCAGGAGTTAGGTTTATATCACACATCTCCTCAATAGCATATCTTTTATTGTCAAATTTCTGTGGTAATGATCTCAGAATTTTAGACACAATTTCTTGTCTATCATAAGTTATACCATTAGCATGAAGTTTAGTGACAATATCAGTAAGGTTCATGTAGAAGTCATCAAAAGATTCCGATTCAGACATGATTAAGGAATTATACTGTTGGATTAACATCTGAGTCTTAGCAGCTTTTACCCTAGAGTCTCCTTCATGGGCAGTAATCAAGGTATCCCATGCTTCCTTAGAAGTGGTGCAAGATGAGATTCTCTTGAACTCATGTTCGTTTATAGACATAAATATAGCATTCTTTCCTTTATTATTATTGCGAGAAACTTGTTTCTCTTCTTGAGTAAACTCACTTAATATTTTCTTAACCCTCTCAATACTTCCTTCAGTGGCTGGTTTAGTAGGATAAAAGTACCCATTTTCAATAATATCCCAGACATCATCTCCCAAGGTTCCTTGAATGAAAGCAATCATTCTTACTTTCCAGTAAGAAAAATTGGTTCCATCAAAGACTGGAGGTCTGGTCAAGTTACCATATCTTTCATTTTTCTCGTCCATGATTGATTTTGAGAAAACAGTTTCAGAAACTCAGGATCTTTTTGAAAAAGGTTCACCAAAAGCTCTGATACCAATTGAAATAGCGTTGCCAAAGCCGTTTATTAAAAATAAACTATTTAAGCAACTCCGAAAGTTTGTTGAAGAAAATCTTTACTTAAATCAAAACGATTTTGAACACAAGATGTGTTAACAAAAATTATGTACGAGATATGGACAAGATTTGATAACAAGTTTTAGTAAACAGTTTAAAATATTTTTTAAACTCAGCACACAATCAGAATGAGATGAGAAGATGTAGAAATATTAATACTCAGGATTTTTAACGTGGTAAAACCTCAACCTTGAGGAAACATCCACGACTCCCTCTACGGAGTAAAACAAAAACAATCACTAAAACAAATATGTGAGTTACAACCTATTTAAATAACATGCACACAAAAACAAATCTATACAAGTTCAGGATTGTACCCTCTGGCGTCCTTAACTTTTCTGCAGATCTTGTTTGTTGATGTAGTCCTCTCAGTTTGTCAACTCTTCTTTGTTTCAGCACTTTACGTCGACTTATGTTCATCAAATCTTATAGCCAACACTTTGAGTGTTTGTAGTGTGAAGATGATTGTGAGAAGTGTTCTAAAACACATGCATGCACACACACACACACTTATTAGTTACAAACAATCCTAACAAATCACATATAAAGTCTATATGCAGTGTTTGTTATTTTTCTTTCTTACAAAACCAAGAACCTTTTTGACCTTTCAAAGTAACCCAGATTCCACGGAGATCTTGCTTAAGAAATCGGACAAGACCTTTTTCAAGCTGTTTTGAAAATATTTAAAAGATTGAAAACCCTCCAAGTGCGAATCCAACTAGGTCAGGTTAAGTTTTGTAAAAACAGAAACAGAAAAACATCTATTGTTGATTCTGAAGTAAGAAAATGTTTTAACATAAAACAATCAACAACGAACTTCTCAAGATGAGAAAAAAATGCAACTAAGTGTATTATGACATGAAAAACTTCAGATCTATGATTTCTATAGAAGCAGAAACAAGATTTGAGTATGTGTCTAAGTTGGTGATAAGATTTTATGAACAAAAGGATTCAGCAATCCAAAAATCACTCAACTCGAACTCTCATAAACCCAATAAAACACTAAGGATGGTGTTTATTTGGTTATGGTGTTTATGGAGAGGTAAGTGGTTTAAGTTGGGAGAAGTTTTGACGAAGTTAGGGTTTCAAACTAGGTTTTCTGGTTTCTCTCTCTAACTTCTCTCTTCTCTCTTTTCTCTCTCTTCTCTCTCTGAGAAAACTCAAAGTGGCAAAAGCTCTCGAAGGCTGAGATGGGAGGCCTTTAAATAGGAAGAGAGGAAGATTCTAGAGCATCGTTCAAAAACAATGGCTGAGATTGAGTCAAGCTCCTTTGACTGCAATCCAAGGGCTCACAACAGGCGGTGGATTAAACAGGCTGTGATTGGCTTAAGGGTTTACACGGGGATTCACTCAAAAGACATGCAGGCCATCGATAAGGGTTGATCCAAGGGCTGTAATCTTGCGATGGTTTGTCTCAGTAAAGAAACACAGCTCTGGCCAATCAGAGATCAGCAAGTGTTGGCCTGAGGACGAATGTAAACGCGCGTCCCAAAATAATTACAAACCCAACCCTGAATTCTCTGGCGCTTTCGGTTTCTACCCAAACTAACTTTAGGCCAATAAACACAACAATACATATTAAGATATTAACCCCAAAACTTTTTAATTCAAGTTTTAATTAAATAAAACCTTGTTTAAAATATGTTTAAAATTCCCAAAAAATTATTAAAAATCAAATTGAGGGATTAGAACACACTCACCACATTAATACACATAAGGGTGCAATATGATATGCAAGAATCAAATTCTAAGTGTGTGAGTGATGGCTATAGTCTTAGGATCATTACAAGATGGATAGAAGAAGAAGCAACCCAATCTCTGAAGCTCTTTGGTTTCTAGGATAGACACTATTTTGTCACTATTTCCAAACTAGATGAGCTCTTATACAGTCTAGACTCAAATGAGTCAAAAGTATAAGGGCTTCAACGACTTGTTTGATCAACTTAGGGGAGCTTCCTACTTCTCCAAGATCGACTTGAGGACGGGGTATCACCAATTGAGGATACGAGAGCAAGATGTATCCAAAACGGCATTTTTGACCCGTTATGGATCTTATGAATTCTTGGTTATGCCCTTTGGGCTAACCAATGCCCCTGCGGTGTTTATGGACCTTAAGAATATGGTATTTCGGGATTTCCTTGACCAGTTTGTCATTGTCTTTATCGATGACATCCTAGTCTATTCTCGGACAGAGTCGGATCACGCTGCTCACTTACGGTTGGTCCTGCAGAGATTGAGGGATCATCAATTGTATGCAAAGTTTGAGAAATGTGGCTTCTGGTTGAAGGAAGTTCAATTTCTGGGGCATGTGGTGTCTTCCCAAGGCGTGTCTATGGATCCGGGTAAGGTGATCGCGGTAAAAGAGTGGGGTCAGCCCACTACACCTACTGAAGTTCTTAGTTTCCTGGGCTTGGCGGGTTATTACCGTCGATTCATTAAGGGCTTTTCCAAGGTTGCTATCCCATTGACGAATTTAACCCGAAAAGGAGTAAGATTTGTTTGGGACAGTTCATGTCAAGCGGCGTTTGATGAGCTCAAGGATAGACTAACTTCGGCTCCAGTCCTGGCATTGCCAAAGCCGGGATTGGAATATCTCGTCTTCACCGATGCATCTCTTCAGGGGTTAGGAGGTGTTCTTAAACAAGAGAGACAACCCATTGCGTACGCTTCTCGTAAGTTTAAGCCTCACGAGAAGAACTATCCGGTTCATGACTTGAAATTTGCCGCAGTTGTATTTGCCTTGAAGATATGGAGGCATTATCTCTTGGGGGAAAAGTTTAGCCTTTTCACCGACCACAAATCGCTACAATACTTACTCTCCCAAAAGGATTTGAACATGCGCCAGCGTCGTTGGTTGGAGTTTGTGAAAGACTACCAATTTGATATTCATTATCACCCCGAAAAGGCGAATGTAGTAGCAGATGCCTTGAGCAGGAAGCCCGAGGGAGACTTAGCTGAGGTATGGAAAGCTAAGTGGAGAGAGCTCAGCCTAGAGGATGCAGGGGTAAGAGCATTCATTTCCGTGATGACGGTTACTCCCACGATTATAGCAAAGATTGTGGAAGCCCAGAAAAGAGATAAAGTTTGTCAAGACCATACACGCCAGCTGTTGTCCGAGGGAGCGGAGTCGTACTCGATTGGTTCCGAGGGCGGACTACGTTTCCATGGAAGACTTGTGGTTCCCGACGATGGGGATTTGAGATGAACGGTGATGGAAGAATCCCACGATTCAAGGTTTGCGGTACATCCAGGCGGGGACAAGATGTACCAAGATATGCGTCGTTTGTATTGGTGGGCGGGTATGAAGAGGGATATCTCAGAGTTTGTGTCTCAATGCACTACTTGTCAGTTGGTTAAGATTGACCACCAGCGATCGACAGGTTTGTTACAACCGCTCGAGATTCCCGTATGGAAATGGGAGAGCATTTCGATGGACTTTATTACGGGCCTACCTAGATCGCAGAAGGGTCATGACTCAATTTGGGTAATTGTCGACCGTTTGAGCAAGTCGGCACACTTCTTGCCTGTGCGCACCGATTATGATACCGCTCGTTATGCCCAGTTGTTCATTGAGGAGATTGTTAGACTTCATGGGGTGCCTTTAAACATTGTCTCCGACCGAGATAAGATATTTGTGTCCCACTTTTGGCAAAGTTTCCAAGGAGCAATGGGGACCGAGTTGAAGTTAAGCTCTTCCTATCATCCTCAAACAGACGGTCAGACCGAAAGGGTAAACCAGATGTTGGAGGATATGCTTCGTATGTGCATACTCGATTTTAAGGGCAGTTGGGAACAATACCTTCCATTGGTTGAGTTCGCTTATAACAACTCATACCAATTTACAATCGGAATGGCACCCTATGAAGCTCTGTATGGCAGACCTTGTAGGTCGCCCGCTTATTGGTTGGAAGTGGGTGATAACAAGTTCATTGGACCTGAAATGATCCAAGACACTTCTTCGAAGATTGAGCTTATTCGAAATCGCATACGGATAGCCCAAGATCGTCAAAAGAGTTATGCCGATGCGGGTAGGAGACATATGGAGTTGGAGGTTGGAGACCAAGTGTTGGTGAGAGTGTCCCCGATGAAGGGCATTAAGCGTTTTGGGAAGAAAGGAAAGCTTGCACCGCGTTTTTTTGGACCTTTCCCGGTGATTGCAAAGGTTGGTCCCGTGGCATATCAACTTGCCTTGCCGGAACCTTTACAACAAATCCATGATGTATTTCACGTCTCCTCTTTGAAGAAGTATAGAAGATGCGAAGGTGCCCTTTGGCACATCCCTTTTGAAGATATCGAATTGCAGCCTGATGTCTCTTATGAAGAACAACCGGTTGCTATCCTTGAGTTTGGGGAGCGAAAGTTAAGATCTCGTGTGGTGCCCCTAGTGAGAGTTCATTGGAGTCATCATCATGCAAACGAATCAACGTGGGAACGTGAGGACGAGATGCGGGAGAAATATCCACATCTTTTCTTATGAGGTACGCCCGAATTTTGGGGGAAAAATTCCCTCATAAGGGGGGGAGTATGTAATAACCCTCGCTTGTGAGACCGTATTTTATAAGTGATTACTTAGTATAGTAATTAGAGACAAGTGTTGGGTTATGATTTGAATGATAATTCAATATAGAAAAGTTGATATTTATTATGAGTTTGCGTACATATCTTAAATATGGGTAAATATGGCTATGTCATGCTTATTAATATCATCTGAACTCAAAATGATATTTGGCTTAATAATGAGACCGGAACCTAAATTGAATTTTAAAAATGTCCAAATGATAATTTGGAGGTTGCAGTTGATTCCGGAACGTTCGAAATAGTCAAGTAATGTACCATATTATATTTTGAAGTTTTGGGCATTTTTGACTGATTATACCTAAATTATGCAGTTGCGTATTATTTTATCGCACTATTAGTTAATTTATTGGGATATTTGTCTTAGGTCACGACTTAAGCTTTCTAAGTCTTCCAATTTCCTAAATTCCCTTCCTAAACCTAAAGAGAGAAAGAGAAGAGTAGAGAGAAAGATTAGAGATTTGGAGATTTGGAGAGATTCTTGCTCCTACAACCAAGGGACCTGCAATTTGCTGAATCAAGGCAAGTTTCTACTTGCTATTTGTGACTTAAGATAGATGATTTGTGATGATAATGATGTATTGATCTTGATTTAGTTAGTTTAGGGTTTTTCTTATGTTTTTGTGGGTTTTGATTCATTCAAAGATGATTGGGATGATTCATGAGGTTTAAGATGGTCAATAGTATCATTGATGTTATCTTGGTGTTGGTACATGAGTTTGGTTTGGGAGAAATTTGAGTTGGGGTAGAAAATGGAGTCCAAGACTCCATAGCCAAATCTTGGCAAAATCGCAGGCCCGAATCGATTCGGCCCCATGGGCGAATCGATTCGGTTAGGTCTAGTGCTCAGGTCTTGTGAACCGAATCGATTCGGAATTGGTCCGAATCGATTCGGCAGTTATGCAGAAAACCAAGCTTCCTAACCGAATCGATTCGGTTTCCATCCGAATCGATTCGACAACTTTACAGAAACCCAAAATTTCTGGCCGAATCAATTCGGCCAGGGGGCGAATCGATTCGGTAGCCCTAAAATTTTCCAAATTTTCCCTTTTTCATTTTAACCCTTTTCTTTAGGATTAGTGATTAGGGATCTTCTTAAATGAATTAAACATAGGGTCTTAGAGTCCTAGTTGAGTTGGGTCGACACCCTAGATTCGAAAGAGTTCATCTGGGGTTCTTTTAAGGGGGAGTTTAAAGAAATGTTTAGGCATTTCTTTTGTCTTATAGTCTTATAAGGGTCCAGAACATATTAAGGTTACTTTGGAGACTTTAAGAATTAACTTGAGTTAGATTTGACTAGAGGGTTTATATTAAAGTCTAAAGGAGGTTTTGGGAATAACTTTGGAGTCTGAATCCCTTATCGAGGATGTTATGACGGTACGAAATACATATAGTCCCGGTTAGGCTTATACCTTTGTTAAAACGTGAAGATGATAAGGTAAATGATAATTTACTAAATCAGGAAATGGAAATAAATAAAATGGATGTTACACACCTCTCTAAATACCATCTTAAGGGAAGTCCGTGCGATAGGTGAAGCCCCCTAGCTAATGAATGCAGGGTGGATATAGTCCTAAGCCATATGAGCGCTTGTTTTATTTTTCTGCGATGGTTAGGAGATTCTGGGTGTGGTCTTGACTACCCCGCAGGCATATGGCTGCTTCCCGACGATTTCGATAGGATCCCAGGTTGTCTTATGTTAGGTCCTGGAAGATGATGGTTATTTAGGGACGCGCACAATGGGGGAACCCGGACGGGCGGTCTTAGAATCGTTATATTTATATTTATGACTATTCTTATTATCGAGTTGGACTCGATGGAACTTGAATGCCACAAAGAGTAATTTATGCCACAAAGAGCATGCTATTGAGATTAGTGCCATAAAGAGCACATGATGATAATTGCATTCCTGATAAGGAAACATCAAAGAAGATTGAAATTGAAATATGATGAAAGATGAAAAAGGCTCATAAGTAAATTAAATTCTTGTTTAAGTGAATCTCATGTTACATAGTTATTTATCAGCCTTAGTTCCTTATTTGATGTTACCATGATAGACTATCATCCATGCTTACTTGCGCATCATTGTCATACCTGTCATTTATCTATTGATCACATATATCCGGACCTGACCGGTTTTCATTTCTTGTTGTGTATGTATATATATAATCCGTTCAGGTGTTCCGCCACACGGTCGCCCGTAATGACCCTTCCATCCACATGTTTTGAGGAGCCGTGACATCGTGCGGGTTTCACGGGATGTTTTGTGTAGACGCCTCCGTTTATGTCTTCTAGTTATGATCAGTTTATTCTGGCATGTTGCCCAAACCGTTGTAATTGTATTATGGATCTATTATGTAACACCTGGAACTTATTTTATGTTGTATGGTTATTTTGACCGACGTTCCATTCGGTCCTTTTGTATCCTTATAGTTTCTTATGCGCTTGTGGGGGTTTCCACCCTCTATTTCTATCATGGGTTGTTGAAAATGCTTTCTTATTATTTCAAAACCAAAATTTTTGATAACCCGTTTTCTGGAATATAGTGTGGTTATTCCTTATACTTTATATGTTGTTGTGATGCGGAGAATGATATTTATCTATGATTTCCTATCTTATCGAGGTATAGGGCTGGCCACCCTTTATTTCGGATAGCGGGTTGTCACATTAAGTTAATTGATGTGTTAATTAATTAAATTAGAGTCGGATTGTAGACTCGGGAAGGTATTAATTATTTGATGTGTTAATTAATTAAATTAGAGTCGAATTGTAGACTCGAGAAGGTATTAAATTAATAAGTGTGTTAATTAATTAAATTAGAGTCAGATGGTAGACTCGGGGATGTTATTAGTTAATTGAGGTGCTAATTAATTAAATGAGAGTCGTACCACAAACTCGGCTTAGTAGTAATTAATTATTGTGTAAATTAATTAAATGAGAGTCGGACCACAGACTCGGCTTAGTATTGATTAATTAATGTGTGAATTAATTAAATTGGAGTCGAATCATATACTCGGGTAGATATCTTATAAATTAATGTGTAAGGTATTTATATTAGAGTCGGACCATAGACTCGGGAGAAATATTTTTAATTGATGTGTGAATTAAATTATTTATGTTAGAGTCGGACTAGAGACTTGGGGAAAATATTTTATTAATTGATGTGTGAATTAATTAAACTAGAGTCGGACCCTAGACTCGGGATAATGAGAAATTAATAAGAGAGAAAATTAATTAAGTTGAGTCAGGCCAGAGACTCAGGAAATTAGAGGCTATTGTTATGGGTTTTGAGTACACGGTAAAGCTGGGGCTTATATTATATATATACGGTGTAGTGATAGTATATATATGTGTGTATTTATTGTGTGTGCTATTAAATATCAGTGATTAAATTTATTTAATTATATACTCTAGTGCTATCAAGGGAGGTTGCGCGATGTGGGTGAATCCCCTAGCTTGAGGAGTAGGGTGAGTATATCCCCAAGTCATAGCTTCTGGTATATGGGTGAGGGGCTTATCTCACTTTCAGGGATGGAATATGACCGCCTCCACTACGTTTATATTTTGGGCCAGGTTGGTGAGTGATTCCAACTTGGGTAACTAGGTTATGTGAGCACACCTAGTGAGATAACACTTTAAAGGGAATTATTCGGTGCGAGTGTACCCGGAGGGATAGATATACGTATGATATATGTGTGGTTGGTTTAGTAAAGATACGTATATAATAGTATTAAATATTATATGCGGGTAATAATACAGTGTGTGATATATTTTCTTTATATAACTTGTGACACAGTTATATGCTATTCTTTAAGACGGAATTAATTAAGTTAATTGGTGAGATAACTTATAACTCATGAATAATTATACTCGGGTTAGAGTAGTATGGAAAGGGGATGTTATACCAGGGCTAGTTGGACAGGGTAGTACAACTAGGTGGGATTAAGGTAACCGTTAGGTGTGCACAGTAGTGGAAGGGTGAGAATATACTAAAGAGAGTGCGACACTAACTTAAATATGAAGCGCATTCATGCATTTTAAATTACTACAGTTAATTCACTTGCTAAATATTTAAAAATGTTTTGGGTTCTAACCCTTGCTATAAAACTATTTTCAAAACCTTTTAGGTGTCCAGCCACAGGGACGCCATTATTGATATTCTATTCTAGGGACACGGAGCTGCGACATATGTGGATGCTTGCAAGAGTTGAATTAGATGCATCGTTCATTCATTCCTAGAGTAGGAATCACTTATCAGTTTCATTTTTATTTAGGGCTTACCGCCCAGACTTCTCGGTACAGTTTTCAGATGTAATTATTCAAGTGTGTGAATGGTTTATACTTATATCCGCATGCATTGTTTTTGTTTAAATCTTAAAGTTAAAATTTGGCACCAGCTTTCGGGAATACTAGGTGGTTAGTAAGTTTAAAAAGTTTTCGAAAGTGATGCTAAGGATGAACCAACTGGGATTCCTATTTTAATTTTGTATATGACTGATCACCCGATATTTTATTAGGCGGGGTGTCACAGTGTGGGTGGGCGCATTGGAGGTAAGTTCTTATGAATTATCTTTTGTAGAGCTTTACTCTTGGGGAGAGGTAAAAGCAGGTAGCTTTCACCATTACTTAATAGGCCAATCTCTTGTCATCAGGTAGTATGTCCCTCTGTAGATAGGAAAAGATGGGATCCATCCAACAGAGGGACTTTCTCTGTGAAGAGGACTTATTCGGCGACCGTTGTTTAGTTGATGCTTGGATGGGCGAGGAACTCTATCTGAATTTTTCTTCTGAGATTGGAGTCCATCACTAAACTTAGGACTGCTAAGGCATTAACATGATTTTTTTGTCCCTGGGGAAATAGTTGGATGTCAACCTTATCGAATTCATAAGTTCTCTTACTAGAGCGAGGTAAGCTACCATCCTGAAATTTTTGTGTTGAAATCTCCACTCACTTGCTTGGAGACCAGTTTGGAATCACCGAATATGTTGAGTCGCCTTACCCCCTACATTTGGTCCTTATGCAAGTCAGCGATCAACTCTTTGTACTCAACTTTATTGTTAGAGGCTTTAAATCCCATCATGATTCCTTGTTTGATGGCAGCGCCTTATGGTGTGATTAGGATGATTCATACTCTCGTACCCTTAGAATTAGAGGCTCCATTAATTTATAGGGTCCCATCCAAAGACTGTGTTTCCTCATCTGTTGGCTGCTCCATTTCCTGTTGATCAATAGACTGGTTCGTAAATTCGAATATAAAATCAGTCAGGATTTATCCCTTAATTGTTGTTCTTGGTTGAAAATGGATATCCAACCTTTCGAACTCGACAGACCACTTAGAGAGTCATCCAGAGAGGTCGTCTTTCTGAAGAAAAACTTTAGGGGATATGAAGAAATCACTGTTATTGAGTGAGATTCGAAGTACCGCTTCAACTTCCTTATGGCAACAATCAGTGCGTAAAAGAGCTTTTCGTGGGGCAAGTAGCATTATTTTGCATCTGAAAGTATTTTTCTGGTGTAATACACGAGATATTATCCTCCACCCCTTCACATACTAGAGCTAAGCTCATATTGTGGTTTGATATCACGAGATAAAGATATAGGGGGTCTTTATCATTAGGAATCACCAATAAGGGCAATTTGATAAGGTAGGATTTATCTCCTCCAACACTCTTGAATAATCATTGTTCTAAATGAGGCATTTGTCCTTCTTTAAAGATAAAAGCAAAAAGAATGGTCAGTAATGCTCTGAAACTTGGAGATGAATATGTTGAGTGATGCGAGCATACCAGTGAGCTTTTAAACATCTCGCAACTTATGTGGAGGTTGAATCTTAGCGATTGCGTCAATTTGATCTGAATTGGACTCAATTCTTCTTTTGTTGAACAAATAGCCCAAAATGTTTCCTGACTGTAGACCGATACTTGCGTTAAGTTTCATTCGATCTTTCCTGAGGATTTCGAAGGTTCTAGACAAGTTCATGAGAGGGCCATCTTCGTTTTTTACCTTAACTAACATGTCATCGATGTAGACCTCCTTTGTGTCTCGCATCCATCGCTTAAAATTTTTTATGATCAACCTTTGATATGTTGTCCCTGCGTTATTCAAGACAAACGGTATAACTTTATAATAGTATAACCTAATAGGCATTATGAAGGACATTTTGTATTGGTCAGGGCCTCAATGGAATTTGATGGTACCCTGAGTAGGCATCTAGGAAACTCATCCGTTTGTGTGCTGTTATAGCGTTGACCAACTGATCAATCTTAGGCAGTGGCAAGATATCTTTGGGAAATGCCCTATTGTAATTATGAAGTCGATACATACTCTTCAATTGTCGTTGCTCTTCCATACCACCACTAGGTTGGATAACCATTTGGGGAACTGAACTTCCCAAATGAATCCTGCATCCAAAAGATTACCTACTTTGTTCTCAATTTCTTTAGCCTTCTAGGGGATGTTCAATGATCCTTCTGAGTGATAAGCTTGAAGGTTGGGTCAACGTGCAGGCGATGGAAGGCTATATTGGGATCAATTCCAAGAAGATCATATGGATCCCAAGTAAAAACATCCAAGTTACTTCTTAGGAAGGCAATCAATTCTTTCTTTTCGTGATTAGCTAGTGTGGTCCTGATAAATTTTTTTCTCTCTAGCAAGTAGTCAGCAACTCCCACTTCCTTCAGGATTTCAACGACCCTATCGACGGGGTGGACCTTGGTCTCCTCTATCTCCTGGTCAACCATACCGTAATTATAATTAAAAGATTTAGCCCCATCCTGATCTTCCTCTGAAGCGTCTTTATGATCCTTTTTCTTTTCCTTTCTAGGATGGATGGACGCGATGAGGCACTTCCTTACTGTGGCCTGGTCACCCTGAATCTTGACCACACCTTAGTCGGTGATACACTTCAGCTTTTGATGGTAGGTAGACAATACTACCCTCATGGCGTGAAACCAACCTATAGCCAGAATGGCATAATATGGGGACTCTATGTCTTCCACTAAGAACTTAATTGGCTTCGAGACGTTTCTCTCTTTGATTAATAGGACTATCTTTTCCAGTGGCATCGTAATTCATCTTGCGAAGTCGACCAAAAAAATTATGGCCTCCTTGAGTTCGACAAAGTTATGCTTCAGTTTGTGGAACAGCTCTAGGTACATCACCTCTGAAGAGCTATCTTGATCCACCAATAGCTTCTCGACGTCCCAATTTGTAATTATGAGGGTTATCAAAAGTGCATCGTGATGTGGGGTCCTCACCCAGACCAGATCTTCTTCAGTGAAGATGATGTGTTTGGTATATTCGACGTCCTCTAGTCGCCGGTGATTGCCAACTTGACTCTTTACAGGGTCGATCTGGAATGCTTTCATGACAACAGTAACCTTCTTTAGCTCCATCCGAACAACGTTCCTTTAAATATGTTTTAGGTCTGACGCACCATGAATCACCGCAAACTCCTATCACATGTCATCATCAAGGACATTGTCTGGTTTTTGGTCACCATTAGCTACGACCTGGTCATCTTTCTTTTTTATGTACTCAATGAGAAGCCCTATTAGGGCCAATTATTCCAAGTGTGAATTCATAGCCTTGAAATTATCAATTTTATGGCCACCCTCCTTAAGGAATGCGCATCTTAGCACGTTATTCTTTCTCATTGGATAACCACCCATATTTTTGGGCCACTTGATGAACAGTTGATCCTTAATCTTGCTTAAGATCTTGTAAACTGGTGCCTTAAAGACTATGTAACAACTTGGAACGCTTTCGAGGAATCAATCTGTGACACCCCGCCCAATTAAATATCGGGTGATCAGTCCTTTATAAAATTTATAGCAGAATGTTCGGTTAGTTCATTCTTAGCATCACTGTCGAAAACTTAAATCCAATTATTAACTAACATTTAATTAAGCTAGTGTCAAAATATTTTCCAATTAAACTTGAAACCAATTAATTCAATAAATTTGTGAACATGTAATAATAAGCCATACACAAGATACTGACTGAATCAAATACTGATTAATTACGACTGAATAAAACCTTCCAGTTCAAAGTCACAAACCAAACCATAATAAATACTAAAACCAACTGAAAAGAACTACAAAGGAAACTGAGTACAACTTCGCTAATGAGAATGGGTGACACATGCCCGAACTGAGATATCTGAACTAGGAACTGAATGAAACGAGAGAAGCGTCTAATCTCAATGACCCGCAACTTCCACAACAGTTGCA
The DNA here is from genome assembly GCA_949130495.1 of Sambucus nigra. Lineage (NCBI taxonomy): Eukaryota > Viridiplantae > Streptophyta > Magnoliopsida > Dipsacales > Adoxaceae > Sambucus > Sambucus nigra. Next base: position 151,358,654 of record OX422215.1, read on the forward strand.
ACTCGAAAAACCATACAAGTATCTAGAACCGGTGTCCCTGTGGCTGGGCACCTATACTAATACATACATACATACATATATATATATATATATATATAGCAAAAGAGAGAAGAAGTACAAGAGACGGGTCAGAGCCCGATGTTTTAAAAAGATTGATTAGCAAGTATTTAAAACTGCATTAAAGCAAGTATTATATGCATGCTAGTTCGAACTCTCACATGAGATTCTCACCTTTCGACTAGTGTGCACGCCTAACGTACCTCTAATCCAACCTAGCCATCTGACACACTCCTAACTAGGAAAAAGTCTTATCCTTCTATTTACCCCTCGTAGTAGTATTTCGTATTTGATCTCGACATTTATCAATTTAAATAAGTGTTATCACGCTAAAGTGAAGTATTTACTATTTACGTTATTGAAGATTTCACTATCTTAATAATCTGCAATTATCTCGTTTTAGATATACCATAAGCATACAAATATATATATATATATATATATATATATATATATATATATATATATATATGTATGTATTAACACAATCTTAATATCCAGCAAATATCACATTGTAAGTAGAACACAAGTATACATATATATCTCCACCACTATTATATATATACTAACACAACACCCCAAGGATAAATATGTAGTGAATTGCATACTCTATTATCATGTCCCGGTACATCTCGTACTCAAAAAAGGACTATCGGTTCAAAAATCTCCCACGAACCATATAAAAAAATCACACATATTGGCGGAGAACATAGTTCACATACCTATGGGTCACGAACATACCTACGCTCCTATAGTCAACTGACTTATCATGTCACAAATAAGTCTTCACAGTACTATGTTCTGAGATACAAGTAAAATATCCCCCCGAAGGTCACCCAGGATAAGACCGTCTCTACCCAACCCCTCGTGATAGCAAGCAGCTAGGTATGTCATACACATAATATTAAGCAAGTAATAGGTATACACACAACCCATCAAATCAAACGGTATACACACAACCAAATGTCATATTCCATGCGTAGTATTTTCATCAATAAATACTATCAACGTATTTTTAAATTAAGATATTCCCTATCTCGTAATATATATAAGGATAATATGTCACCCAAAAATCCTTAATACATAACCATAAGAAGTCCCAAAAGTAACCACTAATTTTTATTCTTATAAGTTCCATATCTTCAGAACTAAAATCATAAGTATTTATCACAAAATAATCTCGACGCATTTACAATTATGATTATCTCTCTCTCGCAATCCTCAAGGTAAACTCACCATCCCAAATATTTGAATCATTCCACCTAAATAACTTCCAATAATTCTGCACTATTTTGGGTTCATCGAACACTAGTTTTCCTCACTCAAATTATCTGTTTACCCAAATAGAACAAAATAAGAAATTCTCTAAAATTTAGAAATATCACTCGAACTAGAATAAATCTCACTCGAACGACATCTCTATCTCGCTCGAACGACTTCGCGCGAGATACTGATCTCGCTCGAACGACTCACTTCGCGCGACATCTCGCGACCTGGGCTGTTTCGTCTTCAACCTGAGATAACCTCGTTTTTCACAATTTTTCAACTCTAAAACCTCAAAAATATCATCCCAAACTCCAATCAATCAGTCCCAAATCGAATCCTAACATTTGTAAATGAATTCTAAACATCCTAGAATCGTTAAATCATTACAAATCATTAAATAAATATGAAATCCCCAATTTAATTACACAAACCCTAGTTCTTCCAATTATCATTCAAGAACATATAAAATTCCCAGATTCGTTCTTCACATAAAGTCATCAAACATGATTTCTAATCTACATACATGAAGGGTCCAACCTAATTTAATCTTAGATTAAAGTCTTGTATATCCAATCTCTAATTTTCATTAATATTATGAATAATAGGTTGGTGTTTCATCCCTATACTAACATGAACATGGTTATTGCTAAAGAAAGGCAAGTAATAAACACTTTACTCGATTTTGAAGGTCTGATCCTTTGGTGTTGTTGGTATGGATGCGCTCCTCGTGTTCCGATCTACACGATGGTGGTGGTGGTTGTGCAAGGTGGTGTAAATTTCCTCTCCTTCTTTGGAATTTGCTCTCCCTCACCCACTGTGTCTCTTTCTTGATTTTGGTGTAACCTAACCCTAATTGTACCCAATTAGATGATATAATATTTCTCCAATTTTTGTCCATTTAATTCCTCCAAAAATATAAATTCCAAAAGTACCCCAACCGGGTGCCGGATTGGCCTAAATATATCCCGGAGTCCAAGTAGAATACCCGGGTAGAGTTTTCTGACTATCTCGACCACTCTGGACTCAACGACGCACTCAAACTGATCATACACGTTACTTAAAATAATTTACCTTTTAATTCCACTTATTTAGTCCTGACATGACTCACATGCGTGTCCCGACTTAATATACCAAACTGTCATATTTCTCTCTCACGACAAGTTATATAAAATCGTCATTCCATATTACTTATTCTCACAGTAATATTACTAATTACTAACTTCTCGTCACACTAGTAAATATTCAATTTTAATCCGAATTAATAATTAATTCTCACATTTTAATTTAATTAATCCAACAATAATAATCAATTGCATAATTATTTAAATCTTCAAAAATACGGGGTGTTACATACTTCCTCCTTAATAACGGAATTTCGTCCCGAAATTCAAAAATTAAGGCATTTCTGGTAAGGAAAACTCCGGGTATTTACCTCACATCTCATGAATCTACGCAGTACCGCCCATAGAGTACATTACCGAATACCCTTAATAATGAACACCTCACTGATTATTTACTCTCCAAGCCTTACCATTTAAGTTTCACCACTGAAATGTTAGATAGTTACTATCTAGAGTCCAACTACTCGCACTAGTAGGTTAATTGATATTTAGATATATACGAATTTTTCTTACACACAATATATACTATAAATGTTAACACATTTTCGCTATACTGCCTCCGCAAAGGACAATGGAACCTAAGCCTGTACGCTGCCGGCTCAAACTTAACAATAATAGGAAAAGATCCCACATCACTCGGTACCAATTTCCTCATTCCAACATGTAATAATGCAACTCCCAATCTTTTCCACCCGGTTAATAGGCAGTAAAATTCCTCCGGACCTAGTATATTATTATCCTCCCCTCTATCCAAAAGCACAAGGATAACAAGGATTGATATATATAATGCCTCGAATGGAATCCTATCGATAATAAGTTGAGGGGAGTTGTCTTACACTAACTCCACTAGTGGAAGATATTACACTAAGCCTTCCTATAATTGGAAATACAACATACCTCACATTAACTAGAACTCTCAGTCTGCCTGTTCTCCTGTGAGTGCGTTAGGACGGATATGTTCGCATTTTGATATTTATGGCGTCCCGGAAACCCTTCCCAATAATCGAGTCATAAATCTCTTGACTCTAACAGACAAAAACCCTAATTGTACCCCATATAACCTTATTATCCCAGGAATAATGGTTGGGGTTTACTGTTACACGTTATGATTTGTCTTAACTTGGCATAACGTGAGCTACTTTAATTACTCGACCCACTTTCATCCACATAGGGTCGTGATCCCGCTGTGAAGTAATTAACTTTGTAATGGTTCAGGGATTTACTCTCCCATTACTACCAAGGAATTCCTAATGCTGACGGAACTCTATTATTTCCTGATGGCCCACTTTCAATTGGAGCTCAGTAATGTCTTGATTCACTTATGACATTACTCTACGGCTTTGTCTCATGGTGAATTTTATCGTTCTATAACCACATCCACATATATGGCTCAGGCGACAGGGTCATCACTGCATGTCGCCAATCCTTCCCCTTCTCTTTATACTTCAGATTCTCGTGAAACATGTTCTATCTAGGTTCTAACAAGTAAGATTCAACTTCCACGAGTTAAAATTTATCGAATTCTTCCTATACCATCCTCGTGGCAAATTTGGGAATTAACGGTCCTAACTGACCTAAACCATCAAACAACTAAGTACTGAAGATAAAACTTCTACATTCAGTTATCTCCAAAATACGCATTGTGTCACAATCTTTCACTTGAGGAAGAAAAATTTATTACCCCAAATTTCTAGGGTGCCCATACACCCTAGGCTTTATGCATTGCAACACCACCGTACTGGACGTGTTATATAAATATCAAATTATGCCCCACATACTTGGCACGACTATATGGTAAGGTCCTACTCAACCACCCTACCTTTTCCACCTAATAGTATCTTAGGTTGTCCCACCGGTCTGCTCGCGGTGTCAACGATTGGTAATATTATCACATATTATTATTATACGGCCCCATCGGCCTTAATATGTAATATAACCCTTATTTCATTGTTATAACTACATATATGGGTAATCATTACGATACTAAATCCATGTACTTAAGGCAAACTTATCCTAACTTCCAGCGTTCACTAAGTTTCATGCGTGGGATGTCTCGCAAAGCAAAATCCAAATAAGGAACCCCCCCAATACACTACTACCTAACACTGCTGGTCGTCGGGATCTGTTAAGTCTTTAATCCATAACATATATCCATGAATTCCCATCTACGGTCATAAAAATTCTACTCGTCTACTCTCATGTCACTAAAGACAACATACAATGCGGCGCTCTCACCATCACAAGTTATTAACGCTATATGATTAAGGGGATATACCTTTCCTCTCTATAATAAGTCAATATACCCTGAATCACATCAGTAAAAAAACATCCCTGCTCATCGGGATCTACATAGTAAGACAACATACTCATCGAAGTCTACAATACAATACAACATGTATGCAGGCGCAACCTTCTTTCAGGTGATGCCTTGTTAAAACCATATATTTAAAATTTGAAATTTTTAGTACAATAGTATTATCCCACAATTTACTACCATTCAAACTCTCAGTAACCAGTAATCAGATAATAGTATAATAATATTCTCTAATATCATAACGCTCCGAGGAGCACAAATCATTACATAATACCCTATACAAACTCCTCTTAGTGTCCACACTTGCTCCTATCCCGCTGGTGGTACAAAAAATCTCGCTACACATATGGTAGTCACCTATATAATAAAGTTACTATCCTCAGTGTATCCACTAAGCCGGATGCAAACTTGAATCCTTAGTGTTAACTATTCACATATGTTGTGACACAGCCATGTCACTTTAACTCATCATTTATTCAAAAGGATGAAGCAAAGCGTCATCAGTCTAGCCTGATCGTAGGGTCCTAGCACACACTTTTCGTGACCCATAATTATCTACAATAATTATACCTTTCGGATTACACTCATTAGTTTTTCCCTTCCTCATGTGGTATTCTGTTTTATGGCTTACCCGCCCGACATTGATATATTGGCCTCAAATATGGCCTTACTGGCCTTCCCTTTATTTCCTGGGCCCCGTCGACCCCAAAATGCGGTATGCTATAGTTATTTAGGACTACTCTGGTCCTTCCTAGACCTACTACTATCGGGTTCTTAGTTCCTGGGCCCAATTCTCTTGACCCAATTATTACACTGGATATTTTACTTCTCCAACAGGTATGCCTTACATGCATGATTTATTATTCCCGATACTATCCATTTCACTTCTCATGTGAATACATTCAATACTGGTAACCCTTATCTCTACTTATAGGGAAATTTCCCTTTCACTGGTCCTCCTCGCCTTGTTGGGTTGTCTTTATCTCGGACCTAGTAGTCTTAACTCTTAGTTGTTATTTTTGTTGTTCCGTGCGCTCTACAGGGCATATCGAACACAATGGTCGACCAGCTGGTCTTGGTTGAATCCATCACCATTATGTCAAGATTTAATCATATCATTTAAATAGGTTCCCACCACTAGGTATAACTTCTGGTGATGTTCTATTAACACTATTGAAAACAACCTTGCCCTTCGGCTAGGTATCACAACTCGACTGACTCCCTTTCTTCTGGGGCATTGACATATTCTAGTAAATATATACTTTGATGGCACTGACTCTAGTCACCTTAGTCGCACCTCCCATTTATGCTAGGGTATCCTATCTACGAGTCCATTTTTAACTTACAGACCCTTTTATCTTCCGTGACTCCTACTTCGGTTATGAAGTTCGCTTACCAAGTTAACTCATTCTTTAAGGTCGTTCTCTAGCCGACCTACTGGTGATAAGTTCAACATATCTTCCGTATCTCCGTCTGACCAGTGGTAGGAAAATTTTAAATGATCAACCCGTACCTAATATCTCGGTTTGATTGACTATTCTTACTCTTTACTGTTTCTCTGAGTTAGAATTTTTTTTTATGAATTTAAAATTCTGAGTGTCACTGCACTCTACTTTACATTATTGTCTTTGGGTTAGCTCCCTCCATTGGCCCATCACACATAGAAATTACTATTGGTGACTTCTATTGCGATCATCAATCCCCGAATGGATCATACCTTTCAATTATTTTCCTCCTCTTGTAGTCCCGCTAACGACCTTCGCTGGTCGTCCCATATTGTTCGGAGTACGAAGTCCAATCACTCTCGCATATGAATTGACTTCACTAAACCAAATCGCATGAGAGCACAAATCGCATATGCAGTGGAATACAATAACCCTAGAATAAGTCTCTACATCAAAGAATGCTAAGCTGAAACGTAATAAGTCGTACAGATCCTAAAAGTCTCTAGAACCTGATGCTCTGATACCACCTGTGACACCCCGCCCAATTAAATATCGGGTGATCAGTCCCTTATAAAATTTATAACAGAATGTTCGGTTGGTTCATTCTTGGCATCATTTTCAAAAACTTAAATCCAATTAATTACCAAACATTTATTAAGTTAGTGTCAAAACATTTTCCAATTAAACTTGAAACCAATTAATTCAATAAATTTATGAACATGTAATAATAGGCCATACACAAGAAATGAATAGTAAATGAATCAAATACTGATTAATTAAGACTGGATAAAACCTTCCAGTTCAAATTCACAAACCAAACCATAATAAATATTCGAACCAACTGAAAAGAACTACAAAGGAAATTGAGTTCAACTCTGCTAATGAATATGCCCGAACTGAGATATTTGAATTTGGAACTGAATGAAATGAGAGAAGCGCCTAATCTCAATGACCCGCAACTTCCATAACAGCTGCAGCTCGGCAAACCATCCAAGTATCTAGAACCGATGTCCTTATGGCTAGGCACCTGTACTAATACATATATATATATAGCAAAGAGAGAAGAAATGCAAGAGACGGGCTAGAGCCCGATGTTTTAAAAAGATTTATTAGCAAGTATTTAAAACGGCATTAAAGCAAGTATTATATGCATGTAAATTCGAACTCTCACATGAGATTCTCACCTCTTGACTAGTGTGCACGCCTAACGTACCTCTAATCCAACCTAGCCATCTAACACACTCCTAACTAGGAAAAATGATTATCCTTCTAGCAATCCCTTGTAGTAGTATTCCGTATTTGATCTCGACATTTATCATTTTAAACAAGTGTTATCACACTAAAGTCAAGTATTTACTATTTACATTACTGAAGATTTCACTATCTTAATAATCTGCAATTATCTCGTTTTAGATATACCATATATATATATATATATATATATATATATATATATATATATATATATATATATATATGTATTAACACAATCTCAATAGCCTACAAATATCACATTGTAAGTAGAACACAAGTATACATATATATCTCCACCACTATTATATATATATATATATATATATATATATATATATATATATATATATATATATATATACACACACACAGCACCCCAAGGATATACCTATAGTGCATTGCATACTCTCATATCATGTCCCGATACATCTCATACTCAAATAAGGACTATCGGTTCGGAAATCTCCCACGAACCATATACACAAATCACACATATTGGCGGCGAACATAGTTCACATACCTATGGGTCACGTACATACCTACGCTCCCATAGTCAGCTGACTTATCAACTCAAAAATAAGTCTTCACAGTACTATGTTCTGAGATACAAGTCAAATATCCCCCTGAAGGTGACCCAGGATAAGACTGTCTATACCCAACCCCCCGTGATAGCAAGCAACTAGGTATGTCATACACATAATATTAAGCAAGTAATAGTTATACACACAACCCATCAAATCAAACGGTATACGCACAACCAAATGTCATATTTCATGCATAGTATTTTCATCACTAAATACTATCAACATATTTTTAAATTACGATATTCCTTATCTCGTAATATATATAAGGATAATATGTCACCCAAAAATCCTTAATACATAATCATAAGAAGTCCCAAAAGTAACCACTAATTTTTATTCTTATAAGTTCCACATCTTCAAAACTAAAATCGTAAGTATTTATCACGAAATAATCTCGACGCATTTATAATTATGATTATCCCTCTCTCGTAATCCTCAAGGTAAACTCACCATCCCAAATATTTGAATCATTCCACCTAATAACTTCCAATGATTCTGCACTATTTTGGGTTCATCGAACACTAGTTTTCCTCACTCAAATTAATTGTTTACCCAAATAGAACAAAATAAGAAATTCTCTGAAATTTAGAAATATCACTCGAACTAGAATAAATCTCACTCGAACGACATCTCTATCTCGCTCGAGCGACTTCGCACGAGATACTGATCTCTCTCGAACGACTCACTTTGCGCGACATCTCGCGACCTGGGCTGTTTCGTCTTCAACCTGAGAAAACCTCATTTTTCACCATTTTTTAACCCTAAAACCTCTAAAATATCATCCCAAACTCCAATCAATCAGTCCCAAATTGAAATCCTAACATTTGTAAATGAATTCTAAACATCATAGAATTGTTAAATCATTACAAATCGTTAAAGAAATATGAAATCCCCAATTTAATAACAGAAACCCTAGTTGTTCCAATTATAATTCAAGAACATATAAAATTCCGAGATTCGTTCTTCACATAAAGTCATCAAACATGATTTCTAATCTACATACATGAAGGGTCCAACCTAATTTAATCTCAGATTAAAGTCTTGTATATCCAATCTATAATTTTCATCCATATTATGAACAATATGTTGGTGTTTCATCCTTATACTAACATGAACATGGTTATTGCTAAAGAAAGGCAAGTAATAAACACTTTCCTCGATTGTGAAGGTCTGATCCTTTGGTGTTGTTGGTATGGATGCGCTCCTCGCGTTCCGATCTACACGATGGTGGTGGTGGTGGTTGTGCAAGGTGGTGTAAATTTCCTCTCCTTCTTTGGAATTTGCTCCCCCTCACCCACTGTGTCTCTCTCTTGATTTTGGTGTAACCTAACCCTAATTGTCCCCAATTAGCTGATATAATATTTCTCCAATTTTTGTCCATTTAATTCCTCCAAAAATCTAAATTCCAAAACTACCCCAACCGGGTGCCGGCTTGGCATAATATATCCCGGAGTCCAAGTAGAATACCCGGGTAGAGTTTTCTGACTATCTCGACCCCTCCAGACTCAACGACGCACTCAAACTGATTATACAAGTTACTTAAAATAATTTACCTTTTAATTCCACTTATATAGTCCTGACATGACTCACATGCGTGTCCCGACTTAATATACCAAACTGTCATATTTCTCTCTCACGACAAGTTATATAAAATCGTCATTCCGTATTACTTATTCTCATAGTAATTGTTGATACCAAAATTAATATGCTGATATGGACGAATAATATGAAGACACGTGCCAATCTACTTGGCACAATAGCAACGAGGAAGTTCATTTCCCCGACCAACTCATGTTCTCTCCGAGGAACGAGGATACACCAAGGAACTTCAGCACTCCGAGGTACTCTTGCGCTGCGAGGAACTCCTGAGCAACGAGCAACCAAGGCGGTCCGAGCTGCACCTCGGTCGTAGCATTAATTACCAGATAATCAACAGTTCAACTATTCATTGAATGTTTATCATCTTGACGCACACGCTGCATTAAATGTATTACCATTTCATATGTATATCATTTAATGTATCAACCCTTTCATGTACAGCCTAAGGGCTATAAATACCTTGTATCACCCACATTCAGGGGGTCAAAATTTTCTAGAGAGAATCTGTACTCGAGAATTCCCAAACATTCAGCAATAACATAACAGTGGACGTAGGCCATTCATATAAGGCTGAACCACTTTAAAATCTTTGTCTCATTTTATTTATCTGTGATTGAATAATTAGAGCTATCTAATTTTTTACATCAACAGATTGGCGCCGTCTGTGGGAACGATTGTTACTATCGCTTTTCACCAAAAATCGTTCATCATCAATGGCAGATAATCCAGAATCTAGCAATCGAAACGCTGGAAATACTAGAAATCCCCAGAATCCCTCTGCACCTCCAGATCTAGCCGGGATTATGACGAATCTGGCTCAAGGACAAACCGCCATGAAAGAAACAATGAAGCAACTCATACAAACCCTTCATGGTGTTGCACCTGCACGTTCAGGACAGCAAAGTGGTCAGAGACAAACTTATTTACTTTCTTTACGATCCAGGCGTACTGAGTCACGTCGTAATGAGGAGTCTGATGATTTCTCTTATCAACCTGGGCGAACTTCGTCAATAAGGGCTACAGATACTGATCAACATATCACCCTCTCTCCAGAAAATCCCAGTGCTTTAGAAAGACTGAGTAGGGTGTCTCCTTTCAGTCGATTAGGCCCTAGGAGGAATAGGAGTCCACCTAAGACCATGTCGAGGAGTTTTCGACAACCATCAGATCTCAGAGAAGGATCAGCACAATCACGACGAGCTGCTCATCAAGATAGATCTCAAGAAGCTACCTCAGAACGATCAATTGCTCGAACCAATAGGCCCGAGGAAGGAAATGAAGCGTGGAAAGGATCTCTCCAGCGGTTGGAGGATAAATTGGGAGAAATGGCCAAAGCAAAGAACCCCCTACAACGAACTTTTGTTCGAGGAACACCTTTTGTACAGGCCATTGTGAATTTTCCTACACCGTCAAAGTTCAAAGCACCTGTAGTGACCCCCAAATATGATGGAAAGACAGATCCTGTTCTTCACATAGAGCAATATCAAGCTGCTGCCGACATCTATGTCGTCCCCGACGAGATGAGATGCAGAGCATTCTCAGGAACTCTTACTGGAGCTGCCCAGATATGGTACAACAATCTTCCTAGGGGTAAGATTTCAACTTTCTTTCAGTTGGCCGAGTTGTTTATTGGCAATTTCTGTTTTGGAGCAAAGCCAGTAAAACGAGTAGCACACTTGTTAAGTGTTAGACAAAAATCTGGTGAGAGTACTAGAGATTACATAACTCGTTTCAATAACGAGAAGTTGGAAGTCATAGATTACGAAGAAAAGACAGCAATCACCGCCTTGATGAGTGGGTTGTTGCCTAATAAATTGTATTACACCTTGGCGAAAGATCCACCTAAAACTATGTCAGAGTTGATGGCAAAAGCGGCCAAAATCATGAATGCCGAGGAAGCTATGGCTGCAAAGAAGAATATGGATAAAGACACCAAGGTGGACGTCGACAAGTCTAAAAATAAAGAGCATAAGGGCAATGGCGGTGATAAACGTTCCAGAAATAATAAATCATCATGGGAAGTCCTGAAGACATACGACAATTATACTCCTTTGAAAATGGGTATTCATCATGTCTTGGAAGAAATCAAGAACAACGAGGAGGTAAAATGGCCAAAGAAACTGAGGTCAGACCCTGATTCGAGGAGTAAGGATAAATATTGCGAGTTTCATAAAGATCATGGTCACATGACCAAAAATTGCATAGCTCTTCAGAACGAGATTGAAACACTCATCCGAAGAGGAAAGCTAGCAAAATATGTTGACCGGGGAGGTGAAAGAAAAAATAACGACCGAACTAGAGAGAGGTCTAGATCTCCTCGTCGAGCAGAAGAGAAAAAGAAGAGAAACTATGAAAATGATCCAGATGATGACCCCGACCTTCCCAAGAAACCAAGACATCCAGAACGAGAGGTATTTTCTATACGTTTTGGGTCATTTGATTGTAATGTCATTTCAGGAGGAGATGCAGGAGGAGGAGATCTTACTGCAGAAAGAAAGGCTTACCTTGGAGAGGCTCAAGCTTGTTCATATATTCAGCGAATAAATCTGGCCGAGGACGATCGTCCGAGGAAGGTAAACAAAGAGAAGCTGGTCATTGGCTTTTCAAAAAACGACCTAGCAGGTGTTCTTTATCCTCACGACGATCCTCTGGTGATCAAAATGAGGATGAAGGAAGTAGTGATTTCAAGGGTGTTGGTAGACAATGGAAGTTCGGCAGACATCATGTACTATTCATGCTTTGATAGTTTGAATCTGAAATTATCTCAATTGGAACCGTATCACAGACCCCACCTGGGTTTTGCTGGCGAGAAAGTTTTTCCACTTGGAACGATCAAGTTGGATATATTCATTGGAACTTGGCCTGCTTGTCGAACAGAAAGAATACGCTTCTTTGTGATGGATAAGAATGTGCAGTCAGCTTACAACATCATCATGGGAAGAGTTGGTTTGAAGAAGTTTGAAGCAGTTCCATCTACAGTGCATCAATGCTTAAAATTCCCAACAAACTTTGGAGTAGGAGTTGTGAAAGGTGATCAAAAAGTAGCTCGGGAATGCTATTATTCATCTGCCGAGCAAGAGGAGCTTGAGGAATCAAGGAAAAAGACTACTACTTATCAGGTGGAAGAAGATACAGAGATTGAAACTCTCGATCCCAGAGATGAATCCCAACTTGTAAAAGGACAGGTGGTGGAATCTACAGAAAATGTTATTCTGGACGACAAGCACCCTGAACGAGTAACCCATATAGGTTCATCGTTGGATGCTTCAATAAAAGAGGAGTTGATAACTTTCTTGAGAAATAGGAAGAAAACTTTCGCATGGAGTCATGAGGACATGCCAGGAATAGATCCAAACTTCTTATGTCACGAGCTCAATGTGAATAAGGAGATCAAGCTTGTAAAGCAGAGAAGAAGGGTATTTAGCCCCGAGAAGAATCAAGCTATTCAAGAGGAGGTCGACAAGCTCCAGAAAGTACAATTCATTGAAGATGTGAAATACCCGGACTGGTTGGCAAATGTGGTGATGGTAAAGAAGAAAAACAATAAATGGAGAATGTGTGTTGATTTCACTGATCTCAATAAGGCCTGCCCAAAGGACCACTTTCCATTACCCAGAATTGATCAGTTAGTGGATGCTACCTCTGGGCACGAGCTGCTCAGCTTCATGGACGCTTATTCAGGCTACAACCAGATCAAGATGAAACCTGAAGACAGGGAGAGTACTTCTTTTATTACCCCTAGGGGTACTTATTGTTATAATGTTATGCCTTTTGGTTTGAAAAATACAGGAGCGACATACCAGCGACTGATGAACAAGGTTTTTGCCGAACAAATCAGTTGCAATATGGAAGTCTATCTCGATGATATGCTGACAAAAAGCAAGAAAGCTGCTGATCATCTAGTTGATTTAAGTCAGACTTTTGATCAACTGGATAAATACCAGATGAAGCTCAACCCAACGAAGTGCACATTTGGAGTACGAGAAGGAATGTTTCTCGGGTACATTGTCAACCAGCGAGGCATTGAAGCAAATCCAGAAAAGATCAAAGCTCTTTTAGGGTTGCGATCTCCAACAACAAAGAAAGAAGTGCAGAGTCTTACAGGACGAGTCGCAGCGCTAAACAGATTTGTATCTCGAGCAACAGATAGATGCTTACCATTCTTCAAAACACTTCAAAAAACTTTCGAGTGGAATGATGAATGTGAAAGAGCCTTTCAAGACTTGAAAAAATATCTGGGAACACCTCCACTGTTGTCAAGGCCAATAACGGGAGAGAAGTTGTACTTATACCTGGAAGTATCAGAGCATGCAGTCAACTCAGCATTGATCAGATTGGAGAATGGAGTCCAGAAGCCAATTTATTACACAAGTAAGGCTTTCCAAGGTGCAGAGATTAGGTACCCAAAGTTAGAAAAATTGGCATTGGCATTAATTGAAGCAAGTAGAAGAATGAGGCCATATTTTCAAGCCCATACCATCGTCGTTTATACCGACATGCCATTGAGACAAGCCCTTCATAAGCCAGAAAAGTCAGGGAGACTGATGTACTGGGCAATAGAGCTCGGTGAATATGATATTGTGTATGAACCCCGATCATCATTGAAAGGGCAAGCTGTAGCAGATTTTATAGCAGAGTTTACATATCCTGATACCCACGAGGAACAAAAAGTGCTCACTGATCAACCTGTGGATGTTACAGGATCAACAGACATAAGTCCAGACCAACTCCGGTTGGTAAAAGGGCTTGTGGATGTAGAAAGATCATCAAATTCAAACACAGACCAACTCCGGTTGGTAAAAGGGCGAGAAGAGATGGTCGACGAGGAGAGAAAATTAACAGGGGAGGATGGAAGAGAACAGTAGATATTCCACCGAGGAACTCTATTGGATAAGAAATTTAAACACGAGTTACCTACATGGAGATTGTATGTAGATGGGTTATCTTGCACAGCAGGTTGTGGAGCGGGGATTGTTTTGAAAACCCCAGACGAGATTGATATAGAATATGCCTTGCGATTTCAATTCAAAACCTCCAATAATGAGGCTGAGTATGAGGCCATGATAGCAGGTCTTAATTTAGCAAAGATTATGGAAGCACAACAAGTGATGGTATTCAGTGATTCTCAATTAATTGTGAATCAGGTGATGGGAACATATGCGGTTAAAGGAGAACTAATGGTAAAGTATCATGCAAAGGTGATGGAATTGTTGGCAGAATTTAATGCCATTCAGTTGATCAGAATACCCAGAATAGAAAATGCACAAGCAGACGCACTGGCCCGACTAGCATCAGCTACTCGTACCGAGCTGCGAAGAACGATACCAATTGAATTACTGGAAAGTTGGAGCATAGATGAAAACCTGACGATGAATGTTATTACCCTTGATTTAGGACCATCTTGGATGGATCCCACCAGGGCATATATTGAAGAGGGAGAATTGCCAGAGGACAAGCTCGCGGTAAAGAAATTGAAGTTTAAAGTTGCTCGGTATGTACTAACTAATGGTGTTTTGTATAGACGAGGAATTATGGCAGGTTTGCAGAGAAGTGTACACCCATCCGAGGTGAAAGAATTGATTGAAGAGATCCATGAAGGGTCTTGTGGAGCACATGTGGCAGGTCGGACACTTTTGCAAAGAATGACGACGCAAGGATACTACTGGCCGACGATGAGGGCTGATTGTATAGCCTATGCTAAGAAATGTGACAAGTGCCAACGTTTTTCCTCCATCCTACGAACTCCACAAGCTTTGTTGACACCCATAACTTCCCCTTGGCCATTTGCCATGTGGGGAATTGATTTGGTTGGACCATTGCCAACCACTCGAGGAAGATTCAAGTACCTCGTCGTCGCAGTAGATTATTTTACTAAGTGGGTAGAGGCTGAACCCCTTATCGATATGACGTACGAGAAGGTATACCAGTTTGTTTGGAAGAATATCATCTGTCGATATGGTCTCCCTCATGCCTTCATCACAGATCATGGAACACAATTCGACAACGAGGAGTTTGCTGCCTATTGTCAACAATCAAACATCCTGAAGACCCATTCAGCACCAGGTCATCCTCAAAGCAATGGGCAGACTGAGGTGATAAATAGAACACTACTAAATGGTTTGAAGAAGAGGCTAAGTGAAGCTAAAGCTAATTGGATTAATGAATTACAATCAGTATTGTGGGCTTACCGAACAACTCCCCGAGCAGCGACTGGAGAATCACCATATATGCTAGCATTTGGAAGTGAGGCTGTAATACCTGCCGAGTTGGGTCTACCAACACATAAAGTGTTGAATTTCAATTCCCCAATCAGTGACTTGATGAGAAGACTGGATTTGGATATGCTCGAGGAAGTTAGAGAAGAGGCAGCTATTAGGAATGCTGCTTACCAACAACGCACAGCTCTGTTCTACAACAAAAGGGTGAAGAAATGCGACTTAAAAGAAGGGGATTATGTGCTAAAGAAGGTCATTCAGAAGCATAATAAACTTGAAGCCAACTGGCATGGACCTTACCGAGTTACAGAAGTTGTTCGACCAGAAACTTACCGAATAGCAACTCTAGAAGGAGAGGAATTCAAGAATGCTTGGAATGCTGAACACCTTCGCAAGTATTATCAGTAATGTAAAATGTACAGCAGTTCCATCAACATGAATAAAACAATGATGTTCATAATTTTTTCTCTCTCTCCTTTGTTTGAAAGTTTTTTTGGGGAATACTAGTGTAGTGTTGTACACTACGCTGTTCAACAGAAAAAAGAAGATGATAGTTCGAGCGTGACCATCTTCGGTTGGTAAAATAGCGAAAACAAATTATACTCCTTTGGTTAGGAGGCGTACACTTGCGTGATCAACTTCGATTGGTAAAAGAGCTTGTGGATAAGATAGTTCGAAAGAACCTGATAGTTCGAGCGTGACCAGCTTCGGTTGGTAAAATAGCGAGAACAAATTATACTCCTTTGGTTAGGAGGCGTACACTTGCGTGATCAACTTCGGTTGGTAAAAGAGCTTGTGGACAAGATAGTTCGAAAGAACCTGATAGTTCAAGCGTGACCAGCTTCGGTTGGTAAAATAGCGAGAACAAATTATACTCCTTTGGTTAGGAGACGTACACTTGCGTGATCAACTTCGGTTGGTAAAAGAGCTTGTGGACAAGATAGTTCGAAAGAACCTGATAGTTCGAGCGTGATCAACTTCGGTTGGTAAAATAGCGAGAACAAATTATACTCCTTTGGTTAGGAGGCGTACACTTGCGTGATCAACTTCGGTTGGTAAAAGAGCTTGTGGACAAGATAGTTCAAAAGAACCTAATAGTTCAAACTCACGACCAACTTTGGATGGTAAAAGGGCGAGAACAACATTCTTAAAATGCCAATTTTGGCTGGTTAAGAAACAAAATATGATCTCAAATGCCAACTTATGCTGGTCGGGAGGTAAGATTATTGCAAAAGTTCCTCTAAGAAAAAAATATTCCAAACTGAACCAAGTATGGTTGGTCGGGGATAAAAACCCACTAACTGTAGTTGGTCGACGAGGAGAATTTATCGACCTTGGTTGGTCGGACACATTTTATGAAAAAGACAAAAATTTACCAAGTATGGTTAGTAGGGTACAAACTCTCACTAATTATAATTGGTCGACGAGCACAATTTAACAACCTTGGTAGGTTGGAAAATTTTAAACATTTTTATACTCATTACTTTATTAAGTGATCGAACAACATTTTTTATACTTGTAACTGTTTATTGCTAAGTTGGTTGATGAACAGCACAAAATTATTATCTTTTTAACAGATACATATGCACAGATGTAAAAGTGTTAGACAAGTACAAAAGAATAGCAATACAGATTTGCAAACAGAAAATGAAAGTCTTTCATTAAAATTCAAAATAAATTACAAGTTACATATGTTTGCTAACTATTACATTGAAAATCCTATTCTATTGGTTTTTTCCCCTCAGCCTTCGATACAGGTTCCTCGCCAGCAGGAGGATCATTTAATGTTTGGGGATAATTGATAAAATTCAAGTCCCTCAACATTCTGACATTCATTACTGAAGGAGTATCTAAGAGATGCTCTGGATGAGATAATTCAATCTGAGAATAAAGACTATAGTCACCAAGATATTTTGAAATTAAGCTCCGAGGAATAGCACGAGCTGGGATCCATTCCATGTCCAGTTTATAAGGCGGTACAGGTAGGTCTAGTAACCCCGGAGCATGATAATCCCATAAATAATGGCCCTGCTCTAGCTTTAACACGCCCAGTGCGTTCAACCATCCCTGTTTATAACCTTCATTATTGGCATTTTCAAGGCGAGCATCCAAGTGACAAAGGGCTTCATTGTAGCCTGCCATCCAAAACTCACGAGGTTGTTTGTGGAATTGGAAAGTTATTCTCTCTAGTTGCTCGTGAAGGCTCCTGGCAAAAACATCTTTATTATTCAAAGCAGACTTCGTCGCAGTAAGTTGATCTTCCAAAGATAGATTTTTCTTGGACATTTCAGACAAAGCACGATCTTTCGCATTCAATTGGAACGCTTGAGTTTCCAAAGTAGACTGAGTGCGAGCTTCTTCAACATTACGGTTGAGAACTCTTGATCGACTCCGAGCAGGTGGAGAACTTTGCTCCTCGACAACATTTTGAACAGATCTTCCTCGCCCACGAGACCCTCTTCCTCGTCCCCGAGCAGTAGTAGAGATACCAGATCTTCTCAGAGTATCCAATTCTTGCCTTAATTTGGCGTTTTCAACCTCTAAGAATGAGAATCCTTCATCGGTGACCGGTACCAAGGCAGTAGAGGATGAAGCTGCAGATTCATATTATGCCAACTTCTTCTGCAAATTGTTGTTCTCTTGTTCCAGCATCTCGACGATCTGTCTGCAGGCCTCAACTTCACCTTTTAGGGTTCTCTCCCTGACATCGTATCCAGCAATGATCTTTTTGTGGCCTCTCTCGAAAGAAAGATGTTGATACCTATTCTCATACTCCTTGTGCAACAAGGTAGTTGATTCATTGTGCTGATTTTAAAGATCTTCTAGGGAATAATGAAGCTCCTCGATTAATTCATAGTAGGCCACATTATTGGCCACAGCTCGGTCAAGTAAAGCTTTCAAGTACCGATAAGCCTCAATTGCCTGTTCTGAAGCATCATGGCCAAGGATGTCAGCAATTTCTGATACACTTAGCTCTGTGTGACCAGTCTTATAGTATTCGTGACATTGCAGCATCAGTTTTGTATCATTGGCAGATAGCAATTCCATCCTGGCCATAAACTAATGAAGAGGAGACAACAGTCAACAAAAACAAATCATCAACAACAGAGAAGAACAAAGATGTATTTTATTAGATCATAAAAAGATTACATTGTTTGATTACAAATGATAACGAAAGATAGAAATGATACCGAACAACTTCACACCTTTTCCTTGTCTCCCAAGACTTTCTCGGGAGGCTGGGACGAGGAGCTTGGTTGCTCGGTGGTAACAGCAGCTTGATCAGCAGGAGTTGAAATTTTCTCAGGAGGAGGAGGCATGGAAGAAATGTCCTTGTTGGCAGAAGGTAGAGAGGCAGGGACTTGATCACCCATGGCCATGGAAGATTCATCAGAGATAGCCTCATCCTCTTCTTCTTCTACAATTGGTGGGGGAGGACCAGGGAGGTGTAGCTGAAATAGCTCGGAGTCATCTTTGATCTTCAATTCCTGCAGGGCAGCTACCCAGCCATCTCGGAGTATTTCAACTTCCCGTATTGTACTTGGCATGTCATCGCAGCAATCCCTTTGTCCCATCCTTTATCCCAGCCAGCGCTGAAGGATTTTTTAACTGCGAGCTTTCTTTTCAGTTTCTCCGAGGAGAGCTTCTCGGATAGAAGATCCTCGGCAGTCTTTAACTTCGCATCCAATTCTTCTTTTTGGCGCTTGACATCTCGCAGGACGGACAACTCTTCCTCTGCCTTTTTCAGCTTATCTTCAAGCTCTCCAAAGTTCTTGAGCTTGTCGTCATATTTTTGATGCTCAACCTCTAAACTTTTCACCTTATTCTCCAAACTCTTGGAGATCTCAGCCAACTTCACCTTCTCAGCTTCAACTATAGATAACTTTTTCTCCCAGTCAGCTTTGTCCTCACTATACTACTGACGAGAATCCTTCAAGGATTGGGTCAAACCCAGCAGAGCATCCTCTACCCCCGAAGAGGAGCTGGAAGCTTTAATTGCTTCATCTTTCTTCACGATGTTGTTAAAACAATTCACCAGCTAAACAGAGGAAAAAGTGACAGGGCAGTACAAAAATACAAGTATTCAAAGAAAGAAAGGAAATTCAGATTGTAAGAAATTTACTGAAGCAAGGTGACGGGTAGCTAGGGATGTCAGCATATCCCTAGAAATCTTTTCATCAATTCCTTGGACCTCGGGTATGATCCAAGTTTTTACCGAGCTCATGGAAGAGCTCGGAGGAATGATGGTTGGAACACCAACACCACCAGCTGGTAGAGAGGATATGGTTTCAGCCAGATTGACAGTTTCAGCCAAAGTGACTGAGGACGATTTCCTCAATCTCCTCAAAGGGACTTCAGCAGTTTCAACCAAGGAAGTGCTCTTAGTCGGAGAGATAGCAGTCATCTCCACAGGAGCAACCTTCTTACTCGGAGCCACTAGGGGCTTCTCGGTAGCTTTGGAAGGCGCAACATCCACCTTCTTAGTCCCCTCTGGGACATCAATTTTGCTTTTCTTGGCCTCAGCAGCAGAAGTAGTGTCATCAAATAGAGCAGGAGGAGCTCTTTTCCTGCCCATTCTTTGACTTAAAGGGATATGAGAATCTGAAGAAGAATCCTCTGGAGTTGAGGCTGGCTCAACAGATCTAATCACAGGACGAGCAGTATAAGAAGTCGTATAGCTCCTATACTGCAGCAAATATGATGCATACCTGATGTGCTCGTCTGCAACGTTCTTATGCAAACCCCAGATAAGTTTCAGATGCTTAATATTAACCTCTGATTCTTTTGGAGTTTTTCTTTTACTATCAACTGCAAATAAATACATAATGAAATATCAGTCATACATTTTGTCAAATATGATAAAAGCATAATTTCATAAGTAAAGGAAAATGAGAATAAACCTATCCCATTGCCATATGGGGGGCATTTAGGACCCTGGTATACTGCATCTCCAACCAAGGGGGCATATTGCCAATTTTTAATAACCACCCCATGTTCAAAATAATCTCTATTTGCATCAGGGAGGTTAACTACAAGAGTTCTATTTAAAAACCTAGTTTTTAAGTAATAAACATTATCTAAAATAGCCCATCTATAGTAATACATAATCTCAGGAATCCCTATACGAGTCCCATGAGTTAGATTTAATTTATACACCACATTAATTATTCTCCATGAATTGGGGGCTATTTTTGCAGGAACAACGTCAAAGTACTGACAGAACTCTAAGCATAAGGGGTTTGGCGGAAAAGAAAATCCACATTCAGCAATGAATAGACTGGGGAACCAATGTCCCTCAGCCAATCGAAAATAATCTAAAGGCTCAGAAAGAACCTCCAGAGTTACCCAGGAAGGAATGGAAAAATCGGAACGAAATTTCTCAACAGAGTCCACAAGATAAACCATAGTGAATAAAAGAAATACAGAAGAAAAGAAGAGAATCTTACAGGAAAAAGGAAGAGCTGACAACTAGCGAAGGAAAAGATGAACGCACAAGAGAGAGAGAGAACAGAAAGCTTGAATGCAGAAAATTGGAAAAGGTAGAAGACGGTATGGTTACCTAAGAAGTTTAAATACTTTACCTTGGGAAGCTGCGAAGGAAATGATTACACAAAAGAAACTAATACGCCACCGGCGGCTAAAAGGACAAAAATGCACGAAGATCGAAGCACTCATAAAAATTCGAAAAGGCGAATTCTGTGAATTTGGAAGGAAATTCAAATATGAAGAAAAGGCTCCTAAAACCCAGGAAAGTCATTTAATATCGCCATAGTCCGAGAAAGAATGTTTCATACTCCTCAAAGTTCGAAATATGAAACATTGGGGGCTTCTGTTGATACCAAAATTAATATGCTGATATGGACGAATAATATGAAGACACGTGTCAATCTACTTGGCACAATAGCAACGAGGAAGTTCATTTCCCCGACCAACTCATGTTCTCTCCGAGCAACGAGGATACACCGAGGAACTTCAGTACTCCGAGGTACTCTAGCGCTCCGAGGAACTCCTGAGCAACGAGCAACCAAGGCGGTCCGAGCTGCACCTCGGTCGTAGCATTAATTGCCAGATAATCAACAGTTCAACTATTCATTGAATGTTTATCATCTTGATGCAAACGCTGCATTAAATGTATTACCATTTCATATGTATATCATTTAATTTATCAACCCTTTCATGTACAACCTAAGGGCTATAAATACCTTGTATCACCCACATTCAGGGGGATCGGAATTTTCTGGAGAGAATCTGTACTCGAGAATTCCCAAACATTCAGCAATAACATAACAGTGGACGTAGGCCATTCATATAAGGCTGAACCACTTTAAAATCTTTGTCTCATTTTATTTATCTGTGATTGAATAATTAGAGCTATCTAATTTTTTACATCAACAGTAATATTACTAATTACTAACTTCTCGTCATGCTAGTAAATATTCAATTTTAATCTGGATTAATAATTAATTCTCACATTTTAATTTAATTAATCCAACAATAATAATCAATCGCATAATTATTTAAATCTTCAAAAATACGGGGTGTTACACAATTTTACTCCCATTCTTATACCCATTTTTGTTCCCTTTCTTTGAAGTGTCACTCTCATATCCTCCTTTGATTAACTTTACTCGATCGTTGTCCCCTACATTGTAGTGAGCTATGTTTTCATCCTTAGTGTATTTCTCAATATGATCCATGCGGTCATCGATGGTGCTAGATTTTTTCTTTGTCAGGGACTGGTACAACATAGATGTGGTCGACAGACCAATCTTGAAGATGTAATGGAAACTTGATCTGAGCATTCTTCCACTTCATTGAAAACTTCCTAGTACCTCTTTGTATAATCACGAAGGTTATCTTATAAATTTTTCTTCATCGTGATCAGTGCATCCATTCGCTTAGGGTGGGAGATTTTGATTATGAAGTGTGCAGTAAAAGCCTCTGCAAGGGCCTTAAAGCTCTTGATTGACCTATGGGGTAGCTTATTGAACAACTTCTGTGCTACATCATGTAAGCTAGAATGGAAAATCTGACAAATCAATGTGTCATTTTGGCTCTACAGGGTCATCACCTACCTGTATTGCGAAATGCGATCTATGGGATACGTATTCCCATCATATATCTTGGACCTGGGAATAGAAAACTTCTTTGGGGGTTCTTCCTCTTCAATTGTGTAATAACATTTTTTTTGAATAATTAATTTCATATATATTGCCATGTGAGAAATAATGTAAATGTTGGAAGTTGAAGTAAATATTTTTTTAAGTGATTTAAAAGATAATGTTTACTAGATCTTTGCATATTTACTGTTAAGAGAATCTAAATAGCATCATATTATATTTTATAATGTCGTGTGCTTAAAATGATAATTATGGTTTAAAGTGAATTTGGAATATGAAATAATTTATATTATTTCGGATGCCAATTTAGAGGGCGCGGTTAGTCCCGAAATAGTTGAGATAGTCAAAATAAGTGCCATATTGTATTTTTAGGTTCCGGGCACTTTTGACAGGTTGTGATTTAATTGTGTAGTTACGAGTTATTTTAATGGGGTATTAACATTTAAATCTGGAAACTAATGCTAAGTGAACGATTAAGTCTTCCAACTCTCTTATTTTCCAATGATATGTTCCTAAACCTAGAGAGAAAGAGAGAAAGAGAATTTTGTAGAAAAGAAGAGAAAGAAGGGGAATTGAAGAAATTGGGTTTGATCTTGCATCTACCAGAAGGGAATTCGAGAATACAACCTTAAGTAATGTTTCTTACTTGTTAATATATAGTTGTGTATTGGAAACAATTGAACAAATATGGGTTTTTATGAATTTAGTTTGAACCCTTAAACATTGTTTTAGATAGTTATTGTGTGGATTATAGTTGTTAGAACTGATGTAGGAGTGTTTTAGTTGGATTATTGATGGATGTTGTAGAAAAAATGGAAGACAAATGAGGTTGATAAAAATTTGGGGTTAATAAACTCCATAGCCAAAACTGGGCATTCTGGCCCAATCGAATCGATTCTCCCCTAGCGAATTGATTCGCTAAAGGGGTAGGCTACAGGTCTGTGTTAACTGAATTGATTAAGACTATCTGAATCGATTCGACTGTAAGAAGAATGTTGGATCCTCTTGATCAAATCGATTCGACCTATCCGAATCGATTCGCTTTCAAGACCGAATCGATTCGGCTAGGGCGAATTGATTTGGAATTCCTGATGTTTTAGGATATTTTTCTAACTTAGTTTTTAGCCTTTTCTTGTTAGTTTAGGACCTAGGATCTTTCTCTTAGGAAGTAACAAAGATTAATAGAGTCTTATATTAGGTATGTGACCACTCTAGATTAGAAAGGGAATACTTGGGCTTATTCTGGGGATTATTAAATAGATGTTAAGGTAGTTTCTTCCTTTAGTAAGCTAGTTTGAGATTAGGAGAAGTAGGATTATATAAATTTGGAATTTTAGAAATTTGGGTGAGATATTTTATACTAGTGATTCATAGGGATGTCATTAACTCTCTCGAAAACTATATTGGGGATAATTGAACGTTGAGTTAACAATTATAAAATTAAACGATTATGGCTCCGGATAAAATGTTATGCATAGTTTAAAAATGGGAATAACTTTTGAATGATAAATTTGCATATACACACCTATCTAAATGCTATTATAGGGGAAGTTGCGCGCAAGAGGTGAAGTCCCCTGGCTAGTGAATGCAGGGTGAATATAGTCCTCGGCCATAGGACCGGTTATTATATATTGTGTGATTATTGTTCGAAGTGAGGTAATTTCGAGTGTGGTTATGACTCACTGTCGAAGGTATATGGTCGCTTCCCGACGTCACGTGATATAGGAGGCCCAGGTTGTCTTGGTGATAGGCCCTAGAAGATGATAGCTATTTAAGGACGCATCCAGTGGGGTGACTCCTGAAAGTATGGTCTTAGAATTGTTATACGGAGTGATTATAACTATTCTTATTAAAATGGGACTTGTATTGATGGTAAAGCATTTAGTGAAATAAGTTTCTTTAAATAAGTTTCCTAATGAGAAAGAGAACGGTAAGGTGAAATAGTATAATGCTGAAATGGAATCTTATTAATTCTGATTTATTATATTCTCATGCATAAATTAATATTGATCATTGTCATTGATATTATGCTAGGTTGTGATTTTAGATTGAGAGGTAAGGATTTTTATTATTAATTGCGAAGAGCGAGACAAGTTATGCCTGATGAGTAAATGTTCATAACTGTCATTCATTTTATTAACATTGTGATCGTATCAAACCGGGCTCTGTCTCGTTTATATTTATTTTTTTTTGCATGAATTCTTTACTCGCCCAGGTGCTCCACCGCAAGGACGCCCGTATTAATCCTTTATGTACCAATTTTTTGGAGCTATAACACTTTGCGGATGTTATAGGATATAGGTTATAGACGTTCCCAATCTTTTTTACTCTAGTAAGGATCGGTCTGCATATTCGGGCGTGTTGCCCAAGCTTTTGTATTTGCTTAATATAATGTGCTATGTAAACTTAATCGCTCGATGTAATTTGTTTGTATGGGACTGTTAATCGACAGCTTATTCGGTTATTTCATTATATATGATTGTTGATATTATATTGGTATTTCTTTCTTATCTATCTTCAAATAAAATATTGGATTATTTAATTGTTTTCTTCAACTAAAAAAATAATAATAATAAAAATAAATTTTGACATCCGTTTTCTAAAATAATTGGTGGGTATCTCGTATTATTAATTGCACGATAGTGATGCTAAGAATGGGCCATCTCTGATTCCTGTAAATATTGGAGTATTGGGTTGGCCACCTCTTATTTTAATAATTGGTATGTCACAAATCGCCCTTAAAAGGGGGATTTCATCTGGTGTTGAGATCTCTCCTTTCTATCTCCCTAGTGGACCTGACTCCTTGATGGACTAGATGTCAGTCCATTTCCCTATTAACCAAGATTTTGAAGTCCTCATTTTGATGATCATTGCATCTGTGGTGCCTCTCTGAACGGCCACATTCTGATCGATCATGCTCTAACCTTCCACGATCAGATCTGTCTTGGTCATGCCTGGATGTCCTCCCTCGACTGCAACTATTTCTCATCTGAGGACTATAAGTCCTATTACGATGCCTCTTAGTATCTCTATGGAGATATCTCTCCATCCTTTCAAGTGACCTTTGTAGGTGAGCATTTGTTCCACCTGGAGGTGTGTGGTCCCGAAATTTCAAAAGCCTTTCTCTCTTAGCTAAACCTAGGATTTGGCTGCTGGAAATTTTTTGACCTGACCCTGGGTGGGACTAGGTCATCTTTAACATCGCCAACTTGAGGAATGTTGATGTTGTGGTGAGACATTACGAGTTTTCTATTAATGAATGCTTTCGCAGGAAAAGAAATTGCTTCCCAGAAATGACACTAATTGTGAGGATAAGAAATATCACAATAAAGATCCACGAAAATAATGTTAAATGCAGAAAGTAAAGATCACACACACAACAATGATAAATATGGTTCGACATCTTGTCTACGTCCACATAGAGGTTACCGTGTTCTTATTAGTCTCTCTCAATGCTCGATTTTTTCATCCTTTGGCCCTAGTTATGGGTTTAAAATTTATAGATGTATATAATAAGAGTTTGAGCTATTCAAGTAACTCGACAATCATGTGGATAGCTCATGTTGTCCTTGAATATCTCCTTCAAGATTATTGGTAACCAATTTGAGTATATCCGTAAATATTTGAGTGTATGTGAAATACACGAGTCTTTAATGGATAGTGGATTTGGGCCAGGCAGCTCCTCTCCCAGGCTTGGGTGGTCGGATACTTTCCTGGGCCAAGATAAATGGGTCCCCATAACAACCCTGATAAAAAATTAGTTTAATAAAAAAACTTTTCCATTAAATCAAATTGGCCTTGTCTTGTCAATTTCTTGATTTGAAAATAAATTTAAGGAAATAAAAAATATTACCAAACCTTCGATAGCATGAATTTATCCAGTCAATCCAGTAGCATTTTGTCTTAATGCATTATCTTTGTCTTCAAGTTCTTCAATTATAACTCTAAAGACAACTAAAAATTACATCTTGAAATTTGTTCTGATAAAAGCCAAAACCAAATACTGAGGAATGTGAAATTATTTTCTTATAACTCTCTTCAGTTGGCTATTCCGTGAAACTGGAAAAAATCCAAAAATATTACCAAGTGAAAACCTATACACATATATACCTGTCCCCAAATCCCGCGAGACATAATCGATACTTTGTGTGACTTGAACTTTGAATGACATCATCCAAAAATCATCAACATCACGAACTTGATAAGTCGAGAGCACTTAAACATATACCTTTGATGTAAAAAAGTTAGAGATCGATGTACATGGAGTAAAAATTTATGCCAATGAATCTTTGAATGATTATGAAATATAAAGAAAACTAGGTTTGAATTCCAAATTTAGGGTTGCGTATATAATACTTTTATGGATCCGTTGTAATCCGATATGGAGAAAGGTATTTATTGGTGATAAAGTGTTGCCTTATTTTGATCCTCCAAAATCTTTCAAGAATTCTGTTTAATGCTTGAATCTTCTAGTATATAGTTCACCTAAAGCTAGATAGGTGTGTGAGCACCTTTAAAGAAGAAAAATCTTGCCTTTGAGTGAAATATGATCATCTCTCTCTAGGACTCTTCACAAAAAGATGAATAATGTTTTATCTCCCCACTTTCAAATCCTAAAAATGAATAATGGACCTTCAAACCCTAGCTTACACCAATATATATTAGTAAAAGTGGCGGGCTTGGGACAAATTAGGTTTCTTGAGATTATGGGCATAATTACTTGGGTATATGGACTTGACTATGGACCCAACACAAGTAATTAAATTGGCTTCCAAATTAATACTCAAATGTCCACAACTATTAATCTTATAATTTATTTAATCATAATTAATTTGACTAAATAATTATGACTGTACTACATTTTAATTGTCTTTTAACTCACTCGGATATAATGGGGTCTTATTTGCAAAGTTGATTAGGATATATAATTTAATTACCCAAGTTAATATTTTGATACTTGATTTGTTAAATTTATTTTCATTCAGTTAACTTTAACTAAACATTTAATCAGTTCATTGATTTACAAATTTAATTTATTTTTCTACTCCACCCGATCATAAAATAATCCACTTATCAGTTTTAACTGATGGAAAGAAATATTATAAGTCTATCAATGGGGCATTGTAATCCAAAATATATCATGGATATGGATTCCTCCGAATTATGATCTCATACCTACTCACACAACTGTTGCCCATCATACGGAGATCTATTGACCCAATATAAAATCATATCGCACCCATAGAAATTAAAGTAACATTTACCCAAGAATCCCAAACCTTACAACCCTTGAAATTAATAATCTATGCACCTTTTGCAAATGGTGTGAGATTACTTAAGGCTAATTAAGATAGCCATTAGACTTATATATCATGGGTGGTCCTATTCAATACATTCATTCATATTCCACTCACAATACTCTTTCAAACTATCATACAAGTTCTCAAACCATTAGAAAGTATCCCGTAGTTTGAGATTAACTATTAGGATTTTATCACAATCGTTCCAATAGTATGTCAACTTCTTATTGAGGTTGTGAACTGTTCAATAGTACGAGAACCAGAATTCTTATCTCATGTGATCAAGTTAAACCCAACTCACTGTAATTTTTACTAAGTATAGTTGACCGACATATATAGAACATTATATTTAAATGAACATAAATATAAATCATTCTCACAAACATAATTCTCCTTTCAAAATGAATAAGACAATTGTTGTATTGATAAATAAAATGTCTTTACATGGTTTTAGGAATAAAATCCCAATGCAAAGAATACAAGAGAGTAATAAAATCGATGTGTAATTTAAAAATGCAATGCATGCATTCTAGACTATCTATTCCCCATTAACATACATTCTCTGGGAATCCAAAATTTCCCCCATTTTTTGTCTCAGGTAGACAAAGGAAATAGTCCACCAATATCATAAATAAATCAAATCAAGAAATACGATAACCCTATAATAAATTATGTTAATAATGAGATACGTGACACATAAACATGGAAATATGGACATATAAAGCACATATTAATGCGTAATCAAAATATCTCAACATGGCCAAAGAAAACAAAACAACATCAAGCACAAATGAAAAGTAATGCAAGATAATGATAAGTCTTTAAAATTTCACACAAGCCATCTAATGGGAATATAAGTGAGCTCGCAACCCAAATTTTTTATATAGACCACACTTATATTATGCACGAGCCCTTTGATTTAACTAATAGTTAAAAATAATTAAAAAGTCATCATACACAAAAAATGTTAATTTTCTAAAGGTTCAAGCAGATTAGGACCTGAAACTAACCACTTAAAATAAAAGTTCAATAATTCCCAAAACATTACATATTAAAAAAATGTGAAAATCCAATGGCCTTCAATTTATAACACCCTAGAAAATGTGCTTTCTGATTTTTGATTTTTATTACTTTGAGAGTATGCATTAATTCATTATTTTTATATTATTAGCATGCATATATAAGTTTCTTACTAATTCTATCTATCACCCTCTTTAGGTAGCTTTTACCAATTCTTTTCTCGTTGTTTTTATTTAAACTCACGAGAATTGGTTATTATATGCATATCTAAATAATCTAGTAAAAAAATGATCGAATTAAGTGGAAACAAGTGGATTTTTTTTATCAAAATAGAAAATACACCCCCATTCAACTCGTGTACTTGTGTGCAATATGGTAAAGATCGCAACATAGTCAACATGATTAGTTCTGAGAGAACTCAAGATGAATGATTAAGAAAAACATGCATATGTTTGCACTAGCTTCCTAATATTATAATCCAAGAATAAGAAAATAGATAACATGGCGTGATATACATATATTCAATCATCTCAATACTAGCTATCCATAAAAATCACTAAAATAAAAATCCTTTTCATATTTTTGTAAAAAAGTTCCAAAACAAAATAATATTTTTTTGCCTTAAATGACTCAGATGAAAACAAACTATTTTTATACTTAAAAAAAGAACATAATTTATATCAAAACTAAAACGATACATATATAACCAATGATATAAATAATTAAACATGAAAAATCAATCCTATACTAGAGTACAACTTGCATTAAGCCAAGGAAAATAATTAACTATAAGAACACCTAGTTTATAGAGCAAAATAGGTAACCCATATGCGAGGAGAAAATTCTTTGCCTATTAGAGGTTTGAAGCTTCGTATATGAAAAGAAACATCGTAAGAAACATCATGTCTCTCAACTAATTTCTCAGCAAAATTAGATTTGCTAACCCAAATGTATCTAATAATGGAGACATGGGTTTGGAAACTAGTTTGGTTCTAACCCTAGAAGGTACCCTGGTCTTAGGAATTGGATCTACAAACTTCACACGATCGTAACGTGTTCATTTTCTTTACTTTAGGAATCTTTTAGGTGAGGTATGCATAGGATTCTTCTTTGACCTTTTGTTAAAGACAGTCTTGGATTTAGAAGTAAACCATGTGGAATGGTAATATCCAAGTTCAATCTTGTCCTCTGTTGATTGGGATGGTTCTATGATCAACTTCCTTAACTTCTCGATTCTCTCTTCAATGTCAACTTTCACCTTCTTAGACTCGCAAATGTCCTTATTTATCTTAGGATTCTCCTCCTCTGATAAGCTTATAGTTCGGGAAGACTATAAAAAAACCTTTTTAAGTCTAGCGACGTTGTCGTGAAAAATCTCATAATCAGCTTTCCCCTCCTTAAGCTTATAAAAAAAATTATCTTAACAAGCCAGCTATTGTCTCACAACTCCCTCAACTTTCTTCATGGCATAAATATCCTCTTTACACTTCTTAATATTAATTTAATACTAAGATTATCCTTCTCCGTCTTGAGGAACATAGTAAGAAGTTTGGAGAAAAAATTTCAAGGTTAACCACCTATGTACCTTGGGCGTTCTTGCATTGGGACTCTATGCTTTTATCCTCAACCTTATCTTTAACGAGATAAGATTTAGGACTAGACACATCTTGAATGGAAGTGAATGTGATAAAATTGCATTTAATAGTAGACTCACTCATATCACCATCAGTAGTAGTGACATTAACTTTGTTCTTGACCTTACTCCTTTGTTTAGTTGGGCACCTGAATAGTTTATTACACCTTGATGTTTGTTGCATCTCCCCAAATTTAATTCTCCCTCCCAATTGGTTCCTTAAAGATTTTCCTATCTTATTGTCACATTATACCCAAACTTTTTATGCATATAAAATTTATTACTTCTAAGAGTTTTCATTAATTCCTTCTCTAATTTTGTTATATCCTCTTTTCACTCCTGATCATGTCAGAGTTTGAATAATGCCCCACTTGGGACTTTAAAAATTTCCCTTTAATTTATTAAACGGAGGATAGCTATCAAATTTAGACCCTATGATATCTTCAACCATCATGTTTTCAAAACCTTATATAACATGTAAAGATGAGACGTGGGGAATGAACCAAGCGATAGGGTTTGATATATGCAAAAAATATTCAGTACAAAAACTATGATAAATCATGCAATAGAAATTAAAAACCAAAACTAGGTTTAAACCATAAACATTGGATTTTGAATCATAATACCTTAATGGATCTTGTTGGTGATCCTAATTAGGAGAAATAGTCTTTGAAGATGATGATAGGGATTCTCTTATTTTATCTCGAAAAACTTTTTAAAACACACTGAAAGCATCAGATCATCTAGTATATGATCCTCCCAAGGTACGTAAGTGGGGACTCTTGGAGATGAACATATTATGTTTTAAGTGAGATACACACTTATCTCTCTAAGCTTATCCACAAAAATGTGAATAGTATTCATGCTCTTCTACAATACCTTATATTTGTATTCATATTATTTATTTATGAAAATTTGTGGAAATTAATTTTGTGTGCTTATCATGATTGGAGATGTCATTATTTACAATTTTTAATGTATTATTGAATTCAAATTTGAAATCAGATTTTATGTTTGCAAATTCAATAATTGATTAATTGTTATTTGGAGTCACACCGATTGCTTATTAAATGTCCGAGTCTTTAGATATTTGATTTGGCATATTTTATGCTCATCTTTTAGGACACATAAAATGCCTGTTAGCTTAAAATGATGGATTTTAGGCTTATTGGGTTAGCATAAGGCTTAGTTAAGGTTTAAAGTCACATGAAGGTAATTTTGGGCTCTTTTAAATGAGGTGCGTTTGGTACCCAAGGCTAATTTTGTGGACTAAGGGTTTTAATGAGTCATTGAGGATCTCATAAGTCAAATATTAAATTTGGGAGGCACTTTGAGACTAGAGAGAAGGAACTCAAAAAGGAGAAAAGGAATTGGGAGGATCTTGGGATGGTTTTATCTACATTTTGATTAAGATAAGTTTATCAAAAATTTGATTATAGTTACTTTTATGTTAAATTATATCTATTCATTGAAATCTAAACCCAATCATGTTTGAATATGGTTTAGATGATTAAATAATTGATTTTCATAATTAATTTAATCAAAGATATTAATTAGGCGAATTTTCCATTATATCAATGAAATTGAATTTAAAGTGTTAGAAAACTGTTAAAATTTATTTTATATTGAAAATCCTTTGAAATCCTTATGATTAATAGAATCAAACTATAGACATTGTAAGTTAGTTGCAGTAGTTGATGAAACTACAACTCTTATGATTTAATTTGAGATTTCCCTTTTAAATCCTTAAGAAACTTGTGTAATTGTTGTTATAATTAGGTTAAAATCATATATTTGAAGTGGCTTTGATGTTTGGTTGCTGGCTGGGTCTTGAATGAAGCTTGAAAAGTCATTAATGGTGTTTTAGAGAGAAAATTTATGTTTTGGAGAAGGTGAATCCTATAACATGGGTAAGTGTCGACCTATAGGTGATCAATTGATCAACCCTGACCATCAATCGATCAACTAGATAAGATTGTAGAAAATTGAATTACTAATACGTGGGTAGTGGTTTCGTATTTTTGTATTTTTTTTAAATTTCTTATGAATAATTTAGAAAGAGTGAGAAAGGATGAAATTCTAGGTTCGTGATTTTAGTTTGGGCTTTGTATTATGATTGCATTGTTCGATTTTGGGGCTTAAGGATAGGATGTATTGGACTTTCGGTTTATTATATTTATAGAATATATTGAATTCTAATGTTTGAGTTTTGGAAATTGGGTTCGGGTAATTTTGTTGTTCAGACCTCGGCTACTTTGTGGAGTAAAATTGTGTCGGATGTATTAGTTAAATATCCAAGAGCGGGATGGTTGTTAAATGGGAATTTGGAAGGGTTTATACCTATAGGTATAGCCTCGGGATACTGGGATGGGATTATATGAGATTGAATATATATGTTGTGCGTATTTTTTGTATAAGTTGAGTTTGAAACTATAACTACAAGTTGGAAGGCCTTGGGAAGTAGGGTTAATAACATATAGATTCACATTGGGGTAATGGGTGCGTTACCTTTTAATAAGCTGGATTATTATGGACTATCCAATATTGATGGTTCTCTCTCTCTCTCTCTCTCTCTCTCTATATATATATATATATATATATATATATATATATATATATATATATATATATATATATATATATGTATGTGTGTGTGTATACACCACATTCTAGGACCCCCTAAGTCTCCCCTTAGTTCCTTAGCACCTCCTCATATCGATCTAGAGGCCATCGGGCGCTCCCGGGCCCTGCTTGACTCCTGCAAACTCTATCGTCAGAGTAAAAGCTCTTTGAATCCTCTAAGGTCTATGAATACCCTTTCTAACGGTCCTCCCCATGCGCAAATTGACATCATAATTCGGATAAACGAACCGTTTTACTACTAAAAATCGTTTCGGAGGCCACCAGGCGCTCCCGGGCCCCGATTTGACCCCAAAAAACTCTATCTTCAGAGTCAAATCTCTTTGAATCTTTTAAAGGAACTGAAATCCCTTTCCAACGGTCTAACCCGTGCATGAAATAACATAACCATTTGGACGATCGATCGGTTTTCCCTTAAAAATTGATCCAGAAGCCGCCGGTTCTCCTGACCTCTGTTTGACCAAAGTCAACTCTTCAGCTCGAATAAGACTTAATGAATATACTAAGGTCACTTAATAACCTTTAAAATGGTTGACCCCTTGCGCAGTTCTGACGTACGGTGCAGACGAATGATCCGTTTTACCCTGAGAGGTCATTGGGCGCTTTCGGGCCCCGATTGACCAAGGTCAACCTTACGAATTGAGAAAAAATCTTTGTAATTCAATATACATCTTGTAACCTTTCCAACGGTCCGCCCCATGTGCAATTCTGACTTACCATGCGGACGAACAATCTGTTTCCGTCCAGCGATCTCTCGTCCAAAGGACCGACGTGCACTTTAGAGCCATATTTGACCCAAAGTCAACTCCCTGACCCAGGAGCAGTCCAAAAGACTCTTAAAGATCTCTAAATTACCTTTCTAACGATATTACCCATGCATGATTCGTATCAATGGTTTAAGTTTACGACCATTTTTCTAGGAAAATCTATACGAGATTGCTAATTGGCAGGTCCAGTTCCCTACCCATCGGCAATGTGTCTAAGGTCACCTGCCGATAATCAGGACTAGGGCTCTGTCATTTGGAAACCCTATGACCCTATAAAATGAGGGTATGACCTCACCCCAAGGGAACAAGACCAGATATCCATCAATGTCAGTGATCTCAGCAACATTCTCTCAAAATCAGTGAAGTTCCTCGATGTGAAGTTCCTCTCAAGCTTACATTCACATCCTTTTCATACCCAATTTGGAAAAATCTCATTCTCTGTCATCCAACATTCATCTCACACTCAAGGGAGTTCATCCAAGATCAAAGATCAAGCTTCAAAGAAGGTCAATTCCTTCCCTTTCTCTTTAAATTTCTTATTTTTTCATATATCTCATTAGATTCATAATCTAGTTCTTAATTTAGTTCATACACTTTAATATCTACATTTTTATTAGTATATTGCACATACTTTATTTTCTATAAAAAATTCAAAACAAATAAAAAAAGGGTCACGCCCATAATTCCGAGCGGGATTATACATCACACTTTTTCAAAACTAAAACATATTTTTCTACACACACATATAATAAAATAACGTTCGGATCTATGGAGTAAACCCCACACCCATGCCGCATTCTAACTACGTGGACTTTGATGCCTTTATAGGTTATGTAGGCGTTTCAGATTAAAACCCAAGACTCGAGTCCAATTTTCTAATTTTCTTAAATTCCACATTTTCATATTTATCATATTCTTGCATTAATATAGATATTATGTCTATTAGCATTTCATCCAATACATATTATCATTTCACAAGAACGATCAATATCGCGATAAATGAATAAATCATATTTTCTATCTATATTATTTTGGGAACATTCCTATGGATGACCTCACTTTACCTTTCCCATGGTATGAGTTAAACGATTTCAATCTCCATTATATATGCCTGAACACGCACTTCACGAATAAATAAAGGAAAACAACAACACAAGCCCATTAGAGACCAAAAGGGCGTGATGGGTGCCAAATATGACAACCCGCCTACTAAAATAATAGGTGGCCAACCCAATACTCTAATAATCACAGGAATCATAAATGGTCCATTCCCAGCATCATTGTTGATTAAAATAATAGTACGAGATAACCACCAATCATTTTAGAAAATGGACTGTCAAATTTAAAATTTTGTAAGTAAAAGAAAAACACGTAGACAATCCAATTTGCAAAAACAGTGGATACCAAAAAATCAACGGGTAATGAAAGACAATATAATAAATAATCACCAAATAAGCTGTCGGTTAACAGACCAATACAATTAGTTACACCGAGTATTACAATATGAATATCACATTATAATAAATGAATGAAATTCTTGGGCAACATGCCCGAATAAATAAACTGAACATAACTAGAGTACAAAGGATAAAAGCGTCTACATCAAATACCCTACAACATCCGCGATATGCTATAGCTCCATGACAATCGGAATGGAAAGTCAATATGGGTGTCCTCGCGGTAGAGCACCTGAACGGACAAAGAGTTGCATGCAAAACAAGAAATATATATGGGTCAGGATCCGGTTTGATATGATTACCATGTGACTAAAATGCATGACAGTTAAGTGAAAAATTCTCTCGCAATTAACATAATATTTATCACCTCTCATTCTAAAAGCACAACCTAGCGCAATATCAATGATGATACTCAATGATCATATAAACATGGGAGAACTCATCTACAACTACTCAAGGAGACATCAAATAAATATTCACAACTCAACATGCACAATTTCGATTTCTTTCTTTAGGAATATATATAAATGGTAATTCATTTTATCAAATGTTTACCAATTCAATCACATTTCAAAACTTTCTTTACCAATTTTATTTCCTTTATTCGATCCAGGAAAAATACATATTTCAAAAGAAAGTTTTATTAACATAAAAATGCTTTTCCATTTCATTTCATATCTTCCATTTTCCTTCTTCCATCTGGAAAATGTATTCAAATCCCCATTTCCCTTCTTCCATCCGGGAAATGTAAGTAAAGCCATTTTATTATCATAAAAATGCTTTAACATCAATAATGCCCCACATTATTATCCATAGTTATAGATTATATAATATAACGTTCTCTAAGACCGCCCGTTCGGGTTTCCCCACTGTGCGCGCCCCTAAATGGCTATCATCTTCCAGGGCCTATCATCAAGACAACCTGGGATCCTATCGAAACATCGAGAAGCGGCCATATGCTTGTGAGAGAGTTATAACCACACCCATAATTACCTCACCAGCGCAAAAAACAAATAACAAACGCTCATATGGCCTAGGGATATATCCACACTGCATTCACTAGCCAGGGGGCTTCACCACAAGCGCGAACTTCCCTTAAGATAGGGATTTAGAGAGGTGTGTATCACAAATTTACATTTATGAAAATAATTTTTCCATTTTGAAATCATTCACTTTTACAATTCTCAAAATCATTTGTACTTATTCATTTAGTACCACATTTTAGAATATGTCTTTCTTATTCCTAGAGTCATATTTCATTAATGACCTAAGACCCGAAGTGCCATTGTCCTCAAACTACTCTCCAAGAGTTCAACACAATATCCTAAGTCATCAAAGTGAGTCTCCCTTAATAATAGACTCCCAAAAGTCCCAAACATTATCATTTCTATCTTCTATTAATTTTAGATTAGCTTCCTATATCCCTCGAACATTAACCTCGCAAATTCGACTATTAGGTTAATTTCCCATAACCCCATACTAACCTAGGGCATGCCCCATTAACCCCATTCTAGCCTAGGACATTAAACTCCCTAACTTAACCCACAATACCCTCTAGGACACTTTAATACTTCCCAAAGGAAGGTTCCTAAACCTCAAACCTGAAACAAAAAGGACTGAACACTAAGCTGGAAAAACATCCTAAAAATGCAGGCATTCCGAATCGAGTCGCCCTGGACGAATCGATTCGGTCTTGAAAACGTATCGATTCGGACAGTCCGAGTCGATTGGGTTAAGTGGACCCAACCATTCTACATAACATTGAATTGATTCTCATGGTCCGAATCGATTCGGTCAACTCAGACCTGACACCTTCCCCTTTACCGAATCGATTCGACCCTGCAGAATTTGCCCAATTAGGGCTACTGGTTGTATAAACCCTAAAATACCAAAACTCAAATATTTCAATTTCTCTGAACAACAACAACAACTAATTTCACCAAATGATTCATACACAATCACTAACTAGTTTGTTTTCCTCAAATCAAACTAAACTACAAAATTAAGGGTTTAAACACCAAATTCATCAAAAACCCATTTATGGGTTAAATTTCCAACAACTAACTATAAATTCAATTTATCACATTAAATCATGATCTAGAAAGTAAGAAACTTGTCTCGAGTTTGTAGTCTCGGATTCTCCTCGGGAAGCATCGATTTCCAGCTCAAAATCTTCATTTTTCTCTCTTTCTCTCCATTTCTCCCAACGCTCTCTTCTCTCTCTCTCTCTCTCTCTCTCTCTCTCTCTCTCTTGGCTTCTAACATAAGATTGAGAAAATAAAAGGGGTGGGAGACTTATATGGGTCTTATAACATAATTCCCCTCTTTTAAGTGTTAATACACCATTAAAATGACTCGTAACCATTTAATTGAGTCATAACCCTTTAAAAATGCCCGAATATCAAAAATACAACTTGGCACTTATTTCGACTGTCTCGACTATTCTAAAAACAACCGCACCCCCTATTTTGGCATTCGGAATAACGTAAACTATTTTTGTGTTCCAATTTTATTTTTTTTCATTAATTAGGCTCCGATTTAAATATGAGTCATAACCGTCATTTTACATATAACAACGCAATAAAACACAATATAGTGCTATTTACCTTCTCATAACGGTAAATAGACAAAACATAGTAAATATTATCCCTTAATATCACGGGAAATAATATTCACTCCAACATCTCCTATTTTATAAAATTAGCCCATCAAGCAGAATAATATGAAATAGTCACCCAAAAGTCTGGGTTGTTACATACTCCCCCCCTTAGAAGGGAATTTTGCCCTCAAAATTCAGGCGTACCGTATAACCATATCAAGGGTGTACTATTCTAAACTACTGTTCTATCATTCTTAGAAAACCCCTTGGCAGTGCGGCGTCCCCATAGGACTCAGACTAAGGTCATCACTATTCGATCTCATTCTACCTTCCTCGTGCTCTAGCATAGCACCAAATCATTCCTCATGAACTATCGATCCTACGTTTCTACTACAGAAGGAGATACCTACATATCTCGGCACAAATTGCCTTTCTTCTCGAATCACGTTATACCCTTGCCAGGGAATAACTACACTAACTTACAACCGTTTAACCCCAACACTACTTAGTCCTATTCGCATTGGCATAGCCCTTAAAAGTATGTGGCTCAATGAGCCCAATCACTTCCTTTACGTCAACACGCCCATTTGAGGTATGCCTTTTGGCATTAAGCTAACTTTCTTCATTCATTCATACACTTACGGGTGGTAGGATATATCTCATATCCATACGATTTCCATTACTTCCTGGAAACTTTACCAATACCTTGACACGAACATCTCGTCTCGGTCCAAAACTATTTTGATAGGAACCTTACACAGTTTCATAACCTTGCCATGAAGAGTTCGGCGTACTCCTCCGCAATTAGTCCGCCCATTCTCCCCCGAAAAAGTGGCGATTGGTCCAATGATCAATAGTTTCGTCCACTAGGATCATGACCATTTCGATGCCGGAAATCAAATGAAAATGTCCACGAATATCCCTTCCTCGTTCCGCACTACTCTTTTCACTCAAGTAGGCGAACTGGTCAATCACGAACATGAATGCTCTTGATACAAATTCCTCCTAGTTAGGCTCGTTCTACTAGGCTCCCCATGACTTAAATAATTCCTCCGATGTGTTTTCTACTCGGCGTACACGCTATCCCATTCACATTTCCTTAGCGAAAAGTAATATCCAATTGATAGTCCTCTACGAACACCAAACACCAGCTATGCGGCCACAACAACATATTGCAACAACTTGTAGTTCGTAAGAAGACCAATTTTCTGCCGAGGAAGTAGTGCCTCTATTTTTTTAAGGCGAGTACTACCGCTACGAACTTTAAATCGAGCGTGGGATAACACTTCTCACAAAATTTAAGTTTGTGAGACGCATAAATAATGAGTTCATGCTCCTGTATTAATACCTCCCGTTCCTGGCAGAGACTCGTTTGTTAAATCCACTCCCGATCTTAACAACATGAGTGAAGGAGCAAAAGTCAACTCATCCTTTTAACTCCCCAAAAGATAGGTTACCAACGTAACGCTCTATCTAAGAGAGGCCTCACCTTCTATGGCCCAACATTCTGAATCACTCGAGATCCTATACTTCTTCGTTATAGGGACCTAATCTTACTTAGAGTTAACCCACAATCTACTCATGTTCAACTCCATACCGCCTTCCTAAAATAACGTCGCCTAAAGGCGTTACGTCCTAATAATCCTAAAGTCGATATACATCCTATCTAAATCATATAAGTATTATCCTAATTATATCCCTAGTGTCCAAGACCTTTCTCGACTCCCGACATTCACTCGGTTTCATGAATGGGACGTCTCACCAAAGCGAAATCCAAACAAGGAACCCTCCCATTACATTACCACCTCGCATCGTCGGTCGTCAAGAAATAACGGTCTAAGACACATGAACGGGATCGCTAAGACTCTAACTCGTAACTCTACTAATGCACTTCTACTTCTAAGTCTTACCATCTTAATTAATTGAAAATTTAACTAATCTGGCATTTACTCTCTGTAAGAAGCCACAAATGCTTATCCCAATATACATACATACATCTTTTAAATGGCCTTCTCATTAAGGCATAACCTTAAGTCTCAATTCGACTTTCTTATCCAAGTTTCCCCCACATCGATCAGAGGGAAGGATTATATACAGTGCTTCTATCTCGCACTTTAACTCAACCCTTAATCACTCAATTACGTGATTCTCAGCTAAACCTTCCAACCCAACACTCAACCATCAAAAAGAAAGAAAAAATAAATATAGCATATCTCCACTTCCAACGTCGTTCAGGTTCACACGTGGAGCGTCTCACAAAAGTGAAATCCAAACAAGGAACCCCTCCTATGCATTACTACTTAACTTTGTTGGACGTAGATATAAGGCAACATCACACAAGCAAAACAAACAAACAATCAATAAAAACAAACAAAGAAAATAATGAAACTTCCTACACACCTTAAACCACCTCTATAAAGTCTCAATCCTGTATCCAGGTGAGATATCATAGAAAAACTAGTTCCTCTTTGAAACTAGAAGTAGGATAGACTTGCAATTCATTTGCTTGCTATCACTCCCACCAAACCAAGAATATTTCCACTTTCATAACACATATAATACGAGTAGCACATAACACACATATACATTTAAATTTCCAACACCCGATTTATAACGAGTGAGGAAAATACAGAACTTCCCTACTATGGAAGCCATATAAGTACACCTATAGTGCCACAAACTCAATATACACACCCTAATCTAGGGTTAATAACATACTACTCCATCTTATCATAAGGAAAACACCACCCTTAACTAAGGTGGAATTCCCACCAATATTCTTGCCAATCTCTTTGGCCACTAGTAATGGTTCCTATACACCGTACTAGAGTCTTATCCGGACCAAATTACTCCCATTCATGCCCCATCTAGGCACCCTATTCTTGTCGGTTGTCTTCAATCGACAAGATCAAGATGCGTAGTTCCCTTAACTTTTTCAACAAAAAGAACATTCTACCAGCCTCCCCGGCCTTAGTCCAATGAGTCTTCCCCGGGTGGAGGTCCACCAATGGGGCCTCATGAACACTACTACTTTAGAAGTGTTAGAAACCCTTACTTATGAGCCTATCATTTCCACTGAAGGGCTCTCTCTATGGGAAAAACTTCCCACTCCACCAAAATATGGCGATTACGTTATCCACCACTTCAACCTTACTCCTATGGGTGAAAGATTTTCCTCCAATCCTCACACCTGGGTACTTCTATACCCCTCTTTAGAAAAAAACTCTCGAGACTTATACTTCCACCAGATGAGGTTACACTTCCTCCATCCGACCAAACTTCAACATGTAGTCCTTGTCAAGGACTTCTTAACTTCAAATTAGCGTCGCTTGGAACCCCAAGCTTAGTACCACTTCCTACTTGTAGCGATACTTGGAAAAACTATATCTACTGTACTTAGTAGTCACGGTAGCGATATAAAATAACGCTACGAAGGGAGCGACCTCTAAAGCGGCCCTCATCCCCGACTACAGCTTACAGTTCTTAGTAATCCCATCTTACGACGCCTTCACAATGGCCTCCTATGATGCCCTTCCTCGTATGACTTACGAGTCTCACACGAACGCGCAAAGGATTTTTGGGGTTCTCATATCATAGCAGGAGAACGAAATCTCACAAGAGAAATCAACGATCTTAATCCTAAGGCTCTATATCAATTCAAAAGTAACGCTGAAAGTGAAACACATCCGCACAGATTCCTAAGGACTCTAGAACCGGATGCTCTGATACCATCTGTGACAACCCGCCTACTAAAATAATAGGTGGCCATATCAATACTCTAATAATCACAGGAATCATAGATGGTCTATTCTCAGCATCACTGTAGATTAAAATAATAGTATGAGATAACCACCAATCATTTTAGAAAACGGACTGTCAAATTTAAAATTTTGTAAGTAAAAGAATAACACTTAGACAATCCAATTTGCAAAAACGGTGGATACCAAAAAATCAACGGGTAATGAAAGACGATATAATAAATAATCACCGAATAAGCTGTCGGTTAACAGACCAATACAATTAGTTACACCGAGTATTACAATATTAATATCACATTATAATAAATGAATGAAATGCTTGGGCAACACTCCCGAATAAATAAACTGAACATAACTAGAGTACAAAGGATAAAAGTGTCCACATCAAATACCCTACAACATCCGTGATATGCTATAGCTCCATGACAACCAGAATGTAAAGTAAATACTGGTGTCCTCGCAGTAGAGCACCTGAACAGACAAAGAGTTGCATGCAAAACAAGAAATATATACGGGTCAGGGCCCGGTTTGATATGATTACCATGTGACTAAAATACATGACAGTTAAGTGCATAATTCTCTCACAATTAACATAATATTTCTCACCTCTCATTCTAAAAGCACAACCTAGGACAATATCAATGATGATGCTCAATGATCATATAAACATGGGAGAACTCATCTACAACTACACAAGGAGACATCAAATCAATATTCACAACTCTACATGCACAATTCCTATTTCTTTCTTTAGGAATATATATAAATGGTAATTCATTTTATCAAATGTTTACCAATTCAATCACATTTCAAAACTTTCTTTAGCAATTTTATTTGCTTTCTTCCATCCAGGAAAAATACATATTTCAAAAGTAAGTTTTATTAACATAAAAATGCTTTTCCATTTCATTTCATATCTTCCATTTTCCTTCTTCCATCCGGAAAATGTATTCAAATCCCCATTTCCCTTCTTCCATCCGAGAAATGTAAGTAAAGCCATTTTATT
The DNA here is from genome assembly GCA_949130495.1 of Sambucus nigra. Taxonomy (NCBI): domain Eukaryota; kingdom Viridiplantae; phylum Streptophyta; class Magnoliopsida; order Dipsacales; family Adoxaceae; genus Sambucus; species Sambucus nigra. Next base: position 151,401,810 of record OX422215.1, read on the forward strand.
ATCATAAAATGCTTTAACATCAATAATGTCCCACATTATTATCCATAGTTATATATCATATAATATAACGTTCTCTAAGACCGCCCACTGTGCGCGCCCCTAAATGGTTATCATTTTCCAGGGCCTATCATCAAGACAACCTGGGATCCTATTGAAACGTCGGGAAGCGGCCATATGCATGCGGGAGAGTCATAACCACACCCATAATTACCTCACCAGCGCAGAAAACAAACAACAAACGCTCATATGGCCTAGGGATATATCCACCCAGCATTCACTAGCCAGGGGGCTTCACCACACGCGCGAACTTCCCTTAAGATAGAGATTTAGAGAGGTGTGTATCACAAATTTACATTTATGAAAATAAGTTTTCCATTTTGAAATCATTCACTTTTATAATTCTCAAAATCATTTGAACTTATTCATTTAGTACCACATTTTAGAATATGTCCTTCTTATTCCTAGAGTCATATTTCATTAATGACCTAAAACCCGAAGTGCCATTGTCCTCAAACTACTCTCCAAGAGTTCAACACAATATCCTAAGTCATCAAAGTGAGTCTCCCTCAATAATAGACTCCCAAAAGTCCCAAACATTATCATTTATATCTTCTATTAATTTTAGATTAACTTCCTATATCCCTCGAACATTAACCTCACAAATTCGACTATTAGGATAATTTCCAATAACCCCATACTAACCTAGGGTATTCCCCATTAACCCCATTCTAGCCTAGGACATTAAAATCCCTAACTTAACCCACAATACCCTCTAGGACACTTTATTACTTCCCAAAGGAAGGTTCCTAAACCTCGAACCTAAAAGAAAAAGGACAGAAAACTAAGCTGGAAAAACATCCTAAAAATGCAGGCATTCCGAATCGATTGGCCCTGGTCGAATCGATTCGGTCTTGAAAACGAATCGATTCGGACAGTCCGAATCGATTCGGTCAAGAGGACCCAACCATTCTACATAACACCGAATCGATTTGCATGGTCTGAATCGATTCGGTCAACTCAGACCTGACACCTTCCCCTTTACCGAATCGATTCACTAGGGGGGAATCGATTCAGCCCTACAGAATTTGCCCAATTAGGGCTACGGGTTGTATAAACCCTAAAATACCTAAACCCAAATCTTTCAATTTCTCTCAACAACAACAACAACTATTTTCACCAAATGATTCCTACACAATCACTAACTAGTTTATTTTCTTCAAATCAAATTAAACTACAAGATTAAGGGTTTAAACACCAAATTCATCAAAAACCCCATTTATGGGTTAAATTTCCAAAAACTAACTATACATGAAATTTATCACATTAAATCATGATCTAGCAAGTAAGAAACTTGCCTCGAGTTTGTAGTCTCGGATTCTCCTCCGGAAGCATCGATTTCCAGCTCAAAATCTTCATTTTTCTCTCTTTCTCTCCATTTCTCCTAACTCTCTCTCTTCTCTCTCTCTTCTCTCTCTCTCTCTCTCTCTCTCTCTCTCTCTCTCTCTCTCTCTGTTGGCTTCTAACATAGGATTGAGAAAATGAAAGTGGTGGGAGACTTATACGGGTCTTATAACATAATTCCCCTCTTTTAAGTGTTAATACACCATTAAAATGACTCGTAACCACTTAATTGAGTCATAACCCTTTAAAAATGCCCGAGTCTAAAAAATACAACTTGGCACTTATTTCGACTATCTCGACTATTCTAAAAACAACCGCACCCCCTATTTTGGTATTCGGAATAACGTAAAATATTTTTGTGTTCCAATTTCATTTTATTTCATTAATTAGGCTCCGATTTAAATATGAGTCATAACCGTCGTTTTACATATAACAATGCAATAAAACACAATATAATGCTATTTACATTCTCATAACTATAAATAGACAAAACATAGTAAATATTATCCCTTAATATCACGGGAAATAATATTCACTCCAACATCCCCTATTTTATAAAATTAGCCCATCAAGCAGAATAATATAAAATAGTCACCCAAAAGTCTGGATTGTTACACCTAACACATTCCCATTCCGTAACTTAGCCTCCAAACCTTTGAACTATTGGTTTCGTATGCATCAGTTTGTCTTTGATGCCTCTCTCTCGAGGTGACAACATGCTCTTTTGCATATTTTTTGTAAAATAGGCTGGACACTCCATCTCTTTACATTTACCCGACACCGACGATGGGCGAAGCATTCCTAAGTAAAAAAGGGGAGAAAGACCTTGCAAATCCCCCGCCTCAATGCACGATCTCGATCGGGATGGTCACAATATATATATATATATATATATACATATATATATGTATATATATACATATATATATGTATATATATACATATATATATGTATATATATGTATATATATGTATATATATATGTATATATATGTATATATATATGTATATATATATATATATATATATATATATATGTATATATATATATATATATATATATATATATATATATATATATATATATATATATATATATATATATATATATATATGTTATGTTCATATAACCCGTTAGTGAGTGTTATAAATGTGACCCGGTATCGTTAGGTTGGTATGTATATATGTTTACTTGATTCAACTCGTTATCAAGGGTTATATTTGATTGGATGCTTTATTTTCAATGCATACCATGTGTGAGTACTCGTGGTGAACGCACTAGGAGGAATTCCATTATGGGTGTTGATACCAAATTTAGTCTGCTGACATGGCACAATTAAGTAAAGACACGTGGCAGTCTACATGGTAACCACAATCACTTCCGAGGAACTCACACGCTCCGAGGAACCATACTACTCCGAAGAACTCTTCGAGGAACTCACACGATCCGAGGAATAAGACTTCTCCGAGGAACTCATACGCTCCGAGGAACAAGACCTCTCCGAGGAACTCATAAGTATCGAGAAGCTTAGGCGGTCCGAGCAACTCAGGCGGTTCGAGCTACACCTCGAACAAAGTATTAATAGCTGGATAACCAACCATTTAACTGATTCATTAAATGCTTATCATTTAGACGCACACGCTTAAGGGGCATTAAATATATTACACTTTCATATGCACCTCATTTAATGTATTACCCTTTCACATTACAGCCTCAGGGCTATAAATACATTGTACAATCCTCATTGTAAAGGGACCCTGAATCCAGACCAGAATCTCTTGATAGAACTTGTAAATCGAGAATTCCCAAACATTCAGCAATAAAACAACAGTGGACGTAGGCCATTCTTATAAGGCTGAACCACTTTAAAATTCTTTATCTCATTTATTTATCTGTGATTGAATAATTAGAGTGATCTAATTTTTTACATCAACAGATTGGCGCCGTTTGTGGGAACGATTGGTAATATCGTTTTTTCACCAAAAACAATCCATTACAAATGGCTGATATTCCTGAATCCAGCAATCAAAATGCTGGAACCCCTCCAAATCCATCTGCTCCGCCAAATATTCCAGATCTGGCTGGAATAATGACAAATCTGGCTCAAGGCCAGACCGTCATGCAAGAAACAATGCGACAACTCATCCAAACTCTCCATGACGGTGCACCAACCCATTCAGGACTGCGGAGTATTCAAAGAAACACTCGTGCACCATCCTCACGTACTAGGCATACCAATTCATATCGCAATGAGGAGTCTGAAGATTTCTCTTATCAACCTGGACGAACTTCGTCAGTGCGAGCCACAGATACTGACCAACGTGTCACTCTCTCCCCAGAAAGGACCAGCGCATTGGAAAGATTAAGTAGGTTTTCTCCTTTCGACCGATTATTCCCTAGGAGGAACAAAAGTCCTCCTAATGCAGCGTCGAGGAGCTTTCAACGATCAACAGCCTTAAGGGAAGGATCTGCCTAGTCGCGACCAGCTGCTCGTCAAGATAGATCCTATGAGCGACCAGCTGCTCATCAGGATATATCCCAGGAAGCCACTTCAACGCGATCAGCTGCTCGAACCAACAGGCCCGAGGAAGAGAATGATGCATGGAAAGGCTCTATTCAGAGGCTGGAGGATAGATTAGGGGAAATGGCTAAGGCTAAGAACCCTTTACAACGAACTTTTGTTCGAGGAACACCTTTTTTCCAGGCCATTATAGATTTTCCAACACCATCAAAGTTCAAAGCACCTGTTGTGACCCCCAAATATGATGGAAAGACTGACCCTATTCTTCATATAGAACAATATCAAGCTGCTGTCGACATCTATGCTGTCCCAGACGAGATGAGATGCAGGGCATTCTCGGGAACTCTTACCAGATCTGCTAAAATATGGTATAATAATCTTCCTCGGGGTAAGATCTCAACTTTCTTTCAACTGGCCGAGTTGTTCATTGGAAATTTCTGCTTTGGGGCAAAGCCAGTTAAACGAGTAGCACATTTGTTAAGTGTTAGATAAAAAGCTGGTGAAAGTACCAGAGATTATATAACTCATTTTAATAACGAGAAACTTGAAGTCATTCATTATGAGGAGAAGACAACGATCACTGCCTCGATGAGTGGGTTGTTGCCTAATAAGTTCTATTACACTTTGGCCAAACATCCACCCACAACTATGTCGAATTGATGGCGAAAGCGGCCAAATTCATGAATGTCGAGGATGCTATGGCTGCGAAGAAGAATATGAATAAAGAAACCAAGGTGGAAGTCGACAAAACCAGGAAGAAAGAGCATAAGAATAACGGTGGTGATAAACAATCCAAAAATAGGTCGTCATGGGAGGTCTTGAGGAAATTTGATAATTACACTCCTTTGAAGGTAGATATCAACCACGTCCTGGAAGAAATTAAGAACAATGAGGAGTTAAACTGGCCAAAGAAAATGAAGGCAGACCCTGACACAAGGAATAGGGAAAAGTATTGCGAGTTTCACAAAGATCATGGCCATATGACCAAAAATTACATAGCTCTTCAGAATGAGATCGAAACACTCATTAGACGAGGAAAACTGGCAAAGTACGTTGATCGTAGAAATGAAAGAAGAAACAACGACTGGACAAGAGAGAGGTCTAAATCTCCTCGTCGAGCAGAGGAGAAAAAGAAAAGAAACCATGAAGATGATCCCGAGGATGACCCCGATCTTCCCAAGAAACCAAGACAGCCAGAACGAGAGGTATTTTCAATACGCTTTGGGTCATTTGATTGTAATGTTATTACAGGAGGAGATGCACGAGGAGGAGACCTTACTGCAGAGAGAAAAGCTTACCTCGGTGAGGCTCAATCTTGCTCGTACATTCAGCGAATAAATCTAGCTGAAGAAGATCGCCCAAGAAAGGTGAACAAGGAGAAATTGGTCATCGGTTTTTCCAAGAATGACCTCGCAGGTGTTCTTTATCCTCATGATGACCCATTGGTGATCAAAATGAGGATGAAGGAGGTTATGATTTCAAGAGTACTGGTCGACAATGGTAGCTCGGCAGACATCATGTTCTACTCGTGCTTAGATAGTTTAAATCTAAAGCTATCTCAACTGGAGCCTTACCATAGACCCCTCATCGGTTTTGCTGGAGAGAAAGTATTTCCACTTGGGACGATAAAGTTGGATATATTCATTGGTACGTGGCCTGCTTGTCGGATAGAAAGAATATGTTTCTTTGTGATGTATAAGAATGTCCAATCATCGTACAATATCATCATGGGAAGAGTAGGATTGAAGAAGTTCGAGGCTGTACCATCTACAGTGCATCAGTGACTAAAATTTCCAACAAACTTTGGAGTAGGAGTTGTGAAAGGTGATCAGAAAGTAGCTCGGGAATGATATTATTCATCCGCCGAGCAAGAAGAATTGGAGGAATCAAAGAAAAAGACTACTCCCTATCAAGTCGATGAAGGTGTAGAGATTGAAACATTGGATCCTCGAGATGAGTCGCAACTCGTGAAGGGTCAAGTGGTGGAAGCTACTGAAAATATCATTCTGGACGACGAGCACCCTGAGCGAACTACTCAAATAGGTTCATTGTTGGAAGACTCATTAAAATAGGAATTGATAACGTTCCTAAGAAGGAGAAGACAAACTTTTGCATGGAGTCATGAAGATATGCCTGGGATAGACCCAAACTTCTTATGTCACGAGTTCAATGTGAATAAGGAGATCAATATTGTGAAGCAGAGAAGAAGAATATTCAGTACCGAGAAGAATCAAGCTATACAGGAGGAAGTCGAGAAGCTCCAGAAATCTTGTTTCATTGAAGATGTTAAATATCCAAACTGGTTAGCCAATGTGGTGATGGTAAAGAAGAAAAACAACAAGTGGAGGATGTGTGTAGACTTACCCGACCTCAACAAAGCATGCCCAAAGGATCACTTTCCATTGCCCCGAATTGATCAACTAGTAGATTCTACCTCAGGACACGAGCTACTGAGCTTCATGGATGCTTATTCTGGCTACAATCATATCAAAATGAAACCTGAAGACAGGGAGAGTACTTCTTTCATTACCCCTAGGGGAACTTATTGTTATAATGTTATGCCTTTTGGTTTAAAAAATGCAGGTGCGACATATCAGCGGCTGATGAACAAAGTCTTTACCGAACAAATCAGTTGCAATATGGAAGTCTATGTTGACGATATGCTGACGAAAAGCAAGAAAGCTTTCGATCATCTAGTTGACTTAAGTTAGACTTTAGATCAACTGGATAAATATGAAATGAAGCTGAACCCGACAAAGTGAATATTTAGAGTACGAGAAGGCATGTTTCTCGGGTACATTGTCAATCAACGAGGCATTGAAGCAAATCCTGAAAAGATCAAAGCTCTATTAGGGCTACGATCTCCAATGACGAAGAAAGAGATGCAAAGTCTTACATGACGAGTAACAGCACTTAACAGATTTGTGTCACGAGCAACTGATAGATGTCTCCCATTCTTCAAGACACTCAGAAAGACTTTTGAGTGGAATGATGAATGTGAGAAGGCTTTTCAAGACTTGAAGAAATACTTGGGAACACATCCATTGTTATCCAGGCCGGTGATGGGAGAAAAATTATACTTATATCTTGCCGTGTCGGAGAATGCAGTCAGCTCGGCGTTGATAAGAGTGGAGAATGGAGTGAAAAAACCAATTTACTACACAAGTAAGGCCTTCCGAGGAGCAGAGATTAGATATCCAAGGCTGGAAAAATTGGCACTGGCGTTGATTGAGGCGAGTAGGAGAATGAGGCCATACTTCCAGGCTCATACCATAGTGGTATATACCGATATGCCATTGAGGCAAGCCCTTCATAAACCAGAAAAATCAGGAAGATTGATGTACTAGGCAATAGAGCTCGGTGAATATGATATAGTTTATGAACCCAGGTCATCACTAAAAGGGCAGGCTGTAGCAGATTTTATAGCGAAGTTCACCTATCCTGATACCCCCGAGGAGCAAAAGTTGCTCGCTGATCAACCTGTGGATGTTACAGGGTCAATAAACACAAGCTCAGACCAATTCCGATTGGTAAAAGGGCGTGTGAATGTTATAGGATGTGGCACAAGGATAGTTGTGAGCACTCCGGACGAGGAGCAAAAGTTGCTCGCTGATCAACCTGTGGATGTTACAGGATCGATAAACACTAGCTCAGACCAACTTCGGTTGGTAAAAGGGCAAGTGGATATTACAGGATCATTAAATTCGAGCTCAGACCAACTCCGGTTGGTAAAAGGGTAAGAAAAGATGATCGATAAAGAACGAGAAATATCAGGGGAAGATGAAAGGAAAGTACAAATATTTCACCGAGGAACTCTAACTGATCAGAAATTTGAAGACGAGTTACCTATATGGAGGCTATATGTAGATGGCTCATCTTTCACTACAGGATGTGGCGCGGGGATAGTTTTGAGCACTCCGGACGAGGTCGATATGGAATACGCCCTGCGTTTCCAATTCAAAGCTTCCAATAATGAGGCTGAGTATGAGGCCATGATTGCAGGACTTAGCTTGGCAAAAATTATGGAGGCACAACAGGTTATGGTCTTCAGTGATTCTCAATTGATCGTAAACCAAATGATGGTAGTATATGCAGTTAGAGGAGAATTAATGATCATATATCATGCAAAGGCAAAGGAGCTGGTGTCAGAATTTACCGCTATTCAGCTGATCAAAATACCAAGAATGGAGAATGTGAGAGCAGACGCCCTAGCTCGACTAGCATCAGCTACTCGTACCAAGCTATGACGAACAATCCCAATTGAAGTGTTGGTTGGTCGGAGTACAGATGAAGATCTGACGATGAACTTTATTACCCTTGATTTATGACCATCTTAGATGGATCCCATCAGGGCATATATCGGGGAGGGAGAATTGCCAATTGACAAGCTCGCAGCCAAGAAATTGAAGTTTAAAGCAACTCGGTATGTATTAACTAATGGTGTTTTATATAGACGAGAAATTATGGTAGGTTTACAGAGATGCGTACATCACTCCGAGGTGAATAAATTAATTGAAGAGATCCATGAAGGGTCCTGTGGAGCACATGTAGCAGGTTGGACGCTTTTGTAAAGGGTGATGATGCAGGGATACTACTGGACGACGATGAGGGCTGATTGTATAGCCTATGCCAAGAAATGTGACAAGTGCCAGCGCTTTTCCTCCATCCAAAGAACTCCACAAGCACTGTTGACACCCATAACTTCCCCTTGGCCATTTTCCATGTGGGGAATTAATTTGGTTGGGCCACTGCCAACGACCTGAGGAAGGTTCAAATACCTTATCGTCGCAGTGGATTATTTTACTAAATGGGTAGAAGCTGAGCCACTCATTGATATGACGTACGAGAAGGTGTACCAATTTATATGGAAAAATATCATTTGTCGATATGGTCTTCCTCGTGCTTTTATCACAGACCATGGAAAACAATTTGATAACGAGGAGTTCGATGCCTATTTCCATCAATCAAATATTTTGAAGGTTCACTCAGTACCAGGCCATCCTCAAAGCAATGGACAAACCGAAGTGACAAACAGAACGCTGCTAAATGGTTTGAAGAAAAGACTGGATGATGCGAAAGCGAATTGGATCAACGAGCTACAATCAGTACTTTGGGCTTATCGAACTACCCCCTGAGTAGCAACTGGAGAATCACCATATATGCTGGCGTTTGGAAGTGAAGCTGTTATACCTACCGAGTTGGGCCTCCCAACACACAGGGTACTGAATTTCAATTCCCCTGTCAGTGACTTAATGAGAAGATTGGATTTAGACATGCTCGAGGAAGTTAGAGAAGAAGCAGCCATCAGAAATGCTGCATATCAACAACGAATAACTCTATTCTACAATAAGAGGGTAAAGAAATGCGACCTGAAAGAAGGAGACTATGTGCTGAAGAAAGTAAATGAAAAGCACAATAAACTGGAGGCAAACTGGCATGGACCATACCGAGTTACAGAAGTAGTTCAACCAGGAACTTATCGAATAGCAACTCTAGAGGGGGAGGATTTTAAGAATGCATGGAACGCAGAGCACCTGCGCAAGTATTATCAGTGATGTATATTCCCATGTAACACAGTTCCATCGGTATGAATAAAATGAAGATATTCTGCAAGTCTCTTTTTTTATTGAAAATTTTTCGGGGAATAATAGTGCTACACACTACTCGGCAAAGCTCAGACTACTCAGCAAAATATTCCTAAAAATGCCAACCTCGGTTGGTTAGGAAACAAAATATTCCTAAAAATGCCAACCTGTTTGGCTAGGAAGCAAAATATTCCTAAAAATGCCAACCTCGGTTGGTTAGGAAACAAAATATTCCTAAAAATGCCAACCTGTTTGGCTAGGAAACAAAATATTCCTAAAAATGCCAACATGTTTGGTTAGGAAACAAAATATACCTAAAAATGCCAACCTCGGTTGGTTAGGAAAGAAAATATTCCTAAAAATGCCAACCTGTTTGGTTAGGAAATAAAATATTCCTAAAAATGCCAACCTGTTTGGCTAGGAAACAAAATATTCCTAAAAATGCCAACTTATGTTGGTTAGGAAGTACATATATTCTCGAAAATGCCAACTTATGTTGGTCGGGAGGTAAATATATTCTCGAAAATGCCAACTTATGTTGGTTGGAAGGTAAGATTATGTCAGAAAGTGCCAAAGTTGCTCGCAGAGGAAAAATCTACTAACTATGGCTGGTCGGGGATAAAAACCCACCAACTATAGTTGGTCGATAAGGAAAATTTACCGACCTTGGTTGGTCGGAAACATTTAATAGAAAAATTTACTAACTATGGCTGGTCGGGGATAAAAACTCACTAACTGTAGTTGGTCGACATGGAGAATCTAACAACCTTGGTTGGTTGGAAACATTTTAAACATTTTTTATACTCGTTACTTTATTATTAAGTGATCGAGCAACATTATTGATACTTGTAACTTTTTAATTATTACTGAGTTGGTCGACAAACAACACAATATCGTTATCTTTTTAATAGATATGCACAAATATAAAGTGTTTACAAGACAATAGCAATTAAGATTGCAAACATAAATGAAAGTCTTTCATTGAATTCAACATAAATTACATTGATAATGAAATGAAAAGTACATTGATATTGAAATGTATACTAACTATTACATCAAAAATTCCTATTCTACTGGTCTTTTCCCCTCTGCTTTTGACACAGGTTCCTCGCCAGCAGGCGGATCATTTAAAGCCAGAGGAGAATTGATGAAGTTGAGATCCTTCAACATCCTGACATTCATCACGGATGGTCGATCCAAAAGGTGCTCGGGACAAGATATCTCAACATTTGAATGTAGATTGTAGTCACCGAGATACTTTAAAATCAAGCTCGGAGGAATGGCCCGAGCAGGGATCTAACTCATGTCCAATTTATATGGTGGCACAGGTAAGTCGAACAACCCGGGATCGTGGTAGTCCCACAGATAATGATCCTGTTCGAGCTGCAGCACACCTAAGGCATTCAACCAACCTTGCTTGTAGCCCTCATTATTGGCATTCTGGATACGATCATCAAAGTGGTAGAGCGCTTCATTGTATCCAGACATCCAGAACTCCCTGGGCTGTTTGTGGAACTGATATGTTAGTCTTTCCATCTGCTCGTGGAGGTTTTTGACGAAGAGCTCTTTGTCCTCCAATGTAGACTTTTGCATGGAGAGCTTCTCTTCTACGTCTCTGATTTTCTTTGGCATTTCAGCCAAATCTCAGTTCTTCGCCATCAGCTGGAAGGCCTGGTTTTCTAATGCAGACTGAGTCCTCTGCTCCTCGACGAGAACTCGAGCTGCTCTTGCTCATCCCCGAGGAGCTCTTGCTCGTCCACGAGATGATGTAGAGGGACCATCTCTCTTCAAGTTTTCCAATTCGTCCCTCAAATTGGCGTTCTCGACTTCCAGGAACGAGAATCCCTCATCGGTCACTGGGATTAAGGCTTTTGAAGAAGAGGCTGCAGACTTCAAATGTGATAGCTCTTTCTGCAAATTATTGTTCTCTTGCTCTAGCAGCTCGTTAATCTGTCTGCATTCCTCGACCTCGCCCCTCAGGATTCTCTCCCTTACATCATACCCAGTAAAAAGCTTCTCGTATCCCTTGTCGGCAATGATCAGCTTGTACTTCTTCTCGTACCCCTCATGCAATAGGGCAGTTGATTCTTTGTATTAAAGCTGAAGGTCTTCGAGGGTGCCTTGGAGATCCTCGATCATATCATAGTAGGCCACATTATTGGCCATCGCTCGATCAAGTAGACACTTCAGATATTGATATGCTTCAACTGCCTGTTCTGAAGCATCCTGATAGAGGATGTCGACGACTTGTGCTGCACTTAGGTCTGTGTGACCAGCTTTAAAATACTCGTTGCATTGTCGCAGGAACTTTGTATCATGCGAAGATAACAGTTCCATCCTGGCCAGAAAATAGCAGAGAAAGAAAAAGCAATAATCAATAAGAATCAAGACATAATATGAATGGAAAATAGACAATAGTATGCAAGAAAGTCCAAATTTTATTAGATCATAATATTCAGAGTTACATAGTCATGGTTACAATTGATAAAAAGAAAAATAAACACGAATAACTCTACACCTTCTCCTTGTCTCCCAAAACCTTCTCGGGAGGTTGGGATGAAGAGGTAGGTTGCTCGGAAGGAATGGATAGTTGCTCGGGGAGAACAGGCAGTTACTCGAAGGAAGTAACGATTTGTTGAACTTCCTCGTTGGCAGGCTGGATGGCTGGAGGATGATCTCCCATAACCATTGAAGACTCTTCTGAGGCAGCTTCGTCCTCTTCTTCATCTTCTGGAGTTGGAGGGGGACCAGGGATATGTTTCTGGAAGAGCTCGGAAGACTCGTCGACCTTCATTTCCTTAAGAGATGTGACCCATCCGTCTTGAAAGTACTTTAGGCTACCATATTCAACATGTGACATCATGGCATCCAACCCCTTGTTCCACCCCTTATCCCATCCAGCGCTGAAGGACTTTTTTACAGCCATCTTCCTCTTCAGCTTCTCCGAGGAAAGCACAGCAGGACATTAGCAGCTTTCAGTTTTTTCTCAGCCTCCTCCTTCTACCGACCTACTTCCTGAAGCTGGCCCAACCTCTCCTCAACAACTCTGAGCTTATTTTCAACCTCCCCAGCAGCTTTGAGCTTCTCTTCGAGCTCTTTATTTGCCTTCTCCAGGGCATTCTTTTTCTTCTCCAACTTTTTGGAGGCTTCAACAGCTCAAGATTTGTCCTTCTCGGTGGAGGCAAGCTTCTTCTCCCAGACAGATTTATCAGTAGCATATGTCTGGCGAGAATCTGCCAGAGATTTGGTAGCTTCCTACAGAGCTCCCTCCACACTGGACAAAGATCAGGAAGCTTTGATTGCTTCATCCTTCTTCAAAATTATATTGAAGCAGCTCGTCAACTGTGAAAGTAAAAGGAAAGCAAATTAGAAACAGAAATGACAAAGGAAATATGAAATGTTCAAAGTAAAAAGACTTACTGAAGCAAGGTGACGAGTAGCTAATGAAGTGAACATCTCCCGAGTAAGGTTTTCTTCAGTACCTTGGACCTCGGGAATGATCCAGGACTTTACCGAGCTCATGGCAGAGCTCGGGGGAACAAAAGTTGGAACCCCAGTTCCAGTAGTTGGGGGTTGAGCAATGGTTTTAACCAAATTGACCGAGGAGCTCTTCTTCAGCCTCCTCGGGGGAACAGGGATAGAATCAACCAAGGAAGAACCCTTAGTCGGTGATATTACAATCACCTCTCCAGGAGCACCAGACCTGCTCGGAGCCACTACGGGCTTCTCTACAACCTTCACAACTGCAGCAGTCGAGGAAGGCGCATCAGTCTTCTTCGTCCCTTCTGGGACATCAGCTTTACTTCTTTTTGCCTCCCCAGCACCAGAGGCAGGCTTTTCGAAGAGGGTGGGAGGTCTTCTCATCTTCATCCTTTCGCTTAAAGGAATGTGAGATTCAGGCGAGGAGCTGGTGGAAGCTGGTACTGGCTCTGCGTCACTTATTACTGGATGAGCAGTGAAAGAAGTGGTGTAGCTCTTGTATTGCAGCAGATATGAGGCTGATCTAATGTGCTCATCAGCAACACTCTGATGCAGACTCCAGATAAGTTTCAGATGTCTTATATTAACATCTGCTTCCTTTGGACATTTTCTTTTGTTATCAACTGTAAATAAATAAACATTGAAATATCGGTGGAACATTTTATCAAACACAAAAGAAGCATGATTTTAAAATAAATAAAATGAAATAAAAATAACCGATCCCATTGCCATAAGGAGGGCATCTGGGACCCTGGTAAACCTCATCTCCAGTTAATGGAGGGTGTTGCCAATTTTTTATGACAACCCCGTGTTCAAAATAATCCTTATTGGCATCAGGGAGATTGACTACTGAGGCTCTATTTAAAAATCTAGCTTTTAAATAAAAAATATTATCATTAACTTCCCATCTATAGCAGTACATGATTTCTGAAATTCCTATGCGAGTTCCATGGACTTGATTTAATTTCTGCACCCCATTAACTATTCTCCATGTGTTGGGGGCTATTCTTGCAGGAACAACGTCAAAGTAATGACAGAATTCCAAACACAAGGGATTTGGTGGAAAAGAAAATCCACACTCAGCAATAAAGAGGCTGGGGAACCAATGTCCCTCAGCCAAATTGAAATAATCAGAAGGCTCAGAAAGCTCTTCCAAGACAACCCAATAGGGAATGGAAAAATCAGATCGAAATTTGTCAAGAGATTCAACAGGGTAAACTATGGTGATTAAAGGAAATGAAGAAGAAGGAAGAAGATTTTACAGAAAAAGAGTGGAGCTGTTGACAACGAACGATGGAAGAAGATGAATACACAGGAGAGAAAGAGACTATGGAAAACTCAAAAATACAAATTTGAAAAAGTAGAAGACGATGGGATTTTCTGCAGCGTTTAAATACTCTACCTTGGGAAAAGGAAATGTAATGATTACAAAAAGAAATGATTACGCTACCGGCGGCTAAAAGGACAAAAAGTGCGCGGCAATCGAAGCGAGCAAAAAAATTCAAAAAGCCCGATTCTATGAATTTGGAAGGAGAAATAAATACAAGGTAAACGCTCCTAAAAATCAGGAAGACTGTTTAAAGCTACCATATTCCGAGAAAGAATGTTCCATACTCCTCAAATTTCGAACTATGAAACATTGGGGGCTTTTGTTGATACCAAATTTAGTCTGCTGACATGGCCCAATTAAGTAAAGACACGTGGCAGTCTTCATGGCAACCACAATCACTTCCGAGGAACTCACACGCTCCGAGGAACCATACTACTCCAAAGAACTCTCCGAGGAACTCATACGATCCGAGGAATAAGACTTCTTCGAGGAACTCATACGCTCCGAGGAATAAGACCTCTCCGAAGAACTCATAAGTATCGAGAAGCTTAGGCGGTCCGAGCTACACCTCGAACAAAGCATTAATAGCTGGATAACCAACAGTTCAACTGATTTATTAAATGCTTATCATTCAGACGCACACGCTTAAGGGGCATTAAATATATTACCCTTTCATATGCACCTCATTTAATGTATTACCCTTTCACATTACAGCCTCGGGGCTATAAATACATTGTACAATCCTCATTGTAAAGGGACCCTGAATCCAGACCGGAATTTCTTGATAGAACTTGTAAATCGAGAATTCCCAAACATTCAGCAATAAAACAACAGTGGACGTAGGCCATTCTTATAAGGCTGAACCAATTTAAAATTCTTTATCTCATTTATTTATCTGTGATTGAATAATTAGAACGATCTAATTTTTTACATCAACAATGGGTAACCTCTGATGTCCACCGCGACGGTGCCTTGATGTGGAGACGAGTTTTCCATGGTTATTTTTACCCCAGGTCCTACACCTAGGTACCCGTGTCCCAAGGGGGTTTCTTCGTATAGTCTTGGGTATAGTAGGCTCTATGAATGATGGGTAGGCATCCCTCAGCCGTGATGACGACTTAGGTTTTTAATGGGCTAAGACTACACCTAGTACGCGCGAGTGATCCCCAAAGGCAATAGGTCTTCGTTATGTGCACGTGTGCGAGTAGTCCATTTATTTGTACATGTCAGGGGGTGTGCCATTATATGGATATTAGATCTAAATATTATATTTATCCTACCTTATATTATTATATTTTATGGTACTAGATATAGTTATACCGATTTACGTACTATACTTGAGATGTATAGGCTTACTATAGGGGTGTATACCTATATACTTATGACTCGGGAATTATGTGTTAATTATACATGGACGGATAAACCTGAGATTTATGATTTAAGACTACGAGTGGCATCTTGGTTATTTAGTAAGACGTACCATATGTTTGAAACTGCCGTACAACATATGATTCATAATGAAAGTGACTAACTTTATGTTGACAAAGTAAAGATTAAAGAGTTGAAAGATAAAAATTTAATTGCATGGGATACATATAAATTTGGGAATAGAACCGCATATTATTTTAGGTTATTGGGTTGGGTGACTAATAACTTAAAATCGACTAAAATATGAGAGAAGACGTGTACCTATGACGCAACCCAAATTCAATTATAATATTATTCTTCATAAACTTGCTATTTACGTTGTTGTTATATATGTGTTTTCATAGGTCTTAGATATTTGTCCATACCATTACTAGAATTAAGCATTGGAGGAGAACCTATAGTGGCATTTTATCCTTTATTCATAGGATGAACTAGTGGATCAAGGTCACTCATTCACTCTTTTATCATTTTACATTTATAGTAGGATTGTATGTTGTATAGCTTATTCCTTAATAATCTTTTATCCATAATGTTTGTATCAGAGTAGGATTATTATACTGATGGTGATTGACATTAGAGTTAGTTTTGTATTATTCAGTATTACATGATCTCATTTCGTTACATGTTCATATTTTAGTTATTTCATTATGCAGATGATGTTACCAAATGTTTTT
The DNA here is from genome assembly GCA_949130495.1 of Sambucus nigra. Classification (NCBI taxonomy): domain Eukaryota; kingdom Viridiplantae; phylum Streptophyta; class Magnoliopsida; order Dipsacales; family Adoxaceae; genus Sambucus; species Sambucus nigra. The sequence goes on from OX422215.1 coordinate 151,418,230, forward strand.
TATCCGTGTGATTTTTGTTTAAGACCATATAAATCTATTTATGAATCTTATGGTGTGTCATAGTTGATATCAGAGCATTCATGGTTCTAGTGTCATAGGGTCTTGAATGCATCCGTCTCTTTTTCGTATTTCATTCTATGACAACTTTAGTGACTTACACTTTAGGACTTGTATTATCTATAATGACGATCGCTTTGGGGGTTTCATAATTGTAAGAGAATTTTTTTTGGCTTTGCTCATAGTTTAGGCCTTTTTTATGTTTTAAGTATGTTCGACGTATCCCATTACAAACCATAATGTACCATCACAACAAACCGACTCCAATATTCATGACTCCCTTACATTCCACAAAGGTATAAATCAATTAGTGTTTAAAATTAATCATGAACTTTATATAGGATGTTATTTTTAAATATAAACTGAGGTTGAATGTTTTAATTTAAAAATAATATTTTAACCTTGTTCAAACGAGATTGCTTTCTCGTTCGAAAGAAATATCCTTTTCACTTGAAGGGTCATTTAATCTCTACATCAAACGAACATCCAACGAGGTCTTATGTTTGAATTCATTTTAAGCTCATTAGAAGTTGGTTCAAATGATATTGGAGTCTCGTTCGAACGAATTGAGTTTCATTCTAACAAGATGACATTCTCGTTTGAACGACTTCTATTTTTGTTCATACGAATTTCACCGCCTTGAATTTTATGTACGACCTATAAATACCTGTTTCAAAAATATTTTAATAGAGACTTTTGAAATAACGTAACTTGAATACCTGTTACAAAAGTCCTCAATCCTTTTATGTCAAAACACCTTTTTGATTCACAAAACAACCTCCCCAATATACTTGTGAATTTGTTTGAAACCCTAATAGCTTCATACCTGATATATATTTGTGGAGAGATATCTCTTTTACTGACGTTATGACCCAAGGGATCACTGCTGAAAGAAAGATTGATCGGTGGATACCGAGGGTGGACCGCTACCTGTGGACTGCTCTGGATTTGAATGCTATTCTTTAAAAAAATTTGTAAGTAAGTCGTCTTGTAAAATTATCTAAAATGCAAAAATAAATATTTTGCCCTGAAAAAGGATTTTTGCTCATATTTGTTTGTGATTGCATGTGTAGTTTATTTTCTGTGTATGGAACGATCATCATATGCAAACCTAATTTAATCAAAGATTAAAATTCGATAAAAAATGGATTTCTGTGTTTGGGGGCATTTTATTAAATAAGTTAATGCATTGAGATTGTGCGCTCTCTCAAATTGGTATTAGAGCAAGTTACACAAAAATACTTTGTGATCTTTTTTAGAATTTTTTTTCTTTGATATTGATTTTTTGAAAAATTATTAATCTCGAAAAATGCCGAATTTTAATGCATAATTTTGTGACACCCCGCCTAATTAAACATCGGGTGATCAGGCCTTTATTAAATTAAAATAAGTTTCTCAAATGGTTCATTCTTAGCATCACTGTCGAAAACTTTTTTATTACTAATCACCTAAGTGAAAATTCGACCGGTGCCAAAATTTTATCTTTCTTAAACAGAAACTTCAACCATACGAAAAATAGTAAAACAATTAATATGTACTAAAACCCAAACCAACAAAGTATAAGTACAACAGAACAAAAGTATTACCGAATAAACCATCAGCTAAAAATCCCAAACAATAATAGAACAACTGCTAGTCTGAAACTGACACCTCAGACTGATACCGGATTACAAGTCCATACATAGAATAGTGTGAGATCCTGTACTAGATGTGAATGAGAGATATCGTCTAGTCAAAATCCTGTAAGCATCCATTGTGCTACAGCTTCGAGTCCCTGGAATAGAATCATCATCCATGGCGTCCCTGTGGCTGGACACCTAAAAGGTTTTGAAAATATTTTATAGCAAGAGTTAGTACTCAAAACATTTTGAAAATATTTAGCAAGCGTTTATCACAATATAAAATGCGGTTATTGATTACACATGTTAGGTTCTTGTACACTCTCTTGAGTTTTCTCACTCCTCATCTATTGTGCACACCTAACGTTCTACGCTGAGCCTACCTATCCATGTCTCCCAAGCTAACTAGGACTAAGTAATCATTTGAACTTATCTATACTTAAGTTCTCGTATCGCCCACATAGTACATCCATTACATTAACATCTCGCGAAGGTTAATTAATACTCAAGTAACATTTCACCTATGTTATGTTTTAAAACTTCTCATTTAGTTTCACTACTAAATTTCTACAATTATCACAATTTCTATCTTCCCACTTTTGTAATTAAGTTTCATTACTTAAATTACTAAATAGATATTCTCTATCTAACGTTACGTTTCGTAATTAAGTTTCACAACTTAACTTACCAGTTTGATATGTATCTTTAAATACATATTATGTATCAATCTACTCATACACAGAAGTAGAATATCATTAAGTATATATTTCACACACAATATATACTAAATATCAGTCATTACTATTTTGGCCTTTTTACACACGTAAAGGACTCTTGGTTCGAAATGATTCATCGACCCCAAGTAAGAATTGGTTCGAAATGATACATCGACCCCAATTATTTATATACACAAATTCTGGCTCGGACTCTTTCATCACGCCACTAGTTCAAAGGTTTGGTTCGGCTTTTTACATCGACCCCAAACATATAATAACCTTATGTTAGTTCGAAATATCACATTGACCCTAACATAGTTAATTTAGGTATAATTCTCTCGACATAAAAGATCATATAATTCAGTAGGTACACGCCCGGCCTATTAATTATGTTCGTACGTAATATTTTAATCTCTTATATCTACCATACAACATTCGCTTTACGATTTATCTCATTAATCGCATTTATTTGAGTATTCACACAACTCTAAGGGTCCTAGTTACCCCTCACATATAATTTCAGTAGTTATTACTTACCCTACTGGTCTATTACTTAAATTGACTTTACCTCACCTCGTAACTCAATTCTGAATTCCCCGATACTCTACTAAATCAGATTATTCTCGTCGGTCCATAATCCAAGCCCTATACCCAATGGCCTTATCGGACCTCAACAATATAGCTACTGGTCTTATTCTCACTCCCATATAAGTATAATATAAATCCTAGGATACCAATTCATTCCTGGAAATAAAAGAAACCTTAAACACGAAAAATTCAGAAAAATAGCTTACGTCGATCGATCGACTACTGGGTTCGATCGATCGACATTCGAGATCGATCGATCGATCGAACAGGGACAGACGCCGTTCGTCTTCTTCGTTAACCTCTTCCTCCATTAACAAATCTCCAAACATCATTATAGTCCACCAAACTTCGACCTAATGATCCTAACATGTTTCCACATATACTAGGACAATTTCAAACTTTTCAAATACATCAAAACCTCAATTCCTTTAAAGAAATAGTGAATTAAACCCATAATTTCTTAAAACCCTAGTTATGGTGTTCTTCCCATATATTCATTCAAAATCCAGATTTTATTCCAAAATAATCATCAAGTCTACTCTGAATATTAATCCTCTACATATGTTAAATCATTCTACATGCGATTACTATCCCAACATGTATAAATATCATTATTCTCCTATCAAGATATTGATTTAATAAAACTATTCAAAAAAACCCTACACATGGGTATTATAACTTTATAATTTGTGTAATAAACAACTTGCCTTGACAGAGGGAATCTGATTTCGTTGAGTTGATGATGGATTGATGCTTCTCTTCTTCAATCCTTCCTCCTTTGGCTCTTAGGGTGCAAGATCCAAACCCAACCTCCTCAAAAGCATCTTCTAAGCCTTAAGAATGGTTTTCTCCTTCTCTCTAATGGTATTGGTGTTTTCATGGGTTTTCTAACCCTAACCCCTCTTTCATACGGCTGATAAAAGGCTCTCAAATTCGTAGGTCTCCATACCCTCTCATGTTAAAAGACCAAAATGCCCCCGAGACTCAACTAGTACCCCCAGGTATACTATTTTGACTAATTTGACCCTTCCGGACTCACCTGTGACCTCTAAATTATCATTTGAGTCACTTAAAATCTTACTCGTTCTCACCCCAAAATGGTCTACACGCGTTAAGTAACTATTTACTACTCGCACTAGGTAATATAATGAGGCAATATAAATCGATATCTATCTCTCGATTAATATTCCATAATTACAATTTTTAATAAATCTCATTAAATTACTCCTCTTACGTAATTTAAATTAAGTCGTATTTTCTCATTTAATTCTCCTCCAATTTAATTAAATAGAGTATTCAGAAATACGGGGTATTACAAATTTGTATAATCGAATGCCCATGTTTGATGATAGAAACTATTCATATGAGAAAGCTAGAATAAGGTCTTCTCTTAAGTCAATTGACGAACACATCTGGTTCCTCTGTGAAAGTGGGTGGACATCACCAACTATTACTGTTGACAATGTCGTTAGCCTTAAACATGTGTCTCAATGGAAAGAGAATGACCTTAAATGGAGAAACTTTAATTCTTAGGGTTTAAGTTCCATCTTGGGAGTTGTCACCCCCGACAAGTTTCACCAAGTTATAACGTGCACCATGCATAAAGAAGCTTGGGATACCCTCCAGCTCGCTCACGAGGGTACTAATGTTGTTAAAGCTTCTAAGCTGCGGAATCTCACCACATAATTTGAAATAATCGCAATACTTCAATCTAAATCATTTGATGAATTTATGCGCTATCATCCGATATAGTTAACTCGAGTTTAAATTTAGGTGAGAAAAAACCTAAGATGTGTGTGGTTAAAAGAACTACTCACATAACGATTTCTTAACTCGTGGGGATATATTGATCCAATCTAAAATTAAATCGCACTCACTACAATCAAAGCAATAATTGAGTAAGCGTAATACCCCAAAAATCTATAAATAAATTGACTCGGTCTATAGTAAAAATCATGGGAATAATTTATTTTTTATAATATTCTTAGCATAAGAAATATACAGGAATAGAAAGAATAAAGACAATATAATGAAATATTGGATCCACCCAAAACCAGCTCTGATACCAATCACCAACGTAATAACAAAAGTCTTCATTGAATGTAGATATACAAGTATGACCAAACTGAAAATAAAAGAGCATAATAAAATGATGAGCTACACTCGCTCGACTCTTACAATCCAAGGAGTAAGAAATAGGATGTCTCTAGAGATTCTCCTCTAACGATCCCGCATCTACAGGAACTAAAACAATAGGGACTTGTAAAAATATTTTTTAAAAGAAAACATAAACAATAAGCCTATATAGAATAGAATTATAATTGAATTCGGGTCACATTATAATTACACATCTTCCTATTATGTTTTAACATATTTTAACTTATTAGTTACCTAACCCAATAGCCTAAAATATGATGCAGTTCTAAATCCGGAACCCATATGTAGCCCATTTGATTAAGTTTTTACATTTTCATTCTTTAATTGTTAGTTTATCATCATTAGTTTCATATCTTTTTATTTTAAAAAGTGAGTTGTGTTGTAATCTTAAACCAACGGTTCATTGTACTAAGTAACTAACATACCAATAACATACATATATCTTAAGTCCATACACATTGGACTATCTCATGCCAATAATACAATAGACACCTCTCTAGTATATGTAATACATAAATCTGAATCATAAGTATGTAGTTAGAGATCACTATAATAAGTCCTATACGTATATAGCATAGGAAATACATAGGTCAAAACATAAATATGTATGTGGGCATCCCTACTGTAAGTCATATACATCTCTACTATAACACATAAACCGATACAACTATCTCTAATACTGCCACACAAATATCACAGATTGTAGGATAAAGACTCTGCGCACATCTAGCATCCATACAAAGGTATAACTTTTGGCTTGTACAAACAAATGAGCATCTCTCGTGCCCACACATAATGAAGGCCTACTCTTAATGCCTTTGGGAATATTTCGTGGGTACTAGGTGTAGTCTTAGGTCATACCAAAACAAAAACCTCAACACATCAAAGGATAACTCACTAAGCCTAACAATCAATCATAAAGCCTACCATACCCAATACTTTATGAAAGAAATCTCCTCGTAGACCCTCTCGGTCGTGGGTAACTAGATGTGTGATCTAGGAGTAAAATATCACAAAGGAAAAAGCCCGTCTACTCACCTGAATACCAATATCGGCAGCGTCACACGTTCCCTCTCATGGACTCCCTCCTTGTAAGATACGCCACAAACAGTCATACATGGTATGCATTGCACATAACACATTAAAGTAATCAAAACCCACAATAATGGGTTGAATCATATACATACATAATCCTCATTAATGGGTTAAGGAAATCCACACACATACCGACCCTACATTATCGGATCATACTAGCATAGAAATCATAGAAAGGTATATTACATCTATAATCCTATAATCATCCTATAAAACATCAACCTTAACTTCTCGGGTTCCCACTTCTTGGTGTAGACACACCCTATCATACATAAAAAACACACATTAATGATGTTCAATTTCGATTAGCCCACGTTCAATCTCCCAAGGCATCACATATATGCATTAACCCACACCATATGTAATAGCATTAAACATGAAAACTATTATAATATACTAGTACCCCGATTATCAATTTCCAACAAGTCAATTCATAAGTATCAATCTCTATTCAGTGAGTATATGAAAACTATGGGATAACAAATCCCATCCATGGGTTCCAAAACCTAAATTTCCAAAATAAAGTCCAACCCAAAATCACCTCGATCTCGCACACCTTTTAGTAGAAAATTTATAAGAAATTAAACAAATTAGAAAAATATGAACTGGCACCCACTCCTTCGTAGTTCAATTATGCAAAATTTTGACCACCTTCTAATTTCATCGATCAATCGACATTGGTTGATCAATCGATCGACACTTGTTCAAGTAATCTTTTCTAAAAATCATATTTTCTCCACCCAAACCTCCATTAATGAACCTAAAAACTTCACCCAAGCACCTAAACAACATTCAAATGATAAAATCACCTAATATACCCAATCTAAACCAATTTTCATCATCAAATTCCAAATCTATCACAAAATTCAATAAAATCCAATTCAAAATTCAAAAATCGGAGATTATCCAATTTTACAACTTCACATGGATCGATTCAGTTAAATATACGTTTTATGAGATTAACATTATAAAATTGATTCAATTCATCATCTATTAATTATGATCCAAGTTCATGAAGGAATATATCATTTTAAATGGTAATTCAACCTAATTAAAATATACATTAGGTTAATTACAAAAATTACCAATTAATTATCTAAAATCAGATTTACACAATAATATGATTTAGATCTGCAATGAATAGATAGAATATTTGTGCATATACAATCACAATCATTTTTATATAGAACTTGCCTCATGATTTATGAAGAAATTCGAAGCCAAATCTTTCGATTTCTCTTGTTATCTCTATGCCTTCTCTCTATCTGCCCAAAGTTGTTCCCAATTGCTTTTATGATAAATGAGGCTTTTAATTATTCCTTGCAACTCTTAACCACAAAATTAGGCTTGGTCCCCAAATTGATCCCTAACAAAAAGGTCCAAAATATTCTACCAACCCACGTAAGTCCTACACTAATTCAGTAGGGCTAAGTTACACCATTTTAAACTAAAAATGGGCATTTTATGCGTCCACTAGCTCGATACAAAATATAAGAAAATAAATAACTAGTAGCTCAGTTATTTTATAATTTTTCGATACGAGTCTAATTATTGATTAATTCAATTAATTAATCACCGTATCTTAAGGTCAAATTCCAATCCAACTTAAAAAATACATAACAATATAAATTGTGACATCTTTAGTCACAACAAGCACATCTAATTAATTTCCAAAATTTAATTAATTAAATAATATGCGTAAAAATATGGGGTGTTACAGTAAGCATTACAATCCTCATAACCCCATGGATTAATAACTTATGCACCATTTTCTAATGTTGTGATATTTCATAAGTCTAATCTAGTCTGCATCTAGACTTGAATCTCATAGGTGGTTCTGTTAAATACATTATTGATTGTAACGATCACAATCCTCTTTGAACTACTAAACTATTTCTTGCACCATCTAATAAGTTCCCATAGTTTATTACAAACTGCTACGGTTATAGTCACAGCTATAACGATAGGAGGTCAACTTTCGATCTAAATTGTAAACTGTTCAGTTATAATATAACCAAAATTCGTATCTCATGTGATCAATCTCAAACCTACTCACTGGAATTCATAATAAGTTTAATTAACCGACATGTCGTACAATATATATAAAGCAAAAGAATAAGTCATTCTCACAAATATGTTTCTTATTACAAATGAACCTAACCCTGTTGATACATCACGAATGTTGTACATATTTCTTATTACAAATATGTTTCTTATGCATTCTAGTACAAGTGTGTTCTTTATTACCCATATTTAAGCACATATATTGAAAAACCTTTGTTTTCTCTAAATATATGCTTTAAAAGTTTTTTTTGGACTTTTATAGGTATCAAAATGTTAACGGTGCAATTGGTGCTATTCGTAAGGTTTTTAACGCAATATGAAAATTTAGGGACATTGTAACACCCCGTATTTTCATGCATTAAATATTTAATTAATTTTGGAATTCGAAATTACTTGTGTGTCGTAATTTTAATTGAATTAATTATGGTAATTTATATATAAATATTAATCAGTTAGTGAATGGTTAATATTTAGGGAAAATTATTTACTAAGCGAATAGTAATAATGTATTTACGTCATTTCAGGTATTAATGACGGGATATGTACTTATTTCAGCCGGGAGTCGGTATAGACTAATTTGGGTGGGAAATAAGGATTTTTCATAAATTAATTCAGATGCCAATTCTGAGGGGACGGTTGAGTCCGGATGGGCCGAGATAGTCGGAAAAGTGTACACAGGGGTAGTAAACGAGTCACGAGACGTTTTTAGACATAGTCGGGCCCACACGGGGGCATTTGGGTCACTTGGGCTTGGCCCATTAGACAAAAAATGGGATTTAGGTTAATTAAACAATTAAAAGAAATAAGAGAACAACTGAATTGTTTGGAGAGAAGACTTAGTGAGTTAGGAAACCCTAACAGCAGCCAAAGACAAATTTGGGGATCACAGGAGAGCCAAACATAGTCACTTCTACCTTAGGCACTCGAAATTCCAAATTCAGACTCTACGAACCCTAAGGCAAGTGGTTAACTTGCTGTAGCATATACAGTGTATTTCAATTCATATTCATGTGATGTGTGTAATCAAAGAAATTCGTTTTGGGATTTAAAGGGGTATGAACATGGGGTTTTGTAAACCACGAATCTGATTGCTAAATTGATTAGAAAATCATATATAATCTGAGTTGTATATTTGTATCTGATAAGATGTGTAAACCTGGATGAATTAGAGACGAATTTGTGGTTAAGGGATTGATGTTTAAATGGGTTAAAAGATTAAATGGAATTTTACCCAATTTGTAAAAAACAGTAGAGAAAGTGAATTTACTGGTGTTGTTGGACTTTATAGACGTTCCTCATAAGGTTTTTGCTGTCTCTATTGTCGATGGAAAAGCTTAGTTTTCAGTTTAGAAGAAACTAGGGTTTGGAGGTGGGCGTCCATGGCTGAAACCGCCAACTCGGGGAAGACGAGGACCTGATTGATTGATCGATCGAAGGATGACCATCGATCGATCGATGGTCCAAAAATTTTAACAGCTTCGCCCAGTTATGCATATAAAGGGGAAAATTATATTATAATCTCTCATGTTTTAATAATTTCAGAAATGAACACATGAGTTTAAATCTAATTAATTGTGAATAAAATTAATTAGGATTTGGGGGAGACTTTGTGTGGCACATCATGATTAAAAATTAATTGGGATTTGGAGGAAATTAGGTGTGACACACTAGAGTGAAATTTTGGGAATTTAAATTCAAAATGATTAAATACGGATTAAGTGGACAAGTCCGGGAATATTGGTTGAGCGATACCGAGATGTAAATTTTATTTAGGTGAAGACTAAATAATTTAGAGTCGGGGATATAGACTCGGGTGTTATTTATTTCGGGACACGAGAGTAAATCTGAATACATTGGTTGGGGCGATAGCAAAAGAAATTAATGTGCAAATTAATTAATAATTTTAGTTGGACCATAAACTCATAATAAAATGGAATGGGCTCGTGTCACGGACTTAGTGCACGGTGTAGCCGGGATATTTTATATTTATATATATACGGTGTGTGATAGTATATATATGGTGTGTGCATTAATATCAGTGGATAGATATTATTACTATATGCTCTCGTGCTATATGGGGAGGTTGTGCGTAGTGGATGAATCCCCTAGCTTGAGGAGTAGGGCGAGTATAATCCCAGGTCATAGCGTCCGTTATATGGGTGAGGGGCATCTCACTTTCAGGGAAGGAATATGACCGCCTCTAACATTTACGTATTAACCAAGTTAGTGGGCGATTCTGACTTGGGGGTAACTAGGTTATGTGAACATACCTAGTGGGATAGCACTTTAGAGGACTTATACCCGGTGAGACTTTAATCGGGGGAAATACTATTATCAAATATTATATCAGTATGTTTGTGAATACTGTGATATGATTGAGTATATAATTAGGTAAATAATTATATACGGGCTAATTAATACAAAGCATGAGTTGTATTATATGTATAACAGATGTGGAAGTTATATGAAATTAAAAAGGGAAATGATTTAATCAAGTTGATGATGATAATAACTTAAAAATCATAATTAAGGTATACTCGGTTAGAGTAGGGTGTTTGCAAAGGGTTTTATAATTTATCTAGTCATAAGATGAAAAACTAGGTGAATTTATTTAAGGCGTTAGTAGTGCACATTAGAGGAGGGGTGAGGATGTCCTCAAGGGAGTGCGACACTAACTAAAATATGGAGAGCATGCATATTTACTTATTACTACAAGTTAATCATTTGCTAAATGTTTTTCAAATGTTTTTGGGTACTAACCCTTGCTATAAATTTTTAAAAACCTTTTAGGTGTCCAGCCACAGGGACGCCAGGCTTGACTCTATTTCAGGAAATCCGTTACTGCAGCATATGTGGATGTTGCGGGAATTTTGATAGACGCCTCATTCTTTCATTCTAGTATAGAGACTTTTATCAGTTATTCCGAGCATGTCGCTTACAGTTCATTTAGTGTTTGTCAGACTTGTTGAATTGATTACTTGTCTTTACTTTATATTTGTTGGAGTTTGGGCCGATGGTTTATTCGGTCAGTTAATAAATTGTGAATGGTTGTTTTAGTTAATTGTGATTATTGTGTTATTTTATTTTCCGCATGAGTTTTATTTAAATTAATGAAAGATAAGACTTGGCACCAGTCTAATTTTCTCACTTAGGTGGTTACACTACACCAAAATGACAAAATTGTCACCTTTCAGCCGGCCACCCTTGTCAAGGTCATTGACCGTGACAAAAACACATTTTTTATGTCACGGTCATTGGCCTTGACACGACCGTGACAAAGAATTGTCACGGTCAATGACCGTGACAAGTTCGTGACAAATTTAATTGTCACGGACTTGTCACGGTCATTGACCGTGACAATTCTTTGTCACGGTCGTGTCAAGGTCAATGATCGTGACATAAACCGAGTGTTTTTTTGTCACGGTCAATGACCTTGACACGACCGTGACAATAGTTCTAGCAAAAACCCTTTCCCCTTTGTTTTTTCCCTCCCGCCGTTCCCTCCCTCTCTCTCTCTCTCGACGCTGCTCTCTCTCTCTCTTCCATTTATATATATGTTTGTGTGTATATATATGTGTGTGTATGTGTGTATATATGTGCGTGTGTGTGTGCGTGTGTGGGGGGTGGGGCAGGGTGGGGGTAGGGTGGGGGGGTAGGGGGTGGGGCAGGGTGGGTGTAGGGGTTAAAAATATAAATAAATAAGTAATTTTCTATAAATTTCCAAAAATAATATCCAAAAATGTAAATGTAAATAATATCCAAAAATGTAAATGTAAATAATATCCAAAAATATTGGATAACAGTTTATTTTCATTCAAAATAAATAAGTAATTTTCTACAAATTTCATAAAAAAATGAAGTCCGGCTTAATATGTGATTTAAGTGTGAAATAATCGCTATATACTTATACTAATGGAGAAAAAAACCATATATGGCATTTTTTGTTGACTTTATATGGTGAAATAATCACATGACTTTATATCCATCAAATAAAAGCATGAAAACTAAAAAACTACAATAAGGGTTAAAATGGCATCTGAAGTTGCTAAAAGCATGAAAAATAAAATATTTTTTAAGATTTGTGGTGAATAACTAAAGTTAAAAAAAGTATTACTTTAGTCATTAAATTACTTTTTGAATTCGGGCGATGCGCATAAATTTGTAGTAATTGTCTTAGAATAAAGATCAATTAGTCTATGTTGTTGAAAAATTTGATCAAATTGGTGAGCCCTTCATATTTTAAAAATGTTGTTTTTATTCCTATTTAACTTTTCTTTTTATACACCCCTAATTATATTTAAAGTTTAATAAAATAGGAGTTATAGAAAGAAAAGTGGGGTTTCCATAATCTTACTTTGTCACAATTAATTTATATGCCTCAAAGTTATTTTATCACTCTTAGTTTATATTTGTGATAATACTTTATTATAGATTTTTATGAGAACTTGTTATACTAGAAGTTAGATGAACACTAAGTGATGAAAATAGTCCTTAAAATTGAAAATTAAATAAATTTTATAAAAGTAAATATGCTGCTAATACATCAAAGATAAATTAATAAGGACTAAATAACAAAACGTGTTCAAGTGTATAACAAGAAAGAAAATGTGGTATTTAGATTGGGTAAAATTCTTAAAGTAATGTTAAGGAACTAAAAGACCCAAGACAACTGTCCAGTAAGTCACGGACCGAAAAATTTATGACGGGTGATGAAAGCCCGTAAACATGTTGGGGTGGGGGGTGGGTGGGGGTGGTGTGGGGGTGGGGTATGATTTATAAAAAGCACAAAACAATAGTAGAAATTCAATACCTGAAATTAACAATGAGATTATTTTAAATAGACAGTCACTACTGTGTGTGTGTTTAAATTGAAAGAAGATATGAGAATTTTATTAAAGATTTTTATGGGAACTTGTTATACTACAACTTAGATGAACACTAAGTGATGAAAATAGTCATTAAAATTGAAAATATTATATATGTACTAATAACATTTTTTTACAGCAAATGTCTCCTTCAGATATTAAGGCGAAGATGATGATGCTGTTTATGATGATGTCGTCTGGGGTCGGTGGTAGTGGAGGCGACGAGGGCTCTTCCGCCCCTAGGCTCCCCAAATATGGGAAATATGGGATTACCGTCGAGAACAAATCGGAGATATTAGCGAGATCCCTCGTTCTGCTAAAGACGGTCATTGGCCCGGGGTTTATGAGTTGGAAGGAGGTGCCATATGAGCTCAAGTTAGTTGTTTGGGCGGCACTACAGATAATATATTTATATTTATATTTATATGAATATTTCAATTTCAATTTCAATTTCAATTTCAATTTCATATTTATATTTATATTTATTCACAACTAACATTGTATTTGTTGGACAGGAACAATTCAACTTGGATCCAAAGCTACGCGATCCCGTGTTGGAGCAGATTAGGGAGCAACTCAAGTCGTGGAAAAAAAATATGCGGGCACGGTACTTTGGGAAAACACGAGAGTCGATTATCCAATGGCGTGAATCTGTCCCCCCAAGGAGCCGATCTCATTGGCACAATGGCAGAAGTTCATTGACAATGAGATCGAGGATCGACAATTGGCATCTCGCCAATCGGGGAGGGAAAATCGGGCAAAAAAGACGGACGTGTACTACTCCGGCCGGACCTCTTACGCCGAGGTGGAGCATAGGATGCAGGTAAGATTTAATGTCGACACTTGGTTGGCCGATCGTGTTCGTATTGGACATATTTGATGGCCAGCGGATAGGGCGGGGGTTGAGGGACCCGAATATCGTCCAGGGTGGAATAGTTCATGGACGTGCGCTTCAAGAGATGGAGTCCAGGGTGCTCGTCATGCATGTCATACCCGGGAAGGAGAACTCCCTATTGTGGTTGCGCGAACAATGCGGCACGATGTATATTAGTGGGTGTGTCAATTCGTATATCATGTGGCCAACTCACCTCCTCACATTTACCCAAGACATGTAGTAACATTATTTTTAAGTTTGTCCATTTTAATTATATTTGGATTATATCGTCATGTATATTATTTCTATTTTGAATATTTGGATTATATCGTCATGAATATATATTTGAATTATCTTTAGTTTGTTTGGATATATGATGTTTGGAACAGGTACAACGTTGCTATAATAGGTACAAATATACTGCTGGGAAGTGGCAGTGGCCATACTGCCCAGCAGATTTTTTTTAAATTCTGCCTAGAATTGTCACGGTCAATGACCGTGACAATTTTTTTAAAAAGTGTCACGGCTTTGTCACGGTTATAAACCGTGACAAACGTGTCACGGTCATTGACCGCGACACGACCGTGACAAAAAAAGTTGTCTCGCCTTGAAATGTCACGGTCATTGACCTTCACAAGTTGGATTTGTCAAGGTCAATGACCTTGACAATTCGGCAGATTTGGTGTAGTGTTAGTAATTAAAAAGGGCGACAGTGATGCTAAGAATGATCCAACTGAGAAACCTGTTCTAACTTAATTTAGGAATGATCACCCGGGGTTAATTAGGCGGGGTGTCACAGATTGTATCGGTGCATCAGGTTCTAGTGTCCTTAGGATCTGTGCGACTTTCTACATTTTAGCGTAGCACTCGATTGCTATAGAGCCCTATTATTAGGACTGTTGATTCATTTTCCGCTTGTGAGATATCGTATTTCTGTTGTGTATATTTTTGTTTAAATTGTGTACTTATGCGATTCAATCTATTTCAGATGCCACCGAGGAGATTGAGAGCGGAGAGGGCTAAGGCTAGGGATGAGGTCAAGGAGGCTCATCAGGAGCCACATGTACCGCCACCACCACCCCCACCCCCACCCGAGTTGATTTCCACTACTCAGGTGGCAGTGATAGTGGCCCAGGAGGTCGAGACAACGATGCGAACTATGGCAGCTCACTTTCCATAGCCCCAGGCACCGCCTCCAGTGGAACCAACAATTTAGGCTCCAGTGGGGCCACCATCTTGGCAGAGAGTTAGGGAGAACTTTCAGAAGGGTCACCCACCTGAGTTTCGGGGTAGCACAGATGTAGTAGAATCTTGTGACTGGAAGAAGAACATTCAGTGGCAACTGTACATGCTGGAGTGTATCGAGGTACAGAAACAGATGCTTGATACCTTTCGTCTGTCGGGGGCAGTCTTACAGTGGTGGGAGTCAGTTACCACCGTCGAGGAGTGAGATTTGGTGATGATAGCAGAGTTCTGGGTGTAGTTCAATCGTAAATACTTTCCACCACCGGTAGAGACTAAGACGAGGAAGAAATTCAGTGATTTAGTATAGGGTGATCGATCAGTGGAAGACTATGAGGAAGAATTCACCCGTTTGGTAAACTTTGTGCCAAATGAGGTGAGCGATGAGGAGCGGAAGAAATTGAGGTTTATGGATGGCTTCGCCTGGCGTATCAGGCAACATTTGATTGGGAATTAGGCGTTAGTGACTTATACAGATATTGTTAATGCCTCACTTGTAGATTGTCAGGATCATCGCTTCCACGCGAAGGGGAGTAAAAGAACAGGGGAGCCGAGCCAACGGGGCAAGGCAATTACTAGTAGTGATACGAGTGGTAGTCAGCAGCAGACTGGCAGTCAATAGGGGAATCAGGCTAAGAAGTTTAAGTCTGGTGGGTTCTGACCGGGAGGGAAGGGGTTCTGGCAGGGGCAGCCGGGCCTGAATCAACAGCAGCAGGTTCCTCAGGGCCGTCAGGGCCAAGGGAACAATGGGGGAGGCCAATAGGGCCAGCCGCATCACGGCCAATAGGGCCAACAACAAGGGAATGGTCAGAGACGCTGTTTTATCTGTGGCCAGCCAGGACACTTCAAGAGGGAGTGCCCACAGAGGGGCAGGGGTCAATAACAGGAGGCCCAATAGGGGAAACAAAGGCAGATGCCGCCAGCAGCACCAGCTCCACCCGTCCCACCGCAGCAGGGGCAGATGCACTATAGGCATGTGTATAACGTTCGGGATGTTCCCAATCCCCCAGCGCAGCAAGCACCGCTAGTAGTTGAGGGTATGTTTCTCATTCCTGGTTATGAGGGTAATATTCTTTTTGATACGAGAGCATTGCATTCATTCATTAAATATAATTTTGCTAAACGGTTCGGGTTACAAGAGACCGCGGGTAGTCTTCGGATGTGTGTTAAGTCACTAGTAGGCAGCGGGGCTTCGATTCACTCGATTTGTCAGGGAGTGGACATTTTGATTAGGAGACTTAGTTTAGCAGCGAACTTCTTAGTGTTAGATATGGAAGGGTACGATGTCATCCTGGGTATGGATTGGTTGGCCGGTTATCGGGCAACTATGGATTATTACGAGAGGACAATCGTATTCTCCATTCCAGGACAGGAGATGTTCTTAATAGCAATGTCGTTACCTGAGGGAGGGTCACGAACGCACCTATATTACATCGAAGAGGAAACCTCACATGAGGTGTCGATTCTGTTGGACTCAATCCTGGTAGTGAGGCACTTTTAGGATATGTTTCGGGAGATACCAGGGTTGCCACCTAGTAGAGAAATTGAATTTGTGATCGATTTAGCACCGAGGACAAGGCCGATTGCTCGAGCCCTATACCGTATGGCCCCTTCAGAGATGCGTGAGTTGAGAGAGAAGATTCAGTAGCTTCTGGGTCAAGGTTTCATTCGACGGAGTACATCACTGTGGGGTGCATCGGTGTTGTTTGTAAAGAAGCGGGATGGCTCACTACGGTTATGCGTGGACTATAGAGAGCTGAACAAGGCGACGATACGGAATAAGTATCTGTTACCTAGGATTGATGATCTATTTGACCAGTTGAGATGGGCGTCCTACTTCTCTAAGGTCGACTTGAAGTTAGGGAATCATCAACTACGTATCTGAGAGGGGGATGTTGCTAAGACCGCTTTCCTATCGTGGTATGGATCTTATGAGTTTAGGGTGATGCCATTCGGGCTCACTAATGTAGCAGCGGTGTTCATGGACCTCATGAACAGGGTTTTTAGGGAGTTTCTCGATCAGTTTGTCATCGTGTTCATTGATGACATCCTGATCTACTTGCGCAGGAGGAGCACACAGAGCATCTGCGTATAGTTTTACAGACATTGCAAAATCACCAGCTCTATGCCAAATTTGAGAAGTGTGGATTTTGGCTACGGGAGGTTCAGTTTCTTGGCCACGTAGTGTCAGACCGAGGTATTGCGGTGGATCCGAGTAAGGTATCGGTGGTGAGGGAGTGGGGGCAACCCACGACACCGACTGAGGTGCACAGTTTTCTAGGATTGGCCAGTTATTACAGGCGGTTCATCAAAGGATTCTCAAAGATTGCGGGCCCTTTGACGAATCTGATCCGGAAAGGGGTACCTTTCACTTGGAGTGATCATTGTCAATTAGCTTTCGATGAGCTAAAGGACAAGTTAATATTTACACCCATACTTGTATTGTCGAAGGGAGGATTAGAGTATCAGGTTTACACTGACGCGTCCTTACAGGGACTTGGGGGTGTGCTTCAGTAGGAGGAAAGGGCTATAGATTATGCGTCTAGAAAGCTAAATCCCCATGAGAGTAATTACCCACTCACGACCTGGAGCTAGCAGCGGTCGTTTTTGCTTTGAGGATATGGAGGCATTATCGTCTGGGAGAACAGTTCACGTTATTCATGGATCACAAATCACTTTAGTATCTCTTCACGCAGAAGGATCTGAATATGAGGCAGAGACGATGGCTAGAATTCGTGAAGGACTACCAGTTTGATATTCAGTATCATCCTGGTAAGGCTAATGTGCTAGCAGATGCATTGAGCCGGAGACCGACTGGGGAAATATCAGAAGTCTGGAAAGCGAAGTGGAGAGAGCTTCAACGTGAGGATGATGTAGCCAGGGCTTGCATGTCGGCATTATCCATCACACCTGAGATCATTATGCGAGTTGTGAGGGCTCAGGCAGAGGATCAGATCTTCCGGGATAGGGTGAGCCAGTTGCTAGCTGAGGGAGCAGAGGGTTACTCGGTCAGCTCGTAAGGAGGCTTACACCTTAATGGGAGGTTAATTATGCCAGAGGATGAGGAGTTGAGGCATGCTGTTATGACAGGGTCTCATGGGTCGAGATTCGCGGTACATCCCGGTGGGGATAAAATGTACCAAGATATGAGAAGGCAATATTGGTGGGAAAGAATGAAACGAGACATAGCAGAGTTTCTTTCAAAATACGCCATGTGTCAGCTTGTGAAAGTTGATCTCCAGAGACCATCAAGGATGCTACAGCTGCTGGAGATTCCCGTGTGGAAGTGGGAGAACATCTCCATGGACTTCATTACAGGGTTACTTGCATCGCAAAAGGGTCACGATTCCATATGGGTCATTGTGGATCGGTTGACCAAAGTGGCCCTCTTTCTGCCGGTTCGCACAGACTTTGAGACGATGCGATATGCGCAGCTATTCATAGCTGAGATTGTTAAGCTTCATGGGGTATCGGTTAATATTGTGTCTGAAAGAGACAAGATCTTTGTGGCCCACTTTTGGCAGATCTTTCAGGAGGCCATGGGCACGGAGTTATGTTTGAGTACAGCCTATCACCCACAGACTGACAGGCAGACTGAGAGGGTCAATCAGATGCTGGAAGATATGCTCAGAATGTACATATTAGACTTTGGGGAGGTTGGGATAAATATCTTCCTTTGGTAGAGTTCGCGTATAACAACTCTTACCAATTCACGATTGGTATGGAACCATTCAAGGCACTATACGGGAGACCTTGTCGTTCACCCACTTGTTGGTTAGAGGTGGGGGACAACAAAATTTTGGGGCCGGAGATTATTCAGGAGACGTCTGCCAAGATAGAGTTGATCCGAGGGAGGATTCGAATAGCTCAGGATAGGCAGAAGAGTTACGCTGATGCTTCATGGAGACATGTGGAGTTAGAGGTTTGGGACCAGGTATTGATCCGAGTATCTCCTATGAAAGGGGTGATGAGGTTCGGTAAGAAGGGTAAGTTAGCACCGAGGTACATGGGACCTTTCCCTATTATCGAGAGGGTGGGGCCAATAGCTTACAGGTTGGGATTACTAGAGCACCTTCAGCGGATACACGTCGTGTTCCATGTGGCATCACTGAAGAAATATCGCAGGAGCGAGAGGGCCTTCTGGAACATTACACTCGAGGAAATTGATTTACACCCAGACATCTTATATGAGGAGAGACCAGTGGCTATTCTGGACCATAGTGAGCGGAAGTTACGATCCAAGGTTGTTCCACTAGTTAGAGTAAAGTGGGGTCATCACAACGTTGACAAATTTACCTGGGAGCGGGAGGAGGATATGCGGGAATAATATCCAAAACTTTTCACCACAGGTACGACCAAATTTTGAGGACGAAATTCCTTTATAAGGGGGGGAGTATGTAACACCCCGTATTTTCATGCATTAAATATTTAATTAATTCGAGAATTCAAAATTACTTGTGTGTCGTAATTTTAATTGAATTAATTATGGTAATTTATATATAAATATTAATCGGGGAGTGAATGGTTAATATTTAGGGAAACTTATTTACTAAGTGAATAGTAATAATGTATTTACGTCATTTCGGGTATTAATGACGGGATATGTACTTATTTCAGCCGGGAGTCAGTATAGACTAATTTGGGTGGAAAATAAGGATTTTTATAAATAAATTCGGATACCAATTCTGAGGGTACGGTTGAGTCCGGATGGGCCGAGATAGTCAGAAAAGTGTACCCGGGGGTAGTAAACGGGTCATAGGATGTTTTTAGACATAGACGGGCCCATACGGGGTCATTTGGGTCACTTGGGCTTGGCCCATTAGACAAAAAACGGGATTTAGGTTAATTAAACAATTAAAAGAAAGAAGGGAAGGACTGAATTGTTTAGAGAGAAGACTTAGTGGGTTAGGAAACCCTAACGACAGCCAAAGACAAATTTGGAGATCACAGGAGAGCCAAACATAGTCATCTTCAACCTTGGGCACTCGAAATTCCAAATTCAGACTCTACGAACCCTATGGCAAGTGGTTAACTTGCTGTAGCATGTAAAGTGTATTTCAATTCATATTCATGTGATGTGTGTAATCAAAGAAATTCGTTTTGGGATTTAAAGGGGTATGAACATGGGGTTTTGTAAACCATGAATCTGATTGCTAAATTGATTAGAAAATCATATATAATCTGAGTTGTATATTTGTATCTGATGAGATGTGTAAACCTAGATGAATTAGAGATGAATTTTTGGTTAAGGGATTGATGTTTAAATGGGTTAAAAGATTAAATGGAATTTTACCCAATTTGTAAAAACAGTAGAGAAAGTGAATTTGCTGGTGTTGTTAGACTTTATAGAGGTTCCTCATAAGGCTTTTTATGTCAATTGTCGATGGGAAATCTTAGTTTTCAGTGTAGAAGAAACTAGGGTTTGGAGGTGGGCGTCCATGTCTGAAACAGCTAACTCGGGGAAGACGAGGACCTGATCGATCAATCGCTCGAAGGAGGATCATCGATCGATCGATGGTCCGGAAATTTTGATAGCTTCGCCCAGTTATGCATATAAAGGGGAAAATTATATTATAATCTCTCATGTTTTAATAATTTGAGAAATTAACACATGAGTTTAAATCTAATTAATTGTGAATAAAATTAATTAGGATTTGGAGGAGACTTTGTGTGGCACATCATGATTAAAAATTAATTGGGATTTGGAGGAAATTAGGTGTGACACACTAGAGTTAAATTTTGGAAATTTAAATTCAAAATGATTAAATACGGATTGAGTGGACAAGTCCGGGAATATTGGTTGAGCGATACCGAGATGTAAATTTTATTTAGGTGAAGGCTAAATAATTTAGAGTCGGGGATATAGACTCGGGTGTTGTTTATTTCGGGCCACGAGAGTAAGTCCGAATACATTGGTTGGGGAGATAGCAAAATAAATTAATGTGCAAATTAATTAATAGTTTGAGTTGGACCATAAACTCATAATAAAATGGAATGGGCAATGGGCTTGTGTCACGGACTTAGTGCACGGCGTAGCCGGGATATTTTATATATATATATATACGGTGTGTGATAGTATATATATGGTGTGTGCATTAATATCAGGGGATATATATTATTACTATATGCTCTAGTGCTATAGGGGTAGGTTGCGCGTAGTGGATGAATCCCCTAGCTTGAGGACTAGGGCGAGTATAATCCCAGGTCATAGCGTCCGTTATATGGGTGAGGGGCATCTCACTTTCAGGGAAGGAATATGACCGCCTCCAACATTTACGTATTCACCAAGTTAGTGGCCGATTTTGACTTGGAGGTAACTAGGTTATGTGAACATACCTAGTGGGATAGCACTTTAGAGGATTTATACCCGGTGAGACTTTACTTGGGGGAAATACTATTATTAAATGTTATATCAGTATGTTTGTGAATACTGTGATATGATTGAGTATATAATTAGGTAAATAATTATATACGGGCTAATTAATACAAAGCATGAGTTTTATTATATGTATAACAGATGTGGAAGTTATATGAAATTAAAAAGGGAAATGATTTAATTAAGTTGATGATGATAATAACTTAAAAATCATAATTAAGGTATACTCGGTTAGAGTAGGGTGTTTGCAAAGGGTTTTATAATTTATCTAGTCATAAGATGAAAAACTAGGTGAATTTATTTAAGGCGTTAGTAGTGTACATTAGCGGAGGGGTGAGAATGTCCTCAAGGGAGTGCGGCACTAACTAAAATATGGAGAGCATGCATATTTACTTATTACTGCAAGTTAATCATTTGCTAAATGTTTTTCAAATGTGTTTGGGTACTAACCCTTGCTATAAATTTTTAAAAACCTTTTAGGTGTCCATCCAAAGGGACACCAGGCTTGACTCTATTTCAGGAAATCCGTTGTTGAAGCATATGTGGATGTTGCGGGAAGTTTGATAGACGCCTCACTCTTTCATTCTAGTGTAGAGACTTCAATCCATTATTCCGAGCATGTCGCTTGCAGTTCATTTAGTTTTTGTCACACTTGTTGAATTGATTACTTGTCTTTATTTTATATTTGTTGGAGTTTGGGCCAATGGTTTATTCGGTCAGTTAATAAATTGTTAATGGTTGTTTTAGTTAATATGATTATTGTGTTATTTTATTTTCCGCATCAGTTTCATTTAAATTAATGAAAGATAAAACTTGGCACCAGTCTAATTTTCTCACTTCAGTGGTTAGTAATTAAAAAGGGTGACAGTGACGCAAAGAATGATCCAACTGAGAAACCTGTTCTAACTTAATTTAAGACTGATCACCCGGGGTTAATTAGGCGGGGTGTCACAGAATTTAGTTATTTAAGTATCCGAGCGTCATACTCAAACTCTTCGCAGAAGTTGTAGCTCTATGAGTTAGCTTTGCACAATCAATGACGATGCATCAATCCGATTCCTAATGATCAAGTTATGACCATTTTCCTGGGGAGAATTTTCTTGGATTTTAGGCGAATTCATAAGTTTGAAGTAGAGTGCTGATTGATTGATCAAATTTGATCCATTGATCGATAGTTCCTTTTTGTTCTAGAAGGAAGGCAATGGAAGTTTTTTAGTTTCATCAATAGATCGATGCTAGAAATGTTTTGGCAAGTTTTTCTTATTGTTTTCTTTTATCGTTTCTTTTAATTCAACTTGTTATATATATGTAAGTTGGATATTTGTTAGATTCATTCATACTTTAGTTTAGCATAGATTAGTTTTGGTTTGGTATCTAATCTATCTATCTCTCTTAGGGTTCCATTCCATTTGTATGTAAGTTTTACTACTCATCATCTTCCTCATTATTATAAGCTTGCTTTGTTTATGTTATGCTTTGATTAATTTGTTGTTTTCATTAATTTCTTGCTTTATTTACCTCCCTTATTTAGTTATGTGCTTTAATATGATTTTTAGCTAATTTATTTTAGGTTGATAGTGTTGAAATCACATGGGTTAATTAGTTTCCTTGCTATGCTACGATGGGTTAAGGATAGTTTAGTGGGTTAATTATTCTTGGTATTACGCCTAGGAGATTTAATGGTGTATATCACATATACATCATATTTATAGCTGTTAATGTGTAATTTCGGGAATATTCGTGGACATCATAATCACAATGAGCTTTTATAGGAATTTAAAGGGTGACAACTCTAGGGTTTATTAATTGTCCAAATGAAATTAATCTTGTTAACTCTTTTCTTTCCATGTATCTGTTTATGCTATATAGTTGAGAAACGTGTGTGCTCGCGTTCAAATGATCAAGTTATATATAAAACCCTTTTAACACAAACAAACCCTAAACATGCAGCAGTATGTGATTGAATAAATTGATAATCTACGCAAGAACATTCAAACACATGCAATTAAGGAAAAATCCCCCTCAGGGGCAAAACCATTTATTTTCACTATAATTTGTAAGAGAACGGCTTACAATCGGATTACAATGAAAATACAAGTTGACTAAGAATTACCCTCGGGTATCGGATTCTATAGTCGCGGCTGGAATTATCCCTTTCCAGTAGGGCTGAAATGAAGAAGAAGAACGGTCTCCTCCACAAGGGTTGAACAAACCAAAGTTGTGTTCTTGGGTTGCTTAAAGGATTCACAAAGGTTTGGCAATGATGTGTGAATCAAAACATGAGTCTTGGGACTCAAGAATATGAAGACTAGGTGTATTTGGACTCTCAAATTCGTCTCCTAAAGTCTTGCAAAACAACTCCCCCGAAGTTGGTATTTATAGGAAAAAATATGAAGAGTCCCACGTTCTTAAAACTCTAAAATTCTATCCAGCGTACAAAAAAAACAGCATTCTTTAAGGAATTTTCTCTATCTTCAAAAGGTCATAACTCCTTCACCGTAGCTCGGATTGAGGTGCCGTTTTTTCCAGTATCTTCGTTGCGGTGAGCTCTTCAACTTTCTAGTTGACCAGACCTCCAAACTATGGATGTGAAATTACGAAAATACCCTTGAACTCTCCTATTGTGCCTTTTTTTCACTGTTTTGACTTCCCTTGCGTACCACTTGCATTAAGTCCCTAAAATCTTGGAACGTGAAGTCATTGAGGCAGATGTGGGACATATTAGTGGAGATAATGCATGCTTGATTCCCGGAATTCGGATAGAGGCCGTCATGTGAGATCGTGAGGAGACGTGCCAAATGTAGCGGCGTACGACATAAATAAATGAAACATTTCGGACATATGAAAAATGTCCTTACAAATCTCCCCCTATGTCTATGCCGGTACATACATAAAAAATCCGAATTATCAAATATGAAATTGCCTATACAAATCTACCCTCCCATGAACCCAAAACTGGAAAAGGTACAAATGAATAGTCTTCATCGTTTGTTCTTTAATTCTTCAGGAATCTCAAAACTTTTCTCATCAGGGTGTGCAACATATAGATCTGCAATCTTCATACCTACACACATGAGACAAAGCAAATACCACGTGACATATCGAGTTTGAAATGAGATAACATGGATATCAATATATGATAAAAACATAAGCAACAAAAACTCCCCCAGAATTCAAACTCCCCCATAATATGATAATTCTTTCTCCCCCTTTTTATGATGTCCCCAAATGGACAAATTAGAGAAATAAATCAAATAAGCAAGTGCGGGGTGTCACTAGGATAAAAACACACCATGAATAAACAGAAAGCAACCAAGTCAATGATAGTGTAAATGAAGTGGTGTGATCAAATTCGATAGGAAAATCAATGCATACAAACATGACATATGTGCACGATGAATATTGGATATTCCTAGCGAATGAACTCAAATGCTTCCTTTGGTGTAAAAGAGTGACAGTATAAGATATTGACTCAATCAAATCAACAAATCAAAGCTCAAAATGATTTTCACACCAATAACGTCCAAAATGATTTTATGCTTTTTCAGGACTTTCAAGGAAGTGCAAACCCGTTTAGATTCTCCAACCAAACTCCCTCAGATATTGTATTGAATAGAGGCATTCTAAATTCTCAAACTTTAGAGAATTGATGGTGAAACCTAAGTGGCCCATATTTGGCATGAATTGCTTTTTATTGCCTTTAAATTTTTTCGGGCTCTTTTAACCTCTTTGGACCTCGGATATTAAAATTCCTCCATTTTTTAGGTCCTTTTTAACGGTGGCTTTTGCGCAAAGGATAGATGATTACCTTTCGCAGCCCCTCCCCGTTATACAAAAACACACAGTCTCACCAAAATGGTTTTTACATGCATTCCAATCTTGTCAAGTTTTATCGCATATTGTACATTGTATAGACAGGATTGAGATGAAAACACGCAAGCCAACATGAGATAGACAAGTGCAATAATCAAATATAGCCGTGCATGTGTGCAATAAAGGATATAGGAGTCAAACATGTAGGAAGATATCACTAATTACATCTCAAAGACTCCAATCAATGTAAAGCACATGTATGAAATGATGTAGCCTCTCAAATCTCTATCAAACAGTCACATGGATAAATGGAATGAAGTTGTGACTTGGCTATCTTACATGCTCATCCATAAAAGAAGCAAAATACAAAAATCTTTTTGGATTTTTTCAAAAATTTGGAAAAATAAAATCTTTTTGTGCTTTTCTCAAAATTTTTCTTAAAGGAAAATCTTTTTGTATTTTTTTCAAAAGAAATATAAAAAGCAAAAAGAATAAAACAAAGCTGTACAACAAAGTAATGGTACATATAAAACAGACTAGCAATAGGAAGCATATGATATGAACATGAAGAAGCATCCTATTCTAGACATAGACCAACCCCTCAGTCAACTGTGCAAATCCCTAAAGATTTCCTAAGACTCTCAAATCTAAGGGCATCTAAAGGTTTCGTGAAAATATCGGCTAACTGACGGTCGGTAGGAACAAAACTCAGGGATACGACTTTCTCTTCAACTAACTGACGAATAAAGTGCTCAAGTATCCTGATGTGTTTTGTGCGCGAATGCTGAACTGGATTGCGGGATATGTGTATCGCGCTCGTGTTATCACAGGAAATGGTCATGGTGTCCTGTGATATCCCATAATCCTCCAGCATTTGCTTCATCCACAAGAGTTGTGTGCAACAACTTCCGGCGGCTATGTACTCAGCCTCCGCAGTGGACAAAGAGATGGAATTTTGCTTCTTGCTCAGCCAGGAGACAAGAGCAGAACCAAAATAGAAACACCCACCAAAAGTTCTCCTACATCCATCTACATCCCCAGCCCAATCGGCATCCGAGTAGGCGGACAGACGGTCATCGGTATCAAAGGAATACCAAATCCCGTATGAGAGAGTCCCACTTACGTATTTAATAATACGTTTTAGAGCAAGTAAATGTGACTCTTTTGGGGATGCCTGATAACGCGCACAGACTCCAACACTAAAGGCGATGTCGGGACGACTGGCAGTCAAGTAGAGGAGACTACCTATCATACTCCGATATAAGGTTTGCTCTACTTCCTTGCCTGAAGTGTCCTTACTAAGCTTGGTAGTGGTACTCATAGGTGTACGTGCATGCTTAGCGGAGTCCAAACCAAATTTCTTCACTAGGTCTCTAGCATACTTGGATTGGGAGATGAACATCCCATCCTCTAGCTGACGAACCTGGAGACCAAGGAAGAATGTAAGCTCACCAACCATGCTCATCTCAAACTCACTTTTCATCTCCTCCTCAAAGTGGTGAGCATGCTGGGAGCATGTGGATCCAAAGACTATGTCGTCCACATAGACCTGGGCAACCAAAATAGCACCGTCATCTCTCCTGACAAACAACGTCATATCTACTCCCCCTCTCTTGAAGCCACGAGCTAAGAGATAAGAAGTAAGCCTCTCGTACCAAGCACGGGGTGCTTGCTTCAAACCATACAAGGCTTTCCTCAGATAGTAGACGTGCTCAGGGTGCTGAGGGTCTTCAAACCCTTTTGGTTGTTCCACATAAACCTCCTCCTGTAGAATGCCATTCAAAAAGGCACTCTTGACATCCATCTGATACACCTTGAAGCGCAGATGACATGCGATGGCGAGCAGAAGACGGACGGACTCAAGCCTCGCAACAGGAGAAAATGTCTCCCCAAAGTCTACACCCTCTATCTGTGTGTAGCCTTGAGCGACCAACCTAGCCTTATTTCGGATTATGGTACCATTTTCATCCATTTTGTTCTTAAAAATCCACCGGGTACCTATCACATTAATCTCACTAGGTCGGGGGACAAGTTCCCAGACATCATTCTTTTTAAACTGAAGCAACTCATCCTGCATAGCAGATATCCAGTGTTCATCCTTGAGTGCTTCTTTATGGTTCCTGGGCTCGACTTTGGACGTGTAGCAAAGATGGCTAACAACGTTCTCTAGCTGAGCACGAGTCTTGACCCCTAGAGTGGGATCACCAACAATGGCAGAAGGGTCATGACTCTTGCGAACCCAAGCAGGTGTGTCCCCTAACACAGGAGTAGGGTCCACAGAGTGTGAGAGAGGAACATGTAAATCACTGTCAGAACAATCCTCATCCTCACACTGAAGGTTAGGATCAATAACCGTCGGAGGTTCGTCATCTTGCACGGTGACGTTTATTGATTCCATAATCTTAAAGCTCTTCAGGTTAAAAACCCGGTACGCTCTGCTATTCGATGAATATCCTAGAAATATTCCCTCGTCGCTTCGGGAGTCAAACTTTACTAATTTCTCTTTATCCCGTAGGATGTAGCATTTACTCCCAAAGACACGGAAATATGCCAGGTTGGGCTTCTTGTCAGTCCACAACTCATAAGGAGTGTGAAGTGTGTGTGGACGCAGATACACCCTATTCACCGTGTGGCATGCAGTAGACACTGCCTCTGCCCAAAATCTCCTAGAAACTTTACAACCTAGAAGCATAGATCTAGCCATCTCTTGGATCGTTCTATTCTTTCTCTCAACAATCCCATTTTGCTGAGGAGTTCTCACAGCAGAAAACTCATGTTTGATCCCAAGGCTATCACAGTACAAATCAACCTTTGCTTCCTTGAATTCAGTGCCGTTGTCACTACGTATTCTGTTAATAGTGACACCGTGTTGATTTTGCAGGACACGGCACTTGGTCGTTAAGAAATCTACAGCATCGAATTTCTCTCTCAGAAAACCTACAATGGAGTATCTGGAGAAATCATCTACCATCACGAGGATGTACCTCTTACCACCTAGACTCTCAGTACGAGTGGGACCCATAAGATCCATGTGAATCAACTCCAGAACACGAGAGGTGGTAATGGAATGTAACTTCCTATGAGGACTACGAATTTGTTTTCCCAACTGACAGGGTTCACAAACGGTCGAAGTTGACTTTCCAAGAGATGGTAAGCCATGTACTAGGTCCTTTTTAGATAAACGATTGAGATCTCTAACGTTCACGTGACTTAGACGTTGGTGCCACAGATCCATAGGAGTGATTGTGGCGCTGTTGCAGACAAGTGAGGATGTGGGCTCAGTCCCATAGCAATTATCCTCGGTCCTCACCCCTTGCATAAAAAGTTTACCGGCTTGATTGTAGACTTTACACGCGTTCCGGTCAAACTTTACTGCAAAGTTAGTGTCGCACAGCTGGCTAATGCTGAGAAGGTTTGCTTTCAAACCTTTGACATACAAAACATTTTCTAGCTTAGGAAAACCAGGTAACTCGATAGTACCTCGTCCAATAATGCTAGACTTACTCTTATCTCCAAAGGTGACTCTGCCATCTTGATAATCCTCAAGAGTAGTAAAAAATGAGGCATCACCTGTCATATGTCTGGAGCACCCACTGTCAAAATACCACTGTCAGGTATTATGTGCTTTGAGAGCAACATGAACAACAAAAGCCTTTTTATCTTTCTTCGGTACCCAAGCAGTGGTAACATTTTGTTTGCCTTTGTTGTTGTTGGTTTTAGCTGTAATGTGAGAAGCATTCACTAACGGCAAAGACATCCGTCTGAATTCTTCCATCAAACTCTGAGAAGTGGCAGCTAAGAACTCAACTCACTCTCTCAGACTAGAAAACTCATCAGTATGACGTGGTGGAGTAGTAGTACGTCGTGTCCGACCCATGCTATAGCAAAACTCCCTAAGGTGTCCTTTTCTTTTGCAATAGGTACAAAAGAGTGCAGTCAAAGGTGGACCTTGGTTTGCTTTTCTTGGTCGAACTCTCCTACGAGGTTTTTGACGGTGACCATAAGGGGTTGTAGTAAACTCAGGAACTGGTCCAGGTGCAATTTGGGACGTGGAGGCACCATCATAACCAATTCCTTGTCGATCACCAAAACCTAAAGCGGGGCCGAGGAGCATCTTTCACATCTTCCTAGATCTGTCCTCGATTTGTACCTTGACTTCCCATGCTTTCTCAAGATCATGAGTCAGTTGGGCAACAAGGGCTTCAAGTTTCTTCCGAGTCTCCATGAAGGAATGGAGCTGACTCGTAAGACTAGCCACTTGTTTAGTCAAGTCCCCTCTCTCTTTCTCTAAAACACTCTCTCTCTCTCTAAATAGGATCTCTTTCTCGACACAGGCAGATTCTCTCTCTCTCAGTGCGGTGCAGGTGGAGGACTCTCTTTCTCTCACTTTTCTTAAGTCTTCCTCTAAGCTGGTGATCTTAAGAACTAACGCTTTGTTTCTCTTTTTAGTTTTAAAAGACTCAGAATACAACTCAGCGTAGGCGCGTTGAATATCACTCTCGCTCTCACTTGAATCATCCTCCCCCTCACTCACATCGATCTCACTGTCGAGGTGTCCCTGTGAAGCATCATCCTCATCGTCGTGAGGAGAGCTAGGAGTGCTCACATGACTGGCCATGAATGCGGTGAAGTTACACTCATGCGGTGATTCATCTCCCGAATCCACCGTCTCGACCTCACTGTCGTCACTAAGGGTAGCATTAAGTACAACTTTCCCTTTCTCTCTATTCAGACGATTGGCACACTCAAAAGCTCTATGACCCCTACCATCACACTCAAAACATCTCTCACTTTCTTTCAGAGAAGGATTTTTGGAAACTTTTTCATTTTTCTTTTCAAACTTATTTTTCTCAAATTTCTTTTTATCTTTAAAATTGCCATTTTTCTTAAATTTGAGAATCCTCTTGAATTTTTTTGCGAAAAGAGCCAAATCATCTAAGTCAAAATCGCACTCAGAATCTGACGTGTCAGTCTCTCTCTTTCTAGATGACTCTACCCTCTTTCTAGCTGACCCCTCACTCCTTCTCTCTTGGGCTTTAAGAGCAATTCCCTTATCTTTAGATTTAGCATTTTTAGGGAACATATCAATTTCATAAGTTTGCAAATCTCCTACAAGTTCTTCCAATTTTACCGTATTTAAATTACTCATAGAATTTAGCACAGTGACTTTAGGGATAAAACGCTTAGGTAAAGAACGAAGAATCTTTTTAACAACTCTAGCATTCGGAATTTGTTCACCAAGATTAAAACTAGTATTCACAATGTCAGAAAGTCTAGCAAAAAATTCATCAAAGCATTCAGAATCATGCATGGTGATTGTTTCAAATTGAGTTGTCAAGTTTTGCAACTTAGACTCTTTCACAGCATTAGTTCCTTCATGGGTGAGTTGTAAAACATCCCATGCCTCTTTTGACGTGGTACACGTCATTATGCGTTTGAACTCATCAGGTGTGACAGACCCAGAAATAGCACTTAGACCCTTAGAATTAAAAGATGACCTATAATTTCTTCATCAGACCAAGAAATGTCAGGTTTCAAGTTGGTCACATTATCAACAGTCACGGTGGGAGGAGTCCACCCTCGTTCAACCAAAATCCAGACACGTTCATCAATGGCTTTTAAAGCCGACCTCATACGGGCTTTCCAATAAGCATAATTTGTCCCGTCAAAAATAGGCATTTTATAATATGACTTCTCCATTTGAACACGCACTTTTTCAAAAATCAATTTTTTCAGAAAATTGATATCTTAGAAAAATTTTGCGGAAAAAAAAAATACGCGATAGATTAGCGTAACCTGCTCTGATACCAATTTGAGAAACGTGTGTGCTCGCGTTCAAATGATCAAGTTATATATAAAACGCTTTTAACACAAACAAACCCTAAACATGCAGCAGTATGTGATTGAATAAATTGATAATCTACGCAAGAACATTCAAACACATGCAATTAAGGAAAAATCCCCCTCAGGGGCAAAACCATTTATTTTCACTATAATTTGTAAGAGAACGACTTACAATCGGATTACAATGAAAATACAAGTTGACTAAGAATTATCCTCGGGTATCGGATTCTATAGTCGCAGTTGGAATTATCCCTTTC
The DNA here is from genome assembly GCA_949130495.1 of Sambucus nigra. Classification (NCBI taxonomy): domain Eukaryota; kingdom Viridiplantae; phylum Streptophyta; class Magnoliopsida; order Dipsacales; family Adoxaceae; genus Sambucus; species Sambucus nigra. The sequence goes on from OX422215.1 coordinate 151,449,797, forward strand.
CAGTAGGGCTGCAATGAAGAAGAAGAACGGTCTCCTCCATAAGGGTTGAACAAACCAAAGTTGTGTTCTTGGGTTGCTTAAAGGATTCACAAAGGTTTGGCAATGATGTGTGAATCAAAACATGAGTCTTGGGACTCAAGAATATGAAGACTAGGTGTATTTGGACTCTCAAATTCGTCTCCTAAAGTCTTGCAAAACAACTCCCCCGAAGTTGGTATTTATAGGAAAAAATATGAAGAGTCCCACGTTCTTAAAACTCTAAAACTCTATCCAGCGTACAAAAAAAACAGCATTCTTTAAGGAATTTTCTCTATCTTCAAAAGGTCATAACTCCTTCACCGTAGCTCGGATTGAGGTGCCGTTTTTTCCAGTATCTTCGTTGCGGCGAGCTCTTAAACTTTATAGTTGACCAGACTTCCGAACTATGGATGTGAAATTACGAAAATGCCCTTGAACTCTCCTATTGTGCCTTTTTTCACTGTTTTGACTTCCCTTGCGTACCACTTGCATTAAGTCCATAAAATCTTGGAACGTGAAGTCATTGAGGCAGATGTGGGACATATTAGTGGAGATAATGCATGCTTGATTCCCGGAATTCGGATAGAGGCCGTCATGTGAGATCGTGAGGAGACGTGCCAAATGTAGCGGCGTACGACATAAATAAATGAAACATTTCGGACATGTGAAAAATGTCCTTACAATAGTCCATGTCAGGGATACGATTCTAAATTTATAATTTTATTCATATTATTGATTAAGTTTTATTAATCTCCTAGTTTAATGATTTCCACTCATCACCTTTTACACTTTTATTTAAGAAGTATTAAATTAATAGAATTCTAACAACAATTCCTTGCGATTAGATCCCTACTTGCCTCTACACTCTATAGTTAGCATGGAAAGTTTTTGTATTTATTTGTATTGAGCTTAAACACTCAACGACATATTTTACCTATAGATAGTTTACACCTACTATTAAAATGGTAATGATGTCGGGGAATAGTTTATTTTAGAATATTGATTTATATTTTTACTATTTTCCTTTCAATTTGTATTTTTTATTTTTGTAATATCCCGCCCTGGTAAATTAATTAAATTATATATTGATTATATACGAGGAGGAATTAATTATAATTATAAAGCGAATTATTGGATTATGGATGGGTTATAGAATTATTGGTTATAAATTAATTAAATTACATATATCTCTACCAAGATTTTGGAAGCTAATTGGGGCAAATCCGTGATACCTTGAAAGTTGGTCATTTCAATGCAATGGTTGTTGATCTAATGAGAAGGGAATATCGTTTTAACAACAAGAAGTGTCATTCGAAAGATGCTGACGGAAATAGTAAGCGTTGATCCATTTCTGAGTGCTGTCTTGATACCAATCCTTGGATTGGATGTGGTGCTGGTATTTGAAGCCTCCTCACACCTGATAAGGGAACACTTTGGAGTGATATGGTTTACTCTTTGGGAAACAACTAATTGGTTTGGGTTATAAGAAGGCAAATCGTATGAGGTTTGGGAGAACACTTAAATCAGATTTACACCCCCTTTTCTCTCTAGCTTGGGCTCCCATGGAGGACACCCTTCTCCCTAGACAATTACCACACTTCCCCACCACCATGCACCACCTAGAAATACCATTAGAGGAGCTCAAACCACCCTTATGCACCATATAAGACCCTAGATAGATACGTGGGAGTGAAGAGGATGACATTCTTGGAGTTATGTGGAGGTTTATAGAATGCTTCTTGGAAGAAGAATAAGGATTTCATAGAGAAGAAGAATAAGCTTTCATGGAGATTACTTAGGATGAATTTTAGAGAAAATCTTGAGGCCACCTTTGGAGGTGGAGGTCCTTCATCTTCTTCAACATCTCCACCATTTTAGAGCTCCTTTATGGCAAGAACAACTAAATTTGATATAAGTTTTTGGTGTAGTCTAAGTTCATCATATTATTTACATATATTAGACTAAATATATGTAGGATAGATGTTTGTTTGCATCCATGTGTGGATTAGTAACCATCTTAGGATTTCTATGAAAATGGGCTACAAAAAGGATGATTTAAATTAGGTCTTGAAAACATAGAAAATTCCAAAATATAATGATTCAACATTTTATGCAATAAAATTTGTTAAAATGATGTTTTGAAAGTATATTATGGACATTTTTATGGAATAAAAAAGTGAGAAAATATTGTTTATAGTAAAAGGGAAACAATGGATATTTTTATAGAGTAAAAATGTGAGAAAATATTATTCTTGTTAAAATAATGGAAGAACGCATATTATAAAGTTTCTTAGACTAAAAAGTGATTTTAAGAGAATGGTGTATTTTCTAGTGGTTTGATGTTTAATATTTTATGGAATAAAATATTTGGAATGATGTTAATCTTGCCAAAAAATTTATAAAATAAATATTTCTAAGCTTCTAGAAAACAAAGTTAGAATTATAAAAAAATGGACATTTATTAAGTTTAAAGAAATTAAAATTGCCCCATGACTTAAAATGCATGTTTTTTTGCACACGGTATAAATATATAGGATGAGATGCATGTTTGAACCATTTAATAGGCTTTTAGGATTTAAAGTCCACTTCTTCATGCGAATAAACTTGTGGTATTTTGGTAATGAATATATGAACAAGTTGAAAGAATTTCTAGTTGGATTTAAACATGAAATAAGAAAAGTTAGAATTGTAGTCTTCAAAGTGTGTGAAATTAGGACTAAAAGATATGATGAACATGAGATTATAAGACTAAATGTGTTGATAAAATAATTAGGTTTTTTTGGATTTAGTCCCATCTACAAAGATATATTTAGGTTCCACTCCCCTGTGTTTTTAAAATTGCAAAAAGTCCTATAACCACCCAAAGCCACTTATAACTTCCCTGTAACCACTCATCCTTTTTTTTATAGACAATGACACTTGTCCCATATAGGACCAACAACCAAAAAAATAAAAATATGGGAGTGTTGACAAATAAATCATTATAAATAGGACTAAATACCTAAGATCCCAAAAAGAATTGGTATTTTTTTTATGAAACTAGTCTTAAATGTAAATGGATCTCTTAAATGAAGAAGGCAAAGTAATGTGAGTTTTGGGAAATTAACACTTGTGAAAATGGAGAAAAATATGATTTTGAAAACAAATGGATAAAATGGTAATTTTACTTAAAGTGGAACATTTTCATGGAATAAAAATGTTACAAAGGGTGTTACACAATGGGTTCTAAATGAATATGATATTTGGAATAAAATCAAGGTTAAAGTGTAAAGGACATGAAGTGGTAAATTTTCAAACTGTAACACAAGATGGGGCGGTAAAGTCCCGGGTTTTGACTTCAGCCGGGTAAAAAGAAAATTAGAATAATATGGGCATTTGTAAAATGTTAAAATACATAAAAGGAACTCGGTTGACATCAGAAAAAGCAAGAAGGGCCCAGAGCCCTTGGATGAAAAGCCCTAAATCACTGGCCAGAGCATATGGTGCACATAACTCGTGGTGTGGAGCTCGTGGAAGTATGCGGTACAGGAAGATTCCGAGAAAAGACAAAGAAAATTTGAACACGTCAAGAAATAAGTTGTGTGGTAAATTATGTTAACACAACCTAGCTTGAATGGATATCTGTAATACCCCGTAATTTTATGACTTTTAAATTTAGTATAATTAAAAGTTAATGGGCCAAATTATTATGGATTAATTGAAATTAATTAATTAATAAATTAATTGGGATTAATTCGGATTGAATATTACTGCTGATAACAGTAATATATTATTGAATATTACTTAGTGATATATAAGTAACATGTGAATATGATAATTATGAATATTTTTGTGAGATACAAATACGACAATTATAAAACTTAAGTCGGGACGTGCTTGTAAGTTGTGTCGGGACTAAAGTTGGGTAATAAAATGTAAATTAATTAAATATCATTCGCATGATCATTTTGAGTGTGTCGTTGAGTCCAGAAGGGTCGAAATAGGTAGAAAAGTATAATCAGGTGTTTGATTTGGGTCTTGGGTCAATTGGAAGATGAAAGGACACCCCGAAGGAGCATTTTAGTCATTTGGCTTGGGAGATGAATATTATCCATGTTTTTTGTATTTTTGCTAGCCTTGTTATATAAGTGGGCTTGCTAGCCTTGAAGACTTGTTATATAAGTGGGTTTACACTCTACGTAAGTTTCATTTCATCTATTTTCATTTGTGAGTTCTTTAAGAGAAAGTTAAAAGACTTTGAGAGAAAATAAAAGTCACCATGTGGAGAGGAAGAGTTTCCTTGAAGAATAACAGTCATATTGGGCAATCAAAGGGGATAACCACAAAAAACCATTGTATCTAAACCTTCCCCCATCGCCCAAAAGTCGTTGGAAATTCTTCGAAAAAAGGAAAGAGGAGGTTCTAACATTATCTTCTCCAAAGGTTCAAACCAACACTAAGAGGCAAATGATTCTTGCTCTATTTCAGTGTTTATAATATCCATGTTACATTAGGATTTTTTTTGGGATTATGAACTTATGAATTTGGGATTAAAATGATTGATAAATCTTATTTAATGGATATGCAAATTCATGTAGTTGATTATTCATGTAGAGGTTATGAACATGATGAACATGTAGAAAAAATATATGTTTATGGAAAAAATGGAAAATGATGATAGGTGTTGATGTAAAAAATTAAATAGCTCTAATTATTCAATCACAGATAAATAAAATGAGACAAAGATTTTAAAGTGGTTCAGCCTTATAAGAATGGCCTACGTCCACTGTTATGTTATTGCTGAGTATTTTAGGAATTCTCGATTATATGTTTTCTCAAGAAATTTCGATCCCTTTGAATGAGGGTGATACAAGGTATTTATAGCCCTTAGGCAGTATATGAAAGGGTTGATACATTAAATGATATACATATGAAATGGTAATACATTTAATGCAGCGTGTGCGTCAAGATGATAAACATTCAATGAATAATTGAACTGTTGATTATCTGGCAATTAATGCTACGGCCGAGATGCAGCTCGGACCGCCTTAGTTGCTCGTTGCTCAGGAGTTCCTCGGAGCGCTAGAGTACCTCGGAGTGCTGAAGTTCCTCGGTGTATCTTCGTTTCTCGGGAGTTCATGAGTTGGTCGGGGAAATGAACTTCCTCGTTGCTATTATGCTAAGTAGATTGACTCGTGTCTTCATATCATTCGTCCATATCAGCATATTAATTTTGGTATCAACAGAAGCCCCCAATGTTTCATATTTCAAACTTTGAGGTGTATGGAACATTCTTTCTCGGTATATGGCGATATTAAATGACTTTCCTGGGTTTTAGGAGCCTTTTCTTCATATTTGAATTTCTTTCAAATTCACAGAATCCACCTTTTTCGAATTTTTATGAGTGCTTCGATCTTCGTGCATTTTTATCCTTTTAGCCGTCGGTGGCGTATTAGTTTCTTTTGTGTAATCATTTCCTTCGCAGCTTCCCAAGGTAAAGTATTTAAACTTCTTAGGTAACCATACCGTCTTCTACCTTTTCCAATTTTCTGCATTCAAGCTTTCTGTTCTCTCTCTCTCTTGTGCGTTCATCTTTTCCTTCGCTAGTTGTCAGATCTTCCTTTTTCCTGTAAGATTCTCTTCTTTTCTTCTATATTTCTTTTATTCACTATGGTTTATATTGTGGAGTCTGTTGAGAAATTTCGTTCCGATTTTTCCATTCCTTCCTGGGTAACTTTGGAGGTTCTTTCTGAGCCTTTAGATTATTTTCGATTGGCTGAGGGACATTGGTTCCCCAGTCTATTCATTGCTGAATGTGGATTTTCTTTTCCGCCAAACCCCTTATGCTTAGAGTTCTGTCAGTACTTTGACGTTGTTCCTGCAAAAATAGCCCCCAATTCATGGAGAATAATTAATGGGGTGTATAAATTAAATCTAACTCATGGAACTCGTATAGGGATTCCTGAGATTATGTATTGCTATAGATGGGCTATTTTAGATAATGTTTATTACTTAAAAACTAGGTTTTTAAATAGGGCTCTTGTAGTTAACCTCCCTGATGCAAATAGAGATTATTTTGAACATGGGGTGGTTATTAAAAATTGGCAATATGCCCCCTTGGTTAGAGATGCAGTATACCAGGGTCCTAAATGCCCCCCATATGGCAATGGGATAGGTTTATTCTCATTTTCCTTTACTTATGAAATTATGCTTTTATCATATTTGACAAAATGTATGACTGATATTTCATTATGTATTTATTTGCAGTTGATAGTAAAAGAAAAACTCCAAAAGAATCAGAGGTTAATATTAAGCATCTGAAACTTATCTGGGGTTTGCATAAGAACATTGCAGACGAGCACATCAGGTTTGCATCATATTTGCTGCAGTATAGGAGTTACACGACTTCTTATACTGCTCGTCCTGTGATTAGATCTGTTGAGCCAGCCTCAACTCCGGAGGATTCTTCTTCAGATTCTCACATCCCTTTAAGTAGAAGAATGGGCAAGAAAAGAGCTCCCCCTGCTCTATTTGATGACATTACTTCTGCTGCTGAAGCCAAGAAAAGAAAAATTGATGTCCCAGAGGGGACTAAGAAGGTGGATGTTGCGCCTTCCAAAGCTACCGAGAAGCCCCCAGTGGCTCCGAGCAAGAAGGTTGCTCCTGTGGAGATGACTGCTATCTCTCCGACCAAGAGCTCTTCCTTGGTTGAAATTGCTGAAGTTCCTTTGAGGAGATTGAGGAAATCGTCCTCAGTCAATTTGGCTGAAACTGCCAATCTGACTGAAACCATCTCTTCTCTACCAGTTGGTGGTGTTGGTGTTCCAACCATCATTCCTCCGAGCTCTGCCATGATCTCGGTAAAAACTTGGATCATACCCGAGGTCCAAGGAATTGATGAAAATATTTCTAGGGATATGCTGACATCCCTAGCTACCCGTCACCTTGCTTCAGTAAATTTCTCATACTCTGAATTTCCTTTCTTTCTTTGAATACTTGTATTTTTGTACTGACCTGTCACTTTTTACTTTGTTTAGCTGGTGAATTGTTTTAACAACATCGTGAATAAAGATGAAGCAATTAAAGCTTCCAGCTCCTCGTCGGGGGTAGAGGATGCTCTGCTGGGTTTGACCCAATCCTTGAAAGATTCTCGTCAGCAGTATAGTGAGGACAAAGCTGTCTGGGAGAAAAAGTTGTCTATAGTTGAAGCTGAGAAGGTGAAGTTGGCTGAGACCTCCAAGAGTTTGGAGAATAAGGTGAAAAGTTTAGAGATTGAGCATCAAAAATATGACGACAAGCTCAAGAACTTTGGAGAGCTTGAAGATAAGCTGAAAAAGGCAGAGGAAGAGTTGTCCGTCCTGCGAGATGTAAAGCGCCAAAAAGAAGAATTGGTTGTGAAGTTAAAGACTGCCGAGGATCTTCTATCCGAGAAGCTCTCCTCGGAGAAACTGAAAAGAAAGCTCGCAGTTAAAAAATCCTTCAGCGCTGGCTGGGATAAAGGATGGGACAAAGGGATTGCTGCGATGACATCCCAAGTACAATACGGGAAGTTGAAATACTTCCGAGATGGCTGGGTAGCTGCCCTGTAGGAATTGAAGATCAAAGACGACTCTGAGCTATTTCAGCTACACCTCCCTGGTCCTCCCCCACCAATTGTAGAAGAAGAAGAAGAAGAAGATGAGCCTATCTCTGATGAATCTTCCATGGCCATAGGTGATCAAGTCCCTGCCTCTCTACCTTCTGCCAACGAGGACATTTCTTCCATGCCTCCTCCTCCGGAGAAAATTTCAACTCCTGCTGATCAAGCTGCTGTTACCACCGAGCAACCAAGCTCCTCGTCCCAGCCTCCCGAGAAAGTCTTGGGAGACAAGGAAAAGGTGTGAAGTTGTTCGGTATCATTTCTATCTTTCGTTATCATTTGTAATCAAACAATGTAACCTTTTTATGATCTAATAAAATACATCTTTGTTCTTCTCTGTTGTTGATTATTTATTTTTGTGGACTGTTGTCTTCTTTTCATTATTAGTTTGTGGCTAGAATGGAACTGATATCTGCACATGATATAAAGCTAATGCAGCAATGCCATGAATATTATAAAGCTGGTCATACAAATTTGAGTGTATCAGAAATTGCTGACATCCTTGGCCATGAGGCCTCAGAACAAGCAATTGAGGCTTATCAGTACTTGAAGGATTTACTTGACCGAGATGTGGCCAACAACGTGGCCTACTATAATTTGATTGAGGAGCTTCATTATTCCTTAGAAGATCTTCAGAGTCAGCACAATGAATCAACTGCTTTGTTGCACAAGGAATATGAGAATAGGTATCAACAGCTTTCCTCTGAGACAGGTCACAAAAAGATCATCGTTGGGTACGATGTTAGGGAGAGAACCCTAAAAGGTGAAGTTGAGGCCTGCAGACAGATCGCCGAGCTGCTGGAACATGAGAACAACAATTTGCAGAAGAAGTTGGCACAATATGAGTCTGCAGCTTCATCCTCTACTGCCTTGGTACCTGTCACTGATGAAGGATTCTCATTCTTAGAGGTTGAAAACGCCAAATTAAGGCAAGAATTGGATACTCTGAGAAGGTCTAGTATCTCTACTACTGCTCGGGGATGAGGAAGAGGGTCTCGTGGGCGAGGAAGATCTGTTCACAATGTTGTCGAGGAGCAAAATTCTCCACCTGCTCGGAGTCAATCAAGAGTTCTTAGCCGTAATGTTGAAGAATCTCGTACTCTGTCAACATTGGAAACCCAAGCGTACCAACTGAACGCCAAAGATCAGGCTTTGTCTGAAATGTCCAAGAAAAACCTATCTTTGGAAGATCAACTTACTGCGATGAAGTCTGCTTTGAATGATAAAGATGTTTTTGCCAGGAGCCTTCACGAGCAACTAGAGAGAATAACTTTCCAATTCCACAAACAACCTCGGGAGTTTTGGATGGCAGGATATAATGAAGCCCTTTGTCACTTGGATGCTCGTCTTGAAAATGCCCATAACGAAGGTTATAAACAAGGATGGTTGAATGCCCGGGGTGTGTTAAAGCTAGAGTAGGGCCATTTTCTATGGGATTATCATGCTCCTGGGCTACTAGACTTGCCTGTACTGCCTTATAAACTAGACATGGAATGGATCCCAGCTCGTGCCATTCCTCGTAGCTTAATTTTAAAATACCTTGGTGACTATAGTCTTCATTCTCAGATTGAATTATCTCGTCCCGAGCATCTCCTGGATACACCTTCTGTGATGAACGTCAGAATGCTCAGAGATGTTAATTTCATTAATTATTCTCTTTGCCTGGAGGATCCTCCTGCTGGCGAGGAGCCTGTTTCAAAAGCTAAAGGAAAGAAACCAATAGAATAGGTTTTTCAATGTAACAGTTAGCACATATATGGAGCTTGTAATTTATTTTGATTTTAATGAAAGAATTTCATTTTCTGTTTGCAAATCTGTATTGCTATTGTTTTGTGTTTATCAAACATTTTTACATTTGTGCATATGTATCTGTTAAAAAGATAACAATATGGTGCTGTTCATCAACCAACTTAGTAATCAAAATTACAAGTATCAATGTTGCTCAATTCACTTAATAATAAAGTAATGAGTATAAAATGTTTAAAATATTTCCAACCAACCAAGGTTGTTAAATTGTGCTTGTCGACCAACTACAGTTGATGGGTTTTTATCTCCAATCAGCCATACTTGGTAAATTTTTTTTCATAAAATGTGTCCGACCAACCAAGGTTGATAATTTATCCTCGTCGACCAATTACAGTTTTGATCACCGACCAACTATACTTGGTTCAGTTTGGAATTCTTGTATTTTCTGGAATGATTTTACTCTCCGACTAACATAAATTGGCATATTTTGTTTCTTAACCAGCCAAAATTGGCATTTTTAAGAATGTTGTTCTTGCCCTCTTACCAACCGGAGTAGGTCATGAGTTTGAACTATCGGGTTCTTTCGAACTATCTTGTCCACAAGCTCTTTTACCAACCGAAGCTGATCACGCAAGTGTACGCCTCCTAACCAAAGGAGTATAATTTGTTCTCGCTATTTTACCAACCGAAGTTGATCACGCTCGAACTATCAGGTTCTTTGGAACTATCTTGTCCACAAGCTCTTTTACCAACCGAAGTTGATCACGCAAGTGTACGCCTCCTAACCAAAGGAGTATATCAGGTTCTTTCAAACTATCTTTTCCACAAGCTCTTTTACCAACCGAAGTTGATCACGCAAGTGTACGCCTCCTAACCAAAGGAGTATATCAGGTTCTTTCGAACTATCTTGTCCACAAGCTCTTTTACCAACCGAAGTTGATCACGCAAGTGTACGCCTCCTAACCAAAGGAGTATATCAGGTTCTTTCGAACAATCTTGTCCATAAGCTCTTTTACCAACCGAAGTTGATCACGCAAGTGTACGCCTCCTAACCAAAGGAGTATATCATTTGTTCTCGCCCTTTTACAAACCGGAGTTGGTCGTGCGTCTGAACTATCGTCTTCTTTTTACTGTCGAGCAGCGTAGTGTACAACACTAGTATTCCCCAAAAAACTTTCAAACAAAAAAGAGAAAAATGGTGAAAACATCATCGTTTTATTCATATTGATGGAACTGTTGTACATTTTACATCATTGATAATACTTGCGAAGGTGTTCAGCATTCCAAGCATTCTTGAATTCCTCTCCTTCTAGAGTTGCTATTCGGTAAGTTCCTGGTCGGACAACTTCTGTAACTCGGTAAGGTCCATGCCAATTTGCTTCCAATTTATTGTGCTTCTGAATGACCTTCTTTAGCACATAATCCCCTTATTTTAAGTCGCATTTCTTCACCCTTTTGTTGTAGAACAGAGCTGTGCGTTATTGGTAAGCAGCATTCCTAATGGCTGCCTCTTCTCTAACCTCCTTGAGCATGTCCAAATCTAATCTTCTCATCAAGTCACTGACCGGGGAATTGAAATTTAGCACTCTGTGTGTTGGGAGACCCAACTCGGCAGGTATTACAGCCTCACTTCCAAATACCAGCATATATGGTGATTCTCCAGTCACTGCTCGGGAGTTGTTCGGTAAGCCCACAATACTGATTGTAGCTCATTAATCCAATTATCTTTAGCCTCACTTAGCCTCTTCTTCAAACCATTTAGTAGTGTTCTGTTTGTCACCTCAGTCTGCCCATTGCTTTGAGGATGACCTGGTGCTGAATGGGTATTCAGGATGTTTGATTGTTGACAATAGGCAGCAAACTCCTCGTTGTCGAATTGTGTTCCATGATCTGTGATGAAGGCATGAGGGAGACCATATCGACAGATGATATTCTTCCAAACAAACTGGTATACCTTCTCGTACGTCATATCGATAAGCGGCTCAGCTTCTACCCACTTAGTAAAATAGTCCACTGTAACGACGAGGTACTTGAATCTTCCTCGGGTGGTCGGCAGTGGTCCAACCAAATCAATTCCCCACATGGCAAATGGCCAAGGGGAAGTTATTGGTGTCAACAATGCTTGTGGAGTTCGTCGGATGGAGGAAAAACGTTGGCACTTGTCACATTTCTTAGCATAGGCTATACAATCAGCCCTCATCGTCGGCCAGTAGTATCCTTGAGTCATTACCCTTTGCAAAAGTGTTCGACCTGCTACATGAGCTCCACAAGACCCTTCATGGATCTCTTCAATCAATTCTTTCACTTCGGAGGGGTGTACACATCTCTGCAAACCTGCCATAATTCCTCGTCTATACAAAACACCATTAGTTAGTACATACCGAGCAACTTTATACTTTAATTTCTTGGCAGCGAGCTTATCCTCCGGTAATTCGCCTTCTTCCACATATGCCCTGATGGGATCCATCCAAGATGGTCCTAAATCGAGGGTAATAATATTCATCGTCAAGTTTTCATCTATGCTCCGATTTTTCAGTACTTCAATTGGTATCGTTCTTCGCAGCTCGGTACGAGTAGCTGATGCTAGTCGGGCCAGTGCGTCTGCTTGTGCATTTTCTATTCTGGGTATTCTGATCAACTTAATCGCATCAAATTCTACCAATAATTCCATTACCTTGGCATGATACTTGACCATTAATTCTCCTTTAACTGCATACGTTCCCATCATCTGATTCACAATCAATTGAGAATCACTGAATACCATCACTTGTTGCGCTTCCATAATCTTTGATAAATTAAGACCTGCTATCATGGCTTCATACTCAGCCTCATTATTGGAGGCTTTGAATTGGAATCGCAAAGCATATTCCATGGCAATATCGTCTGGGGTGTTCAAAACAATTCCTGCCCCGCAACCTGCTGTGCAAGATGAGCCATCTACATATAATCTCCATATGGGCAACCCGTCTTCAAATTCCTTATCTGACAGAGTTCCTCGGTGAAATATTTGTTGCTTCTTTTCATCCTCCCCTGACACTTTTCGCTCCTCGTCGACCATCTCTTCTCGCTCTTTTACCAACCGGAGCTGGTCTGAGCTCGAAGTTGATGATCTTTCTTCATCCATAAGCCCTTTTACCAAACGGAGTTGGTCTGGATTTATGTCTGTTGATCCTGTAACATCCACAGGTTGGTCAGCGAGCAATTTTTGTTCCTCGGGGGTATCAGGATATGTAAACTCTGCTATAAAATCTGCTACAGCTTGCCCTTTCAATGATGATCTGGGCTCATACACAATATCATATTCACCGAGCTCTATTGCACAATACATCAATCTCTCTGACTTTTCTGGCTTATGAAGGGCTTGCCTCAGTGGCATGTCGGTATAAACGACGATGGTATGGGCCTGGAAATATGACCTCATTCTTCTACTTGCTTCAATTAATGCCAATGCCAATTTCTCCAGCTTTGGGTACCTGATTTCCGCACCTCGGAAAGCCTTACTTGTGTAATAGATTGGTTGCTGGACTCCATTCTCCAATCTGATCAATGCTGAACTGACTGCATTCTCTGATACTGCCAGATACAAATACAACTTCTCTCCTGTTATTGGCCTTTACAACAATGGAGGTGCTCCCAAATACTTTTTCAAGTCTTGAAAGGCCTTCTCATATTCATCAGTCCACTCAAAAGTTTTTCGAAGTGTTTTGAAGAATGGGAGGCATTTATCAGTTGCTCGAGACACGAATCTGTTGAGCGCTGCAACTCGTCCTGTAAGACTCTGCACTTCTTTCTTTGTTGTTGGAGATCGCAACCTTAAAAGAGCTTTGATTTTATATGGATTTGCTTCAATGCCTCGCTGGTTGACAATGTACCCGAGAAACATTCCTTCTCGTACTCCAAATGTGCACTTCGTCGGGTTGAGCTTCATCTGGTATTTATCCAGTTGATCAAATGTCTGAGCTAAGTCAACTAGATGATCTGCAGCTTTCTTGCTTTTTGTCAGCATATCATCGACATAGACTTCCATGTTACAACTGATTTGTTCGGTGAAAACCTTGTTCATCAGCCGCTGGTATGTCGCTCCTGCATTTTTCAAACCAAAAGGCATAACATTATAGCAATAAGTTCCCCTAGGGGTGATAAAAGAAGTACTTTCCCTGTCTTCAGGTTTCATTTTGATCTCGTTGTAGCCTGAGTAAGCATCCATGAAGCTGAGCAGCTCATGTCCCGAGGTAGCATCCACTAGTTGATCAATTCTGGGCAATGGAAAATGATCCTTTGGGCATGCCTTGTTAAGATCGGTGAAATCAACACACATTCTCCATTTATTGTTTTTCTTTTTTACCATCACCACGTTTGCCAACCAGTCTGGATACTTTACGTCTTCAATGAATTGGGCTTTCTGGAGCTTCTCGACCTCCTCTTGTATAGCCTGATTCTTCTCGGGGCTAAATACCCTTTTTCTCTTCTTTACAGGCTTGATCTCCTTATTCACATTGAGCTCATGACATAAGAAGTTTGGATCTATTCCTGGCATGTCTTCATGACTCCACACAAAAGTTTTCTTCCTGTTTCTCAAGAAAGTTATCAACTCCTGTTTTATTGAAGCATCCAATGTAGAACCTATCTAGGTTACCCGTTCAGGGTGCTCGTCGTCCAGAATAATATTTTCTGTAGATTCCACCACCTGTCCTTTTACAAGTTGGGATTCATCTCGAGGATCCAGTGTTTCAATTTTTGTACCTTCATCCACCTAGTAGGTAGTAGTCTTTTTTCTTGAATCTTCAAGTTCCTCTTTCTCGGCAGACGAATAATAGCATTCCCGAGCTACTTTTTGATCACCTTTCACAACTCCTACTCCAAAATTTGTTGGGAATTTTAAGCACTGATGCACTGTAGATGGAACTGCTTCGAACTTCTTCAAACCAACTCTTCCCATGATGATGTTGTAGGCTGACTACACATTCTTATCCATCACAAAGAAGCGTATTCTCTCTGTTCGACAAGCAGGCCAAGTTCCAATGAATATGTCCAACTTGATCGTCCCAAGTGGAAAAAAAATTTCGCCAGCAAAACCCAAGAGGGGTCTGTGATACGGTTCCAATTGAGATAATTTCAGATTCAAACTGTCAAAGCATGAATAGTATATGATGTATGCCGAACTTCCACTGTCTACCAACACCCTTGAAATCACTACTTCCTTCATCCTCATTTTGATCATCAGAGGATCGTCGTGAGGATAAAGAACACCTGCTAGGTCGTTTTTTGAAAAGACAATGACCAGCTTCTCTTTGTTTACCTTCCTCGGACGATCGTCCTCGGCCAGATTTATTCGCTGAATATATGAACAAGCTTGAGCCTCTCCAAGGTAAGCCTTTCTTTCTGCAGTAAGGTCTCCTCCTCCTGCATCTCCTCCTGTAATGACATTACAATCAAATGACCCAAAACGTATAGAAAATACCTCTCGTTCTGGCTTTCTTGGTTTCTTGGGAAGGTCGGGATCATCATCTGGATCATCTTCATGGTTTCTCTTCTTTTTCTCCTCCGCTCGACGAGGAGATCTAGACCTCTCTCTAGCTCGGTCATTATTTTTTCTTTCACCTCCCCGATCAACATATTTTGATAGCTTTCCTCTTCGGATGAGTGTTTCAATCTCGTTCTGAAGAGCTATGCAATTTTTGGTCATGTGACCATGATCTTTATGAAACTCGCAATATTTATCCTTACTCCTTGAATCAGGGTCTGACCTCAGTTTCTTTGGCCATTTTACCTCCTCGTTGTTCTTGATTTCTTCCAAGACATGATGAATACCCATTTTCAAAGGAGTATAATTGTCATATTTCTTCAAGACTTCCCATGATGATTTATTATTTCTGGAGCGTTTATCACCGCCATTGCCCTTATGCTCTTTATTCTTAGACTTGTCGACTTCCACCTTGGTGTCTTTATCTATATTCTTCTTTGCAGCCATAGCTTCCTCGGCATTCATGATTTTGGCCGCTTTTGCCATCAGTTCTGACATAGTTTTAGGTGGATCTTTTGCCAAAGTATAATACAACTTATTAGGCAACAACCCACTCATCAAAGCGGTGATTTCTGTCTTCTCTTCGTAATCTATGACCTCCAGCTTCTCGTTATTGAAACGAGTTATGTAATCTCTAGTACTCTCACCAGATTTTTGTCTAACACTTAACAAGTGTGCTACTCGTTTTAATGGCTTTGCTCCAAAATAGAAATTACCAATAAACAACTCGGCCAACTGAAAGAAAGTTGAAATCTTACCCCTAGGAAGATTGTTGTACCATATCTGGGCAGCTCCAGTAAGAGTTCCTGAGAACGCTCTGCATCTCATCTCGTCGGGGACGACATAGATGTCGGCAGCAGCTTGATATTGCTCTATGTGAAGAACATGATCTGTCTTTCCATCATATTTGGGGGTCACTACAGGTGCTTTGAACTTTGACGGTGTAGGAAAATTCACAATGGCCTGTACAAACGGTGTTCCTCGAACAAAAGTTCGTTATAGGGGGTTCTTTGCTTTGGCCATTTCTCCCAATTTATCCTCCAACCGTTGGAGAGATCCTTTCCACGCTTCATTTCCTTCCTCGGGCCTATTGGTTCGAGCAATTGATCGTTCTGAGGTAGCTTCTTGAGATCTATCTTGACGAGCAACCGGTCGTGATTGTGCTGATCCTTCTCTTAGATTTGAGGGTTGTCGAAAACTTCTCGACATGGGCTTAGGTGGACTCCTATTCCTCCTAGGGCCTAATCGACTGAAAGGAGACATCCTACTTAGTCTTTCTAAAGCACTGGGTCTTTATGGAGAGAGAGTGATATGTTGATCAGTATCTGTAGCCCTTATTGACGAAGTTCGCCTAGGTTGATAAGAGAAATCATCAGACTCCTCATTACGACGTGACTCAGTACGCCTGGATCGTGAATAAAGTAAATAAGTTTGCCTCTGACCACTTTGCTGTCCTGAACGTGCAGGTGCACCACCATGAAGGGTTTATATGAGTTGCCTCATTGTTTCTTGCATGGCAGTTTGTCCTTGGGCCAGATTCGTCATAATCCCGGCTAGATCTGGAGGTGCAGAGGGATTTTGAGGATTTCCAGTATTTCCAGCGTTTCGATTGCTAGATTCTGGATTATCCACCATTGATGATGGACGATTTTTGGTGAAAAACGATAGTAACAATCGTTCCCACAGACGGCGCCAATCTGTTGATGTAAAAAATTAGATAGCTCTAATTATTCAATCACAGATAAATAAAACGAGACAAAGATTTTAAAGTGGTTCAGCCTTATAAGAATGGCCTACGTCCACTGTTATGTTATTGCTGAGTATTTTAGGAATTCTCGATTATATGTTTTCTCAAGAAATTCCGATCCCTTTGAATGAGGGTGATACAAGGTATTTATAGCCCTTAGGCTGTATATGAAGGGGTTGATACATTAAATGATATACATATGAAATGGTAATACATTTAATGCAGCGTGTGCGTCAAGATGATAAACATTCAATGAATAATTGAACTGTTGATTATCTGGCAATTAATGCTACGGCCGAGATGCAGCTCGGACCGCCTTAGTTGCTCGTTGCTCAGGAGTTCCTCGGAGCGCTAGAGTACCTCGGAGTGCTGAAGTTCCTCGGTGTATCTTCATTGCTCGGGAGTTCATGAGTTGGTCGGGGAAATGAACTTCCTCGTTGCTATTATGCTAAGTAGATTGACACGTGTCTTCATATCATTCGTCCATATCAGCATATTAATTTTGGTATCAACAATAGGTATTGCATGTAGATGAATCCTAATCATGATTGAATACGATATTTGATGATTTAGATAAGGAATCATAATTCTAAATTCCGAATTTTTAAGTTGTATAAAAATGGAGAATTTAGATAAATGAAATTTTGAGGGTTTGATGTTAATTCTCATATAAACTTGGTGATTTAGATGTTTTTCCTTGTATTATAATTACCCATAATCATGTAGAAATGATGTTGAGATATTTGGGATTTGTTAGAATACATTTCATGTGAATTTGGGTGAAAGAAAATGGATAAAACGCATGAAAAATTGTTGAAAAAGGATGAACGTTTTATGATAATTTTAGGGACTATTTTAATAGGAAATTGGTAGTGTGCTTGCGAGTTTTTGTATAAAATCACTTTCTGGACAACTTTGCAGTTTTAAGTTTTTTCAAAATCAGAGCAGAATAGCCTCAAATTGTAATTTTATATTTTTGGGCAAAATATACCTTTATCGAAAAAAAAAGGTTTGGAAAATGGTAATTTATCCCATGGTGAGATTTTATTAATTTTGGTACATTAACAAGGAGCAAGGGACTTGGGTTAGCGTTGAAAAATTATTTGGATTTGAGGATTAAAATTATGTGAGAGATATCTACATAATTATATTACGATTTAGAGGAGAATAATCGTTATATCAAGTACGAGTAATATTGATGATATATTTACGGGTACTTGGGTTGGATAAAATATTATGTGAGTGATAACTATATAATAAAATATACGACGATAATAGTGATTAACAAGTACGGGTGGTGTTCGAGAAAGATGACGGGTACTTGGGATATGATGAATTCCTAATATGATATAGGTCGTGGGAGTACCTAACACTAAATAGGTAGATGACAATGCCTATTTGATTGATTGATGATTATTTTTATGACATACCTAGCTTACCTGCTATCGGGGGAGGTCCGCGCGTGAGGGCAGTCACATATTGATGAGCCTATATGGGGGGATCTTTGACTTGTCACTCGAGAACATAGGACTTAGGTCGATAACCATTAGTGAGAATAATGGTATAAAACGGTCATTTGGGTGCGTAGGTATGTGCGTACCCCAAAGGCTTAGGACTATGTTTGCCTCCATTATTTGTGATTTAATATTTTTGGTTCGAGGGATCTTTATCGAACCTATAGTCCCCTATATAGTGACGAGATGTATTGGGACATGATAGTAGAGTAATGTTGCACCGCAATTGTGTCTCGGGGTGCAGTATTGTATATATATGATCGAGTGAATGTATATGTGGGGGCAAAAAATATGCCTACATAATAGCATGACACATGGCGATCACCCCGGTCAAGATGGCGAGCAACAAACACTCCAACAAGATAGGGACGGCTAGAGTCCTTGATAAACTAGAAGACCGAAGAGCTATATCTGATTGGAATGAAACTCCACAAAGATAGGACTCATCCATATTTGTAACCCTAATGTAACCCCTAACTCTATATAAAGGGGACACCCCCCATTGTTAAAGGAGACTTAGAAGTTAGAGAAACACTCTCATGTAAAACTCTCTCATCATTCTTATGGAACACAACAGCTGCCCCATGGACCTAGGCCATTCATGGTAACCACGTAAATCTTTGTCTCTCCTTTATTTATTGTTGTGCATACATCGTGGTACATGGGCACCCCCCATATCCCAAATATTTTGACACCATAATTGGCACCGTCTGTGGGAATCGACACAAAAAGTCTTTCCTTCCTGCTTACGAGATGGAGATTTACGTTGCGACCTCATGGCGTACACGCATGATAATCGAAAGCTAAGTTTACCTTTTCTTTTATCTCCGTATGAATGATTATATATTTTGTATAAACATCATTTAATTGATGCACGATTCTTTGCACATTTGTATTCGTGCATTTTGTGTATTCAATTTTTATGCATCTGCAAATCTGCATAACAGCTCTGATTCTAGACAAATTTCATTGTTTGTTTCAGATGTTCACTATCGGAGATGCCTACGAAGAGTCTCCAAATATTTAAAATCTATTGAGATCTTTCTGGATATACACGTTATTAACTGAGTTACATCGTATCTGGATTCCCATATCCCAAATTATGTGGGAGAAGATAAGGCAGCCTCAGCTACGTTACCAGCCGCACATGGTGGACAGCGACCACATCGACAGCAAAAAAGCGAAACACAGAATAACGTTTCTTTGGGGCAGGATTTCATTAGCAATAGGATGTTTTTTTTGGCTGATCGACAGCCACAATAGGAACAACCATCATCAGATAGCCCTTTTTCAATCCCTTTTTCTTTTTGTGAAAAACAAAATTGAGCGTGGATAAGTAAATTAGAGCCCTTATGGGACACGCACGTTTACTGTGCATTATTTATCCATATGGGGCTATCGCAGCCAAACTTTTGTTCTAATCCTCTCTGATTTATCTTTGACCTACGACCGGATCCACCGCCTGTTGGTTGGCCTTCGTATGTCACTAACAAAGAACCTCGACGGAACAACAGTCACACAATGATCATTTCAGAAAAGCTGATTGGACATCAAGATCACCGGACCATTACCTCTGATCAGTAGCTGTGAAAATAAGCTCGAATCAGTTAAAATCATGGATATCGAGTCCAGATAGTTCGCGACCTACTGGCGACCAACATAGGTGGAGTCCGAGAAGTTTGCGACCTCTTCAGGCACCCGAACTATATGGGGTTTTTCCATATATCAACAGCATCCTCGGAACACCATCTGAGATCGGCGAACAGCGCCCCACTATTTTTTTCAAACTCCCTTTTGGCCGCTACGACCTTAACTCTTTTCTAACCACATCAGCAACGTCGCCAGAGTAGGGCGGACCTGTACAACTAACCATGAGTCATCATTTTTGACCTGATGCAAGGTTTCAACCCGCGACCTCCAGTACGCTATTTGGTCATTTTCGACCTGCTACAAATAAGTTCGACCTAGCTGGTCGACCCGAGTACACCGATAGCAGCACCGGACCACCATTCGTGGTCGCCGGACCACCATTCAAGAACGATCACACCTTCAGTAGGTCGACGGAAGGGACGAGAAACAGCGAGCAAGGATGAGCACGACGTCAGCTGGTCGACGACAGTGACGAGCATGACTCGCTTCTCTTCCGACTGGTCGGTAGTTCCCTCGAGCATCCATCAGCTCACACGACTTTATGTGTTTCCATAAGCACATTTAAAAACTGTTTGGGGCACGAATTCATCTTGTGCTTTAAAGCCCTTTGAAAATTGTTAAGGGTCTGTTTGGTTTGCAACTATAATTCTGTTTTCTGTGTTTAAATACAATTCTGATAAAAATCTTTGTTTGACAACCTGTTTCTAAACACAGAATTATAATATTCCTGTGTTATAATCAAGTTTTTCAGAAAACAGATTTTGGGTGTTTTATAACATCTGTTTTTTTTATTTTTCAACTCAGAATTATTCATTCTTAATATTTTAAAGCAATTATACCTTAATATATAATATACATACATAATACATTAATGTGTGTAATTCTTATAAATAAAAAATATATATGTACATATACACAAAATTACGTATGGAATAATATAAAGTTAAATAATATTATCAATAGATACATGATACTTATATATAGTTTTATACATATATTATTAATGTATAGAATAATATAAAATATACATATAGTACATATATATTAAAAAATATTATCAATTCATGTATGTATATAATTTTATAGTGAATTATATATGCGACATCATTATAAATATTTATATATATATATATATATATATATATATATATATATAGAGAGAGAGAGAGAGAGAGAGAGAAAGAAAGTTAAACTCCCTAACATACCTCATTAAATATACCTAAAAATACATGATATTAAATGTACGTGTATATAATTTATGATGTATGTATGCATGTATATGTATACATTCATGTATCATGTATGTATGAAAATTTTATATATATATATATATATATATATATAAACTCCACAACATACCTCATTAAATATACCTAAAAATACATGTTATTAAAAGTACATGTATATAATTTATGATGTACGTATGTATGCATGTATGTATGTATACATTCATCTATCATGTATGTATGAAAGTTTTATGTATGTTTATATGTACATACATATATACACACACACACACACACGCATATGTATGATATAAATATACATATTTGTCAATTTTGTCAAATTTTCAAAAAACTGTATTTAAAAACAACTTTACCAAACGCACACCAATAATTATAAACACAAAAAACTGAATTTTAAAACTGTATTTAAAAACAGTGTTTAAATCGAATTTTCTGAATAGAGAACCAAACAGGCCCTAAAATTAACATTTTTTCAATTCACATCTACATGTGAAAATAAAGTTTTGAAACCAAACTTGTATTTGAATATTCATTTTGAACTTAAAATAATTTTGCAAAAATTTTGGATTAATCCTTGTCTTACACTTGGAATATATTTGACTAATTTTTGCATTGCTCAGTTCTCTCTAAAAATAAAATTATTTTAAGGGGCCATGTGATTTTGTTAAAACGATTTTAGTTGGAACTTTTTTATGCGACCTTATTACAAATTATTTTGCTCACATAAATAAGTGGGGGGCACTTATATAGCACCCATGTCATTTATTCGAAAATTTTAATTTTCAATATTGTCCTTCAACTACAACAATTTAATCTCACCGTAAGGAGATTATTGGTTATTTAGCTCAACCCCGACGGATGATCGGGCACGGTTATCTCAGTGGGATTTTTATCATAAAAATCATTGGATCATTTATTACATTCATACGCTACTATGAATTTTTTCCCCGACCAATGGCCGAGCGGATGCATATCTTATATACTTTGTTGAACATATCATCTTCATGATAACTTCTATTTTGATTTAGCTGTGACACCCCGACTAATTAAATACCGGGTAGCTACTCCTTTATAAAATTAATTCAAAATGCCAAGTTGGCTCAGTTAATAGCATCACTGTCGAAAACATTTTTTTTATATCTAACCACCTAGTATTTAAAAAGCAAGTTGCCAAATTTTAATTTAAGTCTGATTAACATGCAACAAGTGTAAAATGAAGAAATAGATAACACCATTCACCATGCTGAAATGAAATGAATAACCATCACAATAGAGTAAATAAAGTCTGGAGGAAACCCCTCACTACAATCCCATAACTGAAATGAATAACTGAAATAAATACATGCTAAAGTCTGAAAACTGAAATGTAAAAGATGCTCTAAGTAGGAATGGGCAACATGCCCTACACCTGATAGATAGTGACTCTGGAATCCAAAGAATAGAAGCGTCTATGAGCAAATCCCTGTAGCTTCCACAAACAGCTACAGCTCGTCACCTGAATGAGTATCCTATGCTTGGTGTCCTTGTGGCTGGGCACCTAAAAATGGTTTTACAAAGAAAAAGAGATTTGAAAAGCAAACGGGTCAGAGCCCGAATGTGGAGTTATATTTTAAAAACCTGCAAGTTCTTTAAAAAACATTTAAAACATTAAATGCAAAGTACATGTTAGGACGTGCACTCACATTATATTCTCACCTCTCGTCTAACTGTGCACTCCTAACGCAAGTACCCATCTATAACTACCCTTACCACTAGCTAAGTGACAACGTATCTAGCTAGACTGCCAAAGGTTCTACCCATAATACTTGGTTCCATATAATGTAACAACGCTCGTAATTAAATAGAGGTTTAACGTAAACTCAGTTACTAAATATGCCATTGATATAACTATCAGTTAACTCATTATATATTTCGAAACAATACCGGAATATTTTTACAACAATAACATGAGGATTCCCATTAATATAATGTATATTATTCACCACATAAATATACGATACAAGCACCCCGCAATCTAAGCTGTAGTGCACACATACTCTGCTATCCATCCCGGTACATCACGTACATAAGGATCACATATTCCGAATCTCTCAGGAATAGTTCAGATAACACAAATCACAAATAGTGGAGGCGAACACAGTCACCATCACATGGGTCACGCACATACCTACGCTCCCATGGTCAGCGGACTTATTAATATCACAATAAGTCTTTCTATGACCTATGTTCTTCAAGGAACCAGTCTATATCCCCCCCGTAGGCACACAAGGATTAGAGGGTCCTAAGCGAACGTAACCTCCCGTGATAGCAAGTATGGTAGGTATGTCATACATACAGTCCATATATCAATACTAAGTAAACACACATCTTAGTAATACCGTATTTTAATCGTAGTACATATCGCATTCTTGTACTAACTATAATTATCACAACTTATTTTATTCCGGTTCATAATTATACGCGCTATAATTCATCCTCACATCGTAGTAGTCTCACGTCTCAACCCAAATGATTCATTGAATATAACTCTCGTATATGATTTACTCATCCCAATAACCCAAAAGTCCCAAATAAATCACTATATCATCAAAGGAATACTAACTCTACCCTTGAACCAGTTCCCGGGACTCCAAAAGTCAAAACAGTCCAAAAAGGGTCAAACTGTCAACTCGTTAGAAGTCTCGTTCGAACGAGGCTTCGAACGAGTTTGGACTGTCAGGTCGTTAGAAGTCTCGTTCGAACGAGGCTGTTCGAACGAGATCCCAGTTCGTTCGAACGAACTGACCCTTCTAACGATATCTCGTTCGAACGAGATATCGAACGAAAATCCCTACTCGTTAGTAACGACTGGTCAACTCGTTAGAAGCTCGTTCGAACGAGCTCGTTCGAACGACCTGGGGGCTGCTTCTAACGAGTGGCCAGTTTCGGCCCAGATTATCCCAAATACGTTTTTCACCATTTTTATCACTTCTAATCTCTTCCAAGGTTCATTCCAATAACGTTTTAGGGTCTCTAGTTCATCCTAAACATATTTAAATCATCTCCTAACATGTTTTCAAGGATTGAATCATCATAACATCAACTAAATTTACATAACTCTACACTTTTCCCAATTTCTCTAGAACATGAACCCTAGGTTTAAATCATCCTCAAATTCCAGAATTTATTTCGTTTTAATTCCTTCAAATCACAATTAATATAAGGGGAAATCATCTCCTATCATACTACATGCAATTCTCTTCACAATATTCAAGTTCTAACTTCAAACTACATGGGTTTTCATTGTCTTCCAAGAACAGTTGTAATTTATCAATCTTCTAACATGGAGGAAACATTCTACGAATTTAAATATGATTAAAACACTTGCCTTGGTTTGATTTCTGGTTTTGATGTAGGTTTGATGAAGTTTCTGCAGAATTTCCTCTCTCTCTCTCTCCTTCTCCAAGCTTTCTTCTCCAAAAGGCTATGGTGGCTAGGGTTTGCTTTGGGGAAACTTATGAAAACCTAATTTTAATAAACCTCCGTAGCTTGTTGGGTTAATAAGGGTTGGTTGGGGTCAATCCTTATCAGATTACAACTCTCAATTTTCGTCACTTTTAATTACCCAAAAATACCAAATTACTAAAATACCCTTTATGGTGCCGGAATGGCCTAAAAATACCCCGGGACCCAAACTATACCCCCGGCTAGTGTTTTCTGACTATCTTGACCCTTCCGGACGCGTTGGCGCACTCAAAACGACCATACGGATTATAGATTTTAAATTCACTTTTAATATCAAAATATTATACCGTGACGCGGCGGTCCCACGCGTCTCAACAAAATTTCCAAATTGCCGTATATAAATCCCACGACAAATTTTATAATACCAAGTTCATATATAATCATATATGCACCTAATCAAATACCAATTCGCATCACATTAGTATTTATATCCCGGATTAATTTCCAATTAATACACATTTAATTAATTAATCCCAAAAATAATATAGCCAAAAGTACGGGGTATTACATACTTCCCCCCTAATAACTGAATTTCGTCCCGAAATTCGAAACTAGAAAGTACCTGCTAAAAATAGCTCTGGATAACGTTCGCGCATCTCATCCTCGCGCTCCCATGTGGACTCTTCGACATTGTGATGTCGCCACTGAACACGCACTAACAGGACTATCTTTGATCGCAGTTTCCTCTCGCTTCGGTCCAAAATAGCGATTGGCCCCTCCTCGTAGGAGCTATCCGGCTGGAGATCGATGTCCTCCACAGCAATGTGAGAATGAGCCAAATTATCTCTAAGGTATTTCCTTAGCGAGGAAATATGGAACACGTCGTGAATCCGATGTAAGTGCTCCGGTAGTCCAAGTCTATACGCAACGGGTCCGATCCGCTCAATAATAGGAAACGGCCCCACATACCTTGGTGCCAACTTCCCCTTCTTCCCGAAACGCATAATCCCCTTCATAGGAGATACCCTGAGCAAAACCTGGTCCCCCACTTGGAATTCTCTGAAAAATCTTTTCGCGTCAGCGTAACTCTTCTGCCTGTCTTGAGCTACTCGAATGCGACTCCGAATCAACTCAATCCTTGCCGAAGTATCCTGAATCACTTCCGGCCCAAGTAGTTTGTTGTCCCCCACTTCCAACCAACATGCTGGGGAACGACAAGGCCTACCGTACAATGCCTCAAACGGAGCCATGCCAATCGTGAACTGATAGGAGTTGTTGTAGGCAAACTCCACCAGTGGAAGATACTGCTCCCATCCACCCCCGAAGTCAATAATGCACATGCGTAGCATGTCCTCCAACATCTGATTGGTGCGCTCTGTCTGCCCATCGGTCTGCGGATGATAAGCCGTACTCAACCGCAACTCCGTGCCCATGGCCTCCTGGAAACTCTCCCAAAACCTCGAAACAAATATCTTGTCTCTGTCAGACACGATATTCAGGGGCACACCATGAAGTCTCACAATCTCTGAGATGAAGAGCTGGGCATACTGTCCCGTAGTGTAGTCAGTCCTTACGGGTAAGAAGTGAGCGACCTTGGACAACCTGTCCACAATTACCCATACGGAGTCATGACCCCTCTGCGACGTAGGCAACCCCGTGACAAAATCTATGGATATGCTCTCCCACATCCACACCGGAACCTCCAACGGCTGTAGCAATCCTGCTGGTCTCTGATGATCTACTTTTACAAGCTGACAAGTGGCGCATTTGGAGACAAACTCAGCGATATCTCTCTTCATGCCGCTCCACCAATACTGCCGTCTCATGTCTTGGTACATTTTGTCCCCTCCGGGATGTACCGCGAACCGTGAGCCGTGCGACTCTGCCATCACCTCGTGCCGCAACTCCTCTCCTTCCGGAACTACCAATCTCCCATTGAAGCGCAATCCCCCGTCTGAGCTAACGGTATAGGACTCGGCTCCCTCTGCTAGCAACCGAACTATCTGCTCCTGACAGAACGAGTCATTAGCCTGTGCCCGTACTACCTTTGTGACAATCTGCGGGGTAACGGTCATCACAGACATGAAAGATCGGGCCACTGCATCCTGGTGTCCCAATTCCTTCCACTTAGCTTTCCACACCTCTGCCACCTCATCTGCTGGCCTGCGGCTCAACGCGTCTGCTACCACGTTAGCCTTACCCGGGTGGTACTGGATGTCGAACTGGTAGTCCTTCACAAATTCAAGCCACCTACGCTGCCGCATATTCAGTTCCTTCTGCGTGAACAGATACTGTAGTGACTTGTGATCCGTGAACAGCTGAAACTTCTCCCCCAAAAGATAGTGCCTCCAAATCCGTAAGGCAAATGCCACTGCCGCCAACTCCAAATCATGTGTGGGGTAATTCTTCTCATGAGGCTTAAGCTTACGGGAAGAATAAGCTATGGCCTGTCTCTCCTGCTGCAATACACCTCCAAGCCCTTGCAAAGACACATCGGTGTAAACCAAATACTCAACTCCCGGTCTCGACAATGCTAACACAGGTGCTGAGGTCAATTTGTCCTTCAATTCATTGAATGCCAACTGACAGGCATCACTCCAGATGTATGGCACACCTTTACGAGTAAGATGTGTCAAAGGACCTGCTATTTCCGAGAAACCCCGGATAAATCTCCTGTAGTATCCTGCTAGACCCAAGAAACTACGAATCTCCGTTGGTGTCGTGGGCTGTCCCCACTCCCTCACCGCTGATACTTTCCCCGGATCCACAGATATTCCCTGGTCGGAAATAATGTGACCCAAGAACTGGACTTCCTTCAGCCAAAACCCGCACTTCTCATATTTTGCATACAGCTCGTTCTGACGAAGTGTCTGCAAAACCTGCCTCAAATGCTCGGCGTGCTCCTCCTCCGTCTGAGAGTAAACCAGAATGTCATCAATGAAGACAATGACAAACTGATCTAGGAAATCTCTGAACACCCTGTTCATCAAGTCCATAAACACTGCTGGAGCGTTGGTCAAGCCGAAAGGCATAACCCGAAACTCATAAGAACCATATCTCGACAAGAACGCAGTCTTCGAGACATCCTCCTCCCTGATACGCAACTGATGGTATCCTGACCTCAAGTCAATCTTCGAGAAGAAAGAAGCTCCCCTCAGCTGGTCGAACAGGTCATCGATTCGAGGCAACGGATACTTATTCCGTATCGTGACCTTATTCAACTCTTGGTAGTCCACACACAACCTCAGTGAACCGTCCCTCTTCTTCATAAACAAAACCGGAGCACCCCAAGGTGAGGTACTCCTGCGAATAAAGCCCTGCCCTAACAGCTGCTCTATCTGATCCCGTAGCTCTCGCATCTCAGCTGGAGCCATACGGTACGGTGCGCGTGCTATAGGTCTCGTACCCGGTAGCAAATCAATAACGAAGTCTATCTCTCGACTGGGCGGTAAGCCTGGTATCTCCTGAAACACATCTGAATACTCCCTGACAACCGGGATCGAATCTAAAGGAATAACAACCTCCTTAGAGGTATCCTCCTCTATGTAATACAGATGAGCGGTCGATCCTCCCTCTGGGCGAGGCATCGCCACTATAAACATCTCCTGCCCCGGAATGGCAAAAACAATGCTTCCGCTGAAGCAATCAATCATGGCCCTATATGCTACGAGCCAATCCATACCGATGATCACATCGTGAACATGCATGTCTAACACTAACATGTCCGCAGGTAATACCAAACCACCAATCTCTACCCCCACTCCCCGGCATATAAAGAAAATAAGTGACCCACTCCCTAATGGTGAGTCGACACACGTCACTGTGCTCTCTGCCGTAGCTAACAATCCTAAAGCTTTCGCGAAGTGTGTAGCAATAAAACAGTGTGTAGCACCCGTATCAAATAACACCCGACCCATAGTGCCATGGATAGGAAACATACCCTCGATCGCGGGCGGTGCCTGTGGAACTGCAGCCTGGTGAACGTTGTAGACACGTCCATACTGTAGCTGCCCCTGCTGAGCTGGGACTGCTGGAATGGGTGGCAAAGCTGCCATCTGTGGCGGTGCAGGAAGAGCGGCGGGAAACATAGGTCTCTGTGGCTCCTGGCGAGCACCCTGTTGCTGCTGCTGTGGGGCCCTGCCCCTATCAGGACAATCCTGCTTCTTATGGCCTGTCTTGCCACAAGTAAAGCACTTCCCTGGGAAGTTCCCTCCCCTCTGCCCCTGCTGTCCCCGGCCCTGGTGGCCGTTACCATTCCTCCCTTGGCCCTGCTGGCCCTGATGGAACTGCTGCCCATTCTGCCCCTGCTGGCCCTGATGGCCGTTTGGACCCTGATAGCCCTGGCGAAAACCTCCCTGTCCCTGCCTGTAGTTCCCTGACCGGAACCTCTTATTGTCCCCCTGCTGGTTACCCTGCTCAGTCTGTCTCTGCCCCTGACCGGTCTGTGCCCCGCTGGCACCATGCCCTCCAGTCCTGCCCTGATGGCTAGACTCCCCTGACCGCTTGCCCTCGGCCATATGAAAACGGTGGTCCTGGCAGTGCAATAATGCAGCGTTAACCACATCAGAATACGTGGCCAACGATAGGTTCCCTAGCAGATGCTGTCGGATCCTCCAATTCAACCCATCAGTGAACTTATCTATCTTCTTCTTCTCTGTTGGAATCTCGTCTGGAATGATGTTCAACAGGTTAGTGAACTCGGCCTCATACTCGGCCACTGTCTTGCCTTCCTGCTTCAGACTCATCAGTTTCCTTCTCATCTCTGTATGAACTGCGGATGGAAAGTACTTGCGGTCGAACCGCACCCAGAACTCCTGAATCGTGAGGGTATCCCTCTCCTCCGCGGTGGTGATAGACTCCCACCACTGTAGTGCAGATCCCACTAGCTTGAAAGTAGCTAGCACCTGTTTCTGAACGTCTGTGCACTCATGCATCCTCAAATGCCTCTGTATGTCCTTCCTCCATTGGCTCGAGACTACCACGTCTGAGCTACCTGCAAACTCTGGCGGGTGCGCTTTCTGAAAAGCGTCTCGTACACGTTCCCAAGCAGACGGGAATGCATTAACCTGTGCTGGCGCGGCAACTGGCGCCTGAGGCGGTGCTTGCTGAATCACGGCAATCGCGGCATTTACCGCTTGGGCTACAATAGCGGCAACCTCAGCGGCGTTCAACATACCCTGAACTGGAGCGGGCTGTGGTTCGGGCATTGCATTCCTGGGAACTCGTCGTGCACGTCGTGGAGGCATCTGAAATAAGAACAAAGTTTATAAGTTCACGGTTTATAAACTTAAAATAGCTGAAGATCGAAGCATACACAAAAGAATACAACAGTCCTAAAATATAGGGCTCTATATCAAAGAAAACGTAGCGGAAACATAATAGCCGTACATATCCTAAAGGACACTAGAACCTGATGCTCTGATACCACCTGTGACACCCCGACTAATTAAATACCGGGTAGCTACTCCTTTATAAAATTAATTCAAAATGCCAAGTTGGCTCAGTTAATAGCATCACTGTCGAAAACATTTTTTTTATATCTAACCACCTAGTATTTAAAAAGCAAGTTGCCAAATTTTAATTTAAGTCTGATTAACATGCAACAAGTGTAAAATGAAGAAATAGATAACACCATTCACCATGCTGAAATGAAATGAATAACCATCACAATAGAGTAAATAAAGTCTGGAGGAAACCCCTCACTACAATCCCATAACTGAAATGAATAACTGAAATAAATACATGCTAAAGTCTGAAAACTGAAATGTAAAAGATGCTCTAAGTAGGAATGGGCAACATGCCCTACAACTGATAGATAGTGACTCTGGAATCCAAAGAATAGAAGCGTCTATGAGCAAATCCCTGTAGCTTCCACAAACAGCTACAGCTCGTCACCTGAATGAGTATCCTATGCTTGGTGTCCTTGTGGCTGGGCACCTAAAAATGGTTTTACAAAGAAAAAGAGATTTGAAAAGCAAACGGGTCAGAGCCCGAATGTGGAGTTATATTTTAAAAACCTGCAAGTTCTTTAAAAAACATTTAAAACATTAAATGCAAAGTACATGTTAGGACGTGCACTCACATTATATTCTCACCTCTCGTCTAACTGTGCACTCCTAACGCAAGTACCCATCTATAACTACCCTTACCACTAGCTAAGTGACAACGTATCTAGCTAGACTGCCAAAGGTTCTACCCATAATACTTGGTTCCATATAATGTAACAACGCTCGTAATTAAATAGAGGTTTAACGTAAACTCAGTTACTAAATATGCCATTGATATAACTATCAGTTAACTCATTATATATTTCGAAACAATACCGGAATATTTTTACAACAATAACATGAGGATTCCCATTAATATAATGTATATTATTCACCACATAAATATACGATACAAGCACCCCGCAATCTAAGCTGTAGTGCACACATACTCTCCTATCCATCCCGGTACATCACGTACATAAGGATCACATATTCCGAATCTCTCAGGAATAGTTCAGATAACACAAATCACAAATAGTGGAGGCGAACACAGTCACCATCACATGGGTCACGCACATACCTACGCTCCCATGGTCAGCGGACTTATTAATATCACAATAAGTCTTTCTATGACCTATGTTCATCAAGGTACCAGTCTATATCCCCCCCGTAGGCACACAAGGATTAGAGGGTCCTAAGCGAACGTAACCTCCCGTGATAGCAAGTATGGTAGGTATGTCATACATACAGTCCATATATCAATACTAAGTAAACACACATCTTAGTAATACCGTATTTTAATCGTAGTACATATCGCATTCTTGTACTAACTATAATTATCACAACTTATTTTATTCCGGTTCATAATTATACGCGCTATAATTCATCCTCACATCGTAGTAGTCTCACGTCTCAACCCAAATGATTCATTGAATATAACTCTCGTATATGATTTACTCATCCCAATAACCCAAAAGTCCCAAATAAATCACTATATCATCAAAGGAATACTAACTCTACCCTTGAACCAGTTCCCGGGACTCCAAAAGTCAAAACAGTCCAAAAAGGGTCAAACTGTCAACTCGTTAGAAGTCTCGTTCGAACGAGGCTTCGAACGAGTTTGGACTGTCAGGTCGTTAGAAGTCTCGTTCGAACGAGGCTGTTCGAACGAGATCCCAGTTCGTTCGAACGAACTGACCCTTCTAACGATATCTCGTTCGAACGAGATATCGAACGAAAATCCCTACTCGTTAGTAACGACTGGTCAACTCGTTAGAAGCTCGTTCGAACGAGCTCGTTCGAACGACCTGGGGGCTGCTTCTAACGAGTGGCCAGTTTCGGCCCAGATTATCCCAAATACGTTTTTCACCATTTTTATCACTTCTAATCTCTTCCAAGGTTCATTCCAATAACGTTTTAGGGTCTCTAATTCATCCTAAACATATTTAAATCATCTCCTAACATGTTTTCAAGGATTGAATCATCATAACATCAACTAAATTTACATAACTCTACACTTTTCCCAATTTCTCTAGAACATGAACCCTAGGTTTAAATCATCCTCAAATTCCAGAATTTATTTCGTTTTAATTCCTTCAAATCACAATTAATATAAGGGGAAATCATCTCCTATCATACTACATGCAATTCTCTTCACAATATTCAAGTTCTAACTTCAAACTACATGGGTTTTCATTGTCTTCCAAGAACAGTTGTAATTTATCAATCTTCTAACATGGAGGAAACATTCTACGAATTTAAATATGATTAAAACACTTGCCTTGGTTTGATTTCTGGTTTTGATGTAGGTTGATGAAGTTTCTGCAGAGTTTCCTCTCTCTCTCTCTCCTTCTCCAAGCTTTCTTCTCCAAAAGGCTATGGTGGCTAGGGTTTGCTTTGGGGAAACTTATGAAAACCTAATTTTAATAAACCTCCGTAGCTTGTTGGGTTAATAAGGGTTGGTTGGGGTCAATCCTTATCAGATTACAACTCTCAATTTTCGTCACTTTTAATTACCCAAAAATACCAAATTACTAAAATACCCTTTATGGTGCCGGAATGGCCTAAAAATACCCCGGGACCCAAACTATACCCCCGGCTAGTGTTTTCTGACTATCTTGACCCTTCCGGACGCGTTGGAGCACTCAAAACGACCATACGGATTATAGATTTTAAATTCACTTTTAATATCAAAATATTATACCGTGACGCGGCGGTCCCACGCGTCTCAACAAAATTTCCAAATTGCCGTATATAAATCCCACGACAAATTTTATAATACCAAGTTCATATATAATCATATATGCACCTAATCAAATACCAATTCGCATCACATTAGTATTTATATCCCGGATTAATTTCCAATTAATACACATTTAATTAATTAATCCCAAAAATAATATAGCCAAAAGTACGGGGTATTACATTAGCCTCAACAGATGGTCGGGGAATTTACTAACTTCCACAAGTAAAAGATTCAGTCCCGACGGATGCTGGACAACAATCTTAAGTCCTTGGAAATGTCATCGATGTTTTAACAGATGCTTGAGCACGAATTGCTCGCTATATCTACTCGATGTTCTGCAAATTTGACCCGACAGACTATCCCGGCACCATTCATTTTATTAATTCTCCGATCGAAGAGTCGAGCACACTATAGAACTTTAGACCCAAAGAAATGCTTGGGCAAAATTATTGTTACTTCGACTGAAGCTCGAATTCTATGATTCTTAACCTGAAGGACGGTCAGGCACATTCAAGATTCACCTCGGCAGATAATCGGTAAAGTATTTCTATATATTTAGTCCCGAAGATATTCGCAACGCATGTCGCACTTTATCTCCAATGGATGGTTGGTCAGGATAATTCTTATATTTATCACAACCCCAGTTGATGAATACCCACATTTATTTGTGAATTTTTCATTTCTGACTCATAATAACTTATTTGCTCACAAATTATGCTCACGATTTGTATCATCATAAATTTCTTAGCAGGGGGCTATCTATACTGCATACTTCACAATTGTCAACATACAAATTTTCTGTGATTTTTTTTTAAACCAGCTTAATATTGAGTACTTGCTTAGAGCTATCTACAGAAATTCCAAATTAACTCCTATGTCATACATCTGGGTATATTTGACAAATTTTGCATCTCCTATTCGACTTTATGACAATTATTTTGTTCACATAAATATTGGGGGGCACTTATAGAGAATTCATGTCATTTATTCGATCATTTAATTTTCAATATTATCGTCTTCTATTTGATTTTGCCTCGATAAATGGTCGAGCAACGTATTAACTTCCACAGGTACAAGATTCAGTCCCGACGAATGCTCGGCCACAATATTAAGCTCCTGGAAATCTTATTAATGCACCGATAGGTGCTCGAGCACGGATCGCTCTCTATATCTACTCGAACCTGTAAAACTTTGCCCCGGTAGACCAACCTGGCACCACTTATTTTATTAATGCTTCGACGGATGGTCAAGCACTTTACACTACTTTGGACCCAACAAATACTTGGGCAATATTATTTATGATATTTGACGGATGCTCGGACGTTGATATTTCTTTAATTTCACTTTAGATGACCTGACTCTAAGATTGTTGACCTGAAGGATGATTAGGCATATTCAAGGTTCATCTCGGTAAATGATCGGCAAAATATTTCTATGTATTTAGTCCCGAAGATATTTTCCACACACGTCGCATTTTATCCCAAACAAATGATTGATCAGGATAATTCTTATATCCAGTCCCTACAAATGGTTGACACAATCGATTAATGATCAACGCCACATTTATTATTGTTATTCAACCCTAATATATGGTTTGGAAATTTAGTTTTCACTAACGCTGCAGGATCGTTCGTAATACTTGCTCGATCCTTTTTGCCTCGATGGATGTTCGAGCATGGATCACTCACAATATCTACCAGATCTTCTATAATTTTTTCCCCGACAGGCATTCAGATATCATTTATCTTATCAATGCTTTGACATATGCTCGAGCATGGATCGTTCGCAACATCTATTAGGTCCTTCACAATTTTGCCTCGACGGACCCTCAGCTTCGATGGATAGTCGACATTATGTGATCACGTCTCAAGCTCCAATGGACAGTTGGGCAATACAATTCTTATTTAATTCAACCGCGACGAATGAGAAGTTGGGCGATCTTTATAACAAAGATCCAATAACACATAAAGGAACATGAAGAGCAACGATCAGCTATATGTATCGACAAGGATGAATTCAACACGTAAGAAGTCACTTATCCAACAAGATCACAGTTAACGAACATAAAATATTGATAACAAGACTAAACCACCCTGAATGTATCTAACAACATCGTCAGATAACCCATGCTGATCGGCGATCACTAAGCAACAAATTAACGCTTCATCACCACTAAGATATCCACTTCAGAGGAACGGTGTTTCTTGAGCGCCATATCAAATCAATGGATTTTTGTGCATAGATGCTTTGAGCTCATATCAATTTCTTTAGGTGCATGATCTATATGGAGTCTTCCACAGCCTCCTGAAACCACCATGCATGGTCAACGAACAAGTGTGCCCTGAGGAATGATACATTACATGGAGCTATATGAATAAGATAATCCTTAATTATATCCAGCTCGATGAATAACCAACGCGAAACTCTTCAATATAATAAAGCCCTGAGGAACGATCGGGCACAATTATCATCTCAATTATATAGATCAAGTAAGTCGATGGACGATCGAGCAGTCTTCTCTTCACAATCCGATTGGGGGCTCCATGGCAACGATGACACGTGAATAGATTCACTGCAATATTTAAAGCAAAATAAAAGAGGTCAACTCAGGATGGATGCCAATATGGTTAACACCGGAATTAGTCTCTCAAATTACAATTAAGACTAAGCTTGACTTAATTACAACAGCCTTCTCGCTTGTTCCCATTAAATTAAGTACGTCCACAGGCCTTTGTCATCTGTAAACACAAATGGCCTCATAAGTTTCCCCAGCAATAATAAAAGCCCTACGGGGGATCCCTAGGCAAAAAGCCAACTCAGGTTGGTCGCCAACTATGTTAATGGTTAAAATCCTCAACGGGTGGATGGTCCTTAAACCAGGTGCATTTTTTCCATCTCCTTTTAGGCCCAAGGAAGTGTGATGGCATAACCTAAAAGGTAAAATAGGCGGATATTAACATGTGAGGCAATAGAAAATGGAAAAATGCAAACGTAATTGGTATTACATTGACTTGCGGGAAAAGATTAAGTACAATAAGCATACCGATTACATATCACATGTTATAAAACCTAATGCAAGGTCTTACCCCTACTAGGTACATGCTCGAGCAAGGCTCAACGCATAGGCTTCTGATCGGCCTCTCCAATTGGACCATATGAAAAACCTAATGCAGGGTCTTACCCCTACTAGGTACATGCTCGAGTAAGGCTCGACGCATAGGCTTCTGGTCGGCCTCTCTAATTGGACCATATGAAAAACCTAATGCAGGGTCTTACCCCTACTAAGTACATGCTCCAGAAAGGCTCGGCGCATAGGATTCCGGTCGGCCTCTCCTATTGGACCATATGAAAAACCTAATGCAGGGTCTTACCCCTACTAGGTACAAGCTCGAGCAAGGTTTGACGCAAAGGCTTCTGGTCGGCCTCTCCAATTGGACCATATGAAAAACCTAATGCATGGCCTTACCCTTACTAGGTACATGCTCTAGCAAGGCTCGACGAATAGGCTTCTGGTCGCCCTCTATAATTGGACCATATGAAAAACCTAAAGCAGGGTCTTACCCCAACTAGGTACTTGCTCAAGCAAGGCTCGACGCATAGGCTTCTGGTCGGCCTCTCCAATTGGACCATACGAAAAACCTAATGTAGGGTCTTAACCCAACTAGGTACATGCTCGAGCAAGGCTCAACGCATAGAATTTTGGTCGTCCTCTCCAATAGGACCATATGAAAAACCTAATGCAGGGTCTTACCCCTACTAGGTACATGCTCGAGCAAGGCTCGACACATAGGCTTTATGTCGGCCTCTCCAATTGGACCATATGAAAAACCTAATTCAGGGTCTTTCCCCGACTACGTACATACTCGGGCAAGGCTCAACGCATTGGCTTTTGGTCGGCCTTTCCAATTGGAACATATGAAAAACCTAATACAGGGTCTTTCCCCGACTAGGTATGTGCTTGAGCAAGGCTCGACGCATAGGCTTTTGGTCGGCCTTTCCAATTGGACCATATGAAAAATCTAATAGAGTGTCTTACCCCTACTAAGTATATGCTCGAGTAAGGCTCGACGCATAGGCTTCTGGTCGGCATCTCCAATTGGACCATATGAAAAACCTAATGCAGGGTTTTACCCCTACTAGGTACATTTTCAAGAAGGGCTCAACGCATAAGCTTTTAATCGGCCTTTCCAATTGGACCATATGAAAAACCTAATGCAGAGTCTTACCCATACTATGTACATGCTTGAGCAAGGCTCGACGCATAGTCTTTTGGTCGGCCTCTCCAATTAGACCATATAAAAAACCTAATGTAGGGTCTTTCCCCGACTAGGTAAATGCTCAAACAAGGCTCGACGCATAGGCTTTTGGTCAGCCTCTCCAATTATACCATAAGAAAAACATAATGTAGGGTCTTTCCCTCACTAGGGACGTGCTCAAGCAATGCTCGACGCATAGGCATTTGGTCGGCCTTTCCAATTGGACCATATGAAAAATCCAATGTAGGGTCTTACCACTACTAGGTACATACTCGAGCAAGGCTCGACGCATAGGCTTCTGGTCAGCCACTCCAATTAGACCACATGAAACACCTAATGCAGGGTCTTACCCTTATTAGGTACATGCTCAAGAAAGGTTCGATGCATAGGCTTCCGGTCGGCCTCTCCAATTGGACCATATGAAAAACCTAATGCAGGGTCTTACCCCTACTAGGTAAATGCTCCAGCAATTCTCGACGCATAGGCTTCTGATCGGCCTCTCCAATTGGACCATATGAAAAACCTAATGCACGGTCTTTCCCCAACTAGGTACATAATTGAGCAAGGCTCGATGCTTAGGATTTTGTTCGGCCTATCCAATTGGACCATATGAAAAACCTAATGCAGGGTCTTTCCCTGACTAGGTACATGCTCGAGAAAGGCTAGATGAATAGGCTTTTGGTCAGCCTCTCCAATTGGACCATATGAAAAACCTAATCCAGGGTCCTACCCCTACTAGGTACATGCTTGAGCAAGGCTCGACACATAGGCTTCTGGTCGGCCTCTCCAATTAGACCATATGAAAAACCTAATGCAGGGTATTAACCCCATAGGCTTCTGGTCGGCCTCTCCAATTAGACCATATGAAAAACCTAATGCAGGGTATTAACCCTACTAAGTACATGCTCAAGCAAGGCTCGACGCATATGCTTTTGGTCGGCTTCTCCAATAGAACCATATGAAAAACCTAATGTAGGGTCTTATCCCTTCTAGGTACATGATCGAGCAAGGTTCGATGCATAGGCTTTTGGTTGGCCTCTCTAAGTGGACCTTATGAAAAACCTAATACTGGGTCTTTCCCCAACTAGGAACATGCCCGAGCAAGGCTCGATGCATAGGATTTTGGTCAGCCTCTCCAATTAGACCATATGAAAAACCTTATGCAGGGTCTTTACTCGGCTAGGTATGTGCTTGAGCAAGGCTCGATGCATAGACTTTTGGTCAGCTTCTCCAATTAGCCCATTTGAAAAACCTAATGCAGGGTCTTACCCTTAGAAGGTACATGCTCGAGCAAGGCTCGACGCATAGGATTCTGGTCGGCCTCTCCCATTGGAACATATGAAAAACCTAATGCCGGGTCTTTCCGTTAGTAGGTACATGCTCGAGCAAGGCTCGATGCATAGGCTTCTGGTTGGCCTCTCCAATTGGACCATATGAAAAACCTAATGCAGGGTTTTACCCCTACTTGGTATATCCTCCAGCAACGCTCGATGCATAGGCTTCTGGTCGGCCTATCCAATTGGACCATATGAAAAACCTAATGTAGGGACTTACCCTACTAGGTATATGCTCGAGCAAGGCTCGACTCATAGGCTTATGGTCAGCCTCTCTAATTGGACCATATGAAAAACCTAATGCAGGGTCTTACCCCTTCTAGGTACATGCTCAAGCAAGGCTCAATGCATAGGCATCTGGTCGGCCTCTCCAATTGGACCACATGAAAAAGTAAATGCAGGGTCTTACCCATACTAGCTACATGCTCGAGAAAGGATCAACACATAGGATTTTGGTAAGCCTCTCCAATAGGACCATATGAAAAAGAAAACACAAGGTCTTACCCCTACTAGGTTCATGCTTGAGCAAGGCTCAACGCATACGCTTTTGGTTGGCCTCTCCAATTGGACCATATTAAAAACCTAACGCAGGGT
The DNA here is from genome assembly GCA_949130495.1 of Sambucus nigra. NCBI lineage: Eukaryota > Viridiplantae > Streptophyta > Magnoliopsida > Dipsacales > Adoxaceae > Sambucus > Sambucus nigra. The sequence continues at coordinate 151,488,721 of OX422215.1, forward strand.
CTTTCCCCGACTAGGTACATGCTCGAGCAAGGCTCGACGCATAGTCTTTTGGTCGGCCTCTCCAATTGGACCATATGAAAAACCTAATGCAGGGACTTTCCCCGACTAGGTATGTTCTCGAGCAAGGCTCGATGCATAGGCTTTTGGTCAGCCTCTTCAATTGGACCATATAAAAACTAATGCAGGGTCTTACCCCTACTAGGTACATGCTCGAGCAAGGCTCGACGCATAGGATTCAGGTCGGCCTCTCCAATTGGACCATATGAAAAACCTAAAGCAGGGTCTTACCCCTACTAGGTACATGTTCAAGCAAGGCTCGACGCATAGGCTTCTGGTCGGCCTCTCCAATTGGACGATATGGAAAACATAATGTAGGGTCTTACCCCTACTAGGTACATGCTCGAGCAAGGCTCGTCGCAATGGATTTTCCTCATCCTCTCCAATAGGGCCGTATGAAAAACCTAATTCAGGGTCTTACCCATACTAGTTACATGCTCGAGCAAGGCTCGACGCATAGGCTTTATGTCGGCCTCTCCAATTGGACCCTATGAAAAACCTAATGCAGGGTCTTATCCTGACTAGGTACATGCTCGAGCAAGGCTCAATGCAAAGGATTTTGGTCGGCCTCACCAATTGGACCATATGAAAAACATAATGTAGGGCCTTTCCCCAACTAGGTACATGCTTGTGAAAGGTCGATGCATTGGCTTTTGGTCGGCCTATTTCAGTTGGACCATATAAAAAACCTAATGCAGGGTCTTACCACTACTAGGTACATGCTCGAGCAAGGATCGACGCATAGTTTATGGTCGGCCTCTCCAATTGGACCATATGAAAAACCTAATGCATGGTCTTACCCCTACAAGGTACATGCTCAAGCATTGTTCGACCCATAGGCTTTTGATCGGCTTCTCAAATTGGACCATATGAAAATCCTAATGAAGGGTCTTTCCCCGACTAGGTACGAGCTTGAGCAAGGCTTTACGCATAGGCTTTTAGTCGGCCTCTCCAATTGGACCATATGAAAAACCTAATGCAGGGTCTTTCCTCGACTAGGTACGTGCTCGAGCAAGGCTCGACGCATAGGCTTTTGGTCAGCCTCTCCAATTGGACCATATGAAAAACCTGATGCGAGGTCTTACCCCTACTAGGTACATGCTCGAGCAAGGCTCGACGCATAGGCTTCCGGTTGACCTCTCCAATTGGACCATATGAAAAACCTAATACAAGGTCTTACCCCTACAACGTATTTGCTCGAGCAAGGGTCGATGCCTAGGCTTTTGGTGACCTCTCTAATTGGACCATAAGAAAAACATAATGCAGGGTCTTACCCCTACTAGGTACATGCTCGAGCAAGGCTCGACGCTTAGGCTTTTGTCCGGCTTCTCCAATAGGACCATATGAAAAACCTAATGCAGGTTCTTACCCCGACTAGGTACATGCTAGAGCAAGGCTTGACTCATAGGCTTTTCACCGGCCTCTCCTATTGGACCATTTAAAAAACCTAATACATGGTCTTTACCCGACTAGGTACATTTTCGAGCAAGGCTCGACGCATAGGATTTTGGTCGGCCTCTCTAATTGGACCACATGAAAAACCTAATGCAGTGTCTTAAACCTACAAGGAACATGCTCGAGCAAGGCTCGACGCATAGGCTTCTTGTCGGCCTCTCCAACAGGACTATATGAAAAACCTAATACAGGGTCTTACCCCAACTAGCTACATGCTCGAGCAAGGCTTGACGCATAGGCTTTTGGTCGGCCTCTCTAATTGGACCATATGAAAAACCTTACGCTGGGTCTTACCCATACTCGGTATATGCTCTAGCAAGGCTCATCATATAGGCTTCTGGTCGGCCTCTCCAATTGAACCATATGAAAAACCTAATACAGTGTCTTACCCCTACTAAGTATATGCTCAAGCAAAACTCGACGCATAGGCTTCTAGCCGGCCTCTCCAATTGGACCATATGAAAAACCTAATTCCCGGTCTTACCCCTACTAGGTACATGCTCCATAAGGGCTTGACGCATTTGCTTTTGGTCGGCATCTCCAATTGGACTATATGAAAAACTTATTACAAGGTCTTTCCCCGACTAGGTTCATGCTCGAGCCTTGCTCGACGTATAGGCTTTTGGTCAGCCTATCCAATCAGACCATTTGAAAAACCTAAGGCAGGGTCTTACCCCTACTAGGTACATGCTCGTGCAAGGCTCGACGCATAGGCTTCTGGTCGGCCGATCCAATTGGACCATATGAAAAACATAATGAAGGGTCTTACCCCTATTAGGTACATGCTAAAGCAAGGCTAGACTCATAGGCTTCAAGTCGGCCTCTCCAATTGAACCATACGAAAAACCTAATGCAGGGTCTTACCTCTACTAGGTACATGCTCGAGCAGGGCTCAACGCACAGGATTTTGGTCGACCTCTTCAAGAGGACCATATGAAAACCTAAAGGAGTGTATTTCCTCGACTAGGTACATGCTTGATCATGGCTCGATGCTTATTCTTTTGGTTGGCCACTCCAATTGTACAATGTAAAAATCCTAATGCATGGTCTTACCCCTACTAGGTACATGCTCGAGCAAGGCTAGACGCATAGGATTTTGGTCGGACTCTCCAGTTATAACATATGAAAAACCTAATGTAGGGTCTTTCCCCGACTAGGTACGTGTTCGAGTAAGGCTCGACGCATAGGCTTTTTGACGTTCTCTCCAACTGGACCATATGAAAAACCTAATGCAGGGTCTTTCCTCGACTAGGTACATGCTCGAGAACGGCTCGACGCATAGGCTTTTCGTCGACCTCTCCAATTGGACCATATGAAAAACCTAATGCAGGGTCTTACCCCTACTAGGTACATGCTCGAGCAAGGCTCGACACTTAGTCTTTTGGTCGGCATCTCAATTTGGACCATTTCAAAAACCTAATGCAGGGTCTTACCCCTACTATGTACATGCTTGAGCAAGGCTAGATGCATAGTCTTTTGGTCGGCCTCTCCAATTAGACCATATGAAAAACCTAATGCAGGGTCTTTCCCCGACTAGGTACGTTCTAGAGAAAGGCTCTACGCATAGGCTTTTGTTCGGCCTCTCCAATTGGACCATAGGAAAAACCTAATTCAGAGTCTTACCCTACTAGGTACATGCTCGGGCAAGGCTCAACGCATAGGCTTTTGGTCAACCTCTCCAATTGGACCATACGAAAAACCTAATGTAGGGTCTTACCCCCACTAGGTACATGCCCGAGCAAGGCTCGACGCATAGGCTTTTGGTCGGCCTTTCCAATAAGACCACATGAAAAACCTAATGCAGGATCTTACTCGAGAAGGCTCGACGCATAGGCTTTTGGTCGGCATCTTCAATTGGTCCATATGAAAAATCTAATGTAGGGACTTTCCCCGACTAGGTACATGCTCGATCAAGGCTCGATGCATAGGCTTTTGGTCGGCCTCTCCAATTGGACCATATGAAAAACCTATTCCAGGGTCCTACCCTTAGTAGGTACATGCTCGAGCAAGGCTCGACGCATAGGCTTCTGGTCGGCCTCTCCAATTGGACCATACGAACAACCTAATGCAGGGTCTTACCCCCTACTAGGTACATGCTTGAGCAAGGCTCGACGCAAAGGATCTTGGTCAGGCTCTCTAATAGGACCATAAGAAAAAACCTAAATTAGGGTCTTTCCCCGACTAGGTACATGCTCGAGCAAGGCTCGATGGATAGGATTTTGGTCGGCCTCTCCAATTAGTCCATATGAAAAACCTATTGCAGGCCCTTTCTTCGACTAGGTATGTGCTCGAGCAAGGCTCGATGCATAGGCTTTTTGTCAGCCTCTCCAAACTTAACATATGAAAAAACTAATGCAGGGTCTTACCCCTACTAGGTAAATGCGCGAGCAAGGCTCGATGCATAGGCTTTTGGTAGGCCTGTCCAATTGGTCCATATGAAAAACCTAATGTAGGGTCTTTCCCCGACTAGGTACATGCTCGAGCAAGGCTTGATGCATAGGCTTTTGGTCGGCCTATAAAATTGGACCATATGAAAAACCTAATCCAGGGTCCTACCCCTACTAGGATCATGCTCGAGCAAGGCTCGATGCATAGGCTTCTGGTCGGCCTCTCCAATTGGACCATACAAAAAACATAAAGCAGGGTCTTACCCCTACTAGGTACATGCTCGAGCAAGGCTCGACTCAAAGGATTTTGGTCAGCCTCTCTAATAGGACCATATGAAAAGCCTAAAGTATGGTCTTTCCCCGACTAGGTATATGCTCGAGCAAGGCTCGACGCATAGGATTGCGGTGGGCCTCTCGATTTGGACCATACGAAAAACCTAATGCTGGCTCTTACCACTATTATTTACATGCTTGAGCAAGGGTGGATGCATAGGCTTTTTTTCGGCCTCTCCAATTAGACCATATAAAAAACCTAATGCAGGGTCTTTCCCCGACTAGGTACGTGCTCGAGCAAGGCTCGACGCATAGGCTTTTGGTCGGCCTCTCTAATTGGACCATAGGAAAAACCTAATGCAGAGTCTTACCCTACTAGGTATATGTTTACTTGATTCAACTCGTTATCAAGGGTTATATTTGATTGGATGCTTTATTTTCAATGCATACCATGTGTGAGTACTCGTGGTGAACGCACTAGGAGGAATTCCATTATGGGTGTTGATACCAAATTTAGTCTGCTGACATGGCACAATTAAGTAAAGACACGTGGCAGTCTACATGGTAACCACAATCACTTCCGAGGAACTCACACGCTCCGAGGAACCATACTACTCCGAAGAACTCTTCGAGGAACTCACACGATCCGAGGAATAAGACTTCTCCGAGGAACTCATACGCTCCGAGGAACAAGACCTCTCCGAGGAACTCATAAGTATCGAGAGGCTTAGGCGGTCCGAGCAACTCAGGCGGTTCGAGCTACACCTCGAACAAAGTATTAATAGCTGGATAACCAACCATTTAACTGATTCATTAAATGCTTATCATTTAGACGCACACGCTTAAGGGGCATTAAATATATTACACTTTCATATGCACCTCATTTAATGTATTACCCTTTCACATTACAGCCTCAGGGCTATAAATACATTGTACAATCCTCATTGTAAAGGGACCCTGAATCCAGACCAGAATCTCTTGATAGAACTTGTAAATCGAGAATTCCCAAACATTCAGCAATAAAACAACAGTGGACGTAGGCCATTCTTATAAGGCTGAACCACTTTAAAATTCTTTATCTCATTTATTTATCTGTGATTGAATAATTAGAGTGATCTAATTTTTTACATCAACAGATTGGCGCCGTTTGTGGGAACGATTGGTAATATCGTTTTTTCACCAAAAACAATCCATTACAAATGGCTGATATTCCTGAATCCAGCAATCAAAATGCTGGAACCCCTCCAAATCCATCTGCTCCGCCAAATATTCCAGATCTGGCTGGAATAATGACAAATCTGGCTCAAGGCCAGACCGTCATGCAAGAAACAATGCGACAACTCATCCAAACTCTCCATGACGGTGCACCAACCCATTCAGGACTGCGGAGTATTCAAAGAAACACTCGTGCACCATCCTCACGTACTAGGCATACCAATTCATATCGCAATGAGGAGTCTGAAGATTTCTCTTATCAACCTGGACGAACTTCGTCAGTGCGAGCCACAGATACTGACCAACGTGTCACTCTCTCCCCAGAAAGGACCAGCGCATTGGAAAGATTAAGTAGGTTTTCTCCTTTCGACCGATTATTCCCTAGGAGGAACAAAAGTCCTCCTAATGCAGCGTCGAGGAGCTTTCAACGATCAACAGCCTTAAGGGAAGGATCTGCCTAGTCGCGACCAGCTGCTCGTCAAGATAGATCCTATGAGCGACCAGCTGCTCATCAGGATATATCCCAGGAAGCCACTTCAACGCGATCAGCTGCTCGAACCAACAGGCCCGAGGAAGAGAATGATGCATGGAAAGGCTCTATTCAGAGGCTGGAGGATAGATTAGGGGAAATGGCTAAGGCTAAGAACCCTTTACAACGAACTTTTGTTCGAGGAACACCTTTTTTCCAGGCCATTATAGATTTTCCAACACCATCAAAGTTCAAAGCACCTGTTGTGACCCCCAAATATGATGGAAAGACTGACCCTATTCTTCATATAGAACAATATCAAGCTGCTGTCGACATCTATGCTGTCCCAGACGAGATGAGATGCAGGGCATTCTCGGGAACTCTTACCAGATCTGCTAAAATATGGTATAATAATCTTCCTCGGGGTAAGATCTCAACTTTCTTTCAACTGGCCGAGTTGTTCATTGGAAATTTCTGCTTTGGGGCAAAGCCAGTTAAACGAGTAGCACATTTGTTAAGTGTTAGATAAAAAGCTGGTGAAAGTACCAGAGATTATATAACTCATTTTAATAACGAGAAACTTGAAGTCATTCATTATGAGGAGAAGACAACGATCACTGCCTTGATGAGTGGGTTATTGCCTAATAAGTTCTATTACACTTTGGCCAAACATCCACCCACAACTATGTCGAATTGATGGCGAAAGCGGCCAAATTCATGAATGTCGAGGATGCTATGGCTGCGAAGAAGAATATGAATAAAGAAACCAAGGTGGAAGTCGACAAAACCAGGAAGAAAGAGCATAAGAATAACGGTGGTGATAAACAATCCAAAAATAGGTCGTCATGGGAGGTCTTGAGGAAATTTGATAATTACACTCCTTTGAAGGTAGATATCAACCACGTCCTGGAAGAAATTAAGAACAATGAGGAGTTAAACTGGCCAAAGAAAATGAAGGCAGACCCTGACACAAGGAATAGGGAAAAGTATTGCGAGTTTCACAAAGATCATGGCCATATGACCAAAAATTACATAGCTCTTCAGAATGAGATCGAAACACTCATTAGACGAGGAAAACTGGCAAAGTACGTTGATCGTAGAAATGAAAGAAGAAACAACGACTGGACAAGAGAGAGGTCTAAATCTCCTCGTCGAGCAGAGGAGAAAAAGAAAAGAAACCATGAAGATGATCCCGAGGATGACCCCGATCTTCCCAAGAAACCAAGACAGCCAGAACGAGAGGTATTTTCAATACGCTTTGGGTCATTTGATTGTAATGTTATTACAGGAGGAGATGCACGAGGAGGAGACCTTACTGCAGAGAGAAAAGCTTACCTCGGTGAGGCTCAATCTTGCTCGTACATTCAGCGAATAAATCTAGCTGAAGAAGATCGCCCAAGAAAGGTGAACAAGGAGAAATTGGTCATCGGTTTTTCCAAGAATGACCTCGCAGGTGTTCTTTATCCTCATGATGACCCATTGGTGATCAAAATGAGGATGAAGGAGGTTATGATTTCAAGAGTACTGGTCGACAATGGTAGCTCGGCAGACATCATGTTCTACTCGTGCTTAGATAGTTTAAATCTAAAGCTATCTCAACTGGAGCCTTACCATAGACCCCTCATCGGTTTTGCTGGAGAGAAAGTATTTCCACTTGGGACGATAAAGTTGGATATATTCATTGGTACGTGGCCTGCTTGTCGGATAGAAAGAATATGTTTCTTTGTGATGTATAAGAATGTCCAATCATCGTACAATATCATCATGGGAAGAGTAGGATTGAAGAAGTTCGAGGCTGTACCATCTACAGTGCATCAGTGACTAAAATTTCCAACAAACTTTGGAGTAGGAGTTGTGAAAGGTGATCAGAAAGTAGCTCGGGAATGATATTATTCATCCGCCGAGCAAGAAGAATTGGAGGAATCAAAGAAAAAGACTACTCCCTATCAAGTCGATGAAGGTGTAGAGATTGAAACATTGGATCCTCGAGATGAGTCGCAACTCGTGAAGGGTCAAGTGGTGGAAGCTACTGAAAATATCATTCTGGACGACGAGCACCCTGAGCGAACTACTCAAATAGGTTCATTGTTGGAAGACTCATTAAAATAGGAATTGATAACGTTCCTAAGAAGGAGAAGACAAACTTTTGCATGGAGTCATGAAGATATGCCTGGGATAGACCCAAACTTCTTATGTCACGAGTTCAATGTGAATAAGGAGATCAAGCTTGTGAAGCAGAGAAGAAGAATATTCAGTACCGAGAAGAATCAAGCTATACAGGAGGAAGTCGAGAAGCTCCAGAAATCTTGTTTCATTGAAGATGTTAAATATCCAAACTGGTTAGCCAATGTGGTGATGGTAAAGAAGAAAAACAACAAGTGGAGGATGTGTGTAGACTTACCCGACCTCAACAAAGCATGCCCAAAGGATCACTTTCCATTGCCCCGAATTGATCAACTAGTAGATTCTACCTCAGGACACGAGCTACTGAGCTTCATGGATGCTTATTCTGGCTACAATCATATCAAAATGAAACCTGAAGACAGGGAGAGTACTTCTTTCATTACCCCTAGGGGAACTTATTGTTATAATGTTATGCCTTTTGGTTTAAAAAATGCAGGTGCGACATATCAGCGGCTGATGAACAAAGTCTTTACCGAACAAATCAGTTGCAATATGGAAGTCTATGTTGACGATATGCTGACGAAAAGCAAGAAAGCTTTCGATCATCTAGTTGACTTAAGTTAGACTTTAGATCAACTGGATAAATATGAAATGAAGCTGAACCCGACAAAGTGAATATTTAGAGTACGAGAAGGCATGTTTCTCGGGTACATTGTCAATCAACGAGGCATTGAAGCAAATCCTGAAAAGATCAAAGCTCTATTAGGGCTACGATCTCCAATGACGAAGAAAGAGATGCAAAGTCTTACATGACGAGTAACAGCACTTAACAGATTTGTGTCACGAGCAACTGATAGATGTCTCCCATTCTTCAAGACACTCAGAAAGACTTTTGAGTGGAATGATGAATGTGAGAAGGCTTTTCAAGACTTGAAGAAATACTTGGGAACACATCCATTGTTATCCAGGCCGGTGATGGGAGAAAAATTATACTTATATCTTGCCGTGTCGGAGAATGCAGTCAGCTCGGCGTTGATAAGAGTGGAGAATGGAGTGAAAAAACCAATTTACTACACAAGTAAGGCCTTCCGAGGAGCAGAGATTAGATATCCAAGGCTGGAAAAATTGGCACTGGCGTTGATTGAGGCGAGTAGGAGAATGAGGCCATACTTCCAGGCTCATACCATAGTGGTATATACCGATATGCCATTGAGGCAAGCCCTTCATAAACCAGAAAAATCAGGAAGATTGATGTACTAGGCAATAGAGCTCGGTGAATATGATATAGTTTATGAACCCAGGTCATCACTAAAAGGGCAGGCTGTAGCAGATTTTATAGCGGAGTTCACCTATCCTGATACCCCCGAGGAGCAAAAGTTGCTCGCTGATCAACCTGTGGATGTTACAGGGTCAATAAACACAAGCTCAGACCAATTCCGATTGGTAAAAGGGCGTGTGAATGTTATAGGATGTGGCACAAGGATAGTTGTGAGCACTCCGGACGAGGAGCAAAAGTTGCTCGCTGATCAACCTGTGGATGTTACAGGATCGATAAACACTAGCTCAGACCAACTTCGGTTGGTAAAAGGGCAAGTGGATATTACAGGATCATTAAATTCGAGCTCAGACCAACTCCGGTTGGTAAAAGGGTAAGAAAAGATGATCGATAAAGAACGAGAAATATCAGGGGAAGATGAAAGGAAAGTACAAATATTTCACCGAGGAACTCTAACTGATCAGAAATTTGAAGACGAGTTACCTATATGGAGGCTATATGTAGATGGCTCATCTTTCACTACAGGATGTGGCGCGGGGATAGTTTTGAGCACTCCGGACGAGGTCGATATGGAATACGCCCTGCGTTTCCAATTCAAAGCTTCCAATAATGAGGCTGAGTATGAGGCCATGATTGCAGGACTTAGCTTGGCAAAAATTATGGAGGCACAACAGGTTATGGTCTTCAGTGATTCTCAATTGATCGTAAACCAAATGATGGTAGTATATGCAGTTAGAGGAGAATTAATGATCATATATCATGCAAAGGCAAAGGAGCTGGTGTCAGAATTTACCGCTATTCAGCTGATCAAAATACCAAGAATGGAGAATGTGAGAGCAGACGCCCTAGCTCGACTAGCATCAGCTACTCGTACCAAGCTATGACGAACAATCCCAATTGAAGTGTTGGTTGGTCGGAGTACAGATGAAGATCTGACGATGAAATTTATTACCCTTGATTTATGACCATCTTAGATGGATCCCATCAGGGCATATATCGGGGAGGGAGAATTGCCAATTGACAAGCTCGCAGCCAAGAAATTGAAGTTTAAAGCAACTCGGTATGTATTAACTAATGGTGTTTTATATAGACGAGAAATTATGGTAGGTTTACAGAGATGCGTACATCACTCCGAGGTGAATAAATTAATTGAAGAGATCCATGAAGGGTCCTGTGGAGCACATGTAGCAGGTTGGACGCTTTTGTAAAGGGTGATGATGCAGGGATACTACTGGACGACGATGAGGGCTGATTGTATAGCCTATGCCAAGAAATGTGACAAGTGCCAGCGCTTTTCCTCCATCCAAAGAACTCCACAAGCACTGTTGACACCCATAACTTCCCCTTGGCCATTTTCCATGTGGGGAATTAATTTGGTTGGGCCACTGCCAACGACCTGAGGAAGGTTCAAATACCTTATCGTCGCAGTGGATTATTTTACTAAATGGGTAGAAGCTGAGCCACTCATTGATATGACGTACGAGAAGGTGTACCAATTTATATGGAAAAATATCATTTGTCGATATGGTCTTCCTCGTGCTTTTATCACAGACCATGGAAAACAATTTGATAACGAGGAGTTCGATGCCTATTTCCATCAATCAAATATTTTGAAGGTTCACTCAGTACCAGGCCATCCTCAAAGCAATGGACAAACCGAAGTGACAAACAGAACGCTGCTAAATGGTTTGAAGAAAAGACTGGATGATGCGAAAGCGAATTGGATCAACGAGCTACAATCAGTACTTTGGGCTTATCGAACTACCCCCTGAGTAGCAACTGGAGAATCACCATATATGCTGGCGTTTGGAAGTGAAGCTGTTATACCTACCGAGTTGGGCCTCCCAACACACAGGGTACTGAATTTCAATTCCCCTGTCAGTGACTTAATGAGAAGATTGGATTTAGACATGCTCGAGGAAGTTAGAGAAGAAGCAGCCATCAGAAATGCTGCATATCAACAACGAATAACTCTATTCTACAATAAGAGGGTAAAGAAATGCGACCTGAAAGAAGGAGACTATGTGCTGAAGAAAGTAATTGAAAAGCACAATAAACTGGAGGCAAACTGGCATGGACCATACCGAGTTACAGAAGTAGTTCAACCAGGAACTTATCGAATAGCAACTCTAGAGGGGGAGGATTTTAAGAATGCATGGAACGCAGAGCACCTGCGCAAGTATTATCAGTGATGTATATTCCCATGTAACACAGTTCCATCGGTATGAATAAAATGAAGATATTCTGCAAGTCTCTTTTTTTATTGAAAATTTTTCGGGGAATAATAGTGCTACACACTACTCGGCAAAGCTCAGACTACTCAGCAAAATATTCCTAAAAATGCCAACCTCGGTTGGTTAGGAAACAAAATATTCCTAAAAATGCCAACCTGTTTGGCTAGGAAGCAAAATATTCCTAAAAATGCCAACCTCGGTTGGTTAGGAAACAAAATATTCCTAAAAATGCCAACCTGTTTGGCTAGGAAACAAAATATTCCTAAAAATGCCAACATGTTTGGTTAGGAAACAAAATATACCTAAAAATGCCAACCTCGGTTGGTTAGGAAAGAAAATATTCCTAAAAATGCCAACCTGTTTGGTTAGGAAATAAAATATTCCTAAAAATGCCAACCTGTTTGGCTAGGAAACAAAATATTCCTAAAAATGCCAACTTATGTTGGTTAGGAAGTACATATATTCTCGAAAATGCCAACTTATGTTGGTCGGGAGGTAAATATATTCTCGAAAATGCCAACTTATGTTGGTTGGAAGGTAAGATTATGTCAGAAAGTGCCAAAGTTGCTCGCAGAGGAAAAATCTACTAACTATGGCTGGTCGGGGATAAAAACCCACCAACTATAGTTGGTCGATAAGGAAAATTTACCGACCTTGGTTGGTCGGAAACATTTAATAGAAAAATTTACTAACTATGGCTGGTCGGGGATAAAAACCCACTAACTGTAGTTGGTCGACATGGAGAACCTAACAACCTTGGTTGGTTGGAAACATTTTAAACATTTTTTATACTCGTTACTTTATTATTAAGTGATCGAGCAACATTATTGATACTTGTAACTTTTTAATTATTACTGAGTTGGTCGACAAACAACACAATATCGTTATCTTTTTAATAGATATGCACAAATATAAAGTGTTTACAAGACAATAGCAATTAAGATTGCAAACATAAATGAAAGTCTTTCATTGAATTCAACATAAATTACATTGATAATGAAATGAAAAGTACATTGATATTGAAATGTATACTAACTATTACATCAAAAATTCCTATTCTACTGGTCTTTTCCCCTCTGCTTTTGACACAGGTTCCTCGCCAGCAGGCGGATCATTTAAAGCCAGAGGAGAATTGATGAAGTTGAGATCCTTCAACATCCTGACATTCATCACGGATGGTCGATCCAAAAGGTGCTCGGGACAAGATATCTCAACATTTGAATGTAGATTGTAGTCACCGAGATACTTTAAAATCAAGCTCGGAGGAATGGCCCGAGCAGGGATCTAACTCATGTCCAATTTATATGGTGGCACAGGTAAGTCGAACAACCCGGGATCGTGGTAGTCCCACAGATAATGATCCTGTTCGAGCTGCAGCACACCTAAGGCATTCAACCAACCTTGCCTGTAGCCCTCATTATTGGCATTCTGGATACGATCATCAAAGTGGTAGAGCGCTTCATTGTATCCAGACATCCAGAACTCCCTGGGCTGTTTGTGGAACTGATATGTTAGTCTTTCCATCTGCTCGTGGAGGTTTTTGACGAAGAGCTCTTTGTCCTCCAATGTAGACTTTTGCATGGAGAGCTTCTCTTCTAGGTCTCTGATTTTCTTTGGCATTTCAGCCAAATCTCAGTTCTTCGCCATCAGCTGGAAGGCCTGGTTTTCTAATGCAGACTGAGTCCTCTGCTCCTCGACGAGAACTCGAGCTGCTCTTGCTCATCCCCGAGGAGCTCTTGCTCGTCCACGAGATGATGTAGAGGGACCATCTCTCTTCAAGTTTTCCGATTCGTCCCTCAAATTGGCGTTCTCGACTTCCAGGAACGAGAATCCCTCATCGGTCACTGGGATTAAGGCTTTTGAAGAAGAGGCTGCAGACTTCAAATGTGATAGCTCTTTCTGCAAATTATTCTTCTCTTGCTCTAGCAGCTCGTTAATCTGTCTGCATTCCTCGACCTCGCCCCTCAGGATTCTCTCCCTTACATCATACCCAGTAAAAAGCTTCTCGTATCCCTTGTCGGCAATGATCAGCTTGTACTTCTTCTCGTACCCCTCATGCAATAGGGCAGTTGATTCTTTGTATTAAAGCTGAAGGTCTTCGAGGGTGCCTTGGAGATCCTCGATCATATCATAGTAGGCCACATTATTGGCCATCGCTCGATCAAGTAGACACTTCAGATATTGATATGCTTCAACTGCCTGTTCTGAAGCATCCTGATAGAGGATGTCGACGACTTGTGCTGCACTTAGGTCTGTGTGACCAGCTTTAAAATACTCGTTGCATTGTCGCAGGAACTTTGTATCATGCGAAGATAACAGTTCCATCCTGGCCAGAAAATAGTAGAGAAAGAAAAAGCAATAATCAATAAGAATCAAGACATAATATGAATGGAAAATAGACAATAGTATGCAAGAAAGTCCAAATTTTATTAGATCATAATATTCAGAGTTACATAGTCATGGTTACAATTGATAAAAAGAAAAATAAACACGAATAACTCTACACCTTCTCCTTGTCTCCCAAAACCTTCTCGGGAGGTTGGGATGAAGAGGTAGGTTGCTCGGAAGGAATGGATAGTTGCTCGGGGAGAACAGGCAGTTACTCGAAGGAAGTAACGATTTGTTGAACTTCCTCGTTGGCAGGCTGGATGGCTGGAGGATGATCTCCCATAACCATTGAAGACTCTTCTGAGGCAGCTTCGTCCTCTTCTTCATCTTCTGGAGTTGGAGGGGGACCAGGGATATGTTTCTGGAAGAGCTCGGAAGACTCGTCGACCTTCATTTCCTTAAGAGATGTGACCCATCCGTCTTGAAAGTACTTTAGGCTACCATATTCAACATGTGACATCATGGCATCCAACCCCTTGTTCCACCCCTTATCCCATCCAGCGCTGAAGGACTTTTTTATAGCCATCTTCCTCTTCAGCTTCTCCGAGGAAAGCACAGCAGGACATTAGCAGCTTTCAGTTTTTTCTCAGCCTCCTTCTTCTACCGACCTACTTCCTGAAGCTGGCCCAACCTCTCCTCAACAACTCTGAGCTTATTTTCAACCTCCCCAGCAGCTTTGAGCTTCTCTTCGAGCTCTTTATTTGCCTTCTCCAGGGCATTCTTTTTCTTCTCCAACTTTTTGGAGGCTTCAACAGCTCAAGATTTGTCCTTCTCGGTGGAGGCAAGCTTCTTCTCCCAGACAGATTTATCAGTAGCATATGTCTGGCGAGAATCTGCCAGAGATTTGGTAGCTTCCTACAGAGCTCCCTCCACACTGGACAAAGATCAGGAAGCTTTGATTGCTTCATCCTTCTTCAAAATTATATTGAAGCAGCTCGTCAACTGTGAAAGTAAAAGGAAAGCAAATTAGAAACAGAAATAACAAAGGAAATATGAAATGTTCAAAGTAAAAAGACTTACTGAAGCAAGGTGATGAGTAGCTAATGAAGTGAACATCTCCCGAGTAAGGTTTTCTTCAGTACCTTGGACCTCGGGAATGATCCAGGACTTTACCGAGCTCATGGCAGAGCTCGGGGGAACAAAAGTTGGAACCCCAGTTCCAGTAGTTGGGGGTTGAGCAATGGTTTTAACCAAATTGACCGAGGAGCTCTTCTTCAGCCTCCTCGGGGGAACAGGGATAGAATCAACCAAGGAAGAACCCTTAGTCGGTGATATTACAATCACCTCTCCAGGAGCACCAGACCTGCTCGGAGCCACTACGGGCTTCTCTACAACCTTCACAACTGCAGCAGTCGAGGAAGGCGCATCAGTCTTCTTCGTCCCTTCTGGGACATCAGCTTTACTTCTTTTTGCCTCCCCAGCACCAGAGGCAGGCTTTTCGAAGAGGGTGGGAGGTCTTCTCATCTTCATCCTTTCGCTTAAAGGAATGTGAGATTCAGGCGAGGAGCTGGTGGAAGCTGGTACTGGCTCTGCGTCACTTATTACTGGATGAGCAGTGAAAGAAGTGGTGTAGCTCTTGTATTGCAGCAGATATGAGGCTGATCTAATGTGCTCATCAGCAACACTCTGATGCAGACTCCAGATAAGTTTCAGATGTCTTATATTAACATCTGCTTCCTTTGGACATTTTCTTTTGTTATCAACTGCAAATAAATAAACATTGAAATATCGGTGGAACATTTTATCAAACACAAAAGAAGCATGATTTTAAAATAAATAAAATGAAATAAAAATAACCGATCCCATTGCCATAAGGAGGGCATCTGGGACCCTGGTAAACCTCATCTCCAGTTAATGGAGGGTGTTGCCAATTTTTTATGACAACCCCGTGTTCAAAATAATCCTTATTGGCATCAGGGAGATTGACTACTGAGGCTCTATTTAAAAATCTAGCTTTTAAATAAAAAATATTATCATTAACTTCCCATCTATAGCAGTACATGATTTCTGAAATTCCTATGCGAGTTCCATGGACTTGATTTAATTTCTGCACCCCATTAACTATTCTCCATGTGTTGGGGGCTATTCTTGCAGGAACAACGTCAAAGTAATGACAGAATTCCAAACACAAGGGATTTGGTGGAAAAGAAAATCCACACTCAGCAATAAAGAGGCTGGGGAACCAATGTCCCTCAGCCAAATTGAAATAATCAGAAGGCTCAGAAAGCTCTTCCAAGACAACCCAATAGGGAATGGAAAAATCAGATCGAAATTTGTCAAGAGATTCAACAGGGTAAACTATGGTGATTAAAGGAAATGAAGAAGAAGGAAGAAGATTTTACAGAAAAAGAGTGGAGCTGTTGACAACGAACGATGGAAGAAGATGAATACACAGGAGAGAAAGAGACTATGGAAAACTCAAAAATACAAATTTGAAAAAGTAGAAGACGATGGGATTTTCTGCAGCGTTTAAATACTCTACCTTGGGAAAAGGAAATGTAATGATTACAAAAAGAAATGATTACGCTACCGGCGGCTAAAAGGACAAAAAGTGCGCGGCAATCGAAGCGAGCAAAAAAATTCAAAAAGCCCGATTCTATGAATTTGGAAGGAGAAATAAATACAAGGTAAACGCTCCTAAAAATCAGGAAGACTGTTTAAAGCTACCATATTCCGAGAAAGAATGTTCCATACTCCTCAAATTTCGAACTATGAAACATTGGGGGCTTTTGTTGATACCAAATTTAGTCTGCTGACATGGCCCAATTAAGTAAAGACACGTGGCAGTCTTCATGGCAACCACAATCACTTCCGAGGAACTCACACGCTCCGAGGAACCATACTACTCCAAAGAACTCTCCGAGGAACTCACACGATCCGAGGAATAAGACTTCTTCGAGGAACTCATACGCTCCGAGGAACAAGACCTCTCCGAAGAACTCATAAGTATCGAGAAGCTTAGGCGGTCCGAGCTACACCTCGAACAAAGCATTAATAGCTGGATAACCAACAGTTCAACTGATTTATTAAATGCTTATCATTCAGACGCACACGCTTAAGGGGCATTAAATATATTACCCTTTCATATGCACCTCATTTAATGTATTACCCTTTCACATTACAGCCTCGGGGCTATAAATACATTGTACAATCCTCATTGTAAAGGGACCCTGAATCCAGACCGGAATTTCTTGATAGAACTTGTAAATCGAGAATTCCCAAACATTCAGCAATAAAACAACAGTGGACGTAGGCCATTCTTATAAGGCTGAACCAATTTAAAATTCTTTATCTCATTTATTTTTCTGTGATTGAATAATTAGAACGATCTAATTTGTTACATCAACAATGGGTAACCTCTGATGTCCACCGCGACGGTGCCTTGATGTGGAGACGAGTTTTCCATGGTTATTTTTACCCCAGGTCCTACACCTAGGTACCCGTGTCCCAAGGGGGTTTCTTCGTATAGTCTTGGGTATAGTAGGCTCTATGAATGATGGGTAGGCATCCCTCAGCCGTGATGACGACTTAGGTTTTTAATGGGCTAAGACTACACCTAGTACGCGCGAGTGATCCCCAAAGGCAATAGGTCTTCGTTATGTGCACGTGTGCGAGTAGTCCATTTATTTGTACATGTCAGGGGGTGTGCCATTATATGGATATTAGATCTAAATATTATATTTATCCTACCTTATATTATTATATTTTATGGTACTAGATATAGTTATACCGATTTACGTACTATACTTGAGATGTATAGGCTTACTATAGGGGTGTATACCTATATACTTATGACTCGGGAATTATGTGTTAATTATACATGGACGGATAAACCTGAGATTTATGATTTAAGACTACGAGTGGCATCTTGGTTATTTAGTAAGACGTACCATATGTTTGAAACTGCCGTACAACATATGATTCATAATGAAAGTGACTAACTTTATGTTGACAAAGTAAAGATTAAAGAGTTGAAAGATAAAAATTTAATTGCATGGGATACATATAAATTTGGGAATAGAAATGCATATTATTTTAGGTTATTGGGTTGGGTGACTAATAACTTAAAATCGACTAAAATATGAGAGAAGACGTGTACCTATGACGCAACCCAAATTCAATTATAATATTATTCTTCATAAACTTGCTATTTACGTTGTTGTTATATATGTGTTTTCATAGGTCTTAGATATTTGTCCATACCATTACTAGAATTAAGCATTGGAGGAGAACCTATAGTGGCATTTTATCCTTTATTCATAGGATGAACTAGTGGATCAAGGTCACTCATTCACTCTTTTATCATTTTACATTTATAGTAGGATTGTATGTTGTATAGCTTATTCCTTAATAATCTTTTATCCATAATGTTTGTATCAGAGTAGGATTATTATACTGATGGTGATTGACATTAGAGTTAGTTTTGTATTATTCAGTATTACATGATCTCATTTCGTTACATGTTCATATTTTAGTTATTTCATTATGCAGATGATGTTACCAAATGTTTTTTATCCGTGTGATTTTTGTTTAAGACCATATAAATCTATTTATGAATCTTATGGTGTGTCATAGTTGATATCAGAGCATTCATGGTTCTAGTGTCATAGGGTCTTGAATGCATCCGTCTCTTTTTCGTATTTCATTCTATGACAACTTTAGTGACTTACACTTTAGGACTTGTATTATCTATAATGACGATCGCTTTGGGGGTTTCATAATTGTAAGAGAATTTTTTTTGGCTTTGCTCATAGTTTAGGCCTTTTTTATGTTTTAAGTATGTTCGACGTATCCCATTACAAACCATAATGTACCATCACAACAAACCGACTCCAATATTCATGACTTCCTTACATTCCACAAAGGTATAAATCAATTAGTGTTTAAAATTAATCATGAACTTTATATAGGATGTTATTTTTAAATATAAACTGAGGTTGAATGTTTTAATTTAAAAATAATATTTTAACCTTGTTCAAACGAGATTGCTTTCTCGTTCGAAAGAAATAGCCTTTTCACTTGAAGGGTCATTTAATCTCTACATCAAACGAACATCCAACGAGGTCTTATGTTTGAATTCATTTTAAGCTCATTAGAAGTTGGTTCAAATGATATTGGAGTCTCGTTCGAACGAATTGAGTTTCATTCTAACAAGATGACATTCTCGTTTGAACGACTTCTATTTTTGTTCATACGAATTTCACCGCCTTGAATTTTATGTACGACCTATAAATACCTGTTTCAAAAATATTTTAATAGAGACTTTTGAAATAACGTAACTTGAATACCTGTTACAAAAGTCCTCAATCCTTTTATGTCAAAACACCTTTTTGATTCACAAAACAACCTCCCCAATATACTTGTGAATTTGTTTGAAACCCTAATAGCTTCATACCTGATATATATTTGTGGAGAGATATCTCTTTTACTGACGTTATGACCCAAGGGATCACTGCTGAAAGAAAGATTGATCGGTGGATACCGAGGGTGGACCGCTACCTGTGGACTGCTCTGGATTTGAATGCTATTCTTTAAAAAAATTTGTAAGTAAGTCGTCTTGTAAAATTATCTAAAATGCAAAAATAAATATTTTGCCCTGAAAAAGGATTTTTGCTCATATTTGTTTGTGATTGCATGTGTAGTTTATTTTCTGTGTATGGAACGATCATCATATGCAAACCTAATTTAATCAAAGATTAAAATTCGATAAAAAATGGATTTCTGTGTTTGGGGGCATTTTATTAAATAAGTTAATGCATTGAGATTGTGCGCTCTCTCAAATTGGTATTAGAGCAAGTTACACAAAAATACTTTGTGATCTTTTTTAGAATTTTTTTTCTTTGATATTGATTTTTTGAAAAATTATTAATCTCGAAAAATGCCGAATTTTAATGCATAATTTTGTGACACCCCGCCTAATTAAACATCGGGTGATCAGGCCTTTATTAAATTAAAATAAGTTTCTCAAATGGTTCATTCTTAGCATCACTGTCGAAAACTTTTTTATTACTAATCACCTAAGTGAAAATTCGACCGGTGCCAAAATTTTATCTTTCTTAAACAGAAACTTCAACCATACGAAAAATAGTAAAACAATTAATATGTACTAAAACCCAAACCAACAAAGTATAAGTACAACAGAACAAAAGTATTACCGAATAAACCATCAGCTAAAAATCCCAAACAATAATAGAACAACTGCTAGTCTGAAACTGACACCTCAGACTGATACCGGATTACAAGTCCATACATAGAATAGTGTGAGATCCTGTACTAGATGTGAATGAGAGATATCGTCTAGTCAAAATCCTGTAAGCATCCATTGTGCTACAGCTTCGAGTCCCTGGAATAGAATCATCATCCATGGCGTCCCTGTGGCTGGACACCTAAAAGGTTTTGAAAATATTTTATAGCAAGAGTTAGTACTCAAAACATTTTGAAAATATTTAGCAAGCGTTTATCACAATATAAAATGCGGTTATTGATTACACATGTTAGGTTCTTGTACACTCTCTTGAGTTTTCTCACTCCTCATCTATTGTGCACACCTAACGTTCTACGCTGAGCCTACCTAGCCATGTCTCCCAAGCTAACTAGGACTAAGTAATCATTTGAACTTATCTATACTTAAGTTCTCGTATCGCCCACATAGTACATCCATTACATTAACATCTCGCGAAGGTTAATTAATACTCAAGTAACATTTCACCTATGTTATGTTTTAAAACTTCTCATTTAGTTTCACTACTAAATTTCTACAATTATCACAATTTCTATCTTCCCACTTTTGTAATTAAGTTTCATTACTTAAATTACTAAATAGATATTCTCTATCTAACGTTACGTTTCGTAATTAAGTTTCACAACTTAACTTACCAGTTTGATATGTATCTTTAAATACATATTATGTATCAATCTACTCATACACAGAAGTAGAATATCATTAAGTATATATTTCACACACAATATATACTAAATATCAGTCATTACTATTTTGGCCTTTTTACACACGTAAAGGACTCTTGGTTCGAAATGATTCATCGACCCCAAGTAAGAATTGGTTCGAAATGATACATCGACCCCAATTATTTATATACACAAATTCTGGCTCGGACTCTTTCATCACGCCACTAGTTCAAAGGTTTGGTTCGGCTTTTTACATCGACCCCAAACATATAATAACCTTATGTTAGTTCGAAATATCACATTGACCCTAACATAGTTAATTTAGGTATAATTCTCTCGACATAAAAGATCATATAATTCAGTAGGTACACGCCCGGCCTATTAATTATGTTCGTACGTAATATTTTAATCTCTTATATCTACCATACAACATTCGCTTTACGATTTATCTCATTAATCGCATTTATTTGAGTATTCACACAACTCTAAGGGTCCTAGTTACCCCTCACATATAATTTCAGTAGTTATTACTTACCCTACTGGTCTATTACTTAAATTGACTTTACCTCACCTCGTAACTCAATTCTGAATTCCCCGATACTCTACTAAATCAGATTATTCTCGTCGGTCCATAATCCAAGCCCTATACCCAATGGCCTTATCGGACCTCAACAATATAGCTACTGGTCTTATTCTCACTCCCATATAAGTATAATATAAATCCTAGGATACCAATTCATTCCTGGAAATAAAAGAAACCTTAAACACGAAAAATTCAGAAAAATAGCTTACGTCGATCGATCGACTACTGGGTTCGATCGATCGACATTCGAGATCGATCGATCGATCGAGCAGGGACAGACGCCGTTCGTCTTCTTCGTTAACCTCTTCCTCCATTAACAAATCTCCAAACATCATTATAGTCCACCAAACTTCGACCTAATGATCCTAACATGTTTCCACATATACTAGGACAATTTCAAACTTTTCAAATACATCAAAACCTCAATTCCTTTAAAGAAATAGTGAATTAAACCCATAATTTCTTAAAACCCTAGTTATGGTGTTCTTCCCATATATTCATTCAAAATCCAGATTTTATTCCAAAATAATCATCAAGTCTACTCTGAATATTAATCCTCTACATATGTTAAATCATTCTACATGCGATTACTATCCCAACATGTATAAATATCATTATTCTCCTATCAAGATATTGATTTAATAAAACTATTCAAAAAAACCCTACACATGGGTATTATAACTTTATAATTTGTGTAATAAACAACTTGCCTTGACAGAGGGAATCTGATTTCGTTGAGTTGATGATGGATTGATGCTTCTCTTCTTCAATCCTTCCTCCTTTGGCTCTTAGGGTGCAAGATCCAAACCCAACCTCCTCAAAAGCATCTTCTAAGCCTTAAGAATGGTTTTCTCCTTCTCTCTAATGGTATTGGTGTTTTCATGGGTTTTCTAACCCTAACCCCTCTTTCATACGGCTGATAAAAGGCTCTCAAATTCGTAGGTCTCCATACCCTCTCATGTTAAAAGACCAAAATGCCCCCGAGACTCAACTAGTACCCCCAGGTATACTATTTTGACTAATTTGACCCTTCCGGACTCACCTGTGACCTCTAAATTATCATTTGAGTCACTTAAAATCTTACTCGTTCTCACCCCAAAATGGTCTACACGCGTTAAGTAACTATTTACTACTCGCACTAGGTAATATAATGAGGCAATATAAATCGATATCTATCTCTCGATTAATATTCCATAATTACAATTTTTAATAAATCTCATTAAATTACTCCTCTTACGTAATTTAAATTAAGTCGTATTTTCTCATTTAATTCTCCTCCAATTTAATTAAATAGAGTATTCAGAAATACGGGGTATTACAAATTTGTATAATCGAATGCCCATGTTTGATGATAGAAACTATTCATATGAGAAAGCTAGAATAAGGTCTTCTCTTAAGTCAATTGACGAACACATCTGGTTCCTCTGTGAAAGTGGGTGGACATCACCAACTATTACTGTTGACAATGTCGTTAGCCTTAAACATGTGTCTCAATGGAAAGAGAATGACCTTAAATGGAGAAACTTTAATTCTTAGGGTTTAAGTTCCATCTTGGGAGTTGTCACCCCCGACAAGTTTCACCAAGTTATAACGTGCACCATGCATAAAGAAGCTTGGGATACCCTCCAGCTCGCTCACGAGGGTACTAATGTTGTTAAAGCTTCTAAGCTGCGGAATCTCACCACATAATTTGAAATAATCGCAATACTTCAATCTAAATCATTTGATGAATTTATGCGCTATCATCCGATATAGTTAACTCGAGTTTAAATTTAGGTGAGAAAAAACCTAAGATGTGTGTGGTTAAAAGAACTACTCACATAACGATTTCTTAACTCGTGGGGATATATTGATCCAATCTAAAATTAAATCGCACTCACTACAATCAAAGCAATAATTGAGTAAGCGTAATACCCCAAAAATCTATAAATAAATTGACTCGGTCTATAGTAAAAATCATGGGAATAATTTATTTTTTATAATATTATTAGCATAAGAAATATACAGGAATAGAAAGAATAAAGACAATATAATGAAATATTGGATCCACCCAAAACCAGCTCTGATACCAATCACCAACGTAATAACAAAAGTCTTCATTGAATGTAGATATACAAGTATGACCAAACTGAAAATAAAAGAGCATAATAAAATGATGAGCTACACTCGCTCGACTCTTACAATCCAAGGAGTAAGAAATAGGATGTCTCTAGAGATTCTCCTCTAACGATCCCGCATCTACAGGAACTAAAACAATAGGGACTTGTAAAAATATTTTTTAAAAGAAAACATAAACAATAAGCCTATATAGAATAGAATTATAATTGAATTCGGGTCACATTATAATTACACATCTTCCTATTATGTTTTAACATATTTTAACTTATTAGTTACCTAACCCAATAGCCTAAAATATGATACAGTTCTAAATCCGGAACCCATATGTAGCCCATTTGATTAAGTTTTTACATTTTCATTCTTTAATTGTTAGTTTATCATCATTAGTTTCATATCTTTTTATTTTAAAAAGTGAGTTGTGTTGTAATCTTAAACCAACGGTTCATTGTACTAAGTAACTAACATACCAATAACATACATATATCTTAAGTCCATACACATTGGACTATCTCATGCCAATAATACAATAGACACCTCTCTAGTATATGTAATACATAAATCTGAATCATAAGTATGTAGTTAGAGATCACTATAATAAGTCCTATACGTATATAGCATAGGAAATACATAGGTCAAAACATAAATATGTATGTGGGCATCCCTACTGTAAGTCATATACATCTCTACTATAACACATAAACCGATACAACTATCTCTAATACTGCCACACAAATATCACAGATTGTAGGATAAAGACTCTGCGCACATCTAGCATCCATACAAAGGTATAACTTTTGGCTTGTACAAACAAATGAGCATCTCTCGTGCCCACACATAATGAAGGCCTACTCTTAATGCCTTTGGGAATATTTCGTGGGTACTAGGTGTAGTCTTAGGTCATACCAAAACAAAAACCTCAACACATCAAAGGATAACTCACTAAGCCTAACAATCAATCATAAAGCCTACCATACCCAATACTTTATGAAAGAAATCTCCTCGTAGACCCTCTCGGTCGTGGGTAACTAGATGTGTGATCTAGGAGTAAAATATCACAAAGGAAAAAGCCCGTCTACTCACCTGAATACCAATATCGGCAGCGTCACACGTTCCCTCTCATGGACTCCCTCCTTGTAAGATACGCCACAAACAGTCATACATGGTATGCATTGCACATAACACATTAAAGTAATCAAAACCCACAATAATGGGTTGAATCATATACATACATAATCCTCATTAATGGGTTAAGGAAATCCACACACATACCGACCCTACATTATCGGATCATACTAGCATAGAAATCATAGAAAGGTATATTACATCTATAATCCTATAATCATCCTATAAAACATCAACCTTAACTTCTCGGGTTCCCACTTCTTGGTGTAGACACACCCTATCATACATAAAAAACACACATTAATGATGTTCAATTTCGATTAGCCCACGTTCAATCTCCCAAGGCATCACATATATGCATTAACCCACACCATATGTAATAGCATTAAACATGAAAACTATTATAATATACTAGTACCCCGATTATCAATTTCCAACAAGTCAATTCATAAGTATCAATCTCTATTCAGTGAGTATATGAAAACTATGGGATAACAAATCCCATCCATGGGTTCCAAAACCTAAATTTCCAAAATAAAGTCCAACCCAAAATCACCTCGATCTCGCACACCTTTTAGTAGAAAATTTATAAGAAATTAAACAAATTAGAAAAATATGAACTGGCACCCACTCCTTCGTAGTTCAATTATGCAAAATTTTGACCACCTTCTAATTTCATCGATCAATCGACATTGGTTGATCAATCGATCGACACTTGTTCAAGTAATCTTTTCTAAAAATCATATTTTCTCCACCCAAACCTCCATTAATGAACCTAAAAACTTCACCCAAGCACCTAAACAACATTCAAATGATAAAATCACCTAATATACCCAATCTAAACCAATTTTCATCATCAAATTCCAAATCTATCACAAAATTCAATAAAAATCCAATTCAAAATTCAAAAATCGGAGATTATCCAATTTTACAACTTCACATGGATCGATTCAGTTCAATATACGTTTTATGAGATTAACATTATAAAATTGATTCAATTCATCATCTATTAATTATGATCCAAGTTCATGAAGGAATATATCATTTTAAATGGTAATTCAACCTAATTAAAATATACATTAGGTTAATTACAAAAATTACCAATTAATTATCTAAAATCAGATTTACACAATAATATGATTTAGATCTGCAATGAATAGATAGAATATTTGTGCATATACAATCACAATCATTTTTATATAGAACTTGCCTCATGATTTATGAAGAAATTCGAAGCCAAATCTTTCGATTTCTCTTGTTATCTCTATGCCTTCTCTCTATCTGCCCAAAGTTGTTCCCAATTGCTTTTATGATAAATGAGGCTTTTAATTATTCCTTGCAACTCTTAACCACAAAATTAGGCTTGGTCCCCAAATTGATCCCTAACAAAAAGGTCCAAAATATTCTACCAACCCACGTAAGTCCTACACTAATTCAGTAGGGCTAAGTTACACCATTTTAAACTAAAAATGGGCATTTTATGCGTCCACTAGCTCGATACAAAATATAAGAAAATAAATAACTAGTAGCTCAGTTATTTTATAATTTTTCGATACGAGTCTAATTATTGATTAATTCAATTAATTAATCACCGTATCTTAAGGTCAAATTCCAATCCAACTTAAAAAATACATAACAATATAAATTGTGACATCTTTAGTCACAACAAGCACATCTAATTAATTTCCAAAATTTAATTAATTAAATAATATGCGTAAAAATATGGGGTGTTACAGTAAGCATTACAATCCTCATAACCCCATGGATTAATAACTTATGCACCATTTTCTAATGTTGTGATATTTCATAAGTCTAATCTAGTCTGCATCTAGACTTGAATCTCATAGGTGGTTCTGTTAAATACATTATTGATTGTAACGATCACAATCCTCTTTGAACTACTAAACTATTTCTTGCACCATCTAATAAGTTCCCATAGTTTATTACAAACTGCTACGGTTATAGTCACAGCTATAACGATAGGAGGTCAACTTTCGATCTAAATTGTAAACTGTTCAGTTATAATATAACCAAAATTCGTATCTCATGTGATCAATCTCAAACCTACTCACTGGAATTCATAATAAGTTTAATTAACCGACATGTCGTACAATATATATATAAAGCAAAAGAATAAGTCATTCTCACAAATATGTTTCTTATTACAAATGAACCTAACCCTGTTGATACATCACGAATGTTGTACATATTTCTTATTACAAATATGTTTCTTATGCATTCTAGTACAAGTGTGTTCTTTATTACCCATATTTAAGCACATATATTGAAAAACCTTTGTTTTCTCTAAATATATGCTTTAAAAGTTTTTTTTGGACTTTTGTAGGTATCAAAATGTTAACGGTGCAATTGGTGCTATTCGTAAGGTTTTTAACGCAATATGAAAATTTAGGGACATTGTAACACCCCGTATTTTCATGCATTAAATATTTAATTAATTTTGGAATTCGAAATTACTTGTGTGTCGTAATTTTAATTGAATTAATTATGGTAATTTATATATAAATATTAATCAGTTAGTGAATGGTTAATATTTAGGGAAAATTATTTACTAAGCGAATAGTAATAATGTATTTACGTCATTTCAGGTATTAATGACGGGATATGTACTTATTTCAGCCGGGAGTCGGTATAGACTAATTTGGGTGGGAAATAAGGATTTTTCATAAATTAATTCAGATGCCAATTCTGAGGGGACGGTTGAGTCCGGATGGGCCGAGATAGTCGGAAAAGTGTACACAGGGGTAGTAAACGAGTCACGAGACGTTTTTAGACATAGTCGGGCCCACACGGGGGCATTTGGGTCACTTGGGCTTGGCCCATTAGACAAAAAATGGGATTTAGGTTAATTAAACAATTAAAAGAAATAAGAGAACAACTGAATTGTTTGGAGAGAAGACTTAGTGAGTTAGGAAACCCTAACAGCAGCCAAAGACAAATTTGGGGATCACAGGAGAGCCAAACATAGTCACTTCTACCTTAGGCACTCGAAATTCCAAATTCAGACTCTACGAACCCTAAGGCAAGTGGTTAACTTGCTGTAGCATATACAGTGTATTTCAATTCATATTCATGTGATGTGTGTAATCAAAGAAATTCGTTTTGGGATTTAAAGGGGTATGAACATGGGGTTTTGTAAACCACGAATCTGATTGCTAAATTGATTAGAAAATCATATATAATCTGAGTTGTATATTTGTATCTGATAAGATGTGTAAACCTGGATGAATTAGAGACGAATTTGTGGTTAAGGGATTGATGTTTAAATGGGTTAAAAGATTAAATGGAATTTTACCCAATTTGTAAAAAACAGTAGAGAAAGTGAATTTACTGGTGTTGTTGGACTTTATAGACGTTCCTCATAAGGTTTTTGCTGTCTCTATTGTCGATGGAAAAGCTTAGTTTTCAGTTTAGAAGAAACTAGGGTTTGGAGGTGGGCGTCCATGGCTGAAACCGCCAACTCGGGGAAGACGAGGACCTGATTGATTGATCGATCGAAGGATGACCATCGATCGATCGATGGTCCAAAAATTTTAACAGCTTCGCCCAGTTATGCATATAAAGGGGAAAATTATATTATAATCTCTCATGTTTTAATAATTTCAGAAATGAACACATGAGTTTAAATCTAATTAATTGTGAATAAAATTAATTAGGATTTGGGGGAGACTTTGTGTGGCACATCATGATTAAAAATTAATTGGGATTTGGAGGAAATTAGGTGTGACACACTAGAGTGAAATTTTGGGAATTTAAATTCAAAATGATTAAATACGGATTAAGTGGACAAGTCCGGGAATATTGGTTGAGCGATACCGAGATGTAAATTTTATTTAGGTGAAGACTAAATAATTTAGAGTCGGGGATATAGACTCGGGTGTTATTTATTTCGGGACACGAGAGTAAATCTGAATACATTGGTTGGGGCGATAGCAAAAGAAATTAATGTGCAAATTAATTAATAATTTTAGTTGGACCATAAACTCATAATAAAATGGAATGGGCTCGTGTCACGGACTTAGTGCACGGTGTAGCCGGGATATTTTATATTTATATATATACGGTGTGTGATAGTATATATATGGTGTGTGCATTAATATCAGTGGATAGATATTATTACTATATGCTCTCGTGCTATATGGGGAGGTTGTGCGTAGTGGATGAATCCCCTAGCTTGAGGAGTAGGGCGAGTATAATCCCAGGTCATAGCGTCCGTTATATGGGTGAGGGGCATCTCACTTTCAGGGAAGGAATATGACCGCCTCTAACATTTACGTATTAACCAAGTTAGTGGGCGATTCTGACTTGGGGGTAACTAGGTTATGTGAACATACCTAGTGGGATAGCACTTTAGAGGACTTATACCCGGTGAGACTTTAATCGGGGGAAATACTATTATCAAATATTATATCAGTATGTTTGTGAATACTGTGATATGATTGAGTATATAATTAGGTAAATAATTATATACGGGCTAATTAATACAAAGCATGAGTTGTATTATATGTATAACAGATGTGGAAGTTATATGAAATTAAAAAGGGAAATGATTTAATCAAGTTGATGATGATAATAACTTAAAAATCATAATTAAGGTATACTCGGTTAGAGTAGGGTGTTTGCAAAGGGTTTTATAATTTATCTAGTCATAAGATGAAAAACTAGGTGAATTTATTTAAGGCGTTAGTAGTGCACATTAGAGGAGGGGTGAGGATGTCCTCAAGGGAGTGCGACACTAACTAAAATATGGAGAGCATGCATATTTACTTATTACTACAAGTTAATCATTTGCTAAATGTTTTTCAAATGTTTTTGGGTACTAACCCTTGCTATAAATTTTTAAAAACCTTTTAGGTGTCCAGCCACAGGGACGCCAGGCTTGACTCTATTTCAGGAAATCCGTTACTGCAGCATATGTGGATGTTGCGGGAATTTTGATAGACGCCTCATTCTTTCATTCTAGTATAGAGACTTTTATCAGTTATTCCGAGCATGTCGCTTACAGTTCATTTAGTGTTTGTCAGACTTGTTGAATTGATTACTTGTCTTTACTTTATATTTGTTGGAGTTTGGGCCGATGGTTTATTCGGTCAGTTAATAAATTGTGAATGGTTGTTTTAGTTAATTGTGATTATTGTGTTATTTTATTTTCCGCATGAGTTTTATTTAAATTAATGAAAGATAAGACTTGGCACCAGTCTAATTTTCTCACTTAGGTGGTTACACTACACCAAAATGACAAAATTGTCACCTTTCAGCCGGCCACCCTTGTCAAGGTCATTGACCGTGACAAAAACACATTTTTTATGTCACGGTCATTGGCCTTGACACGACCGTGACAAAGAATTGTCACGGTCAATGACCGTGACAAGTTCGTGACAAATTTAATTGTCACGGACTTGTCACGGTCATTGACCGTGACAATTCTTTGTCACGGTCGTGTCAAGGTCAATGATCGTGACATAAACCGAGTGTTTTTTTGTCACGGTCAATGACCTTGACACGACCGTGACAATAGTTCTAGCAAAAACCCTTTCCCCTTTGTTTTTTCCCTCCCGCCGTTCCCTCCCTCTCTCTCTCTCTCGACGCTGCTCTCTCTCTCTCTCTACTTTCAGGTTTAATTCTCTCTCTCTCTCTCTCTCTCTTCCATTTATATATATGTTTGTGTGTATATATATGTGTGTGTATGTGTGTATATATGTGCGTGTGTGTGTGCGTGTGTGGGGGGTGGGGCAGGGTGGGGGTAGGGTGGGGGGTAGGGGGTAGGGGGTGGGGCAGGGTGGGTGTAGGGGTTAAAAATATAAATAAATAAGTAATTTTCTATAAATTTCCAAAAATAATATCCAAAAATGTAAATGTAAATAATATCCAAAAATGTAAATGTAAATAATATCCAAAAATATTGGATAACAGTTTATTTTCATTCAAAATAAATAAGTAATTTTCTACAAATTTCATAAAAAAATGAAGTCCGGCTTAATATGTGATTTAAGTGTGAAATAATCGCTATATACTTATACTAATGGAGAAAAAAACCATATATGGCAGTTTTTGTTGACTTTATATGGTGAAATAATCACATGACTTTATATCCATCAAATAAAAGCATGAAAACTAAAAAACTACAATAAGGGTTAAAATGGCATCTGAAGTTGCTAAAAGCATGAAAAATAAAATATTTTTTAAGATTTGTGGTGAATAACTAAAGTTAAAAAAAGTATTACTTTAGTCATTAAATTACTTT
This sequence comes from Sambucus nigra, assembly GCA_949130495.1. Lineage (NCBI taxonomy): Eukaryota > Viridiplantae > Streptophyta > Magnoliopsida > Dipsacales > Adoxaceae > Sambucus > Sambucus nigra. The sequence goes on from OX422215.1 coordinate 151,519,590, forward strand.
TTGAATTCGGGCGATGCGCATAAATTTGTAGTAATTGTCTTAGAATAAAGATCAATTAGTCTATGTTGTTGAAAAATTTGATCAAATTGGTGAGCCCTTCATATTTTAAAAATGTTGTTTTTATTCCTATTTAACTTTTCTTTTTATACACCCCTAATTATATTTAAAGTTTAATAAAATAGGAGTTATAGAAAGAAAAGTGGGGTTTCCATAATCTTACTTTGTCACAATTAATTTATATGCCTCAAAGTTATTTTATCACTCTTAGTTTATATTTGTGATAATACTTTATTATAGATTTTTATGAGAACTTGTTATACTAGAAGTTAGATGAACACTAAGTGATGAAAATAGTCCTTAAAATTGAAAATTAAATAAATTTTATAAAAGTAAATATGCTGCTAATACATCAAAGATAAATTAATAAGGACTAAATAACAAAACGTGTTCAAGTGTATAACAAGAAAGAAAATGTGGTATTTAGATTGGGTAAAATTCTTAAAGTAATGTTAAGGAACTAAAAGACCCAAGACAACTGTCCAGTAAGTCACGGACCGAAAAATTTATGACGGGTGATGAAAGCCCGTAAACATGTTGGGGTGGGGGGTGGGTGGGGGTGGTGTGGGGGTGGGGTATGATTTATAAAAAGCACAAAACAATAGTAGAAATTCAATACCTGAAATTAACAATGAGATTATTTTAAATAGACAGTCACTACTGTGTGTGTGTTTAAATTGAAAGAAGATATGAGAATTTTATTAAAGATTTTTATGGGAACTTGTTATACTACAACTTAGATGAACACTAAGTGATGAAAATAGTCATTAAAATTGAAAATATTATATATGTACTAATAACATTTTTTTACAGCAAATGTCTCCTTCAGATATTAAGGCGAAGATGATGATGCTGTTTATGATGATGTCGTCTGGGGTCGGTGGTAGTGGAGGCGACGAGGGCTCTTCCGCCCCTAGGCTCCCCAAATATGGGAAATATGGGATTACTGTCGAGAACAAATCGGAGATATTAGCGAGATCCCTCGTTCTGCTAAAGACGGTCATTGGCCCGGGGTTTATGAGTTGGAAGGAGGTGCCATATGAGCTCAAGTTAGTTGTTTGGGCGGCACTACAGATAATATATTTATATTTATATTTATATGAATATTTCAATTTCAATTTCAATTTCAATTTCAATTTCAATTTCAATTTCAATTTCAATTTCAATTTCAATTTCAATTTCATATTTATATTTATATTTATTCACAACTAACATTGTATTTGTTGGACAGGAACAATTCAACTTGGATCCAAAGCTACGCGATCCCGTGTTGGAGCAGATTAGGGAGCAACTCAAGTCGTGGAAAAAAAATATGCGGGCACGGTACTTTGGGAAAACACGAGAGTCGATTATCCAATGGCGTGAATCTGTCCCCCCAATGAGCCGATCTCATTGGCACAATGGCAGAAGTTCATTGACAATGAGATCGAGGATCGACAATTGGCATCTCGCCAATCGGGGAGGGAAAATCGGGCAAAAAAGACGGACGTGTACTACTCCGGCCGGACCTCTTACGCCGAGGTGGAGCATAGGATGCAGGTAAGATTTAATGTCGACACTTGGTTGGCCGATCGTGTTCGTATTGGACATATTTGATGGCCAGCGGATAGGGCGGGGGTTGAGGGACCCGAATATCGTCCAGGGTGGAATAGTTCATGGACGTGCGCTTCAAGAGATGGAGTCCAGGGTGCTCGTCATGCATGTCATACCCGGGAAGGAGAACTCCCTATTGTGGTTGCGCGAACAATGCGGCACGATGTATATTAGTGGGTGTGTCAATTCGTATATCATGTGGCCAACTCACCTCCTCACATTTACCCAAGACATGTAGTAACATTATTTTTAAGTTTGTCCATTTTAATTATATTTGGATTATATCGTCATGTATATTATTTCTATTTTGAATATTTGGATTATATCGTCATGAATATATATTTGAATTATCTTTAGTTTGTTTGGATATATGATGTTTGGAACAGGTACAACGTTGCTATAATAGGTACAAATATACTGCTGGGAAGTGGCAGTGGCCATACTGCCCAGCAGATTTTTTTTAAATTCTGCCTAGAATTGTCACGGTCAATGACCGTGACAATTTTTTTAAAAAGTGTCACGGCTTTGTCACGGTTATAAACCGTGACAAACGTGTCACGGTCATTGACCGCGACACGACCGTGACAAAAAAAGTTGTCTCGCCTTGAAATGTCACGGTCATTGACCTTCACAAGTTGGATTTGTCAAGGTCAATGACCTTGACAATTCGGCAGATTTGGTGTAGTGTTAGTAATTAAAAAGGGCGACAGTGATGCTAAGAATGATCCAACTGAGAAACCTGTTCTAACTTAATTTAGGAATGATCACCCGGGGTTAATTAGGCGGGGTGTCACAGATTGTATCGGTGCATCAGGTTCTAGTGTCCTTAGGATCTGTGCGACTTTCTACATTTTAGCGTAGCACTCGATTGCTATAGAGCCCTATTATTAGGACTGTTGATTCATTTTCCGCTTGTGAGATATCGTATTTCTGTTGTGTATATTTTTGTTTAAATTGTGTACTTATGCGATTCAATCTATTTCAGATGCCACCGAGGAGACTGAGAGCGGAGAGGGCTAAGGCTAGGGATGAGGTCAAGGAGGCTCATCAGGAGCCACATGTACCGCCACCACCACCCCCACCCCCACCCGAGTTGATTTCCACTACTCAGGTGGCAGTGATAGTGGCCCAGGCGGTCGAGACAACGATGCGAACTATGGCAGCTCACTTTCCATAGCCCCAGGCACCGCCTCCAGTGGAACCAACAATTTAGGCTCCAGTGGGGCCACCATCTTGGCAGAGAGTTAGGGAGAACTTTCAGAAGGGTCACCCACCTGAGTTTCGGGGTAGCACAGATGTAGTAGAATCTTGTGACTGGAAGAAGAACATTCAGTGGCAACTGTACATGCTGGAGTGTATCGAGGTACAGAAACAGATGCTTGATACCTTTCGTCTGTCGGGGGCAGTCTTACAGTGGTGGGAGTCAGTTACCACCGTCGAGGAGTGAGATTTGGTGATGATAGCAGAGTTCTGGGTGTAGTTCAATCGTAAATACTTTCCACCACCGGTAGAGACTAAGACGAGGAAGAAATTCAGTGATTTAGTATAGGGTGATCGATCAGTGGAAGACTATGAGGAAGAATTCACCCGTTTGGTAAACTTTGTGCCAAATGAGGTGAGCGATGAGGAGCGGAAGAAATTGAGGTTTATGGATGGCTTCGCCTGGCGTATCAGGCAACATTTGATTGGGAATTAGGCGTTAGTGACTTATACAGATATTGTTAATGCCTCACTTGTAGATTGTCAGGATCATCGCTTCCACGCGAAGGGGAGTAAAAGAACAGGGGAGCCGAGCCAACGGGGCAAGGCAATTACTAGTAGTGATACGAGTGGTAGTCAGCAGCAGACTGGCAGTCAATAGGGGAATCAGGCTAAGAAGTTTAAGTCTGGTGGGTTCTGACCGGGAGGGAAGGGGTTCTGGCAGGGGCAGCCGGGCCTGAATCAACAGCAGCAGGTTCCTCAGGGCCGTCAGGGCCAAGGGAACAATGGGGGAGGCCAATAGGGCCAGCCGCATCACGGCCAATAGGGCCAACAACAAGGGAATGGTCAGAGACGCTGTTTTATCTGTGGCCAGCCAGGACACTTCAAGAGGGAGTGCCCACAGAGGGGCAGGGGTCAATAACAGGAGGCCCAATAGGGGAAACAAAGGCAGATGCCGCCAGCAGCACCAGCTCCACCCGTCCCACCGCAGCAGGGGCAGATGCACTATAGGCATGTGTATAACGTTCGGGATGTTCCCAATCCCCCAGCGCAGCAAGCACCGCTAGTAGTTGAGGGTATGTTTCTCATTCCTGGTTATGAGGGTAATATTCTTTTTGATACGGGAGCATTGCATTCATTCATTAAATATAATTTTGCTAAACGGTTCGGGTTACAAGAGACCGCGGGTAGTCTTCGGATGTGTGTTAAGTCACTAGTAGGCAGCGGGGCTTCGATTCACTCGATTTGTCAGGGAGTGGACATTTTGATTAGGAGACTTAGTTTAGCAGCGAACTTCTTAGTGTTAGATATGGAAGGGTACGATGTCATCCTGGGTATGGATTGGTTGGCCGGTTATCGGGCAACTATGGATTATTACGAGAGGACAATCGTATTCTCCATTCCAGGACAGGAGATGTTCTTAATAGCAATGTCGTTACCTGAGGGAGGGTCACGAACGCACCTGTATTACATCGAAGAGGAAACCTCACATGAGGTGTCGATTCTGTTGGACTCAATCCTGGTAGTGAGGCACTTTTAGGATATGTTTCGGGAGATACCAGGGTTGCCACCTAGTAGAGAAATTGAATTTGTGATCGATTTAGCACCGAGGACAAGGCCGATTGCTCGAGCCCTATACCGTATGGCCCCTTCAGAGATGCGTGAGTTGAGAGAGAAGATTCAGTAGCTTCTGGGTCAAGGTTTCATTCGACGGAGTACATCACTGTGGGGTGCATCGGTGTTGTTTGTAAAGAAGCGGGATGGCTCACTACGGTTATGCGTGGACTATAGAGAGCTGAACAAGGCGACGATACGGAATAAGTATCTGTTACCTAGGATTGATGATCTATTTGACCAGTTGAGATGGGCGTCCTACTTCTCTAAGGTCGACTTGAAGTTAGGGAATCATCAACTACGTATCTGAGAGGGGGATGTTGCTAAGACCGCTTTCCTATCGTGGTATGGATCTTATGAGTTTAGGGTGATGCCATTCGGGCTCACTAATGTAGCAGCGGTGTTCATGGACCTCATGAACAGGGTTTTTAGGGAGTTTCTCGATCAGTTTGTCATCGTGTTCATTGATGACATCCTGATCTACTTGCGCAGGAGGAGCACACAGAGCATCTGCGTATAGTTTTACAGACATTGCAAAATCACCAGCTCTATGCCAAATTTGAGAAGTGTGGATTTTGGCTACGGGAGGTTCAGTTTCTTGGCCACGTAGTGTCAGACCGAGGTATTGCGGTGGATCCGAGTAAGGTATCGGTGGTGAGGGAGTGGGGGCAACCCACGACACCGACTGAGGTGCACAGTTTTCTAGGATTGGCCAGTTATTACAGGCGGTTCATCAAAGGATTCTCAAAGATTGCGGGCCCTTTGACGAATCTGATCCGGAAAGGGGTACCTTTCACTTGGAGTGATCATTGTCAATTAGCTTTCGATGAGCTAAAGGACAAGTTAATATTTACACCCATACTTGTATTGTCGAAGGGAGGATTAGAGTATCAGGTTTACACTGACGCGTCCTTACAGGGACTTGGGGGTGTGCTTCAGTAGGAGGAAAGGGCTATAGATTATGCGTCTAGAAAGCTAAATCCCCATGAGAGTAATTACCCACTCACGACCTGGAGCTAGCAGCGGTCGTTTTTGCTTTGAGGATATGGAGGCATTATCGTCTGGGAGAACAGTTCACGTTATTCATGGATCACAAATCACTTTAGTATCTCTTCACGCAGAAGGATCTGAATATGAGGCAGAGCCGATGGCTAGAATTCGTGAAGGACTACCAGTTTGATATTCAGTATCATCCTGGTAAGGCTAATGTGCTAGCAGATGCATTGAGCCGGAGACCGACTGGGGAAATATCAGAAGTCTGGAAAGCGAAGTGGAGAGAGCTTCAACGTGAGGATGATGTAGCCAGGGCTTGCATGTCGGCATTATCCATCACACCTGAGATCATTATGCGAGTTGTGAGGGCTCAGGCAGAGGATCAGATCTTCCGAGATAGGGTGAGCCAGTTGCTAGCTGAGGGAGCAGAGGGTTACTCGGTCAGCTCGGAAGGAGGCTTACACCTTAATGGGATGTTAATTATGCCAGAGGATGAGGAGTTGAGGCATGCTGTTATGACAGGGTCTCATGGGTCGAGATTCGCGGTACATCCCGGTGGGGATAAAATGTACCAAGATATGAGAAGGCAATATTGGTGGGAAAGAATGAAACGAGACATAGCAGAGTTTCTTTCAAAATACGCCATGTGTCAGCTTGTGAAAGTTGATCTCCAGAGACCATCAAGGATGCTACAGCTGCTGGAGATTCCCGTGTGGAAGTGGGAGAACATCTCCATGGACTTCATTACAGGGTTACTTGCATCGCAAAAGGGTCACGATTCCATATGGGTCATTGTGGATCGGTTGACCAAAGTGGCCCTCTTTCTGCCGGTTCGCACAGACTTTGAGACGATGCGATATGCGTAGCTATTCATAGCTGAGATTGTTAAGCTTCATGGGGTATCGGTTAATATTGTGTCTGAAAGAGACAAGATCTTTGTGGCCCACTTTTGGCAGATCTTTCAGGAGGCCATGGGCACGGAGTTATGTTTGAGTACAGCCTATCACCCACAGACTGACAGGCAGACTGAGAGGGTCAATCAGATGCTGGAAGATATGCTCAGAATGTACATATTAGACTTTGGGGAGGTTGGGAGAAATATCTTCCTTTGGTAGAGTTCGCGTATAACAACTCTTACCAATTCACGATTGGTATGGAACCATTCAAGGCACTATACGGGAGACCTTGTCGTTCACCCACTTGTTGGTTAGAGGTGGGGGACAACAAAATTTTGGGGCCGGAGATTATTCAGGAGACGTCTGCCAAGATAGAGTTGATCCGAGGGAGGATTCGAATAGCTCAGGATAGGCAGAAGAGTTACGCTGATGCTTCATGGAGACATGTGGAGTTAGAGGTTTGGGACCAGGTATTGATCCGAGTATCTCCTATGAAAGGGGTGATGAGGTTCGGTAAGAAGGGTAAGTTAGCACCGAGGTACATGGGACCTTTCCCTATTATCGAGAGGGTGGGGCCAATAGCTTACAGGTTGGGATTACTAGAGCACCTTCAGCGGATACACGTCGTGTTCCATGTGGCATCACTGAAGAAATATCGCAGGAGCGAGAGGGCCTTCTGGAACATTACACTCGAGGAAATTGATTTACACCCAGACATCTTATATGAGGAGAGACCAGTGGCTATTCTGGACCATAGTGAGCGGAAGTTACGATCCAAGGTTGTTCCACTAGTTAGAGTAAAGTGGGGTCATCACAACGTTGACAAATTTACCTGGGAGCGGGAGGAGGATATGCGGGAATAATATCCAAAACTTTTCACCACAGGTACGACCAAATTTTGAGGACGAAATTCCTTTATAAGGGGGGGAGTATGTAACACCCCGTATTTTCATGCATTAAATATTTAATTAATTCGAGAATTCAAAATTACTTGTGTGTCGTAATTTTAATTGAATTAATTATGGTAATTTATATATAAATATTAATCGGGGAGTGAATGGTTAATATTTAGGGAAACTTATTTACTAAGTGAATAGTAATAATGTATTTACGTCATTTCGGGTATTAATGACGGGATATGTACTTATTTCAGCCGGGAGTCAGTATAGACTAATTTGGGTGGAAAATAAGGATTTTTATAAATAAATTCGGATACCAATTCTGAGGGTACGGTTGAGTCCGGATGGGCCGAGATAGTCAGAAAAGTGTACCCGGGGGTAGTAAACGGGTCATAGGATGTTTTTAGACATAGACGGGCCCATACGGGGTCATTTGGGTCACTTGGGCTTGGCCCATTAGACAAAAAACGGGATTTAGGTTAATTAAACAATTAAAAGAAAGAAGGGAAGGACTGAATTGTTTAGAGAGAAGACTTAGTGGGTTAGGAAACCCTAACGACAGCCAAAGACAAATTTGGAGATCACAGGAGAGCCAAACATAGTCATCTTCAACCTTGGGCACTCGAAATTCCAAATTCAGACTCTACGAACCCTATGGCAAGTGGTTAACTTGCTGTAGCATGTAAAGTGTATTTCAATTCATATTCATGTGATGTGTGTAATCAAAGAAATTCGTTTTGGGATTTAAAGGGGTATGAACATGGGGTTTTGTAAACCATGAATCTGATTGCTAAATTGATTAGAAAATCATATATAATCTGAGTTGTATATTTGTATCTGATGAGATGTGTAAACCTAGATGAATTAGAGATGAATTTTTGGTTAAGGGATTGATGTTTAAATGGGTTAAAAGATTAAATGGAATTTTACCCAATTTGTAAAAACAGTAGAGAAAGTGAATTTGCTGGTGTTGTTAGACTTTATAGAGGTTCCTCATAAGGCTTTTTATGTCAATTGTCGATGGGAAATCTTAGTTTTCAGTGTAGAAGAAACTAGGGTTTGGAGGTGGGCGTCCATGTCTGAAACAGCTAACTCGGGGAAGACGAGGACCTGATCGATCAATCGCTCGAAGGAGGATCATCGATCGATCGATGGTCCGGAAATTTTGATAGCTTCGCCCAGTTATGCATATAAAGGGGAAAATTATATTATAATCTCTCATGTTTTAATAATTTGAGAAATTAACACATGAGTTTAAATCTAATTAATTGTGAATAAAATTAATTAGGATTTGGAGGAGACTTTGTGTGGCACATCATGATTAAAAATTAATTGGGATTTGGAGGAAATTAGGTGTGACACACTAGAGTTAAATTTTGGAAATTTAAATTCAAAATGATTAAATACGGATTGAGTGGACAAGTCCGGGAATATTGGTTGAGCGATACCGAGATGTAAATTTTATTTAGGTGAAGGCTAAATAATTTAGAGTCGGGGATATAGACTCGGGTGTTGTTTATTTCGGGCCACGAGAGTAAGTCCGAATACATTGGTTGGGGAGATAGCAAAATAAATTAATGTGCAAATTAATTAATAGTTTGAGTTGGACCATAAACTCATAATAAAATGGAATGGGCAATGGGCTTGTGTCACGGACTTAGTGCACGACGTAGCCGGGATATTTTATATATATATATATATATATATATATATATATATATACGGTGTGTGATAGTATATATATGGTGTGTGCATTAATATCAGGGGATATATATTATTACTATATGCTCTAGTGCTATAGGGGTAGGTTGCGCGTAGTGGATGAATCCCCTAGCTTGAGGACTAGGGCGAGTATAATCCCAGGTCATAGCGTCCGTTATATGGGTGAGGGGCATCTCACTTTCAGGGAAGGAATATGACCGCCTCCAACATTTACGTATTCACCAAGTTAGTGGCCGATTTTGACTTGGAGGTAACTAGGTTATGTGAACATACCTAGTGGGATAGCACTTTAGAGGATTTATACCCGGTGAGACTTTACTTGGGGGAAATACTATTATTAAATGTTATATCAGTATGTTTGTGAATACTGTGATATGATTGAGTATATAATTAGGTAAATAATTATATACGGGCTAATTAATACAAAGCATGAGTTTTATTATATGTATAACAGATGTGGAAGTTATATGAAATTAAAAAGGGAAATGATTTAATTAAGTTGATGATGATAATAACTTAAAAATCATAATTAAGGTATACTCGGTTAGAGTAGGGTGTTTGCAAAGGGTTTTATAATTTATCTAGTCATAAGATGAAAAACTAGGTGAATTTATTTAAGGCGTTAGTAGTGTACATTAGCGGAGGGGTGAGAATGTCCTCAAGGGAGTGCGGCACTAACTAAAATATGGAGAGCATGCATATTTACTTATTACTGCAAGTTAATCATTTGCTAAATGTTTTTCAAATGTGTTTGGGTACTAACCCTTGCTATAAATTTTTAAAAACCTTTTAGGTGTCCATCCAAAGGGACACCAGGCTTGACTCTATTTCAGGAAATCCGTTGTTGAAGCATATGTGGATGTTGCGGGAAGTTTGATAGACGCCTCACTCTTTCATTCTAGTGTAGAGACTTCAATCCATTATTCCGAGCATGTCGCTTGCAGTTCATTTAGTTTTTGTCACACTTGTTGAATTGATTACTTGTCTTTATTTTATATTTGTTGGAGTTTGGGCCAATGGTTTATTCGGTCAGTTAATAAATTGTTAATGGTTGTTTTAGTTAATATGATTATTGTGTTATTTTATTTTCCGCATCAGTTTCATTTAAATTAATGAAAGATAAAACTTGGCACCAGTCTAATTTTCTCACTTCAGTGGTTAGTAATTAAAAAGGGTGACAGTGACGCAAAGAATGATCCAACTGAGAAACCTGTTCTAACTTAATTTAAGACTGATCACCCGGGGTTAATTAGGCGGGGTGTCACAGAATTTAGTTATTTAAGTATCCGAGCGTCATACTCAAACTCTTCGCAGAAGTTGTAGCTCTATGAGTTAGCTTTGCACAATCAATGACGATGCATCAATCCGATTCCTAATGATCAAGTTATGACCATTTTCCTGGGGAGAATTTTCTTGGATTTTAGGCGAATTCATAAGTTTGAAGTAGAGTGCTGATTGATTGATCAAATTTGATCCATTGATCGATAGTTCCTTTTTGTTCTAGAAGGAAGGCAATGGAAGTTTTTTAGTTTCATCAATAGATCGATGCTAGAAATGTTTTGGCAAGTTTTTCTTATTGTTTTCTTTTATCGTTTCTTTTAATTCAACTTGTTATATATATGTAAGTTGGATATTTGTTAGATTCATTCATACTTTAGTTTAGCATAGATTAGTTTTGGTTTGGTATCTAATCTATCTATCTCTCTTAGGGTTCCATTCCATTTGTATGTAAGTTTTACTACTCATCATCTTCCTCATTATTATAAGCTTGCTTTGTTTATGTTATGCTTTGATTAATTTGTTGTTTTCATTAATTTCTTGCTTTATTTACCTCCCTTATTTAGTTATGTGCTTTAATATGATTTTTAGCTAATTTATTTTAGGTTGATAGTGTTGAAATCACATGGGTTAATTAGTTTCCTTGCTATGCTACGATGGGTTAAGGATAGTTTAGTGGGTTAATTATTCTTGGTATTACGCCTAGGAGATTTAATGGTGTATATCACATATACATCATATTTATAGCTGTTAATGTGTAATTTCGGGAATATTCGTGGACATCATAATCACAATGAGCTTTTATAGGAATTTAAAGGGTGACAACTCTAGGGTTTATTAATTGTCCAAATGAAATTAATCTTGTTAACTCTTTTCTTTCCATGTATCTGTTTATGCTATATAGTTGAGAAACGTGTGTGCTCGCGTTCAAATGATCAAGTTATATATAAAACCCTTTTAACACAAACAAACCCTAAACATGCAGCAGTATGTGATTGAATAAATTGATAATCTACGCAAGAACATTCAAACACATGCAATTAAGGAAAAATCCCCCTCAGGGGCAAAACCATTTATTTTCACTATAATTTGTAAGAGAACGGCTTACAATCGGATTACAATGAAAATACAAGTTGACTAAGAATTACCCTCGGGTATCGGATTCTATAGTCGCGGCTGGAATTATCCCTTTCCAGTAGGGCTGAAATGAAGAAGAAGAACGGTCTCCTCCACAAGGGTTGAACAAACCAAAGTTGTGTTCTTGGGTTGCTTAAAGGATTCACAAAGGTTTGGCAATGATGTGTGAATCAAAACATGAGTCTTGGGACTCAAGAATATGAAGACTAGGTGTATTTGGACTCTCAAATTCGTCTCCTAAAGTCTTGCAAAACAACTCCCCCGAAGTTGGTATATATAGGAAAAAATATGAAGAGTCCCACGTTCTTAAAACTCTAAAATTCTATCCAGCGTACAAAAAAAACAGCATTCTTTAAGGAATTTTCTCTATCTTCAAAAGGTCATAACTCCTTCACCGTAGCTCGGATTGAGGTGCCGTTTTTTCCAGTATCTTCGTTGCGGTGAGCTCTTCAACTTTCTAGTTGACCAGACCTCCAAACTATGGATGTGAAATTACGAAAATACCCTTGAACTCTCCTATTGTGCCTTTTTTTCACTGTTTTGACTTCCCTTGCGTACCACTTGCATTAAGTCCCTAAAATCTTGGAACGTGAAGTCATTGAGGCAGATGTGGGACATATTAGTAGAGATAATGCATGCTTGATTCCCGGAATTCGGATAGAGGCCGTCATGTGAGATCGTGAGGAGACGTGCCAAATGTAGCTGCGTACGACATAAATAAATGAAACATTTCGGACATATGAAAAATGTCCTTACAAATCTCCCCCTATGTCTATGCCGGTACATACATAAAAAATCCGAATTATCAAATATGAAATTGCCTATACAAATCTACCCTCCCATGAACCCAAAACTGGAAAAGGTACAAATGAATAGTCTTCATCGTTTGTTCTTTAATTCTTCAGGAATCTCAAAACTTTTCTCATCAGGGTGTGCAACATATAGATCTGCAATCTTCATACCTACACACATGAGACAAAGCAAATACCACGTGACATATCGAGTTTGAAATGAGATAACATGGATATCAATATATGATAAAAACATAAGCAACAAAAACTCCCCCAGAATTCAAACTCCCCCATAATATGATAATTCTTTCTCCCCCTTTTTATGATGTCCCCAAATGGACAAATTAGAGAAATAAATCAAATAAGCAAGTGCGGGGTGTCACTAGGATAAAAACACACCATGAATAAACAGAAAGCAACCAAGTCAATGATAGCGTAAATGAAGTGGTGTGATCAAATTCGATAGGAAAATCAATGCATACAAACATGACATATGTGCACGATGAATATTGGATATTCCTAGCGAATGAACTCAAATGCTTCCTTTGGTGTAAAAGAGTGACAGTATAAGATATTGACTCAATCAAATCAACAAATCAAAGCTCAAAATGATTTTCACACCAATAACGTCCAAAATGATTTTATGCTTTTTCAGGACTTTCAAGGAAGTGCAAACCCGTTTAGATTCTCCAACCAAACTCCCTCAGATATTGTATTGAATAGAGGCATTCTAAATTCTCAAACTTTAGAGAATTGATGGTGAAACCTAAGTGGCCCATATTTGGCATGAATTGCTTTTTATTGCCTTTAAATTTTTTCGGGCTCTTTTAACCTCTTTGGACCTCGGATATTAAAATTCCTCCATTTTTTAGGTCCTTTTTAACGGTGGCTTTTGCGCAAAGGATAGATGATTACCTTTCGCAGCCCCTCCCCGTTATACAAAAACACACAGTCTCACCAAAATGGTTTTTACATGCATTCCAATCTTGTCAAGTTTTATCGCATATTGTACATTGTATAGACAGGATTGAGATGAAAACACGCAAGCCAACATGAGATAGACAAGTGCAATAATCAAATATAGCCGTGCATGTGTGCAATAAAGGATATAGGAGTCAAACATGTAGGAAGATATCACTAATTACATCTCAAAGACTCCAATCAATGTAAAGCACATGTATGAAATGATGTAGCCTCTCAAATCTCTATCAAACAGTCACATGGATAAATGGAATGAAGTTGTGACTTGGCTATCTTACATGCTCATCCATAAAAGAAGCAAAATACAAAAATCTTTTTGGATTTTTTCAAAAATTTGGAAAAATAAAATCTTTTTGTGCTTTTCTCAAAATTTTTCTTAAAGGAAAATCTTTTTGTATTTTTTTCAAAAGAAATATAAAAAGCAAAAAGAATAAAACAAAGCTGTACAACAAAGTAATGGTACATATAAAACAGACTAGCAATAGGAAGCATATGATATGAACATGAAGAAGCATCCTATTCTAGACATAGACCAACCCCTCAGTCAACTGTGCAAATCCCTAAAGATTTCCTAAGACTCTCAAATCTAAGGGCATCTAAAGGTTTCGTGAAAATATCGGCTAACTGACGGTCGGTAGGAACAAAACTCAGGGATACGACTTTCTCTTCAACTAACTGACGAATAAAGTGCTCAAGTATCCTGATGTGTTTTGTGCGCGAATGCTGAACTGGATTGCGGGATATGTGTATCGCGCTCGTGTTATCACAGGAAATGGTCATGGTGTCCTGTGATATCCCATAATCCTCCAGCATTTGCTTCATCCACAAGAGTTGTGTGCAACAACTTCCGGCGGCTATGTACTCAGCCTCCGCAGTGGACAAAGAGATGGAATTTTGCTTCTTGCTCAGCCAGGAGACAAGAGCAGAACCAAAATAGAAACACCCACCAAAAGTTCTCCTACATCCATCTACATCCCCAGCCCAATCGGCATCCGAGTAGGCGGACAGACGGTCATCGGTATCAAAGGAATACCAAATCCCGTATGAGAGAGTCCCACTTACGTATTTAATAATACGTTTTAGAGCAAGTAAATGTGACTCTTTTGGGGATGCCTGATAACGCGCACAGACTCCAACACTAAAGGCGATGTCGGGACGACTGGCAGTCAAGTAGAGGAGACTACCTATCATACTCCGATATAAGGTTTGCTCTACTTCCTTGCCTGAAGTGTCCTTACTAAGCTTGGTAGTGGTACTCATAGGTGTACGTGCATGCTTAGCGGAGTCCAAACCAAATTTCTTCACTAGGTCTCTAGCATACTTGGATTGGGAGATGAACATCCCATCCTCTAGCTGACGAACCTGGAGACCAAGGAAGAATGTAAGCTCACCAACCATGCTCATCTCAAACTCACTTTTCATCTCCTCCTCAAAGTGGTGAGCATGCTGGGAGCATGTGGATCCAAAGACTATGTCGTCCACATAGACCTGGGCAACCAAAATAGCACCGTCATCTCTCCTGACAAACAACGTCATATCTACTCCCCCTCTCTTGAAGCCACGAGCTAAGAGATAAGAAGTAAGCCTCTCGTACCAAGCACGGGGTGCTTGCTTCAAACCATACAAGGCTTTCCTCAGATAGTAGACGTGCTCAGGGTGCTGAGGGTCTTCAAACCCTTTTGGTTGTTCCACATAAACCTCCTCCTGTAGAATGCCATTCAAAAAGGCACTCTTGACATCCATCTGATACACCTTGAAGCGCAGATGACATGCGATGGCGAGCAGAAGACGGACGGACTCAAGCCTCGCAACAGGAGAAAATGTCTCCCCAAAGTCTACACCCTCTATCTGTGTGTAGCCTTGAGCGACCAACCTAGCCTTATTTCGGATTATGGTACCATTTTCATCCATTTTGTTCTTAAAAATCCACCGGGTACCTATCACATTAATCTCACTAGGTCGGGGGACAAGTTCCCAGACATCATTCTTTTTAAACTGAAGCAACTCATCCTGCATAGCAGATATCCAGTGTTCATCCTTGAGTGCTTCTTTATGGTTCCTGGGCTCGACTTTGGACGTGTAGCAAAGATGGCTAACAACGTTCTCTAGCTGAGCACGAGTCTTGACCCCTAGAGTGGGATCACCAACAATGGCAGAAGGGTCATGACTCTTGCGAACCCAAGCAGGTGTGTCCCCTAACACAGGAGTAGGGTCCACAGAGTGTGAGAGAGGAACATGTAAATCACTGTCAGAACAATCCTCATCCTCACACTGAAGGTTAGGATCAATAACCGTCGGAGGTTCGTCATCTTGCACGGTGACGTTTATTGATTCCATAATCTTAAAGCTCTTCAGGTTAAAAACCCGGTACGCTCTGCTATTCGATGAATATCCTAGAAATATTCCCTCGTCGCTTCGGGAGTCAAACTTTACTAATTTCTCTTTATCCCGTAGGATGTAGCATTTACTCCCAAAGACACGGAAATATGCCAGGTTGGGCTTCTTGTCAGTCCACAACTCATAAGGAGTGTGAAGTGTGTGTGGACGCAGATACACCCTATTCACCGTGTGGCATGCAGTAGACACTGCCTCTGCCCAAAATCTCCTAGAAACTTTACAACCTAGAAGCATAGATCTAGCCATCTCTTGGATCGTTCTATTCTTTCTCTCAACAATCCCATTTTGCTGAGGAGTTCTCACAGCAGAAAACTCATGTTTGATCCCAAGGCTATCACAGTACAAATCAACCTTTGCTTCCTTGAATTCAGTGCCGTTGTCACTACGTATTCTGTTAATAGTGACACCGTGTTGATTTTGCAGGACACGGCACTTGGTCGTTAAGAAATCTACAGCATCGAATTTCTCTCTCAGAAAACCTACAATGGAGTATCTGGAGAAATCATCTACCATCACGAGGATGTACCTCTTACCACCTAGACTCTCAGTACGAGTGGGACCCATAAGATCCATGTGAATCAACTCCAGAACACGAGAGGTGGTAATGGAATGTAACTTCCTATGAGGACTACAAATTTGTTTTCCCAACTGACAGGGTTCACAAACGGTCGAAGTTGACTTTCCAAGAGATGGTAAGCCATGTACTAGGTCCTTTTTAGATAAACGATTGAGATCTCTAACGTTCACGTGACTTAGACGTTGGTGCCACAGATCCATAGGAGTGATTGTGGCGCTGTTGCAGACAAGTGAGGATGTGGGCTCAGTCCCATAGCAATTATCCTCGGTCCTCACCCCTTGCATAAAAAGTTTACCGGCTTGATTGTAGACTTTACACGCGTTCCGGTCAAACTTTACTGCAAAGTTAGTGTCGCACAGCTGGCTAATGCTGAGAAGGTTTGCTTTCAAACCTTTGACATACAAAACATTTTCTAGCTTAGGAAAACCAGGTAACTCGATAGTACCTCGTCCAATAATGCTAGACTTACTCTTATCTCCAAAGGTGACTCTGCCATCTTGATAATCCTCAAGAGTAGTAAAAAATGAGGCATCACCTGTCATATGTCTGGAGCACCCACTGTCAAAATACCACTGTCAGGTATTATGTGCTTTGAGAGCAACATGAACAACAAAAGCCTTTTTATCTTTCTTCGGTACCCAAGCAGTGGTAACATTTTGTTTGCCTTTGTTGTTGTTGGTTTTAGCTGTAATGTGAGAAGCATTCACTAACGGCAAAGACATCCGTCTGAATTCTTCCATCAAACTCTGAGAAGTGGCAGCTAAGAACTCAACTCACTCTCTCAGACTAGAAAACTCATCAGTATGACGTGGTGGAGCAGTAGTACGTCGTGTCCGACCCATGCTATAGCAAAACTCCCTAAGGTGTCCTTTTCTTTTGCAATAGGTACAAAAGAGTGCAGTCAAAGGTGGACCTTGGTTTGCTTTTCTTGGTCGAACTCTCCTACGAGGTTTTTGACGGTGACCATAAGGGGTTGTAGTAAACTCAGGAACTGGTCCAGGTGCAATTTGGGACGTGGAGGCACCATCATAACCAATTCCTTGTTGATCACCAAAACCTAAAGCGGGGCCGAGGAGCATCTTTCACATCTTCCTAGATCTGTCCTCGATTTGTACCTTGACTTCCCATGCTTTCTCAAGATCATGAGTCAGTTGGGCAACAAGGGCTTCAAGTTTCTTCCGAGTCTCCATGAAGGAATGGAGCTGACTCGTAAGACTAGCCACTTGTTTAGTCAAGTCCCCTCTCTCTTTCTCTAAAACACTCTCTCTCTCTCTAAATAGGATCTCTTTCTCGACACAGGCAGATTCTCTCTCTCTCAGTGCGGTGCAGGTGGAGGACTCTCTTTCTCTCACTTTTCTTAAGTCTTCCTCTAAGCTGGTGATCTTAAGAACTAACGCTTTGTTTCTCTTTTTAGTTTTAAAAGACTCAGAATACAACTCAGCGTAGGCGCGTTGAATATCACTCTCGCTCTCACTTGAATCATCCTCCCCCTCACTCACATCGATCTCACTGTCGAGGTGTCCCTGTGAAGCATCATCCTCATCGTCGTGAGGAGAGCTAGGAGTGCTCACATGACTGGCCATGAATGCGGTGAAGTTACACTCATGCGGTGATTCATCTCCCGAATCCACCGTCTCGACCTCACTGTCGTCACTAAGGGTAGCATTAAGTACAACTTTCCCTTTCTCTCTATTCAGACGATTGGCACACTCAAAAGCTCTATGACCCCTACCATCACACTCAAAACATCTCTCACTTTCTTTCAGAGAAGGATTTTTGGAAACTTTTTCATTTTTCTTTTCAAACTTATTTTTCTCAAATTTCTTTTTATCTTTAAAATTGCCATTTTTCTTAAATTTGAGAATCCTCTTGAATTTTTTTGCGAAAAGAGCCAAATCATCTAAGTCAAAATCGCACTCAGAATCTGACGTGTCAGTCTCTCTCTTTCTAGATGACTCTACCCTCTTTCTAGCTGACCCCTCACTCCTTCTCTCTTGGGCTTTAAGAGCAATTCCCTTATCTTTAGATTTAGCATTTTTAGGGAACATATCAATTTCATAAGTTTGCAAATCTCCTACAAGTTCTTCCAATTTTACCGTATTTAAATTACTCATAGAATTTAGCACAGTGACTTTAGGGATAAAACGCTTAGGTAAAGAACGAAGAATCTTTTTAACAACTCTAGCATTCGGAATTTGTTCACCAAGATTAAAACTAGTATTCACAATGTCAGAAAGTCTAGCAAAAAATTCATCAAAGCATTCAGAATCATGCATGGTGATTGTTTCAAATTGAGTTGTCAAGTTTTGCAACTTAGACTCTTTCACAGCATTAGTTCCTTCATGGGTGAGTTGTAAAACATCCCATGCCTCTTTTGACGTGGTACACGTCATTATGCGTTTGAACTCATCAGGTGTGACAGACCCAGAAATAGCACTTAGACCCTTAGAATTAAAAGATGACCTATAATTTCTTCATCAGACCAAGAAATGTCAGGTTTCAAGTTGGTCACATTATCAACAGTCACGGTGGGAGGAGTCCACCCTCGTTCAACCAAAATCCAGACACGTTCATCAATGGCTTTTAAAGCCGACCTCATACGGGCTTTCCAATAAGCATAATTTGTCCCGTCAAAAATAGGCATTTTATAATATGACTTCTCCATTTGAACACGCACTTTTTCAAAAATCAATTTTTTCAGAAAATTGATATCTTAGAAAAATTTTGCGGAAAAAAAAAATACGCGATAGATTAGCGTAACCTGCTCTGATACCAATTTGAGAAACGTGTGTGCTCGCGTTCAAATGATCAAGTTATATATAAAACGCTTTTAACACAAACAAACCCTAAACATGCAGCAGTATGTGATTGAATAAATTGATAATCTACGCAAGAACATTCAAACACATGCAATTAAGGAAAAATCCCCCTCAGGGGCAAAACCATTTATTTTCACTATAATTTGTAAGAGAACGACTTACAATCGGATTACAATGAAAATACAAGTTGACTAAGAATTATCCTCGGGTATCGGATTCTATAGTCGCAGCTGGAATTATCCCTTTCCAGTAGGGCTGCAATGAAGAAGAAGAACGGTCTCCTCCATAAGGGTTGAACAAACCAAAGTTGTGTTCTTGGGTTGCTTAAAGGATTCACAAAGGTTTGGCAATGATGTGTGAATCAAAACATGAGTCTTGGGACTCAAGAATATGAAGACTAGGTGTATTTGGACTCTCAAATTCGTCTCCTAAAGTCTTGCAAAACAACTCCCCCGAAGTTGGTATTTATAGGAAAAAATATGAAGAGTCCCACGTTCTTAAAACTCTAAAACTCTATCCAGCGTACAAAAAAAACAGCATTCTTTAAGGAATTTTCTCTATCTTCAAAAGGTCATAACTCCTTCACCGTAGCTCGGATTGAGGTGCCGTTTTTTCCAGTATCTTCGTTGCGGCGATCTCTTAAACTTTATAGTTGACCAGACTTCCGAACTATGGATGTGAAATTACGAAAATGCCCTTGAACTCTCCTATTGTGCCTTTTTTTCACTGTTTTGACTTCCCTTGCGTACCACTTGCATTAAGTCCATAAAATCTTGGAACGTGAAGTCATTGAGGCAGATGTGGGACATATTAGTGGAGATAATGCATGCTTGATTCCCGGAATTCGGATAGAGGCCGTCATGTGAGATCGTGAGGAGACGTGCCAAATGTAGCGGCGTACGACATAAATAAATGAAACATTTCGGACATGTGAAAAATGTCCTTACAATAGTCCATGTCAGGGATACGATTCTAAATTTATAATTTTATTCATATTATTGATTAAGTTTTATTAATCTCCTAGTTTAATGATTTCCACTCATCACCTTTTACACTTTTATTTAAGAAGTATTAAATTAATAGAATTCTAACAACAATTCCTTGCGATTAGATCCCTACTTGCCTCTACACTCTATAGTTAGCATGGAAAGTTTTTGTATTTATTTGTATTGAGCTTAAACACTCAACGACATATTTTACCTATAGATAGTTTACACCTACTATTAAAATGGTAATGATGTCGGGGAATAGTTTATTTTAGAATATTGATTTATATTTTTACTATTTTCCTTTCAATTTGTATTTTTTATTTTTGTAATATCCCGCCCTGGTAAATTAATTAAATTATATATTGATTATATACGAGGAGGAATTAATTATAATTATAAAGCGAATTATTGGATTATGGATGGGTTATAGAATTATTGGTTATAAATTAATTAAATTACATATATCTCTACCAAGATTTTGGAAGCTAATTGGGGCAAATCCGTGATACCTTGAAAGTTGGTCATTTCAATGCAATGGTTGTTGATCTAATGAGAAGGGAATATCGTTTTAACAACAAGAAGTGTCATTCGAAAGATGCTGACGGAAATAGTAAGCGTTGATCCATTTCTGAGTGCTGTCTTGATACCAATCCTTGGATTGGATGTGGTGCTGGTATTTGAAGCCTCCTCACACCTGATAAGGGAACACTTTGGAGTGATATGGTTTACTCTTTGGGAAACAACTAATTGGTTTGGGTTATAAGAAGGCAAATCGTATGAGGTTTGGGAGAACACTTAAATCAGATTTACACCCCCTTTTCTCTCTAGCTTGGGCTCCCATGGAGGACACCCTTCTCCCTAGACAATTACCACACTTCCCCACCACCATGCACCACCTAGAAATACCATTAGAGGAGCTCAAACCACCCTTATGCACCATATAAGACCCTAGATAGATACGTGGGAGTGAAGAGGATGACATTCTTGGAGTTATGTGGAGGTTTATAGAATGCTTCTTGGAAGAAGAATAAGGATTTCATAGAGAAGAAGAATAAGCTTTCATGGAGATTACTTAGGATGAATTTTAGAGAAAATCTTGAGGCCACCTTTGGAGGTGGAGGTCCTTCATCTTCTTCAACATCTCCACCATTTTAGAGCTCCTTTATGGCAAGAACAACTAAATTTGATATAAGTTTTTGGTGTAGTCTAAGTTCATCATATTATTTACATATATTAGACTAAATATATGTAGGATAGATGTTTGTTTGCATCCATGTGTGGATTAGTAACCATCTTAGGATTTCTATGAAAATGGGCTACAAAAAGGATGATTTAAATTAGGTCTTGAAAACATAGAAAATTCCAAAATATAATGATTCAACATTTTATGCAATAAAATTTGTTAAAATGATGTTTTGAAAGTATATTATGGACATTTTTATGGAATAAAAAAGTGAGAAAATATTGTTTTTGTGTGTTTATAGTAAAAGGGAAACAATGGATATTTTTATAGAGTAAAAATGTGAGAAAATATTATTCTTGTTAAAATAATGGAAGAACGCATATTATAAAGTTTCTTAGACTAAAAAGTGATTTTAAGAGAATGGTGTATTTTCTAGTGGTTTGATGTTTAATATTTTATGGAATAAAATATTTGGAATGATGTTAATCTTGCCAAAAAATTTATAAAATAAATATTTCTAAGCTTCTAGAAAACAAAGTTAGAATTATAAAAAAATGGACATTTATTAAGTTTAAAGAAATTAAAATTGCCCCATGACTTAAAATGCATGTTTTTTTGCACACGGTATAAATATATAGGATGAGATGCATGTTTGAACCATTTAATAGGCTTTTAGGATTTAAAGTCCACTTCTTCATGCGAATAAACTTGTGGTATTTTGGTAATGAATATATGAACAAGTTGAAAGAATTTCTAGTTGGATTTAAACATGAAATAAGAAAAGTTAGAATTGTAGTCTTCAAAGTGTGTGAAATTAGGACTAAAAGATATGATGAACATGAGATTATAAGACTAAATGTGTTGATAAAATAATTAGGTTTTTTTGGATTTAGTCCCATCTACAAAGATATATTTAGGTTCCACTCCCCTGTGTTTTTAAAATTGCAAAAAGTCCTATAACCACCCAAAGCCACTTATAACTTCCCTGTAACCACTCATCCTTTTTTTTATAGACAATGACACTTGTCCCATATAGGACCAACAACAAAAAAAATAAAAATATGGGAGTGTTGACAAATAAATCATTATAAATAGGACTAAATACCTAAGATCCCAAAAAGAATTGGTATTTTTTTTATGAAACTAGTCTTAAATGTAAATGGATCTCTTAAATGAAGAAGGCAAAGTAATGTGAGTTTTGGGAAATTAACACTTGTGAAAATGGAGAAAAATATGATTTTGAAAACAAATGGATAAAATGGTAATTTTACTTAAAGTGGAACATTTTCATGGAATAAAAATGTTACAAAGGGTGTTACACAATGGGTTCTAAATGAATATGATATTTGGAATAAAATCAAGGTTAAAGTGTAAAGGACATGAAGTGGTAAATTTTCAAACTGTAACACAAGATGGGGCGGTAAAGTCCCGGGTTTTGACTTCAGCCGGGTAAAAAGAAAATTAGAATAATATGGGCATTTGTAAAATGTTAAAATACATAAAAGGAACTCGGTTGACATCAGAAAAAGCAAGAAGGGCCCAGAGCCCTTGGATGAAAAGCCCTAAATCACTGGCCAGAGCATATGGTGCACATAACTCGTGGTGTGGAGCTCGTGGAAGTATGCGGTACAGGAAGATTCCGAGAAAAGACAAAGAAAATTTGAACACGTCAAGAAATAAGTTGTGTGGTAAATTATGTTAACACAACCTAGCTTGAATGGATATCTGTAATACCCCGTAATTTTATGACTTTTAAATTTAGTATAATTAAAAGTTAATGGGCCAAATTATTATGGATTAATTGAAATTAATTAATTAATAAATTAATTGGGATTAATTCGGATTGAATATTACTGCTGATAACAGTAATATATTATTGAATATTACTTAGTGATATATAAGTAACATGTGAATATGATAATTATGAATATTTTTGTGAGATACAAATACGACAATTATAAAACTTAAGTCGGGACGTGCTTGTAAGTTGTGTCGGGACTAAAGTTGGGTAATAAAATGTAAATTAATTAAATATCATTCGCATGATCATTTTGAGTGTGTCGTTGAGTCCAGAAGGGTCGAAATAGGTAGAAAAGTATAATCAGGTGTTTGATTTGGGTCTTGGGTCAATTGGAAGATGAAAGGACACCCCGAAGGAGCATTTTAGTCATTTGGCTTGGGAGATGAATATTATCCATGTTTTTTGTATTTTTGCTAGCCTTGTTATATAAGTGGGCTTGCTAGCCTTGAAGACTTGTTATATAAGTGGGTTTACACTCTACGTAAGTTTCATTTCATCTATTTTCATTTGTGAGTTCTTTAAGAGAAAGTTAAAAGACTTTGAGAGAAAATAAAAGTCACCATGTGGAGAGGAAGAGTTTCCTTGAAGAATAACAGTCATATTGGGCAATCAAAGGGGATAACCACAAAAAACCATTGTATCTAAACCTTCCCCCATCGCCCAAAAGTCGTTGGAAATTCTTCGAAAAAAGGAAAGAGGAGGTTCTAACATTATCTTCTCCAAAGGTTCAAACCAACACTAAGAGGCAAATGATTCTTGCTCTATTTCAGTGTTTATAATATCCATGTTACATTAGGATTTTTTTTGGGATTATGAACTTATGAATTTGGGATTAAAATGATTGATAAATCTTATTTAATGGATATGCAAATTCATGTAGTTGATTATTCATGTAGAGGTTATGAACATGATGAACATGTAGAAAAAATATATGTTTATGGAAAAAATGGAAAATGATGATAGGTGTTGATGTAAAAAATTAAATAGCTCTAATTATTCAATCACAGATAAATAAAATGAGACAAAGATTTTAAAGTGGTTCAGCCTTATAAGAATGGCCTACGTCCACTGTTATGTTATTGCTGAGTATTTTAGGAATTCTCGATTATATGTTTTCTCAAGAAATTTCGATCCCTTTGAATGAGGGTGATACAAGGTATTTATAGCCCTTAGGCAGTATATGAAAGGGTTGATACATTAAATGATATACATATGAAATGGTAATACATTTAATGCAGCGTGTGCGTCAAGATGATAAACATTCAATGAATAATTGAACTGTTGATTATCTGGCAATTAATGCTACGGCCGAGATGCAGCTCGGACCGCCTTAGTTGCTCGTTGCTCAGGAGTTCCTCGGAGCGCTAGAGTACCTCGGAGTGCTGAAGTTCCTCGGTGTATCTTCGTTTCTCGGGAGTTCATGAGTTGGTCGGGGAAATGAACTTCCTCGTTGCTATTATGCTAAGTAGATTGACTCGTGTCTTCATATCATTCGTCCATATCAGCATATTAATTTTGGTATCAACAGAAGCCCCCAATGTTTCATATTTCAAACTTTGAGGTGTATGGAACATTCTTTCTCGGTATATGGCGATATTAAATGACTTTCCTGGGTTTTAGGAGCCTTTTCTTCATATTTGAATTTCTTTCAAATTCACAGAATCCACCTTTTTCGAATTTTTATGAGTGCTTCGATCTTCGTGCATTTTTATCCTTTTAGCCGTCGGTGGCGTATTAGTTTCTTTTGTGTAATCATTTCCTTCGCAGCTTCCCAAGGTAAAGTATTTAAACTTCTTAGGTAACCATACCGTCTTCTACCTTTTCCAATTTTCTGCATTCAAGCTTTCTGTTCTCTCTCTCTCTTGTGCGTTCATCTTTTCCTTCGCTAGTTGTCAGATCTTCCTTTTTCCTGTAAGATTCTCTTCTTTTCTTCTATATTTCTTTTATTCACTATGGTTTATATTGTGGAGTCTGTTGAGAAATTTCGTTCCGATTTTTCCATTCCTTCCTGGGTAACTTTGGAGGTTCTTTCTGAGCCTTTAGATTATTTTCGATTGGCTGAGGGACATTGGTTCCCCAGTCTATTCATTGCTGAATGTGGATTTTCTTTTCCGCCAAACCCCTTATGCTTAGAGTTCTGTCAGTACTTTGACGTTGTTCCTGCAAAAATAGCCCCCAATTCATGGAGAATAATTAATGGGGTGTATAAATTAAATCTAACTCATGGAACTCGTATAGGGATTCCTGAGATTATGTATTGCTATAGATGGGCTATTTTAGATAATGTTTATTACTTAAAAACTAGGTTTTTAAATAGGGCTCTTGTAGTTAACCTCCCTGATGCAAATAGAGATTATTTTGAACATGGGGTGGTTATTAAAAATTGGCAATATGCCCCCTTGGTTAGAGATGCAGTATACCAGGGTCCTAAATGCCCCCCATATGGCAATGGGATAGGTTTATTCTCATTTTCCTTTACTTATGAAATTATGCTTTTATCATATTTGACAAAATGTATGACTGATATTTCATTATGTATTTATTTGCAGTTGATAGTAAAAGAAAAACTCCAAAAGAATCAGAGGTTAATATTAAGCATCTGAAACTTATCTGGGGTTTGCATAAGAACATTGCAGACGAGCACATCAGGTTTGCATCATATTTGCTGCAGTATAGGAGTTACACGACTTCTTATACTGCTCGTCCTGTGATTAGATCTGTTGAGCCAGCCTCAACTCCGGAGGATTCTTCTTCAGATTCTCACATCCCTTTAAGTAGAAGAATGGGCAAGAAAAGAGCTCCCCCTGCTCTATTTGATGACACTACTTCTGCTGCTGAAGCCAAGAAAAGAAAAATTGATGTCCCAGAGGGGACTAAGAAGGTGGATGTTGCGCCTTCCAAAGCTACCGAGAAGCCCCCAGTGGCTCCGAGCAAGAAGGTTGCTCCTGTGGAGATGACTGCTATCTCTCCGACCAAGAGCTCTTCCTTGGTTGAAATTGCTGAAGTTCCTTTGAGGAGATTGAGGAAATCGTCCTCAGTCAATTTGGCTGAAACTGCCAATCTGACTGAAACCATCTCTTCTCTACCAGTTGGTGGTGTTGGTGTTCCAACCATCATTCCTCCGAGCTCTGCCATGATCTCGGTAAAAACTTGGATCATACCCGAGGTCCAAGGAATTGATGAAAATATTTCTAGGGATATGCTGACATCCCTAGCTACCCGTCACCTTGCTTCAGTAAATTTCTCATACTCTGAATTTCCTTTCTTTCTTTGAATACTTGTATTTTTGTACTGACCTGTCACTTTTTACTTTGTTTAGCTGGTGAATTGTTTTAACAACATCGTGAATAAAGATGAAGCAATTAAAGCTTCCAGCTCCTCGTCGGGGGTAGAGGATGCTCTGCTGGGTTTGACCCAATCCTTGAAAGATTCTCGTCAGCAGTATAGTGAGGACAAAGCTGTCTGGGAGAAAAAGTTGTCTATAGTTGAAGCTGAGAAGGTGAAGTTGGCTGAGACCTCCAAGAGTTTGGAGAATAAGGTGAAAAGTTTAGAGATTGAGCATCAAAAATATGACGACAAGCTCAAGAACTTTGGAGAGCTTGAAGATAAGCTGAAAAAGGCAGAGGAAGAGTTGTCCGTCCTGCGAGATGTAAAGCGCCAAAAAGAAGAATTGGTTGTGAAGTTAAAGACTGCCGAGGATCTTCTATCCGAGAAGCTCTCCTCGGAGAAACTGAAAAGAAAGCTCGCAGTTAAAAAATCCTTCAGCGCTGGCTGGGATAAAGGATGGGACAAAGGGATTGCTGCGATGACATCCCAAGTACAATACGGGAAGTTGAAATACTTCCGAGATGGCTGGGTAGCTGCCCTGTAGGAATTGAAGATCAAAGACGACTCTGAGCTATTTCAGCTACACCTCCCTGGTCCTCCCCCACCAATTGTAGAAGAAGAAGAAGAAGAAGATGAGCCTATCTCTGATGAATCTTCCATGGCCATAGGTGATCAAGTCCCTGCCTCTCTACCTTCTGCCAACGAGGACATTTCTTCCATGCCTCCTCCTCCGGAGAAAATTTCAACTCCTGCTGATCAAGCTGCTGTTACCACCGAGCAACCAAGCTCCTCGTCCCAGCCTCCCGAGAAAGTCTTGGGAGACAAGGAAAAGGTGTGAAGTTGTTCGGTATCATTTCTATCTTTCGTTATCATTTGTAATCAAACAATGTAACCTTTTTATGATCTAATAAAATACATCTTTGTTCTTCTCTGTTGTTGATTATTTATTTTTGTGGACTGTTGTCTTCTTTTCATTATTAGTTTGTGGCTAGAATGGAACTGATATCTGCACATGATATAAAGCTAATGCAGCAATGCCATAAATATTATAAAGCTGGTCATACAAATTTGAGTGTATCAGAAATTGCTGACATCCTTGGCCATGAGGCCTCAGAACAAGCAATTGAGGCTTATCAGTACTTGAAGGATTTACTTGACCGAGATGTGGCCAACAACGTGGCCTACTATAATTTGATTGAGGAGCTTCATTATTCTTTAGAAGATCTTCAGAGTCAGCACAATGAATCAACTGCTTTGTTGCACAAGGAATATGAGAATAGGTATCAACAGCTTTCCTCTGAGACAGGTCACAAAAAGATCATCGTTGGGTACGATGTTAGGGAGAGAACCCTAAAAGGTGAAGTTGAGGCCTGCAGACAGATCGCCGAGCTGCTGGAACATGAGAACAACAATTTGCAGAAGAAGTTGGCACAATATGAGTCTGCAGCTTCATCCTCTACTGCCTTGGTACCTGTCACTGATGAAGGATTCTCATTCTTAGAGGTTGAAAACGCCAAATTAAGGCAAGAATTGGATACTCTGAGAAGGTCTAGTATCTCTACTACTGCTCGGGGATGAGGAAGAGGGTCTCGTGGGCGAGGAAGATCTGTTCACAATGTTGTCGAGGAGCAAAATTCTCCACCTGCTCGGAGTCAATCAAGAGTTCTTAGCCGTAATGTTGAAGAATCTCGTACTCTGTCAACATTGGAAACCCAAGCGTACCAACTGAACGCCAAAGATCAGGCTTTGTCTGAAATGTCCAAGAAAAACCTATCTTTGGAAGATCAACTTACTGCGATGAAGTCTGCTTTGAATGATAAAGATGTTTTTGCCAGGAGCCTTCACGAGCAACTAGAGAGAATAACTTTCCAATTCCACAAACAACCTCGGGAGTTTTGGATGGCAGGATATAATGAAGCCCTTTGTCACTTGGATGCTCGTCTTGAAAATGCCCATAACGAAGGTTATAAACAAGGATGGTTGAATGCCCGGGGTGTGTTAAAGCTAGAGTAGGGCCATTTTCTATGGGATTATCATGCTCCTGGGCTACTAGACTTGCCTGTACTGCCTTATAAACTAGACATGGAATGGATCCCAGCTCGTGCCATTCCTCGTAGCTTAATTTCAAAATACCTTGGTGACTATAGTCTTCATTCTCAGATTGAATTATCTCGTCCCGAGCATCTCCTGGATACACCTTCTGTGATGAACGTCAGAATGCTCAGAGATGTTAATTTCATTAATTATTCTCTTTGCCTGGAGGATCCTCCTGCTGGCGAGGAGCCTGTTTCAAAAGCTAAAGGAAAGAAACCAATAGAATAGGTTTTTCAATGTAACAGTTAGCACATATATGGAGCTTGTAATTTATTTTGATTTTAATGAAAGAATTTCATTTTCTGTTTGCAAATCTGTATTGCTATTGTTTTGTGTTTATCAAACATTTTTACATTTGTGCATATGTATCTGTTAAAAAGATAACAATATGGTGCTGTTCATCAACCAACTTAGTAATCAAAATTACAAGTATCAATGTTGCTCAATTCACTTAATAATAAAGTAATGAGTATAAAATGTTTAAAATATTTCCAACCAACCAAGGTTGTTAAATTGTGCTTGTCGACCAACTACAGTTGATGGGTTTTTATCTCCAATCAGCCATACTTGGTAAATTTTTTTTCATAAAATGTGTCCGACCAACCAAGGTTGATAATTTATCCTCGTCGACCAATTACAGTTTTGATCACCGACCAACTATACTTGGTTCAGTTTGGAATTCTTGTATTTTCTGGAATGATTTTACTCTCCGACTAACATAAATTGGCATATTTTGTTTCTTAACCAGCCAAAATTGGCATTTTTAAGAATGTTGTTCTTGCCCTCTTACCAACCGGAGTAGGTCATGAGTTTGAACTATCGGGTTCTTTCGAACTATCTTGTCCACAAGCTCTTTTACCAACCGAAGCTGATCACGCAAGTGTACGCCTCCTAACCAAAGGAGTATAATTTGTTCTCGCTATTTTACCAACCGAAGTTGATCACGCTCGAACTATCAGGTTCTTTGGAACTATCTTGTCCACAAGCTCTTTTACCAACCGAAGTTGATCACGCAAGTGTACGCCTCCTAACCAAAGGAGTATATCAGGTTCTTTCAAACTATCTTTTCCACAAGCTCTTTTACCAACCGAAGTTGATCACGCAAGTGTACGCCTCCTAACCAAAGGAGTATATCAGGTTCTTTCGAACTATCTTGTCCACAAGCTCTTTTACCAACCGAAGTTGATCACGCAAGTGTACGCCTCCTAACCAAAGGAGTATATCAGGTTCTTTCGAACAATCTTGTCCATAAGCTCTTTTACCAACCGAAGTTGATCACGCAAGTGTACGCCTCCTAACCAAAGGAGTATATCATTTGTTCTCGCCCTTTTACAAACCGGAGTTGGTCGTGCGTCTGAACTATCGTCTTCTTTTTACTGTCGAGCAGCGTAGTGTACAACACTAGTATTCCCCAAAAAACTTTCAAACAAAAAAGAGAAAAATGGTGAAAACATCATCGTTTTATTCATATTGATGGAACTGTTGTACATTTTACATCATTGATAATACTTGCGAAGGTGTTCAGCATTCCAAGCATTCTTGAATTCCTCTCCTTCTAGAGTTGCTATTCGGTAAGTTCCTGGTCGGACAACTTCTGTAACTCGGTAAGGTCCATGCCAATTTGCTTCCAATTTATTGTGCTTCTGAATGACCTTCTTTAGCACATAATCCCCTTATTTTAAGTCGTATTTCTTCACCCTTTTGTTGTAGAACAGAGCTGTGCGTTATTGGTAAGCAGCATTCCTAATGGCTGCCTCTTCTCTAACCTCCTTGAGCATGTCCAAATCTAATCTTCTCATCAAGTCACTGACCGGGGAATTGAAATTTAGCACTCTGTGTGTTGGGAGACCCAACTCGGCAGGTATTACAGCCTCACTTCCAAATACCAGCATATATGGTGATTCTCCAGTCACTGCTCGGGAGTTGTTCGGTAAGCCCACAATACTGATTGTAGCTCATTAATCCAATTATCTTTAGCCTCACTTAGCCTCTTCTTCAAACCATTTAGTAGTGTTCTGTTTGTCACCTCAGTCTGCCCATTGCTTTGAGGATGACCTGGTGCTGAATGGGTATTCAGGATGTTTGATTGTTGACAATAGGCAGCAAACTCCTCGTTGTCGAATTGTGTTCCATGATCTGTGATGAAGGCATGAGGGAGACCATATCGACAGATGATATTCTTCCAAACAAACTGGTATACCTTCTCGTACGTCATATCGATAAGCGGCTCAGCTTCTACCCACTTAGTAAAATAGTCCACTGTAACGACGAGGTACTTGAATCTTCCTCGGGTGGTCGGCAGTGGTCCAACCAAATCAATTCCCCACATGGCAAATGGCCAAGGGGAAGTTATTGGTGTCAACAATGCTTGTGGAGTTCGTCGGATGGAGGAAAAACGTTGGCACTTGTCACATTTCTTAGCATAGGCTATACAATCAGCCCTCATCGTCGGCCAGTAGTATCCTTGAGTCATTACCCTTTGCAAAAGTGTTCGACCTGCTACATGAGCTCCACAAGACCCTTCATGGATCTCTTCAATCAATTCTTTCACTTCGGAGGGGTGTACACATCTCTGCGAACCTGCCATAATTCCTCGTCTATACAAAACACCATTAGTTAGTACATACCGAGCAGCTTTATACTTTAATTTCTTGGCAGCGAGCTTATCCTCCGGTAATTCGCCTTCTTCCACATATGCCCTGATGGGATCCATCCAAGATGGTCCTAAATCGAGGGTAATAATATTCATCGTCAAGTTTTCATCTATGCTCCGATTTTTCAGTACTTCAATTGGTATCGTTCTTCGCAGCTCGGTACGAGTAGCTGATGCTAGTCGGGCCAGTGCGTCTGCTTGTGCATTTTCTATTCTGGGTATTCTGATCAACTTAATCGCATCAAATTCTACCAATAATTCCATTACCTTGGCATGATACTTGACCATTAATTCTCCTTTAACTGCATACGTTCCCATCATCTGATTCACAATCAATTGAGAATCACTGAATACCATCACTTGTTGCGCTTCCATAATCTTTGATAAATTAAGACCTGCTATCATGGCTTCATACTCAGCCTCATTATTGGAGGCTTTGAATTGGAATCGCAAAGCATATTCCATGGCAATATCGTCTGGGGTGTTCAAAACAATTCCTGCCCCGCAACCTGCTGTGCAAGATGAGCCATCTACATATAATCTCCATATGGGCAACCCGTCTTCAAATTCCTTATCTGACAGAGTTCCTCGGTGAAATATTTGTTGCTTCTTTTCATCCTCCCCTGACACTTTTCGCTCCTCGTCGACCATCTCTTCTCGCTCTTTTACCAACCGGAGCTGGTCTGAGCTCGAAGTTGATGATCTTTCTTCATCCATAAGCCCTTTTACCAAACGGAGTTGGTCTGGATTTATGTCTGTTGATCCTGTAACATCCACAGGTTGGTCAGCGAGCAATTTTTGTTCCTCGGGGGTATCAGGATATGTAAACTCTGCTATAAAATCTGCTACAGCTTGCCCTTTCAATGATGATCTGGGCTCATACACAATATCATATTCACCGAGCTCTATTGCACAATACATCAATCTCTCTGACTTTTCTGGCTTATGAAGGGCTTGCCTCAGTGGCATGTCGGTATAAACGACGATGGTATGGGCCTGGAAATATGACCTCATTCTTCTACTTGCTTCAATTAATGCCAATGCCAATTTCTCCAGCTTTGGGTACCTGATTTCCGCACCTCGGAAAGCCTTACTTGTGTAATAGATTGGTTGCTGGACTCCATTCTCCAATCTGATCAATGCTGAACTGACTGCATTCTCTGATACTGCCAGATACAAATACAACTTCTCTCCTGTTATTGGCCTTTACAACAATGGAGGTGCTCCCAAATACTTTTTCAAGTCTTGAAAGGCCTTCTCATATTCATCAGTCCACTCAAAAGTTTTTCGAAGTGTTTTGAAGAATGGGAGGCATTTATCAGTTGCTCGAGACACGAATCTGTTGAGCGCTGCAACTCGTCCTGTAAGACTCTGCACTTCTTTCTTTGTTGTTGGAGATCGCAACCTTAAAAGAGCTTTGATTTTATATGGATTTGCTTCAATGCCTCGCTGGTTGACAATGTACCCGAGAAACATTCCTTCTCGTACTCCAAATGTGCACTTCGTCGGGTTGAGCTTCATCTGGTATTTATCCAGTTGATCAAATGTCTGAGCTAAGTCAACTAGATGATCTGCAGCTTTCTTGCTTTTTGTCAGCATATCATCGACATAGACTTCCATGTTACAACTGATTTGTTCGGTGAAAACCTTGTTCATCAGCCGCTGGTATGTCGCTCCTGCATTTTTCAAACCAAAAGGCATAACATTATAGCAATAAGTTCCCCTAGGGGTGATAAAAGAAGTACTTTCCCTGTCTTCAGGTTTCATTTTGATCTCGTTGTAGCCTGAGTAAGCATCCATGAAGCTGAGCAGCTCATGTCCCGAGGTAGCATCCACTAGTTGATCAATTCTGGGCAATGGAAAATGATCCTTTGGGCATGCCTTGTTAAGATCGGTGAAATCAACACACATTCTCCATTTATTGTTTTTCTTTTTTACCATCACCACGTTTTCCAACCAGTCTGGATACTTTACGTCTTCAATGAATTGGGCTTTCTGGAGCTTCTCGACCTCCTCTTGTATAGCCTGATTCTTCTCGGGGCTAAATACCCTTTTTCTCTTCTTTACAGGCTTGATCTCCTTATTCACATTGAGCTCATGACATAAGAAGTTTGGATCTATTCCTGGCATGTCTTCATGACTCCACACAAAAGTTTTCTTCCTGTTTCTCAAGAAAGTTATCAACTCCTGTTTTATTGAAGCATCCAATGTAGAACCTATCTAGGTTACCCGTTCAGGGTGCTCGTCGTCCAGAATAATATTTTCTGTAGATTCCACCACCTGTCCTTTTACAAGTTGGGATTCATCTCGAGGATCCAGTGTTTCAATTTTTGTACCTTCATCCACCTGGTAGGTAGTAGTCTTTTTTCTTGAATCTTCAAGTTCCTCTTTCTCGGCAGACGAATAATAGCATTCCCGAGCTACTTTTTGATCACCTTTCACAACTCCTACTCCAAAATTTGTTGGGAATTTTAAGCACTGATGCACTGTAGATGGAACTGCTTCGAACTTCTTCAAACCAACTCTTCCCATGATGATGTTGTAGGCTGACTACACATTCTTATCCATCACAAAGAAGCGTATTCTCTCTGTTCGACAAGCAGGCCAAGTTCCAATGAATATGTCCAACTTGATCGTCCCAAGTGGAAAAAAAATTTCGCCAGCAAAACCCAAGAGGGGTCTGTGATACGGTTCCAATTGAGATAATTTCAGATTCAAACTGTCAAAGCATGAATAGTATATGATGTATGCCGAACTTCCACTGTCTACCAACACCCTTGAAATCACTACTTCCTTCATCCTCATTTTGATCATCAGAGGATCGTCGTGAGGATAAAGAACACCTGCTAGGTCGTTTTTTGAAAAGACAATGACCAGCTTCTCTTTGTTTACCTTCCTCGGACGATCGTCCTCGGCCAGATTTATTCGCTGAATATATGAACAAGCTTGAGCCTCTCCAAGGTAAGCCTTTCTTTCTGCAGTAAGGTCTCCTCCTCCTGCATCTCCTCCTGTAATGACATTACAATCAAATGACCCAAAACGTATAGAAAATACCTCTCGTTCTGGCTTTCTTGGTTTCTTGGGAAGGTCGGGATCATCATCTGGATCATCTTCATGGTTTCTCTTCTTTTTCTCCTCCGCTCGACGAGGAGATCTAGACCTCTCTCTAGCTCGGTCATTATTTTTTCTTTCACCTCCCCGATCAACATATTTTGATAGCTTTCCTCTTCGGATGAGTGTTTCAATCTCGTTCTGAAGAGCTATGCAATTTTTGGTCATGTGACCATGATCTTTATGAAACTCGCAATATTTATCCTTACTCCTTGAATCAGGGTCTGACCTCAGTTTCTTTGGCCATTTTACCTCCTCGTTGTTCTTGATTTCTTCCAAGACATGATGAATACCCATTTTCAAAGGAGTATAATTGTCATATTTCTTCAAGACTTCCCATGATGATTTATTATTTCTGGAGCGTTTATCACCGCCATTGCCCTTATGCTCTTTATTCTTAGACTTGTCGACTTCCACCTTGGTGTCTTTATCTATATTCTTCTTTGCAGCCATAGCTTCCTCGGCATTCATGATTTTGGCCGCTTTTGCCATCAGTTCTGACATAGTTTTAGGTGGATCTTTTGCCAAAGTATAATACAACTTATTAGGCAACAACCCACTCATCAAAGCGGTGATTTCTGTCTTCTCTTCGTAATCTATGACCTCCAGCTTCTCGTTATTGAAACGAGTTATGTAATCTCTAGTACTCTCACCAGATTTTTGTCTAACACTTAACAAGTGTGCTACTCGTTTTAATGGCTTTGCTCCAAAATAGAAATTACCAATAAACAACTCGGCCAACTGAAAGAAAGTTGAAATCTTACCCCTAGGAAGATTGTTGTACCATATCTGGGCAGCTCCAGTAAGAGTTCCTGAGAACGCTCTGCATCTCATCTCGTCGGGGACGACATAGATGTCGGCAGCAGCTTGATATTGCTCTATGTGAAGAACATGATCTGTCTTTCCATCATATTTGGGGGTCACTACAGGTGCTTTGAACTTTGACGGTGTAGGAAAATTCACAATGGCCTGTACAAACGGTGTTCCTCGAACAAAAGTTCGTTATAGGGGGTTCTTTGCTTTGGCCATTTTTCCCAATTTATCCTCCAACCGTTGGAGAGATCCTTTCCACGCTTCATTTCCTTCCTCGGGCCTATTGGTTCGAGCAATTGATCGTTCTGAGGTAGCTTCTTGAGATCTATCTTGACGAGCAACCGGTCGTGATTGTGCTGATCCTTCTCTTAGATTTGAGGGTTGTCGAAAACTTCTCGACATGGGCTTAGGTGGACTCCTATTCCTCCTAGGGCCTAATCGACTGAAAGGAGACATCCTACTTAGTCTTTCTAAAGCACTGGGTCTTTATGGAGAGAGAGTGATATGTTGATCAGTATCTGTAGCCCTTATTGACGAAGTTCGCCCAGGTTGATAAGAGAAATCATCAGACTCCTCATTACGACGTGACTCAGTACGCCTGGATCGTGAATAAAGTAAATAAGTTTGCCTCTGACCACTTTGCTGTCCTGAACGTGCAGGTGCACCACCATGAAGGGTTTATATGAGTTGCCTCATTGTTTCTTGCATGGCAGTTTGTCCTTGGGCCAGATTCGTCATAATCCCGGCTAGATCTGGAGGTGCAGAGGGATTTTGAGGATTTCCAGTATTTCCAGCGTTTCGATTGCTAGATTCTGGATTATCCACCATTGATGATGGACGATTTTTGGTGAAAAACGATAGTAACAATCGTTCCCACAGACGGCGCCAATCTGTTGATGTAAAAAATTAGATAGCTCTAATTATTCAATCACAGATAAATAAAACGAGACAAAGATTTTAAAGTGGTTCAGCCTTATAAGAATGGCCTACGTCCACTGTTATGTTATTGCTGAGTATTTTAGGAATTCTCGATTATATGTTTTCTCAAGAAATTCCGATCCCTTTGAATGAGGGTGATACAAGGTATTTATAGCCCTTAGGCTGTATATGAAGGGGTTGATACATTAAATGATATACATATGAAATGGTAATACATTTAATGCAGCGTGTGCGTCAAGATGATAAACATTCAATGAATAATTGAACTGTTGATTATCTGGCAATTAATGCTACGGCCGAGATGCAGCTCGGACCGCCTTAGTTGCTCGTTGCTCAGGAGTTCCTCGGAGCGCTAGAGTACCTCGGAGTGCTGAAGTTCCTCGGTGTATCTTCATTGCTCGGGAGTTCATGAGTTGGTCGGGGAAATGAACTTCCTCGTTGCTATTATGCTAAGTAGATTGACACGTGTCTTCATATCATTCGTCCATATCAGCATATTAATTTTGGTATCAACAATAGGTATTGCATGTAGATGAATCCTAATCATGATTGAATACGATATTTGATGATTTAGATAAGGAATCATAATTCTAAATTCCGAATTTTTAAGTTGTATAAAAATGGAGAATTTAGATAAATGAAATTTTGAGGGTTTGATGTTAATTCTCATATAAACTTGGTGATTTAGATGTTTTTCCTTGTATTATAATTACCCATAATCATGTAGAAATGATGTTGAGATATTTGGGATTTGTTAGAATACATTTCATGTGAATTTGGGTGAAAGAAAATGGATAAAACGCATGAAAAATTGTTGAAAAAGGATGAACGTTTTATGATAATTTTAGGGACTATTTTAATAGGAAATTGGTAGTGTGCTTGCGAGTTTTTGTATAAAATCACTTTCTGGACAACTTTGCAGTTTTAAGTTTTTTCAAAATCAGAGCAGAATAGCCTCAAATTGTAATTTTATATTTTTGGGCAAAATATACCTTTATCGAAAAAAAAAGGTTTGGAAAATGGTAATTTATCCCATGGTGAGATTTTATTAATTTTGGTACATTAACAAGGAGCAAGGGACTTGGGTTAGCGTTGAAAAATTATTTGGATTTGAGGATTAAAATTATGTGAGAGATATCTACATAATTATATTACGATTTAGAGGAGAATAATCGTTATATCAAGTACGAGTAATATTGATGATATATTTACGGGTACTTGGGTTGGATAAAATATTATGTGAGTGATAACTATATAATAAAATATACGACGATAATAGTGATTAACAAGTACGGGTGGTGTTCGAGAAAGATGACGGGTACTTGGGATATGATGAATTCCTAATATGATATAGGTCGTGGGAGTACCTAACACTAAATAGGTAGATGACAATGCCTATTTGATTGATTGATGATTATTTTTATGACATACCTAGCTTACCTGCTATCGGGGGAGGTCCGCGCGTGAGGGCAGTCACATATTGATGAGCCTATATGGGGGGATCTTTGACTTGTCACTTGAGAACATAGGACTTAGGTCGATAACCATTAGTGAGAATAATGGTATAAAACGGTCATTTGGGTGCGTAGGTATGTGCGTACCCCAAAGGCTTAGGACTATGTTTGCCTCCATTATTTGTGATTTAATATTTTTGGTTCGAGGGATCTTTATCGAACCTATAGTCCCCTATATAGTGACGAGATGTATTGGGACATGATAGTAGAGTAATGTTGCACCGCAATTGTGTCTCGGGGTGCAGTATTGTATATATATGATCGAGTGAATGTATATGTGGGGGCAAAAAATATGCCTACATAATAGCATGACACATGGCGATCACCCCGGTCAAGATGGCGAGCAACAAACACTCCAACAAGATAGGGACGGCTAGAGTCCTTGATAAACTAGAAGACCGAAGAGCTATATCTGATTGGAATGAAACTCCACAAAGATAGGACTCATCCATATTTGTAACCCTAATGTAACCCCTAACTCTATATAAAGGGGACACCCCCCATTGTTAAAGGAGACTTAGAAGTTAGAGAAACACTCTCATGTAAAACTCTCTCATCATTCTTATGGAACACAACAGCTGCCCCATGGACCTAGGCCATTCATGGTAACCACGTAAATCTTTGTCTCTCCTTTATTTATTGTTGTGCATACATCGTGGTACATGGGCACCCCCCATATCCCAAATATTTTGACACCATAATTGGCACCGTCTGTGGGAATCGACACAAAAAGTCTTTCCTTCCTGCTTACGAGATGGAGATTTACGTTGCGACCTCATGGCGTACACGCATGATAATCGAAAGCTAAGTTTACCTTTTCTTTTATCTCCGTATGAATGATTATATATTTTGTATAAACATCATTTAATTGATGCACGATTCTTTGCACATTTGTATTCGTGCATTTTGTGTATTCAATTTTTATGCATCTGCAAATCTGCATAACAGCTCTGATTCTAGACAAATTTCATTGTTTGTTTCAGATGTTCACTATCGGAGATGCCTACGAAGAGTCTCCAAATATTTAAAATCTATTGAGATCTTTCTGGATATACACGTTATTAACTGAGTTACATCGTATCTGGATTCCCATATCCCAAATTATGTGGGAGAAGATAAGGCAGCCTCAGCTACGTTACCAGCCGCACATGGTGGACAGCGACCACATCGACAGCAAAAAAGCGAAACACAGAATAACGTTTCTTTGGGGCAGGATTTCATTAGCAATAGGATGTTTTTTTTGGCTGATCGACAGCCACAATAGGAACAACCATCATCAGATAGCCCTTTTTCAATCCCTTTTTCTTTTTGTGAAAAACAAAATTGAGCGTGGATAAGTAAATTAGAGCCCTTATGGGACACGCACGTTTACTGTGCATTATTTATCCATATGGGGCTATCGCAGCCAAACTTTTGTTCTAATCCTCTCTGATTTATCTTTGACCTACGACCGGATCCACCGCCTGTTGGTTGGCCTTCGTATGTCACTAACAAAGAACCTCGACGGAACAACAGTCACACAATGATCATTTCAGAAAAGCTGATTGGACATCAAGATCACCGGACCATTACCTCTGATCAGTAGCTGTGAAAATAAGCTCGAATCAGTTAAAATCATGGATATCGAGTCCAGATAGTTCGCGACCTACTGGCGACCAACATAGGTGGAGTCCGAGAAGTTTGCGACCTCTTCAGGCACCCGAACTATATGGGGTTTTTCCATATATCAACAGCATCCTCGGAACACCATCTGAGATCGGCGAACAGCGCCCCACTATTTTTTTCAAACTCCCTTTTGGCCGCTACGACCTTAGACTCTTTTCTAACCACATCAGCAACGTCGCCAGAGTAGGGCGGACCTGTACAACTAACCATGAGTCATCATTTTTGACCTGATGCAAGGTTTCAACCCGCGACCTCCAGTACGCTATTTGGTCATTTTCGACCTGCTACAAATAAGTTCGACCTAGCTGGTCGACCCGAGTACACCGATAGCAGCACCGGACCACCATTCGTGGTCGCCGGACCACCATTCAAGAACGATCACACCTTCAGTAGGTCGACGGAAGGGACGAGAAACAGCGAGCAAGGATGAGCACGACGTCAGCT